>JAKMXP010000004.1:0-1200000 GCA_022506055.1 Microbotryum violaceum | reverse complement strand
AGAGAGAGGTACTCTGCGTCGGTAGTGGACTTGGCCACCCTGTGCTCGCGTTTGGAGCACCAAGCAATAGCGGCTCCGGACAAGATGAACGCGTAGCCCATGGTCGATCGTGAGGTCGTTAGACAGGCTCCCCAGTTGGCATCCGAGGAGTAGCCATGAAGTGGTTGGCTGGTCTTGCGATAGGTGAGGCCCAAGTCCAGCGTGCCTTGTACGTCGACGCCTTGCTTTTGGTTGGTCCCTCCACCGCCGAAATCGAACGGGTCCTTGATGCGCTGGAACTCGCATACGGCATCAAACGTCTCGGACCTGCCGAATATATTCTAGGCATCCAAGTCAAACGTGGACAAGGCGGTTCTATCACACTCTCACAAAAGCGCTACCTTCGGGACATCCTTGCCAGGTTCCAATTCACCGATGCCAAGCCGGCAAGTATTCCAATGCAGCCCGGTGTCGTCCTTGACTTCGAGGACTTGGCGGCCACTCCTCAGGATCGTACGCGCTACTTGCAGGCCATCGGTTCGTTGATGTACGCCGCAGTTGGAACTCGTCCGGACCTCGCCTTCGTGGTCAGCTACCTCGCTCGCTTCTCCCAGCAGCCTGGTCCGGAGCATTGGACAGCCATCAAGCAGGTCCTCCGTTACATCAAAGGCACGCTGGACTTGGGCCTCACCTATCGCAAGCGTAGATCACGTCGTTGAGGGTGAACTCGGTACCAGTATCGGAGACGAGCTTGACCGAGCCGATTCCCGAAGCCCTCACCGTTCCCCCTAGACCTTGCAGGACTTGCTGGGTAGGTGAAATGGGACCGTCAAAGAAGGACGCGTTGTTGACGACGTGGCACGCCGACGCCGAGTCCAGCAGAAGGACGTCAGGTTGTCCGATGTTGACGAACGTGGCAGAAGAAAAGTAAGACAAGTCTTGATCCTTGGACGCTTCCGCGGCGGCCACTAGCGTGGTCGTAGTCGATGGTGATGCGCCTTTGAGTGCCTTCATGGCGTTCCTGAGCTCGATGTATTTGGCCCGCTTGCGCGAGTCCGGACACTTGTCGAGCCAGTGTTTGCCTTGACCGCAAGCCGGGCAATTGCTCGGGGCAGGACCAGACCGATCCCATTTCCCTTTTTTTCCGGGAGCAGCGCTTGTGGTCGGCGCGACAGCCTTCGCTACGAGGGCCGGGTTCGACTCGTTGCGCAACGTCCGAGCGACAGTCTCCATCGACGCGAAGATTTGTTCGACGCGCGGCAGCTTCTTGTCGTGAACGTTCATCGCGTAGAACGTCGTGCGCCAGCCATCGAAGACGTGCGGCAAGTCGTCAAGGGCCCGGGCCGCGATGGCCTGTTCAAGGTCTAGCTGGGCCATTCGAAGGTGGTTGACGAGAACCATGGCTCGATTCGTCCATGCGTTGAAACCAGCCCAAGTGGGCGGGCATGGTGGCATGTTAAAATAGTCCTTGATCAGCGCCGAGTACGCTTGGGCATCGCTGGGAGCATAGCGTGCGGCGAGGGCGAGCCAGCATTCGTGCGCCGAGCCGCCCGTCTGAACGATTGGGCCGATGGTGGCCTTCGTGGTGACGGTGAGCGATCCCGCTAGCGCGCGGGCCGCGTAATCCTCCCAGCACGAGCGTAAGGCGAGAGGCCACGAGGGGTCGTGCGTGCCCTTGCGCAGGTATGCGCAGACTTCGCTGGCGAAGGTGACCGACATGGTCAGGTCCCAGTCAACGTAGTTGTCCTCCGTGAGTTTCGAGTCGTCGGGGAAGACCGGAGGGTTGGCTGGGGGTAGGAGCTGACGCATGGAGAATGCGTCGTCGTCCCGTGCGGGGCGCTGGTTCCTGATCAGCTCGTCGAATTGCTCTTTAGTGAGCGTGACGGAGGTAACGGAAGCGACGTCGTTGGTATGGTACGACGTTGATGACGGTGGTGGAGGCGTTGGTGCCATGTCACCGTGGGTGTCGAGGTCGCCCGCCGCTGATAGGCTAGGTGGGCTCATAACCTTTTGCGAGCTGAAGCCGAGGAACGAAGTACGTAAGTACGAGAGCCGATGATGATAGTAAAGATAGTTGGAGAAAGAAGATAAGCGCTAAGGGAGCGCGCGCGAGGCAGGCTCGAGACGCGCGGGGCGTCTAATATTAACAACTAGTAACTAATCATAATCGGGAATACCAGTGGGACGAAACAGCAATATATTGACAAGGCCGACGATGGACTACGTTGGAGGGGAATATCGGGGAAAAGAGGAACGGTACGACGCCGATTGCGGCTTTTTTCATCTAAACGACCTCGTCGACGAGAAGAACCGCCCATGACCCTCATGATGTCGTGCAAGCTTTTGCCAAGTCTCTAACGCTCTAACGGCTGCGCGCGCGACCGGCGGCCGTTCGACGGGTGGAAGCGCTTCGCCGAAGGTTCACAAAATCCGCGCCCGTGAGCACCACAGAGCCAGCTCCAACCCCATGATGTCTTGGGACCTTTTTCAGGCGCGCTCTCTCAGTTCGTCTTTCCTTGCCTCACCTTAGTACAGCGTGCCTCCTGCTCCCCTGCTCCTACCTTCATCTGTCATTACTGCTCACAGGCTGCCCCTCCTCACTAACGCCCTCTGCCTCGCTTCGACGCATGACTCGACTTTGACGCGCCTCTGAACATTCGATCGAGCCTCACTGCACCATGTCGTCCAACTCAAGCTCACCCACCCGTTCGCCTGGCTCCCCTCCGCTGGCCCCACCCAAAGGCCGTTATCGCCTGTCGTCGCTGCTGTATGTCCCCAATCGCTTGTTGCACCCCGGTCAGCGTATCGAGCACGAGCGTCGACGTCGCGCCTCTTCGATCCGTGGCATCGAACAGAAATTCGGCGGAGCGACAGCTAGCCAGGTGAGCCATGCTTCGGAATCCGCTCTTCTTCAGGCACTCGCGGCTGGGTCCCAATGGTCACCGCTCGCTGGAGCTTGCCGACTGTCTGCACTGTTCGCTCTTCTCGTTTTTACAGTTTCAGCTCCTCGAGAGTGCGTGCCGCCTTGGAGGGTCTTGGACTTGAGGTGACGTCGTGGCAGGAGCGCATTCCGGTCGAACCGATCGAACCACCACGGTTGGAGTCGCGACTCGCCACGCATGCGGCCGCGCGTGCCTGAGCTGAGGCACGGATCGCACGCCGCCCCGGTCTCCACGCATCCGGCCGCGCGTACCTGAGCGGAGGCCTGAGGCCCGGATCGCACGCCGCCCCTGTCTCGTTTCGGCAAGCTTGGTGCACTTGGTGACCCACTGCCCTTCGGCAGGTCGTGCGCTCCGCCTCCTCGGTCGATCACGCTTGGGGATGCACAATGCAACGATATCGACTCGCCCAGACTCTGAGCTTGCCGTCCCTGTCCTCTCTCTGTCGGCACCACTAGTTGAGTCTTTTGGATTTAAGAAGCTGACCTCGGCATCCTTGCGCTCGAACGTCCGTCGTGCCGTTCATGCCCGCTCCCCCCAACCGCCCCCCCCCCCCCCCCCCGCCCCCCCACCCCCGCCCTCCTTTTTCTCTGACCCCACTCAGGTCCGCGGCGCACGCGTCAAGTTATGCGAGGTCCAGCTCGATGAGGTGATCGCAGGAAAGTACACACCTCCCATCGGACTGAAGGACTTCGAGGACTACCTCTGTTTCCGTACCAAGAGTGCCGAGAACCTGTGAGTGCTTTTCTCTCAGTCAAGGCGCTCTGGCACGGCTACCCCCTGCGGTGCTCATGGCCGTTCTTCGGGACTGATATACTCATCTTCTTCATTCTCGACCAGCTACTTTGAGCTCTGGCTCCGAAACTACGCGGCGATGTACAACATGGCGACCCCCTCGACGCGTTCAAACACCGACGTGCTCGCCCTCGGCGAATCTTACCGACAGGCGCTCGACATCTTCTTCTCTTCGCAATCCCCCCTCGAGCTCAACGTCGCGTCCAATCTCCGCCGCAACCTCGCGGCCGCAGTCAAGGACGTCGAACAGCAGGCGAGAATCGACCCGTCGCGTGAGAACTTTCTCCCGCCCTCGGCATTCGCGGCCGTGCACCACGAGACCAGCGAGAGCCTGGCGCAGAGCTTCAAGTCCTTCTTGATGCAATCGTCGCGCAACGCCGATCGCAACCGTGCGAGGTTCGCCATGTTCTTGGGCGCCCTCACGTGGATCTTGGGCCTCATACCCACGCTTGTCTGTGCCTCCCTGGGCAAGAACCGCGGTTGGCATGCTCTGGGCTTCCCGCTGTGGTGGTTCGGCATCGTCGTGCTCGTCGGTGGACTGAAGCGCACTTGCCTGGTCATCTACCTCTTTGGCGACAATCGTCAGCTGTACTCGTGGGAGCTCGCTCGCGAAACCGACGCGTCAGGCTCATCCATTCACGGTAGCGACGTGTCGCCGACCCCAGCCGAGATGGAGGAAGGCAAGTCCCCCATGTGCGACTTTGACTCGACGCACAAGTCAGGCGCGCCTGGCTCGACCGACTCGGAGGCCGCACCCTCGACCTCGTCGCGTCGCTCCTCTGGCCACTTTCCGGACCTCAACTACTTCGGCTTGCAACGCGCCCATTCACTCTCGGACAAGTCGCTCACGACGACTGCGACTACCTCGGGTGGTCTGTACTTCGCGTCCGCGCACCTCAACGAGAAGGTCTTGCCCAAAAGCTCCGGGGTCTGGGCTCCTTTTACGTGCATCACCGAGCCCATCGTCGCGCAAGCTCAACGCGAGATCGTCGTCGCCGGCGCGTGCTATGGCATCGCCGTCATGGTCGTCACCGGTGCGATCTGCATGGCCGTCCCCAACCGTCGCTAGTTGCCTGACGATTGTTACTATATCATACTATATGTGAGGCTCTTTCCCCCCCTTTTCTTGCAATTTTCTTGCAGAACTAAGTAGCTGAGAGGTGGGGGGGTTAGGAGCAGTTGGTGCCGTGAAGAGAGGGAGCTAGAATGACGCTGGGCCGAAAGGTGTTAATCGATCCCGATATCCTAGCCTGGCGCGCGCCCGGAGTCTCGCGCGCAGTTAGCCACGGCCCTTAGACCTCGTACGACAGTGGAGACTGACCGTGCATTCTCGCTCACTAAAATACTTACACAGCTATGACAAAGCCGAAAACAATCCGGGACAGGTCAAAGGTCACAGCGCTTGGGGTGGGTGGCGGCTCGAGGATGCGCAGCTCTGTTTGATCTACGGAGACCGGCCGAGAGCTCACGCCGAACATTCTTCCGATCGCAAACAGGTGAAGTGTACACCATCAGCTCAGGAGCGTCTCGCTACTTGAATTTGCAGACCAACTCGTAAGTGTGGACCCAACTATCGCAGACGTCTGGGGACGGAGCTCCCAGCGCAGTGCTTGAACTCACTGCACCGCGGCACCGATCACACCTCACAGGTTCTGCGCCGGAGGTGGATGGCTCTCTAACGGAACCTTTGACTAGCGCACACGAACAGCTCGACTTCTGCGAGAAGCTAATTGCTGACTTGGATCAACTTTGGCGCACACGCTCAGTGGTATCTATCGGAGGCAATGGCGTTCAGTCGTCGAACACTTTTTCGCAAAATGGCATCAATGCAATCCGACTTTTCACGCCTTGCCAGGTGGATGGAAGTTGCGACGTTCAAGAATGGCCTACCAAGCTCCGCCTCACTTCGAAGCGTTGGTACCCCTCCACTTCGCGCCTTCAAGACGGCTCGATCATCATCATCGGAGGTGGGTGGCAGTGGCCGTTCGACGACCTGCTCAATCGGTACTGACTTCACACTATGAGGACAGGTACCAGATCCGGTGGATTCAACAACAAAGCATCCACGGTGAGCTCCCTCCCGACTTACCGCTCGAGTGAAAACTGGTTCTCACCCGTCACGCTTCCCCCCCCCCCCCCCCCCCCTGTCGTTCACAGGACAACCCCACCATCGAGTATTTCCCTCCCAAAGGCAACGGACTTGCAATTCCGTTCAAATTTCTGTCAGGTAAGTGGGATATGGTAGCGGAGAAAGAGCTACTATGGGGTGCAACACACATCTACCAAGCATGCTTGCTGGCCGCCTGTGCAATCGCATCTTTCATTGCGCACAGACGCCCTCAACTCGAACCTCTTCCCAGTCACCTTCCTACTTCCTCAAACGGGATACCTATTCATCGCAGCCAACAAGCTCGCCACGATCTAGACTGGAAGAATAGCCGAGAGTACCGTCTCCCCAGCATGCCGAATGGGGTTGCCATCACCTACCCCGCTTCGGCTGCCGGAGGTGAGCAGCTTTGGTTCCTCATCGTAACATCCCGTCACGTGCTCAAGTTGACAAGTCTCACTGGCTCAATTTCTCTCCCGCAGCCCTCCTGCCTTTGTCAATCGCCAACAAGTACGCCTCAGAAATCCTTTTGTGCGGTGGAACGACGGCGAACATCGACGATAATCCAACCGTGCTTAGCTGCAACACTGCGACGTCCAAGCAGTGCGCCCGCATCTCAATCTCCGGAACCGGTTCTAGCCAAGGCTGGCAGATAGAACAGATGCCCGAGGCTCGAATTATGGGAAGCGCCATTCTCACACCCGATGCTAAGGGTAAGTACGACAACCGCGCGAAGTCTGTCCTCGGTCGGTGAGGGGCCAAGCCTAACTCCTTTCGGACTCACCCCCGCTCGCTACAGTCCTCTTGGTCAACGGTGCGCAGACGGGAGTCGCAGGTTACGGAAATGTCGCGAACCGAATCGGCGCAAGTAACGCCGGGAACCCGGCCTACCGTCCGACCTTGTACGACCCGGTGGCCACTGCGGGCTCTCGCTTCTTTTAGAAGTATGGAGGACTGGATCCCGACTCAAGGGGTTGAGTACAAGCGCAAGATCGAGGGTGGAAGATGGATAAAGCATTGCAAAAGGACTGACCTGGATCCCGACTCAAGGGGTTGAGTACAAGCGCAAGATCGAGGATGGAAGATGGATGAAGAAGGAAGAGAGACAAGTGCCCGCGAGGCGCGCGACTTCAACCCAAGCCAACGTGTCAACCGAGTCTCGATCAGGCGCTGGGATCCGGCGTAGAGGGTGATAGGCTAAAGAAGGAGTGCAAAGTAGGAGTGGAATAGTGGCACGAGAAGTAAATAGAATTAGAAGAGAATCAGTTATGATTGGGTTTTGACAGTGTGGCCGGGGGGTTTGGCGTGACCGAATCGTAGGCTGCCGGCCAGTTCAGCCGAGAGCTTCCGAACGTGGCTCTACACCTTCCTCAACGGATTGTCCAGCGCATCCGCGTAGACGACGACGTCGTCTTGAATCTGAACCTCATTTCGGTCAAAGAGGGTAGCCGAAACGGCCATAGGACATTTCGTGCCCAGGTCGATGCCCATAATGATGGAGTCGTTGGCACCGTCCTGGACGACTTGTCGGAGTGCCTCATCGGTCGTGTAGCGGGTTCCGATGCGATCTGGACCAGCCCAGTCCTGCTCCGGCGATGGAAGTGAAGGCGAACACGGTTCGTCAGCTGGATGATACTGGATCCATTTCCTCCGGCCCGGAGGCGAGGCGGCTGGCGCGCCCGCGCAGCGAATACGCACCTCACCCTTGCCGTGACTGTAGAGAAGATTGAGGATCTTTTCGCCGGCATTCTCGGCCCTCTCGAGGCGCGGCATACCGCCTCGTACTGTCGGTAATGGGACCAGGATCGAGGCGGAAACCCACTTGACGAGCTCGTTGGGAGTGGCGAGGAGCGACGACCGTGCGATACAATCGTAGGTCGGGTCGAACGCCACAGTTGCGCTGCTGGTCACGTGATGGAACGTCTCCGCGATTGACTGCGAGTCACGTGTTGCTGCCGGGGCGGGGGTGTCGGCGGAAGGTGGGGGGAGCAGGGACAACTTGTTGGGGACGGCCTTGGCGACGTTGTAGCCCAGAAGCCGGACCGATTGCCCATCCGAACGCCATTCTCCGTGGGGCACAAAGCCTTTCGCTCCAAAGTACTCGACGTTGAAGAGAACCTTCGCTACGAGGGGTCCGAGATGATCGAACCGGGTGGCGATCCGACCCGAGTCAGGCCGACGGTTGGTGGTGGCCGCCTCCTTGGCGCGCTTAAAAGGGGGAGGATCGAGCGTCGTTTCGTGTGAGGGCTCTTCGAGATTGGCCGTGGACGAAGAGGCGGTAGCGAAAGCCGGTGCCGCGTTGGCCGTTGCGGCAGCGGCAAGAGGGGTCGCTTCCGCGAGCTGCTGATTGAGGTGACCTCGCAGCACCTCCCAGCGCTCGATCCATTCTCGCTTTGACGCCCACGAGTTCGTCGAGGTCTCGAGAAAGGAGTAGGCAGAGGCTCGAGGGGGCTCGATCTGCGCGAGCAGCACGGCTGCGACGTGCTCGATGGGGTTGCTCGAGACGTGCGATCGCCAAGGCACCCACACGCATCGTAGCCATTCGAGCAAGGTCTTGGCCACTTCTTCGCCCTTGTAGAGGAGGATAGAAGTTCGTCGGAGGGTCATGGTAATGAACTCGCCCCCCAACTCCTGTGCAAAGAGGTCGGATGGTTGAACAATTGGGTCAGTGCAACTGCACTCGATTGGAGCGCGTCGGCCCGCCGACGGTGCCGCGGGGCCGACTCGTTGAAACGCGGCGAGAGCCAGCGGTGCCACCACTCACCAATCCAAGGCCTCGGGTGTGCCCGCTCGCAACCTTGAGCGCGTGGAGGGCCGGGAAGAGACAATGAGGGGGGTGTGATACCCCTCGGATCCAGTCGCAGATCGTCTCTTCGGCAAGATGCGAACGCTCGTCGGGTGTGAGCATCCGCGGGGAGTTGTGGCGGATGATGCGCAAGGTCTCTTGGAACGTAGCCCTCGCCGTCGACACTAGATCGGCAAGGTCCACCGCCTTTTGTACCTGCCTTGATGCCTTGTCGTGTAGACTGGCGATTTGTGTGGTTAAGGCGGAAAGGAGTGGAACGTCGTCGTCGGGCGAGTTGGCGAGTTTTGCTTGGCAGACAACCTCAACAACGGCCTTCTTGACGTTGGACTTGGGTGACGAACCCATATCCTTGCCCTTGTTCGCGGGTGGCCCGTAGTTTGCGTCGTCAGCATCGTCGTCCTGGGGGGGTGTATTCGAGGTGGAGACGAAGCGACTGTCGACAAAGGTCGCGACGATTTGGTAGACTCGGTCTTTCCATCCGAAAATCGCCTCGACGATCCTCATCGCACGGTCGTCCCACCAAGCGGAAGTGTAGGGGATCAGGGGGATCGGAGGGCGGTTGAGTCTGGTCGCCTCAACGGCGAAGATCAAGGATACCCACGCCTGTGCGAAGACCAGTTCAGGGAACCCGTACCAGCGTGCCACCGACGAGCCGTCAGCCTCGTGTTCGTTTCGTCGCTGGCGTCTCGAGCCATACGTCACTTACACCAGAGAAGCCGATCGAGTCTTGGCCCCCCGATACTCGACGAAAGTCCTCGTACTCCTGAGCACGTCGTTGCGACCCCTCGGGCGCATCCGAGGTGAGGGGATCCTCGAATTTCGTCGAGGTCTGGCCGGACGTGGCCTTGCCGCCGTTTTCTCGCAAGAGGTAGAGAAGGGCAAAGACCAAGGTCCTCCAGGCGTTCTTGTTGTCGCCTAGGAGCCTCCACTGGCTATCGGTGAGCCTGGCCAAGGTATGCCCTAAGGCCTCGCCGAGGATCGACTCGATCTCTCGATGCGAGACGACGAGGAGGCGCACGAGCGGCTGCAGCGTGTGCAGGGTCGGCTGTTGATCAGAGGCGACGGCAAACGGAGCGTCTACCATGGTGATAACCTCGGTGTGTGGTAACAAGGTCGCCATCTTCGCGTGGGTGCGGGGCGAATTGGTGATGGTGCGACGTGGTGCGAGGCGAAGGGGCTTGACGGGCGCGCTCCTGGCTCATCAGCTCGATCTTCTGACCCCTCAAAATGACTCCGAGCCATGGACGGGCAACACAAGTAATGGGTCGTTCGGACTCAGAGTAGTACGAGCAGATGCGTTAAAATACGAGTGTCATTTTCCAACCATCAAGAACACTGTTTTTATCATTGTTGCTGCTACAAATCAGATTGACTTGGTGACCTCGGGTGACTGAGGGGTCTCCTTTTTCGGAAGACCGCAGCGCCGAGGGAGCTGCGATGCCGAGCGGCGGCGGCGCGGGCTAGCGTCATTGGTAAGCGTGGGAATCCGGGTCGGTCGTACTGAACCTCAAATCGCTTGATAAGCGCCAAGCCTGGCCTCAGGGCGAGTATAAAAGCGCCCCCCCCTCTCACCTCTCTCTCTCTCCTTCCTTCTTCTTCGTTGATGAGTACCTCTCACATGGCTCCTCCACCACTGGGCCGTAACCGACTAGCGCATCGACGCAGCACCGAGGCGGTAGGTGGTGGAAGTCGGCAGTAGTGTACCATCAGCCACCGTGAGTTCACCCCTCCCACTCGTTGCAAGTACCACCGTCGCTGACTTGGGCACTGCCCTCCTCTGGTCTTGACTCGGATCGTCACCAGCCTCCGATCACGCTCTTGATCGAAGAGGGGCCCACGGCAGTCCTGGTCGTCTTGCGAGGTAAAAAGTTTGGGAGAGGTTTTTGGTTATCATTGTATCGGGTCAGTCCCGCTTGTGGCCGCCTCCGAGCATGCACTGCCACCGCCAGCGCAGCTGCGGCATCATCGGCCGGACCCGACCTCGTACGACGGACTTGGGCTGACCTTGCTCTCACCTTCACCTTTGCATGCCGGTTCATCTTCATCTACCTTCACATCACACCATCCCCACCACATCACACCATCCCCACCTCCATCACCATCTTCACCTCCATCACCATCTTCACCATCACCATCTTCACCATCACCATCTTCACCTCTACATCGATTCTCGTCTTCACCCTTCACCCTTCATCCTTCCCCATCACGTTCGCTTCCACCTCGATTCACCTCCACCTCACCACCTTCATCCCTTGCCTTCACCTCTACGTCTGTTCCTCCCCATTGCACCTCCTCACGCAAGAAAATAGGCTCTGGTTGCGTGAATTGCGGCTCACCATCCCGTGGCAGATCGTCGTGTTGGCAGGTGTGTGCCAATCTTTCAGAAGCAAAGCGCAGGGCAGCATGACTAACTGACCGGTTGGACTGTAACATCACAGGGGAGGGATCCGAAGCGACGCCTTCCCGTTGACGAATAACTGTTCTTGATCGAGTACCTTCAGAGTCTCAACATCGCCGGGATGGCGTTGCACGCTCCAAAATTAAAAGTTGGATGTCCCGTCATGCTCGACTCCGCCGCGGGGCTGTGCAACGGCACAAGACTGTTCTCAACTCGGTTACACACACCCGTGCTCGAGGCCATCATTCTCACAGGATATCATGCTGGACAGCCCGTTTTGTTGCCACGGATCACGCTGAAGACAGGGTCATCAACTGAGCTTCCGTTCACTCTGCCTCGGACGCAGTTTCCGACTCGGCTGGCAGAGAACAAAAAAGTGGTTCAGTGATGAAATGAAGGCTCTGTACATTTGATCGTCGTCGCGCGCTTCTCTCACGACTTCAACAACTAGGCTTCCGTTACTGAACAGTACCGCAGCTGTTGCAGCAAAGTACATCACATTGCAGCGGGTCAACGGTTATGGTGTGAGGTGGCGCGCGGAGCGCACCGCCGAACCTAGTCCTACTATACTATAAATGCCGGAAATCTGCAACGGAAAAGACAAACCAAAAGACAAACCACGTGGCGTGACATCATAACAGTTTCGCTACTGCAACGGCTCTCGGTCCAGCGCGTCCCCTGAGCTAGCTAGTGCTGTTTCAGAAGCGGCCGGCCACAGGCTGCCACAGGCCGTTTCGCCCACGTTCGCCGAGGTTCCATCTTCTTCTCCACCTTTCTCCCTCCTACTCTTTACACCTTACCCATCGCACCTCATCCCATTGTCACCTCGAGCTCGCGACATCCTTCGGAAGCGGTCGTCGTGGAAACTCTGCAACGAATACGGGATCTCAAACAATGGCAGCCGCATGCATAGCTACGCATTCGAGTAAGTAGCTTCATGGACTGTGCTCGTGGTGTGGGATTATTCAGGAGCTAATGGAAAACTACCAAGCAGCAATTCCCTTCAACACGTCCTCTTTGAATGTCAACCCTCGAGTTGTTTTTCTTCACCATCAGCTGGTGACACTGCATGCGTGAGTTATCCCTTGACATGGCTTTGCAGTCTTAGATATGACGGAAAAACTGACACGAAAAATAGACATTGGACATCAGTGACACAGCGGAAGGATTGCCTTTGTACGGTTGAGATTCCGGGTCCATGGGACACTGTATGTGAGTCTTCACTGCCATTGCCACAGATGGACAACAGCAAGAATACAAGAAAAATACAAGAAATTAATCACGCCAAAACACACACACACACAGGTTCTGTGAATTGCGGCTCCCCATCCCGTGGCAGATCCTCAACGGCTCGGTTCGGTGGAGTGACTGTCGTGTTGGCAGGTGAGTGCCAATCTTTCAAAAGCAAAGCGCAGGGCAGCATGACTAACTGACCGGTTGGACTGTAACATCACAGGCGATCCGAAGCAATGCCTTCCCGTTGTTCCCAAGTCATTGCCTGCACAAATCGTCCATGCTTGCATCATGACCGCTGACTTCCGGGGGGAAGGTGAAGTGCTGCATCTCTCTGTAAGTAGTAGTCCTTGCCTGACTTTTAGACCCTATACTAACAGCGGCACGGTGCGAGCGCAGACAAACATGCGTCTTCTGGCCGCTGCAGAAGGATCTGGGCACGTCGAGATAAAGTGAGTTTTGTGCCTTGGGTACCGGTGAAACTGTGGCGCAAAGCTTCACGAATGCCGTAAGAGTCGTCTCTGGTGTGAGGACGGACCGCCAACTACGGCAGTCGTTGGGATTCAAACAAGCGAGCTTGGCAACAGCGGAAAACGAACACACCGGCCATTGGCCATATGTACTTCTGCGGTCCGGAAGCCGGTGAACGATATTACTTGCGGTTGCTTCTACTCAACGTCCTGTCGCCGACATCCTTCGCTCAATTGAGGACTTTCAACGGCACGGAATTTAAGACTTTCCGGGAAGCGTGTGTCGAACGCGGATTCCTGCGAGACAACACCGAGGCAGACCGGTGCCTCACGGAAGCGGCCGTCTTCACTTGATGTGGGTGACACCAACTCAGAAGACTCAGAACTCCTTTCCAGTCCTCCAACGAAACTCCAGAAAACTGAAAGCAGCGTAGAACCGTAGGCATCTGCAATGATGTAACAGAACTGCTGGTTTTCAATGTGAGGTGGCGCGCGGAGCGCGCCGCCGAACCTAGTCGATGATACTTTCGAGTGTGTAGCAAAATTAGGGTGCCAGCACGACGAATGAGCTAGCTAATCGGGGTTGGCAGGCACGCGGAAACGGACCGACCACCACCAGACTAAAAAGATAGGCACCTTCTCTCGGGTTCATGGAACTCCGCATGGGGCGGAGAAAAAGAACGATCACGAAGGGGATCGAACCCTCGATCTTCCCCTTTGTCATAAAAGTAGGAGGGGGACGCCGTACCGCTTGGCCACGCGACCAATGATCGTGCCGAGATGTTTCACATAGACATCTCAATTCTAAAAAATAAACAACTTCCACTTCCACTTTCACTTTCACTTTCACTTTCACTTTCACTTTCACTTTCACTTTCGAAATCGCGCCATCCGCCACCTTCGAAGCTACAAGTGATACATCGATACATCAGCCTACATTAGCATGGAGACCGGCGACACCGGCCCACCCCCAGGGGCTCCACCCCCACCATCGGCGTCCGCGGCGACGAGCGTCCCGATTGGGACAAAGGAGACGCAAGTCCCTATCGCCGCCGCGACCTACGCCACCGCCGCGATTCAAAAGACCAAGCAGACTCCCGAGCAGCAGACCCAACAACATCACCGTGCCAAGGCTTTGACCCAAATGTTCGAAGTCATGGGTGCTGTACCGGGCAATCGCACCGACCGGTGGTTGCAAGCCACCTTCGCCACCGACGAGTACCCTGTCGCTACCGCTACATCGCTCAAGTATTCGGCTCTCAACGCCAATCGATCCATTCGAAACATCTTCGACGTTGCTCTCGACGTCACTTTGACCGTCCAAAGCGCCTCGAAGGCCTCTCCCGCGGACAAGGCCGATCTGCTCGGTTGCGTCACGAGACTGCTCTCCCCGCAATCGCCCCTGTGCTTCGACGCCGAGGTCACCCTTCCCGAGCACCTTGCGGCGTTTGCGCCCCAGATTAGGGGTATCCAACACTCGTCTTTCGTCAGGGCCGGTGTGGTCAACCACCGTATCTCCGTGGGATTCGTTTCGGCGAAGGCACGTGACTCGGCGCTTACGGCCCCACTGGCGCTTACTTGGCACTCTGCAAAGGCTCACTTCGCAAAGGCCCACCACTTCTACCACAACATGGTCGAGCTGCGTATCAACGTCGGTGTCGCAGCGGTCCCATCCAGGGATGCCATTGTTGACTCTTTTAAATCAATTGTCACCAAAATCACAGCCAAGGGACACCGTTGCGAGCTGGTACAAGTCTTGCGCGTGATCCACGTCGATAACGACTCGGCCTATGCGCACTTGGCCGGCGAGTTTTCGGCCTTTATCCGCTTCGACGACGACGCCCTTTTCAAAGCCCCTAACAACACGCTGAAGGAGCTCCTACCGTCGAAGGTCTCTCTAGCCACTAGAGGCAACATGCATACGGCGGTTCGTCACGACTACGAACGAGAAGCGGCCTGTGCTCGGTGCCACTTTGTGGGGCATGTGGAGACCTGCGCGCTGGAACAGGAGAGGAGGCAGAAGGAAGCGAACAACAACACCGGAAGGCACAACAAGCACCACAACAACCCAACCAACACCAACAACAACAAGAACGACACCACCAACACCAACAACACCGACAACGACGCTTCCGAGGTTGTGGCCCCTAGCCGCGCCCTCGGAACCGACCAACTCGAATCGCGGAACCGATTTGCGGGGCTCGAGGTCGAAGGAGGACAGGAGGATGACGTCGAGGAGGAGGATGCAGGAAAGGAGGGCGAGGAAAAGGAGCAGGTCGAAGAAGGAGACGAGGATACGGGCGCCAAGGCGGACGACGAGGATTCAGACTCGGATGGGAACGCCGGAGCGGGCATCGACAAGGCGGGAGGCGACGACAAGGACGACGACAAGGACGACGACAAGGACGACGACGAGGACGACGACAAGGACGACGACAAGGACGAACAGGACGACAGCTCGGAGGGAAGCGAACAAAGGGAGGACGAAGGAAACGATGGAGATGACGTGATGAAAGATGGAGCAGAGGAGGAGGACGAAGGGACGGAGACGGAGGTGGAAGAAGAGGTCGAGCAGGAACAGGGGGTACAGGACGACAGCATCATGATCATCGATGACGACCAAACGACGATCACCACGGTTTCCCGCGAGTCGACTCCTCGGAGTCCCTCGTGGCCTCCACTATCTCCTGAGACGTTGGCAAAGTCGCTGCGCGAGGGTGCGGAGTGGGACCGAGCTAACGCCGAAGCTGCTGCACGTGTCCAAGCAGAAAAGGAGGCGATCATCAACGCCCAACTCGACGCGGAGGAACCGCTCGTTCGCCACCAATTTGCAGAGTGGGGTCAGGAAGATGCACAACTGCGATTCATCAACATTCGTGGCACCGGCTCCGGGTCGAACAAGAAGATGAAGAGGTCGCAAACGGTGGCCGATCTCAGCGATCCGAGCGACGACCCGGTCGATATCAAGCGCGTTCTGAACAGGGTCAAAGGTCGAGCAGGAAAGGAGGTAGCGGGTCAGGGGAAGAGGGTGACGAGGTCGATGTCGGCGGCGGCGGCGATGCAGGTCGAGGGGGCCAAGGCGAAAGCGGAGAAGGGTAAAGGGGTGGAGGAGGAGAAGCGCTGGTCCGACCACGAGCCTGAGGATGACATTCTCCCCGAATTCCCACTCTTTGAGGACGACACTGCCGCCAAGAGCACGTCTACATCGTCTACCCAATAATGATCAAGCACACCATCACCAGCTGGAACGTGAGGAGGTGCATGGGGATCCCGGAAAAGCGACGCAACATTTACACCTATTTATCAACATTCAAAGCATCCGCCATTCTACTACAAGAACACTTCATCAAACCGGAACTCTGGCAATGTATCAAGGACGAGTACGAGGGCAAGGTCTTCATCAGCAAACACTGTCTGACTCTGATCCCCGCCGACTCGCCCCTGATCGACGCCGAGATTTTGCGCACCCACTCGGCACTCGACGGACGAATCCTGGTCACCTCTTTTCGACTTCGAGGCGACATCCGGATACTCGAGATCAACAACATTTACGCACCAGTCGATACAAAACAACGACTCACATTCTTTGACAAACTACATTTCAACAGGACGCAGAGCACCCACCTTCGACTCCTCGGCGGCGATCTCAACGACTGCCCGCTGCCGGCGATCGATCGGCGGAACCAAGGTCGGCACGGCCATCACTGGCCGATCCTGATCGGCAAGCTCGACTCGCCCTACACCGACTGCATACGATTCAAACACCCGCTCACACCATCTTTCACTCGACCCAACATCGTCCGCAAGCGACCAAAGTCCTTTTCACGACTTGACTACTTCCTTCTGCAGCGCACCCACCAAAAGCGACTCGTCCAAGCCTCGACGATCTACGACCACCCCAAGGACCTTTCGGATCACCGACCGGTCTCGATCGTCCTAGTTCTCTCGGACGAGCGAGGAGACGCGGCTCAACCCAACAACAGTTTGCCAACGACATCAAACCAATTACATCGTATCAACGCGGCGACCTTCAAGACGGCGGAGTTCCAGGGGATGTTGGAAGGATGGTTGGAAGGAGCGAGTGGGGAGGAACCGGTGGGGGAGCTCGAGGTGGTGCTGGGGAACTGCGAGAAGGAGGGTCGGGAGCTGGCGAGGAGGGAGCATCGGGAGCGGGTGGAGCGGATGGCGGTCTTGGTGGGAAGGGTGCAGGATCTGGAGGCGTTGCCGGTGATGGGGGACGAGGAGACGGCCGAATGGACGCGGACGACGGAGGAACTCAGGCGAGCGGTCAACGAGCGCGCGCGCCAACTTCGGATCCGAGCCCACGTACCCGAAATCGCTACCGAGGAACGACTGTCGCGGCCGGTCCACGCCAAGCTCGCGGCACGGAGTTCGGATTCCAAGATCACAGCACTGCGATTGCCCAACGGAGAGCTGACACATGACATTGACGTCGCGCTTGACCACACACAGGCGCACTTTCAGCGCCTCTACGATCTCGAGCCGCGCGATCGGGACCACGTCGAGCGACTTAGGGACGATTTCTTGGCGCCGATCAGGTCGGCGCGCACTTGCGACGACCCGAGCTCGGACCCGCTCTTTCTGCGACGACTCTCGGAAGCGCACATCGAGCTGCTGCAGCAACCCATCACCGAGAACGAGGTCGTAGCCGCAATCGCAACAACGCACCCCGGTCGATCGCCGGGTCCATCTGGCGTGCCCTACGAGCTCTATCACACAGCGCCGCGGGCGTGGGCCAAGGCGCTGAGCAGGGCCTTCAACGCGATGACCGAGCGCGGCTCGCTTTCACCGAAGCAGGGGCAAGGACTCGTTCGCCTGCTCTTCAAGCACCACAAGATCGGGGCCGATCGCGCCGAGCTCTCGTCGTACCGGCCCATCACCTTGCGCGAGTGCGACTACAAGCTCTTCACCAAGGTCTACGTTGCGCGACTCAACCACGTGCTGCCGGACCTGCTCCCACCGCAACAGCACGGCTTCGTCAAGGGCCGCCGATCGGCGGACGCGTCATTCCACCTGCGACTCTTGATCGAGGAGCTGGGCGCGCGCGGCACCGAGTTCCCTGACGCGGCGCTCTTGTCTCTTGACCAATCGTCGGCCTACGACCTCGTCGAGCACGAATGGATCTTCGCCATCTTCGACGCTCTCGGCGCTCCTGCCGCCTTCCAACGCGTTCTGAGGATGCTCTACTCGGGTGACTCGACCACGGCGCGATATATCATCAACGGCTTCTTGACTCCGCCGGTGCGGCTGACGTGTGGGCTCGGCCAAGGGGACCCGGCGTCGTCGTCGGTCTGGGATGTCGTGTTCCAGCCGTTCCTGGATGCTCTGCACCGTCGAGGCATCGCGCTGAACCTCTCGCTTCCTACCATTCACCCCTACCCACAGAGCCGCGCCATTACATCCCTTGCGTTTGCCGATGACGTCGTCGTCGCCGTCGCGGGCTCGGAGTCACTCAACTTGCTCGACGACCTGGCGCTCGACTGGAGGCTCGCAACCAATGGCCGGCTCAACACCGACAAGACCGTCGTACTACCCATCGGGTGTCGCTGGGAGGCTGGCGATCGTCCGCTCGTCGTCAAGGCCGAGGGCGAGTCGCTCGAGTGGATCGGCCTATCTTTCGACCCCACCGGCAACACCGAACTCGCCAACGTGAATCTCGTCGCACGGCTCGAAGCGGTGCTCGATTCGGCACGGGACCGAGGGCTCACACACCACACCCGAGCGTTCTACGTCAACCGATACGCCATTCCCAAGATTCTGCACATCCTCTCCGCCGACATCTCACCGCTCGAGGTCGTCAAGGAGCTTGATCGCATTCTCGCCGACTTTGTCCGCGGCGGCAAGAGGAGGTCGTGCTATGGCAAGGACGTCGTCTTCACACCGAGGTTCAAGGGGGGTCTTGGGGTCATGCGGATGCAGGACGTCGTCGACTCGGTTGCGGCACGCGTCTGGGACGTGCTTCTTGGCGGTTCGGATGCGATCTGGCAGGGACTTGCGCGCGCGGCGATTGTACGAGCCCATCCCGCCCCCGACTTTGACTTGGCAACCGATGCGTGGCCTTGCGACTACACTCCGATCCGAACCGATCTACACCCAAGATGGCAGGCCGTGCTGAAGGTACCATCGACGCACGATGCGCAAGTCAAGCCGAGGACGTTGACGCTCGCGAACCTTCTCGCTCTTCCGATCAAGTTGCACACCCTTCACTACCTACCGGGAGCACCAGCTGTGTCGCGACCACCCTACGACACCGACTATGCTGCGTTTGCCATTTACGCCAAGGTTGCGGACCTGTTTCGACGCGAGCTGTACCCGGGCGGGGGCTTTCATCTCTGGACGCCGCCGACGGATGTGGTCGTCAGCAACAGCGAATACGATCAACGGGGCCGCCCACAACGAGAGCACATCGTGACATGGTACCGACATGCAATCAATCGATTGAGGTTCACACCAATAGCTCAACCGGTCGCGGCAGTACGAATCAACGGGCCTCCCCGAGTCCGCCCCAGATCCGAGGTCCGCCCCACCACGCCGCTCGAGTCGATCCTGCCCCATCCGATCGACCCGCCGCAGCGCCTTCCGAGACCGGCTCTCCCAGACCAATCAACACAATACAACTTGCTCAGCATGGATCGGCCATACACCATCCGTCGCGTCCGCCGAGTCTTGAATGCAAAGGCCTTCACCGACACGATCGGTTTCAGGGACTCGCTGCAGCCCGACGATCTCAAGGGATTCTGGAAGGGGGTCAACTCGAAGGCATTGACGGCGAGGGAACGCGAGGTGTGGTTCAAGCTCGTCAGGAACTTCACCCCGACTCGGAGTCTGCAGTTTCATCAAAAGCACGACGGCTCGCCCGCGTGCCTCGTCTGTGGAGCGCCCAAGGACGATCGGGAGCACTACTTCTTCGACTGCGTTGACTCTGGGAACGTTTGGATCGCGGCAAGGGGCGTGCTCTGCGACGCACTGGGGCTCGACACGATCGACAACACGCATTACACGGCCGTTCAACGCATGTTCGGACTTCCGAAGCTCAAGGCCAGTCTGCGCGATCAAGAAGGAGCGGGGAGGACGATCGAAATATTCACCGGGCTGGTCTTGGAGATGATCAGCAGCGGGAGGTGGGGGATGCAGAAGTGGGGGACGAGGATGGAGGGTGTTGGGAGGAGGAGGATCATCTTGGAGGAGAGGTTGAAGCTGAGGGTGGGAGGAGCTTGGGGGAGGAGAGGGCAGTAGAGGCTGGGTTCGACTTTCCCCCCACCACCACACACACACACCAAATTCTCGCGACATCGTTTTCTCCTACTGTACACTAAATAGCTCGCTTTCCTCTTTCATTTGTTACAGGTTCACCGTTGCGGATCATGGACCATCTCGCGATTTGGCGTCGACTCGGTGTGGCTCGCGCTCTTCGGCTTCGGGGTTCTGAGTCAAGGGAGGGATCAGCGGACACAGGCAGAAAGTCGGCTTTGAGGGGCCAGGGACTGCCGAGGGGAAGGTTTTGAGGGACCTTCACCGCGTCTTGTTGTGACTGAGCAGAGACTTGGAGCGTCGAGGGTCGTGGTGGTTGCGCAGTCGTGCTCTTGTCTTCGTCTCGACCGAGTGGGAAGTGGCTGTGGGGTGGGCCTTCTGTCGTTAGTACATTTCTTTTCTTTCTCTTTCTCTTCATCTCTCTTTCTCTCTCTCATTAGTCTCCTGGGGGGGAGCAACCGCTTGGCTGGGGCACTTGAATCCCGTTATTGGATTGGTGGACACCGGCCCGTTTCTCGCACTTTGGCGGGCGGTTTGTGTTATCATCGTCGACTTCCTTCTAGTTTATCCGTAGGCCAAGCAGGGGGAACAGGAATTGGGGGCAATATGATGAACAGTTTCTACAAAAAAAAAAAAAACAACTGAGCAGAGACTTGGAGCGTCGAGGGTCGTGGTGGTTGCGCAGTCGTGCTCTTGTCTTCGTCTCGACCGAGTGGGAAGTGGCTGTGGGGTGGGCCTTCTGTCGTTAGTACATTTCTTTTCTTTCTCTTTCTCTTCATCTCTCTTTCTCTCTCTCATTAGTCTCCTGGGGGGGAGCAACCGCTTGGCTGGGGCACTTGAATCCCGTTATTGGATTGGTGGACACCGGCCCGTTTCTCGCACTTTGGCGGGCGGTTTGTGTTATCATCGTCGACTTCCTTCTAGTTTTTCCGTAGGCCAAGCAGGGGGAACAGGAATTGGGGGCAATATGATGAACAGTTTCTACAAAAAAAAAAACCAGGCACACACACACACACACACACACACACACACACACACACACACACACACACGAAAGTGAGTTTGGCGGTGTAGCGTGTGTAGTTGACCTCGTACCCCCTTAAGTGTTACAGGGCAACACCACCAACCGATGCCGCATCCGCCCGGCCCAACCTCGCCCCCGCCCGACGCCCCGTTGGCCGGTAGCGGCGCGAGTGATTCGTCACTCAACATGCGAATGCGTGAAACGGTCACTGGAGGAACCGCCAATCCTCCAGCCTGGTCCCCCGAGGCAACTCAGGCCAGAACAAACCTTGCGAAAAGGTTCCAGCTCGGCTGTCAATTGTTCAACATCATCCCCTCAACCAAGTCGACCCGCCGACTGATGGTTATGGTGCACGATCCCTCGACGCCGCCTTCGCGAGCGCCGGCTCTCGCCCGGGCTGCCCAACGAGTCGTGCGAAACGACGCAGCTCCGGCGTCCAACAGCATCCGAGTCATCATGGATGATCCCACCTGCCCTCGTTGGCCCGTACAGACCGCGATCCGTAAGCACTTTGGAATGGCCGAGACGCCTTTCATGTTTGCGCGCCCAGAGGGCGCCGTGGTTGACCCCGAGGTCGAGAAACTCTTCTCGAAATGTGTCAAGCTGAACTTTATTGTGACCAAAGCCACCAAGAGGTTCCCGATTTCCCGTCATATGTACGAGCTCGTTTTCGAATCCGACGAGGCTTGTCTCGAAGCTGCAGCAGCGGGTCCCTTCCCCTACCACGGAAAGGAGATGGTCACTGAGCTCCCCAGCGCTTCCCCGCTAAACCACATCGTTCAGGTGCGATTCACGTTGCCCTCCCAAGCCAATTCCATCCCCGCTTCCATTCTCCGCAAATCCCTCGATGACGCGGTCACTGCTTCGCTCGGTCGCGCTGGTCGCACGCAGGTTTATACCTTGCTGCAATTACAGCGGGGCCTCGCGACCGATTCGACTGACCCATTCGCCTTGACCGAAGACGGGTTCCACTGCGCGTACCTGCGCCTACCTGCTAACCTCTTCCAAGGATCGGCCGAGGCGCAAAAGGCGGCGCTCAACGCCGCGTTACCGCACGAGATCGAGGTCCTCGGCAACAAGTTCGGCTTGCGACACGAGTACGAGACGCACTACTGCGCCCTGTGCGATCGCGCCGGTCACCACTGGGGCACCTGCAGGAAGCCGGCACCGACACCGGCCTCCGCCCCCGCTGCCCCTGTTCCCGGGACCTCGACCTCGACTGCGACGGGTGGTTTCCGCGTCGCCGGAAAGAACGGAAAGCACGGTGGTGCTGCTGCTCTGGCCTCCCGTGCTTCCGGCACTAACATGATCCTGTTGGGACCTCGTGCTAACCCTGCTGACCTAGCGACCGGCAACAAGAACGATGCGGATGCCGACCGCGACGATGTATCGATTGCTTCGACCGAACCGGAGGGGAACGACACTGGAGGCGCCACCTCGACCCACGCCACCGCTGGATCGGAGAACGAGACGCAGACGACGACGACGACGGCGGCGCCCGTTTCGACTGAGACTACGGCGGCGTCCATTTCGACCCCGACTTCGACTTCGACTTCGGCTTCGACCCCGGCTGCGGGATCGACGCCGCCTTCGCCTTTGCCCGGTGGCACGTCGGGGTCCTCGGCAATTTCGACCTCGACGAGTCCTCGACGCCCGGCGACAGTTCGATCGATTTCGGCACCCGGCAACCGACGTGTCACCCGGGCGGGATCCGCCATGATCCACAGTTCCTCAGGGGGTGACAGCTCAGGGGGTGACAGCTCAGGGGGTTCCAGGTCCGGGGCTGGCAACCTCGAGGGGGGCGGCGCTGATCTGATTCAATCATGATTGAGTCTCTCACCGTGTTGATGTTCAACGTCCGATCGATCAAGAACGCAGTCGATCAAGTCAAAATCATCCGTTACCTCAAATCCTTACGGCCGGCCCCTGCGGCGATCCTCCTTCAAGAGCACCATCTCAGCTTCAACGCGTTGCGCGAAGGCTTCGAGAGTGCTTGGCCAGGGGGTTGTATTCAATTCACTTCTCATGTCCTCACCCTGATACCCGATGGCTCACCTCTGGCGGGCCGTCTCCTCTCCTCTACCCCGGTCGTGTTTGCAGAAGCCCCTCATTTCGACGGTCGGATCCTGCGCTCGGTGTTTCGTCTTGAGGAGCTCGATGTCGAGATCATCAACATGTACGCGCCGGTCAAGGGGGAAGAACGTCGCGATTTCTACGGGCTTCTGCATTTCAACGCTCCGAGGCCCAAGACCCTTCGGATCTTGGCCGGCGATCTCAACGATTGTCCGGATGTATCGGTCGACCGGGTGGCCATCACCGATCGCGCTTGGACTCCTGTATCGCACTGGCAGACCTTGCTGTCAAAGATCGCGTTCAACCCACTTGACACGATTCGACATGTCCATCCCATTACCCCCGCATTCACTCGCCCTCACTACCGTGGTAGGGGGGACGAGCGAGAGATTTGCTCGTGGTCGCGGATCGACTATATCCTTGTCCAGCGCAGTTGGGCAAACCGGTTGTTGAGCGCTTCTACGCTCTTCGACGCGCCCTGTTCGGACCACAGACCCGTAGTTGCGACCTTCGCATTGCCTACTTCAAACGCTGATGCCGAACCCCTACCTTTTCTTCCTTCCACGAGCGAATTCATTTCGAGGCTGAACCCAACGGTCTTCAACGATCAAGACTTTGTCGAATCGATTCCCGGGGTCGTCGACGAGGTCTATCGGAGACTCGAGGGGACCGCTCCGCTCGGCGACGTCTACGACGCCGCTTTGCGGGCGGTTGCAGTCGCTGGCCATGCACGATACCGCTCGACTCGTGCCGACATGCGCCGACTGCGGGCCGAGAGCCAATCCGTCATGGAGGCTTTGGAGGCACGCGGTGAGCACATGAATGAGGCCGAGCGCGATGCGTATGCTCTTGCCAAGTCGCGGTTGGACCAGTTGGCGTTAAAGGAAGCTCAGTGGCTGCGCATTCGTGCGCATGTGCCGTCAGTCGACTCGAGGGAAGGTCAATCGGCAAGCATTCGCACGCGCCTCAACCGCCGGAGTCGCCAGACGAGCATCGTCTCGCTGGAGGACGTGGATGGCACCGAGACCGTTGACATGCAGGAGGCGCTGGGTATTGCTTCACGGCACGCGCAGTCGCTCTTCACGCCGGACCCAGCACGTGGCGACCCGACCAACGCACGCTGGTCCCTGCTCGACCCTATTCGCGCAGCAAAATGCTACGATGACGACCGCTCGGACCATACGTTCAGTCGCCGCCTGCCTCGTCAAGCGAGAGTGGCGCTTGACGAGCCCTTCACCCTCCTCGAGGTTGAAGCGGCGTTGAAGAAGACGGATTCGGGGCGGTCACCGGGGCCCTCGGGCATTCCGTACGAGCTCTTCAAGGCGCTGCCAACCTACTTTGCTCCCAAGCTGTTGGACTTGTTCAACTCGATTTGGGAGGGCGGCAAAATGACGGCGTCCTTGGCAGAGGGGCTGGTGCGGCTCTTGCCCAAGAATAAACCGGGGGCCAATCTGAAATCACTGGGGGCATACCGACCGATCACACTGCGCGAGACGACCTACAAGGTCCTCAGCAAGGTCTTGATGGCGCGACTCAATGGGGTGCTCGGCGAGCTTCTGCCGCCGGCGCAACACGGTTTCATGCCATCAAGACGTTCAGTGGACGCGGGAAGTCATCTCACTCTCCTTCTCGAAAAACTCCGATCGCTCGGTACTGATGTCTTCCCAGAGGGCGCCCTCTTGTCTTCGGATCAGCAGAGCGCGTACGATCGGGTCGATCACGCTTGGATCTTCGAGGTCTTCGAGGCCTTTGGCTTTGGTGAGCGTTTCATCTCCCTGCTGCGCGCTCTGTACGATCCCGAAACTCTGGGGGTGCGCTACCTCGTCAATGGGTTCCCCACGGAGTTGGTGCGGTTGCTGTGTGGTCTCGGTCAGGGGGATCCTCTCTCGTGCCCAGTCTGGAACATTACGTTCCAGCCCTTCCTCGACGCTCTCGTGCGGCGCGGGATCGCGCTCGACCTGCAGAAGGTGTGGCCAGGGGGGCCGCGTGCGCAGCTTACGCATCTGGCGTTCGCCGACGATGCTGTGGTGGTGGTGGAGTCACCGGCGGCATTGTCAAAGCTGCAAACGCTGTCGCAGACGTGGTACGAGGCAACCAATGGGAAGACCAACACGGACAAGACGCTTGTGCTACCTCTCGGACCGCATTGGCTTCGGGACGAGGCTGCGCAGGCGCTGCCAACGGTGCAGGAGGGGGAGAGCTTCAAGTGGTGCGGCTATGCCTTCTTTCGCTATGGTGACTCGAAACTGTTTTGGACCCACGTGCTTGACAGGATCAAGGCCAAGACCAGCGCCGCTCGAGACCGGACACTTTCGCCGAGTGGAAAGGTTTTCTATGCCAATGCTCACATCGTCTCGACGGTCCTCCATGTCAACGACAAGTCTCTACATTAGGATCCGAGTTCGAAGACGAAGGAAGGACGGTATTGGATTTGGAGGGTTGGCTTCTTCTTGACTCTGAAGATATGACTAAATGGAAGAATGGCAGGATGTTTCTACTCGACTGGGATCGCCATCTTACCCTGGCTGCAGTTAATTGGGCCCGCCATCTAATTGGGGAGGCGGGGCATTTCTAGCAAATCGTTTAGCACTTGGGCGTCACTTCGTCTCTTTCTCTCTTCATTCGCTCTCGCATTGAAGACTGACTGAAGTGTCGTTCAGATTTATATAAGCGAGATACATAGCGGATCACCCCCTAGCAACAATAGGTTAAGAGCCCAACGAGCTACCAGCTGCTGCTCTATGAGCCTTACAAGCCTAGCTGCTCCGCTCCCGGTGTCATTGTCTTCGGACAACAAGAAGTCTTCCCTCATTCGACTCAAGATTGCCTCTGATTATCCATCATGGTACAAGCGTCTTTCGGTCTACATGAAGCGGGCAAAGTCGTTCAACATCGTTATCGGAGTCGAAGTTCGTCCTGTCCTCGACTTCGCAAGCCAAGACGACATAGACAAATGGGACGAACGCGATCAATGGTGCCAAGAAAACATTCTCAATACTATTGACATCACCCTTCAAGGCGTGCTCGCCTACACTGAGACGCCGGCAGAGATGTGGACGATACTCGAGAACAAGTTCAGGAAGCGTGGTCACAACGCGCTCTACACTGGTCTCGTCAGATTACTCGCCACCAAGTACGTCGAAGGTCAAGACATGGATGCGCACCTAACCAAGTTGCGTATGTGCTACGAGGAGCTCGCAAAGATCGGCAAAGCCATTTCCGACGAGTACCTCTGCATCTTCATCCTCAACTCCTTGCCCGAATCCTGGAGCAATGTCAACATGTGGTTCGAACAAGCTCACGCGAATCCCGACGACGTCGTTACCTCCACTCAAGTCATTGGTCAGATCGAGAATGAAGCGCAACGTCGACAGACTGCCGCCATCTCGGTCAACTCGAACCAAGTGATCACCAAGTCCAACGCCGGTGCGCTGGCCACTTCGCAGCCCCTCAAGTGCACGCATTGCAACAAGAAGGGACACGTCGCTGCGGACTGCTACAAAAACCCCAACAACGCCAACAATCGTTTGGACAAGTCGAAGGGGTCTCCCAAGTCGAAGACGAACAAAGCTGCGGTAGTCTCTGAGCCGATCTCATTCTCGGTTCAAGTTGCCAACTCCGTTACGACTCGAGTCATGCGCTGGATTATCGATTCTGGTGCTGCTCATCATCACACTGGCGATCGTTCGTCGATCATCGACTTCGTCGCTCAACCTCTCTCGGTCGAGACTGCATCGGGTCAGCGCGTCGTCTGCCCCGGTTACGGCACGGTCATCCTCGAGTCTACCTCAGGTCGAACCATTCATCTCAAGAACGTCTATCATCTCCCTGGTGCGACGACTGGCCTCATCTCAGTCCGAGTGATCACGTCGCTAGGGTTCGAGGTCGCTTTTGGTGTCAACGGTCTTTGCAAGGTCTCCAAGGACAACACCGTCGTCGTCAGCACTCGCCCAGACACGGCGTACGAGCTTGACGTCAAGATGATCGAAGGAGTTTCAGCGACTCGCTCTACGGTCAGCGCCCCGGTCATCTTCCGGTTCGCGCCATCCTCGATATGGTACGCATCGGTGCAGCTGAGGAACTCGACCTCAGTGACAAGACTGTGCACGACTGCGACACCTGTCTGTATGCCAAGTCCGAGCGTTCATCTTTCAAGGGTCATGGTTCTGCCTCTGCTGTTCTCGAGCGCGTCTCCATCGACCTCGGTTTCGTTCAGGAACCCGATCACGCCGGTTGCACGATCTATCTTGCGATCGTCGATCAATTCTCCTGCGGCAAATGGTGCTTCCCACTTTCGTCCAAGACCTCGATCGAGGTTCTGAAGACGTTCGACACCTTCAGACTCAGTGCGGAGAAGATGAGCGGCAATTCCATCCGTTTCGTTCGTTCCGATAATGGAGGCGAGTTTACTTCCAAGGCCTTCATCGACTACTTCAAGAGTCACGGAATCACGCACGAACGCACAGCACCGTGCACCCCGGAAAACAACGGACAGGTCGAGCGCTTGAACGGATCTCTCATGAATACCGTCAAGGCCATGCTCCATGACTCGAAGCTGCCTCACTCGTTCTGGTCGCTCGCTATGACAACGGCCACCTACATCCACAACCGCACGGGTGTTACTCGACTCGGAGGAAAAACACATTTCGAGATCATTTACGGCAAGAAACCCCGAATTGGCCATCTCAAACCGTTCGGTGCCGTCGCCTTCGTTCACATCGACAAAACTCTTCGCAAGAAACTCGATGACAAGGTCAAGCAAGGTATACTCGTGGGCTACTCGGACTACAACTACATCGTTTGGTTCGAGGATACCGAGACCACCACCGTCACTCGTCACTGCTCGTTTGGTCGCAAAGAACTCGACAAGCTCGAACTTGCCAACGATTCGGACGAGGACACAGATGAGTTCATTCCCTTGCCTCCAGTTCCCCACACTCTGGCAGAGGTCCCTGAGGTGGAAGAGCAACCATCGCGCCCTGGCACTCCCGAGGGCTACCGTCGTGTCCAGGTCGGCCGCAACCCTGGTCGTTTCGAGGAGATCGTCCCTGAGAACATTCTCAACTCTCGTCTTCGTCCTCGTGCCGCGCGTTTCATCTGTCCTGCCTCAACCTGCGACATCATCTGCTACGGCGTTTTCGAAGTTCCAGACAACGAACCAGCGGTCGACGAAATCTGGGGGGAGGAGTCTCTCTGTTTGGCGATAAAAACCCAAGGGTCAGTCGTTCCAACATCGTTTGAAGAAGCGATTTCCTCGCCCGAGGCGGAGCATTGGATCGGTGCCATCAACTCGGAGCTTGCCTCTCTCGATGCTCATTAAGTGTTCGAGGTCGTTGTGCTTCCTCGTGGAGCCCGTGCTCTCGGTTCCAAGTGGGTCTTTACTCTCAAGAAGGACGCAGCTGGTCGAATCGTTCGCTACAAGGCTCGTCTCGTCGCTCAAGGCTTTGCTCAACGCCCGGGTATCGATTTCAACGAGACGTTCGCTCCTGTTGCTCGCATGAGTACCATTCGTTTCATCATTGCTCTTGCCACAGCTCGGGGACTCAAGCTTGAACAGTTCGACTTTGACACCGCATTCCTCAATGGCAAGATGACCGATGATGTCTACATGAAGGCGCCCAAGGGATGGTCTGGAGTTCTGCAACCTGGTCAGTGTTTGAAGCTCGTTGCATCCATGTATGGCACCAAGCAAGAACCTCGCGAATGGAACGCCGCTCTCGATCGTCTCATGGTCGAGAAGAACTGGTCCAAGTGCGACTCGGACGCCTGCCTCTACTCCAAGACCGACAATCGAGGTTACATCATCGTCCCTTTTTACGTCGACGACGGCTTGGTCGCCGCTACCTCTCAAGAATTGATCGAGACCGAGATTGGGCAACTTCAAGCTGTGTTCCAGTTGAAACGACAAGGTGCAGTGTCCCTCTTTCTTTCTCTCGAAGTCCTTCGCAAAGAACAATACTGTCTTCTACACCAATCTCGTTACATCAAAGACATCCTCAAACGCTTTGGATTCGATTTGGTCAAGACCAAGGCAGCCCCCATGCTCGACAAGGAGGATCGCGCGGTTGACACTTCTGCCACGCTCGATGATCTTCACATGTACCAGTCCATGGTCGGCGCTCTTCAATACGCCGCTCAGATGACTCGTCCCGACATCGCTGCCGCAGTTCGCGCCGTCGCCCAACGTCTTGCTTCTCCCACCGAGAACGACTTGCTTGCCGTCAAACGCATCTTTCGCTACCTCGCTGGAACCATCGACTTTCGGATTGTGCTACCAACTCAATGGCTCTACCGATCTCGTAATCTACTCCGACGCCAGCTGGGCAAGCGACTTTGTGAATCGTCGATCAGTTGGGGCCTTCGTCACCTTGTTCGGAGGGGCTGCAATCTCTTGGCAGTCCAAACAACAGTCGCTCGTCGCCACCTCTACTACCGAGTCCGAGATTCTTGCCGCATCTATGGCTACCAAGGAGGCGGTCTGGCTTCGACAAGTTGTCACCAATCTCTACGTCTCTCAGCAATCGGCAACGATCATCCATGAGGACAACCAGGCTACCATCAAGATTGCCAACAACCCTGCGCATCATGCGCGTACCAAGCATTTCGATGTTGTTCATCATTTCGTTCGCGAGCGAGTTGGCTTCGGTGAGGTCAAGCTCGTCTACTGCGACACGGACTCGATGGTCGCCGACACACTCACCAAAGGTCTCGGTCGTATCAAGTTCGAGCGTCGTCGTCAATCGATGGGAATGGTTCAGCTTTCGAACATCGGAACCAGGGGGAGTGTCAACGACAAGTCTCTACATTAGGATCCGAGTTCGAAGACGAAGGAAGGACGGTATTGGATTTGGAGGGTTGGCTTCTTCTTGACTCTGAAGATATGACTAAATGGAAGAATGGCAGGATGTTTCTACTCGACTGGGATCGCCATCTTACCCTGGCTGCAGTTAATTGGGCCCGCCATCTAATTGGGGAGGCGGGGCATTTCTAGCAGATTGTTTAGCACTTGGGCGTCACTTCGTCTCTTTCTCTCTTCATTCGCTCTCGCATTGAAGACTGACTGAAGTGTCGTTCAGGTATGTTGTCAATTCATATTCCTTATTCGCTCCCGCATTGAAGACTGACTGAAGTGTCGTTCAGATTTATATAAGCGAGATACATAGCGGATCACCCCCTAGCAACAATACTACACGTGCTGTCTTTCGACATACCGCCTCAATGGTTCATTAAGGCGGCGGAGACGGCACTTACGGACTTTGTCTGGGGAGGAGCAGGGCGAAACACCGTCGCTCGCGATTTCGTGTTTCAGGCTCGGGAGGACGGTGGCTTGGGCTTGATCTCGATCGGCGACATCGTTCACTCGGTGGCGCTTCGATTTTGGGATGCTGTGGCGGCTCGGACGAGGCGATCTGGGCGCCTCTAGCTCGCGAGAGCTGGAGCTCCCTCGTTGCTGCGACCCGCGACTTCAGTCCGTGGGGGTTCTTCAGCAGCACGGCTCGGGTCGAGAAGCTGTATCGCGACTCGACGCGCTGGAGGGCAGTCGTTGCAGCGGCCAGGGTCACAGTTCCAAACATCAAGTCCGAACTCCTTACGCTTCCCGAATTGCTCTCGCTTCCGCCTCGCCTCCCTTCACTCTATGCTGAAGGTGCCAAGCACGCATATGACGATGCGGACGCAGTGGCAAAGTTTGCGCAGATCGCGGACCTGTACTGGAGGGACGAAGGGAACGGATGGGCTCTCGTTGGCCATCGACGCGGGTTCTGGCAGCACTCTAAGGAACCTGCCCTGGCGCACGAGCACGTGTGGTCGCGCGTGGGTCAGAAGCTCAGGGCGAAAGCCCTGCTGCCCAAGACCGCGGTGCGACCCGCTCGGATACCTTTCAAGGAGGCTCCCCATCCTCGGTGCTTCAACTTCTTTGGGCTCACCCGACCTTTCACTATTCGCAAGCTGCGTCGGCTTGTGAACGTGGTTCGGTTCCCAGGGAAGGAGGATCGGGTCAAGCGTTTCCCTGATGGGACTTCTCAGAGCGATAGGAAGCGCTTCTGGAAGTGGCTTCATGACCGGTTCGCGTCTGCTGTGGAGCAGGACACCCACTGGCGGCTCATGTACGACGTGACGCCGACGCGCAAGAGGCAGCATACTCAGGGTCATGCCTCTTCGCCGACGTGTCTGCTCTGTGGCACCGATGCAGCGGTCATCGAGACGGTGTCGCACTACTTTTTCGAGGGCGGGTACTCGACCAGCTTCTGGGTAGGCGTGCTGCGCATTCTGTTCGACATGCTCGGAATCAAGGATACCGACGTCGATCCGTGGACGTTCACTCCGGACCAGCTGGCTATGAGGTTCCCCCCTTTTGCGGGGTCGTGGGAGAACGACGTCGAAATGGATGTGGGTTCGGCTGGCCTGCGCGATCGGCTTCCAGCGCCTGCACCTGCTCCGCTGGCGCGTTCATCAGCGGTTCCAGAAGGACGGCGTCGTAGCCCTTCCCTCGATTCCCAGTGCGCTCAGAGCGTTCGAGCGAGATTTTCTCTCTCGAGCGGGCTTTGTGCCTGGGGCTCGAAATTGGGAGGTGTGATGACCGAGTTAAGTCCTTCCTTCCCATTTTCCTCCCCTCCTCTCTCTCCCCTCCTTTCCTCCCTTCCTTTTCGGAGGTCGACTTTTCTTTCAGAAGCTGACTGTCTTGAAACCTGTTGCGCAGTGGAAGGCTGCGCACCTCTCTCTTCTCTGCGCAGTAGCGGTTTTCGTTCTTGGATGGATCGGCAAGCCGGGTCGATCGTCTTTGCGTTGGAGGCTTTGTGAAGTTCTCCCCTCCCCTTCCCCCCCCCTTTTTCCCTTCCCTTCCTCTTCTCGTTCCTGTTGCTCGGTTGTTGACTACGCTTCAGCCACTTCCTCTTTATTCCTAAGCCGTGTGTTGGATTCCGTCGAATGGATCGTTCGTTCGCGTTGGTCAAGATCTACGGCATGGATCGGGAAGAAAGGTCGCCCGTTTTTGGTCAACATCCTCGCGTCAAGGCGAGGCTCGTTTCGTTGTATTGGATCGTCTTTCGCTCGGCCCCGACGGCTCAACAGCCAGCACTCGAGACTCAGCCGAGGGAGGACATCAGGCGCTGTCGGGGTGACGAGTAGCCGGGGCTTGGCTGCGGCCTGTTAGTCCCTGGGGACCTCTATCTCTGGCTTTGACCCCTCCGTTGGCCCCTCGGGTGTGTTCTTCCCCCCTCCCCTTTGTTTTAGTATTCCTGCTTCTCCGTGTTTCTGGTTGTGGCTTTTGTATACGTCCCCCTTCTTTCTATGTGCTCCCCGTTTATCACGTATCTTCGCTCCCGATCTTGGGATGTGAAGCGGCAGCAGACTCACCGCCCGTTGGAGTCCGAGTTAGGCGCTCGGCGGGTTTTGATCTGCGCGGCGCCCTTTGCGCGCAGGGGTTTGATTTTCACCCATCTGCTTGTCGTCACTGCTTAGAACCTCTTTTAGCTCTTTTTGTAGCGGTCCCAGCCAACCCGAAGGATTGCAATTTATGAGCCCCAGTAAAACAAAAAAACTGTCGTTAGGTGCTCTGCGACGCACTCGGGTGCGACACGATCGAGGACGCCGAGTACACGACTCTTCAACGACTCTTTGGCCTCCCCAAGCTCAAGGCCAAGCTCAGCGAACAGGATGGCGCGGGCAGGACGATCGAGAGTTTCACGGGGATGGTTTTGGAGATGATCAGCAGGGGGAGATGGAGGATTCAGAAGCACGGGACGAGGATAGAAAGCGTAGAGAGGAGGAGGGTGGTACTGGAGGAGAGGATGAGGTTCAGGGCGGGAGGAGCAAGGGGCGGGCGAGGGCACTAGATATTAGAAGTATGGAGGACTGGATCACGACTCAAGGGGTTGAGTACGAGCGCAAGATCGAGGATGGAAGATGGATCAAGCATTGCAAAAGGACTGACCTGGATCCCGACTCAAGGGGTTGAATACGAGCGCAAGATCGAGGATGGAGGATGGATGAAGAAGGAAGAGAGACGAGTGCCCGCGAGGCGCGCGACTTCAACCCAAGCCAACGTGTCAACCGAGTCTCGATCAGGCGCTGGGATCCGGCGTAGAGGGTGATAGGCTAAAGAAGGAGTGCAAAGTAGGAGTGGAATAGTGGCATGAGAAGTAAATAGAATTAGAAGAGAATCAGTTATGATTGGGTTCTGACACTAGCTGGGCCAGCTGTTCACTGACCATCCCAGCGGGTCTCTCTGCATCGCACGCACGTCGCTCAAAACCTCAGGAGGGAATGAAAAGCATGCAGCTCGACCATTCGGTCACCTGGCAAAGACGTCATGTATGCGTCAGCATCAAGCCGTCGGTGTGAAGATCTCGACTCCGGGCGTCACCCGGTCGGCAAGCGCACAGTAAATGAGATAGCTAAGACGTACTGCTTCTTGCGACCGGTGTTTCGAGGTACACTAATGAAGCGTGTGGTGCGAGAAAGCGTAGGTCATATGGGATCGAGAGCATTGAAACCGGCAGCTGTTTCAGCTTCAAGCGAGCGTCGCACCGAGAGACCGAGAGAAAACTCACCTCACGAAATTCGGCACTGACTTGGTCCCCAGGTAGAACGTAGTTCAGATCTATTGGAATTTTGAATGGCGTCTGCGATGGCGAGGCGAAGGTTGAGAATCACCATCACTCGCCTGTAAACAGGCACAATAACAAATGCTGCCATTGCTGCAGGTGTGATTAATTCTCCAATGTTTTCAGGTACATGTTTAATACCTTTAGTTACATCTAATTGGTCAAACCGATCTCGATAAAAGTTGAGAACTGGTTAACTCAAAGTTTTAGGCTTTATATGATTTGTGCGCTTTAGGTCCACCCTTCATTGCATTAACATTAATAGAAGTGAAAGCTGTCTGGACCTGCCCAGCAGAGCCGGGCTGGTCTTTGAATAGATCATACAATCTTCTCGCAAACGCAAATTCAATACGATCTTGACCTCACGAAAAATAATAACTTGTACTACTTTTAGTAGTTCGGTATACACCAGCTGACGCGCCTCGTACGACGGCGATGAGCACGACCACTGCGAACAGTACGAGTTTGTTCTGGTGGTTCTCGATCCGAATGTCATGGTGAATACGCTGGGAGGGTGTATGGGTTGTGAGGGGCGAGGATCGAGTGTCATGTGCGAAGTTGAGATCGTTGAGAGTCGAGGTGGAGACACGAGTCGACAGGCCAAGTCGTCACGTCGTAGACGACAAAAGCTGGACAACGCACAGGCCGATCGCGACCGCTAAAACCGAGCAAAGCCTAGGAGTCGCGCGTGCGACCCAAACTCGATAATGGAAGATCTCGACACTCGACGACATGGGCTTTCACCCCGGAACCGGCTACGTAGCTCCTACGAGGAATCTTACCATCACAGGTGGAAAAAACTGAGGGGTCGTACTCCACGGGTCTGGAAGTAACACCTCAGCTTCCGTCCTACCTTACGCCCCCCCTGCATGAGCATGTGCCCGTGCTTGTGCAGGTGTGGGTTCCGTCTCCGAGGGCTCTCTTCACGCCCTTGCGAACTGTCATCACATGGTTCAGTCCTCTTTGGCGTGCGTGGCCGTCAAAAACCAGTTCCAATATCGTTGCGCAAGTGCTACAAGGGAGGTGGGGCCATAAGCCAAGAGAGAAGGAGGACCCAAAGGGGCTCTACTCCAAGTCGGTGGGGTCGTGTCGTCGTTGGACCGTAAAAGAGAGAAAGAAGAGTGGGAAAAAAGGGGGCAGAGAAAAGTATAAGGACGGGGTAAAAGCCATGGTTCATTGGGTAAGGTGCATGTTCGGACTGCCGACGGGGGATCGTTGGTGCGTCTGCGAGGAGGGTATCGGTCGGATGGGTATCGCACTGCCATTCGTGGAGGCGTGGTGGAGAATCGACGACGACAGCGGTCGCTCGCCCAAGGGTTTGCTGGCATGGTGGTTGCCGCTCGCGATGGGCAGTGGGGGGTAGGTCGATCGACTGACGGGGCCGGAACCAGAGCCAGGACCGAGTCCGGGTCCGGTGACGGAGGAGACCGAATTCGCGCTCCAGGTCGCGTGCAAATCCGGTCGTGACGGATAGGGCTCGGCACGGTGGGACCCCGGTGTGGGTGCGCTGCCTTTGCGCACGGTCGACCGAACGTGCAAGTCGGCACGAGCGAGAATTTCCTTCGAGGTCAACTGCGACGGATTGCTGAAGAATTCTTGATCGCTCAAGACCGAGACGAAATCGGCGGGCACCTGGGTGAGTGAAAAGCAGAGCAAAGCCAATAAGCAATGAGCTTCCCGCACATGGGATCCGTCAAATCCGGCGGTACGAGGGAAACCCAGCCCCCCTTGTTCCTCCACTAGGTCCGCGACTTACCTGCCATAGCTCATCCTGCCACTCGAGCAGCTCGTGCACCGCTCGCACCGAGGAAAAGGATTCGTCGCGCGCGGGGTCCTTGCCCTTGGAATACAGCACGTTGGGCGAGACGACGGTCGCCAAGTTCAGCAGGTCCATCTTGGATCCCGTCTCCTCGTCGACGTGCGAGAACGAGGCGACCCATTTGAGAAAGACAAAGATCGCCTCGAGCGTGTCGCGGTGGCTCTTGGGCAAGAGGCAGCAGCACAGATGCAACGCGCGCTTGCGGTCCTGGACGTGGTCGACGCGCTGCGTCGCAATGAACAGCTGGAAGAGTTTGAACGGAATCAGCGGGTCGGGCAGGTCACGCAGGAAGCGCTTCAGCAGCGCCGCGATCTGCACGGGATTGTCGTCGGATAGGTTCACGGCGGCGGCATCGCGATCGAGCGCCTCCGATAGCTCTTTGAGGCGGCGGATGTTGCCGTTCTTGCGAAAGATGCCCTCGATCGACATGTCCATCTGCTTCATGGCCGAGATCACGTCGTCGACGAAGCTCGGGATGCGCAGCGACCCGGGACCCGCGCCGTGCATCGAGTCCGCGCCGTTGCGCTCAACGAGGACCTCGATCGGGATGCCAAAAACGCCCTTCTTCTTTTCGCTCTTCTTCTCCTTGCCGCCCTTGAACAATTTGCCCCAGAACGTGTTCTTGCGTTCGTCGATGACCTCGAGCAGCTCGTCGAGGGCGACGACGTCGCGGAACGAGAAGCGCGCATTTGGGGCCTCGGTCGTGAGCAGCAGCGCGGCGATGTGGCGCACGATAAGGTACTCGAGGGCCGATAGCTCCGACAACAGCGGGGCCAACGTCGCGACGGGCCGTGTCGGCTGGTATCGCATCTGCTCGCGCTTCTGCTCGGCTTGCATGACCGTCGGTAGATCGGCTAGCGTGATGCCGTCTTCGTCCTGGGTCGGTTCCAGGCTTCCCCCCAGCACAGGCTCAAACGTCGTCGGCGAGGTATCGAGGGGCTGGTCGTCGACGATTTGTACGGCTGTGGTCGTGCGATTGTACGTCGGTCGGGACGAGCTCGAGGTCGCGATCGACATCGACATCGGCATCGGCATTGACATTGACATTGGCATCGGTATCGCCGCGGTCGGTGTTGGAGGCACGGTCGTCGCGTTCGAAGAGGCGCTCGCGATCGAGGCCGAGGAGGAACCCGTCATCGCGAGCGATACGTCGGTGGACTTGGGATGGCTCGAGTTCGTCGCGGTCGCCACAGCAGCAGCAACTACGGGTTGCGAAGGAGGTCGGGGTACGGTCGTCCCTCGGATGGGGTCGATGAGAGGCTGGTCCTTGCGGGAAGGGACCGGTGGCTTGCCCGTGAACAGCGGGATTGTCGTGTCGCTGGGCTGCGCGACCCGACCGGAGGGGCTCTGGACGACGACGGACCGCTTCGGTGTCCGCGCCGTCGTCGACGATAGCTTTCGGTCGAGGTTGACCGATTTCATGCGCTTGATGTCGGTCGAGTCGCGGTACGTGTCGTAGAGCGATCGCTCATCAGACGAGTCCTCGTCGGTCGGGGACGAAGGGACGACGCCGCGCTGCTTGAGCAGCGTATAGAGCTTGTTGAGCGCGACGCACAGCAAAAAAGCGTACTGTTCGAGCCTTGTGACGTAGTCGAAGCCCTGGCGCAAGTAGGCGTGTGATGCGACCCGTCCCAGGCCGATGCACTCCTTGCAGTAGGTCCCCACGATCTCGACCTCAACCCGCGACCCAGTGTCCCCGATCGCCTCGAGTCTGAACTCGGGCCACCACACGTTCTCGGCCCGGTCCTGCGCCGAGACAGGCTGGTCCCGACTCGCCGATTTGCCGCACGCCTTACACTGCAGGCAAGCGAGGTGCCATCGGTGGCTAGTACCGTACCGAGCGCACTCCTCCTCGACGGTGAAATGACACCCTTCGCACAGATCCGTCGTCGCCTCCCCAGAACCGACCAGCGTGGATCCGTCGGGACGCATCAGCGACTTGTACCGATAGGACCGCCCACTGGCTTCGCGGCTCATCTCGGACGATTTCTTTGCTCGCGCCGACGCTGGACCGTCCGCATGGCTCGTCAGTGCGGCGGCTGCGCCGTGCAGGTCGAGCGAATTGTTGGGCGAGTTTTTTATGCTGGCGTCGGGGTCGTGCGCGAGCTGGTCCAACCTCGTCAAGAACCTGGCGATGGCGGTCGGATTGTCGAACTCGCGTTCGAGCTTGAGCGCGGCCGTCAGGGCGATCCGAATGAGGATCTTAAGGTAGTGCGCCAGACCGGTCACGAGCGAGAGCAGGTCTTGGGTGATCGACATCTTGCGCGCCCCCGTCTCGTGGGTGTGCGATAGCAGCGAGAAGAAGCTCACGACCTTTTTGCATAACATGCGCGCCTCGCGCACGTGCGAAATCTCTTTCGTGCCGGCGAGCTTGAACTGCGCCGAGAGATCATCAATGGCGGCGAACAGCGTCTCGACGTGCACAACGAACTTTTCGGCCATCTGCACGCCATCGATGTAGTGCCCCGACGATACGTGGCGCAACATCTCGGAGATGCACGCCGCACTGCTCTCCTCGAACGCCGATAGCACGGTCCAGATCCGGTAGACTTGCTCCTCCATCAGCTTTTGCCGCGCTTTGAGCGACAACGGCGTTTCGGCCTCTTCCTGGGCCAGGTACTCCTTGGCTTCGAGGGCCTTGGAAGGGGGTCCATTCGCATCCGCCGCTCCTTCGCCCGCGATCGACACGGCTTCGCCGCTGCCGCCGCCCGTCTCGACAGCCGTTTCGACGGCTTTGACCGCAGAGCTGAGCGCAAGCTTGATGTTCCAGAACTACGAAGTGCGAGGGGTTAGGGTCGTCAGTGGGTGCGCGCTCCGTTCGGATGGTACGGTCACGATAGGCATTTCTTACTTTGTTGATCATGTAGCACTCGGGATGCCAGTGCTCATCGACGCTGTTGCGGTTGATCTCGACGAACTGCTTGAGGATCGCCGTCCGGCATCCCGTACATTTTACGGCGAAGCGAGTTGAGTAATGGAAATGGCAATAGACGGAGCCGGCGTGCTCGTAATACGAGTCCTGTGGGCCAAACACGGTCGGGCAGATGGAACACGTGAAGTGCTCGACGTGGAACTTCATGTCTGTGCAGCGCAGCAGGAGAAAGGGCGCGATCAGACGAATAAACACTCGGCATCTCAGGTCAGGTTGAACGTGGACGCGAACGTACCTAGGGCTGTGATGTAACTGCCCCTCAAAGCCTGGCCACACTTTTGGCACAGGAGGTTGAGCCGCCGAAAGTAGTCGGTCTCGCACAGCGGTACCTGCCGGCCGCTGCTGCCGTCGGGGGCGTCGATGGGAAAGAACTTGTTGGCGACAATCTTGTTGCAGTCCTGCACGATGACGGGTCACAGCGAGATTGCCGGGCGAAAGGTCAGCCAGCGGAGTCGTGAATTCACGCCGATCCGGATGCGCGTGAGCTCATCAAAAAAAGATGACTGACCAGACACCGAAAGCAGTCGAGATGATAGACCGTGCCCAGAGCCCGAACAAACTGGCCCGTCATCGGCAAGTCGCACTTGGCGCAGTGCTGCCCGCCTGACCGCTCCCGCTTTCCTTCGCGATCGGAACGATGCCCTTCTCGTTCTCGTTCTCGTTCCCGTTCTCGTTCCCGTACGCCACCACTTGAGCTACCCCCGACCTCCCTCGGCCCGTGGTGCGACGAAGAGACCATCGACGACGTCGAGGACGATCCCACCGAAGTCGACAGAAACCCCGGTGCCGAGGGGAGATGGCCCGGATGGTCAAAGTTGCCGGTTCTGGGCGAGCGTTGCGAATGCGATGTCCCACCGCTAGTCGTCGACGAGCTGGAGTGGGATTTCGAGGGGGGGAAATGTGTCTCCCGCATCGAGGGCGACGACGCACGGGTTCTCGGCGAGTACGACGGTGAGGTCGAGGTCGAGGCCGACGTGGACGTGGACGTGGGCGCCGAGGTCGAACCGAAAGAGCCAGCGACAGGGACGGCGGGGGACGAGGTGCTCGCACTCCTTCCGGGACGAGCGGCCAGTGTCGACGTTGTCGCTGAAGTCGCCGGCGAGGAGGATGATGGCGCGTGCGGAGACACGGGTGGAGCGGCATGGAGAGACCTTGATAGGAACGACATGCGAGGAGAGCCATTCGCCGCGCCGGTAGTCGGACCGGCCCCTACGCCTGGCGAGGCGGCCGAGGTAGCTATGGTCGGTAGAGGTGGTGAGAGCTGCGAGTGCTGCAGCGGTGACGAGACGACCGCGGATCCGTAGGGCTGCAGCAGGGTGTTGATAGGCGGGAGGGACATGCCGTTGCCGAGGTTCTGCGAGTGCCTTCCGGCGCCCCGACCGGCAAAGTTGGGTTCAGGCGGTTCGCGGTCGTCGCCGTGTAGCGACTCATCGGATGCGTGGTGGAGGTGTCGCTCGGTAGTACCGGGGTGGGGCGCAGTGGTAGCGGCGCCGGCCGATCCGGACCCCTGGCGCGAAGGCGGATTCGATGACGAGGGCGACGACGACGAGGTTGGAGGAGCGAAGCGCGCGTAGTCGATCGCTTGCTGTTGCTGCTGAGATGACGACGATGGGGCCTGCCTCTGGGCGTAGTAGTTGGACGAAGACGAAGGCTGACTCGGCATGGCCGCGGTCGTGTCGGAACGTGCCTCGAGGAGGTCCGGTCCGCGGTCGGTGGTGGGCTGCGCAACGGCCTCTGGCTAGCTGCTAGCAGGCGACGATCCTCAGATGTGGGCGTACCCAAGGCGTGCCCACGTCCCGCAGCGACGAGCTCGTCCACTCGACGCCAAGAGGGCAGTCGCGCGGAGGAAGCCGTCTAGATCGATATTTACCACCGCACAGAGGTAGCTAGCTCGCTGCACACCGCGTTGGAGGTGCCGCTGGACGTCACTCGCTCGTGCTCGTGGTTGTGGTCGTCGTGTCGATGGTGGTGGTGCAGTGGGTGGGTGTACACCGAGGGGAGGTACGAGATCGTTCACCTGCAGACTACTGTGTTCCTCTTCCCACTGCTCTGTCGCGTTCGCTCGTCCTGTTCACAGTCGTAGCCTGCACTCTTGATCCAGGAACCGAATCCGACTGGCAGCTGTCGGTGCGGTCGAGCGGGTTCAGTCGTGAGCGCGTGCCCGCGTGCCCGGCGAAGGGTCGAGCTGTCCAAGTCCTCGCGCGTGCTCGCCGAGTCGCTGAGGTCCAATTTCATTATCGCGAGCGTCCGCTTTTTGTTAATGATGTCTGTTCAGCTTTAGCGGTCAGAGTTCCACGCTCAAGCGCCGCCCCACTGGTCTCTGCGCCAGCCTTCCTGCACTCAGCGTACAGCGTAGTTTCCTAGCCTCTCCGGACTCGCTAAACAAACGCACGGCGCAAGTGTTATCAGGAGAATTGAAAATCGGCGACGACTGTCGTACCGGAGCACCGGGGCGCCCGAGCCGCAGCAGTGCCGCAGCACGGCCACCGGTAAACGTGTCCGTTCTTCTCTCCGAGAGCTCTCTTCGCTTCTCTCCTCACCCCAGTCACTTGGCTTTGTGTCGATAGAAATACCGGGCGAGGTAGGAAGGCGACATGTCCTCTTCTGCTCCAACATCGCCATGGTTCTGGGTCGCATGTGCGGTGCCGGTGCCGCTGCTCATCAGCGTCCTCGTAAGTCGGTCGGTCCATTCCGAATACCCCTCTTCATGCGCAGACCGTTCCCGTTCGTGCCCTCGAGTCGGGAGGTTGGTGGCCCTACCAGCGTTACCTCCCAATACGTCGTCCTGAAATTGACATGGTACTCCGTGTTTTAATGTACGATGCTCACATCTCCCGTCCTTGGACTGCTTCCTCAGGCCTACTCGATGCTCGTGCTGCTCTCGCCACGTGATCCGCTGCCTCATGCGTCAGAGTCGACCTGTCGCACGATCGACTCGGACACCCCGGTGCAGCTGCCGTCCTTGCTCGACTCGCCCGCCACCGTACAGCTCTCGGTTGTCGTACCCGCGTACAACGAGGCAGACAGGCTCGAGGCCATGTTGACCGAGTGCATCCACTACCTCGAGACACGGTCGCTCGCGATCGACCAACCGCGCATCACCGCGAGCGACATCGACCTCGGCTCGTACGAGGTGCTTATCGTCGACGATGGCAGCAAGGACGACACCACCAAGGTTGCTCTCCAGCTCTCCCGAAAGCTCCATGAGCAATTTGGAGGCAAGCGAGGGCAGGTCAAGGTCGCGAGACTGAGACGGAACAGGGGCAAGGGCGGCGCGACTAAACACGTCAGTGGCTGGCATATCTTCATCTAGTTCTTTGCGCAACTCGAGGTGTGTGCTAATGCACGAAACCCACACCGCATCACACAGGGTGTCATGCACGCAGCGGGCCATCGCATCTTGTTCGTCGATGCCGACGGCGCCTCGCATTTCCCGGATCTGGCTCTTCTAGAGGCCTCGCTCGATCGATTGGAGACGCAGCAGCGTCGGACCAGTGCCAAACTACCACCCCACGGTGTCATCGTCGGCTCTCGCGCCCATCTTGTCCGAACAGAAGCCGTGGTCAAGGTTTGTGATCGCGAACCAAACTTCCAGAATCAGATGCTTAAAGACCGCTAACGTCAGGCCGCGGCCGATCCTCTCCCTCGCAGCGGTCATTCTTGCGCAACTTTCTCATGCGTTGCTTCCATTTCTATCTGCACCTGCTCGGGATCCGGGCGATCCGCGATACCCAATGCGGCTTCAAGCTGTCGACCCGCGCCTCGGCTGCGCACCTCTACCCGTCGCTCCATTCCCCGTCTTGGATCTTTGACTGCGAACTGTTGCTGCTTGCTTCCCTTGCCGGTGTACCCCTGCGCGAGGTCGGGATCCGGTGGCACGAAGTCGAGGGGAGCAAGGTCGACCTCATCAAGGATTCAATCAAGATGGCCGTCGATCTACTCGTCATTCGGGGCAATTACTTCTTTGGGCGGTGGAAGAGGCCAGTCAACGTCGACGTCGTTGACGGAGGCGAGGACGAGAGCGTCGAAGAGGATAGGAAGAAGCGGTAAAGCATTTGCTTCAAGTCTGTGGTCTGGTCGGATCTTTCTACACGCATTGCCTCGAGTCGTATTTTCATATGCAACCACGCACATAAATTCGCAATCATCTCTTCCACGAAAGAAGCGCGACCCACTGCGTTGTAAACCGCAGCCTCGCACGGCAACCACGCCATAATCGCGGGTCATTGAACGGAAGGCTCTGCCCAGTCGACGCCGATACTATGACGCCGCATCCTCTCAGCCCGGCTCCGCAACGTTAACGAGCGGCGTCATGAACCCTTCAATTTTTCCCTCCGTCTCGTTGACCAGCTCAATTTTTTTGACTTGAAGCGAGCAAATCCTCTTCCAACCAAAACCTGTACCCGTGGCCAGAAGTATGGATGAGAAGCTGGCGAAGCGTGATGACGCGCTTGGGCTTGCGGCCATCAGCGAACGTGGCGTGGCCGTCGCCGACCTCGGGTAAGACGTCACCGACAGGGGCGTCGAAGTCCGGTCGGCCCTCCGCTCGTCGAGCTTCATCACGGCGATGCGTCGAGCCGCTATAGAGGTCTGGAGGACCCAAAGCGTCTGATTGAGCATGTCGCACCTTCCTTATATTGTCATATGCCTAGCTCTGACATGCTGGGTTCTACGCAGCCTCCTGACTCGTTCGGCATTTCCGACCTCCTCTGCACACAATGCCGCCTGAGGCACATCCGCCGCAAATTCACGCGTCAAATGCCGCCAGTACACAGATGCTCGCTCGTTTTTGTGTACGTACTTTGACGATGATCTAGCCTGAACGGTCCATGGCCGCGAACACACAGCCAGCCGGCCGGCGAGGTCTGTCCGAATATGGGGCAAGGGGTTCGGCGTCGGCGTATCCGTGCCGGGGTGTTGAGCCCAGAAACCATGAAGGAGTAGTGACGATGGCAACTTACCGTAGCTTATAAAGTACATCTTGTGTTTGCTCTTTATCTTGATCGAGGGGTGATTAACTCGAAGACAAAAGAGAGCTCGAATGGCGCTCCGGAGTTTCGAAAGCCTGGAAAGGAGAGCTGTCGACTTGGTGACCGCCGGGGGGCCGTTCTTTCGCACTCTGGAAAGCAAAACTGGCGAGACCTCTGGCCGGAAGTTCCCAAAGCGTACGGCAAAGTTTTAAACCGCGTTGGTACCTATTTCACCCTCGCAAGGTCAGGGTATTGAGTTCACGTGGGGACCGTTGAAACAGAAAAGTTGTAGCCGCCAGCTGCAGGCGAGGAGAAGCAACCAGACCGGCATTTAGAAGACCCACACCCAAACGCAAGCTTAGGTGACGGACAAGGTGGACGATCGTTTCTGATACGTATTTGAACACCAAGTGTGTCCATTGTTCGGGCTAAGTATCGATACGCGTCTCAGTTGCAGCATTGTTCTTCCTGCCTGCACCGGCATGGAAAGACTACCGACGGTTCCGAGAATCCGTTCCAAGACCCGCTCGAGCTCCCTTTGCTGCTTCAGCGGCATCGAGACCACTGTACAAAGGAAAGTATAAAGTATGTGAAGTATGTCAGAAGAGAATGCGCGGTCGGAAAGAACGGCGTGCGCGCGCAACTCACGCTTGCTCCTGGATGCGTTGCAACTCCTCAAGCAAAGGTTGATATTGTTCTGCAAGGATGATGATTCCATCGGCTGAATCAGTCCTCTACACTCTGGTCGTGTGAGATTTAGAGAATGAAGGCTTACGGAAAGCCTCTTCGCAAAGTGTAAAACCGTCTCGACGCAGCTCTTTGCCTCGGTTGCCCGCGCCGACGCTTTCGTGTGCCTTACGCGTCCAGTACTCCTCTATTAAAGGCATGCAATATTAGAGATTCATCAGCGCGCGGTTCCAAGCGAGTGATACCCGTCGAGGGATAACATTGGGCTTACTCGACCGTGCAAAGAACTTGGCAAGCGTCTCTCCCGGCTGCGGCGTCGAAATGAGATCCTCGGCCGTTCGATCCGCCGACGTCGAGACACCCTGGAATGCGAGAGCACGCTTACGCAGCTCCTCTTTCTGTAGTGAGGGCATCATATCGTCTGAATCACCGTTTAGAAGCTCTGAGCCCAGATCGTGTAGTCGTGTCTCACCTCAGCTTGTTCCTTCTGAGCCGTTATTCTCACCAGGTCGACCTCCGACAACTGCAACTCTCCGAGCGGTACCGCCTCCATCATGGCGTCCTCGTCCGCGGGAGCGATCCCATCCTCCTCTTCATCTTCAGTCTCGTCATCACTCTTGTCCGAGCCCGCATCATCGTCGTCGTCCTCGTCGTCGCTGCTGTCGTTCTCCGAATCGCTACCCTTCCACCCGTCGAGAACACACTCGCGCAGGCAGTTGAAGCGATCGAGCTTGTCGAGTTGCAGGGTGAAAAAGTCGTCGAGCGTATACTCCTTGTCCCCCGCTTCGAGAATGCCACCGTACAAGTAGAGCGTGTTGCGTTGCACCGCGAGCATCGCATTGTACCTTGCACCAGGTATCGTCTTTTCAGGATTGTCAGGATCATCCTCGTCGTCCATGTCATTCAATGCCTCCTGTTTCTTCTGCTCTGCGACTTCCCAGGGTTCAGGTGTATCGTCTTCGTTGTTGCTTGGGTCATCTTCTTCCATGGGCTCGTCGTCCCCTTCGTCGCGGCCTTCGCCGTCATCGTTCGCAGCCGGTGAGCTGGGGACCGAGACTTTGGGCGCTTGCTGCTGTTGCAGCAGCTTGGCTTTCTTCTTCTTACCGCCGGCCTTTTTCTTCCTTTTGAGCGGCAGTGAAATCCACCGACCGTTCCCACCCATGTTGTAGCCGAAGCTGTTATCATGTCCCGTCTCCGACAGCATTCAGCTTCTGGCCCAATACTCCCAGGTCCTGAACTCACAGCTCATTGTAGAAGGTCGAATCGAGCGTTTCTTCGTCCTTGTCCTCGTCACTGACCCCACCAAACAGCACACCCATATTCTTGGCCGACCACAATGCCATCGTACATCCCGAGCGAGGCGTTGGGGCGTAACCGATCTTCTTCCGCTTCTCCCACTTGAGCGCCTTCCAGTCGTATTCGCCGTGTTCATTCGGGGGAGGCATCCTCAACAACCAGGTGTCGTTCAAAGCCTGACCCGTCGCCCTCTTGCCCTCGTAGATCTTTGTGTAGCCCCCGTGGAGAATGACCCCTTCAGGACAGGGGATGAACGAAAAGCCACTCCGAGGTCCGGGTTTGCGATCGACCTGACCAATCTCTACCTGATGCCAGCGATAGTTCAATGTGTCCCAAACCCAGAGATCGCCGAGGTAGCTGGTCCGTATGCCGGTGTCTTGGAACCCGCCAAAAAGGAACATGAGGTGCTTCCACATGGCCATGCGATGCCCAGATCGAGCCGAGGGGCGAAGTTTGGTGTCGTAGCGCTCCCAGGTATGGGTCGGGATGTCGAAGCACCACAGATCTCGGTAGTGGTGGAACGAAGATTGGTTCGGGGCCGAGAACTCGCCGCCAAAGAGCCACAGCTTGCCTCCGCCCGCTGGGGAGGCACAGACTTGGTGCGCCGAACGAGGTCCGGGAGCGGTGGGGGAGGTGAAGCGACGCCATTCGTTCTTGTCCGGCGAGTAGCGGTACACGTCCGGGTAGATGGCGACCGTCGATCCGTCAAAGTACTCTCCTCCAATGAGGTATAAATGGTCCTGCAGGGTAAAAGCAGAAAAAGAAGTTGAGCCTGTGTGGGCTCGGCCGAGCGTGAGGCCGTGTCGAGATGCCGCCGGCGATGATGGCATTCAGCTGATCAGTGCTCAGCGGCAAATGACGAGGCCAAGAACAAACCTTGACCGGGCAAGCCGTCAGCGTCGCATTCGCTCGACGCGAGGGCGGGCCATCAACCACATCCTCTGTGTAGAGTAGAGCTCAGAAACATTAGTATAGTCTGCTCTTACTCTGCTAGCTTCGAGTAGACGATGGCACTAACCCAATACGGTGTGCTCCGCCGCCCATCGCTCACGATACTCTTCTAGTGTCCTGCCCCCACCAAAGCAAACATCAGCAGCTCCATTCTCAATGCTACTATCCTAGATGACCCACCTAATAAGATCATCCTCGTCCATGTCGCCATCGTCCTTGTTCTTGCCCTTGCTCTTTTTGAGCTTGGCCTCTTCCTTCTTGCTCTGCTTGTCCTTCTTCGCTTTTTTCGCTTCGGCCTTGGTGTCCTTGGCCGACTTGTCCTTGGTTTTCTTCTTGACTTTGCCCATCTTGGCTTTGATGGGAGGGGTTTGTTTACTCGCGGTCGAGGAGGGAACAGACGCGCGAGGTGGGGGCTAAAGCAAGCGAATGCGAAGCAGCGTCTCGCGCTGAGAGTCTGCGAGCATTCGATTTACGCGCCAGACAGCACATGGATTCGTGTATGCGTACAGTAAAAACAGATCGCTCGAAAAATATATTGGAAACAAAAACATTAGCACACATACTTCCGCCAGTCTTGAGCTTCCGCCGACACATCAAAAGTTTTTCGTCACTTCTCGTCGTGCTCAAACTCGTCCCAAGCGATCGTCAACGCCGCGGCGAGCGAGACATCAAAGCCGGGCGCGACGGTCGTGTAGTACGTTTGCTTGCCCCCCATTGCCTCGCGCATGTTCAACATCTGACGCGAGATCTGCACCACGACGCGGTCGTTGTAGAGGATGTCGGCCGCGCCGCCCAACAGGTTGCCCCGGCACTTGAGCTCGACCGGCCTGCCGTCGCCGACGAGGTTATTGAACTCGGCGATGTACTTTGATCCGCCGATGCTGATCTTCTTGACGAGCTTGCACAAGTCCTTGCCCGATCCGTCCTCGATCAACTGCGTCTTGTGGATCGCCATCGTCTTTTCGCGCAGGCTGAACAAGAAGTTGTTTTGAGGGTCCTTGAAGTCTGTTGCGATTGGGAGCCGTATCACAGTCCGAAGAGGTCGCGTGGGGCGAGTCAGGCACGGGCGGAAAAACTTTACGTCAGTCCAGCTGTCCAACAGCAAGTGCATGTAGGCAAGCGATCAGTCCCACCTTTCCTGTCCTTGAAGCTCATGGCACGTCCACTGCACTTGAGCACATGAACGCCGTTGCCTGGAACGAGCACACAGAGGATCGTCTTGGCGTTAGTTTTGTGGGGGGAGCGGGGAACGGCAACAGCTATTACGAGGTAGGGGAGACAGTCAATTATCGCGGTGATCAACAACTCACTGTCCTTGATGGTAAAGTCATCGCCGGAGAAGGACATGCGGCTCTCGGCCATCACGAGCACCACAGGGGTCGGTTTGATGAAGTGGGGATTGAGCCCGATCGGGGGGGTCACTGCGGCGAGGTTCATGGGCGCCGATTGCTTGCCCGTGACGGCACCGACGAGTGAGCTGAGTCCCATGCTTGAATGTGGGTGTTGGGGGTGGTGGTGTGGTGGTGTGGTGGCGAGGGACGGGGTTGAGGTGGCAAGTATGGAACTGAGAGAGCACGAGTGGTGAGAAGGAGGCCAACCGAGGGGTGACGTCGCGAAGCTGCAGCACACAAGTGGCGGTGGCGATGCAACTCGTCGGCAGAGCCGGCAAAGGCTACCAGCGCCAGGCGATTTTGAGCCCTTACTCATTTTGAGCCGTCTCACGTGTACATCGTTGTTCCACTGGCTACACGTTTCATAGTCTATACTGTACTACTGTACTACGTATGCATACTTACGAGCTCTGCACCGTGCAAATGATCTTGCCAGTGTTTTTCGCATCCTCCATCTCCTTGTGCGCGTCACTAATCTCCTCCCAATTGTACACCTGGCGACGGACACACGATCCAAAGAGAATCAGCGACTTGCACACAATATGCTCACCATAGTCTAATGCAAATGCAACTGACCTTGTGGATGACGAGGTCGAGGCCGCTCTGGCCGTGGCACTTGGAGAACAGCTTGTGGAGCGCTTTCTCGGAAAACTCGGCGAGCAACTCGGACTGATACTCGAGAGAGCGAGAGCGAAGGGTTGTTCCTGTATCGTGGCCGGGGTCGGATGGAAAAATAGTCAGCCTCGAATACATCTCATCGAAAATGTACGAGAACAGAGACCCACCTTGGACCCTCAATCGTTTGAACAAGAGCATGCCCAGGTCGAGAGGCTTTGCGGTCTGCCTGCCTCCGACGAGACCGACGAGCACGAGGTGGCCGTCGCGTTGCAGCGAGGCAATGTTCTTCTCCCAGTAGGAAGCACCGACGAGATCGATGATGACGTTCACGCCGGCCTTGTCCGTGGCTTTCGAGATCTGGTTCGGTACAGCGCGGAGTGCAGAGTGCAGTCGGGCTCAGCCGACTGTCTCTTCAACATCTGGAATTAGGCATAAGATGGCGGACATACCTCCTCGGCCCAATCTTGGGTCTTGTAGTTGAAGCAAGTGGCACCATGCTGTTCGACGAACTTGACCTTGTCGTCCGAGCCAGCTGTCGCAAAGATCTTCGAGCTGGAGCGGGAGCGGGCACGGATGAGCCAAAGCCGAAGGCCGTCAAGCTGGAGAACTTCGGGAGAATGACTCACGCTCCGAATGTCTTGGCCAACTGAATGGCAGCGAGCCCGACACCACTCCCTCCAGCATGGACGAGGACGGAGTGGTTGGGCTTGGTCTCGCCGATCCAGTACAAGGCCTGGTAGGCGGTCAACCAATTTTCGCAGATCGCGGCCGCCTGGACGTCGGTCACGCCCTCGGGTTTGGCGGTGACCATGCCTTCGGCGACGCAGATATACTCGGCGTAAGCTCCACCGTATGCGAGGCCAAAGACGGCGTCACCCTTGTTGAACTTTGTGCCGGCGGTTTCTTCGACGACGCCGCTGAATTCGACGCCGAGGATGTCGGTCACGCCGGGAGGTAGAGGATACAATCCTTGTCGTTGCATAATGTCCATGCGGTTCAGCCCGAATGCAATGACCTGGAATGTCGAATGGGCGTTGTTGGCGAAGCACAGTGCATGTTCGTCGTCGAGAGCAGTGAGAATCGGGTGGGGGGTGTCGGGGTCGGGTCCCGTTTACGTCAGCGAGGCAGTGATGCGAGGCGTCGAGCGATGCGACGACGTACCTTGACCAGGACTTGCCCTTTTTGAGGCTTGGGACGCTCGACTTTATCGATGTAGAGATCATCGGCGGTCTTGCCGGTGCCTTTGACTTGTACAGCTCGCCTGCAACCGGTCGCGCCGAGGTGCGAAGATGCGAAGCAACGGAGAAAGTGGGGGTAGCCAGTTAGCTGGCTAACGAGCAAGCATGGGGCCGCTGGTGAGGGTTGAGGGGAAGTACCTACATTTGTGTCATGCCGGTTAATGGATTGTTTTGTGATTGGCGGTGGGGTGGAAGAAGTGGTCGAGGATCAGAGGGACAGCCGACGAAGGAAGCGGGGAGACTTCACGGCAGTCCACGGCGCCTTCTACCGACTTAAACGTCAGCATTTGTCAGCGCCGGTCACCTGGTCAGCGCGCGGTCAGCGCCATTCACCATGTCAGCGCAGGCGCGCGCAGCTGCAGCCTGCAGACGCGCATGCAGACGCTGAAGCGCTGACGCTCGGCACTCTGCGAACTTCGCGAGTGAGCGCGAGACAAGCGCGAGGCTAACGCGAGCTCCCTGATCAGTTTAGTGTCTCCATCAACGAACGAGCCAGCTCGTTCTCAGGCTCCTGCACGGTCGACTGGCTACGACTGGATCACGTCGAGCTCTCGCCCTCGACTACCCCTACTGCACATTAGCTTCGTCTCTTCCAGAGCTTTGTCGCTCGAAGCTCGTCGTCGCAACTACGCCGAGCGTCGAAGGTCGCGGGTTCGTCACTCTCACAGCGACCGCGAGCTACCGCTGCGAGAGTAACCTCGACTGGCGATGTGCGACGTGATCTATTGGCGCATCGACACGCGACGGATCTGAACTACCAAACTGCATTCCACGGTGAGTTTGGTCGTGAGCCACTCGTGTCGATGTCCGACCGCGGCTCCTTCACGGCACACCTCCACGGCACATCTCGCTCGACGCGGAGGCTGTAACTGTTCACAATCAGCCCGGCTGGAGCGGCGTCTCCTTTTTTTTTTTTTTTCTTTTCCTTTTTTCTTCTTTTGGTTTCTCGAGGATTTATGGAGATGTTCTCTTCTCCCTCTTTTGAGGGATGAATGGGCAGCTTCGCACCACATTTTGAACACGACTGACACACCTTGCCGCTTCCTTTTTTTTGACTTGTGCGAATTTGACATCACGACTGGGCCCCTAAGAAGTCCACGCTCCTCGCCGCGCCTCACCTCGGGCCGACAGCGCGCGCGCAACCCATCTCCATTTCTGCGACCCATCATGCTACTTCAACTCATCCCACCCTCGGGGTGTGTCATTCCTGCTTCTCTCCAAACCCATGCCATCCCCACTCCACCCTCATTCCCTAGGGGTCTGAAGCAACCCGCGAACTGGACCCGCACGCGGACGACGCTCAACACCCACGGCATAGCTCTACCGACCCACCAATGCATCGATCGCGCCTCGTGGCTTTCTTTGGCGGTCGAACAGGTCACATGGGATCTCGAGGATGACGTGCTTGTCGTCGCCTTCGTCGATGGATCCGTCGAGCGATGGCCGATCGCTGCAGCCGCTCCACCCCTCTCGACCCAGGCCTCATTGCAGCTATCCAATGGGCGTGACACACACAAGGACAACACGGAGCAAGCCGAGCAGATACAAGACACGTCCAACCACGAGCCGGGGGCAGCAAATTCGCTGGTGCCCGCCAACGAGTCCAGTGAGTCACGTGATCCTTGCTCGGCACCTCTTTCGTCGTTGTCGTCATCGTCGCGGGAGTCGTGGTGCTCGCCCTCTCCACCCTCTCCACCCTCATCATCGACCATAAAGACCACCTGTCCCCTCACCGACCCATCGACAACACAGACGCTTCGAAACCTTTGTAACCAACTCGGTACCGCCTACGAGGAATTCGTCATGTCTGGGACACGCTACGTGGCCGACGACGATCTCGAGCACATCGTTACCATGGCTGGCGACGCTACTGTTGCGCCTTTACCTCAGTGGGAACCAGATGCGTCCATCGATGTGCCTAGCGGGTCGGTGTCCGGTAGTAGCTCGCCTCGTGCCGACAATCATCGCGACGGAGAGCAAGCTTTGCCAGACCCGACGGAGCCCACTGCTGTGATGCCCTTCCTCGGAATCTTCTCTCCGCGTTCGCCCTCGACATTACAGGAGGAAGAAACGTCGGAGAACCAACGTGAGCACCTGCGGTCCGCCTGGGGAGAAGCGGTCCGCAAGGTCAAGTCAGGGGTTCCGGAGGCCGAAGGGGCGGTCGGAGTGCACGTCCCACTGCTCGCGATCCTAAAGACGATTCGCAACACCATGCTCGATCTGTTTTCCCGGGTGCTTGCGCCTGCAATCAAGGAACGACTTGATGCACCCACCTACGTCATCTGGGCCACTTCGAACGCCGCCAAGGCCGCTCGAGCTCGCGCCATTGTCCGGGCCGGCGAGGTTGCTTGGAATATTCTCGCTCTGCTCGACGATAACGGTCAGACTTTTGACGCGGAAAGTGATGATATCAGCGAGTCAAAATCGGAACCAGACGATCACGAAGACCCCGGCGGACTGGGAATCATCGACCAGCTGGCTGACGAAGAATGGTGCGGGGTCGATGACTTTGAGGCGCCGACTGCTTTTGAGCTGGGTCGACGCGAGCGTTGCACTGCACTCAAGGAGAGGCGCATCCACAAGCAACTGTCCAAGAACGTCATGCGCGAGTGTTTTGACGATTTCGAGTTGCGTCTGTGGTGCGAGCAGACGATCGGACGCGCTCAAATGATGGAGGACAGTGGAGATACCTCGGAAGAATGGGCCAAACCTCACGGGGTGCCTCATCCCCGCGTCAGCACCACTTCGGTCGGGCCATGGACGTGGGCTCGCAGCATCCCATCATGGGAGATCACTCGGCCCATCACGAGCGGTATCGACATCCCCACTGTCACCATCAAGAGACGCAACGACCTCCTCGGACCACACGGCAATGGAGCGACGAGCAAGAACGAACCCGACGAGACCGGCGAAGATCCGTCCACTTCACCGCCTGCAACGGACCTCAGCGACAACGAGGGCCAGGACTGCACGCCCAAGCGGAGGCCCCCGGTCCCAGCCACGATGATAGCTCTTGAAGATCCACTCGGCGAAGAATTGCTACCGCCTCGCATTCCTAAGGCCCTAGTCACGAACGCTCGCGATCCGTATCTGGGCAAGGAGATGATCGCAATGAGAAGAAAGACCCATCAGAGCCTGAATGAACTCGCAGGCGTGAGTGCGCTGAGACCGCACTCCGAGCCTGGACTCTCCGAGCTAACGCAGAGGATCCCAACTCAGCTCATTCGAATGACCACGGAGCTTCGCGATTATCTGGCTCGACAATCAACAGACTGGGACAAGCAGCAAGTGAAGGAGAAAGGTGAGTGGGAGGCTTTCACAGATCGTGTCCCAGACTCGTTGCCCGGTTTTTAGCTCGAGATTTTTTACGATACGCAGCACTGAAACCACCTCGAGAGAAGCAAACTTCCTGTCTTCGCAACCCAACGTCCTCGGACTCGCCCACAGTGGAGCATCGAACTCGGAGGGTTGGACCCTCCAAAGCTCGACCCTTGATTCAGCGAGCGGCGGACCGCAGCGTCTCCCGACATGTGCTCAACGAGCTCGACCGGCGGCGGCGCAGTGGTTCGATTTCCAAGAAGGCTTCTCACAAGCAAGCCGGTGCTTCGACCACCAAGCACCGAGCGCCGAGGAAGCGACAGAGGGAGAATCTTGACATTATTGACATGATCGAACATGCCAAATCGCCGGCGCGCAAGCTACCCAAGCAGGCGACGAATACACCATCACCCGACAAGGTCACCGACGAGAACTTCGGTACCTCGACTGCTAGCCAGCAAATTTCCACGATCCCCCGAGACAGCGACCCAAGCATTCTAGACCGGCCTCGATCCCCGTGGTCGCTTTCCTTACCGTGGGCCGCAACGACCGGCACGAGTGCGCAGCCAAATCGACCACCGCTGTCCCACTTCACCTCTGTGGATGACAATCGAGCGTCAGGGACTACGAGCACCTCGTTGAGCGCCACCGAACTAGAAGACTCCGACGCACCGGCCGAGCGGTTTAGCATCCAAGAATTCCCTCGCTTCCGTCCTCACCCGGTCGAACACATTGCTGCGACAAACTTGACGCTCGAGGATAAGTCATCGACCGAAGTCGTTCCGACCGTGCGGCGTGGTCCGCATATCTGGGATCAGAAATACTCATACGGTGAAGATGGCGACGAGGAGATGCGCTTGTTGGTCGATGGTGAAGACGACTCGGAGGAGGAGGTCGTCGAGCTGAGGTTGACGCGCTTGAGTGACGTTGATGACGAGAGCGAGTCAGTGGATACCGGTTTACAGACCCAAGGCAAGAAACCTACTTCGAGTGACAACCTACGCATGTCTCAAGGATTGCCAGAGCAAGTCTCTATCAGCTCTCAGTGGGTCCCTCCTCGACCTCGGTCCCCTTGGAGAATAGGCCTCACTACGCGATCAACTCCAAGAGACGACGGCAATTCAGGTCCGAAGGTGCTCGAACAGCGCAAGACTGCAGATCACTGCGGAGTGACCTCAGATGATTCAAATTCACCCGAATCTTCAAAGGGAACCCCTCCGCGACCCCAAGAGGACGACACGTCAGGGGAGATCGAGGTCGAAGTTGAATCACCTGAAGCGCCCGCGTGGATCCACTCGCTGCGCGCTCCGCTTGTGGACACTACATGGCGATCGGAACGGTCGGTACCGCCCTCAGCAGAAGAAATGGGTACTGTCATATTGGGAACCCGTTGACTTGAACGTAGAGGGCGGGCCGGCTGCACCGACCAGGTCAGCGCCAGTCCGCTCAATTGGCGAGCTTCTAGATCAGGAATTGTCCGAGCGATTCATTGTGTCCACACCCATGAGGAGGTCAAGCGAGACTGACTTTACTTCCCGTGTCTTCTTTCCCAATCTCCTATCATCCGTACGGGAACAATTAGCTACGCGCGGCGATGTGACGTATTATTCGGAGCTAACCAAAAAGTCCCAGCTCGGAATCACTTCGACGCTTTCCGTGTACGTCTAGAATCGTCAAAACGTGTCTGTAGCAGTCTCATTCTCGCACCTTTCTTTGGCTTGTTGTGCTTCAGTAGTAACAGGTCCCGTTTGAGAATCCGACAGTGCAGTAATATCACTTCCACATCGGCCCGTCTGAGCACCGGGTCTTGCCACAGAAACGAGCTGGTCAAGCATGATGGATTGGAAAAGAGAGGTCGAAGAACTACCATGGTAGCTCCACTCGCGATAAGCGCGTACGTAGAACGTCTAAGCAGCAGATTACTTCGCAAGCACCTCCTTCCGTTCCATCGTATTTTCTTGAGCGAAAAAAAAAAAAAAAAAAAAAAAAAAAAAAAACCCTCATTCCGTCCAAGACGTTCAACGAGGAACAGACACCAATCTCCACCAATCCAGTCAACTGCCGAACACGACTCGGGTTGTCGAGCACACGGTTTGGTTTGAATCGATGTTTGCGTGTAGGTCGTCCAATTGGCACTAGTCCTTCTGTCCTGCGCCTCCTGCGCCCGTGCACCCTCCGCCTCGTCTCCACGTCCCCACCGTAACATGACTCCTCCCGCCCGCAACATCCTCAAATGATTTCTGCAACTCCCTCCCCCCACAATCATCGAACACCAAACTACCTCCTCCGGAACGAGCAGCGCGATCCGAGACACTCCAACGCAGAGACCTCCATTCCGAACTTTGATCCCGGGAAAGACGAGAACGCGAAACCTGCGTTCCCAAAAGATCGTGCGCACGAAAATGCCGCGTCGCCAAAAAAAAAGAAGTTGTTCCGCGGCGCAAAGAGAGTAATACAATAAGCGTGTCGGCGACGATCGAAGAAAAGAAAGGGACGGTCGGGATGTGAGAATCTGGTGGTCGTATTTACGGTTTCCGTGCTGGTCGTTCAGTTCTCGTTTCATTTGTTGGTCTTGTCGCATGGTGTCGTGTCTCATCCTCTTCCTTGCCTCTTCTCTTCAAATCACATCTGCTTTCTCCTTGCGCTTCATCTTAACCGTTCGCTTCGTATCTCCTCACGTCGTCCTCACCTCCCCCCTTCTCCCTTCGCTCGCCCCACTGTCCGGTCCTATTCTACTGCCTCCGCTGCCCGTTCTGTTGCTGGCCTCCATATCCTCCACCTTGCCGTTGCTGTCCTTGTTGAGGCCTCTGTTGCTGCTGTCCTCCCTGACCCTGCTGCCCTTGCCCCTGATAAGACCTCTGCTGTTGTTGTCCCTGTTGCCCCTGCTGGTGTTGCTGAGGGTATGTCTGTCGCTGCTGTTGTTGCTGTTGCTGGTTTTGTTGCGCCTGAGCCTGATTTGGTCGTTGGGTCGTCTCCTCCTCCGTCCCCGGTGCTACATACAGACTTCGGTCAATGACGGGAGGGATAGGCTGGATCTCGGTGCCCAACTCTTGTTCGATGCGGTACAGGTCGAAGCGGTCGTCATAAGTGATGAGGTTGATCGCGAGACCGAGGTGGCCGTAACGACCCGATCGACCGATGCGATGCAGGTACGTTTCGGCGTTTTTGGGGAAACTGGAAAGGGTGCGAAAAATGAGGAGTGGGTCAGCTACATCGCCTCCAGCTTCGAGAAGGTTGTTTATGGACTGACTCGAAGTTGATGACAACATTGACGGCTTGGATATCGATACCACGGGTCAAAAGATCGGAACAGACGAGGTTGCGGCACACGCCGTTGCGGAAGTCGTGGAAGACGCGGTTGCGGTGCGCCTGAAGCATGCGTGCGTGCGAGTAGAAGCACGAGTAGCCGAGCTCGGTGATCTTCTTGGCGAGCAGTTCGACGCGGTTGGTCGAGTTGCAAAAGATGATGCTCTGATTGATCTGCAGTTTGGAGAAGAGCGTATTGAGGCAATGCACTTTTTGTCGTTCCTCCAAGAAAGCGTAATACTGCGTCACACCGCGTAGGGTGAGCTCGTCCATGAGGTTGATCTCGTACGGCTTGGTCATCCACTTGTCCTTGAAGTCCTTGACGATCAGGGGGAACGTCGCGGAAAAGAGCATCACCTGACGCTCCTTGGGCATGAGCTTGAGCAGTTGCTCGATGACGGGCGTGAACTCGGGCGAGAGGAGCTTGTCGGCCTCGTCCATGACGAACATGGGGCACGCGCTGAGATCGGCGATCCCCTTGCCGGCGAGATCGAGGATGCGACCGGGGGTCCCGACGAGGATGTGCACCGGTTCGCCGAGACGGAGGATGTCGTCGCGCAGGGTCGTGCCGCCGGTGGTGACCATGATCTGCGCACCCGTGTGCTTGCCCAAGGTCTTGCAGACCTGACTGGTCTGGAGTGCGAGTTCGCGCGTGGGTACGAGGAGGAGGGCCTGGATCTTGTTGATTTTGGGGTTGACGCGCTCGAGGGTCGGGATGATGAAGGCGGCGGTCTTGCCCGTGCCGTTCTTGGCGCGCGCGAGGATATCTCGTCCGGTCAAGGCGATTGGAATGGCTTCCTCCTGAATCGGGGACGGTCGTTCGAAGCCGGCCTCGAAAATGCCCATGAGTAGTTCTCGCTTGAGGAAATAGTCCTCGAACTCGTTGCCTTTGGTTGCGGTGACATCCTAGAGGGCGAAAAAGTGGGGGAGGTCAGCGTCGGAGGTCCTGTCAGGGCGAGTAGGAAAAAGGGGGGAGCGGGAGGGGGCTGCCATCGTTGAGCCCGCGCATACGAGTATGGCGTACCTCGGTCTGTGGCCTGTGGTCCTTGGCGGGGAGGTTGAGTTTGGCCTTCCAGTCGGCCGGTGTTGTGCCTTGTGTTGGGACGGCTGTTGTGGTGGTGGTGGTGGAAGAGGACGACGAAGAGGAAGCGGAAGCGGAAGCGGAGGGCTGCTGCTGTGGCCTGGTGGCCTGTTGTGGGTTGGGTCGAGGGTTTCTTGTTGAAGCAGACATGATGGTGTGGTGGGTCCAGAAAGTCAAGTGTGGTGGTGTTGCGATGTGTGCCGGGTCGCGGGGGTGGTAAGCTGCGACGGCTGAAGCGGGCTGCTGTGGTGTGTGAAGCTGACAGGGAATGGGGCGCAGCGGGTGCTAGTTTGCTCAGGGAGAGAGGACGCTAATCTGACGTGGTGCTGGCAAGTGCGCTCAACGGAGAACGGAGACACAGGCGTGACGAGGCCCAAGTTTGTTCCTTTGAAATCAGTGGGGGAGAGTGAAGTGAGAATGTGAAGTTGAGCTGTCGTGTGATGGGTGTGTGCGGCAGCCAAGAGTCGGGTGGGGTGGGGTGGGGTGCGTCAAGGAGCGAGCGGGCACGACCGGGCCACGACCGGGCCACGACGGGCTACGACGGGGCCGACGGGAACAAGACTTGCTTTTCAGTCGTTGCAAATTGAGCTCGGACCCAAGCCTCACTTGGGCGGGGCGGCTTGGAGCAGAGCACGCACATCAAGGCCCATGAGAACTAGACAGAACCAAGCAGAGTCAATTAACCTTGTATGCCTTCTGTCCAATAGCATGGGTTGTAGCCGCACGCTAACTAGGCCAGATAACACGGAAGAATGATTCTCTACTCGGCCTTTTTGTCGGTCGCCAACCGCGCCTTCCTCATCTCGCCCAACGCATTCCTCCCTGTCAAGGCCGTCAACAGAGCCAGCGCGATAAAGTAGGGAACCGTCGGCAACAGCTTGAGCGAGGTCCAGTAGTAGATCGTCAGCACTTCGAGCGACGTCAATGAGCCGAGGAACGAGAGCGTCGAGAATGACGGCGTTCGGAGCTTGAGCTGGACGCTTCCAATCTGTTCGTGGCAGCGCAGCCAAAGAGTTCATCAGCATCACAATATCCACAACTCAGCTTGCAATTCAGAACTCACCACGCCAAGCAAGACGACCCAGGGACTGAGCACGGCGATCAAACCCAAGCCGGCCTTGAAAAGCCCGACGCGCTTCTCGGGCTTCTTAAACTCCCATGCGATCTCGGGCATCTTGCTGTACCTCTCGATCTCGTACGACTTGGGCAGGCTCGACAGGGGAGGTTGAGGGAAGGGGAGCACCAGCGAGGGCGCGAGCGTGAAGGTGCCGAGCGGGATCGACAGGCCTCGGGGGTGCTTGGGGTCGCCGACGAGCAGCGTCAACGAGATGGGCCCGGTCGAAAGTGCCAAGATCTCAACGGGTGCCCTCGAGAGGTCCTGTGCATAGGTAAACGCGAGTGGTCAGTATTCGATGCCGTGCCCGTCAAAAAGGGGAATTCGGAGCACTGACCAGTTCCCACTTGGCCTTGCCGCCTTTACGGATCTTGAGCGGGATGACGTGGTCCCTCCCCCGCTGACCTCGCTCTTTGGGGTCGAGTGCCTGCCAGACGAGGAAGTTTTGTTGCGGCGCCGCCGGTTGCTCGTCCTCGACGGTCTGGATCGTGTAGCTGAGCCTCAACGTGTCGACGGGCGTGAGCGTGATCGCCGACAGGGGTGCAGGGCTCGCGGACGAGAATCTGGGAAGCCGATTTGGACGAGCATATGGGAATCGGTCAGCTCTGACTCGGAACTACTCTAGAGGGCATCGTATTCCAAAATAGCGGAGAACTGACTCGGCCTGCTGCGCAGCGATGCCGACCGAATCGAGCAGCGCAAACTGGCCATCGACGACTCGCAACTCGGCACGTGCGACGGCAAAGAGAGCCGTGGCGAGCAAGCGGAACGACACGCGCATAATCAGAGATGGGCGAGGCGAGCGAGGTGGAGAAATGAGATGTGGGATGTGGGGGAAGGAGGAGCGAGCGGGAGAGGCGCACGCACGCACGCACGCACGCAGAAGGCCACGGCGACAGGACTCGGGCAGGCGCGTGCAGCCAAAACCGCGGCGCATCCCCCGGGGTAACCAGCCATTAACCCATTAACAACTTGGGCAATTACAAGCCTTTACTGTCCCGTACGCGCTTCGTCACTGGACACCGTTCACGGCTTGCGCTGCACTTGCACTTGCACCTGCACCTCGCTGTTACCGACAGCTCTCTTTTCTTGTTGCGAGCTCACTCCCCACTGCACCATGTCGATCGACAACAAGCCGACCGAGTCGATCGCCGTCGACAGCGCTCCGACCTCGACCACGGACAAGGCCGCCCCACCCGTCGTCGATGACTACGCTCTGTTGGAATTCAGTAAGTGCACATGAACGCTCTCGCTCTCGATGTACTCTGTCCCAGAGGCACCTGAGGCGGTGGATCGCGACCCCGACGGGCCCTGGCGCGCGCTTCGTCATCGTTCATCCGATCACGCCTCATATAGCGCATAGTCCTGCGGCGAATACTGACCACGATGGCCGTCCTCGTACAGACGTCAAGCACAACCTGGCATTGATCTCCAAGGCCGTGTCATTGCTCGAACCGCGCTTCACGAGCCGCGCACTGAGATCGTTGCCTGCCTTGCGCAAGAGGCTCGGTCCAGATGGAGCCCACCTCGCCGCCGTCATCCGCAACACCAACATCTACTCCTCAGGTAGGTGCATTTCATCCATGAGCTTACTTTGGCCTGCTCACGCCTCACCCTTGTTCTCGATCACCCCAGACTCGCCGCGCAAGACCGAGTTGCTCGAGTTTCTTGGCAACCCTTCCTCGTCCTCGTCCAAGCCGACAGGGATGGACGTCGATGACGACGCAGCAGCGACCCCTCACGCGTCCTCGACCGCTTCCCATGTCGTCGACTCGATCGTAGAAAAGAGCTCCAAGCTGCTTGGCCTCTCCCACGACCGTGTCTCGTCTGCAAGCTCGACCCTCAACGCCCTCGCCGACGCGACCCAACCCGCTTCGACAGCGACGACCAAGCCGACCAAGAAGGAGAAGCCTGACGAGTCCAAACTGGTCGCTTCCAACGTGCCCGAGGGCGATGTCTACGTCTCTCTCTTGGTCCTGCTTCGTCTGATCGACAGTGGCGATTATCGCAAGGTGAGCGAAGCCGTCCAGAGCATCGTCTTGCCCACCTCCGCTAACTCGATCTGGTTGCTCGACATCAGGGCAAAGAGCTCGCCAGCTCACTTCTCGAGCAGGTTACAAGTCTGAACCGTCGAACGATGGACCAACTATCGAGCAAGATCTATTTCTACTGGGTCCGCCTGCACGAGCTGTCGGAAGACGACACCGCTCCTCTTCGCACGTACGTGCATGGTGTGAAGCAGACTCATTATCGCACAGACTGATTGTACCCCTTGCTGTACAGAACACTCCTCGCGGCTCAACGAACGGCCGCCCTGCGCCACGACGATGATCTCCAGGCGACGCTCTTGCCCCTCTTGTTGCGCAACTACCTCGAACACCACCTCTACGACCAGGCCGATCGTCTCGTCAGCAAAACGACGTTCCCCGCCGACACGGCTGGGAACGCTCAACTTGCACGGTGGTACTATTACGTCGGTGAGTGGCATCATCGAATACAGAGTCACGTATACCGTGAGAAGCTGACAATCGAACCCGTGTGTATAGGCCGAATCCGAGCGATCCAGCTCAACTACACCGAGGCCCACGCGAGTTTGCAGCAGGCGATCCGTCGAGCCCCCGAGGCCAAGACCGCGCCAGGCTTCTTGCAGACCGCGCACAAGCTTTCGATCGTCGTCGAGTTGCTGATGGGCGAGATCCCCGAACGAAGCATCTTCCGAGAACCGGTGCTCAAGAAGGCGCTGGTGCCCTATTTGGAGATTGTTCAGGGTGCGTCTCGTTCACACGACTGAGAATCCACCCGTGCTGACTTCGCTCTTGCGCACTTTTCTCGTCGAAACAGCCGTCCGGGTGGGAGACTTGACCAAGTTCAACACGGCCCTAATCACGCACGCCAAGACGTTCTCCTCCGACTCGACACAATCGCTCATCGTGCGCCTGCGCCACAACGTCATCAAGACTGCCCTGCGCACCTTGTCGCTCGCGTACTCGCGCATCTCGCTCGCCGACGTGTCCAAGAAGCTGCATCTCGACTCGGAGGAGGACGCCGAGTACATCATCGCCAAGGCGATACGCGACGGCGTCATTGATGCGACGATCGATCATGAGAAGGGTTTCATGCAGAGTCGGGAGACGGGGGATGTGTACGCGACGAACGAGCCGCAGTTGGCGTTCGACACAAGGATCAAGTTTCTGTTGGACTTGCACCACCAATCCGTCAAGGTTCGTCGCTCGGTCATGTGTTGGTCTGTTTGGGACTGGGGAAAGCTGACCTTCCTCATGCTGTGTTGGCGAGCAGGCGATGAGGTACCCTTTGAACGCGCACTCCAAAGACCTGGCTTCAGCCGGTGAAGCACGAGAGAGGGAGCGTGAATTGGTCAGTCCTTGTCCGTCTACAGAATTACGCCGTTATCGATCTGACTCGCGACTTGACTTGGATTGCTCCAGGCCAAGGAGATTGAGAACGCCGATGAGGACGATGACTTTGGAGCTGGTGGGGACATGGACGAATTTTAGGGACGGTCATCGCCTGGAGCAGAAGCTCTGTCATTGAGAGATAATGAATGCCGTGTTATGAGTAACGACTGCAAAAAGAACCATTACCAAGCGTGAAAAGAATCCTGCTGCGTGCGCGGCGGAACAGACGCTCATTTCCAACGCAGCGTTCTCGGTCTCCTTCCCCCACACATCTACCAGACCCACCCGCATTATGAGCCCCCATTCGTTCACCCACGACGCTCTCGTACTTCTCTTCCTCCTCGCCCTCTTCACCCTGCCTATAGTCCTGTACAGCTCCACGTGCTCCCGTCCGCACCTCGGCCTAGGTTCGATCGTCGTCGAATAGATGAGGGAGACGTTCGCTTCGGTGCTTTGGTGGTTGGGTTTGTTCGGAGCCGGTCTGGGCTTGTTTTTGTGCGTTTTGGGAGGGGAGATGGGGCATCGGATGTGGGTGAGGAGAGGGAGGAAGAAGGCAGGGGCGGGAGGGGGAGGGAGAGGGGGAAGTGGGGGAGGAGAAGGAGGAGCGGAAGGCAACGAACTGATCGGCCGACTTGGAGCGGACGAGGGGGAAGAGGAGAGGAGGAGGTTCAGGAGGGTCACGAGGGAGGAGAGGTACGAACAGAAGGTCGAACACGTCGTCGATGCACTCAAGGGGAAGCGAACGAGGACACGTCAGCGACCGAGCTCGGGGGAGGAAGTGGAAATGAAGGATTTGAGTGGGGGGGTCGACACCACCACGACTGCGACGAAAAGCAAAGAGCATAACATCAGGAGAAGGATGCCACCTCCTCCGCCGCCGCTTTGAACGGGATATGGACCGAAGACGGGTGATCAGGACTGGTCGGGGTGAGCTCTCGGCCAACATGAGTCGATTTCCGAGAGTAGGGTCGACGAGGTGGAGAGGCTTTCAGAGCGCTGGTGGCTGATGCTTTGTGACCTCTTCATCCATGACCATGCTAGGTGCGGTTCAACCGAGCGATCCTGAAATCCCGTGAGATCACCGACCTGCGACAGGTTTTGCCAGTCTGCGCTCTGAAGCCAAGGACGAGCTCGGAGAGGACATTACATCAATATGGTTGTCTCGAAATTTGCTGTTGTACAATCACACTCGAGAGGTGTTCATCAGAGGACAGGCCTGACTACATAAATCTACAACGAGTCCGGATGTGTGTCATTTGACGGTGCAGTGAGGGGCTCAATGACTGCCAGCCAGTGCCCCCGCTTAGACGAGCCTGTGCGCCTCGATCTGTGCGACTCGCTCGGCTTCCTTCTTGAGCCTTCGTTCACGTTGGTAGTAGACGGAGCCACCTGTTTGATGAAAAGCATACCGATCAACGGATTAATGAGTCGCGCGGAGCATTACCCCTCTCCCGAATATTTGAGAACTGACCGAGAGCAGCGAGGACGGTCAAGCCTTGGGCTGCGACGCGATACCGTAACCACTTGTTGAACTGGGTGCGATTCCCCTTTTGCAACGCCGAGGTCGCTCCACCCAGTGCGACGACGGTTGCAAAGATGCCTTTGGGTGTCACGCAGTCGATCGGGTCGAGGTAACGAGTCGGCAGGAGCCACAGCAGGGATTCAGGGGTAGGACGGAGAGAGAGAGAGAGAGAGAAGACCGTCAGCTGGAAAGCCCATGGCCGAGCATATTGTACCACCACTGACCAACGGGTACAAGAGGTTCCTCCTTGAATTTCTTGATAAAGCGCTGCCAGGACGATTCCGGGACCGGTGCGGCCGGCTCGAGCGGTTCCCAGGTGTGGGGATCGAGCGGTTCGGTCGACGGCGGTGGGGAGGGGGTGTACTGTCCCGGCATCCTGTGTGGGGTTTGGGAGTGCGCTCAACACTGGACGAGTTGACTCTCGGATCGAGTGTCGCGTGAGGATGGACTGATTGATGATGACGTCGACCACGCCTGGAGCAGCTGGAGATCGGACGCCGAGACGGAGCTGGAATGCGGTCGTACAGGGATGCGAGGTGCGATGAGCTGGTGCAGTGCGGCAGATGACAAAGGTGTGTCGGGCTAGGCGTTCAGTAGGGTTGGTGTGGCAGCCGTGCCGGGAGGCGGGAGGGGGAGCTGAAGGCAAGGCCGATTGCGCACTAGTAATTGAGCGACTGCCGATTGCTAATAGTCGCTAATCTGCGTTCGCAGTCGCGCTTGCGAAGGCCGTTCCTGCCCGCCCAGATTTGCGCCGAGAGACACGGCGCGAGAACGGAGGCGAGCGCGAGGGGCTCATAGTCCAACGCTACGCTTCTGGCCATACACATACCCTGTTCGCCAGCTCCGCACCTCCAGCTCGGTCTCACACAACATGGCACCCAAGAAGGGACAAAAGGGCTCGAGCAAGCAGCCCAGCCGAGTGGCCTCTGGTGCCTCGACCCCGGCTCCCCGTGCCGAACCCGTAAAGGCGTATGTTCCCTCGGGACCGTCTGTATCGACGGTGCAACTTGGACTGATTATTGGCCTTTCATTCGCTCAGAGCACCAGCCGTGGTCGGTATCAACTTTGGCCAGTCTTTCTCGTCGATCGCCGTCATCAACAAGGTCAGTTTTGAGCGCTCAGCTCCGCAAGGCTTGGCTTTCGGATTCTCGGACGATCCATTGGCCGTCTCGGCAGCGTCGCGTAGCTGATCTCGGGGCATGGCATCAAATCTTATAGGAAGCACTCGCGGACTGCATCGCCAACGACGACGGTGAACGTCAAATCGCCAGTGCGCTCTCCTTCAATGAAACCGAAGAGGTCAGTCCCGGCCAGCGTACTTGTCCGAGGCTCTTGCAGTCGACTCACATCCTTGCCTCTTTGTGGGTCAACAGTATTCGGGTGTTCCCGCACGCATCCAACTCGTCCGGAACGCACCCAACACCATCCTTGGGTTCAGGAATCTGCTCGGCAAGACGTCAGTTTCCTCTCGGCGCTCTTCTCCCGAGTGCTTTCTCCAACACTGACCTTTCTCCCCCCTCGACTCTGCTCGGCACCCACAGCTACGACGAGGTCAAGGATACAAAGCAACCTTACAACTCGGCCAAGATCGTCGACTCAAACGGCCAACCGGCCTTTACCGTTTCCATCAACGCCACCCCGACCACTCTGACCGCGCACGAATGCTGCGTCCGCTTCCTCAAGGTGCTGCTCTCGTACGCAAGCGACTTTTTGGGTCGCCCCGTCACCTCGGCCGTCGTGGCCGTTCCTACGGATTTCACCCCGGCTCAAACCAAGGCGCTCGTCCAGGCCGCTGAGGAGGCCAAGATCACCGTTGTGCAAACCCTCGACTCGGCCGCCGCCGCTCTTGTCGCTTACCATGCCACCGAGCTCAAGGAGACCGACAAGCTCCCTCCCGTTGACCGCAACTCGGTCGTTCTCGATGTCGGAGCGACTTCGACGACCGTCTCCGTCGTTGCTGTCCGACAAGGTCTCTTCGTCCCCTTGTCCTCGCACACCGAGACCAAGCTTGGCGGTGACCTGTTTGACGACAAGCTGATCGAGTGGTTCTCCAAGGAGTTTACAAAGAAAACCAAGACCCCGATCGAAGCGTCGAACCACCGCGCGCTGATGAAGCTACGTTTGGCCGTCGAGGTGACCAAGAAGTCCCTGTCGGCTTCCAACTCGGCCCCTTGCTCCGTCGAATCACTGGCCGAAGGCCTGGACTTTCACGGCTCGATCAACCGCATGCGCTTCGACCTCTTGTCCGCGTCCGTCTACTCGCGCGTCAACGACGCCGTTGCCAAGGCTTTGGAATCGGCCAAGTTGAACGCGCTCGAGATCGACGAGGTCATCCTCGTCGGTGGCTCGACGCGCCTCCCGTCCCTTTCGGACAAGCTGTACAACCTCTTCACGCAGGAGACGCTCCTCATCTCGTCGCAATTGGACCCCGACGAAGTCGTCGCCAAGGGAGCGGCATTGCAAGGCCAGACTTTGCTCGACTCCACAGTCGCCCAAGCCCTCACCCGAGCGTTGAACGAACCGACCATCGTCGAGCCGAAGCTCTTGACAAAACCTATTGGACTTGTCGTCGATGACGCGTTCCACGTCTTGGTCAAGGCCAAGACGCCGCTACCTTTGAGGCGTACGTTTGAACTGCCCGTTGCCAAGTCAACGTCGAGCGTCTTGGTTTCGCTTTGGGAAGGAGAGCAAAAGGTCATCACTGTCGCGCCTACACCCAAACCCGCCAAGAAGGCTTCGGGAGGCGGATGGTTTGGTTCCAAGAAGGCCGCTGATGAGGATGAGGATGAGGACGAGGATGACGAGGATGAGGATAAGAGTGAATTGGTCGCTGAGAAGATTTCGGCTTTGGCCGACGTCACCGTGGATACCGAGAGTGGGAAGAAGGTCAAGGTCGTCGTTGAGGTCTTCGTCGGCGGTAAGGGCAAGCTTACCGTTCAAGGAGAAGGTGACAAGGTCGCCAAGGACTTTTAAATGACTCAAATCAGCGACGGAGTACCTGAAGCCCCCCTACGAGCTGATCTTATCCTTCTTGTCTTGTTGCGCCTCACGCTTTTCCGTAGAGAAGACCCACGAGGTTCTTATCCACTAGGCCTTGCCATTGCAACAGAGTTGTCCCATAGAACGGTCTCATCAACCACTCGACGCAAGTCTCCGCAGAGCCTCTCAAGAGATGGTTCGATGGGTCCCCGAGAAAGAAAAGAACGGTGTAAAAACGAAGGAATGCATCGATGATTGAGCGCAGTAGAGGAAAACGCCAGGCCTTCCTATCCGTCCTAAAACAGTCCAAAACGAAATACACGGGTTTTACAAAGGAAACTAAACTACATGATGGTGGTGGTGAAGGAAAAAAGTAACAAGATAATTGCCGAGATTGCCGAGGACGAGATGAGCACACGACGGCTCTACAGGACGAATGAGGGCATCATAGGAAATGTGCCCGTCTTTGGATCTAAGCCAGAGCTGGGAGAGGAGGGTGAACACAAGAGAGAAAGAATGAAAAGTGCGCGTGGAGAGTGACTTCAAGCCTTACTTGAAGCTCCACTCAATTGATCGGCGAAGCCATCAACGTCTCGATGGTAGGAGCGTTTCTCCCCTCTTCCCCAGCCCCGGACCCAGACCCACTCGACGCGCCGGCCGAAGAAGCGCACAAGAAAGCGTTCGAGTTTGAACCGCCAAAGACGGCACCGAATCCCAATCCTCCCTCGCTAACTCCAGTCGCCAATGGAGAATCGGAGAAAGCCGATCCAGTCTTGGTGAAGTAAGGATGGAGGAGACTGCTTTTGGCAGAGATTCTTCGGGCTGGGTCGTAGGTCAGCATCCCGGAGAGGAGATGCAACGAGGTGTGGTCCATTTCGGGGAGAACTTCGCGCAGATCCTGCGGTCGCCAGCGTGGGAAAGTCGGTTTAAAGTCGGGCATCGTCGCAAGACCGGGCCAGACTTCGGCTGTTGGTGTGCCGAGTAATCTGTGGGCGGCGGGCCAAGAAATGAGTATGGGCAGAAACAACTCATAGGAACTGACATAGCACTTACCGGAAGATCTTGAAGATCTGATCAATCTCGGAATCTCCAGGGACAAGTGGCATGCCGCTCTGGATACGAAAAGTGGCGTAGAGCGTGTTAAGTGTTCTGACGATCACGCGGCTGCTTGGGGCAACAAAACGCACCAGCATCTCGGCAAAGATTGTCCCCACACTCCAGACGTCAACCTGTCAATTTGTGACGATGCAGGCTGTCACTAGTTGTCTTTAGCTCGCATAGCCAGTTTCGCAAAGACTCACTGCTGTCGTATATCGTCGACCGCCGAGGAGGACACATGGTGGTCGGTACCACAGCGTTACAATCTGTAATCAAAACGTAGGACATCACTCGTCAGCCCTCGCGTGACCACGGTCCAAATTTACTGATTGCATACCTCGTGTGTATATGTCCGCAGAGGGATACCGAAAGCTCGAGCCAGGCCGAAATCGGCGATCTGTCGAGCCAAAGGCGAAGGGGAGGAAATGGTCAGCGTTCGGCGTATTTGACCGAGAGGACCGCAAAAAAACCCAGAATGAACCTTGAGATTGCCAGCTTTGTCGATCAACAGATTTTGTGGTTTCAGATCTCGATGCAGTATCCTCCTCGAGTGCAGATGCGAAAGTCCGAGGAGCAGTTGGGTCATCAATTTCTGGAAGGGGGAAGAAGTTTTGTCTTCAGACTGAGTCTGCTGTCGCGAATATTTCCGTATACTGACCTTGACCAAGTCAGACGGCAGCCCTCTCCTGGCTCTCGCTTTGCCCCGAAGGGTCCCCGTAGCCTCGAGACTGGTTCCCACGGCGGTGCTACCGTGACCGGCCGCTTTGTACATGGCCAGATCTGCGGCCTGCGACGCGTTGTCCATGAACTTTTTGAGATCGAGGTCCAAGAATTCAAAGACGAGGCAGAGGCACGAGTCGTTGTGGATGACGTCGAGCAGCTTGACGACGTTGTCGTGGCCCGGTCCATCGGATTGGCCAAGTTCCATTAGGACCGAGACTTCTCTAAGCGCGGTCGAAGGAACGCCTTCGTCGTCGTCTTCGAGTCGAATCTTTTTCATCGCGACGACTTGCTTCGTCGTGGGCTGTAACAGTGGACATACATTGTACAGTATCAGCAATGGAATCTTTGGTCTATTCCTAGGGCTGCCCCGTTCGTTGTGGAATCGGACCTATCCTTTGCGACGCGATGAGGCGCGTCGCGAGGACCCCGATCTGATCCACGAGGGGATGGAATGGGATATGAACTGACATGAATGCACTTGTAGACGGTTCCATAGGTGCCTATTCAGGAAAGAAAACACTTTACGGTGAGCTCATCTGGCCGGTGGTCCGAAGAGGATAGCAGATCCTGAGAGTGTAGTGTGGAATAGGGGGCGCGACCGAGGAGCTGGAGAGACGCCTCGCCTCGCTCGTGTGACGACATCAATCGACGACAGCCGCGCCACGCGAAGCAGGGGGTGCACGGGGGTACTGAGCATAGCTTGGATCACGAGACTTGCCCTCTCCGATCTTGCCCAAGTCGTGGTAGGCTTCCATGGTGTGATAAAACTGCGACTTCAAGGCGATCGTGCGGGAGAGATGGACTCGACTCGGTTCCGGCGCGTCGCAAAGGCAAATTGAGGGTCGGCGCGACGCGAGCTGGCGGCGGCTGCTGCTGGCTGCTGGCGGCGAATGGCACGCGAGGCGGCGACGATCGCGAGCTGCAGGCGGTTCAAGAAAAAAGAAGGAATGTGAGAGGCAGAGCGAGCCAAGCTGAGAAAGTAGAACGAGTCGTTGAAAGAGGGTGGTGGTCGTTGTCGTCGCTGTGACGAGACCTTGTGCGGAAGCTGAGAGACCCCGTAAGCGCAACGTACAGCGAGAGCGGCACGAGAGCGAGCTGCCGGCCTCTGCCTGTGCCTCTGCCGGCTCCCAGCCACGCCCAGCCGAGGCCCAGCAGCGATTGGCTTAACAGATAGATAGATCGCCATCGCGCGGACACCTTGCAAGCTGCAATTCGAGGCGCGTCAACCTAGGTGTCGAGACCTGCTCTTGCCTCCCACCCATCCCGAGGCAATAAAGCACAATCCCGGCAACATGCCCTCCGACGACAAGCCGTTCTCCAGCAGCAACAGCTCCCGCTCGCTCGTCCGCGATCTGCCGTTGCTGGTGCTCGTCGCGACGCTGCTCGCGCTGCCCGCACTGCCGTCGTCCGCCTCGTCGCCGTCGTCGCTGTGGTCACCCAAGCCGATGCTGCACGCCATCACCACCACCGTCGTCTACACGCTCGGGGGTATGGGCGCATTCGTCATCGGCGGCACCCTCCTCCTTGCGGGCGAAAAGGCACTCCGCGGTGCCATGGATTGGTTGCTGCATGGCTCGTCCTCGTTGGCAGGGAGCGAAACCGGATCTGGAGCGGACGTTACTACATCCACAAGGCGATCTTGAACGGATCCGGCCCGCCCCGTGATCATATCAACTCTCAAGACACGTCTACGTACGAGAATGACCCGTCGTCGTTCCCCACATCATCCTGGCGCCCGAGTGCTTCAATTTCCATGCCGCGCCTTATCGTAGGACGGGCCAGAGCGACCTCGGTCCAACGTCGGCCTTTAGCGCACTCGTGACACGCATCATAGAGCATCTATCATCGTGTGACGCCGGTCAAAATAAGGTGGGATCCATGATGAAACGTCGGCAGATACAGCCCTCGCACAAAGATCGAGTGTGAAACCGCTCCACGAAGACCAAACCGGCCGAAGGAGTCAGACACAGGCGGCTGAAGATGAAAGTAAGCAAGGACAGGGTCGATAAGAATCTTGCTGTAGGAGTAAATCAACAGGATATGACTGCTACAAAGAAGTACAAAAGTGACTGCGATTCGCAAGTACTTCAATCTAAAATGAGGCTCTAGCCTGTTCACCCACCCCACGCGACGGCCTACATATCTCAGCTAGAGACCTGTCTTGACCATGCCTTCGAGCATGAAATACCCGACCTTGACACCATCGATGATCTTGACCCTCTTCCCCTCGGCCGCACCCAACTCCTCGACCGCAGCCTCCCGGACGGTCTGATCCATCCCAGCAAACCCGGCACAACCCAAGCAGATCGCTCCAACATCTCCTTTCCTCAACAATCTCTTCACCGCATCCTTGGTCCGTTCCTTGACGAGTTCGGGACTCGAGTCGTGCAATTCGACGGCGGTCAAGCCAGTTGTTTCGACGCCGGCGAAAAGGACCGAGTTGTCCGAGGTACCCAGGAAGGTATCGACGGCTTGCGTCAACAGTCGCTCCCAAACTTTGCCCGTTGAAACGATTCCAAATCGAGCTCGTTTGCTCTTGACGGCCGCTTGTCGGTCCCGATCCCGTTCGCTCTGGCCTTCGGCTCTGAGCGTCGACGCCAGATTCGCTATCGAGCTCAAGACTGAAGCCTCAAAGATGCCGAGCACGGGTTTCTCGCCTTTAGTATAGGGCAACAGTTGCTGCACGAGCGGGTGATGCGAATAGCATGCGATCAAGACGGCCGAATGCGATGCGAGTAACGGGATCAAGTGTGGGAGGATGATCGTAGCTGATTGGTGGCAGTCGTGGGACGAGTTGATTGATGCAATCCCAGGACATGGACACGTGAAATAGGTTGGTTTGGGCTTTTGGTCACAATGTTCGTAGAGTGAAGAGAATGGACAAGCGAAAAGGATCAGCAGTCGCATCGCCCAGAACCGGAGATGACGGAGGTTCGGCGCCCGACTTACGAACGAGGTATCGGTGAGCAAAGGAGAGAGCATCGCCTCGACCGACTTGGTCATCGCTTCCGTCGTGTTTGGGTTGACGATCAGGATCGGCAATCGGGTGGAGGAATCCATGCTGAGGGAAGCGCTGCGAGTTAGGTGAGAGCGAAAGAGCGAAAGACTGCCGAGACCAGCGGGTGAAGCGGATCTCCAGGTTCAGCTGGCGACGGCCGTACGAGGGCATGCAAGTCCCCATGATGTGCGAGCGAGAAGTGCTTTCTTGTATTCTACACATCGGGGGGAACATCCAGGTCGAAAGTAGATGTAGTTTTTTTCATGAAGCGAGCAAGCGCACCGGCACAGACGCCTCGGATGCCGCGATGCGCCTGCTGCTGGGCTCTACTAGTGACGACTCGACAAAGGAAGACGTTCCCGAAGGAATGTTTGCTTTGCGTGCTGGTGGCGCCGTGCTCTTACGAGGAAGACTGAAAACCGGCCTCACTCTTGATGTACTGGAATTGACCTATGCACGATGCTGGATGCTGGATGCCTGTCAGACGGGCCGATGGCGATACGTCGAGCTTGGGCAACGATGTCCGCACGGTCCTCCAAGTCAAATGTCGAGTGATCGCCCTCTCAATTGACGTGCAGCTCACGGCGGCAGGCACCGGCTCACTAAAATTACCGTGCAGAGACAGATGATTGGGGGGGGGGTTCCTCTGTACACGAGGTTAGGCCGGATGGGACCGGTAAGGTGTCGTAGAAGCTACAACAACTTGCTCCCGCGAAGGTTTCGCTTTGAATAATTGACCAGGATTTGTGCTCGTGCATGACATATGCTCCGAGGGCGAAAATAATTCCGAGCGCACCCCGTGGATGAATTAGGATCGGGTGTGATCGTGATCGCCCAAAAATAGGCACAATTGAGATCCGGCACAGCTTTGAGCGCCACGTCCACCAGAAATCGACGGTCGCCGTCGACTGGCACAGCAGCACCGCACACCTCATAAGCTAAAGAATAGCACAACGGGTATTGATGCCGGTGTTCTTTCTCTCGTTCTCCTCGTGATCGACATTCTCTGCTTCGACTGTCAGCTACCACACTACAATTTGCCAACCTGTCCTACGTCGCGCAGTCCGAGCAAATCGGTCAATTTTCGGCACGCGCGTGTGATTCGCCCGTGCCAAATTCGACCAGTCGTCTCTCGCGATTCGCCCTGTTTCGCCCGCCGTCGCTCAACCGCCCGTGTACGCTTGCTGCGCGCCGTTCTTCTCTTCAAGCCTGCTCTCCTTTCGTCTGTTCACCCCACCCACTTTCCAGCTATCCGTCATGTTGTCCGCTTCAACTGTTCTTGTCGCTCTTTTGGCCTCGGCCGTTCACGCCGCACCTGAGCCTCAAGTGACGCAAGCTCCGGGCCAACAAGAGGTTGCTCGTGCGCTGCAAGCTCGCGCCTCGGGTGACGGTAACACGCCGTTGCCACTGACGGCTGCAAGTCCTGCTCCCTTCTCTCAAACATTTTATTGTCTTGTGCAAAACTAAGCAGAATTCCACTCTCTGTCCACCAAACAGTACTCGTATGCCTACAACCAGGTGCCTAATCAAGTCAACCCTTACGCGTCAGTTCGCCTGCTCAACGCGCCTCGCCCGCCTGCTGGCGCAAGGACACGCTGTTGCGGACTCCGCTCTGCGGGCTCATGCAGCCGTGGGTGTCGTCGAGGGAGACAGTCGCTGACGCCGAAAACCCACCGTTGTTCACTTGGGAATTTGTCTGTACAGCTACCTCCGTGGTCCTCAGACCGGTACCAACATTTGCAACTCGACCACCGAGAATGCCGATGGCATGTGCCAGACCGCCCTATTGAACTCGATCGATTGTGAGTGGCCTTTCCCCTCCGCGCGCGCGGGGTAGAGGCGCTGCTCGGTCCGACTCGAGTCTCCGAGCCCGAGCTCGAACAGCTCCTCCCGCCTACTACCTGCCCTGCACAACATTCGATCCCATGTCTGTATACGCGGTGCAAAAAGGAAGATGGACGGAGCTAACGCGATTCGAGTTCTCCGTCCTGTCATAGCTTTCTGCCTGTGGGGCTCCCCCGGAACGACGGGAAATGAGACGATCGGCGACATTGAGGCCGAGGTCGTAGCCTATGTAAGTCTGGTCATCTAGGCGCTGCACTGAGTGCCTATCTACGTTTTCCACAAAGTTTGACGGGGGGGGGGTTGATCTCTTTCTCTGACCTGCAGTGCACGAGGGCTGGTCTCGGAGGGCGAATCATGCCCGCCGGCACAATCACAGGTCTTCAAGTGAGTAACATTCGCTGCGCTATCCTGCCGAATCGAATCGAGTGCTGATCGCTTCAAGTACTGCGATGCGCACTCTTGCAACAACAGTTCATGAGGACTTCGGCCTACATCCAGTTCGTCGGTTTCCTGAACCAGACCGGTCTCGGCTTGCAAGAGAACGACTCGGGCGGAGAGCTCGACCCCCACGGTGCCGACTTGGTAAGCTAACGATCTCTGGCGCGGCACCGTTCACTTGTTCCGGGATCACTCATCATCTCTCTCGTTCCAATCCTCGCCAGCTCGGTAACCCCCTTGGTGGTCTCGTGTACTCGAGCCAATTCCCTGGCGCTAACACCTCGGGCAACGCTTACGGTCAAGTCGTCCAATGGAACAAGTTAGTCCAGGCAACCAGCCGGGGCAACATGCACGGGGCTTTCTTGTGCAGCACCTAAACTGACGAGCCTATCTTTCGCGGTACTCAGCTTCGTCGGTTCGGGTGTGTTCTGCTTCAAGTTGTGCTTTCCCAACGTCACCACCCCCGACTACTGCCAGAAGTGTGTGCATGCTCTGAGACTACCGTTCATTGGTCGAGCGAGAGATTGGAACGCCAGCTTGCTCACGCGTCCGCGTTCTTCTCGCCTGCAGCAAATACGACATCATTGGTTGCGACTACAACATGCCTTCCAACATTTCGGTCGGCGAATTCGTTTCGTGCGAAGGTGATTTGCAAGACGAGGTTGGTACGTACACCGGCAGCAATGGCAGGACGACGGTCTGGTCGCAACCCGAGGAGTTGCCCGCGACCTCAACCCTCCCTTGGACTCCCCGCGTACCCGCTTCGTCCAACTGCGTGACCCACGCTTCGACCGCTCTGTTTCCGATCGCGTCGTTGGGCTACCAATCCAGTTCCGCTTCTGCGAGCGCCGCCAGCAGTGCCTCGTCTGCAGCTTCCGCCAGTCGCTCAGGCTCTTCCTCGTCCCGCACGGGCACCTCGGGTGCCTCGGCGACGTCGACCTCGTCCGCCGCAGCTAGCACGACGACCCGCGCCAGTGGTGCCGATTCGATTCAAGTCACCGGTTTCGTCGGTGGTCTCTTGTCGCTTCTCGCCGCTTTCATCGTCTAATGAAAGAAAACGTGGTGGCGTCGCTTCGAAGGCGTGCCCTCCGTCGTCCGCAAAGATGTGCTCTCCGCCAAGACTTCTGATCGGAATCCATCACTCTTTATCAACAGCATCTGTCCCATATCTAGCTACCTTGGTGACAGTTACTTATTTTCGCGCTCGTCCTGGATTCCGCCACATTTTTGATTGCTATGCGCGCCTTCCCACTCAAATGCTTTTCGCATCTTTCTTCATGAATTCTGTTTGACGATTATCTGTGTTTTTCTCTCTGCAATGGCCACCTTAGATGATGACTAATGGACTTGATCTGCATAAGTGTTTCGCACATGGATTCGGGCTCTCGTACTAGAACGGCTCGCGTTGCGAACGAAACGTTTTCTTGCCAATGAGGAGTTCCGGGTCATGGGCATACTATCGCTCTTCTTTTCACAGATATTCATTCGAACTGATTCCAGCTACAAGCGTGTATGATAATTGACACATTGGAATTGCAACCGGCGCATCGACCTGGGACTCTTATGAACGAGTGACTCTGCATGTACAGGAGGAAACGAACAGAACTCTGGATCCCACGCCCCGGCATCGTCGGTCTCTTGTTCTTCGGCCAAACAATGTGAATGCGATCCGCTGAGTGACTCTGCGGAGCCTACGCTGAGCCAACGAGCCCGCTTCGTGCGAGCCATTCTCAATTTCCGGTAATGACTCCCGTGAACTGCGAGCTTTCCACGCTCGGTAGCGAGACGTTCGAAACGGTCGATGACCAAGCTGCACAAGACCGACATGACCTTCGTCGAGATGCCAGTGTCGGGATGGAATTGCTTGCGGAATTTGCTGGTGACTATAGGCGATGTCGACGTGACGTGCACCTCGGTCAGCATTGTTCTGCCTGGTTCTGGGCCAGAGGGCAAGAGGTAGACACTTACTAGATGTATGTCGAACAATTTTCTAGTCACTTCCTATGCCCCTTGACCTTCCTCATGGTGGCTCCTGAGGCAGTGAAGCCTTTGGCCGGCTTCTTGCTGACGACCTGAAGCAACGTCGCACGAGTCTCGCGGACGAGTCGAAGTCAGCGGAGTGGCAGTGCGCAGAGATATCGAGGACTCATCTTCGGCGGACTCTATTAATTAGCAAGTGTCTTGCCTGCGAGCGCAATTGAGTCGGGTGCCATTAATCTTGAGATTGGGAGGTATAATGAGGTGGAGAGGAGAGCGTGAGAGCGTCAACGGGCGATCGTGTCGCTCGCAGCCAGACGTCATCGCGCCGCCGAGATTAAAACCGACAAGACTCCTTTCCGAGTTGACATCGCGTCGCCCAGGATTGACGCACGTAGTTGTCAATGTATACAGTAGGCCCAAATATCATCGGTGCGATTAGATATATTCTCTCCTTAAAATTTCGGTGGAAGGACTCCGTATGTTGGCTGATCGAGTACATTGACACTTCGAACCTCATCAACCCCGTCCGCGCAAGATGGCGCACTAGCCCACTCCCGCCCTCGCTTGAGATTAGCGCGTCAGGCTTTTCACCCCTTCTCCACCTGTCTCCTCACCTCATCGCGCCTCTTCACATTTGAAATACTCACTGGCCCAAACCCTATGAACCACCAAAACCTCGTTCCCATTCACTTCTCAAGCATGTCCTACAAGATCCAAGGAGGCAAGAGCGGCGGCGGGTCCAACCAGTCACGCAGCGCTCGCGCGGGCTTGCAGTTTCCATTCGGTCTCTTGAACATCGTCTGCTGCGCAAAGGCAACTAATCGCAACATATCGGTGAGTCTGGTGATCGGTAGTTGCTTAGCAGCGAAGCGCGGTCCCTCCCATCTCTCAGCCCCGCCTAAAGGCTAGTGAACGTTGACCCCCGCTCGGATGTGATGTCCCTCGCCACTTGCAGCTCGCGATTCGCAACGACGAGGAGTCGCACCGCTTACCATCTCCCAAGGCCGCGTCTTGCCCAAGATCCACGCGGGTTCAGTAACTCTCACTTGTATACCCACCAAGGTTCCGCTTCCTGAAGCCATTGCTTTGGATGTTTGTTGACCTTCTCCCATTCCCAGCCTCTTGCCGCGCGCGCGCACATGTGGACCTTCTTCACTTTCAGAGATGCTCGAGACTTTGCTCCCGGTGACGGTCCACGCTGGCTCGGCTAGACTGACCACGGTTTCGTTCTGCCCTTCATAGCAGAAAGAAGAAGAACCGCGTCAAAGAGACGCAACAGTCGGGTGAACTCTAGATTTCGCCGCTACCTGCCTCCGTCCAATCTCGTCCTTGATCTCTACCTGATCCACTCCCGGATCAGGCTCACTGTACTTGTTGTATAATCGTTTGCTTGTTCATTTTATCCAAAAATGGTGTCAGAGTCTTGCCCGCGTGCGATGTCAGTCATATGTGTCATTCTTCATGAAAGTCGATGGTCGTGAAACGCCTTCGGACCCGCTGCCTCCTTCGGACCCTGCTAGGGATTGCCCGATCGTTGCTATTTAGCCGCTTCCGCCGCTGCCCACTCGCCGGCGCATTTCCCGATCGAGTGCGGCAGTTTGCCGCATGAGCATCTCAGCCCCGTCCCTAGTGAATCGTGCGACAGCCCCTCGTCCCAGCCAACCATCGACCACCAGAGTATCTTACTCAGGATGTCGACCGAAAAACTGTGGCTAATCGAACACTGTGCCATCGCAGACCTCGAACAGGCCGCCCTCAACGCTCCAAAGCTGGGTGCGGTGCGGTCATCGAGCGCCAGTCGCCCTGCCCCACCGCATGGGATCGCAAAGGTCATCATCGGGTCGGTGTTGCTGGCTGGTGTCATTCTGCTACAGCTCCATCCGGTTTCATTCCAGATGGGATGTATGCATCGCAAGTCCGTAGGTCAACGGATCCGCTGCCCATTCGCCACCATCCTTTCTGCGAAGGATCGGCCCCTCCCTCGGCCTGACACCCCACTTGCCGGCCGGCGCAACTTGACCCAGCAGAGCTCTTCCATCGATTGGCAGCCGTGCACACAAAACGCAAGCTGGTCATGCGCCCACATCACCGTACCAAAGAACTATTTCGATTCATCCGCCGGCAAAGCTCGTATCGCGGTGCTCAAGGTCCCTTCGACTGCTGCTCGCAAGGACCGACTGGGCTCAATCGTCAGTCTCCGAATTCGCGCCCCTTTCATCGTCTAACCTTGCGGCTGTAAACTTCGCCTTTGTAGTTCGTCAACCCTGGAGGTCCCGGAAACAGTGGGGTTGATTTTATCGCCAGCTTTGGCGAGTATATCTCTCAGCTCGTCAAAGGTCCGTCGGTGAAGTACAGCAGCATCGGCATCCAACGACTTTTTTGCTGGCAGATTTGAGCTCACATACACAGCGCTGACGCAGGACGATACGACGTCATCGGATTCGATCCTCGGGGAGTGGGACGAACTGAGCCACTGGTCGAATGTTTCAGCTCGACCCTCGACCACGAGCTGTTCAAGGCTCATACCGTATTGGAACACGGCTTCGACGTTCACCCGGACCCTAAGTCGCCCACGGGCCGACGTCACTTGATCGAACAACACCAGGAGAGGATGGAGCTGATGAAGGCCGAATACGAGCGCTGCGGCAAGATGATGGGCGACGAGCTGAGGTACATGTCGACCCCGACGGTGGCGAGGGATATCGTCGAGATGACCGAGCAGCTCGAAGGCAAAGGTGCGCTCGTACACTACTACGGTTTCTCGTATGGGACGGTCCTCGGTCAATTCCTGCTCAACATGTTTCCCGACCGCGTCGGCCGCGTCATCATTGACGGTGTCGTCGATGCTAAGCAATGGGCCGAGACCAACTCGCCAGTATGGCTCCATGACTGGCTCAACTCGACCGAGGCAGCCTACGAATGGTTTTTGAGCGACTGCCACCGAGCCGGGCCCAGGCATTGCCCCCTCGCTCACTATGGCGACGAGTCTCCGAGCGCCATCAGCCAGCGTATTTTTGATTTTGTTGACCACCTCTATGATCACCCGCTTGCGGTTCCCGATGGTGCACGACCGGGTATCCGCCCTGCATTCTGGCGCACCGACGCTGCGCGTATCGCCGCAATGCTCGACGGCAACGTCACCGAGGTGTTCAACGCCGTATACATCCCCTTCAGCCCTCACGATCGCAGAGGACAGCTGGACTTGTCGCGCATCGCCGTCGCTTGCGGAGACACGATCGGCTACGAAAGCGAAGCCGACTACCCGACTGCGGAATACCTCGCCGAGCAGACGTACAGAGCGCTCGAAGCCTCGCCTCATTTTGGTGCCAGTGTGTCTCTGATCGAACCAGATGGTTCATGCGAGCACTGGCCGGCATCGAGGAAAACGCCGGAGAGATTTAACGGGCCCTGGGACTCCAAGCTTAAAAACAAGGTCAGTCGCCTGAGGAAAGTCATGGAAAGCCAGGTGGGCTGATACATCGAATGGATGGATGACGACTGCACAGGTCTTGATTATCGGAAATACTGCCGATCCCATCACCCCGTTGACGTCCGCTCGCAAAGCCAATGCACGTTTCACCGACTCGACGCGCCTTCTAATTCAAAACTCGCCGGGACACTGCTCGTTCGGTGGCGTCTCGACGTGCACGGCCAAATACTTCCGCCACTACTTCTTGACTGGCGAGTTACCCGAAAAAAACGAGATTGTATGCGAACTCGACCAGGGGTACTTTGACTCTTTGGACCCGAAGCCAGACGTTGAACGAGTGGGCGAGGAGTTCGAATTGTTCGAGCTTGGAAAAGCCATCACTTCCCGATGGGGCGCATTCTTGAGCAACTTGCAGTGATGGACACCCTGCAGACGGCTATTATGTCTCAAACATGTTGCAATCGAATACCGTGGATGTGTAACGACGATTATGAACATTACCCGCGACAAGCTTAAAAATCGTCCCCGTCCTCGAGAAGCTCCATCACGCCTGGATCCAAAGTATAGCCGACGGCATCACGTGACTTGTCAGTAGTCTGAACTTGCCGTCCCCGGAACGTTAGAATAACTCCTGGCACAAGCGGGACGATGACTGAAGTACTCGTCAAGCACAGAAGAAGGTACACCATATCCAAATAGCGCACATTCGTCATGAGCATGCCCATAGCCGACGAGCACCGGCCCGCTCTGCTCGGCCGGGCCCACCCCCGCCGCTTATTCCAGAGAGTTCCAGCACGTTCTCGCACCATCACGAAGACTCGGCGAACAAAAAGGGCGTCGCGCGCGAAGAATTGCTCAGCCTCTCTCTCCTTCCGTCATCCACTTCCTTGCCACGCCTTTATTCACACACACTTGCCTCGACAAGTTCCATAGTTTCAAGGACCCACATTCAAGCCCTTGGTGATTACAGTAAGTCAGTGTCCTCTGCACTCAGCCCTCCCAGGACTTGGCCTAGCGCAAAGATTCTGACGCCTCCAAAATCTTCTATCTCGTTCTTAGCTTTGATCCCAAGCCCGGACCCGCCGACAATAGCATGTTCCACTATCCCACTGCCCCATCAGTCTTCGTCGACGCCTATGATCCCTATGCCCCCCACCATCAACCTTTCTACGCTGTAGGACCTTCTCGAATCTCGCAAGCTCAACGTCAGCGCGAGCTTTTCCACGAGCATCGCCGCCGAGCACTCGCGATGGAGGCGCAACGACGCGAGAGACAACGATTGGCGTACGAACAGCGACTGAGGGAGCAAGAATGTGCTCGACGAATGAGCTACTCACCCTTCTGGGATTCACGACGAAAGGAGCATTACATTCACCACGACGACGACGATGAGCGCGAGGATGAGTACGACTCTGCCGAGGAAGCCGAGTCGGAGCCCGAGCCCGAGCAGGAGCAAAAGTCTTCGACGCAACAAGCGCACATCTCACAAGAAGCTTCAATATCCAAGCGGCCCATCTCTCCGACCAGGTGTGGCATCTCGATCCCCATAACCGAGCCTGCATCGTATGGTCCAATTGAAGAAGAAGCCGCCACGACCTTGCAAAAACACTTCCGAGCTCGACTATACCGTCGCCAGGCATTGGCTGCGCTCAAGACCCTTGCTGACACTTGTGAGCAACGCTCCAAGGTCGAAATCCCTGCCAAGCTACATGCGTACAACGGGAAGCTCGCCTACGACTCTCACAACGCCCCTTTCCACGCTTACGAGGACGCGCTGGTCAAGTTGCTCACCGAGGTCGACGAAATTTCGACCAAGGGCGACGACAAGGTCAAAGCGGCACGCAAGGCTCTTGTACGCAAGATTGAGAAGGAATTGAACCGCCTCGATCAAATCAAGGAAACTTCGCTGGTACAAGTCGCCCCGTCGGCCCCTTCAACCGAAGCAGAGGATTTGGAGGCCCAGGATGCCGGCTCGGAGGGAGAACAGATCGCTGTGGCTGAGGACGAAGAGGAATGGCAGGGTATTCCATCCGACACTGAGTCCGAAGCCGAATCTACTGGCGACATTCAACCACTAGTATGAGCGATGGGATGATGTGATCATAGGTCACGGATAGAGCCTTCTCGTGCACCTCGCGGAATTCTATATAGTTTGGTGAAACACTTCTGCTGTGCAATGTTGTAATACTTCTGGACACTTCTTGAAGCCACTGATATTGAAAGAACATATCGTTTCCATACAATAGCTTGCGGCGGGCGGCGGCCGGAAGGGCGCTAGTCGCTCGAAAGCGTCGAGGGAGTCAATAGCCTCGGAAGGGCGATCAGTTTGTCGATTGACCAACGCTTAGAGTCAGTTAGTATCAAAAAAACAGGAAAAGTATCTGGCCTAGGGGGCCAATTTCCCGAGACCGGCGTGGCAGCGAAAGCAAGGGGAGGCAAAACCGGCCGGGGCGGCGGGAAAGCCAAGAGTTAGGATACCATCGGCGAGAGAGCAGTCGGTTGACTGCGAACGAGAATAATTGGCGTAGAAGCAAAGAGGTCGAGCACTTGTTAGCGCATTCTCCTCGCTCGCTCGGCGCGCCCGTGGGTCGCCTCTGGCAACCTGCCTGCGGCGGGTAGAGGAGTCCAGACGCACCGGCTCACCCTTGTCCCTCTCACATCGTTTCTCGTTCGCACCATCCTTTCTGCAAGCCGCGAGTGGAGTACGCATCATCTGCTAAGAACCTGTGCTCCTCAGCAGGCCTGTGACCCAGGGTGCTGTAGCAACTCACGTGATCGCCGACCTCGCCGCGGAACCGGACGCTCGCGTACTTCAGCACTCTGTACACCCTTCTTGATACCTGCAAGTTGTTCATACAATTTTGATTCGTCGTCCAAGGGTATCAGACATGGCTGGAGCGACGTACAACGTGACCCGATTCACGCGACAGGTGCTCAAGCGCTACCGCAAGGAGCCGCCCTCGCTCGTGCTGCACTTGTACAACACCCATTTCAGATTCGAACAGCAGGTGCGTGATCTTCTTAGATAGAGAGCCAGTCTGGGGTCCTGAAGGGGCCCCCACTGTCGCTTGAGCGGCTGATCGAGGCGGGTCGCTTGATCTGACGCATCCTTTTTCTCTTCCTTGCACTGCACAGCATGGCAACTTCAACTACGACTCGCCAATGAAGTGCTTCCTCGAGGCTATTCGCGAACAAAAGCTGCCGACCGACCTGCTAGATGTACTCGACGAGGCAGGCGTGCGATACTACGAAGGTCGGTTGCAGCGGGTTGGGGTCCGGCTCCGAGGTCCACAAGGCTCAACTGACAACACGGACTCGTACCCAAAGGATGCCTGATCGTCGAAGTACACGACCATCGCGACCAGTCCTACTCGAGTGCAGCTCCGGCACAACCCTCGATCCGGCCAGGGCTCGCGCTCTCCTTCCAGCTCGGTCGACAAACCCAGCCCGTCGTTCAGGCTCGGGCCGAAGTGTATCGAATCGTACTGGGTCCCAACCCAGCGACACTTTGGACAGAATTGGGGATCATGGATCGCAGGATACGAGACACGGCCGAAGAGGATGCTGCCGAGGGTGGACTCGAACCCGAGACTTTGGGTTGGACAGAAGAAGAGGCCGTCGAAATCGAGGCGATCATTCTGGTGCGTGCAGCCGGCCTTCATGCATTGACTGGGGAATGTGACACGAACACAATACGTCTATGCACAGGCTCGGACAACAGCGCCGCTCTGCCTCTCACCGTCTCTGCAAACATTAAGGATCGCCAACTCCATGCTTCGAGCGACGACGCTCCGACCACCGAAACGCAAGCGCAGTCGGGCGGCGAGCGAGGGAGCAGCCGGAGACGACGGTGAGGATGTGTTACGACGCGAGCGAGAGGACCACGAGAAGATGATGAAGCTCGGTGACGAGGGGGTTTCGCGAGGTAGAGGTCATGCGTACGTCTCTTGGATCCTTCTCGCATGCCTCTGTGCGCCTCTCTGCTTCAGTCGCTGACTCTGGTGGATATGCTGCTCGTTCTGAGATGTGACAGGTTTTCAAGGCTCGCCTTCATCCAGTCTTACCGGGAGCGGCAAAACAACCCTCAAGCTCCCGTCCGCGCCGGCCCGTCGGCGGCTGCTTCCGCTGGCAATCTTGGTGGCAACGCAGCAACATCTTCTACCGCCGGTGCTACTCAATCGCCCACCAATGTGATCCGCATCACCGCGCCGGTACACCAGATCGTCCCCTCGGGCGCGTCGACGCCTCGCACGGCCGGATCTCCTCCGGCGTCCATCTCGGACCGCAAGAAAAAGTTGCCGATCGGCAACATCGCCGCGTCGACGGCCGACGATGCATCCGAAGCGGGTACACCGGGTCCTGCGACCCTTCCTGCGACTTCGGCGGCCGCTATGGCGCATGCGGCTTCGACCAAGAAAGCCAAGAAGATTGCTGCGCAGGCGGCCAACCCGAGTGTGGTCGACCAGACCCTCCCGAGTGATCCGGCGGAGCGGGAGAAGGTGTTGGAGGCGAGGCAGCGCGCGCAGGCGAACAAGAAGCGGCAGGAAAACAAGCTGCGCAAGGAGAAGAGGAAGCTCGAGAAGGAGAAGCAGCTGGCGGCGGCGAATGATGTCAAGGTGTAGGCCGTCGACGTGGGCCGGGGCTTGTGCGATAGCACTGGTGTTTGCTTGCGGAGCGTGCAAGATTTTGTCTTCTCGGCGTGTTGTTCGAATAAGTTTCCTTGTTGCAATCTCTTCTTCTTTTGATGGACCAATCATCACAAATTTTGGAGCCTTGGTGCTCGGTGCAGTGTGCCAGGGTGTGCCCCACCCACCTCGCCGAGAGTCGCCAACAACTGCAACAAATTGCTGAGCGACGTCGTCATTCGACCCGCGCGCTGGCGCTTCTCCTCGACTCTGGCCACAGTATCCACCCACTGGCACGGGCCCACCCCCACAGTATGTCTGCGATGGACTCTCGCTCTGCAAGCGAGTCGAGCTTCATTTTTGTCGACACCCCCTCGATCGAGGACCAGACCGACAACGAGATCGACGCCGACGATCTGTCGTCGCTCGACTCGCTGAGGGCCTTCCTGCCGACGCTGCGTTCACCAAACGCGTTCCAATGGGACGACACGCACATGCGCCAGGTCGACCAAGCTCGTCACCAGCGACCGCATGGACGACTCTACATCGACGAGCTCTTGTTGGACTTGGAACTAGACGGCAAGTCGATCTCGTCCCGCTCGCTCGCGAGTTGTCGCTCGGCTCGTTCGGGGTGGCATGCCTCGTCGAATAACCCATAGCTACACTGTTCCGTACATGAACTGACTTCTCTGGCTCTGATCTCTACCAGGTACTGACCTCTACCCGCCGACCTCGATCTCGGAGCTCGACTCGCTGCTGTGTGCCGTGCTCGACGCGCCCGACGGCGACCTGATCCGCACCCACTCGGTCATCTACTACATCCTGCTCGCCGTGTGCGACGGCACAGAGTCGACGGTGCCCGATGAATTCGTACATGCCTCCGAGTTTCTCCTTCCTTTGGGGACCATCAAGACCGTCCAGGGGTTTTTCGCGCTCGACAGTGGATCGTGGCAAAGAGCGATCGCTGCTCTGAGCGACCCACATGTCGTTCCCGACTGGATGTCGGAAACTTTGGCCGTGCTCTCGACATGTCCGCCCATCGAACAAAGAGCCAGCTATGTGCTGAGCTTTTGGCGACTCAAGGCGATCACGCTGTCCGAGCCGAGCGACCTCGCCCTTATCCTCGACGCTCTGTGCGATGCGACTCGGAAGAGGGGCGTGCTTCAAGCCTGGGCCTTGCAACGACAGTGGATCGATGAAACACAGAGGGACGAGCTGGCAAATCGCATCTTGTCCCAGTGCTTTGGTGACAACTCGCTCGGCAAGCCCGTCGCGCACCACGTCCGGTCACTGCTTGCTCAACCTTTCACCTCGCACGAGGATGCGCTCGTCGATGCCTTCTGTCGCTCACCACCTTCCGACAATATCACCAAGGCGCTCGCCGTCGACTGGCGACTGAGCAAGCTCATTGCCGACTCAAGACCCCTCGATGCCCTGCGGTTCTGGTCCACCGTCAAAGCCACGGTCCCAGCTTCCGACGATCGCCTCCGACTGCTCAAAGCCGTGCAGGCCACCCTGACCGAGGTGCAGCAGAACGCGCTCGCTCTCGAAGAGGACGTCGACATCATTCCTGCCTCCAGTTTGATCTCGACTTCCAAATCAGGCCCCGAAGCCACTAGCAAGACGACCAGCAACCTCACGCAGCCGGCTTGGCAGCCCGTCCCTGCCCCGACATCGGCACCGTTGCCTCGCTCGCTCTTGTCCATTCCGTCCAAGGTCGCATCGTCGTCTCGCCCCTCCAATACAAAAGCACCGTCTGCCAGCGATTTGCCCTTATCGGCCTCGCCCTTTTTACGGCGCGAGAAACCGCTCGTCTCGAGTGTCGATGCGTCCTCGCTCGGCGGAGTGCAAAAGAGCATGCTGCTGGCTCTGCGGGAAGGGGAGTCCTCGGGCCATTCTTCCGGCCCCGACTCCCCGGGACCTACCGCTGCGGATCTTATTCAGCGAGGATCTGGGCCACTATCATCGACGGCGAGCCTATTTGGCATGAGTCCGATGCGCGAAAGCTCGGTCGCGACGACGAGTCTGTTCAGAGGTTCGCCCGCACGAAAACCCACGCTTGGCGGCTTTGGCAGCATTCGACAACCCGGGGCGTCGAGTCACTATGGCAAAGCCCGCGAGGAATCGCCTTCTCTCTCTGGTGGACCCCGAGCAGAAACCACGAGGATGTCGGATGCAGGCGATGATGATTTGACGATGTTGTCGCCGCCTCCCGCGGAAGCCAGCGAGGCTGACGAAGAGGAGGCCGCTGGCAGCTCTCGCGCGGGTCGATCGAAGTCCGCCTCGACTTCGAAGTCGGCGCCCAATTTCACTGCAAAACGACGCAATGTTTCGAATGGTACCGCTCCAGGAGCAGGGGGAAAACGACGAGCCGTCAGCACGGAAGCTGAGGACCGACCAAGCTCGAGCGTCAAGGTCTCGAGCAACAAGCCCCCCGCTGCTCCTTCGTCGAGCGCTCGACAGAAACCGCCGGGTGCCTTCCCAAGTGGGTTCGAGAGTGAATCGCACGATGAGGATGATGATGGTGTCGATGCGCCCCAGCAGGGAGCTACTAAAACGCGAAGATCGGCGGCTTCGACGACGACGACGACGAAGAAGAAGAAATCGGTGGCCAAGCGTTCGAGCGCGAGAGCCTCTTCGGCTGCTGCGTCGGGAGCCCCTTCCACGCCGAAAGCCAAAGTCGAGACACCCTCTGCGGCTGCTCAGGAGACGTCGAAGACGACGACGACGGTGAGGCGGAGTACGAGATTGCAGACGCCGGCCAAGGACGAGGCGTCAACGAGCGTGCCGACTTCGGCTCCGCGATCGACGAGGAAGGGTGGTGCCGGGGGTGCGACGAAGGGCAAAGGACGGAGGTAGATTGCAACATCCGATGGCGCACAAGGTGCGGCGCGGGGAGGCTTTCTGAATGCTACCCACACTGTGTATGTCCCGTGCAATCTACCTCAACCAAGCAAAACTATTTACTCCGTCATAGAACCTAAACCGTGGGAACCATCCCACCATCCGGCTTCTAACCTGTTCTGCCCCCCTTATCCTTCCATCCCCAGCAACTTGCAACCCATGACTTGACCATATCCAAGAACGATGACGGCGACGCAATCGATGACGACATTGACGACGACGACGATAGAGATGACAGTGACGATTTCGACAAGGATGTTGTTCTAAGTAAGAAGAATCAGGAATTGTCGTGTTGCTGAGGGTTAGCAAATCTCTGGGCTGAGCGTCGTATGGACGAGCATTCGGTGATGAACGAATTGGGCTTTCAACGAAGCAGGTCACAGGAGGGCGATTCGATTCGAGCGTGCACGAGGGTGCATAGTCGTACAAGGCAGAGAGAATGACCAAGACTAGAGTTTGATTCGAGTAGTGTAATCTGTCTTGAAACATCACCCCATCGGAACCAGCCAAATACCGATGATGTCGTGGTCCGCGAGAGACAGCTCTGACACTTCATTAACGCGAGGCGCGTCGACCATTCTTCACGGGCGCCGCAACGACTGTATCCCCAATCCCAACTTCCCAACATCTTGGGTCGGGCGCAACGACACTTGTGTGCGAACGATCACCAACTTCGTCCGAAGGAACACGTCATTAAGGTCGGCCGGCTGGGCCTTGCTGTAGTTGAATTGGACGCCGTCACGTGCTGAGCGCTGAACGGTCCAAGCGCGTTCACACTCGACCTGACGCCGACGCGATGACGATGCTCAGCCTCTCGGACCTGATCCACGACCTCTCTGACTCGGAGGATGAGCCAGATCGCTCCACTTTGATGGCGAGGCTCGCTACAAGCGACGGACGGGCGATCGAGAGAACAGGCAGCTCGAGAGTGCCGTTGCAGTCGTCAGCCGAGCGCTGCGGAACCGATCACGGTCAGCGATGGGGGTTGCCAAGCGTTACAAGCTCCCCATGGCCCGAGGAATATGGGTCTTACTATGAACCGGCAAGTGATGGGAGCAATGGTGCCGATGGCGAAGGAGGAGAGGTCGATCTTCTCGAGCATGGACACGCCGAGCTGGTGGGGCAACACTACGAGCACAGCAACCACCTCATGCAGTCGAGCCCACACGAGCAACTGGCGTCCATGATGGGCTATGGGGACGCCACAGCTCACGGTCGTATCTCATTGCCGTTGGCGCCCACACCGCCTCCGCGCTCTCCTCGTCCACGCTCCCCCCGTCGCGCTGAACCCGAGCCAAGATCGCCGTCCCTGTCCGCCACCGTGATCGTAGACGGACCACTTGGGCGCATTGAGCGATCCACGCACTTCATGTCGATCCAAGACGAGGCTCTCGAGACTTTGAACGCGGACGACTGTCATGGCAAGCGATGCACACAGCGCCTACTGAGAAAATTGTCCGCCGAGCTCACCAAGACTCTCTTCTCCAATTCTCGCAGCTGGTCGAGACCGCTCTGTCGGCTCCTCTACGGCACCTTCGACACCTCGTCAACGTAAAAGTTCCGTCACCACCGAACCCTCGACGCCTTCCGATGCACCCTCGCCAAAACCCACGATGACGGCGAACATGACTCGCTCACTCTCGGACCTGTACGACGAATCCGATCAGGACGACATGGCCCTTCAGGTCGCCGAGACGGGCAAAGAGGTCGAATCGTTCGCTGAAAGGATGGTCGCGTTCGTCTACAACGACACGGACGGCGATGGGTCGGCCACGCTGGATGGCGTGATCACGCCGCTCAAGAAGCGCATCTCGGGACCTTTCCTCGGTCTGAGCTCTCGCAAGGGTGATGAGAATGCGATCACACACCAGGTCGACGATCAGAAAGTTGTGGGCAAGTCGGAGCCGGATACCTATTTTGACAAACCGGACATGCCTGCGATTGTCGCGCAGATCGTGCCTTCAGAAGCAGAACCGTCCGTGATCGCTCCTGCGCCCGCGAGTCGAGATGGTACCGAAGGAGACGAGGTTCCGTCCGGAATCGGATCCGAGCTAACGGTGGATGACGATACAACGATGGCCCACTTGGTACATCAAGACATGGTTGATGCCGAACGAGCAGTTTCAGCTTCGGTTGACGAAGCTCCAGAGGTCGAAGCCCAGGACGTAGAGCCGGAGGAGTGTGCTCGCATCAGAGACAACCTCCCCGTCCCGTCGACATCCTCCTCACCCACGACTCTGATCCCGACATGGACTGAGAAGACGGTTGACGTTCGCTTCGGGGTGCGTTTGAGCTTCGGTGCGAGGTAGAAGAAATATTTCCTGACCGTGCTGCATCCCTATCTTCATAGGACCCGGAGTACTCAGATTCTGCAAATGCGTCGGATCAAGATGCTTCACCGCAGGAAGAACCGATCGCGATCCCCAACGAGAATGAACCTGTCGATGTCAAGCTGAAACAAAGCTCCGAATCACCCATCTCTGTAAACGAGGAGGATGAAGAAGACAGACAGCGAAATATCTCGACTCCTGACCTTGAAGCGACTGCGCAATCGAATTCGCCTTCGAGCTCGCCCGCGCTCGCTCCACAGGACAAAACGAGATCGGCACTCGAACTACCTGTAATGAAGGACAACTTGAACGACAGCGAAGCGGAAGTCGAAGACGCTCAAGAATTTGCTGTCGTCACCCCTGTGGACGAGGTGTTACCACATGCCGAGGCTGCAACTGAATCGGAGGAGCCCGCGCAAATGGAGCATGCCGAGGACCCGATCATGGAGGATTCACATGCAACCATCATAGACGAGGTCTTATCGGAAGCGGTCGAAGGGATGAGGATACAGCGCGAAAGTCGTTCACGTGAGCCTCCACTAGACACATCCGAAGACCTGCCGCCTTTTGAGGAAGCCAATGTCATCGAGGACGAGGAAGAGGAAGTCATCGATGACGAAGTTGGAGACGGGGAATATTTCACGCACAGCTCCCCTCGAGACATTGACGAACGACCCAAGATGCGCTCGGCCGATCTGTACAGCGTGCCATCGTCTCCACTTGCTCGATTTACATCCGAGGCCTCGGACGACAGCCTTCAACGCGACGAGGTCTCCGACGATCCACAGCGCAACGAGGCCTCAGATGATAGCGAACAGCGTGACGACCCTTTCATCCCACCCAGGAAAGCCACACCTGTTGTAGTGGCTCCGCCCGCCACCTCATCACCGGAATTGGAGTCCCCAACTCCACAGCATGCTTCACGACCCAAACCGAAACCCGTGCCGGCATCCAAGCCGACGCCCAGATCAGCGAGCATCCCGGCGCAGTCGTTCTACGTGGATGTTCCCGCTTTACCTCGACGGAGACACTCGTCCATGTCGGAGTATGCCGGCTCCTCTCGTTTGAGTCGTCAAATCGAAAGCAGACGATCGTTCGGACCGACGAACAATAGCCTGGAATCTCCGATCGCGTCCATTCGAGCGAAAAATGAAGCACGCCTGTTCGATGACACTCTTGACCTCAATGGACCTCGGTCTCGTGAAGCATCGGTTCAATCGCGCTCCTCCTCAACTCGCCAACTTCTGGGAGATACCCTTGAGCAGTCGTCGCCTGGGCCGATTTCGATGGAAGTGGAACTGGTGGAAGAGCATCCGGTGGACGTGTACCAGCAGGACGATGCGTTCGACGAAGCGGACTGTGCTGCGGACGATGTTGCCCCAGCGCCTCAAAACGAGCAGGATAACGAGTCCGATGAAGTCGTCGAACCGATCTCGCCAACGCGGAGAAAGCCTCGAAGAATCATAGTCGAGGAGGAGATTCGACCCTCTTCCCCTCTACCCAGCCTTCCGCCTCTACCGTCGTCGATTGCGCTCTCGGGTCCCATCCGGCCGCTCGATTCCCTGAGCAAGTCGCCTCCTCCAGTCGAACACGACCGAGCCCCTCCTTCGCCTGGTCCTTCCACGCGACGCCAAGATGGAGATTCATCGTCGGACGGTGAGACCCTCATCATGATTTCACGCGCACGACCAAGGAAGAAGCCTAAGGCCCCGTCGGCGGTCAACAAGAAGTTGCGTCGGACTAAACCATCCATCGAGCTCGCGCGAGAACTTCACGACGAGTCGTCAGCGGATGAATTGGACATGTTTTCTACAGCCAAACTACGACTTTCTTCAATCATCGGGCGGAAGATCACATTGCAGAGTCGACATCTCACGACGCCGACGACGAAAGAGCCATCCCCCCAGAAGACGGTCAACAAAACTCGCAACGCCAACCCTAGCAATCATCGATTGTCGCTTCCGAGTCGAAGTGTGCCAACACTGGATCGATCAAACGCTAAGGGCTACATCATCGCTCCAAGCCGATCACGTGCATCGATGGACAATGTACCTTCCTCCAGTGGTCGTCCAGCACGTACACGAAAGTCGACGGCGAATTGGTGGGAGCTTAGTAAAGGTCTGCAGCGGAACGAACCTCTGAAGACCAAACGTCAACGCAAGGAGGAGAATGACGACGATTACGGATCGCGCGGATTCGACGAGCGATTGGAGGACGACGAGGTGGTTCGGACCTCGCTCACGAAGAGGAAGTCGCCATCTTCGCTCCGCAAAAGACGCAGGGTATCGAGGGTCGTAGACGACGATGAAGAGGACTGAAAAGCCCCCTCCCGACAAGCTCAAACGCACGCAATAAAAACAGATACATTGCGAGAACTACTTCCGAAAAACTTCTGTATGGTTCTTGTTTACCTCTATTTGAGTCAGTGCTGATGTTGTAATAACAAGTGCACGCCCCCATGTGGTACAATGTCATTTCCCCTCTTTCAAGCGCGAGATCGTGCAGGATCACTCGGCCTTTTCCTCCTTTGAACCGACAAAACCCATCCCTCGCAAGCCAAAGAGACTGATGATCAACGCGATCGCAGCGAAAGTGAAAGTGAGCCACCCGCCGATACGGTATCCCGCCAACAGGACATCGGGGGACTCGGTCGTGTTGGGGCTGAGATCATCCGCGAATGGGTTCGCGGCGAGGTATTTGTCCGATGCAAGTGTCGCGATCGAGGAGATGATGGCGAGACTCATCGAGGTTGCGAGCCTCGTCGTGACTTGGAACAAGGCGCCGGCTGTGGCTTGTTGGGATCGGGATGCGCCTCGTGAGATAGCGATGGTGGCGACGGTATAGGACAGATCGGTCGCTGGAGCGAGGGCGAGCAAAGGGAAGATGGCGGCCCAGTACCCATGATCTGGCTTGACGACGGCGAGGAGAATAGGAGCAGTGATGCCCAGGGTCATCGAGATGATGATGAGAGTATTGCCGTGGATGTAGCTGATCGCGTAGCCAGGGATAATCTGTGGTTGACAACGAGGGAAGAAATGCATGAGTGACCAACTTTGGCTGTCGAGGTGTGCGCGGCTTACATTGAAGATGATCCCCGAAACGATGAGTGGTAATTGGAACAAGGCTGTCTTGAGCGCTGATTCCATCATGACAAGCTGCAAGACAAGGTTCACGTAGTACGTGCAGGTATTGAAAGCTCCCCACTGCAAAGTTGGAGTTGGACTGGTCAGAGGGCTACCGGGATTCGTCGATGGCGATGTGCTACTCACGGCGAAGAACACGACGGCCAAGATCGCGGGCAGATGAGGAGTCGTCCAAATACCAGGAGGCAAAATGGGAGGGGGTGGGGGTCGTTTCGGCTTTCCTCCTGATTTGGGCTCTGGCGGCGAGCTGTAGAACGCGATGACCATACACTGAAGCCGGACTTCCCAGTAGAAGAAGGCGATCAGGAGCAGGACGGAGATCGGGATCAAGGGTGGCAGCCAGGGCGTTTTCCACCCGAGAGGCTCGCTCGAAGCATCGGCCAACGCGAAGGTGAGTAAGACGAACCCTGCAAACGATAGCAAGGTGCCGATCCAATCGATTCTTCTGTTTTGAGACAAGTCAGGTGGACTGGGTGCCGCTGACTCGGCAGCGGAGGCAACGGACGCCGCGTCCGAAGTGGCCGCAACGGTGATATCGGCACTTCGTGCGGTGACGAGAGGGATCGCGGCCGAGTCCATGGCGAAAAGATTGGGAATGACAAAGAAGCCGAGTACACCGAATAAAGCCGCAAGAGCCGCTTGAACGTAGAAGCTCGCTGGTTCATCAACCGCAACGTCAGCTGGAAGTCGATTAACAAATTCGAAGTTTCCCAGGAGGCCGAGAAACTGACCTCGCCATCCGAGTTTCGTCTCCGTCAACAGAGCACCGACGACCAGACCGGAAGCGAAGCCGAGCGGTTGACCGGCACCGAGCAGGGCGAAAGCGATGTTCTTCCTCGGTCCCGGTTCAAAATGACGCCTATGAATGCACCGGCCGATTAGAAGAGGAGTTTCAATATTTTTGACCGGCGACCGACCGGCCAAGACTCCTGACGCCTACCCGAGAATACCTATCCCCGAAGGGGTGTTGGCTGCGGCACACTATTTCCCGGAAGGGGAACAGGTGTGTTCAGTGGGATTCCGATTTTTGTCAGCGAGGAAGCGTCGATGATGTTGCTTGGGGATTAAGGCGAGGACTGACGATACCGAGCATGGAGCAAAAAGCCGAAAAGCCGATCCCCGTGGGACTCAATGCGACGGCCACGGACACGACAAAGTAAAGTGCAGCTGGTAGACAGAAAAGGCCGGATGTGGTCCTGGTATCAGTATATCGGACCGGTGATTTTTCGCGCCTCCGCTCCCCCACGGTCGAGCTCGGGCGCGGCTGGGAGGTCGGGGAATGGGAACGGGCGACTGACTACCGATCAAGAAGAGCAACCTTGGACCGTAGACGTCGGCCAACCGACCCATGGGAAGCAAAGTCGAACCCAACACGAGCGCATAGAGCGTGAGCGGCCACTGCAAGGCCGATGCAGCGATTTTGAGGTCCTTTTGCACTTGCGGAAGCGAGACGGTGAGCGCGCCGCTGACGTAGCTGTTGATGAAGTTCGTGCCGCCGACCGCGGTCATGATGAGGCAGTCGCGCACATCGTCCCTTCTTCCCGAGCTTTCGTTGACCGACATGGAACCAGAGACGAGTTGCGGGGCTAGGGTGAGCGTGGAGGGCGAGGAGAGGAACGAATGTGACGGAGGCGGCTCGGTGATTGATTGATCGATTCTAAGTTTCAGAGGGTTCAACTTCAACAAACCGTACGGGAGGCTGCTCGGGGGCCAACCGTGCCCCAAGTGGCGCCGCCAAAAAAAGGATTAAGAGTTTCCGAGTACTCCAATAGTTGAAACTTACCAGAGAGTGGCCAGTACTCGTCCTGGTTGACACCCACTGGAACGTCTTCGCTACCGACCCCACCGGAGAAAAGTGGAAGCAGATTCTCGCTCTCCCACGCAAAAAAGTCACGTGACACCGCACGGCGTAATGGGTGTCGTTCTCATCACACGGGGTATTCACGCTCTAGAGTATCTCTAACCTTGGACATGATAATCCGATCCACCCATCCATCCGGATCGAACCCCTTTTCCCACTGATTATGCAAGTGCACGGCCCACACGTTCCCCACCTTCCTCTCCAGCGATTCGCGTCTCTGAGCGCTCCATTTCTTCTCCGCATGAGCCGAAGCGAAGGGATCCGGTAAGCGATTGTCGAGTCGACAAGTCACGCCGTCGGTGAAGCAGAAGGGAAGGATCTTGAATGGCGCGATCCCTTCGGCGATGAGACGCCGGAAAACCTTGTAGTAAAGGCGCGAGCCCCAGTCGGTCGAATCCTTTTGCGGTGGTGGATCGTTTGCCATCGCGTACAGCATCTCACACAGGTAGGGACTGTGTTTGAGAAAGTGCATCATTGCACCGTTGAGCGGTTGGTAGATTTTATCTGCGGGATGGGCGGAGTTAAGGCGCGATCGTGGAGAGTGGCCGAGCGTAAAGTCCGTAATATGCTTCAGTACGGTCGTCGGGTCAGGAAGAATATCCCAAGCTTCATAGTCGATACTCACCATAGCAATCCCACTGGGTCACCCACTCATGCTCCCCTAGCACCCTCATATCCCTCCCCGTCATGATAGTATCGAAATCGACCCAAGTTCCACCCTCGGCCCAAAGTACAAGCAATCGCACCAGATCGCCATCGAGCCATGCCTTCTGGTCGGCCAGATCCAGCAGGCTATGTCCTTGCATCGGCGTGCCCTCGGCCAACGACTTCTTGTCGACGCTTCGCACGACCAGTCGGGTCGGGCCGTATCGTTTCAGCAGAACGGAGAGTAAAGGATGGGTTTCGAGTCGCTCCGTCGTCAACGCGTTTGTCCACAGGATCACCGTCGAAGTCTCTCGGTCCTGCATCGCCAGTATCGAGTCCAGCAAGGCGGTCTGCCGTGAACCGAGCGGCTTCAAATCGTCCCGCCAATAGGTGTGAAAGATCATTCGTTTCGGCAAATTCACCCCCGGCACCACGGTACGAGGTATGGTCGAGGCAAAGGCGAAGCAGTCATCGCCAACTTGCATCGAGAGTCCGGCATGAAGCTCGACGTATTTGGGGGAGTGGGCTAAGGTGGTGTTGTAGTCCGTCGCAGCGATCGTCGCGGGATTGAAGCAGGTCCCCGACAGCGGTGGCACGGGGTCGATGTTGCGCCGGATCCAGCCCCGACGATAAGCTTGAATCTCGATGTGTAGTTGATATCGCCTCCACAGGAATCCAAGCTGTCTGGTCCAAATCGCGGGCATGGAGAGGGGCGACGAGCCGAGCAGAAGAACAGGGAGCCGTCAGCTGATTGATCCCATCGCCGCTTCGGCCTCGTATTTGATGCAGCCCCACATCCTGACGTACCAGCAGCAAAATAGTTACAAAAACGTAGCTGGCTACCCGTCTCGTGCTCGGAAGAGCTCCTTGCTGCCGCTTGCCAAAGAGCTTGTCGCCGTAACGCGAGCTCGACGACGGGTTGCGCAGGCCACTGCCACTGCCGCCCGTTGTACCCAGCAACCCAGGTCGCATCCGATTCGTACTTGTACCAAACGGCATCCTCATCGACCTTAGATCGACTGACTCGCCGTCCATCTCCGTCCTAGAGAGCCCAGTGGAACGAGGCCCTGCTGATGTGTCGAATTGAAAGTGCCAGCGACCTGCAGCTGGTCACGTGCAGCGGCCGCGCGAATGGGGAAGACGAAGAAAAGAAATGGATACCCTGCTCAGCTGTCCCATCCATGGGCTCATCGACCGACAAATCTCTCATGGTATCGCATAGGCACGTATTTACACTACTTCGCGACTTGCTGCTCTAAACAACCGATATAAAATCTCCAAGACTGTCTACTATATACGTCGGCTTGGCGACCGCATCCTCGGCCTCTGCTTCGGCCCTCGTGTTGATGCCTGCGAGACGAATGATCAATGGCACCAAATAATGGAAAGTCAGAAACAAGGATGTTTTCGAGAAGATCCGTGATGCGCCAACTTACCGGTCAGGACGAGCATCGTGGAGATACCGCCGTTCACGCCAAACAGAATATCCGTGTTCAGTCGGTCCCCAACCATGAGCATCTTGCTCTTGTCCAATTCATAACTAAGAGGGGTCATCGAAAAATAAAAGACGTCGGTGAGAGATATATCACGATGCCTTTGTTACCAGCCTGGTCACTGACGTCTTCAAGATGCTCTCGAGCATCGCCGCTTCAGGTTTCCCAATGACGAGCGGCTGTCGGCCCATCGTCGTTATCAGAGGTGCGATCGTAGCTCCGCCACCTGTAGATGTATCGAAAACAACTGTCAGTAAGTATCCAACACAAGCTCTAGCTTGTCGCATCTCCACCTTCACTTGCCAGGATACACGCTCCCATGGGTAGGGAATGTCGAATCCAAGTTGGTGGCGACGAAGTGACAACCCTCATTCTCCCGAAGGTACCGGCACCCTTTAGCAATCTTCTTGTAGTTGAGATGCATGTCGAGGCCACACAAGACGGCGCCGACCTCTGGGTCGGGTGTGATGGACGAAAAGTCCATGAGGTCGATAAAAACGTTGTCGGCCGGATCCTGCGACAGAAGTGGCCGTCGGGATATCGGGGCATTGTAACATGCACGATCAGCTTCCACTTGGGACGCCTCTACATGGTCCTTCTTCTGCGAACTCACCGTTCCACCCGAATGCCGAATGCCTACACTGTCCAACTCATCCTCGATGCCCTTCTCGCCAATGACGTACACCTTCTTGTCCGCGGGGAAGTTGAGCACGTTCTTGAGGTAGGCCGCACTGGCGTAGGCCGAGGAGAAGATGTCGTCGACGTGACATTCAATACCGAGCTTATCGAACTTGGCTTTGTTGGATTCACGCGATTTGGTAGCACTGCGTGTCGAGGAAGAGCGCACGGGGACGGGGGACAAGGTGGCGGCGGCGGCGGGTGGGGAGGATCGGGATTTGGAAGCAATAGCGCAGCATCTGATCAGCTCCGGAAGAGTTGGATACAGTGGTCTCATTTTTATCGGTGTTGAACTGACTTGTTGGTGACGAAGAAGAAGCGCTTGCCCATTTTGCGCAGTCCAGCGAGCACCTCCTTGACGTGCGGAATCAGGTGATCACCCTCCCAGATCACTCCATCGCAGCTATGGATAGACGTGGAACGGCCAATGTTAAGTTCCTGCAAACTAGCTTCCCTTACTCCAGCGCCTCGTCTACCGATCGGACTTGTCCAAGCCGGCCTGACCGAGCGAGACCACGCCATTGACCGAGCTGTCGCGAGTGCAATAGAAACAGAGGCCGGACTTACTCAAACAAGATCGTGTCGTACTTGTCAACGATCTCTTTCAGGTCATTTCGTGTTGTCAGATCGCGCGTCATGTCTCGTGTTTGATTGCGCAATGCAAGGGGCCTAAGACAAAGCGAGGTCGTGAGGCGCGAGCGAAGATCGGTGTCGGCCCGACTGCCGTCTCCGAGGATCCTCGAAGTTTAAAAGGGCAGCTAAGCAAGAGACGTTCTCAAGCATCAAGCCTGCAACTACTATTAAGTTATCATATAGTCATCAAGCACTACCAGGACCCATTCCATGCTAAAATGCCATCTCTAAGCCACCTGTTTAAACTGACCATCTCCCGCCCTAAGCTGACGCATCGCCTCCTTTTTGTGCCTGCGCATATGTCTGGCCTTTTTGACTCCGAATCCATCGCTGAACACTTCGAGCGTCTCCTCCAAGCTCAAAAGCGCCGTTTCAGGGTAGAGGAAGATGCAGAACAAGGCGCCGAGGAAACAAATGCCCGCGTAGAGACCTAATCGAGGAAAGGCATCGTTCTGGTTAGCACAGTCCACCAAATTTAAAAATTGAGTGCACGGAAGACTGACCGAATGCTCCCGAGGGCGTGATGGCGTTGATCAAACTCAAGAACGTCAACGAGATGATCAGGTTGCCCGCCCAGTTGCACGCCGTACTGATTGAGGTCCCGATCCCACGAACGCTCACGTGGAACAATTCTTGTTGTTGCCAAGGGATGTTTCCGATACCCTGGGGGGCGTTTGAAAGCAGATAACTTGTTAAATCGACTGTGTCTCACAGGTACACTCGATTGAAACTTACCGTAGCGTAAAAAGCGACGTAGATGATCATCGCGGCCAGGACGACCGGCGACCACTTCTGGTCGAGTAGTCCGTTGTCGGTCAAGCGGCCGTCGGTCCTGAGCGTGAGGAAGTGGAACGCGACGGCGGCCAGGATCAAGGCGAGCGACATGCCTGGGATCGTCCAGCACGCGATACGGCGGCGGCCGACCTTGTCGACGATGATCAAAGCCACGAAGGTGAAAAGCAGATTTGTCAAGGCGATGACGAGTCCAATGACGAGGGGGTCCGAGAAGCCAACGGACTGGAACAAGGTGGGCGAGAAGTACATCAACCTGCATGGGAAGGGAAACGTCAGGACCTTGCGATATTATCATCTTTGCGACACAAGAAAAGGGAGGCACTTACGTGTTGAATCCGCACAACTGTTGAATGCCCTGCAATCCGCAGGCGATGACGAGCCCGCGGAAGTTGGCGGGGACGAAGTGCAGCTTTTTCCAGGACGCGAGCAATCCGCCCTCGCCGATTTCCTTTTGCACCCGCACACCGATGACCTTGGACTTGAGCATGATCTGGTCCTCCGTCGCAAAGGGGTAAATCTTGCGCAAAACGGCGCGCGTCTCTTCGAATTTGCCGTGACGAAGCATGTAGCGCGGCGTCTCGGGAAGGAAAGGGAGGAACGCGAGCTGGATGAGGGGAGGGATCGCCCCACCGCCGACCATGAACCTCCACCCATGCGATACGTTGCGGAAGGCGATGTTAATGATGTAGGCCAGGACCTGACCACTAGTGATGGCGATGACGTTGAGCGTCACGAGTCGACCGCGCTGGCAAGTCGGGGCCAATTCGGAGATGTACAAAGGCACCACGAGCGCCGCCGAGCCAACGCCGAAGCCGAGGATGAGACGACCAACGGCGGCAATCCAGTAGGCGCCTGTACCGAACGCAACGGCTTGCATAATGGCACCAATGAGGAAAAACATATCGGCGAGGAAGATGACGATCTTGCGACCGGCGCGGTCAGCAAGCACACCAGCGCCGAGGGAGGCGATCAGCGCACCGAGGGTCGTGGCGGCGGTGAGCACCTCCTTGTCGAGGTTGCTGAGTGGCACGCGTCCGAGATCTCGAGCCAGATCCTCGTGGACTAAACTGCCACCGATGACGCCGGTATCGTAACCGAAGAGCAGTCCTCCCCAAGCGGCCATGATGACGAGGTGCCAAAGGAACATAGTGGTCCGCTCTTCACCTTCGGCGCGTACGATCGCATCGTCGTAATCGCCGGTGGAGATTTGGTCGAAGTGCTCATCGACGACGGTCGAATTCGAGTGAACCGCCTTTAGACCGGGTGAAGGGGGCGGCGAAGCCATGTTGTAGATTATTACGAGTGTTTATGTAGTTTGGTGAGTACGGTTGTCTAATCCGTGCGCCTTTGTATGCCCGCACTCGATGTCTTGCGAGATCTGTCGGGTCGTCAAAGGATGACCCGATCGAGGCGGTTAGTTCGATTGGCGCTTTCGCAGCGAGGGGCGCGTGCCCAGCGCGAACCCCTCTAGGCCGCCACCTTGCAGGACATACCCGCGGTGTCCTAGGAGGTTCGGAAGAACACCAGGAATGTTAGTTTGACTCCTGCGTGTAATACATGCATGTCAGGTGGGCTCATCCCGGAACTTACGATTGTGAGACGACCTGAGAGCGCGGATAGAAGGATGGGGATGAGGATGAGAATTGGAAGGCTGACGTCAGGCTTGACCTCGGCTCGTGATATTCGTGGAAGACGTAGTACTTACGAAAGCTGGTTGGAAAACGTAGTGGGCAACTCTGACCAGGTGTACGGCTACACCCGACGATTTCAAGCAGTGGTTCTTGGCTGGGGCTGGTGGAGGGGCGGAGCGAAGCAGAGGGACGTGCCACCCACCACGCGCCAAGCGATCGCAAACAGGCTGGCGATAGCTGGCGATCATCCCAGTTAATCCCGGTGGTGGCCGAGAAGCATCGAATTGCCGGCTCCCGACTCGGAGAGGGACTCGATGTCGTCGCAGGCGATCTGCACAGAAATAACACGACCTCGCAATGATAGATATAGGTCAGAGTCGGTCGTGGACTCATGTATTCATGAAATTAACTGAAGGCTGCATGATTGCAGTGACCGCCGGGCTGAATAGCGCATCTTTTGAGAGAGTCAGCATTCACCAGAAACGAGCATCGTCAACATCAAAAGCGTTTATAAACAAACGAGATGCGTCATTCTGGAAGAGGAACGAGTACTCGCGTGAACGGAGGAGCCCCTCGATCGACCGAAAGGGACGCGTCCGCCGCCGGCCCCGCTCAGAAGGTGAAGCTCCTATATCTCGCCAAGACCGGTAGAGAAGATCTCACTCCGCAAATAAACTTCCATCAAACTTAAAAAAAATGTACCAGATCCTGAGACAAGATGACAAGGTACGGTCAGCGAAGCAAGTCGGGACACGCGATGTGGCATTTGATCGGTCGATCCACCGAAGCTTGTAGCTTTGCGCGGCCGAAGGGAGCCGGGTTAACCGAAGAGCAAACATGCCGAAGCAGGGGGCGGCGATGCCTCAACTGTCTTCCCTTCTTCTTCCCACTTTGTTACACCCTTCTCGCACGATGCCGCCCGCTGATGCCATCCGTTCTCGCACGGGAACACCGGCCGAGTCGATCCCCTCGGCCTCGGGTGCTGCAGCGACTAGTGCCACCCCTCGCTCCGGATCGACCGCGACGAGACGAAGCAGCTCGCGGACTCGTTCCACCGCCGCCTCGGCGTCGTCCGAACGCCCACACAACAACAGTCCCGCGACCGATCGCAAGCGGGCCGTCGCTGCAGACGACGTGCATCACGAGTACGAGTTTGGAGGTCCGGTCGGCGTCATGGCCATGATGACGCTGTTCCCGTGCCTGTTCTACTACCTATACGTGTGCCTTTACTTCTATGATGGTCAGTTCGATCGTGCCCGATCCCAGGCGCACTCCTCCTTGACGCCGTGCATTTGCAGAGTTCAGCCTTCGCTTCGGCGTCGTAAGTCGAGTCGAGTCGGTCCTAACAGCTTCGATCTGGACCATCTGCAGGCAGACTCGCTAGGCCAGTCGATCCTTGGACTCTCACCGGACCCGGAGGATGGATCGACTTTGTCAAGCTCGTGTTCCGTCTGGTCGTGACGGTCAGTTCCTCCGCACTGTTGGGTTCGAGCGCGCGAGGGGCATCGCATTCGGCATTTCTTGCACTGAGTCGTCTCCTCTCTCTTGCGCTGGGCATTTCTTTCGCGTGAATCGCACAGCATGCCGCACCGACGCGCAAGGCCACGACCCTGTACTTCTCCCTCATCTCGCTGCAACTCTTGCTTGCTTTCGTTATGCCCGGTGTGCAGCAACGCGGTCTCCCCGTTTCGTCGCTCGGAGGTAAAACTCTGGTCTACAATTGCAACGCCTACACCTCACTCTACGCCACTATCGCTATCGTCGGAGCATTGCACTACACGGGCGTCTTCAACCTCGCCGACATCATCGACCTCTACGGGCCCCTCTTCACTATTGCCCAATTGAGTGGCTTTGGTCTCGCCGCGATCGTTTACATCACCGGCGAGCGATATCGCATGAGCGGCAACACAATCTACGACTACTTTATGGGCTCGAGCTTAAACCCGAGGCTGGGTTCCGTCGACATCAAAATGTGAGCACCCCGGTGGTCGTTAGAACAGCCTCCGACGACGAACTGACGGTCCCATTCTCGATATAGGTGGGCCGAGATTCGCGTGTCATGGATGTTGCTCTTTGCGATCGCCATGGCGGCTTGCGCCAAGCAGTACCAGACTTATGGTTACGTTCCGGCCAACACGGCACTCTTTGCCTGGGGAACTGGCTTGTACCTGAACGCCTGCGCAAAGGTATGTCGAGGATGCACGGGTGCTCGTGCCATTTCGAAAGCTGATCGTCTGTCTTGTGCTGGGTACTCCACAGGGCGAGCAATACATTCCCCAGACATGGGGTAAGTCGTGCACGCGCCCACACTGTTGTAGCACTGAGAAACTAATCCGTGATACTTCGCTTGCCTTTTCCTGCAGACATGAACTATGAGAAGGTGAGTGTTCACCTGTTTGAGTCATCGCACCAAATACCCATTGGCCTCGTGATACCCACAGTTCGGATGGTTGCTCTCCTATTGGAACCTTGCGGGTGTCCCCTTCTCCTACGCGTACTCGGCGATCTACATGGCGACGCACGACCCCAAGACCTACTCGTACCCAACGTGGTTTGTCGTGCAGCTCTTCATCTTGCTGACCGTCTCGCACGGCTTGTAAGTCACTACAGCACGACATCCTCCCTCACGTGGGATGGTCGAAACTTATATCCAAGCTGCATTCATAGATTCGACGTGGCGATGGGACAAAAGTCGTATTTCAAGGCCAAGCAGACCAACACCTTCATCAAACGCTATACGTTCCCGCAAATTCCCGGTATCGAGATTGAGAACCCCAAGACGATGAAGACCATCACCGGCACCGACCTGTTGATCGATGGCTTGTGGGGTATCCTCCGGAAGCCGAGTGAGCACGACCTCTCTTGGAAGAACTGTACCACCCTACTGTCGGGATTTTGACCTCCTATCCGTTTGCGCTGTAACAGATTACACGTTCGACTGGTTCCAAGCCGTGGTCTGGGGTCTTTCGGCCGGTCAAGGCTCGGCGATCCCTTACTTCTACCCTCTGTTCCACATTACGATGCTGTTGCACCGCAACGCGAGGGACAACGCGAGATGCGCGCGCAAGTATGGCAAGAGTTGGGTCGAGTACAAGCAGAAGGTGCCGTATACGTGAGTTAGACTCGAGCTTTTCTCGTCGACGGGGATATGAAGTGGCTGACTTCTCCACTTGCCTTGCCGCCCGCTCGCCAACAGATACATCCCTTACGTGTACTAGAGTGTGCCGGAGAACTTTGGAGATGGTGATGACGATGACGATGTCCATATGACGATTTCGCCCAACGAAGACTGAAGTTAATCGAGGATGATGATTAGATGATTTTAATACTCTGTGCCGGTTTTCTGTACCCTAATACATATTTCATTGCCGCGCCGCTTGGGTATTCACGAGTGCAACTATGCGTACTGGATCGGCTGGCTGCAAGCCCGAGCAGAGTCAAGCACTTGAGAGCACTTGAGAGCACTTGCGCATGCTTGGTCCGACTGACGTCTTCGGCTCCGCTCGCGGACTCCTCCCCTTCCGATCTTCGCCTGTCCACCGTCTGACTTGCGCAACCCGTTACAAGCGCTCACAACCCCTCAACGCCTATCTATGGCTGGCAAGAACATTATTGTACTCGGTGCTACGGGAGAAGTAGGACGTCAGGCGCTTGCGTCTGCTCTTGCTGGTCAGTTGATTTATCTGGGCTCCATCAGTCGATCGTCACATTCGTTGTGGCGCAGGACTGATTAACTTCTGATGTGTTCTTCAGCTTCGACTACTCAAAGCGTCTACTCGTTTGGACGTCGACCTCCTCCCGTCCCCACGGATACACCAGGGATCGAGAAGCTCAAGCATTCCGGCCTCGACTTTGACAAGTTGCTAGCCGGTGAGGCCGCCGAGGGTCGGAAGCTGTCCGAAGTCCGAGCCGACGCTGTCGTCATCGCCCTCGGTACGACTCGAGCCAACGCCGGTAGTGCGGCCAACTTCATCAAGATTGATCGTGAATACGTCCTTGCCGCGGCCAAGTTCGCCAAGTGTGATGACAAACAGCAGACGCTCGTGTATTGCTCGGTCAGTCCGGTCTCGGCGAGCGCATCTTCGGCCACGGCAGTCGGCGTGGAACCTACAGGTTTGCTGACCGCGCGATTGCGTCGCTTTACAGTCGGGAGGCTCCAACTCTTCTGCGCCGTTCCTCTACATGAAGTCCAAGGGCTTGACCGAAGAAGGCCTCGCCGCTCTCTCGTATGCCGACACGATCATCGCTCGTCCAGGCTATCTCGACGTCCCCGGCGGAAGGGGAGAGAGTCGATGGATTGAAGGCATCCTTGGGTCAGTGCTTCAAAATAAACAAAGATATTTTCAGCTCCGGCAACAATCGGCCACTGCTGATGAAATCATTCTGCGTTCTTTGCGTTGATAGCAAGGTCACGGTTGTTCTGAGCAAGTTTTCCGACTCAGTCGCCGTCACAACGCCTGCTGTCGGCAGTGCACTCGTCCGTGCCGCTCTCGAGGGGTCTCAAGCATTGCAGAAAGCCAGTTTCGGTCACGAGGAACAACTCAAGGGTCACAGAGCTTGGATCTTGCCCAACCCTGCTATCCTCAAGGCCGAACACGAATCCAAAATTTGAGTGCATGATGAGCTTTCCATTCGGTCTCCTCTCTGCGGCAGGTCTCGCTTCCATCTGTACACATTCTCCATATTACAGCCGGCAATACTCTGTAAACTACGTTAATTTAATACAATCGATCATGAGATCTCTACTCCTGCGAGACCTCCCTCGCCGTCGCGGCTTCGGATGCCGCCTTCTCTCTGAGTTGATCCGCTTCCACACCCAATCGATCCCACATCGCCCTCAACTTCTGCAAATCACCACAAAGTTCAACCAACTCCTGTGTCGGATCCTCGTTTTTCGCCTGCGGTTTATGGCTGAGATAGATCCGGTTCGCGACGATGGCGAACCCCCGTCGATCGCCGAGGATCGCGACGAGGACCGTGCCTGAGCGATGGATGTATTGTGAGCGAGGGGAAGGGTTGCGTTTGTAGGAATACTGCACGTGGACGTCGGAGGGGAAGCTGGAATCGGCGCCGATGTCGAGAAAGAAGCTGAGCGAACGGAGGAGACCGGCTTCGTAGTACCTAAACGGTGTATCATAGATCAGCAACCACGGTGCAGCTTGTCGAGAAGTGTGGGGTAGTCAGAGTGCTTACTCTTGCGGTAGTGTCGAGTCTACGATTGGAGGTGGAGGCACCTTAAAGGGCAAGATCGTGGCTGATTGAAACGGGTTGTGCAGGTCTTCGACAGCTCGCGTCGAGACCTCGATCAGCCTCAAGCCGAACTTTTGCACCTGCCTCGACCAAGCCTGGATGGCGCTATCGATGATCTTGCCTGACCCAGAGAGCCAGTTCAATTCGAGGTGGTACGCTGCATTGCGGTTGTGCGAGCGATCGAGGTGACAGATGACGCGCTCGGCCCTGGACGACTTTTTGCCGAGGTGGTCGAGATCGACAATGACCGCGTAAGACATTTGTACGACCGGTTTTTTGGGCGTGGGCAAAGGCGCCAAGGTGCCCATGTCGCCGAGGTGGTCTGGTGCGGAGATCGGTGAGGGCAACTGCATATCACGATCAAATAAAGGCGAAGCTGGTGGGGGCGTCTCTGAAGTGTTGGTGAGGCGCGACAGCCACGTCGACAAGCGAGGGACATGAGGGTTCGGTGATTGGGATGAATGAGCCGCACGATTCACCGCGGTCGCCAGAAGATCCGGATTAGCCGACGACGCATTCTTGGCCATCATCGAGGCCCACTCAGGGGCAGTAAGAGAGGTGCTGCAAGATAAAAAGGCGACGATAGTTCAATCATATACCCCTAGATCTACGGCGTATGTTCTGACTCACTGGGAGATCGGGATTTGCTCCCGATCTGCACCAGGTGGGATCCATCGCGCAGACTCGATGAGGTCTCTGAACGTGTAGAACCCCTGGTCATTGATCATCGCGTCCGACGCGTCCGCTTCCAGCGCATCCGTCGTTCGAATGATGTTCTCTCGCTCGATTACGGTTTCAGCGGGAAGCAACACCAGCCGAGTCCGCCAAAAACGCAGCGAAGGCCGAAGGTCAGGTCTTTCTGCGCCTGCGACGAGCCGGTCAAGATGCTGCCAATCGTCCGGCTCGATCATCGAAGGATACGGGAACTCGAGCTCGGTGTAGCGATATACGTTCGAGCCTTGGGTGAAGATTAGACCTGAGAAGTCATAGCTCTCTTTCGACCAAGTCCGGCGGCGGCGCATGATCTTGACGTGCACGGCTTGGTTTCGACGGTCGTACCAGATGCGATGGATCTGGTTCGCCAAGGTGAGGTAAACTGCGGTCGAATCGCCAATCTCGACCTCGTGCAGAACATCGGGCAAGGTCTTGGACGACGCCACATTGATTTCGTCGAGCGCACCGATGTGGTTCGCGGGCGTGACGAGCTGGAAGCCGTGCGAGAGCCGCTGCGACACCATCTCCAAGACGAGTTCGGCCGCAACGTTGCGACCCGTCCTGGCCTGTTCCGACAACAGAAGGAACGAGTTCAATGTCGACGATGTCGGCACAGCATAACCGAAGTCCGAGTATCCCGTTGACAGCGCATCGGCGGTGGGCAAAAAGTCGGTCGTCAACGGCAGGCAAGCCCCGCGAGTGATGGACACCCAATTGACGGAGCGTTGGTCATTGGCATGCCGGACAAAGATCGAAGCCCATCGTCGAGCCTGATCAGCCAGTCCGTTGCTTTGCCTTCCCGGCTTGGAAGGGTTAAAGCGAGAAGCAGTTGAGCGGTGGCCTGAGCTCTTGCCCTTGCTAATCCCCGTTGTGGTGAACTGCTTGAGCGAAGGCGAATTGCGCAAACCCCTTGAGGGTCGATCAGCGTCCTTGGGCTGGATGGACCGGGTCTTGATCGAGATGGGGAGGGTGGGCCCTTTGGTTTGGGGAGGAGTCATCAACGAAGTCCAGTTCGACGGATGAGGGGATGTCGTGCCGTGATCAGATCTCCCGGAGGTGACAGACATGTCCGTGTCGAGGTCGAACTGGGGCGTCACATTGGCTTGAGCTTCGACCCTTTGCACCGCAACAGAGGGGGCTGGCGTTGCGTTGCTCGTCGAGGCCGGTCCACGGAAGAGTCCAAGCCAGCCCGGGCGAGATGAATGGAACGAATGATTCGTAGATGACCCGCTGCCGGATGGGGCCGCGATCGTGTTGGTCAATCGAGCGATCAAGGCCGGGGTCGCCAACTTGTTACGATCCGTCTTGGTTTGGGCAGACGAAACGGTCCGAACCGACGTGGCGACCGACGCCGAACGCGGTCGACCTGGCATCGGCGTCTTGGACCTCGAGCTTGTAGCCACTCGTTCCGCTTCGGAGATGCGTTGTTGTCGCCCTCGCTCTTTCTCGATTACGGTCTCCTGTTCCCGCTCCCGCTCCCGCGTAACGCGCTTCATCTCCCTCTCGCGAATCTTGGCCGTCTCAGCGGCTCTCTCATTCTTTTCCCTCGAGCTCTGCGTCGACAAACTCCTTCCGCCCCTCCCAGTTCCATCGCTCCCACTTTCGGTCGTCGCATCGCTGTTGCTATGAGCTCCCTTGGTCTTCGCGCCGATCGTCTTGTCCCACCTCCCACCGGCATTGTTCGCCAACTCGACCGAACTTTCAGTCGTCGTGCTCATGGCTCCACTCTCCTTGGACCAGGTCGGAAGACCTTCCAACCCATCCCGAGCACCGACGACCAGCGCGTCATGCATCTCCCTTTTGGCCTGACGCTTCTCCCATTCACTCAGATAGCCAACGGGTTCACCATTCGCACCAGCTCCACCATCCTCGGCGTCCATCGCGGCATTGATCGGTAACAGCAAAGGGATCGCGATCGGGGTCCTCTCCCCTATGCCCTGAGAAAACAACTCGTAGCACCTTGCGCGGGGCATAAACCGATCGATGCGATGCGGCTTGTCGACTTGCAAACCAAAGAACGAGCAAAAAATGAACATGGGCTCGGCGTAGTAGATCGACGTCTCTTGCAAAGGGCGCGAAGAATCGTAGTACAGAGGATCCTTCTGATCATTTGACAAGGCGATGCGGGTGGGGTCGCGGCCGAACGGGTTCTGCAACGGGTTGTGCGAGGAACCAGAGTGCTCGGCCGTGGCGGCCGTGTAGGGTCGCGAAGTGGCCGAATGAGTCGTACCATGCGATGAAGGGAGACCAACGTTCGTGGGCTGAATGTCCGTGCCAGCGCGTCGTTTGCCTTTGAAGCCGTTGAAAGCGAGATGAGGCTCGTCGGACAAGCCAGGCTCGTGACTCTGGAAGGCGAACAGCGGCACCGTATGCAAGGGAGTCTTGCTGAGCGAGATGAGGTCCAAACCGATTCCATGGTAGAGCATGCGTTCCGTCGTCAGGCGCAACAGGCGCTTGGGAACTTCGTAATACGACGTGCCGGCGGTGAGAACGAGCACTTCCAAGCCGGTGCGTTGTAGATCTCGATCGATCCAATGCTCTTCAAACGAATTGAGAGCGAGGTTCGTTGCTTCCAGCACCGGCGACTCGTGGGCGTAGGCGATTCGGCCTGCCAGTTTCTGCTCGCCCGTGGGTCGCGTGCGCAGCAGGACGGACTCGTGCCACCTTTGAATTTCTTGCGCCACCGTGCGAACGATGGACGGATGAGGGGAGGGCGTGAGATCCATGATGACCTGAAACAAACAAGATGGGGGGCGTGAGTCATGGGGCGAGTGGCCAACAGCAGATGGCACGTGTGACTGACCTTGAAAAAGTCGCGATAGAGGGTCCCATTCTCGTGCCTCTTCATCGGCGCCCGCGCCTCTTCACCTTCTCCGTTGTCCTCATAGATGACGCGGCCATATAAAATTATGGAAACGGTGTGGCTCGTCGAGTAGCCCCTATTCTTGGCGCCTCCCATGCCTTTGCTCTGCTTGCCCGACCAGTGCTGGAACATTTCGTCGAGAAAGACTTCGCACCTTTCGCGCAGCATCGACCCGTCCTCTTCAAAGTGCCACATCTCTTGACTGATCTCGACAAAGATGAAGCAACGCGCCGACTCTGAACGAAATATGATCTTGGTCTCGTCGGTGATGTAGGCCGAGCGGACGTGATGGTTGTTCAAGTTGAAGATGGCGCCGACTCTGAGACGAGCGCCCATCAGTACTTCGGAGGTGACGCGTTGGTTGACAAATAGGCAGGTGCAAGCCAAACCGAGCGTGAGACGAAACATGTCGGGTCGCGAGAGGTAAAGGTTGTTGAAGTAGAGCTCGACGTGCGAGGCGACCAGTTCGTCAGGTGGGGGTGGGGTAAGCTGAAGCGTGTTCCGAGCGCGTAGCGCACATCATGGTCAGCGTTGCCGGTCGAATAGTAAGTAGAATGCACTAGAACATTATTCTGCATGCACGATGTTCTCTTGTAGACTCAGTGCAGCGCGGCGAGGACTGACTTGATGGTTGCGATCGGCTCGACTGAGCACCTCGACGACGACTTCGGTGCGCGGTTTGATCCACCTGAATGTCTGCTGCACGCTCTGTGAGACAAGCACTTGGGCCTTGGGTGGTCTTCTCCTTTCTCTGTCGGCTTGACTCGCTGCAGCGGCTGTAGCGGTGGCTGTAGCCGCTGCTGAGGAATGCTGCGCCGAGCCCTGCCCCTGTGCTGCGGAAGTATCGGCATTGGCCCCACTGTTCGTGGCTGCTCCCGCCGACGAGGGTGCAGCACCATCCGACAAACGATTGACCTTGAACAGTAATGCCCGATCCTTGCCGTTGTTCTTGCGCGAAGGAGTGGTAATCGGTCGAATCGTCAGCAGATCACCGACCTGCGTCGAGGGCGGGTATGCCGAGGGGTGCACGAACACGTCGACCTTGGACAAGGCATCAACGTGCAGTTCGACAGGTGCCATGGCTCAAGGCCGTGGAGGTTAAGCCGAGCAGAACCCCGCGTACGGGGCAAGCTGGTAGAAGCTGGTAGTCGCTGGCAGCTCTTCCTCAGGCTTAAGACCCGCGCTCCCTGCCGCTCGGACCCATTGGCGGACTGTCGCCGACGCGCGCCGACGGCTGCCGCTCAAGGCCAAAATGATCTGGGGTGGGCACCGGCTGGGATTGCGATCGCGTCAAGTTATATGGCCTTCAAGGAAGTGGAATAAGAAATTACAGAATTGACTTAGGCACCTCTGAATTTGGGAAAGGCGATAGTCCAACTCGGACCCACTGCACAGCCACAGCGCTCACGCTCGCCAACGATGAGCGCGGAGCTGCCCCGGCCGCGATGGCCGGCCTGCCGATTTCCCTATTGGGCTCCATTACTCTCAAGCGCTGGTCGTGTAATGTCCTCGTCGACCACGTCGGGCTCACCCGTGCGCTCTCCCCTCATCTCTTCCCCCCACCCTCCCCGCCCCTCATCCCCTCTTCACACTACATTCCCTTACCATGTCCCGAGATCGATTACGTGAAGCTCGGGTAAGCTTTGAGTGTCGTCTTCTTCTCTGCGGAGAAAGTGACGAAGGGTCGTCCACAATCCATCGACCGTGGATTCACAGGCCGCGCTGTGTGTGGCCCACCACCCCCGGCAGGCGCTGTTTCGCCGAGCCAGCCAGCCGCCTCTGGCTCGTTCGAGAGTTGAACGAGCGAGCGCCGGGAAGACAACGGCCGGCTGAGAAACGACCGAGTCGAAAACGCCAAAACGCATCACCCCAAGGACCTACGCTGATCCATCCTCGTTTTCGTTCAACTGTCCTCCAACAGAGCCAACAGCAGGGTGGGCAGCAGCCCGGAGGCCAGCAGTACGGATACGGGTGAGTGTGCGAGTGCGAGTGCGATCCTCCATCTGTGAAGCCGGATTCGTCAACGACTGCCGGTCTCACATTTGTCGGCGTCGGCTAGGGTGACCGGCAGTTGCGAGGGCATGAGGAGGGCTTCATACTGTCAAGGGCATCGTTCTGAACCGAGGGCATCATCTACATGGCTTTCGTTCACAGACAACCGGCACCGGGAGGCTATGTACCCCAGCAGAGCGCCGCCGTCCCAGCCGCAGCGTCGGGCTTCTCGCAACCGTCTTACGGTCAATACCCACCACAGCAAGCCCAGCACCCTCCATACCCTTCTCAGCAGTCGAATCAAGCTAGCTATGGTAACGGTGCAGCTGCGGGAGGCTACCGACCGGGGGACATGCAATCCTTCTTTGCCGAGGTAAGTGCCGATTCTGTCTCATCCGGGCACTCCACCCAGCCCCGGTTCCACTAGTGCTGAAGAACCCTGCATCACTGTGGTCGCAGGTTGAAGAAATTCAGGACGACATCAAACAACTGCACCAATACGTCAACCAGATCTCGGACCTTCACTCCCGACGCTTGGCCACGACCGACGACGCGCAGCAATCCGAATCGTCGGCCCACCTCCAGGAACTGACGCAGGCCACCTCGTCCCTGACCAACTCGATCCGCGACCGCATCACCCGACTCAACAATCTCAACAAGCAGTCCCCGCCGGACGACGCCGAGTTCAACACGCGCAAGCTCCAGGTCGGCGGTCTACAGAACGCCTTCCGACGGGGCTTGGAGGAGTACAACTTGGTCGAGAAGAAGAGCAGAGAAAAGTACAGGCAGAGAGTCGAGAGGCAGATTAGGATTGGTGTGTTTCGTCTGATGACGTCGAATATCTGATGTTGAGCTGACGATCAGCGCATTGGCTACAGTCAAACCCGATGCCACTCAGGCCGAGATCAAGGCGGCCTTCGATGATCAACAAGCTGGCCAGCAGATCTTCTCCCAAGCAGTCAGTCGCACTATGCGTACTAGCCAAAGCGATGTGCTAACTGACTCGCAACTACTGTCCCGGCGTCTCCCCAGCTGGTCTCGTCTCGTCAATCCGGTGCACGTGCCGCTTTCGCCGAGGTGCAATCGAGGAACCAGGACTTGCGCAAGATCGAAGAGACCATTACTCAGCTTGCCCAGATGATGCAGGATGTGAGTCATTGGGTTTTCGCAGATCTTCCACTGGTGTGACACGACCTGAACCGCGCCCATGGTACGTTCCTAGATGGCTACGCTCGTCTTGGAGCAAGACGACAGCGTCAAGCAAATCGAAGCCACGGCCGTGCAAGCCAACACCGATGTCGAGCAAGGGTACGTAGGCTGGTTTCTCCAAGCTGTACAAAAATAAGCGGCTAATGTCTCGCACTCTCATCAGTTTGCAACAAACCCAGAAGGCCGTCAAGTCAGCTCGCGCTGCTCGAAAGAAGAAGATCTTTTGCGCCGGTGTTGTGCTCGCGTAAGTCCTTTGCCAAGTACTCATCCGCCGCCCGCGATGAGGCAGCTAACCTCGCCTTTTGTGTTATCTCCGTACCACCGATAATCAGCATCATCGTGGGTAAGCCGAAGCGTGTTTGCTGTGATGTGCCGCATCTAGACCACCCAGCTGAGGCGATTCCTCCTTTCTGGCAGTCGTGGTCGTCGTGGTCGTCATCGAGGTCAGGAAGAAGTAGAAGGCGTCATATGAAGATGGGTCTCATCTCTGGATATCCTCTTGAACCGAACTATATCACCCATGTCTCTTGTGTGTTCTCTCTCTCTCCCGACGCTCCTTCACTTTCAACTCTGCTTGCGATAGCTAGGGCCTCATCGTAATTTCCGCTCTCTCTTTCTTATGTTCTTACTACGTTCTTTAAGTGCGTGTCTGTGCCTGAGCGCGATCAAAATAAAAGAAGCAACGAACACTCAAAGCCTCTATCATGTGTTCCCTTTCTTTCGGCGAGGCCCGCTCTTGAGTGGGTCCGAGCGCGGACAAGGCGCTCGTGCATGGACCTGCGTTGTCATAAAGTACAGATTGCTTACTTGATATGACATGACGACTTGCACGGACCTGCTTCTTCTTCCCGGAGATCTGAGCTCAAATCTGAGAAATGGTGTCGGGCCCGGAGAAGAAAGGGGGTTCCACGAGCAAGGTGGGTGCTTGTATGCAGTTTGGCAACTGGATTGGACGCGTGTGAGAGGTTGAACGACGCGCGCGCGCGCCTCTGGTTTCTTCCTCGCGCGACCCGGTGGCTGTGTGGTGTGATCCAAAGTCAGTCATTACGATACCCCTCCTGTGTCTTGTACGACATCCCCAGAGAACAGAATCGACACCGACGAACGCAAGCTTCCCAGAGTGTGATTCTGACAGGTCAGTGAGCTCCTGCTCCAGCCCCAGTGTGGGCTCAGCGACCCAAGCTCTCCTGAGTTTGGTCCCCTTGTTCACGGTCCCGGATGGGCAGGGCGCTGATCTCGCCTCCATTCCCACCCTCACAGCATACACGATATACCCTTCATTCATCACATCGAATTGTGCTCCGCTTCAGGCCCCAATCACGGTAGTCATCCCACATCAGCCCCTGTGACGACCGATCCGCTCCTACGATCGAGCGACGAACGCGCTCGCGCACGATCCCTCAGCTCGAACTCATCTCTCTTGTGTTTCATCGAAACACGACTCTTCGAGAGATCTCACCTTTTTCCACCCGTCTACCCTGTAACTGCTCCACACCCACCACAGAATGGTGATCCGATCACGCTCACCCGCCGCTGTGCCCGTGCTCAATTCGGGCTCAGTTTCGGGTTCAGGAATAAAACCCACAAGTCGTGATGGTGACCAACACGCCTCCACCTCGGTCTCGACATTCAGCACCCAAGTACCGCACCACGAGAGGCGTCTTTCGAACCCCGCGATGCCCGTCTCGTACGCGTATGGCGCTCCACCTGCGCCCGTCGGTTCTTCACCCCATGCATCACCTGCTTCGAGAGCATCGAACCGGAGGGCCAACACCACCACCGGGGAATCGAACGATGCACAGAGTACGAGCTCGAATTCGAGACGAGATACGCATCGACGAGCGCGGTCTTTGTTGAGGGGAGAGGTCGAGGCGGGTCAGGATGAGACAATCCTCATCGAGGGCGATGACGACGAAGAAGAAGAAGAGGACGAGGATTCATTCGAACTCGAAAAGCAACGTCACTTGGAGAGGGAACAATCGATCGGAAGGTCCCTCGAACCCGCTGCAGTGAGATATGCTCGTCTAGCTGAAAGAAAACGGAACACCGGTTCGGCGATTCGACAACCGACCGATTTTGGGACGACGACGACGACCGGTGTGACTTCTATATCGAGTTCAAAGACGAGGCCTACGACGGACCTCAACAATACGAGCGTCAATATTGCCAATGCTTTCGCTGCTGCGGTAAAGGGAGCGTCCTCGGCCGAGGGATTGATGAGAGTTGGAGGCAAGAGGGCCACCATGCCGGCGCCAACACAAGAGACCGCTGGTCAGGAGGACGCCGGTGAGGAAGAAGATAGTGGCAAGGAGACCCACCGTGCCGGTGGAGGGGCTGGAACCGATGGTAGTAAGAAGCGAAAGGTGAGTGCACACAGCTCGCGCCAACAGTGAATGAATAATCGAGCTAATCACAGCATTCGTGACGGCAGAAACGCAACTCAACTTCGAAAGATGCCTCGTTCAAGCATCGGACTGGAGAAACGACAAGCGAGGAGGAGCTATCGGAAGAGGCCCGAGCCAAGGCGAAGCGACCCAAAAAGACGACCAGCACGACCTCTCCCGGACGGGAACGCGGCAACGATGCCGACAAGGAGCAAGTGTCCAGGCAGAGAAAGACTTCACCGAACGCAAGGAGAACGTTGACGACGGCTGATTCAACCTACAAACCCACGGGCGAATCGGAAGCGACCTCGGGGGATGACATGTCTGACGACGCGATTGCTCGTAGGAGAAAGAGAAAAGGCAAAGGTCGGGCGAGCACGGGATCAGCAACTTCGAACGCAATCCCGATTGGGAGACGAGACAACGAGGTGTGGCAGAAGGCCAAGAAGAGGAAAGGGCGGAAGGGAAGAGGCACAGGCGAAGGCGTCGACGACGAAGAAGAAGGCTCGGACGATGAATTCGCTCAAAACGACGACAAGGAGCAAGACATGGGAGGCATGGAGCACGACTTTGAGCCGAACATCTCGGTCGAGCCACCGTCGGTCTCGTTCTTCCTTCGAGACAAATCCCCCTCCGATCGAACGCAGGCATCGGCGCAGAAAGAGGTGGTCACACCGCAGCTCAAGCTCGGAGGATATCCGACGTCATCCCCGGGTACACATTCGCCATTCCAACCCTTGCGCGCTTTCACGTTCGGCTTCGGTGGTCGAGGCGCGAATGCCGCCGCACCACCTGTCGATCCTTCCTTTGATGAATTCGATCAGACTCTCAATGCCGGCCGCACTCAACTCTCACATTCCTTGAGTCGATCCCTGAGCCTCGACGACTCGCTTACTCGCGGTAGCTCCTACGATTATAGCGAAGAGGAACGCATCGTCGCCGCGCTCGAGGAGCAGCGACGGCTCAATCAGCTGGCGGCCGAGCAGTCGAAAGGTGGTGCGGGTGACGGTGTCAACAGCTTGACGGCGGGTCTGAGACGGCGTCATCGACTCAATGGCGCCCCGGCCCTCGCTGGTATCCAAGAAGAGGCCCAGCACGAGAGGAAGAGCGGGGTTGGTGCCTTCCTAGGCCGACAGCTGTATCGTCTCCTCGCTGGCGTGTGGCGGACAATACAGGACCCGTTGTTGGACTGGCGCAAGATCTGGCGGGCGATCGGCCTGTTGCTGCTTGGTTTGCTCGCGATGGTGTATTTAGTGTGGGTAACGTTCGCGAGCCTGAGTACTGGAATCTTACTGACCTCTTCATTTCGCTCATAGACCCAAAATGACGTCCGACTTACCATCCAAATCGGCGTCATCTTCCGACCATTCGTCCATCATTCGTTACGTGCCCTTCTTCCGGCCATCGTCAACCTATCGTGCTCCTGCGGCACCCGCAGACTCGCTCGAGGAATTGATCGCTCGCCTGACGTTGCTCGAAGGAGCGATGGGTCAACTCTCTTCGCTTTCCGACGGTGACCGAACCCGCACAAAGGCGAATCATCAACTCATGTCAAAGATGGCGGAGCAGCTCTCATCACTCGAGCAGACCCTATCGGCCGAGCGCCAAAACGCTGCCAAGGCAATCGAATCTTCCGTCAAGGCCAGCGCAAAGCAGAACCACGAGCTCGAGCAGACTCTGAAGGGGGCGCGTGCCGACCTCGATGCGCTCGTGACGCGCGTGCAGACCTTCCAGGACGCTCATTCGGGCGATGCGGCCGACTTGCGCAAGCTCAAGGCCAGCATCGACGCCGCGGCCAAGGACATCGCTTCGCTGGGTGGCAAGGTGGCCCAAGTCGCGCAGGACGTGCGAAAGGGTCTCGACGGCGAGCGCATGGCCAAACTCGCGCTTGAGGCTATCGAACAGCGCCTTCCACCCAAGATGGCGGTCAAGGTCAACGAGAACGGCAAAGTTGAAGTCGACGCCACGTTCTGGCAATACCTGCGAGATGCCTTTGTCGACAAGAAAGAAGTCGAGAGCATCGTCGATGGCAAGGTGGCTCGAGAAGTCGCCAAGCTGCCCCTTAAGACCGACGACAGTGGGCCGCCGGCTCCGGTCGTCATCCACGAAACGCCCAAGTGGGATGATTTCCTCGAGGCCAATGATGCTGCGCTGCGCGCTCTCGTCTCTTCCAACATCGAAGGCCGCACGGGCTCAGACGCGATCGTCACGCGCAAGGCTTTCCTCGACACGCTGCGGCGCGAAATTAAGACGCTTAAGGCCGACTTTGAGGCCAAGGCGAACGAAAATGTCGAAAAGATCGGGCAAGAGCTCTTGCGCAAGGTAGCTAAGCAAGATGAGATGAAGCGCAAGGAGAGTGGTGGCGGCGGGATCGCATCGCATCTTCATCTTCCCTTCACCGGTCACAAAGGAAGCGAGGGCGGCTCATCGGCAACCATTCCGAGCGACGACGTGGCGACTTTGGTTTCGTCGCTTGTCAATGTAGCCCTGCTTCGCTACTCCAAGGACGTCCTCGCTCGCCCGGACTACGCGCTCTTCACCGCAGGTGGCCGGGTCGTCCGGACGCTGACTTCGCCGACGTACGAAGCCAACCCTCTCGGGGCAAGTCGCAGAGCTCTGGCTTGGGTGACCGGCACCGCTGGGCCGCGCGGTCGACCCCCCGTCACGGCCTTGCATCCCGACAACACTCCAGGTTCGTGCTGGCCCTTTGCCGGTTCTCAGGGTCAGCTAGGGATTCAGCTTAGCCGAAGTATCGTGCCTAGCGACGTCACGATCGAGCACGTCTCCGTTGACGTCTCCCTCGATGGGACTGTCGCCAGTGCGCCTCGCGAGTTCGAGGTCTGGGGTGTTGTCGAATCTCGCTCCGATATCGATCGCTTGGCTCGCTACCGATACGAGCAGCTTGAGGCGCGTCGAAAAGCGGAGGTGCAGGGCGACGACGAGGCCAGAGTGCTCGAGCTCGAACCTCCAACCTCGATCCCTCCGACGCCCAACCACATCCTGCTCGCGATCGGCTCGTACGACGCTGCGTTGCCCACACCGATCCAGACTTTCCCCGTGACACCTATGGCCCGTCAGCTTGCGATCCCCGTCCAAGTGGTTGTACTCAAGGTCCTAACGAACCATGGCGAGTCGGCTTACACCTGCCTTTATCGCGTCAGGATCGGCGGCACGTCTACCACCATCTCGGCGCAATGAAGGGACGACGAGCTTGACCGTCTGCTTGCCCCACTCCACTTTGATTAACATCCCTCGTTTATTACTCTCTTTTGTTGCTCTTGTCTTGTCTCTCTTCAGTTCATGCACCTCAGTTTCATTACATCAATCCTGTTCTTTGGCTTTTTTTTCAACGCAACGCTTCAATCGTGTCGCCAAACCATTACACTTTGTACTTTGCGAATCGCATACAGAGAAGCAATACTATGGATACTAGTTCTATGGATAAACCAAAGATGCCAGGAGACTAAGCTGAACACCTATAAACACAACACGATAAAGCCTTGCTTTCCGTCCCACTTCAGGGCACCCCTCACGAGGAAATTCTGGCTCCTATCGGGGTACGCGTCACGACGAGAGAGGGCAAGGATACGCCTGGAACGTCTTCTGATCCGTGATTGGCGACCATTGCAGCCAAGCGTCTTCGAAGCACGGAGTGACGACAGTATCGGACGGGTCGGAGAACCAGTAGGGCGTCGTGGTAACGGCTGCGAGGAGCCCTGAAAACGTTGACTCATTAGGCGCGGCTGCTGCCGTTGCGATACTGGTCATCGTGCCCACGAGCGAGGGTGCGATGCAGGAATCGCCGAGGTAGAAAGCGTCCGGGACGGCATCGGGAGTGAGCATGAGGCTGGCGCAGGGGGATGCACAGCTCGAGTAGGCCGAGGAAGGAGGTGAGGCTGACATCGACGAGAGCGAAGATCCTGAGGAGTGAGTTGGTGATAACGGCTCGAAACAGGAGGGGTCGGGTAAGGTGTCGATCGAGTACGGAACAGCAGGCCCAGGGTCTTGGAAAACGTCCTCGAGCGCAGGGTATTCGTAGGGTACGGTGAACACATCAGCAATCGAACCAGACTCGTTCATAGGGAGATTCGCGGAAGCTTGGACGGGACTGGGCGATTCATCGACGTGCATAGAAGTAGACTGCCGGTCCGGAAGCTCCGGCAGATCCGGCAGGTGAGAGGTCGAGGCGATAGGGGGCGGGAAAGCTTCAGGAGCTGAGGGAGGTGTGCAGAGTGCTTCGACCTTGGAGCGTGCTTCGGTTTCATGCTTGATGGACCTCAATGTTCCAATCTCGTTCGAGGACTGCACTACCTCGTCGGTGCTGGCGGCCTTCTCCGAGGTCTTCTGGAAAGGTGATTCGCAGGAGCTTGGTAGGCGCTTGCGCAACACCGTCTTGGACGTAGAGGAGCGAGCCTTGCTCGATGAGCTCGATGGGGAAGACGATGACTTCTTGTTCGATGGCGAAGGCGCGAAATCCGAGCCAGAGCGGTTCCGCTTTTTGCGAGCTACGATGAGGAAGGGGAAGGAATGGACCGGCGGAGAAAAGGAGACGATCAGCACGAGTCGCTCAAGCGCTTAGGAGCAATCGTATAAACCAGACAATCCCGCAATCCCGAATGAAAATGCACTTGTTTGGAGGCCACAATGAAAGGGCGTCGGATGGGGAAGGGTGCACGGTAGAAGAGATGAAAGAGACTCGGCGCCGACGGTATAAACTCAGGAGGCTAGGTCATCCCGAGGCGAAGAGATCGCTTCCGACCGGAGCAGGGTCACGTGGCCCTCGGGCCGCGGGTGGCAGTAGTACTTAGGCTGTTTTTGTACTCACGCCTGACGCGATCTTCGCTCTCTTCGCTACATGGCCTTGTACCATGGTAGCCGCAGTACAGTTGGTCCAGGTCATGGTTGCGAAATCGAGCTGTAGCAATGCAGGACAACCAGAATTAGTTGCTGGGCGAGTAAAGAAGGCCATCCGAAACTACCTGTCGCCGGCGGATTTAACCGCCCGGGTTACGGCACCGCATATATCGCCGACGGAAGCGGCCGAGACTCACCAGTTCTTGTGCATGCCGCACAGGGCTGACCATTTACTCCAGTGCAGCGGACCCGACGAAGACGACATCTACCGGGGAGGTCATGATATCGACGTACGTCGTCAGGAGTGTTTCGGTTCAAGGAGTGTCGGCGACTGATAAGACCGCGCCAAAAGATCGAAGCTGCGCCGGCTCAGCAGTGTACGCACCTATTGCAAGCGTCGCCTTTGGCTTTGACTTCGAGAACTCGGCTTGGAGAGAGCATGATGGTTCGAGCCGTTTGTGGTGAGTGATGGCAGCGGGGAAGAAGATAAAGAACAGAGCTCGCGGATCGACGGCTGAGACCCGGGTGTTCTCGGATTCGGCAGCGGTTGCGACAAGCTATATCCGGTCCATGCTTTCACACTAGCGCGGTGAGCGGAGTTTTCATTCTACCGCTCCTCTATGTCTCAGGGGAGGTACGGCTCTAGGACTACTTTTCGAGGCCCTCCGGACAAAGCCCCGGCGGGCGGTGAACAATAGGGGCTGGTCGTGTGTCGGATGCGGTGCTTACCTGGCGCTCATTAGCGCGATCGGCCAAGGCTGTCCTCGGCGACCATTTTCCGTCCACAAGTTGCCTTTCCTTGTGAGATTGTTACAGCGTCCTTGTCAATCCGATCAAAATTTTGCCGCTATCACGCAGGTTGCTCTACAGGTACATATGAGACTTGACAATAAGATGCTCCGGGGTCTGTTGCGAGTGCAGACTTGGTCTCAACGGCGCTGGAGGAGAAAGTAGTCCTGAGTGATCTTGGCCGCAGTCTCTGAGTATGTAGGTAGCACAACAGCTCAAAGGTCAGCAGTATGCCTCCTATCACCACCCCTGACTTGGGCACCGCCCGTCGCCCCTGTTCAACAAGTCTCTCAACTAGTGCGCGTCGGAAGTAGACCCGGTGAGACGCACCAATATGACTCAGCTAATTCAACAAATGAAAGCGGTGCTGATGCCCCGAACATTAGCCTAACGTCGCCGTCAATATGTAGTGGCAGTTTTTATCCGCCGTTCCTTGTGTCACACAAACATTACTTGAGCAGACTTATGTCCGACGGCCAAGCCCAGGGGGGGCCGGTTCCTTCGCCGGAAGCACGTCGGAACCGGATTCTAATGTGGTGCGGCCCATGAAAATGGGTGATGCAGGCTTTCTCGGACCTTCCGGAGAGTCTTTCGTCGGGGGATCAGCCATTGTGACATGGAATCGACCTGTCGCGTAATCAGTTTTCTTGCAGTGTTGTTGTTTCCTCGATACCCCGATACCCAGAAAGCTGGAATTGGATTGCAAGACCACAATCCACCATCTCAAAGTCTCGCCGGCGTTTAATTTTAGCACCGCAGCTCCGCTGGCTAGAACTGTGCGACCCGCCGGTCCCGAAGCGAGGTCTGACGCTGCCTGACGACTGCCCGACGCCGGCGATCAGCGCTGGCCTCCTTTTGAATCCAATCTCTAGTGGCGTATTGTGAGTGTGGCTATCCCATACAAAGACACCTTCGACTACAATTAGCGCTCGGCTAAGTCCTGCACCGCCTCTATCGAGCTGCGTTCGGCACTGAAGTAGCCAATCCTTCCCGAGTTGGTCGCGATGGTGACCAGGCTGACATCCAAGTCGTGACACTGACACGTCCCGCTTCCCTTGTCCTGCAGACCTTTCCGTCGCGGACTCGCTCGCCAGTCCTGCTCGAGAGCTTCAACTCCACCCACCTCCAATACACACGTCTGCGTTAGTCTACGTGGTATTGGGCCGTTGCTCACATCCTTCCTAGCACGTGCTCGTTCGTGCCGTGGCGGCGGCCCCACGCCGCATTCGCCGACGTCATCATGTCAGACGGCACCAACCAGCCACCGCCCTCCACTCCGTTCTCGGGCCAAAGTCAATCACCTGCTCAAGCGCCGTCTTTGGGTAATCCAGGCCCCGAACAATGCATCACACCGCCGTCACAACGCCGCCGCGAAGCACGGATCGCCTACTGCCAGAACATTTACGCCCAACAGGCCGAAGCCGTCCCCGCCGACCCCGAAGTCATCCGCGACGGTGGCTACCAGGCGAGAGAGCTCGATACGCGTGTCGTGGACTGGAGAGAGTGGGAACAAACCGCCGAAAGGACCTATCAACCGGTTAATGCCGGTCGCGTGCTGGGCCCTGATGGGCTCATGCAAGATTGGGAGGACGTGGCACCTGATCGCTTCGCCGAGGGTGCCGACAATGCGATGCATGACGCCCTACTGGAGCAGAATGGCGACGCGACATATCGCAATTTCCTCCAAGGCATCGAAGCAACCCCTTCAACGTGGGAACAGGCTCGCTTCGCTCATGCTCAAGCTGCCGGCGCCGGCGCGGCTGGAGTCGGTGCGCAGGGTGGTCCCTCTCTCGATGCCGGTCTTACGGGCCCCGCCACGGCCTTTGGATTACCAAGCAACACGGTTGCAATCGTTTTGACGGCGGCGTACATTGTTGCTCGAGTCATGGGGTTCGTACCAGGAGTGGCGAGGCGACATCGTCGCCGCGATCATCAAGAGGGCTTGATGACGCCCGAGGGCAAGGTCAGCAAGGTCGCGCGGCGTTGAGAGGAATGCGCGGCGGTTCTTATTTCGAGTACATGTTTTTTGTTTAAAGTTTGCATTCACCTTCCTCGTCATGTTAGGTCTTCTCCTTGTACCTTATTTTACGTGCTGCTTCATTGGAAAGAAGAATTTTTCTCTGCGGACCACTCTGGACAATGGCACGTCTTGCCAATCGTCTTTTCCCAAATGATCGAGAATTGCGCTTCGGGTACCTACATGATCGACCTGACATTTATTTGGGCTGGTGTAGATATCTAAGCTAACGGGACGTTGGGACGGAGCTTCGTCGGGTTGCGTCTTCGAGGACCTGATTGAGCTTACCATTCACCCACCCTAGCTCTTTTGCATCAACTCTTGCGGCATTCTCATTCCACATGCTTCACTGTCGGCGCTTGATTGTAAGCTTGTGTACAGGTCAAAACTTTCAGTGTTCCTTTTCGGCGGCCTTCCTCTCCAACATATGCTTGCCATGAGTTTCTGGAAATTGTGAACAAACAGGGTACCAAGACATTGTTGTTATGCAACATTAGAGACCAAAGTAAAAACATGGGATGACAAGTGCAACTAAGCAATGAAGCAAATAACGGAGCCATGTGTCGGCGGATTCCAAGTACGAACATAAAGTGGTATGCTTGAGTCACCAGACCCACTCTCGCAGTCCCAGCTCGAGTGAGGGCGTCGGCGGTAACGGGAACCATTGGGCAAGCGACTGGTGGTCGAGAGGGAGGGGCAAGTCCATGAAAAATGGCGGTTCCGAGAACGAGCTACCGCCGCCCTCGGCGAATGGTGGTGGCGACGGTGTGCAGGACCAATGCGAATTGTCGTCCGCAGAGAAATCGCTCCAGAAAGTCGACTGGGGCGAGCCAAATGAGGACGAGGAATCAGAGAGAGTCGGACTTGGCGTCGTCATGGACATCTCCGTCTCCAGAAGGGCTAGAACAGCGTCGGATCCATCAAGCGACATGGATGATCTCGGGAGACTCGCGCTCGACCAATTCACCGCCGAGGCCAGGGGCTTGGCAGGGATCGCAGCAATGGTCCCCCGTGGCGACTCCGCAATCTGAGCGAAAGTTCTGACAGATCTGACAGCTATACTGATCGGATATGACAGAACTTCTGGTGTGCCAACCGAAGGAGCACTTGATACACCGCTGGCCGCAGTGAGGGGGAAGCGCATCGCGGAAGTCTCGGGCCCATTAGGGGCGACCTTGGCTTGCGATGCGGCGGCGACGGACGGGAGCGGAGGCAAGGGAGGCAGCTCTGGAAGTTCAAGTGCGCTCTTGAGAGTTGGTGGAGGTCGCGACTGGTCTTGCACTCCGTCAGGATGTGTGATCGATGCCGCACCGGTCGTTTGGGGAGGGTCTGGCGGCGCGGGCAGTCGCTGGTCAGCTTCGAGTCAAGCTAGTCTCGCCTCGCCTCGCCTATTGGGAATCTGCTTCACCGCTAGACGCACCAGTAGCCAAGGTAACCGCATGCCGCGACAGAGAAGGCAGCTGGGTAGCGCGTTTCTTCAATCTCCGGCTCCCTGTGTTCTTGCGAGACTTGCGGAGTACTTGGGTGTAGCAACATTGGACCGAGTCGGCTGAGCGCCCCTCGAAGGCGGCAGTGCGCAGGCATGCGGTGCACGCCGGGGCCTTGGCATCACACTTGACTTTTCTGGCTTTGCTGTAGCGTAGCGCGTTGAAGAAGTAGATCGAAATCAAAGAGATTCCGGGGTCAGTTTTTGTTGCTCGAAACATCCGGCATCGTCAGATTCCCTCAATTGAGGCTGTCACTGGAGCAGTCGGCACGCGCGCCCGACGCCCGAGATCGGACCCGAGCTGACGTCGCGCGCCCGGGGGCCAGCACACGAGCGACCCGCTCCCCGAGCGCGAGCGCGATCGCCGAGAACACTGTTGGCAGTCGGAACCGACAGCTCCAGCGGCAGATCGGACCTCGGCTCGCAGGAACAGTGGAACACACTCGCAACCAGGCGCTCACCAAGTGATACAGGCTTGACCTTTCTCGAGAGGTGGCGAGAACGCCCGTTTTCGTGAAGGCATGTTGTGTTGTGCTGGTCGAACAACGGAGATCGAGAAGAACCAGTGCTTCTCGGGTGAGACTGAAACCGCGGGCCAAGTTGATTGGTGAGAGAGAGCTGGATGGGTCTCCGAGGCGCGACAAACGAGGAGGGTACGACTATGGTCGACAGATGAGGGATGTGATGGTAAAAGTATGACGGGAAGAGATTCCTTGCTACTTGGGTGTTTCTGGCTGGTTTGGGGATGTTGTGAATGGTGCGAAGACAAAGATCGAGGTCAAAATCGTCTCGGAAAATCCTCGCAGATAATCGGAGCACCAACTAGCACCAAGACCATCAGCGAGTCGGACAGCAATTCGGCGACGGGCGTCGGGCGCCGAGCGCCAGCTGATCAGTGGAGGTTCACGCGTGCGGCAGTCATCTTATTAGTCATGCTCGACTACAGGCTTGCGATAGCTCCGCCGGTCCTGTTGCCTTTGTTTCCTGCGCGACAAATGAGCGATTAACAACGACCAAGGGTAATGAGGCAAGGCGGTCGCTCCACCGCGCCGACGCGCGGCACCAAAACGTCCTCCATTCCTCCGAACAAGAATCGTCAGCTCGCCTGCGTCACTCTTCCTCCGCCTCCACAGTGGCTCGCTCGCGCAAGTGCTTACGAGACACGAATCACGAAATCCGCCACGGGCGTTCTCATAAGGCCGTTCGTCGGTTGCACTAGACCTACGCACGGAAATTTCTCCAATCGGGTTAGGTCACCCTTCTGACGAGGTGCGGTTTTTTGTGCCCCTACCTACCGACTACAACGAGGCGCTCGACACGGCTACGATCGGGCCGACTTCAGCCGCTTTCCTCGAGTCGGATCCGACGCGCGGCCCGGCCTGCTGTTATTCACTATAAAGCTCCGAGCTGGTCTATATCGCGGGTCTCCCGACATACCCCAAGAAGAATCAAGTAGGGTATCTGCAACGTCTACATACGTTTCCGGAATCATACTCTAGGATACGGACTGTGAGGCCCGAGCGGCCTCGCACGCACATGACCAAGCACTGAATCTGGCCGAAACCCGCCTGACCAAATCTTGGACATCAATATTAGCCGGTTTCCCCCTTTTGTGTAGATCAAACTCGGTCCTCTCTGGCTTAGAAAAAACATTCATTCGATCCAGTTACTGGAACGCACCCCCCCCCCCACAGTCTACAATACCTTTCGAGTAAGAAACGATAACAAGAACGATCGGCCCGGTACTCGCGATCCTTCTGTAAGGCCACCGGCCTTACACGGATGAAGCAAGCTGCGTAAGTTTGGTCACAGGACAAGCTGATATCGACGCTCAGAGGGTCGGCTGCCAGTCTGGGACGAGCTGGAGCCGGCACTTCCCAGTAGCATTCAAGTCATTTCTTCGAGTTTTGGTACATTTTCCCGTACGTCTTGGTTGTACGTCTTAGAAGCTGGGAGGGTGTGAATATGGACCAAGAATTAACAAGCGACCACTTTATTCTTCCGCGGTCCCAATACAGATCATGACACAACCGGCCTCTGCGTCTGTCTGAAGTGATGAGCGAAAGAACTGTTGCACGAAACATCTGCGCCCGGCGCAGGCTGGCTGGTTCCGCGTCTTTCCCGTTCAAGCGGTCGTGATGCTCGAGAGATCCTAGCCCCTCAGTGTGCGCTGCGGCTACGACGTGCCGCCTACACTTTGCGATCCCATTCAAAAGCAGTCGATGTGATCGGAGTGAACGTCGAGGGCTAACCCATTGCAATTTCTGGACGCAAAGCGTTCAGAGTCCTGGCACAGAACCACTGCAGAATCACTACTAACCCGCCTGGCCAGCGTCGTTCTAGGATTTGGTGTGTAGTGAAGGTTGAATCAATATCGAAGAAGCGGTTTCGACCTTGAGCCATTCATCCAGAACCTCCGGAATGCCAGCACCTTGAACCTGATCTTTCATCCCAAACGGTAAGCCTCGAGCCCTGGCCATGGTCGGGTGGTCACTGCCATTGCTGAAAACGTCTTGACTATCGCAGATTTATGCACTGATCTTCGCCAAGAAGTTATTGCAAAAAGAAGGGGCATCATCTTCAATTAAATTTTTGGGGAGCTCATTTTCGGGAGCTCATGCAGACGTTCTCGTTCCTCAATCAGGTACTCGCGCCATACTAGTTCTGTCCGGAACGTGACCTGCCGTCGGTCGTCGATCCCGCGACGCGCGTGTGCTGACAGCTGATGGGGCACGCTGATCGTCGTGCCCAGCCTAAAAGCTGGCGGCCGTAGGCGTGCCAAATTGCGCGGGTCGTGGCGCGTGAATACGCGTGAATATTGAATATCGAATGACACGCCAACGCGGCACACAAGACTCCCAGACACCGGTCGCACCGTCACTTCACGAACGCTCACTCATAGTCTCAAACCTCTGACATAGCGACACCAAAAAGAGATCATATCAATCGAATGAGCTCCTGAACCTGTAAGAACCTCCGCTGCTTGACGAGTCAGAGCATAAAAGGTGATGTATCTGACGAACAACTCGGCTTCTCAGACAGACGCGCCACGCCACGCCTCGACCTTCCACGGGCCCCTCACCGACTCCGAGCTGCAGACGTCGGCCATTTAGACTACTCCGACTTCTGTATCGACCATGGCCCGTGATCGTCTTGCTGCCATCCGCGTAAGTATCGGACCATTGCGATTCTCGAGCTGGCTCAGGTCCTTGCGGACCCCTGTCGTTGTCGGCTTGAAGGGCGTTCAAGGCATTCGTTTCGATTCACGGTCACACTCATCCCGCAAAATTCGTCTCTTTTCAGGCTCAACAAGCGGCGACAGACTCGCAACAGCAGCACCAGCAGAATCATTCGTACCCACAACAACAGCAGCAGCAACAGCGCTACGGCGAGTACGGCCGCCCGTCCGCCGAAGACAACTATGGCCGTCCCAACATGCAGCGGCCGCCGTATGAGTCGAGAAACCAATCCTACGATGGTCCCGGCCAGTACCAGAGTAATCCGCCCTACTCAAGGTCGCGCTTAAATTCTGGCCATGGAGGGTCCGCCGCCCGACCAAGGCCAAGTAACCCGCCTCCGGTGTCGATAGCGCCTTCGAGCAACAACAACATGGTTCCCAGCTACCAAGAGCCGCCACGTGACTTCAATCCGTACGAGCCCCAGGCCTACTCCCCGATCCAAGCCCCTGCTGGTCAACAACCGAGGGCACAGAAATCGCAGTACACCCCTTTGGACCCCGTCAGAACGCGCCAACGCAGCATATCCGAGGGCAAACTCAACCCCGACCAGCGTCGAGCACTGGAGCAATCCTCGATGCCGCCGCCGCCCGTACCGGGCCAAACTCAGAACTCGGACAGGACAAGAGGGTACCCAAATCCGCCACCCGAGATGAGGCCCGCACCCTCTTACCAAAGCTTTGCGACCGAGTACGACGACTACAAGGGCAGCTCGGCAAACCTCGGCTTGAGCAAATCTCGAGCCGAAGAGTCGTACGAGATGCAGAAGCCTCGCAGCAACAGCAACGACTCGAACCGCGGAGGCTCTCCGAAGAAGAAGAAGACGGTCAAGCGAGGCGATGTCGAATTTGAAGAGATGGGGCAATTCTTCGCTGAGGTACGCGGCTCTAACGTGGCTGCCCCGTCTCACGAGCGCATGAAAGCACTCGCTGACGACTCACGTGTACACTGCGCTGCTGCAGGTTTCGGATCTGCAAGAAAGCCTTCGAGAGGCCAATGGGTTGGTTCAGCAGATTGCAGGGGTCCATGCTCGAATCATGGCGCTCCCATCGACCGAAGACCCACAATCTGTCGCATTGAACCAAGAGCTGAATGCTCTCACGACGTCGTCTCGGAAGCTGTACAACTCGCTCAAGAACCGCATCCTGGCGCTCGATCAAGGCAATGCCGGGCTCCGAGCCCTCGTACCGGCAGGCCAGTCGATGTACAACCTCACCATGGCCGATGTGGATGTCCGGAACACCCAGGTGTCTGCTCTCAAAGAGCGCTTCAAGAGCGCGATCCAGCGTTACGCCGAAGTCGAACGAGACAACCGAAACAAGAACAGGTCGCGCATGGAGCGTCAAGTCATGATCGTCAACCCAGGTCTGTCGGCCCAGGAAGTCAACGAGGTGGTCCGACAAGCCGAGGAAGAGGGCTCGAACGCCGTGTTCTCCCAGGCGTTGCAGCAGTCCGATGGTCGACGGGGCTATGCTGCTCGAGGAGCTCTTCGCGAGGTCGAGACCCGCGCCGCTGCGCTGGCTCGGATCGAATCTACGCTCGTTCAGCTCGCGCAGCTCTTCTCCGATATGGCCGTCCTGGTCGAGGAGCAGGATGTGCAGATCGTGGCCATTGAAGCCAAGGCCGCCGAGACAACGCATGACATGGAGAAGGGTCTGCAGCAAACACAAAAGGCCGTCAAGTCGGCGAGGAATGCGCGCAAGTGGCGCTGGATCTGCTTCATCATCATCCTCATCATCCTCATAGTTGTAGCCGTCGTCGTCGTGATCGAGGTCGTGCTGCCCATGATTAAGAAGAACAACGAGGCCAAGGCGAATGCGCCTGCCCCGACCACGGCTCCAGCGACGTCGACGCCCACCGCCCCTTCTGCTGCGGCCGCCGCCATCACTGCTTCGCCGACGGCTTCGACCAACACCAGTGCTCCGACGTCAACACCAGCTAGACGGTGATGATGATCAGACGAGGTTCTTTCGCAGTTGACCGCCGTCATCCTTCCAAGGCTTGCGAGACACGGCCCGAAAGCCCTTTTATGTCTCTTCGTTCTTTCGCGCATATTCATATCACGAGCAGTAGTGCACCCTGCTCACTCACTCATTCGATTATCGACTTTTTTTGTTTCAACACTGTAGAACTAGTCTTTTCTGCGGCTTGCTTTTGGTTATGGACAATCGAAACATAACTTTCGTTTTCGCTTGTTGCCGGCAGCTGGGCTAGCCGGCGCGGCCTTGGATACTTCTTGGCTCTGCTCCACGCCGCTGCTGCGCCCGACGCGTGATGTCAACTCGACGATGAACCGAAACAGCCTGAGCGAGCTATGCGACACTCTGTTGGGTTCAATGGCCAGCCGGGACCTTGACGCTCCGACTCCGACCACGACCTCTCACGTCGCCTCCGCTGCAGCGCCGATACCCGCTACAGAAGCGGGTGCAGTGACGACGATGTCACGGCCGAGTCCCGTCAGTCCCGTCGCGTCAACGAGCGGCGAGCATCTGCAGCCATCCGCGTCAGCCGCACCACACGCGTCGACTTCATCCACACCCATGCTCTCCCAGTCTCGATCCAGCTCGAGCTCGACGTCAAACGCGTCTTCTATCAGTGACGATGCGTCGCATCAAGGGCTGAGTCGGTGCTCGCAGTGCAAGCAGAAGCGCACGCTCGACCATTTCCCCGTGCGCTTGACCTCGCTGCAGCCCTACCTCGTCTGCAAGTCGCACGAGTGGTACTGGACCCAGGAGAAGAGGCTCACCTATTGGGCACCCGAATCTACCATCACACTCGAAGACGTGTGTGGCCAACTCGCCGCCGCGATGGACAATCTCGTCCAGAAAGGCGCTCGCGTGGAAGACACCGTCGTGACCGGATCCTGGCTCGTCGATGGCGAAGAGGATGATCGGGGCGCTTTGGTAAAGCGTATCACGAGTGCAGGTGGGTGGGATGTCAAGCCAGTGTAAGTTGAAGATCGCGTCAGCGCACCTTGTCATCATCGTTCGGGGCCACCAGGTTCCTATCCCTCACCCTTCGCCGAGGAGAAACAGAATCATGTTTCCGCAGAGCTAACGGGGCTGGGGTCCGCATCCTTCCTCACCAACCAGACATCAACGGCGGTCACGAGCAAAAGGACCGAACCCACCTCCAAAGCCATGGAACTACCTCCTCCAGCAGAGCAAATACCCCACCGCGCCTCAGCTCCGACTCGTCCTGACCCATCACGACTCGTTTCAGAAGTGGGTCATCACCCTGCGTGAGGATGCCCCGCGTCAAGCAGGGCCTTGGGCAGAAGCCAAACGAAACAAAAAAGAAGCGGCAGCGGCAGCAAGCTCGACTCCTCAAACTGGTGGCGAAGATCACTGCTACAACCTCGAGCGTGAGCTTTCGCTGATGGATCGCTTGGTCGGGCACTCAGGTGCACCGGGCTACATCGGCGAGGTCGTCGTCAAGAGACCTCCAGGACGTCCACGAAAGAAGAAGTGTGACTTGGAAACTGCTACGCTCGTCCGATCTCGCTCGACGGAGAGCCAGATTCGCTCCGAAGAGGATCGGCAAAGGTACGACATGATCAAAACGCTCGAAGCGGCTATCGGTCGTGAGGCAACGGCCGCGGCCATTGGTCGGGATCGCACTTTCAGTGAAGATCCATCATTTCAGCATAACGGATTGTCACGGCCACCGAAGCGATCGAAATTGCAGACGTCATCGACATCGAAGGCCCACGCTTCCGAAACGACGTCGAGTCGACCGCCGCGGTCGACACTCATCTCGGCCGCTGGACAGATAGCGCCGCGTGCCGCCTCTGCCCCTCTGCTGTCCGGTGGACTGCCAACAGGGTTATCTGGCCCCTCAATGCCTGCCCCCATGTCGTATTCGCATGTCTCGTCCTCGACCGACTTTTCGCTTCCGAACTTGCTCTACGAGACTGCGTACTCTACGCCACAACCTCCGCCGTCTCAACCTCCTCATCTCAACCCCAATCACGCACCGCAAAGCTTGTCTCGGCACCAACCCAACCGTCTGACTTTGGACGAGCTCCTCGAATCGCCTTATACGGATCCTCCGATGATCCCTTTGACGAAACGAGTGTTCCAGGCTCATCCTCTCGCGCGTGCACCTGACCGACCTCGATCTTCAGCGGTACAGGGCAGGGTGCGCTTCGTCGAGGACCATGAGCCTTCTAGCGATGCCATCGGACCCGACGAGGATGACGAAGACGAGGACTTTGAACAACCGGATGAGGATGACGAGGATGCTTTCGAGGAGGATAGCTGCGAGGACGACGAGTCGGGGGATGGAGACGCCGAAGTCCTCGAAGAGGAATTCACTGACGGCGAGTCAGGTGATGATGACGATGCAGATGAAGAGGAAGGCGAGGATGAGGAAGGTGGGGATTGGTTGACGGGCTTCGTCAAGGGTCAGTTGATGCATTCGGGTCAAGCCGCCGGACAAGAAGAGGTGGACGAGTTGGAAGAAGAGGAGATACCGAACGGGGCGCATCAAACTGTAACGGCCTCGGCGACTCCTAACACAGCTTGATACACCTGAGCTTTCGGAGGATTTGGTATATGTGTTGTTATATTGCATTCGTGTTGTTCGAGCTTGTCCATGGCATAGATGGTCTCTCACCGTCTGACTCGCCCGTCTTCATCCCTGCGCTCCATCTCCGCCTCGATGTCGGCGATGACGTTTCTCAGCGCCCCTCGTTCCCAATTGCCTCCCACAAAGCCGGTGTAGAGCATCGTCGCGCCACCAGCTCCCACTGCGGTACCCAAGACGACGAACAACCAACTCAGTGCGCCCCTCAGTGGTTGATAGCTCGCAGCGATCGCGAGAACGGGGACGAGGAACAAGGCGAGCACAAAGAGCTGGAGTTGCTTATTTTGGTACTCGAGCGCGTATCGATAGGCCATCATGAGGCTTTTCAGCATCGTCGATAGATCCTCGGATGAGATGCTTCCTCCACTATCCTGATTTGAATGAGAAACATGCTCGGTAGTCGGGGTCTGCGGCGGGAAAGAGAAAGTCGCTGCAAGGCCGAAATGATCCGAGTAAGAAACGCCTAGTCCTGGGACCGGTTCGGTCAAGACGATTTTGGTCGATTCGACTTGAAGCTTGCTCGAAGCCCTGGGTGGGGATCGGAAGAGGATGTAATCGAGTCGTTTCCCACCTCGAATGCGCGTCTCGTCGCGTGGATGTCGTTTCGCCAATTTGGCGGCTGAGTAGGTGTTGAGCGGTGAGTCGCACGTGATGCCGTGTGCGAGCATCGTTTGGACGGGGGTGAGGTTACGGTGCGCGGTTGAGGTGATGGAGGGTGGGGCTTGGTTCGTTAGAGCCCACGCGTCGGATAGGGATGCACCTGATTCGAGGATTCGCATGATGATGGAGTGGGGTTGCGAGTTGAAGTCGCCCATCTGTAGAGTGGATCCCGCCCCGTCGATCAGAATATGACCCCGAAAGTGCGAACTTCGCTCGTCTGTCTTCGGACTCACGAGCAAGACATGCCGACCCCTTTCGAGCTTTTCCTTGACCACTTCGTTCAACTGCCACGCCTGTGCAACCCGATGAGCGCCATCGATGCCATCCCCTTCGCCTCCGGGTGCGAACATGTGGGTGTTGAGCACGTCGACCAATCTCGTTGAACCGGATTCGGCCCCGAGGTCGATCGTACACCCGCAGATGGACTTGCCGGCGAAGAAATCTCCGGCGATGAAGTGGAGTGGGTATCCATTGAGAGCGTAGGGTGTAATGAAGGAGGACACGATCGGATGTGCCGATAAAATTGCCAGCCCCGAGCCGATAGCTCCACTGAACGGAAAGCGAGCTCGTCTCGGTCAGTTTACAGCAGCAGCAGCGCGCGTTATTTATCGGCGGTGACTCGCCTATAAAAGCAGCGGGAGTGGATCAAGCCTGCTTCTTTTGCCCTGGCTGCGACGACATCGAAGTCGGCCCTGACCCAGATCTCTTGCAGCGCGATGACGTCGTAGGGCCTTCCCTGACTGGACGACTGGAACGCGAGCGAGTCGCCGCGGGTGATGCTCGCCGCAAAGGCGCGTTCCTCGTCGTCATCGTCGTTACGTGAAGAGGATGAGGAGAGCGGGTTGGAGTGGTTCGCAATCCAGTCGGCGATGGCGAGTAGACGCTCCCTGCGCTTGTCGGCAACGAACCTGAGGCCCCTGTCAAAGCGGTGGAGGTGACGCTTGTGATGAGATGCGGGGATACTGGGTATCAAGTAGGAGTGACTGACCAGCAATTCAGGGAGAGCACTCGCAGTGGCCTGGGTTGCGCCGACATGACGGGGCCCCGTTCCTACTCGCTCGCCCTTGGCCTGGTGGTGGGGGGGGGCTGAGTGAGAGCTGTCCTGCCAGCCAGCTTTCATTGCTTTCATTTCATTACAGCCAGAGCCAGAAGTAACCAGTCGTCCACGCGCGCGCGCCCCAAATCGGCTCATTGGAATGGGGTGGTGCTCCAGAGCTCTCCAGAGTCGGGCAGTTTCAGATGAGGCAGTGAGGCTCACCCTCCGGCTGCCACTTCCCTTTGACTTCCCCTCCCTGTAAGCTTGCGAACATGGTCGACTTGGATGATGACATGTCGTCCGACATCACCGCTGCGCTCGAACAAGTCCAGAGCCGAGTCCAAGCGCGCGACGACGACGACGACCGTTCCGCAGGCGCTGCGGTTCACTCTGGCGACGACGGCGCGTTGAGCCACGTCACGAACGCGCAGTTGCCCCAGCTCGACGACGGGATCCATGGCGCATCCGAACCAGACCACGCGGCAGCAGCGTATTCCGTGCAGCCAGACCACCACCAGGGCGACCAGGAAGACGCGGACGAACCTGCCTCCCCACCTGACGAGAGCGATCTCTCAGGGCCGAGCTGGGCCCAGGGACACTCCCAGAGTCTGACCGGCCACCGCGACGAGGAGGGAGGGGATGATCTCAGGGGCATTCCTCTTGACGCGGAGAGTCACGTGGGTGAGGCGATCCCACACCATAACAACGACGGCGACGGCGACGATGGCGACAACGATATGACGTTCCAGACGATCCGTCTCGACCAGTACACGCTCGCGTCTCCGACACCAGCCGCGGACGGTCCTCCCCAGATCCCTTCCGTCTCAGGCGCAAGATGGACCACGCCTCCCCCACCTGCCCCGCTCCCAGCACCCCCCTCCCCGACCCCATCACCGACATTGAGCGCAAGTGCAGGCTCTTCGTTTGCACCCGAAACGACCACAACAGCTGCCACGTCAAAGCAAGATCTTGACGACGAGGAAAAAGAGGCTCAAGACGAGACCAACGCCGAGTCAGAGGCAGAGGCCGAGAGGAACGACTCGTCAAAAGCTTCCTCCGCGCCCGTCGACGGAGATGCCACTCCTGTCGATGCAAATGCTACTCCATCCGATTTGGTAGCCAAAAGGAAAGCTTCACTTTCTGGTCAGCCTATCGCGGTCACCTTCGATGGCCAACCAGCGGATGCTTCAACACCGCCCGCTGTCGTCGCGACTTCCCCGACCAAGGCTAAGCGACTGGGCACTCGAGTCCCGACCGCGATCCAAAAAATCATGAGCATGACGCGGCAACGCGACCTGCCACCCAAAGACAAACTCGAGGAGGAGCGACATCTAAAGCAGCTCGAAGAGATGAGAGCAGCCGCCAAAGAAGCAGAACGAAGACGACAGTCTCAGCTTCAAGCCGCTGCAATGGCACGAGCGACTCGTATCGCGGCTGCTCATTCCGTTTGGGAGAACCAAGTGCTCCCCAACTGGCGAGTCGTGACGCACGAGTCGGCCGAAGGTCGAGAATTGAGGAAGCTGTGGTGGGACGGAACGATGCCTGTGCGCTGGCGTGGTCGATTGTGGAGTCTGTGCATCGGCAACGGGTTGGCCGTGAGCAGGACTTCGTTCGCTGCGATTCTATCCCAGGCCAGGCGCGGCATGAACGACGGGACCTTCCCTAAGGAGACGATGGCTGCGCTGGAAGAAGATGTGCAGGGGACACTGCGAAACCTCAAGCTGTTCCAACGCGGAGGGGCAATGCACGAGGACCTGGTCGATCTGTTGCTCGGCTACGTCGTTTCCGCCAGCAGAGCGACGGGCCAAAAGCCAAGTTATGTGAGTCGCAGACAAGTACACACACTCAGGGACGGCTCAGCTGAAGCTTCACTTCGGTCTTTTTTCAGCCTCCCGGTCTCGCCTGTCCGGCCGCGATGCTGTACGTGTGATTCAGCCCCCAAATAAGCCGTTCGAAACAATGAAACTGACATCCATGACCATATAGACTCATCAACATGTCTGTCGCCGATGCCTTCATCTCCCTCGTAAATCTCGTCAACAAGAGTTTCCTCAAGAGCTTCTATGGTGATAATCCCGACGAGGTTCGTCGCCGGAAAGCTATCCTACCTGATCCACCGCCCCGAACGCTCTCTGACAAACCGCTTCTACTTCTCGTAGCCGGATGCGTACTACCGCATTTTCGACACCCTCTTGGCCGACAACATGCCCAAGGTTTACGAGAACTTTTGCAAGGAGGTCGTACGACCGTCGCTGTACCTCCACCCGTGGCTCACGTCCATGTTCGTGCAGTTCCTGCCGCTCGACCTGAGCACGCGCTTGTTCGACGTCTTCCTGCTCGAAGGCGACGCGTTCGTCTTCCGAGTCGCCCTCGTCCTACTACAAATCCTCGAACCTCGGTTGTTCAACCCCGTACAGTCCGAGCTCGACGACGTGTTCCGTGGGAAGGATCGTGGGGCCATTGCCGTCGTCAGGAGAGAGAGGATCGGGAGCATCCTTTTGGGCGGTGGAGGCGAGACCGAGGAAGAAGTCCGCGATGTGCTTGTTGAGGAGGTGTACACGGAAATGGGGTGTACGGAGGATCGAATGTTTGAGCTGCTTAGCCAGCAGGACTGGAAGGAGGAGACGTGGAACAGGCTCGTTGAGCGAGAACTTCCGGAGGCCGATTAGTGTTTTTCCGTTCTCGTTTTCTGAGCACGTCTTTAGTATCTCAGGAGGGTGTTGTAGAACAGAGCTACGGCAGAGTCCCAATCAACAATGAGTGCTACACTAAGGCAAATACGCTGGGAGAGATATGGAGCGTCCGGCTGGGCCACTACACGCGCATCCCTTAACCGCACGGCATCCATGTGGCTATAATCTGCAACGGTGACCATCTGCAAAAGCTCGATGTTTTCGTGCTGGATGTATCCTGGACTCGCGAGTGCGCTTCGGCCCTTCGCGCATGATCGGAATATGACAATTTCTGACAAGTTCATGTTGTAATATCTTGCATCCCATGAGGAATCCAGCAGGAAAACATCGAGCTGTGCAGAGGGTTAACCATATGGCCCGTTGTAGGTTATAGCCACATGATTTCCGTGCGGTTGACGGTTGCGCGTGTATAACCTGCGAGGTGCGAGGCTGGTACAGGGGACGGGAGGGCGGCGCGGCGCCGATCCTGCTTGCTGCAGTCGAAGCTGGCACCCGAGCATTCACTATCGAAATCGCAAATTTTGCGATACCTAGTATTCGACACAGGAGTCACAATTGAATAAGCGACGACTCCGGCTGAGGTGAGGGTTTCAAGGTACAAGACGTTCTTCGACGGCAACCCCAGGACCCCCGCGCGGCTCCCCACGCTGTGGGCGGGACGGACTCCAAAAGAGATGCAGAGAAGCTGTGCGAAATTGAGCACCATCGCCGGAGTGCTTTCCCCGCGCTCCTCTGTCTCTCTCCCTGCATCGACACCACCTTATTGCTCTTGGTCGCTTGAAGAGACGCGTCGAGCCTGAAATCCTTTCAGTGTACACTCGAAGCGTCTGCACCCTCACCTAATACACACATAAGACCGCAACCTCGAACGCGTCGCGCTTACTATTTCGGGACCGGTCCCGATTCGCACGAGGCTTCCCACCTCGCCAGCCTTCACTGCAAACCTCTCACAGCTAGATCGTCACTGCTATCAATATGTCAACAAAAGATACCAATCCACAAAAGACCTACCATTACCTGGCTTACGGAGCGGATCTGCATCGTGAGTTGTCTCGCCGTGAGCGCAGCGCATGCACTGGCAGGACCCGTCACGACTCAGAACTCTCGCCGAGAACATGCCGATTCAAGTCGCGGCTCTAGAAGGATGAAGCGCTGACTGACGAGCCCTCTCCAATCATTTTTCGGACTATTGGCAATCCCAAAGCCAAATTGCTGTCGGCTCGTCTTGGACCCATCAAGCCTCTATCTTCAACACCTGTGATCGTCCCCTCGGCGTTTCTCGCCTTCGATGTCCAAGGCGTCCCCTTTTCGTCCCCGGCTTGCACGAATGCCATTGTTCAAGGTGTGAATGACATTGGATGGGCCGCCAAGTCTGCCAAATCAAATACGGTTCATTCGGACATGACGAACGCCGAGAAGGAAAAGGATGAAGATTACCGAGAATGGATTTGGAGGCGGTGTTGCCCTGGGCTCGACTGCACTGGCTTGCTGCCCCCGAGATTGGAAGGCGTCGCTTTCGAATTAACCGAGGCCGACTTTCGTTCGATCGTCTTAGACTTTTCATCGCCTACCTTTTCTTCTTCATCCAGGAATACCCACAAGGATACGGCTCGGTCCGAAGCCGCTTGGCCCGCGATCCCGATCGAATGTCAACCTTTCACCCCGGGTGACTCGACAAAGACAACGGGCACCTTAACGGCCTACATCCCGATCGCTCCCCTCTCCATCACAAGACGACCGAAGCTCCAACCTTCGAACGAATACATGCGCTTGGTCATCCTAGGTGCGTTTGGGTCGCTCTTGTCGCAACCCTACCTCGGGCATTTGGTGCTCCTACGACCATACCTCCCCACGGCGACGATCGGCAAACGGATCGGCCGCTTCATGGTCAACCTTATCTTGATCCCTCCCTTCCTGTGCATCCACATGCCGCTCTATGCTATGGGCTTCGGAATGAGGACAAGCGCGGTGGCTAGGATGACGGACAGACTCGTCTCGAGATTGGTGAGCAAGGCTGAGTCGGCGCTCAGTTGGTGCACAGGGAGCGGAAGTCAAAATCGTCTTCGACGAAAGGGGAGAGGTGGTACCGCAGTCTTTGTAGCCCCGAGACTTCACAATGGCGGGTCCATCTAGACGATCCGAGGAGCGTGAAACTGAATATGTATTGCGATAGTTGCGTGAGAGAGAAGGAGAATCGTGGCTACGCCTAGGCAAGACAGCGCGGAAAGGTCACAAAAGGCGAAGGACAGCGAAGTCCTTAGGTCGGTCTAGGTACTAAAGTATGAACAATAGCGAAAACGGAAGCCAGAACCAGTGTCTGTAGTGGTCGTAATGGGCAGGATGGATAACTGAAGGAAGAGGGGCTCGCTCTAACGGGCGTAAACAAGTCGTCGCTTGATATGCACGCCAAGCCGTCATGATCGTGATCGCAGTCGTAATTGTCTCATTTCCTCTTCCAGAATCCCTTGCCAGCAGCGGTCGACGAAGGTTGGGGAGTTGAACCCGAATATAGGCCCTTTTTGGTCAAGACATTGGGCTCGTGCTTCAGTTTCGAGCTGGCATGACCTGGCGAGAGGGGACGGATAGGTAGTATACTTGAGCGAGGTTGGGCTGCTCCCGGTGGAAGCACTCGCGAGTTGGGTGATGGCGGCTGACCACCAGTGTAGAGGGATGCAAGGTAGGGTCGGTTGCCACGGCCGGCCATGGGTCCACCACGCGAGGGCGAGCCAGGACCCGAGGGTGAGGAAGGGCCACGGCCCATGGGAGAGCCGGATCGACCCCAGTGAGCTGGTTGGGGCGCAGCCATCTTGGGCGGTGTGGGCGGCCCACCTGGACGTGCTTCAGGGTAATCGAGCTGCTGGTCGTAACGTTGTCGAGGATGCGGCTGATAAGCGTCGGTCGGGGTGGAAGGCTGTGAGACGCTGCGCTGGCGAGGAAATTCGACTCGACCGGCAGTGTGCACCGCACGCAAGGCGTTATCGAACTCCTGAGCGCTGGGTTGCCCCCGACTTTCGACCGCACTCAAGGCTTGACCTGCCGACGCCGACCTTCCACCGGTGTGGATACTGAGCCCCTCTCGTTTCCCGACACCAAACCGGTTACCGAGCGTTCGGTTCCTCACCTTGGTCTCGATCGGTGGCTTGTAGTTGCCCGCTGGCTCGGCAGCTTGTGGCAGCTCTGCTGCCTGAGGCGGGGGTCGACCGTACATTGTCTCGACCGTGGCGCCAGTCATACGTAATCGATCGATCGCACGCTTGTCCCCATGCCCCGCGGCCTTTCGGAACCAGTCGATCGCTTCTCGAGCGTCCTTGTACGTACCAATTCCCATCTGTGAGGCAACCCAGTTCCATCCTCTGGTGTCAGCTCCTTTGCGTCTCGGAGGTTTGTTTCCGCCGATATTCGTTGCTTACCTCGGTAAAATACCCTACTGCGTATTCAGCCTTCGTGAGTCCAAAGCCAGCGGCCTTTCGAGCCCATAGGTATGCCTCGGTATCCGACTGCGGTAAGACGCCAGGGGACCCAACGAGGTACCAAGCAGTCAAAGCAAAGCATGCCTCGGGGTGACCTTGCTGAGCGGCAATATCTGCGTGACAAAAGCGCACATCACGTCAGTCAAGACGGCGTCTCTCGAAGCTCCGTGATACGCACTGTAGTAGTGGATGGATAAGGCGGCGTCTTGAGGACATCCCATCTTTCCGTACTCGTAGCACTCCCCCAGCTTGTAGGCACTAGGAGCGAACTGAAGCTCAGAGGCGCGAGCCAGCAGTTCGGCGGCGTACTCCTCATCCTGCGAGCAGATTTAGGAAATGATTGTGTCAGACTCGCCCGTGTGATATCAGCAGAGCACACGGCCTGGCTTTCTGCGCACCCTGAAGATGACATTCTCGATGCCTTTCTCGTGCAAAACGGCCAATTCGTGCAAACTCTGCGGTTGTGGCGGGTCGACTTGGTCGGCGAGCTCGGCTGCGCGTTTGAGCCACTTAACTCCTTCTCGTGGGCGCCGTGCCAATCCCATCTCGCCGTTGAGTTCTGCAATACCTAGTCGGTGCATTGCGCCAGGGTGGTTGAGAACGGCCGCTCGTCTATGGGACCGAACAGGTGACATGGACCTCACTTCGTCAGTAGAAGGTGCCTCCGCTAGGGGGCCTGAGCGTGAACTGACCGAAGCAATGTGACGGCTTTGCTAAAGTCCTTCTTCGTGCCCCAGGCGTTCTCGCAGCACTGTGCTGCTCGAAAGCAGGCATCCGAGTGGCCGTGTTTCCCAGCGAGCATGAAGAGGGGGAAAGCTTTGTCGTAGTCTCTTCGTCCCTGTTAGCAAAATGTAATATGTGGTGAGCCACGGTTGTCCGGATTCAAACGTGTACTCGAAACATGGAAATATTACTTTTGCAGTTCCGACGCCTTGGGTGTAGCAATCCGCCAAGAAGTATTGGCTCTTGACGTGGCCACGCGTAGCAAGCTTGTTGAGCAACGTCACACTTTCGGCCACGAGCTCCTGTTGCTTCGTCCGAGATGTGAGATCCGTTGCACCGGGAACGCCGTTCTCTTTGTTGTCCTTTGTGAGCACGTTACTTGTCGCCGCTCCCGGTGAGCTCACTCCGGTAGTGACTGTGCCGCTCGCGTCGAGGAAACCGGACTCCGAGGGAGCCAGTCGATCGGCGCCCGAGATCGCTTCCATCTCGGCTACAAGCTCCATCGTGAAGGTGCACAGCTCGAACTGGATGTCGGGGTCGTCAGTCTTTTTTGCGTTCGCGCGGTACAAATCGAGTGTCTTTTCGTGGCTGAGCAATGACGCCATTGAGCCCGGTTGGAGGTGAGATTGGTCCGACAGTAATCGCTGCGAACTCGGTGACGGTTCGATGATCGAAGCTGCGCCGCCAAGTCCCCCTTGCAGGTGCAGAGATGCAGCACGAGAAGCCGCATAGGGGGCACTGTAAATCCTTTGCCCGAGCATCGTCCCCTGGGCACCCACTCGTGACACGACAGCGGGTCCACTCGAGGTCGAGGTCGTGGCGGTTCCGCCGCTGGACCGCAGCTCATGGGACGAGTAGGAGCCCGAACCCGAGGTGCCTCCAGTTGCGCCGTGCTGGTGGTGGTATTGGGAAACATGGTGTTGAGAACTTGCATACACATTCGTCGAAGAGGTTTGCGGGATCGGATCGTGAGAAGAGGAGATCCCGTTCGCGGGGAGTCCGACGAGGCCCTGGCTCGTATCGAGATGGCCATCGAGGCCGTAGAACGAGGACCGACGCTCGTCACGGGCATGTCGATCAGAGCTCGTGGAAGGTCGACCTGAACTAGCTGCTTCGTCTTCACGATCAGCCAGAGCACCATACGAGGGCGAGGACGACGATCGCATCTGCGCGGCGGTCCGTGCCTCCACCTCAACGTCGTCCTCGTCTCGATCGCGTGCGTTGGCTGCGATGCCGAAGAACGAGTTGCGTCGCGCTGTCGTTTGCCGGCCATGACGACCCGACCTTTCATCTTCCGTCTCTTCCGACTCGGAGTTGCTGTGATGGGTCGTCTTGTGCTGCAGTGTGGGGGCGCTGGCGGGGTGACCGAGCACGTTGGGTCGCGAGGGTGCCGAGGGCGAGTGGTGCTGCTGTGCTCGTTCGCGCTCCGAGTCGGTGCTCGGCCGGTTCAACGACGACATGCTCGACGACACGGACAACGTCGAGACGTGGTGATGGGAGACGTCGACCGACTTTCGTCCTCCTTGGCCAGGTCTCGGTCGATCGAGCACCGAGGGTCCTCCTGTGGATGCGTAGCCGGCTGCGAACGCCGATACTGTCGATGGAGTCGCACCGCCGTTCAGGGTGAACGGCCGTGAAGCAGCACCCGCCTCGGAGAGCAGCGGCGACGACGAGACTCGGAACGACTGGGGGGACGATGGCGCGGCTCGATCGCCAGCCACAGGAGAAGCCATGTCGCGCTCGAACGAGGTCGAAACACCAGTTGCTGTTGCAACGCGGTGAGACTGAAGAGTTACGGTCCGAGCACTACCCAGAGCCAAAGTTGCGAGAGCGAGCGACCTCGAGCGACTGCCAGGCTCGAGACCGCGACCGCGACCCGATGGGCGCGCAGAAGCGCGCAGAGGCTCAAGGCGTCCGCTACAGGCGAACTGGGACCGCGCACCCTTCCGCCGAGTTGCACACAGATTTGTGACCGTCAGGTCGATGACGGGGAAGAGATCCTCCGTGCCAAGAGCGTGTACTTCAGACGTGGGGAAGAGCATGAGGGCAGTTCAAAAACATCACTGGGCATGGAACTGATCTCCAACTCTTGCTCTTTTTTTCGCCAGGTATTCTTGCGCTTAATGCGGACTGCGAATGCGAGTCTCGCAAGGGTTGTTCACTGATGTAAAGGACCGAAGATCCGAGACGTCAGGCCATGAGACGGGAAAAACGTCTTGGAAAGCGCTGCTCGGTCAACCGGTTGCAAGCCCAAGGCCCGAAGTTTTTTTTATCTAATGAGTGTCATTAACAGCATAACTGTATTGATGCCTAGAAATTTTTGGTGAAGTAGGAGGGAATGCAGTTAAGCACACTGGCTAAGAGGTCGCGCGAGCCCCAAAGCCGTCGATTTCTAATGGCAAACCCCCCTATCTGAGCCAGCCATTAGAAACGTGCGCGCGGCTGCTTCTCGACGCGTCGACGCGCGAGATTGACTTCGGTTTCGCCAGTCGATCGGTCGCAACTGACTGAGCTGCTTGGGCCAGGGGTTTATTCGATGCTGGACATATAGCACATAGGTCTGGACATTCATTCATGGGCACCTCGGGTGAGTTATGGCCCGTCGGGAGCAGATTGGCTCACAAACCCGGCCGGAAGCTGATGCTGCAGTGATCCATCGCCAGGCAAGCGGGCTGCGAGCGTGTTGACATCTCCCTTCTCCTCTCCCTCATCGAGCAAGATCACCAAGCTCGCTTGTTCGATCCTTTCTCTGCCTGACTCGGACTTTCAGGGCGAACTGTTGGGCAACAAGTCGTGCTGGCATGCGACGTGGAAGCGACCCAAACCATCGGCCAGGATCGCCGCTTTCGATGTCAGTTACGCTGCGGTCGCGGTTCGAGATGAAAGTGCTGCCTACCAATGAATCGTCTGCCGGCTCGTTTTCGACTGCTTGCAGATCGATGGGACTTTAATCACCCATTGCAACGACTCGCTGAGACCGAATAAGACATATCCCGACAATGAGAACGACTGGACTTGGCTCAACGCCCAGGTGGTGCCCAAGTTGTGCCGAGCTCACGCGAACGGGTGCGTAGCACAGCATATCCCTCTCACCCCGAAGGATACAATGGCCGATCGCACCTATGACTTACGTGTTTGTCTCCTACAATCCTTTCCATAGCTATACGATTGTCTTCTTCTCGAACCAAGCTGGTTTGGCCAAATCTCAACACAGTTTTCGGCTCAAGCTCCCGATGATGGCGCGGTGTGGGCTAGAGAACGTACCATTCCATGTCTTTGCGGCAATCGATTACTCGGTGTACAGAAAACCGGCAACTGGAATGTGGGACTATTTCGTCCAATATCGTAACGAGGGAGTCGAAGTTGGTGAGTTCAGAGTAGTCGCGAAACCGCCGATCGGCAAGGTTTTCTATCCACGCTATCGCATTTGACTGAAGCCAGTATACCACGATCCTGTCTCTTTGTCTCATCGAGATAGATCTTACACAGTCCTTCTACGTCGGGGATTCGGCTGGACGGCCTGCACGGGACCAGCGCCCTCGCGCCGACGTATCGGACATCGATCGAAGTGAGTTTCTGGCCTCTGAACCGAGGTGAAGCTGATCAGCTGATACTCCCCGTGTTTATGCTTCCCAGAGTTCGCGCACAACCTCGGTCCGTGCAGGGGTTCCATTATGTGCGAAGAACCCAAAGGTTAACGTTGGAACATCGATATCTTTGCCCTTGACAGATCTTCCTTTCTACACCCCGGAGGAGTACTTTCTCTCTCGCCCGATCTCGACGCAATGGTCATTCCGCACCGACCATTGGCCTTCCCTCAACTACTCGTACACGGGCCCACTATACTCACCTTCAACATCCCCTCTTATTGGCGCACCGGGGGAAGGACCTGAAGTCGTCTTGTTCATTGGTCCTCCGGGAGCGGGCAAGACTAAGTTTTACCGCGACAGATTCATGAGAGAAGGCTATCTTCGCATCGTGAGTGGCTGGCATTCTCTGGTTAATCGAATCTGCTAAGCTCTGTTTTCTTCTTCCGACGGTGAATTAGGGCGATGCTTCGTTAGCCGACACACTGGCGCTCTTGACCTATCATCTCCTATCCACACCAAACCCTCCGTCCTGCGTCATTGACTTGCTCCTTCCCTCCCGATCCCTACGCGCCTCGATCGTCAACCATATATCGCAGCTTAGTCGAGAGATGTGTATGGGCGCCGCGGACCAGTCTAGCCGCTCACGTGGTGGGATCAAAGTCCGTCTTTTCCACTTTACGACGAACAGGGAGCTGTGTAAACATAACACGGTGTTTAGAGCATTGAGCCCGACTGCGCTTGCTTACAACCCTTTTGGGAAGAAGCATGCGAAAGAACTAGCATTCGAAAGAGGGGAAGCGAGAGAGATGGTACCGAGGGAAGTTTGGGAGAGCTGGGATAGGAGATGGCAAGTTCCCGACGTGGATGAAGAAGGTGCGATCTTCCTCGCTTCTTGAGAATGTGTCAAATCAGCTGAGTCCTGACTTTGACGTGATCGACTGCACAGGAATCGAGGTGATCAAAATCCATTTCAAGTTCGTTGGGACGACGGTAGAGCAGAAGAAGTGGCGGAGATGCTTGGACATATGGAAGAGACCGAACTTATTCATCGCGAGAAGGACAGCTTAGACGGAAAGAGACTCGACAGAGTGAACCCTTCAGCTTTTTCGGAATCAGATGTACAGTATATGAACCCTGGTAATGTAAGCAATCGGATTTGAAGTTCACGCTATGGAGATGAAGACATTGGGTCATTCGAGCAAGTAGGCATCGTAGATGACTGCGAAGGATGGACGAAACTCCGTCTTAGCGGTGAAAGCGAAGCGGAGGCGGGGAGAGGAGAGAAACCGACCTTGTCTTCCGAGCCTGATGCCGCTGCCGACCCACATGCCGGTGTTGAGCCATCCATACTTTTTGTCCCTCGCGTCGCACTGTTGATTGGCGAGGCGAATCGGGTCAGAGGCAAGAGATGGTACGATCCTTAATTCGCGATAAACGCTTTTCCCTCACCTCCATCTCCAAAAACAGTCTAAACTTGTACTCATCTACGGTCGGTGCGACTCCAGTGAAACCCTCTCGAGCGGACGCAGCAAGTCGTTCCATGACCTCGGGAGGTCCAGTCCTCCATCCCCTGGTTTGGACTTGGATGTAATGCGGTCCGTCATCATCGCTCGTCGTTTTGAGCAGGTAGCGAGTCGATAGTTGGGCCGAGTAGGGTGCCGAAGGATGGTCGGGCGACAGGACGTGCTGGGAGTCTTGCCCACCGGGCCTAGAGGGTGTGGAAACGGATGACATCAGCTCTGGTGGGCTGGGAACGTCTTGTCCATAGAACAAAGACGGAGATCACGAAGAGGTATGGAGCGGGAGGCAAACTGGTTTTCACATCACGACCCCTGTGCCCCAACTGGCTTCGAAATGACCTCCGGTGAAATTGATCCAGCTGCGAACACGGATAATGTCATGATTAGTCAAAATCTACTGACATTATAGTTGGGTTGGCCGTCGTTGCTATTGACTTACTTGAATCTTTTTGCGGCAAAGGGTGGAACCGATCATGCGCCGGCCGCGAGCGAGCCGGGAGGTGATAGAGCGGAAGTGGGGAATGGGGACGTTGAGGTCGAAGAGCATCAGCAAGGATAGCGCCGCAGCTCCTGCGTGAGTTCGACGGTATGAAGTAACTGACTGTCCACCATCGGCATGTAAACCCTGGCCTAAGGCTCGCACAGGTTCGAGATCGCACACGAGCCGGAACGAATGCGTGGAGACGGTGGGGCGCGGGATGCGGAGCTCCATCGCGTCTCGGTGCATGTCTGGCGTCTTGTCGGTCGATCTAGCGGTGTAAAACTCCGTCATAGTAGTATCTTGTGGTATTGAATCAAGTGTGGTTGAAGGATGTGCTGCGAGGGGATCAGGCAGCAGGCGGAGACCGAAGTTGGGTCCCTGTCGAAGCCGAACCGCGGGACAGCGTTACAGCGTTAGGCTGCTGGGCGCTGCTGGGCCTGGCTGGGCGCGGCAGGACCGAGCGCACGTGACCCCGAGTCACCCTGATTGACGTATATGCCGAGGGGCGAGCAGTTCGCGCCTTCGAGCGTGGTTTCATCGAGCGCCCGTGCACGCGCCCCCGGTTAGTCTTTCCAAGCCAGATATGATGCGACAGGCTCTCCTTTGAACCAACCCGTTCGTCCACGTCCTGCCCTTGAGCACCTTCGCTCATCGGCTTACACTCTCTCCCTCACCGACAGCACTGGATGGATCATGGCATCGACCTCCGCAGGCGACGGTAGCCTCTTCGACACCATGATGTCGAACGCGCAGGCCAGCGACAAGGCGACGTCAGCAACAGCAGCCTCCGGGGTTATGTCTCCAACAAGGTCCCGAGCCAGTTCAACAACGTCTCTAATGCGATCGTCGACAGCAGAGTATTACAAACTCGATCGACCTCGTGCTGCATCCTTTACGACGGAGCGGCACACGGCCACGACTCGCTCGTCGTCTCCGTCGAGGTCTCTGTATCTGTCTCGGGCCTCTTCCAACTTTCGGGCGGCTTTGCAGACTGAGGCTCAGGTCCAACATGAATCGCTCTCGTCCCCATCTGCCGCACATCAAGCCTATTCGGCTTCGGTTCTACCCAATTCGACATTACTCAAGCCCATGGGCGTCAGATCGACGCTGCTGGCAGCTCATCACCAGTCCTCGCCGGGACCCTCTGCCCCTGCCTCGGCGAATGGCGCCTTCCTTTCTTCGACCGGGCCGGTCTCGAGCTCAGAGCTCCGACTTGGCGATCCATCCCGATCTTGTTCGCCGCCGCCGCGAAACAACTGGCGATCAAGCATGATGGGCCGAACAATCTCCTCTCTTACGACGAGTCACGAGATTCGGATATCAAACAATAGAACGAAGGGCCCCCTGATCACCCGCATCTCCTCGCCGGCGACATCGCCGACCACGCCCGATCTCGCTTCCGTTGCCAATTCCTCTACCTCGACGAGTGACAAGCCCCAATTCAGAATTTCCTCTCCTGCGAATCTCCATCATCAGCAGTTTCAGCACAGCCGATCACCCTCGGCGTCTGCTTCCTTGCGGCCGAGCCCGTCGTCAGCCGGGATGAGGAGGAATTTGAGCGACATGTCCCAACAAGAGGTCGAGGAGGACCTGGCCCTCGGCGGAAGGACAGCCTCGATGCGTCTGAGTCACCAGCAGCAGACAAGGGACCAAGAAGTTGTGCAGAAGTGGGACGAGCAACATGCAATACCCGACGAGGTCGAGCTACGCCGAACGTTTTCGACAGCATTGAGTCGACGCAAGAACGAAAGTCTCAGCTCCAGCGTGCTGACGACACCGACGATCCTCAGTCGGGGCACCATGACGGAGTCGAAGGAGCCCATTTTCGGGAGACGCCATTCTTCGTCTGATGGTGGCCGCCACGACCGTCGAGCACTGGCGGGCATGTCGATCTTTGGCAATGGCGATCACTCGATCGCCCCGTCGAACAAGAGTAGTCACCACTCGGTAAAAGTCGACCGGATAAGCCAAGAATCACCGGTCTCTCCGTCGGCCGAGGACTGGAACCGATCTCAACTGATCTGCTTTGACCATGATCGTCAAGGATACCATCACTCCTCGTCGCTGTCGCCAACACCCGCGCCGCCGACACAGTTCTGCCCACCTGCTGCCGAGCCCATCCTCGACGATCGTGGTCGACCTTTGCGCAATTATCAAATGCATGGTGGTGCAAATCGATTCTTTATCGGAGGTCGTTTTCTCACTTCGGGGGATGACCCTCTACCTTTCGTCATTTCATTCGCGTTGGCGATCATCATGCCGGTCATGTTCCTCGCTTTCTCCGCTTCGTTCATCTGGCTACACCTCGGTGCAGGCGGCAAAGTCAGCATCTTCATCTTCATCTATATCGTCGCTCTGATGTGGACTAACATGATCAAGACGTGCTGGACTGACCCGGGGATCATTCCACGCAATCTTGATCCGACCCCCGACACGAAATGGGTCGAAGACATCGACGGTGAAGGCCACGCGGGTCTCAAAGTGGAGCCGAGGTTCTTGCGCATCAAAGGGAGTCTCGTCCTGACGAAATGGTGCGAGACCTGTCACACGTATCGACCACCGAGGGCGAGTCACTGTCGATTGTGCGACAACTGCGTTGAGCACACCGACCACCATGTGAGTCTTTGGCCGAGCCGGTCCGTGGTGGCTGCGAACGAAGTCGCTGATTCACTTATCTGCGCTCATGATTCCCGGCAGTGTACCTTTCTCAACAACGTGAGTGACTCTCTGATCGATTCCGTGCTGGTTCGAGATCTATACTGATGTACGCCCTCCTTTTGCAGTGCATCGGACGGCGCAACTACACCCCCTTCATAGCGTTCCTCGTTTCTGCAATCCTATGCGCCGTTTGGGCCATCGCATTCTCGGCATGGCACATCGGCCACCGACAGGCTCTTTCCCGCGATCCAACCAATGTCGCTGACTTTTGTAGGCCTTGGGTCACCTGCTGGGATGTCGTTGGGAGCATCGTTGTTGCTGTCATTGCATTCGCGCTGTTGATGCCGATCTTTGGACTCTTTTCGTACCACGCCCGACTGATCTGGACGAACAGGACAACGATTGAGATGGTGAGTCTGTCGAGACCCAAGTTTGAAGATCTGTCTGACCTTGCAGCTCTGACGCAATTCTCACGCCCGTGTACTCACTCAGCTCCGACCCAAGGGTGACCGTTCCGGCGCCATCGACCCAGCGGATGGCACGCCGATCAGCAATCCGTACAAGGTCCGTTCGGTCCGAAGGAATGTGGTGACCCTGCTCTGTAGACCGGTCGACGTCCCGAATTGGATCAGCCATCGCGCTTTCGCGACCAGAGATGAGCGAGACGAACATCCTTAGCTGTTGAAATGGACCAGATTGATGCGTTTTTCGTGGTCGAGAAGTACTGCGGCCCTGCCAATGCCTGGATTCTGCGCCTTGCGGCCCGCGATGCATGCTTTGAAGGATAGTGTCCGACACGGATCTCTGCCCTTCGGGCGAGTGTCTCTCCGTCATCGTTTCTATGCGAAAATCAGAGTGATTCGTGCGAGTATGAAAGGTCCGTTCTCCCAGCGCAAACGGCACGCGCCGACTCGGCCCGGATGTCGAGGAAATCGTATCCGTCTCCTGTGGACTGTCGCTTGCCTACATCTGCAATGAATATTACTGATTTTACCGGTCTGATGAGCTCAACCGATTTTCGTCTACATAGTATTTAGGATACCTTTCTCAGCATCCGACGCTGCCGGAGCACCCGATGCCCATCGGCGCCCCCGCGGAGCCGCCATCGTCATCTTAGCTCGTTGTCGCTTGCACTACCGTGCAAGCGACGTAGCGGAGTCGGTGGGCTCTCTTCAGCCTCGAGCATAGACGTCGGGTTCGGCTTCAGCGTCGGGGTCAACCTTCAACTACGAAGCATTCTGCTTCGGAACCGCAATTTCGAGTTCGGTCGCGTCGACGCATCGAGTCCACGCAGCCTTCGCTCAGAACGAAGATCCTCACATGGATACCTGGCGTGTCGTCTAAAATCATATCGGCGACGCGCAGGATTCTAGTCTCTACACTCTTCCCCTATTGTCTATCTAGGCTTGAAAGAACGATCCGAATTGCTAAGCTGTGTCTTTACAAGCCTTGATATCTCCTAGCTAGTAGTGGAGGCTCAGGGACTCGTCGCAGTCTCGTCGCCGCCGCGCGGTGCGTCAATATCTCAAACGCTTTGAAGTTTGACTCCTTGGCGGATTGATCACCTCATGATCCTCATCGCGAGTTGACCCAACCCTTCGACAGCGAATATGACCGTATGCGGAGACTGTTTACCACGCGAGTTACCACGCGGTGCTTTATGACAGTGCTCTTGGTCGTGACCAGCACCGACTCGTGTGGCAATGCGGCGCCTGGGCCCACGCTCGGATAAGCACTTTCGTGAGGCCATGTTCATCAAAAGCCGGACAGCATTTATCCGTAACGGAGGAATGGGTTCTACTTCCAGGTCTGTGACAATCGCCCACGTGCGCGGCGGATGTCGAGAATTACAGGGCGGTGCTCGATCACTAAAGGCTCGCCCCTTTTGCCGAGCTGTTCGCGGTGGCAGTAAGACCGCGCGAGGGCTTTTTCCGGGTAATCGAGGCAATGCGCACTGCCCACTACCCTTCGCCTTGAGTTTCGACTTAGAGTTGCAGGTAGATCAGTATTGTTCTGAGAGATACCTGGAGGTGTCCACTAACCTGATCCTCGGCAGCGGACTAGCCCGACCGAATCCCGGGGCTACCTACATATCAAGGATCCGGAGCCTGACAAATCTGGGGCCGCCGGTAGCGACGACACAGGAGGCATCAGGTCTCGGTCCGTTTGCCTCGCTTCCTTACGAAAGGAGACCCTTCGAGGGAGTCAACCGTTGCGGAAAAAGCCCGTTTTTGAGCAGTTAACACGGCGATGCATCCCACCATTCTCTGTGAACTTACTCAGCACTGCGCAATCGGCATATGACTTTTGACTTCGCTCCGATCACTTGGCAACCGCACTCTCAGCTTCCTCCCCCTCGACCTCCCACCAACCGCCCTTAGTCACAGGCCCCCGTCAATCCATTCATTTGGCGTAACTCTCCCCCTTCCGCCCATCATGCGTTCTTTCATCGCGTTGTGCTTGACCGTCTTGCTATTCCATACCGCTCTCGCCATCGCCGCGCCGGTACCTCTACCGCAAGTGCATAATGCCCACCCTTCTGCTGGAATTGACCACGCCAAGAAAACCCCGAGCGTCGAAACCAATGGTCCCAGCCGATCGACCTCCCACCATACCGCACTCGACGACTCGTCTTCGGCCTCGGACGATGCGAACAACTCCCAGGCCAAGCATGGCGGCCCTAAGTCGCCCACTGTGCCTACGGAGATGAGCTCCGAGAGCTGGAACGGTGCAATCAGCTACAACGGCATGAAGAAGCTGCGCCGTCGTCGTGTGAGTGTCTGTGCTCTGCTTGGGTTCAAGCTTTCAGGCTCACGAAGTAGGTCTTCTCCCGCACACGCCTCCTTCGCTGACGTCCTATTGTCCACGTGCGATTGGTAGTGATGGTGTCATGCCTCGGATGGGCGCTCCACACCCCTTCTCGTTATCGCCTTTTCACACTGCAAGTTTGTTACCGGTGGCGTTCGTTTTGTACGTTATTTCTGTTCCACTCGAGGACGGTGTCTTCCTCTTCAGTCGCTCTGCTTCGGCCTTGCTAACGGCCCCTCCTGGCGATGGATTCGGTCGTCCAGCTTCTACCCAGCTCGTCGTCGCCCCCTTCCCGCGTCTCGATCACATGTGTGTTCCAGTAAGAGCTTCTCGAATCACGATATCAACGGTCTCGGCGTCAATCAAGCTGACGACCAACTGCCCGTCACTTTCGTAGAACCGTCTCCCCTGCCATTGTCCTTTGAAGGCTTCTTTGTGTTCTTGAATAGAGCCGTGCTCTTCTACAAATCTTTTGTTTCCGAATTTATAGCCGCTTTTGCGTATGTCACACAGTCTTCGTTTTACGCAAGTCAATATATAAAAGTACACCGGTGATCCGGCGACCTTCTGAACGTGGGAAAATTCTGCCCGAATTGCCGGCAAGGCAGTAGTCAGTCTCTAGGTGCCGGGAGTACAGGGTGCGGTGGTGCGAAACCGAGGCGATGCAGCGGCGCTCCTGCGTCTCACGTTCACGCCCACACAATCTCTCACGCGCTCACGTGTTGAGCCGTGTCGCCATTGAGTCAAGACGAGCACCGAGCGCCTGCGTGACGAATGACGTCCCCACCACCGTGGGCCTCGACGTCCAACTCGAGCTCAACATTGGCCACGGACTCGTCGCCGTCCTCGACGGGCAGCTCGACGGCACCGGTGAAAGCTGCTGCAGAACCCAAGCGACCCATCGCCGTTCGCGCTTGTGAGTCGCCCGTCGTTGCAGCGATCAGGCTCGCCTCGACCACGAGTTGCCTGAAGCCTGGCGTGTGAACGTGGCTGACTGTGAACTGCCCTTGGAGCCATACAGGTGACGCATGTAGAAGACGCAAGACGCGATGTTCGAACCAAACAGGTCCGTCGTCGTCCAGGCACAGCTTGCTTTCTCACGCTCTCCGAAGCCCCCCCTCCCGCTCCCGGCCCAAGCCCCCAGCCGGCGATCGCTGATCCGCTGGCGATGAGCCCGAGCTGACCTGCCTGAAGACTGGCCGATCCCCTTCCCTGACTACCTCCTTACGCAGATGATGGTCAGTCCTAAGCTTTCTCGACGCGGTCATGACGTGATCCGAGGCCTAGCCGACGAGCTCACTCGCTACTTGGTACTCCACTACCACCAGGATCGGCGCCGTGCTCGTACTGCTCCTCGAACAATGTCCCGTGCACGTACGAGCCGATTAAGCGCGGCGTGCCCCTTGCGGACCCGGCCGAGCTGCTCGAGGCGCGCATCAAGTCCGTCACCAGCCGTGTTCAGGAGCTCACCAGCGACAGCGGCGTCAATCTGATCAAGATGCTCGACGAACTCATCGACAATAACGACCATGACGTGCTATGGACCCAGCAAGGGATCGAGATCGAGCATCTCGCGCGGCAGATCCGAGCCGAGCGCATTAAGTCGCTGTCGCCGGCTGGCACGCCTTCGTCATCGTCAACAATGCCGCACGCCATCCGGAATCGAGGAGGTGCTTGGGACTCACTCGAAGACGATATCGCGCTGAATCGAGTCCGTTGTAGTCGAAGACGTCAAGAGCGCAGATCTCGAGCGCTAATCTTCTCCTGCGGAACCACAGGTTCACTACGTTGGACGAGGATCGAGTCCCTTCTTTCTCCAAAAGCTCGTGCGCGATATGCGGGCACCTGCACCTATCATCGATCCCGACGAACCGCCTTCGCTCGTTGGTGAATTGCTCGAGCTCGATTACCTGAACGGGTCGAAGCCGCCGAATACGCTTCCGCCTCCGGATCTGTTGCGCAAGTTGATCGATACCTACTTCACCGAGTTCAACGATCGCCAACTGCCTATTTTACACCGCCCTTCGTTTGAACGCGCTCTCAACGCCAACATGCACTTATCGAATAAATCGTTCCGTGGTCTGGGTGAGCATGCAACCCCACTTCCTACCCACACCTCAACGGTGGTTCTAACTGAACCGCAATTTCCCGTCGACCGCGCAGTTTTCATGATTTGTGCGCTCGCATCGCGATGGGTCGAGGATCGGCGAATCGACAAGATCATCGCCAACACGTCCGATTCTTCCGGGAAGAATGCTGAGCCCTGCATCTGCAAGGGCTTGAATTGGTATCGCGCTGCGGTAGGCGAAGATTTCAGTTCGGTCGCTGCGGTGATCCCCGCAACACTGTTCGATATTCAAGCCTCGGTCCTTGGCATCTTTTACCAAATGGGGTCCATGACCCTCGTCCCCGTGTGGAGCTCTATAGGGAATGCGCTGCAAAAAGCCGTGGACGTCGGATGTCATCGAGAGACTCGAACGCGGTGGACGAGCTCACCGCTCGAGGATCAGCTGCGCAAGAGGGCCTTTCACACGCTCTACTCACTTGACCGGGCCATCTCTACGAATTTGGGTCGACCAACGTCCATCATCGATGACGATATCGATCTTGACTATCCTCTCGACATCTCGGACGTAGATCTGGACGACTACAATCTGCGAGGACCCAAGAGCACACCTCCAGCAACTCGGGAGCCCTCGGTTGTCGCACTCATCGAGTGCATGTCTCGTCTCTCGCGGATCTTTGGGCAAATGTTCAACACGCTCTACGGAATTCATCGGCCGACGACGGCAGAGGCTTGCACGGCCCTCGTGACTGATCTGGGTCAGCAGATGAATGACTGGGCATGCGCGGTCCCCGCCCACTTGAGATGGTCAGTGGAGTGACATGCTTATCAACGAGGCCCAACAAGACGTGAACTGAGACTGGCTCCTTGATTGTTTGGCAGGAACGGCGAAAAACTGGACCCCAAGTTCTTGACTGCATCAGCGATCCTCTACATCTCGTACTACGAGCTGCAGATTCGTGTTTTCCGCGACTTTGTCGCCCCCAGCCGTTCGGTCCTCATTCCGCTTCGAGCACTCGACATTTGCGCGCACGCAACCTCGTCGATTGCCTACATCAATAACTGGATGCTGCAAGCAGGACGGATAGATGACTTGTTCTGGACGGTCGTGCAAAAGGTATGTCTCCATTCGATGTGATCCAGCGCGTCCTCGCTGGATTGTCAAACTGACTTCGCGGTATCTTTTACGCTCGTAGATGGGCGTGGCGTTTCTCACAGTCCTCACTTTCATGTTCCGACAAGGAGCCTCGGGTGCATCGCCGGTGCCATCCACTTTGCGCGACACCCGTATCTTTACGCACATGTTCCAAAAGCTCTCCAAGCACACTCTTCTCGCTCACATTGCCATGACATACATGCGGCGTCTGATGGAAACCGCTGTCGCAACCTACCCGAACCTCATCGCTTACCTCGAGACGGGTACGCCGGGCAGTACGCCGGGCAGTACGCCCCCAGCCACAAGTGTACCGGCAGTGGCGAGTGCATCCGGCACGACCCAGCCGACGAGGGAGACGCAGCCCTTTATCTCAAAGGGCCAACCGACGGAGCCAGAGGCAGAGCGATCTGGAGGGTCGGCTCATTCTACGCTCGGAGGGGTCACGTCCACACTCGACAACGGCCAGCTTAAGAACGCCCAAGACACCGTCGCTGCAATGCATCCGGATGCGCCTTCGGCCGCGCCGAATGACGCTTTCGCGCCCTTGTACCCGCAGCCCCAAGCCACCGACGCCTCAACATCCTTACCGACATTCGGGATTGCGCGGCCTACCCTGTGGCTCCCTTCGTCGAGATTTAGGGCGCCCTCTTCTTTGATCACCAATCCGTATGACCCGATGCTGATGAGTGACAATCTGTGCGCCACTGATCTGGCGCCCTCTGCGGCGCAGCCGATTTCATTGATCCCTGGCGCGACGCCCACGCAAGCCGGTGCCAACTTGCTCAACCCGTTCGACGCGATCTCGTGGAACACGTTCCCAACTTTCGACCCGACACTGGTCGGTGACTCGACTCTCACCAATCAGTACTTTGATCCTCTTGCCATGCCCCACGATTGGCTGCTACGCTCGGGGGGCTTTACCCCGATGTGAATGTTCGTGACCGAGCGGGCACGGGCAACATTTCGTCAATTTGTAGAGCACAGGAATATATAGATGAAACTGTGATTTTCTCCTTCTCGTATTGTTTGGTGTAGGCGATGATGGGAGGGACGCTCCATCGGTTCGGGCACCGGATCTCGGCTTCAAAAGGGATCTTGCGGAAGCCGGGCGAAGTACCCGCCTGCACGGCCATGCGGTTTCCGAAACCTACCCCCTTGTGCGCTACATTGCGAGTAGAACAGACATGTCATTTTCGTCCCTGGGCGGATGCGTCGGCGAAGGTCAATTGATGCGAAGCTCCGCTCGGACCTACCGAGAGGGGTTCCACAGTCTCCGCAGAACACTCGAGTCACAATGTTGTCCGAAGCGGCCTTGCCGTCGTAGATCTTGACAGAATCTCCCTTACACTCGACGTCTGTGACTCAAAGATGACAGCTCACAATGACATCAACTCTGATTTCTTTTTGCCGAGCAGTGTGCCGCAAATAAGCAGCACAAGTTGGTGCGGCGGGCGAATTTGTCGGAGATGACTGCGGCCGAGTTCACACATCGGACCATGATGCTCGTACTTTGAACTGACCTGATTGCTTAGCCGAAACTCTGGTGGTGTAAGCCGTTGCGGATATGGCTTGGCACTCGATGCAGCGGCATACAATCTGAGATTCGTTGGTCGAGCTGTAAGAGTCATGATCAGGGAAGACGCGGGAACGGTCAGAAATGGAGAGCGCCAAAAAGGCCCCGAGATTCCACTGGCAATACTCAAGCAATCGTGATTGGCCGCAGAGGCAGGAACCGGTGTGACGCATATTGGACGGGTGTTAGGTAGGTGGTGGTAGGAAGAAGAAGGGGAATACAAAGGAATGGACTTTTAGCTGCGAAGGAAGGGAAGAAGCCTCGCAGAAGTGCGCGGTCATGAGTGACCGTTCGGACTCCGACGGCGTCGTGCTGGCGCTACGCCATTGGTAGAGGCCTACGTCGGTGCCAAGCCACCGACGGCTTCTCTCCGGGCCCCAGATCTTGGCGAAATCATTTGATCCCAATCCAGGCATCTTTCCGAGAGTCGACACAGGACCCCTCACCCTTTTCTTGCCCGAAATCAAGAAGTGCCGCCGCCAGCTACTTGCGCCTCTTCGGCCAGACTTTGCGCCCCTGGGCGGACTGCCAAAGTTTTCCGGGGTCGAGGCTTTCGGTGAGCGTCGACAGCGCCGACCGAGACAGGGAAGTATGCAGAGAAGCGTATGAAAGCCCAGCATAGGAGGAGACTTGGCTCGGAACCGAGTAGGTACAGCACCCGTCATGAGAGCTTGCCGCCGCGAATCGACTAATCGTGGCATCACAATCGCTCCTCGCTCAGATCACCCATCGTCTGTAATCACACCACATCGGTTCCGATGAGTCGTTTCGAGTCTGCAGGCACGTAAGTCCGCTTTGAGAAGCCTAGGGCAGAGGTTCTCAGTAGCATGATGAGTTTTCTTCGGCACTCGGGCTACCACGGGTGAAAGACGAGAAGATTCGGCCTCGCGGGGCCCGTCCTGCTCATCTCAATCGGTGTTAGTCGCCGAGTGTGCATGGCTGAAATGTTTCCTGTCTCTTGTTTTTCCTCGTGGGGGATCAGTGGCAGTCGACGCCATCTTCAGCAGAGGGTGACTTAGGTGCTCCGTCCTCGAAGAGATGGTGACCGTGATCCTGACAGAGGAGGCTCGAGGAGATGCCGTGAAGAACAAGCAAACGCATAGATGACTATGCATTCCAATCCTCAAAATCGTGGTCTACTGCTACATGATTTCCTTCTGCACTGCGTTGTCGATGGCCTGAAGACCAGTCCAGCGGTCCTTGGTGAAGAGCTCGGCTTCGAAAGGGATCTTGCGGAAGTCGGGCAATGTACCGGTCTGCACGGCCATGGCGTCACCGAAAGCCTTCGACTTGTGAGCTGCAATATGGGTAGAATGAGGCTCAGTGGAGGGTTGATCCCCGTCCCAAAGGCATATTCCCACGGCGGGACGAAATTGTGAAGCGCCGATCGGACTTACCGAGAGCCGATCCACAGTTTCCGCAGAAGACCCGGGTTACGGTGTTGCCCGAAGCCGCCTTGCTGTCGTAGTTCTTGACCGAATCGCCCTTGAACTCGACATCTTGTCAAAGGGGAAAGAAGAGCACAAGAGGTTAATTGCGACGCTGCACTCGACGACATCCACCAATGGGGGCGAGATTGCCCGATCGTGATACTCGAACTCTGAACTGACCTGATTGCTTGGCCAGGATGTTAGTGGAGTGAGCGGAGCCCGAGGTGATCTGGCAGTCGGTGCAGTGGCAAGCGATCTGAGATTCATGGCTCGAGCTGCAGTGGACACGAAATCGGACGATGTGTAATCGGTCAGAGACGGCGAGCTCGCACTCAAGGCGGGCCCAAAGTTCAGCAGGACCTACGCGATCTTGATTTGGACAGAGCCGCAGAGGCAGAAACCGGTGTGAGGCATCTTGTATGGGTAGGAAGTAGGTGTGTGGGAAATGGTGATCAAGTGGATGGGAAGAGGTCAAAGAGAGGAGGACTGCACGAATTCGGGGTCACTCAGTGGTAATGACGGATCACCGAGTAACCTCCGTGTCGATCCGATCGAGCGCGAGGTGGGACGAGTGTGGGGCACGAGATGCGTCATCATTATTAATCCCGGCCCCTCACGTATCAATCCCGCCCGTCGCGTCTAGATGAGGTAGGGGTTTACCTACGACCTATCACTGGATCTGGATTAGTAAGCTCGGGTATTTTTTGAATCTACGTTGAGCTTATTATAGGCACTTACCAGGTGATAGGAGGTTCCCAGGCACCAGGTACTCAGAGTCACTCCTAGCTGCAGTGAGAGGGGGGGGGGGGGGGGGGGGAGCGAAGTGCTTACTATTCGGAGCGACCCCAGTGACATTATCACCTTGGATCGCTTTTTAACGTCTACAAACACCACCCTAGATGTTACGTGGTTATTGGCTACCATCCTTTTCGGCCCTCGAGCTTGAGCTCGCGGAAGTGAAGGTATGTGGCGAAGCTGACTGAGTTGGCCGAGTCGGAGTGAGGACTATTTTTGACCACTTCTCGCCAGATTTAATCGGTGCCTTTGAACAGGAAGAAGGCTTGGATCGACCTTGAGACATGGAAGAAGTAGGCGAGCGAGATGGGGATCGAGGTCTGCACGTGGAAGTAGGGTCCTCGCTGGGTGAAAGCTCAAGCGCTCAAGCTCACCTCGAGGAGCCGCTAGCTCAACAGGGAGAAGTTGGAGAAGGGGAAGCCGATGCAGACAAATCCACGTCGCGGTGCCCTGGAATTCCTCGATACGAACTTCATCTTCCCGGGCTTAAACCGACCCCAGAGGTCACTAGCCGTAGCGGGCGCGACCGTTGCAATCGCTCAATGAGCCAACTTGGTCTGCACGGCCGGGTTCGACGAAGCGCCACGACGTCTAGCTAGCGGCGTGTCCGTCCCTGAATCGTTTGAAGCTCTCGACGTCGCATCAGACGTGTCGCTCCTATCGTCGTGGTGGATATTGCTACTTGAGCTATAGATAGTGTGTCTGGCCTTGACCAACAACTTTTGGGGAAACCTCTCAAGTGGGGCCAGACCTTGAACGGAGAGAGGAGACGCGCGACCGTCGTTCGAGAGGAGCCACCACCACGTTCCCCACGCGACGACGACTGCGCTCGGACTACATTTGCCAAGCGTTCTGGTCCTCCTCACCTCAAGTCGTCTGAAGGCCGGAAGTCTTACGTGGGACAATACGGATCGAATCAGTTTATACTTATCGCACACATCATATACTAAGATACATCAAACACGTTCAACAACATCTCGCACTAACCTCCAAACCTCTTAAGCATCCACAGCCCCCAACGGATCCCTCACCATACCCAACGTCGAAGACCTCTTTGCACCTCCCATCGAAGAAGGAGGCGAAGGTGATGTACTACTCATCAACCCCAGTCCGATACCATCCCCCGTCCCTGAACCTCTGTCCGCAAGACCGAATGTCATCCCCGAAGCTCGAGTCGAAAACCCGGTGAGAGGGAATGGAGCCGCGCGGGCGTTCGCTCCGAGTCCGAGCGCTTTTTGAGTGTGCGGTTGTGGGAGGGGTGACGACTTGCGTCGTATTGAGGGTGTAGAGGATAGTGGTGGGGAGGGGACGGTGGGATGGGCCAGACACGATGAGGCGGGCTTGGTCTCGATGAACGCCGGCCCCAAGTTCAGCGAAGGCGCCATCGATGCATCACGACTCGCAGGCCCTAGTCCAGGCGAAGAAGGATGCGTACTTGGTGGAGTCACTGGTGCACTCGAAGACGATGTTTCGGTGATGCTCGTCGAAGTAGCCGACGCCGAACTGATTAATGGACGCTGGACCCGGTTGCTGTCGATGAGTGGAGACTTGGGCATTTTCATGGTAATCGCGCTGAGTCGGCCCAAGATGCTCTCATCGACGAGGACGGAACCATCAGAGCCTAGAACATCTCGAACGTGTTTCAACACGTCCATAATATCCGTGGTCGAACGAGACGACCCATCGGTAGCGCTATCCTGTAAGGCGGAGACACACGCGTCGATCGCCGTAGACAGCCTGAGGCTATTCGAGATTGACAGAGACGGGGACGAAGGGGTAGGAGGCAAGGGCCGCGTTGTTTCTGGCGGTTGACGATGCGGCTGTTGCACGACGTCCCAAGGCGCTTTGTCGGGTATTCTTGATAACGGATCCCGAGCAATGGGCCTTGCCGCCGCTTGAGCCGCCATACCACGCTAGAGTGGTGAAAAGCATTTTTGTCAGCTCCAAAGGAGAGGTCAAACTTGTAAGGACGAGCAAAAAGACCCACATTGACTAGATCATTGATCGTGGCCAAACCCCCTTGCAGAGCCCCTGTCCAACCCAGCGCTTCCGCGCGTCCATACACCCCCTTGGCCAGATCACCGACCAAGCCTTTCCCGGCCAAAGCACCATTGCTCACACCTCTTCCTGGACCCCCGTTTCTGGGTAAATCATCTTCCCCCCGTTCTAGTCTCAACAGGTCCGAATCACCAGCTTGTAAGCCGTATTGCTCGTTGACGCGAAGGATCATTTGCGCCGTCGAAGGTGAGAGGGAATCGCGGAGTTGTAGAGCTTGAGAGATGAGATACGTCACTTGATGCGAGTTGGGCGAGGAGGTCGGGTAAGGGTAGCGGAGGAGGAGGGAGAGACAGCTCGAGTAGTCGGCCAAGAGCAGGGCGGAGCGGATGCGCAGAAGCATCGCGAGGCAAATGAATTCGGTCACCCGGAGCTGAAGGAAAGGTATGAAAAGGAGATGAGCTCGGGTGCGGCGGCAAAGCGTCAGTCTGAACCGCTCACATTCGGATCTTCAGCGAATATGCCATCCCACACGAGCAAAGCTTCTTCGACAGGAAACTCCCTCGTGAACAACAGTCTCAACCACCTGATCGTGTACAACTGGGGCTCAATACCGAGTCGATCTAACTTGGCATGCAGTTCTGGGTCGATCGTCGCGAGCAGAGAGTTGTGGATCCTCATTGATGTCGCAACGATAGGCTGGACCATCACTGTCGATACGGCTACAGTGGCCGAAGATGGCGTCTTGCTCGTCGCTGCAGGTAGGGATACCGAAGGTGTGGGATCGTAGAACGACTTGGCAGACTTCATCAAGGTTGTGAACAAGGACCACGCATCGTGTTCGATATGATCTCGACTCAACACGAGACGCGCCAGCCCTTCCGAATCATGTGGGGTTTCAGAGTTCCCATCGCGCGAGGCAAGTGGGGGCAGTGCATCAAAGTCGACGACCCACAGTACGAGTGCGACGAGTTCGTGCATGCCTTGTCGGTAGCCCGCGTCGGATGCGATCGACTTGACAAAGATGAACAAGAGATCAGTCATCTGATCTTGAACTTGAGACGAATGAAAGTAGGGAATCTCGGGAAAACTACATCATGCAGAGACGGGTCAGCGCGGGGGAACAGGAGCATAAAGATGGAAGCACTGGACCGGACGACTCACGTCCTAGACACGTCTTGGCGGATAACCCTCCTCAGCTCGAGGTCCTCGAACCAGCTTGTCCAGGGGTTCCCTTCGTCGATCGCGAGCGGGTTGTTCTGGTCGACCTGGACCTTGGTCATGCGACCCGAAGCAACAGAGGAAAGACCATTGGCGGTGAACTTGGGTGGTACGGGTGGTTTAGAAGATTCGATCGAGGCGAGGGAGAGGTAGTCGGAGCACCATTTGCCGTCGGGTGAACGGAGGTAGGTCGAGCGCAGGGAGATGTACTCTGAGCGAGCATGTTGCAGCATGCGTGCGTACGAGGTCCATGTCGAGCTTGGGATCGAGGAAGCGCCCAACGGTGCCGGTGTTGGCAAGAGGGAGAAGAAGTACTATTGCGTGGTACGGTGTAGGGTGAGGATGAAGCAGAGTCAGCTACGGGCTCCTCCGAAGTGGGGGGAGGCTGGCGAGGGTAGAGACCAGCCGAGCCAAGACGAACTGACCCTCCAATGCAGCGACCTCAGGGTGGTGATCTTACCCGAAAGCGAGAACTGCTTGAGCGTGTGCGGTGACAGTAAGGGGTCACTGAAAAAGCTGTGCCATTGCGACAGGAGCGTCGTCGCCGAGGGTCGCCCGTGGTTGTTCGTGTTCGTGCTGTCATCGCCCCGATAAGCTGGCTCCCCAGCGGAGATATCCGGTGACGATACCATGCTGCCCAGCACGCGCTGGCTTGGCACGAGGTCCTGCACTGGCCAATGCGAGTGAGGGGCCGACGCTGTTCACGCAGGAAGGTTGTGGAGCGGATCCGAGCGCGACATCGTCATTAGTCGCGCACGTCGCGTCGATCGATCAAGACGGACATCGCCGCAAATTCTCCTATTCTTTACATGGCACACAGCATGCATGACAAATCACAGCCCGGTCTGCCAAGCCCAACCGGCTAAATTGAAAATTGAACGCTCGGTAGATTACCAGCGTGGGGGCACACGACGATGCCAGAGTGTGGCCACAGTAAGGATGTATTGCATGTCACGTCCCCATCTCACGCTCTCCACACAGGCCAGTTTCGCCGTGAAGCTCAGCTCGAAAGGAGTCGAGCGCTCAGGCGCTCCAGGCAACTCGCTACTAGAGATATACCACTGGAGAAGTGTGTGACGAGGGCGAGCAAAGGAGTACTAGGTGTTCGAAAGGAGTGATCTGTCCTGCACTGATCACAACCGGTCGCCAGCGAGCGGAGCCCCCAACAAAAAGGGCAGCGAAAAGGGTCAGTACACGTGAACCACTTCATGAGTCGGTTGTTGTAGAGATTGGGTATGGTATGCACTCGGCTAGCACGGTTTTCTAGGCCGCTAAAAGCTTGTCGCTCAAGAAGAGTTGCAGGCAGGAAACGAGGTAAAAAACACTCGCACCGTTTTGAATTGCCCGCAGCTCGATTCGGAACCCAGTGCTTTACAATCATCATCGTGCTTTGGTTGTCCGGATCGGGTCGAGGATGTGGGAGGCTGGGTGTTGTGATTGTAGATCCGGAGGTAGGAAACGGTACGGGGACTCACCAGATGGGACGCGACTCGGTGCGGAGCGAACCCAAGAGGCGATCGCGCCAAGCGAGCCCACGGCGAGGTAAGCGCCGATCTGAGTGATGGAGAGTAATGGCTAGTAGTGGTGCCGTTTTGGGGATTAGAGATCTGACCTCCGGCCCCTGCCGTGTGGACCCCACCCGGCTGCCTCAACGTCTCTCCGCGTCCGTCTCTGTGCAAGCCCTGGACCACCTCCCTGGATACACGTGCTACCATGGTCGAGAGAATCCGTTCTGATGCCTCGAATCGCCTGCCCAATTCGGTGTCGTGAGTGCACAAGATCGCTCCGGTTATCGCCAGGTACTCGCTTCGGCATGCCGTCCAGCAGCCCGATTCTCACACTGATGCAGCACTCTCCCACTGCATCTGCCGCCGTCTGCCACCCCACGTGCAGGCCATCGCACTACTCGATCCGCTTGCTCACCGACCTCGAGGCTCTGCTCTACAAAGGGGCTTCCATCACCACCTTGACCGTACATGAACCAGTCGAATGCATCACCCTCCACGCCGCATCACCCTTGGTCCTCCACGAATCCAACGCGTTTCTCTTTTCGGCCCAACCGGCGTTCGCCCAAGAAAGCTACGCCCCCAAGAGGTGGTTGGACCACATCGAGTACGACGGAGAAAAGGCCAGATTGTTTTTCCAGGGTGGCAAGATTGAGCCAGCCGAGTACAAGATGGCGTTGAGGTGGCATGGCGAGCTCAACGGGTCCATGAAAGGGTCCGTATCTCTTTCTTCTGCAACACTTGAACCAGGGGCCGATCGTCACCACGCTGACGGTCTGTGATATGCGGTGTGACTGCCTCAATCTGGTCTGGAAAGCAGATACTACACCTCGACTTACCCGCGCAAGGGCGGCAAGGAGGGGCAGACCCATGTCTTTGCCTGTACCCAGTTCCAACCAACATCGGCAAGAAGAGCTTTCGTGAGCCACAGCGCTCACTGTTCGCGCTTTGACCGCGCCGAGCTGATAGCACCCTTTCATCCCGCAGCCTTGCTTCGATGAGCCCCACTTCAAAGCCATCTGGCAGTTGTCGATGATCTCCAGGGTCGGCACGACCTCCCTTTCCAACATGCACGTCGACCACGTCGACATCATGCAAGATCGCCAATGCTTCCCCATCGATGAACTACTCGATGACCAAAATTACTCTGACGCAATTACCGGCCAAGATTCCACCGGCAACACCGACTTCGATCAGACCAAGGGGGAGCTCGGGCTTTCCAAGGCTCCGAGCGAGACCGATCAATCGACTGTTGAGACGGATTGGATCGTTGTTTCGAAAGCAAAAGATTGGCACATCGTGCACTTCCACCCGACCCCTTTGCTGTCGTCGTACCTCGTCGCTTTCGCAAATGGTCAATTCGAGTACCGCGAAGATCACTTCACTTCGGTCGGGATGGACGGTAGGACGAGGGATGTCATTTTGAGGTTCTATGCGACGTGGGATCAGATCGACAAGACACTGTTGGCGCTCGAGACGACGAGGAGATTGGTGCCCAAGTGAGTACTGCCTGGCTCACTCAGAACTTGACGGAATAATGTACTCATCACTCTTGTACTGTAGATACGAGCAAGTGTTCGACATCCCGTTCCCGCTCCTCAAACTCGACACCCTCGTCGTCAACGACTTTGATCTCGGAGCGATGGAGAACCTCGGTCTCCAGATGGGCCGCACCTCGGCGTATACCTTTGACCATTCCAAAGGAGGGTCGGTCGCGGCGAGGAAGGGTGTCGTTTCCACCACGTCGCACGAGATCAGTCATACCTGGTTCGGTGACATGGTATCGATGGACTGTGAGTCTTTACGCGACCGTGCTCCGTGGCCTTTCCGAGCTGACCCGCCTGAGAACTGGCTACACTAGGGTGGTCCGGCCTCTACCTGAACGAGGCGTTCGCCACACTCATGGGAGAATGTCTCATGATAGACCGTCTCGAACCTACCTGGAACGTCCATGCCTCCTTCATATCCGAACACCTCGGCCGCGCACTCAAACTCGACGCCCTGCGCTCCTCGCACCCCATCGAAGTTGAAGTCCCCGACGAAGCTGCCATCTCGCAAGCTTTCGATGGTATCAGTTATTCCAAAGGAGCGAGCGTCTTGAAGCAGTTGTGTCAGTGGATCGGTGAGGATAAGTTCGTTGAAGGGGTCACGATTTATCTCAAGAAGCATCTGTGGGGGAATACGAAGACGATGGATTTATGGGAAGGGATTGCGAAGAGCTCAGGCGAGGATGTAGCGAAGGTCATGGATAATTGGGTCAACAAGGTCCGTCAGAATGGTGCTAAAGGAATCGGTTGCGAGCCACTAGCTGACAGGGGTTTGGACTACAGATTGGCTTCCCTTACGTGGAAGTCGAAGAAAGCGTCAAAGGGCTCAAGTTGACCCAGCACCGGTTCCTCAGCTCTGGAGATGCTACTGTAGGCGACCCATGCTTCGATACCCCCGCACGTCTAACACTGACAAATTATCCCTCTGCCGATCATAGGCCGAGGAGGATGAGACACTGTGGCACATCCCTCTACAATTGTTGACCGTGGATCCCAGGACTGGCGAACGCAGAGTCAACCGATCTCTTCTCTTCTCGGATCGCGAGATGGGGCTCGCCTTGCCTGATATCGAGAAGGGGATTTACAAGCTTAATGCCGAATCTTGCGGTGTTTGTGAGTGCACCTCTTCGACTGATTCGCGCTCGGAATCGCTAACACTGACTTGAACAGATCGAGTTCTATACCCCGCCTCTCGTCTCGAGCGCCTCGGCGAAGAAGCCATCCGACCCCACTCGTCCCTTTCCCTGACCGATCGAATGGGCTTGGTCCAAGACGCTTCCGTGCTCGCCTCTTCAGGCTACTCGAAAACGTCGTCCTTCCTTGCGCTTGCCAACCTCATCGCACCGGCGGAGAAGGAATACCTCGTCTTTTCTGAAATCTCCTCTGCCTTGAGTGCGATCTCGAGTGTTTGGTGGGAAGAGGATGAAAGTGTTTTGGAGGGGTTGGCCAAGTTGAAGAAGCGGTGGTTTGCAACGGAGGCGAAGAGGTTGGGTTTGAATCCTGTAGAGGGGGAGCGGTTGGAGGACGTCGAGTTGAGGGCGTTGAGTTGGTCCGCGATGGCTTCGAGTGAGGATCCTGGGTGAATTTTGAGGAATTACGGCCGAATCCAACATCGCGAATGAGGGTTGGACTGATGTGACTGGTCTTTCAATCTATAGGACTATCAAAGAGTTCCAAAGGCGCTTCCGACCCTTCGTCGAATCGAACGACAGTTCCCTCATCCCTTCCGACCTCTTCCTCACCATCTTTCGCACCTGCGTCCAACACGGTGGAGCAGGGGAATACGAAAAAGCGCTCCAAGTCATCCTCGCCCGACCCAACCCCGTTCAGTTCACAGCTGCCGTATCGGCACTGTGTTCGACACAGGACGAGAAGAGGTTGCAAAAAACGCTCGAGTTCGTCTTGTCGAAGCAGGTCAAGACGCAAGATATCTCGTCCTTCTTCATGTGGCTTTCGATGAACCCATTGGCGAAACGAAAGCTGTGGGGGTTGTTGAAAAGCAATTTCGATGCGTTGGTCAAGAGGTTGGATGGGAATTTCCAGGCGCCCTACATCTTTGGGAAGGCCTTCAACACCTTTACGACGGACCAGGATGCGGATGAGGTCGAACGCTTTTTTGAGGGCAAGGACACCCATATCTTCCAGCAGGCTTTGGATCAGGTGAGTTGCTCAGTTCCTGGAGAGCGGCACGTAGAATGTAGAAGTTACTGAGGTTAGTTTTGTCGGCGTCGATACAGGGCCTCGAAGCGATCCGAGCCAACGCCGCATGGCTCCGAAGGGACCGAGAAGATCTCCGCAACTGGCTCCAAAAGAACGACCACATCTCGGCATAGAGTCCTTCGTATTTATCTTAGGCCTTTCCTTGCAGCTTCGTCATATCTGCATTTCATTTCCAATTACTACAGCTGATGCGGGAATTAAAATCCGGGTGGTTGTCGCTGGGACAAGCGCGGCGATCGAACGCTCGGAGTCGAGTTTGTTGGCGTGCCTGTCGTGGAGGACGCTGCGATCGTGGCTGACGCTGGGGTTGGAGAGATGGTCGGGATCCGGCCACCTGGAAGCGGTACTTTGAAATTCTGGTCATGGAGAACAAATTTCGGGTGGTCAGACACATACCCCCCTAGGGCACGAAAGAACAAGATCTCACCGTTGCTTTCCCATCCCTATACACCTCCTCCAACACCTCCTCCCAAGTCCCCTCCGCCTCCAATCTATAATACTCCTCATACAACTGCAACGCCGTCCTAGCATCTTCGATCGAGTCGTGCGTGTCCGATTGGATGTCCATTTTGAGTACTGCCCAGGCGAGGAAACGGAGGGAGAGCTTGCGTTGGCGATGCGAGAGATGGTATATGTTGACGGTGTCGATGATCTGGGAAGGGGGGATGTAGATGTCTGGGGTATATCATTGCTGTGAGTCAGGACCCTCCTCAATTCCCCGAAAGCCCAAATGGTGACGTGAAGGTGAACTCACTGATGATACGGAAATCCTTGTTGAGCCCGTGACCGATAAAGACGCAGCCGAGATCGACGAGCATCCTCAACTTCTTGTACGCGACCTTGAGCGGGACCAACGTATGTCTCGAAACAAAAGGATCGAGATCACCGGCTGATAACAGGCGAGGTGAACGTCAGCTCGGGAACATCAACCTTGGATGAGCAAATTCAACGTCAGCGTACCTCGAATACCCGAAAACTCAGTCAAATAATCGACGACCGATTCACTCGTATGAATATGGTCATCAATAAACGGAATCCCCGTATCCTCCCCTTCCCCTCTCAAGACCGAGACCCTAGCCAACGTCATCCGACTAGGTCTCAGGACCTTCTTCGTTCCGTCGGAGTGGAATTCGGCTTCTTCCGATTGGAGGGAGACGAATTCGGCGTCGATGGAGATGAGTGTTCCCGGACGGGGGAGCTCAATCGTTTTAAGGGGTTGGTGTTTGATCAGTTTTGGATCGCGGTTCCTACAGGTTCGGTGAAATGGGTGAGGTCAACATCACTGATCCGGTTTTAAGGCTGACGTCGGATTGGGCTTACTTTGAGACTGTGATATCCTCGCACAGGATCGAGGGGTCGCCCTTGAGAGGCAGCGCCGAAAAGTCGAGCAGAGTCGACAAGTCGACGCGCTGGTAAAACAGAACCGCCGGAATCTACGTGGGCGAATCAAGCACATGTCAATCCACCAAATCCCCATCGAGTATGTCGAAGGAAAACATACCTTCCATGAACTAGGGAAGCTCAGCGCCTCGTCCTCGCTCACGGGGCGGACGAGGAAGTCGTTGAAGACATGCCACGATGGGCCAGGGTTCGTTTCCTCCGATGACACTGTGTGCGAGGCAAGATTGACTGGGTGAGATGGATGCTTTATCGCATGCCCTAACTTTTCCCAAAACCCACCTCTGGCCAGTGCGACCAGATGCGGTGCATCTCCTTCCGACTGGATCTGTACCACCATGGCCTGGTGACGAGCACGGCAAGTTGCGTGTCAGCTTGGCAACACGGTCCAGACAATCAGCAAACAAGCCCACCTTTAATTCATAGACCACTCCATCTTCACCCTCAATCCTCTCCTTCACCTCCTCCGGCGGACTCTTAATGCTCAACACCTCACCCTTCCTCCTAACCTTGAATCTCGATTCCAAGAACCTCCTTCCACCTCCCGAACCCACCCCACTCCCCGTTCCCATCGTAGCCGCTGACCCATCCATCCACACTTCCAATTCATCCGACGTCCTCACTCCGGCATTGACGACTAAAACGGGGGGCAACAAGGTCGTCTCGGCCACGACGCGACGTATCCGTAGATGATTGGGTTGACGACATGTCGAACAGACCATGCGGGCGATAGTCTCGCGGTGAATCGAGTTGCGCAACAAGGTCGCGAAATCCGAAGCGGGTGGAACCTCGTTCGAGAGCGCCTAACGTGAGAAGCTGTTGAGCCAGCGTGCCATAATGTAAGCCCTGACCGTGATCATCTACTCACCTGTCTGGGATACAACAAGTCGACCGTGCTGAAACCCGTGTCTCTCTCCGATTGGGATCCACATTGCGAACACGCGCTCACGGTCTTGGCTTCAATCCTCAAGAGTTGAGCCAAGGGTGATGGGACCGAAGCGTCATCGGCGGTCGTCTTGGCTTTGAACAAGGGAGCGTTCGAACCGACGTTGGACTCGGCGGACATTTGCTCGAGGAGGTAGCGCGAGAATGTTTGGATCAGCGAGGCGTAGGCGACTGTCGACGAGGTCTCGTTGTCGTGGTCCATGAGCCCGAGAGCAGATACTGTTGGCGATATAAAGAGGGCGGTCAGGGTGCAAATCCTCATTACAGCGGAGAGGTTCCCGCATGCCGACTTACCTTGTGGGCTTGCCCCAAACGCCCTCGAAAAATTGCTCGCCTGACAGTTCATGCCCTTTGCGTCTCCGAGCATGCGGAACAAGAAGCCAGCTTCGCATAAGAGACAGTTCTCCTTCGGACATGAGGTGTGCGTGTGCGCTTCTGCCAGTGTTCTAACGGGGGTTGTGTAGTGCAGTGCTTGAAGCAACGAGTTGGTGTACGAGTTGGTGATGTGAGTTTCGAGACCCGAATACGATGTCTTGTTGTAAAAGCTATCGGTAGTCAAAATCAGGTCAGCCTAGGACACCTCTATGGCGCGACCACGTAGAGACTGACCCAAAATCAAAGTCCTCGACACCAAACCTCGAATACTGAATCTCGACCTTGCGATAATGATTCGGCATCTTCTTCTTGCCCTTATCCTCTTCACTATCTTCCCCCTCCGCAAGGTCCCCCTTCAGATCCTTGAGAGCCTGTTGTTCCTCCGTCACCCCATCGCGCTTCTTCTTCATCGCCGCTCGCTCCTTGTCACTCCTGAACATGGGAACGTCCATGCCCATACGGCGTTGATCGTCGACCATCTTGGAGACTTGGTTCCTCCTTTGTGCCACCCTCATACTAGGAGGGTAGGCGGCGTACCCGACAAAATCGACCTGCTTGACGCTGGCCAACAGCGCGGGGTCCAGGACGGGTTTCCGGTGGTGCAGAGGGTGAGGACGGAGTTCGGAGTTGTTCGCTGTGGCCATAGACAGCAAAGGTTGCGAGTAGTAAGGCATCCCAATCGAGTTGAGCGGGGTCTGATCGTTCCAAAGAATTCTTTCGGGTGGATCGACGACATCGGGGAGCTCGATCTGCTCCGCCTCGAAGCGCAGAAACTTGGAGTCGTTCTGCGCGGACCAGAGGTGAACATAGCCTTCGGTGTCGGTCAAGGCGAGTCCTTGGCCCGTGGGGGATACGGCCATGGACGAGAGGTAGGCCGGTGTGTCGATCTGGAAAACGGATCCTTTGCCGACTTCCTTGAGGTCGAGCATCTGGACCCTCCCCTCTGCACTGGCGACAAAGACGGAGCCCGATATCCTCGGGTGGAACTTGATGAGCGCCGGTGGGGTCGGGAAGGGGATCGGGGAGAGCGGTCGTAGGAAGCGCGCGTCGTGGAGTTTGAGATAAGGGTCGGGTAAGGGGAGACCTTGACGCATGGTGTAGCCGATGGTGAGGATGTAGTTGCCTTCGACCTCGAGCTGGGAGATGCCCCCAGTGTGGGCGAGCACGGTCTCGGTCGTCGACAGCTCCGAGGTGCGCGCGTCGAGCAGGACGAGTGAACCGGTCGTTGTCGACGCGACTAGGTGTGTTGATCTTCTTAAGTGAACGAACGGGGATGATGTGGCTTGACGGCGTACGACCGATCCGCGGTTGAGGTTGACGACGAACAGATCCGACCCGGGGCCGGTGGTGACGATCTCGGACGACCTCGCGGGGGTGTAGGCAAAGGTGGTGAGCGGCATGGTCGTATCGGTTTCGATCGTCCACGAGGTCAGCCCTCTCCGATTGGCCATCTTGATGCTCGAGTACTGGTTACGCCTCGCCGAGGAGGACGCCGAGGACGGAGAAGCGGATCCCCCACCTACGCTGAGGATGCCGTTCTGGTCGACCGCGATCTCGCCGACCGGACCCTGGTGCGCCCTGTAGCTCGTGTAGCGTGAAGTGAGACCCGACGTGGGGTTGCAGAAGTAGGTCGACACGGTGCCGAGGGCCGAAGCGGCGAGCAGTAACGGCTGAGCGGGGTCGAACACGCTCGAGCTCGCGGCGGTGGGGAGGTACATGGACGGCAACGGGTGCCACGTCGAGCGGCCATTGGGATCGGACGACATGGTCGAGGATGGCGGTTGCGATAGCGCTGATCCTGGTTGTTGCCCTCCCGGAGGCTGGAGAAGATGGGATCCGCCTGGGAGATGGGACGGCGACGACGACGACGACGACGACGACGACGAGGTGGGGTGATGAGCGTGGGCGTGCTGAGGGTTACTGTGGTGGTGGAGCAGAGGATGGAACGGGGTGGGATGAGGATCGAATGCACCGACGTAGGTCGCCATCGAGGGCCTATTGTAGTTGTTGGGACCTCGTCTCTCTTCTCGTCCCGGGTCGGTGAATTGAGGCTAAGACAGAGAAGCGCGAGGAGCAGCGCGTTGGAGCCTGTTTAAGCCTGTTTAAGCGCGATGGTCGATCGAGGTTCCGAGTCGTCTCCTCTCCTCTCTCTCGCCTCCTCTCCTCTCGTCTCCTCTCCTTTCGCGCCGCGTGTACGACGTCGCACCCAAAACTCAATCCCCGCGCATCTCCTCTTTCGGCTTCGTGCCTTACATCTCTGTCAAACACGTCGCACGTCGCACGTCGCACGTCGCACACTCGCACGGACGCTCGCTCAGCACGCGATGTCCCCCTCCCCGGAGACGGCGGTCCCGCTCGAGCTCGACGTGTCGACGCTGACCTCTCGCAGCTTGATCGAACAACACCTCGCCGAGCTGACCCGCCACGAGTCTTCCCTCGATGACCAACTGCTGCAGCTCATCACGGCCAAACAACCCCTGCAGGCCCAACTCGATCGATTGGGTTCGCTCAAGGAGGTCGTACATGGCATCCAGAGCGAGGCTTCCCATCTTTGTCGTCAGGTCGTGCAGGTCGCTACTACCGCCGAACGCGTGGGTGGCAAGGTCAGGGTACTGGATCAGGAGCAGGTACGTTCGAGCAGTTCTCTAGTACCGCATGCTCCAGAGCTCACCCCCACATGTGATCGCTCCACTCAGTCCCGCGTCAAGGAAGCGATCGAATACGTCCAAGCGGTGCAGGACCTCAAGACCTCGATCGCTGCACTCGACGCCGCGATCGAGAAGCATGACTGGGAAGCCGCAACGAGGTTCATGCAACGAGCCAGTGCCATAGACCCCAAGATCGTCGCTTCAGGATTCGCGGAAGCGGTCGTCGTCAGTCTTTTGCTCGGGGCTCGGGATGTGGGGCACAGAATTCAGGCAGGCTGATACAGTATTCGCGTCGGTCTACGTTGAACCCCACGCAGCCTACTTCGGATCTACCGCAACCTCCTCCAGCAACACTGTCAATGCTACGCGCCTCGCTCTTGAAAATCTTTCTCGAATCGTTCCAGACCGCCGCCGCCGCGGGCGACACGAACAACATCAACCGCTTCTTCAAGCTGTTCCCTATGATCGGGGAGGAAGACAAAGGTTTGGTCGCTTATGCCGAATGGGTCGCTGGTATCGTCAGGGATAAGGCGGGTCAAACAACGGGCAAGAGTCAGTCCATCTCTCGTCAGGTTCGGGGTGGGCCCAGAAACAGCGAGCGAGATCTGACAGGCACACTGCCACGTCTTCAACAGGTTCGTCTCCCACGCATTTCTCAACTGTCCTCACAAACCTCTTCGAATCGATTGCCCTCATCATATCCCAACATCAACCCGTCGTCGAAAAGTACTACGGACCAGGCAAGATGGTCCCCGTCGCTTCGAACCTCTTGACCCAAGCCGACCAGCTGGGCCTCAAGACGCTCATGGCGTGGGAGGAGGAAAGGAGAGTCAGGAAGAAGCTCGTCCAAGTCAGGGAATCAAGGTTTTATGGGTTATCGACCAATCCAACCTTGAGTGGTAGTGGGGCAGGGGCTTTGAATTTGCGGAGATCGGCGATGACGCCTTCGTCGACGACGCCAGCGAGTCCGACGATGGGATGGAGTAGCACGCCTCAGCCTCAACTGCAGATGGAGGATGGAGGCGTCGATCCGAGGGAGATTGATGCGCTTTTGACTGAGACAAGCTTGATGAGTGGTAGATGGCAGTTGTTGAGGCGCTTTCTGTATGGTCGATTGACGGTGAGTCCATGAGTCTTTGGGAGCCTCTAGCTGGCATCAAGTGCTAAGAATCTTCCTCTCGCGTTCAGGACGATGATGACGAGACACAGCCCGCCCCACCCTCGACTACTCAACCTAAAACCACGGCGACCCCCACAAAACCCGGTGCCATCACTTCCGACGACTCTGCATCACCCGACACCCCTCCCACCCTAGCGATGATCGAAGAATCCGAGCTAGGCCAAATGCTCTCCGATAAACTCCGTGCCGTCTATCAACCTCTCAGCATCTGGTACCTACGTTCCTCAATCGAAAAGGCGCAACAGATGGATGAGCTCGAACTCAACTCGTCGCCTTATCTCTCTTCGTCTCTGGACGATACGTTCTACATCCTCAAAAAGACGTTGTATCGACTGTTATCGACGAATCACATCGAGACGGTGGTAGGAATGGCGAAGGAGATCCGGACGATCGTCGATAGGGACGTAGGGGAGGTATGGGAGTACAAGATGGATGGCGCGTTCAAAGAAGTCAATTCCAGCTCGAGTGCTATGGCTGTTGGGAATGTCATTGTTGGTGGAGTACATGTCAATGTTCCCGGTGGTCGAGCGAGGGAGGAAGAGAAGGAGAGGAAAGAGGCCGCGGCGAGATCGGTATTTATCGTGCGTTTTTCTGGTTGCTCCATATTGCGATGAACTCCACCGAAGCTGATTCCTCTGCTTGACCATAGACTTACCTGAACAACCTCGACACAGCCTCCGAGTATACGCTTAGGATGATCGACGAGATGCTCGCCGGTGAGGCATTGCAGAGCTCCTTCTTCGTCGAAGCCGAGTTGGAACGCGCAAAAGTGGCCTTCTTGGGCGTCAGAAGCCTTGAAGAACGCTTCAAGAGTGTTTTGAGGGTGAGCAACAACTTCTCAGTGTAGACTCTCGTGATCATAGCTGATTCCCATCCTTCCTTTGCCAACCCATAGTCGGGTCTCGACACCCTCTTCAACCAACTCTCGCGGCCTCGTCTGAGACCGTTGCTTACGGACGTGTACAAGGATATTTCGTACGTGTTGAACGAGGACACGTTCGCCGAAGCCGAGTACAGGGACGATGTGCGCAAACGCTTCGTCAAAGGATGGGAGGCCTTGCTGGCGGGATACCGAGTGAGTCGTGTCCCGAGGCACGACGAACCACAAAAGGATTTGCAGACTAATAAAATGCCTCATTTTTTCTTTCTAGCAATCCATGACCCCAGCCAACTACAACCTCTTCTTCGCGCACAGCATATCCGTCCTCGTGCGCCCTTGGGAATCGCTCATGCGTTCCCTCAACTTTACCGAGTTGGGCGCCCTCAAATTCGACAAGGACCTCCGATCAATTCAATCCTACCTCTCCAACCAAGCGCCTCTTAGTTCGGCGATGATGAGGGAGAGTTTCTCGAGGTTGAACCAGATTGCGATGGTGTTGACGATGGAATCGGAGGAAGAGGCGGATGAAGTCCTCAGTGCGATTGGCAATCGGTTGACCAAGGGAGAGGTGAGGAGTGTGTGGGGTTTGAAAATACAGCAAATGGAGAGGTAACGTTGGTTCTGGGTCTGTGTTGTAATTTATCTCGTCGTGAATGCCCGACGCAAACGTCCACGCCAGTTCACCTTCGGCATGGGTTTTCCGGAACGGCAGCTCTCTCCAGACTCGCTTGACCCGTCTCTCAAAACACACAAGTCCGCCCCGAGAACGTCGGTAGCACAAACACAGTTATCGGCATTCTTTCTCTGCTCCCAACTCGGAAAGCCTTCTACTCCCACCACAAAAACTCCTCGATCCCTTCCCTCCTTATGCGAACTTGCCCTGGATGTGGCCCTCCTTCGAGTTGCGGAGGTGGTTGTCGGCGATGGCCCATTGGAGGAGGCCGTAGCCTGTTCGAATGGGATATTCCCAGGGCGGGTTCGGCAAACGATGGACGTCGTTCGAGTGCACCACCGAGGAGAGGTGCGCGCCGGAGTGAGTCCAGGCGGAGTGACGGCGGAGCGGAAAGGCATGTCCAAAGTCGGAGCGGTGGTGGTAGAGAAAGGTGGGAGTCAGTTTCGGCTTCTGTGTATTGCATGCGACTCGTGTCCATCTCGAGGGGGGGTGATGCTCCGTCCCTGCCACGCCCCGAACCGCTCCGTACGCAACACTCCGATCGTCGTCCTCCCCGCACACAACATCCATCCCCTACACGAATGCGTTGTATAGATGTCCCAACTTACCGGCACCGAGGGGCAAGACAAAATAGACGGCCTGGCCCATGATGCGCCTGTAGCCGTTGACGATCCAGTGCGAGAACGCGCCCCGCATCGACGCTTGTCGCATAGGCGAGACACCTGGGCACAGGACAGGAAGACGTGGTCAGTTCCTGGGATACGGGAAGATGTAGAGGTGGAGTGGTATCATCGGCAGGACGCGGGCACGGCTGTCACGATTGGTCACACTGACTGTATTGTGCCACGCCCTTTTGCTTGGGTCCACCCATCTGTACAAGCCACACATCAACCCTACGTCAGCGCCCAAACAACGACGATGCTTACACGCTCTACACGACGCAGCGGAGTGACACCGGAACCAGCCGAGCCCACCCGCGCATGCTGCCTCCTCTTGAAGCCAACTTACATCTCCCCACCATCCCATGTAGGTCTTGCCCGACTGGACGATTCGATAAGCAGGAGCATCAGTTAAGAGTCCATGTGCGACCTGTGCCCCTTGCCCGCTCCATCGCACTCACAGGCATGCCGGATCGCACTGCTGAAGTCGGGATCATTTCGCGAGCTGATGGTTGGTGCTGGCGGGACTGGCGCGCTTTTGGCTGGAAGGAGGGAATCCGCCGGCGCGAGCTGCAAGCGCCAGCCACTGCAGCGTCTTTTTTCTAAATCTAATAGATTTCAATAACAGTCTAATTTCTTTTTAATGCCTAGAATTCACTGGAAAAGTCGGAGGAGATGCATTGAAGCACACTGACCAGACCAGCAGTAGTGCAGGACTCGCCGATCCTGCAACAGAAACGACCATACCCACTAGAACCCCCCTGGGTGTGGTCACAAAGATACGAGCCGACCCTTGCCGACGCCCAGTGAATCGACGCCCGTAGATCCTCGAAAGCCGTTTCGGTGATCCGTCGGTTTCAAAGGTTCCGACGAGGATCGGCGGCGGCGAGAAAGCTTCCAGATCGAGTGGAAAAAGATAACACATGACTCCATCAGTCTCCGCTCCGAGCGAGAGACAATCGGGCATTCGAAGGCGGAAAGAGCGGGGTGACTCAGGGGCCGGAGAAAGAACGATTCAAAGACGCCGAAGGAGCGGGCAGCTGACTAAAAGATGTGCCAGAGACTCGGACGCGTTCGTGAGGCACATCACGCAAGATGTGGACCGATTATTGACGTGGGCGTGGTTCGGGGACGCGAGTTGTTGACCTGGATCGAGGGATCCCAGGGAGAGGAGGTGGGCGATATCTTCGGCATCCGAGTGAACCCTGCGATTTCTGCGCAGGCCTTCTACCACGACTTCCAGCGTTGCTCAGGGAACTGAGCGAAGATCTTTTGATGCCCTTTAGGGACAATAGAGGGGTACAGGAAGGCATGGTGGCGGTTGGACGCGTACACAAACGAGGATAGAGTCATCACCTCGCCGTCAGGGCCTCGGAAGAGCGTCGGGTTCACGGAGAGTTACATTCCGTGGCCCGCTGTGTAGAAGAGTACGTGGTTTGCCCATCGCTCGAGGTTCTGGGCCTTGGAGAGTTCAGGGGGGTTCAGCGTTGTCGCCGACGCCCAGGCTTGGATGTAGCGGACCCAGCGTTGAGGGAGAAGCTCCCTCGTCTTTTTCACCCCGTGGTCCCATTTTGATGGAGGGTGGCAAAAGTAGGCCCACCAGATCCAGATCCAAGGGCGACGATGCTGGTTGGTGGGTAATTCGCGTAAGGTAAAGGCGCTGGTATGCCGCCTGAAGACGAATGCGGATGTCGAACGGCGCGACGGCCGACTCGCGATCGGTTGCTAATCCAAGTTCACTAACTGGCAGTTGAAGCCGACATTTCAAAGCGCCTGAAAGTTCGTGGCATTGAGTTAAGGACCTCACTGCTACAACGCTAAACTGCCAGAAATCTCCGAGATTTGGATCAAGCTTCAAGCTAGTTTCCTATGACGAAGTATTCAGAGAGCCAATCACCGGGCACTACGCTGAAACCGCTGCCGGGGTCCCCCTCTTGCGACCCCTCCTCTCCTCATCCCCCCTCCTGAATGTCAACGCGAGAACAAATTTCAATCGCATCGACTTAAGCATCACCACACTCAGCCGATACCGTCGCAGCCAACGGATCCACGAGTGTGCACGCGCCTATCATCAACACCCTTGACCCCGCCCCTCAACTCGCCCAACTCGACCTTCAACGCCTCGAGTTCCCTCTCGGCGCGACCGCGGCACGCCTCGATCTTGGCCGCCGTCGTAGGGGTCAAGCCTTGCGAGTTGGGCAACAAGGTGAACGCATCGGCCATGCAGTTGAGCACGGTCGTCAGGTTCTGAGGCAAGTAGCGCAAGATCGGCGATCCACCCGTGGCGATCGCGTGGTCCGAGTAACGGATGATGTAGCTCTGTGGCACAGGAACAAGATGGCGAGGTCAGTCAGGCTCATCCGACGACAGCGCTGTCATCTCCTTCTCAAGACTTACCTTGGTGAACTTCCAGTGGCGGTCCCTGAACTCGCGCACTTGGTCGACCATGAGGATGTACAGGGCCAAGCTCTCGGGGTTCTGCTGCGCAAACTTGAAAACGCCCGTCTCGGACGCACGGCGCTCGAGCGCTTCGAGGTACACACGTTGCGCCGAAGGACGGTATTCACGGAACTCGCGCAAGGTCGATGTGAGCTCATTCTTGGGGTGTGCACGAGTGATCTCGAGCAAGTTGTCCGCAAGGGGGATGATGGACTGGAAAGCACCGAGGATAGGAAGGTCAGCTGGATTGGATCACGGAGATCTCACTGTCCGAACCTAGACTGCAGACTCACGTCGTTGGCTCCACTCTCACCACGGAAGTATTGGGGCTCGTCAGTGCCGATGCCCTCGTAGACGACGCCGTTGGGGAACATCGAGTTGGACTTTTTGGGGCCCGTGCCAAAGATGAATGATCTGAAGCGCAAGTAGTCGACCGGCCTCGACCATGACCACATCGACTCCATCGCGACTTGGATCTTTTCGTACGTCGCGAGGAGGTCACCCATCGCGCTTTGGAACGCCTTGTGGTCGCCCGTTTGAGAGGCCTTGAGCACATCCTCGGCCGCAGCGACAACTCGACCGGTGTGGGCCACCATGGTGACGTGCACGAGAATGAAGCCGGCTTCGGAGCCGCTGGCATCCTCGAACGCGCGGAGGATGTTGAGGTTGTCCGTCGCCCATTCGGAAAGAGGGCCGAGCTTGCCTGCCTTGGCCTTGGACTGAATTTTGACGTAGTTCTGGAGAGCGTACGACGACGAGTACTCCACTGTACAAGAGTGATGTCGTCCACGATGTCAGTCGCAAGATCGAGCTAGAAGCAGATGCACGACGCACTGAAGGGGAAGTGACCGAGCTTATCGGCGAGCTTCCTCATCGGAACCGCGAGCTCGCGAGGGAGGCGGTTGTTGCCTTCGCCGTAGACTCCGGTGTGTCGGAAGCGTTGGTCGACCGGCTCAAGGAGGAAGGCTGGTGAGAAAGCGACAGTGCTTCAGTTTCCCAGATCGCGGTAAGATCCCCCGCCCTCACAACTCCGCTCACCCGAAGTGGCATAGCAGTAATCACGGAACAGCGCCGAGAGAAGCTGCTGGTTGCCTGCAGTGCCAAACGACAGGATAAGGGAGAGAGAGCCAAACGCAGTCGTGACGTTAGCGAACGTCCATCAACGAGTATCAGGCGTGTCGACGGGCAACGTAGGAACAACGTACCACTCTCGATGACTTGATCGACCCTGCTCTCCAAGTCGACCTTCTTGAGTTCGGTCTCGCACGCATCGGCGAATTGGCCGTGGCCGAGCAAGCCGACGCCGCCGTTCGGTTGACGGATCGTCATGCGCTGCAGCAACGACTCGAGGGGAGCAAACTCGGCGGGGAGGTTGGTCAACGGATCGACTCGGGGGAGGAAACTGTTGTAGATTCATAGTATATCGTGGTGTGACAAATTTCGCCGAGGTTAGTGAGGAGTCGAGGCGGGGGAGAGGGGATTGGACGAGTGGGAGATCAGGAAACGGGGCAAGATAAGCGAAAGGGGCGATGCCGAACAATGCCGAGCCGGAGCCAAAATCGTCAGCCAAACAGCTCCACGTCACTTGGACACCTTGCGCAAAACATCAGATTAGATAGAATGCTAAAACTGACCCTCGCTCTCGAGAGATGGTGAAGACAGGCAACTTGTCGCGCTGGGACGGCTCGACGTCCTCCAACAGCACGGGAGCTTGAATTGGGGTCGCGATATGGGTCGCGAGACCTCGGGAGCCAGTATTCACGGTCGAGGTAGCGAGTCGGCGCTGGGCCATGACACTGGGTCGAATCATGATGGAATGGAGTATGGTTCTAATCGGGTGAATCGACTGGAGGGAAACGGTGGGAAACGGGTAGGTGATTCGAGTTGCGGAGGGGAAAAAGAGAGAAGCAAAGCCGGGCGAAGCTGGAATCTCCACCCGACGGTCAAACGCCGGCGGCCATTCGCTGCGGATAGCCCGCGCGCCGGCAACAGCGCGCGCGAGAACCGCTGCGGTTACCAAGGCTGTGGCTCGGGATGTCCCGACTCGAGCATACGATATGAAGGGGTCACAACGACCTGCACCGCTCTCTCCATTTCCATCACATAGCGGATAGGGAGGAAGTAACTTAAGTCTGCGATGTAGCGGTGACGCACTCGTTCTTTTTCGCCAAATCCAGTTAGCCGACTCTTCAGAGACGTGCATGACTAGTGCTCATGTCAAACGAGCGCGCGAGACGCGTCGCGTTGTATCCCCGCTTTCTGGCTTTTCGACTTCGCCCACCTCCTTCGAGGACGCCCCTACACACCACGCACGCCTCACCTACGCATATATGCACCCATGGCCCCTACTCGCACTCAAATAGTTCTCGTCGAACGTACCGCCAAACCCAGACTTACTAAAATGACCGCCAACCTGTCGAAAGGCCGCACCTTGTCAGACGAGGCGATGCCTGACTCGACCATCCCCTTCCCCAAGGACCTGGCGGCGCGATCCCGCTTCGTGTTGCCCGATGGCAGGAAGTTGACTCCCCACCAATGGAAGGTGAGTGACGATCATGTCCCGTCTACATGTGGTCGGATGACCGGTGGGCGAGGCGTCTTCCCTCTGCGGCGGGATGCGTACCTACCACTTGCTGACTTGGACCTTCTGTCCACTTTTGGCACCTGTGCTGGCACCTGTGCTGACAGGTGTATGATCACATCTCGTTGATCCCCGTAGGCAAAGTGGCAACCTACGGGCACGTAGCCAAGGTATTGGACTCGTCACCACGAGCCAGTGAGTCGGATCACTCTCCTCCGCATACATCGAGCCCGGAGACTCTTCACTGCGTGCTCATCGCATCATTCTTGAACCGAAACAGTCGGCGGAGCGCTCCGTTCAAATCCTTTCCACCCTCACGTCCCTTGCCACCGCATCATCGACTCCAAGCTCTTCATCGGCGGCTTTCAAGGGCAATGGGGCAACAACCAAGGTGACGAGAACCAGATCGGAGGCAAGGAGTTGAAGAAGCGCAGATTGTTGCGCGACGAAGGTGTCGACTTCGACCGCAAAGGCATCTTGATCGGAGGTGCTGACAAGGTCTGGGCGGGCTTGTGAGAGTTCATTGTGGATGTGTTGATCTGAGATCTGCACACGTGTTCTCATTGAGTTTCTTGATGCAATTCGGGCCCTATATCTTGTCCACCTTTTCGTCGTCTCAGTTTCAATGGGGGTACGTAGGTTCCTATGTCTTGCTTGGAGCCGTCGCTTCTTGCATCGCACTTCACGTATTTTAATATGTATTTCAAGCCAGCTTTGAGACTAGCATCTATCTGTGTAGGCCATGTCTCTTCGATGATCCGGAGTTCTTCCGCCTGTAGATGAGCTCCTCCAGGGATCAGAGACGGCCTCGGCCTCATTTCTCGGAAAGGGCCTTGACACCGGGCAATTCCTGTGTGAGAGTTGAAAAGTTGAAAAGCGGCACGGTCAGCTCATGAGTATGTCACAGATCGTAACACTTCTCAAAGACACTGACCTTGCCCTCGAGAAGCTCGAGCGAGGCTCCACCACCTGTCGAGACGTGCGAGAGCTTTTGCTCGGCACCATACTTGGCGCAGACGGTGGCCGTGTCACCACCTGCAGATTGAGGCGAAAGCGAGCAATCGCATCAGCAGTGTGATCCTAAAAGTAGTGTTTACCACGGTAACGCACCACCAACGATGACAGTGGCGCCATTCTCCTTGGCCTCGATGCAGGCATCCAACGTCGCCTTGGAGCCCTTTGCAAAGTTGTCAAATTCAAAGACACCGGCAGGGCCGTTCCACAGGATCGTCTTGGCCTTTTTGATGGCCTCAGCGAACAATTTGCGTGACTCCTCTCCGGCATCGAGACCCATCCAGCCCTTGGGGATGCCCTCCTTGTCGGTCGCGGTGCCGACTTGGGCATCCTTAGCAAATTTGTCGGCTGTGATGTAGTCGACGGGGAAGACGAGCTCGACGTTCTTGGCCTTGGCCTTCTCGACCAACTCGGCAACCTTCTCGGCACCGTCCTTGTCGAACAGGGAGGTTCCGATCTCGACCTTCTCGAGCGTCTTCTTGAAGGTGAAGGCCATACCCCCGCAGACGATCAACGAATTGACCTGCATCGAGTCCAAAAACCTGCGGGTCAGCGTAAATTTGGGGTGGGCCTCAGATGTAGAGCGGGGACCAACCTTGTCGAGGAGGTTCTCGATCAGCTGGATCTTGTCAGAGATCTTAGCACCACCAAGGATGGCCAAGAAGGGGCGTTGCGGTTCCTCGAGGACCTTGGCAAAGTACTCGAGCTCCTTGGTCATGAGCAGACCGGCGGCCTTTTGGGGCAAGTCGACACCGACCATGGAGGAGTGGGCTCGGTGCGCGGTACCGAAGGCGTCGTTGACGTAGACGTCACCAAGCTTGGTCAGGCTGGCTCGGAACTTCTTGACGGCCTCGGGGTCAGCCTTGCTCTTTTTGCCGTCCTTGTCCTTGGACGAGCCTTCCTCCTCGGCGTGGTAGCGCAGGTTCTCGAGCAAGATGATCTCGCCGTCCTTGGCGTCGGCAACGGCCTTTTCGGTCTCCTCACCAACGCAGTCGGAAAGGAAGGTGACGGACTTGGACAAGAGTGACTCGAGCTCCTTGGCGACGGGCTTGAGCGAGTACTTCTCTACGACGTGGCCGTCCGGTCGACCGAGGTGGGACATGAGTACGACGGCCGAGGCGCCTTGGTCGAGGGCGTGCTTGATCGTAGGGATGGCAGCGACGATGCGCTGTGGGTCAAAGACGATCATGCATGGCACGGGATTGGAGAGAGGGTGCACGGTCACCAGATGAGAAGTGCGGGTTTAGGGGTACAGATGGGTTGGGTCAGTTCAAGTGCCAAGAACGGTGCTGCAATAGCGATCTCTTTTGCTACGGCCCAGATTCGTAAAGGGCTGACGGCGTCATAGCATCACTTCACCGCGGTCCCATGTGCGTCTCGACATGTGCAGGGGGTGTCCATGCGCCGTTCATCGATGCGCTCCACCGTCGTCAACCAGGAGTGGGCTCCGGAGACTAGACACCGCAGAGAGCCACCGACAATAAGAGACCCGACAAGCTGCCGCACCCACTCACCTGATTGTTTGTGATCTTGGGCCCATCGAAAGGGACGTTAAAGTCGACTCTGTGCATGGGCGGGACATCTCGTCGGCCTTGAGAGCGCGTGGATGCGAGCAGGTCGCACGTACCGGATCAGCACTTTCTTGCCCTTGAGCTGGACGTCCTTGATCGAGAGCTTGTTGGAAAGAGACACTGCAGACCACCCGACCACCGTCAGCAATTTGTCTGAGGTCTGACCAACACAGCATGTGACGTACTGATGTGTAAGGTTGAGTGTATGGGTGGGGTGCAGCGATGAAAGCGACCAGGCGTCCCAGGCGCGCAGGGTCCCCCAAGTCAGTGCAATCGATCGGACATGCGCGATTGGCTCCGAAGCGTACAGCCGCAAGCGCGTGAAACTCCGATGCTTCGACGTCGTGCGCGCCGGGATTCGGAGAGTCCGAACTTGCACAGATGAATACCGAAGGTTACAGGTCTACAACGCTAAAAGACGGAACCTGAAACAAGAACATGTGTGCTACTGCCCTTCTCCATGCATCATGCCAAAGTCTTTTACGCGCGGGAGTTCGTAAACTTGGAGAAGTCGAGATCGCCATCTGCCCAAGGATCAATAGCGGACACCACGTCAGCACGGTCCGGCGAAAGCAACTCTGGAATCCGAGAAGCCCACATTCATCCTCGGTCGGCAGATCACTCAATTCGGCCAAGATGGCTTTCTGACTCGTCGGCTTGTTCGGGTCGGCTTTGGGTCGTGCCGCACCCTCGGGAGTAACTTGGAACAAGTCCAGAATGCCCTCGGTGCCCAGCGTCGACAAATCCGAGTTTTGTTGCGTCACGACCGACGATGCGATGTTGAGTTTGAACTTTTGCAGACTGTGGCACGAAACTCTACCGTCAGCTGATACATCAGGGTAACCGCTGCATGACCACTATCAGTACTGACCCCATGATCTTTTCCTCCAGAGTTCCACGCATGATGAGCCGATATACATTCACAACCTTCTTCTGTCCCAATCGATGGGCACGATCCATCGCCTGCAGATCCTTCATTGGGTTCCAGTCGTGCTCAACAAAGATGACCGTGTCGGCTCCCGTCAGATTGAGGCCAAGACCACCGACGTGGGTCGTCAGCAGCAAGCAGTCGATTGAAGGGTCCGCGTTGAACGTCTGCACGACGGCGTGTCTCTTCGAGACGTCCGTAGATCCGTCGAGGCGCATGTACGTCACACTCGGCATCAACGCTCGGAACAGATCGCGCTCTACGATATCGAGCATCTGTTTGAGCTGGCAAAAGATGAGCACGCGGTGCTGCGAAACGGCTTCGTCTTCGGCTTCAGACTTGATCGTCGGGGTGCCGATGCCGCAGTCGAGCAAGATTTGGCGCAAAGCATAGAGTTTGGGCGCGTGGACCACGTCTCGAATCAAGGGGGATCCGGTCTTCTCGAGGGCTTGTTGGTGCCGAGACGACTCGGGATTGAAGACGAGCGAGGGGTGGTTGACGAGCTTGCGAAGGTACTGCAAAGCCTGGAAGACGTGTTGCGGTTTACCTCCTTCGCCTGATCCGGAGTCATCCCCACCATCAACGAGCTGCTGACCCTGTGACTTGGAAAAGTCATCGTAAAGGTCCTTTTGCAGTGGCGATAGCTCGACGTAGTAATCCTGGATGATTTTGGGCGGCAGGTCGTCCAGGACGTCCTCTTTCAGGCGTCGCAGGAGGAATGGCAGGACCTGCTTGTGTAGCGCCTCGAGCGCGAGTGCGCCTTCCTCTTGCTCCTTGGACGAGCTTTTGGCATCTCGACTCGCTGCGATGGGCTTGCCAAATCGGTCGTTGAAAGACTTTTCGGACCCAAGGAAACCCGGCATGAGGAAGTCGAACAGACTCCACAGCTCGAGTACGTTGTTCTGGATAGGCGTGCCGGAAAGTATCAGGCGATGGATCGCTCGCAGCATCTTGACCGATCTAGTGAGCTTGGTTTTGCCGTTCTTGATGATGTGGCCTTCATCGAGGACGCAGTAGTGCCAATCTTGCTTGGAAAGCGTCTCGATCTCATTCCGCGTCACTTCGTAGGATGTGATGACCACGTCATAGGACCCCAGAGTCTTGCTGATCGAGTCGCGGAATGCTCTCGGCCCAATAAAAGTGACACAGCGTAGGAAAGGGGCGTACGTCTTGATCTCTTGTTGCCAATGGCCCGTCAGGGTCGGAGGACAAATCACGAGCGAGGGAAGATGAACCGTATCGGGCGATCCGGTCTTCTTGTGCCGCTCAGCACGCTCGTGATGCATGCTCGCGAGTATGCAGATCGACTGCAAGGTCTTGCCGAGGCCCATGTCGTCACAAAGCAGGCCGTGGAGCTGGTACTTGGCGAGAAAGGCTAGCCAACTGACACCGTCTCGCTGATATTTGCGCAGTTCGATGCCGATTTGGATCGGGATCTTGTACTCGGCCACCTTTTGACCGTCCAGAAGTTGGACAAGGAAGTCGCGTTCTGCTTGACGCTTCTCGAGCAGATCGCTGGAGAAGCCGGGAGGATCTGGCAGGCCGGCTTCCAGTGGTACAAGTTTGATCAGCGAGGCAAAGGTGTTGGTTGCGACGAGACGAGTATCATCGTCTGGATCACTCATCCGACCCAGGATGGGCACGATTAGGAAGATGACGTAGGGCAGAATCTTGATGTCGAGAAGGTCGACGAGATGGGAGACGAGCTCGACCGCTCCCCGTCGGTGTTGCACGTTGACCGCATCCCCAACAACGGGCACGACACCCTCGACGACGTGTTTCATCCCTTCGACTGAGATGATGTCACACAGTGCAGCAAAGCACTTGCTTGCTGCATACCGTACGACGGCGAACTTGCTTCGGATCGCTAGGGTCAGAGAAGGCAAGAGCTCGACCAGGCGACCTCGTAGGTTTCTGTCAAGTTGCTTGGCGCCTATGGGGAGGACCGTTAAGCAATCGAGAAGGCTTTGGCCGGCATCCGCGCTTGTCGCTAGCAGCTGATCGGCTTGGTTGACGTCGCCTGTAGGCAGACTCACGAGATGATGAGCTCACAGATCGCCAACACTTTTCAACATTTAGACCTACCGGAAGCAAACGCTGCAAGCAACCCTTCGGACATTCCGCTCCATAGCCTCGGCACCCGCCCCAGCAAATCGTCCCCAAACCGGATCGAAAGCTGGGCCAAAGCCAACTGCGCACCCCGAAATGTGACGCGAGCGGTGGCAACATCAGCCGATTCGACCTCCTTCTCCTTGAGCTCCTTAACAGCCTCGCCTCGAGCAGGTTTGTACTTGAGGGTCAAAATACCTTGCGCGGCGTTCATTTCGTCCGCAAAGATTGGCGTGCGCGTCTTGTCCTGGCACAAGAAGGTGCAAAGGTTCTTGACGATCTTATCAGAGGGATTCGCTTTGATCGTTGACCCAGGAGCAGAACACAGGTCGATAAACGCGGCGATCGCAAAGGCAGATCGAGCCTGGACCTCGGGATCCTGTTCGAGCTTGACGGCATTGTTGAGGCTTCGTACGAGAGGTGTGAGTTTGGCGGGAATGACGCGCAGCGCCACGATCGCTCCTGCGATGGCCGCTGAGACCTGTCGATCTCGACTCGCTCTTCCAGCTTCCCATTGACTGATACCACTCTTGATCTTGCCGTGCTTCTCTTCCAACTGTGGAAGTGCCGTCCGTGCCGCGCCTTTAGAAACGAAGCCGACCAGAGGGTGGTACGAGCTTTCAATATGGCGAGCGTGGACGATGCGGAATGGTTTGGGGACCTGCGGGATTTTGTCTTTGGTGACCTTGCCTTGTGCCGAGAACGCAGCGTACAAGGCCGCGCAATCGGAATTGAGCTGAATAAGAATCGAGTCTAGCTCCGAGTACGATTCGGGCGGATCGGCGGCAACAGCGGAGTGAAGGATGGGCACCAGTCGAAACGCCAGCGTCGAGCATTGGGTCAAGGGTCTTTCGAGCTTGGGTGCAGCCGCTGCGCCCCACTCCTCGATGATGGTCGCACCCAGGAAGCGTTCGAAGGCGGAGGTAGAGTTCAGTCGCGTCGTCAGCTCATCAGAGAAAGTCGAATCGTGGGTGCCGAACGGCCATGACGCGATGAGCTGTCCTAATGCGATTGCACAAGCAAGACGTGCTCTAGTGACTCCCTCGATCGAGACGAGCGCCAAGTCTTGCGAGATCATCGGTCTGTCGACGTTGTAGACGTAGCCGCCGGTGCCGCTCAGGCTTGTCTTGGCCGACCAGAAGAACGCCGTGTTGAGTGGCGTGCCTACTGGGGTCGAGACCAGTGCGAACCATGTAGCGACGTGAGGTGAGGCAAGGCAAGCGATTCTGGACGAAAGCGCCGAAAGCAAGACTTGCCACGCCCGAGCCGACGTCGCGCGAATTTCGGCTTTGTTCTCGACGAGGAGGTTTTGGAATAGTAGTCGCAAGAGTCGATCGTCAGCCCAGCTCAGATCACTGGAAGGCAGCTGAAGAAAGACGAGGATGGTATTGAGGACGGCGACACGAACCGATGTAATTGTGTGTCGGAAGAAGGGATAGAGTCGAGGCACCAGGTCTGCCAAAGGACGACCAGCGGTCACAAGCGCGAGCACAGAAGGGTAGCCGAGCAGAATGGCGAGCAGGTTCATGACGCCGCCGACCGAGCTTGACAAGTCGTCTTTCAGATCGCCGAGGCATTCCCACAAGACCTCGACGACCGTTGCGAGCTCGACAGGGAAGCTCGCGACGAGTGCATCGGCGACCGATACGAGGGTTGCTGCTGCCGCCGATCGCACATCATCGTCCCCATCTCTCAGGCCTAGGAGAGCTGCGTCTATGACCTCCTTCAGGAGCGCCGTTGCAGTCGATTGAGGACCATCAATACTGGCCTCGGGCTTCATGACCTCGGCTGGCTCGGCTTTGGTGCGAACCATGTCGCCTTTGACCGTCACAAGGTACTTGAGGCCCAGCAGCCCGGAATGCCGTACCTGCCATGCGTAGTTGACTCGACGTCCTGCATTCGGCTCTTGGGCGACGTCCGCGTCTCGCTTGTCGGACAAAGCGCGGGAAGGCGGCGCACCATCCTGATCGATCATCGCAATGAGCAAGCGTTGGACGAGGATGACCGAGCTCACTGCCATACAGGGCAGCAGAGTCGCGAGCGCTTGCGCCGCCGTTTCCCTGACAGGTGCAACCACGTGATCCGCATTATAGTCGCCGAAGCGATCGAGCGCAAACACACAAAGCAGCTTTGCAGCGACATCTTCGGACCAGCGTCGATGTCGTTCCTGGTTCGCGGCGACAGTCTGACCCGCTGTGAAAGGGATCGAGTCGAGTTAGCTTTGGCATGCCATATTCGAATCTCCGAAACGCGCCCTTACCAATCTGTCCACCACAACGGCCTTGCAACTTGAGTACTTCCTTCAACCCAAGAGCGGCACCGTGTCTCGTCTCCCAATTTGGCGATAGTAGAGCTACTGCGAGGCGCTCGACCGTCCCTCTCCATGGCCACTCGCCAGCTTTGACCTCCATCTCGGCCCGGTTCTGCGCCTCGGCGTCGACCATGACTTCACCACCCTGACGTTGCTTTTCGAGTTCCCTTTCCCTAGCCCTTGCTTGGGGGTCGATCACGACGGCTTCGCTTTTGACGTTGCTTTGGAATGTAGAGGTCGCGGGCATGCCGTTCCCCGCATCAACGGCTCGGATTTTGGCCGGGGGTGCGGCGAGTGAGGCAGTGGATAAAGCCCCTGCCCCGCCGTTCGTGGTTGACTTGGCTTCCGTCTTGCGCTTGCGCTTGAGCTTGTTCCGTTCTCGAGCAGATAGACCGGCAAATTCGTCTTCAGCCTCTGGCGGTGGTGTCGCTACGACTCGCATGGAGTCGGTGGCTGCGGCGTCGTTCGACGCCGATGCGATAGGTGCACTGATCGCAGATGATCTTGACGCCTCTGTACCAATTGGCAGCTTGGAAGTGCTGGTGGCAGGTACATCGGAGATAAAAACCGAGAGGGTCTTGATCGAAGCAGCCCCTTCGTTCTTGAATTTGGGTAGGGGCAGAATCGCTCGAGCAGTTGTGGTTGGAATTTCGGTGACCTTGGGCGGATTGTTTGAAGCCGATTCCACACCAGCGGCTAGCTCGGCCGAAACGTCGACACCCAAATCTTGCTCCATTGGCCCACTCATCCCCAATCCGAGGTTCGTCATGGCTTCTCGTTGGGCCTTTGCGAGTTCTTCGGCCGACAGGTGCGAGATATTGCCATACTCGTTGCCCGAGCTCGAAAGGAGCAGCGAGCCTTCCGACAGGACCTTCATGACGTCGAATTGATCCAAGGAGAGCCCGTCGGACAGATCTGCGTAGACATTGTCGTCGAGCGGGGTCGAAGCGGGTGCAGCGGTCGAGGTGGGATCCCATATTCCAACCGCCTTCGAAATGAAGCCTAGTGCGGCGGCGGCAGCTTGTCGCGTTTCGGACGAGCGTGATTGCAAATGAGGAAGGATCTACAAGAACGATCATAGTGTTGTTCGCCCATTCTGTCAGCTCAGAACCCTCCCCTCACTGACCCGCCAAAGCGCAAGGCGGTATCCGTGTGGGGCGAGCGAACGCCTGAGACCCCAAGGACTGACCCTCGCAACGAGCTGTATGACCTCGTTCCACTCCCCGTCGACTCCCTTCCACAGTGAAGCTTCTTCTCCTCCTCCGAGTGGGTTGTTCAACTCGATCTCGGCCTTGACAGAAGGGTGTGCGACGCGGGTGCCGGCGATCTGCCCCAGTTGACGAGCCGCCGTCAGTCGCACCGAGGCGGTCGAGCCCGTCTCGAACAATTGGATCAATCGGTCCAATCTGGCCGTGGAAAGCTCATCAAACGTCAGTATACGGTACCAGTGTGATTGTTGACGAGGCGTGACTGACCGGGAGCCCGACATCGCAGTGCTGAGATCCGCGTTTCCTGACGGCTGACTTGGAAAGCACTCAAGAGTCGACCAAGATTCGCTACTGCTACTCGCGACGTCACGACTTCACCAGCCGCCTCGCGACTGCCTCGCGCTAGCGCTGGCCCGATCGGAATATGCCGGCAAGCACTTTCGGATGTAGTTCACCGGGCGGACTGAAAAGTTAACAACCCCTTTTCAGAAAAGACGTTTCTCGCGATAGGGCCTTCACAGTCAAGCAAACTCGGCCTTCCCAAGTCGACCATCGCACCGTGTGAGAGATAGATGCCGAAGACATGATGAAGCAGGATTTGACAATAGCTGTCACATCATAGGAACAACACTTGTTGCACACGTATTTACAAAACTGCGCGCGGCATCTTCCTGCTCGCTTGGCGGACCTGTTCGCGAAAAATGGCACAGAACACAGGGGACAGGATCAGTGATTGGGCTCGACCCTGCGAGCAGCGCCGAACACGACTTACCGCAAGATCTCCGAGAATCTCCTCTATCGATTTGCAAAGAGAGGGAGAAACAAGCGGCCAAGGTCAGCAAAGTACAGACTTGACACCGCGAGGCAGAGGGGCCAACTCACCTGCGCCACCGAGAATAGCATCGAACTTTTGCGTGCGTTGGAAATGCTCTGGATACAGGTGTGCAAGCCTCAGCAACAAGGAAGCACGCAGGTCTCCAGGTCTCATGAAGAAGGTCCACTCACCGATCATACCACCCATACCACCTTGCGTGATACCACGTCCACCAAAAATCTGAACGGCCTCGGACGAGATCTCACCGGCCATCTTGGTGCACCACATCTTGAGCGCACCGATCGGGCCACCGAGTAAGTCACCCTGCTGCGCGTAGGTGAGGTGGTTCATCTGGTAGGTGATGTTCTCGAGATAGGCCTGCAGCGACTCGATCTTGGCGAACATGTGCGCGAACTTCTCGCGAATCACGGCTTGCTCGATCAAAGGCTTGCCAAAGACCTTGCGCTGGTGGGCCCACTTGAAGCACTCCTCGACGATCAGGCGCGACCCGGCGACGGAACCGCAGCACATGACCCAACGCTCGTGGTTGAAGTTGGTCAAGATGACGTAGATACCCTTGCCCTCCTTGCCCAGCAAGTTCTCAACGGGCACCTTGACGTTGTCGAAGGTGATGTATGCCGTGCCGGCCGCGGTCGAGTAGGATGTCTTGATCAACTTGGTGTCGACACCCTCGCCACGGCGAATCAAGAGCATCGAAAGGCCGTTACCGGTGTTGACACCGGTCGAGAAGTAGTCCGAAAAGTTTCCGTTGGTGATCCACTTCTTGGTACCGTTGACGATGTAGTGCTTGCCGTCGGCGGACTTCTTGGCCATGCAGCGAAGACCGGCGACGTCGGAGCCGGCGAAGGCTTCGGAGATGGCGAGCGAAATGAATTTGCGACCGGCAAGGACCTCGGGGATGATCTCCTTCTTGAGAGCCGGCGAACCGTAGTTCATGACGGGGGGGAGACCGATGACCATACCACCTTGGAGACCATCGGCGTAACCGCGAGCACCCGTGCGTACGAGCTCTTGCGTGACGATTTGCTCATGGAAGTAGTCGAAGTCCTCACCCTTGACACCACCGGGGAGCATCAAGCCCTGAAGGAGCTTACCGGGGCCGAGACGCATGTGGTTGATGTAGACACCCTCGGCACCCATCTTCTGGATGAGTTCGACCGTCGGTCGCTCGTTCGACTTTTCGTGCGCCTGGGCCTCGGCGCGCACGTACTCATCGTTGAACTCGCGCATGTACTTTTGCAGTGCGCGGTGGCCGTCGTTGTAGTAAGGCGACTTGAAGCCCTCGGTGAGCCAGGTGGGCTCGGCGTAAGGGACGGGCGAAAGAACACCGGGCGTCGGCAAGATGTAGCGAGGCTTGGCGCCTTCGATCGTGCCAATCACGAATCGCCCGTACTTGACAAGCACTTCGGATCGGTGCATGCCGAAGAAGGCATCGGTGGCATCCTGTGGGGGCGGGTTTGGTCTAGTCAGCCCTCTAGTCGATTATATTGAGCACCGATGCGGGTGTCACTGACCTTGCCAGCAACGAGCTCATCGAGCAACACTGCGGCTCCACCGGGGTGCGTGTCCACAAACTTGCTCAAGCTGCAGTGGGGAGGAGCTGCACTTTTAGTTGTCGAAGCTGTGAGAGGACAAGATTGATAGAGTACAACTTACTCCTAGGGGTGGTGGAATGTGCAGAGTAGGGACAGAAGATGACGGCCGTCAGTGCGTGAGCTCGTCGCGGACAGGTAACGCGCGACGCGTGCCATTCGGGCGCAGAGCTTACATAGACGGCCGAGTCGATGATGCACCAAAGATCACCCTCCTTGGAGTGCTATCCGTTGGCAATCGCAAACGAGGGACGATGTTCGAGTCAGTATACAGACGATGAGTGACGTGTTGCTTTGGATATGATGGCAGCGATCGCAGAGAGCCACCGCACCGCAGAGAGCGCCGGCTCGGCGTCGATTAGCCGGAGGTCGAGGATCGGCACGGATGGCGCGCGGTCCCAGTGCCTGCCCGAGCACAACGATCCAATCACAACACACTCATTGACGTACTTTGGCGACTTCCTCCTTGGTGTAGGTCTTAAGCGACTTGGACTTGGCCGTGGCGGGCACGGTGAGATACTGCGTCTTGCTTTGAGGAAGCGACATGGCTGATTCTGAGAGCAGCACCGGCACACGTGAAAGCCGTCGACGAGACCACGCACGAACGGCCGTTGAGCGACCGTGGGGGGGCGATACACGATCAGTGGCAAGGTGAGAGAGCAGGGTACAGAGGGCGATGAGTAACGCGAGATAGCAGGTGACCACACTGGCACTTACGATGATCAAAGTGATTACAAGGAGCGGGCGAGACGATTGCAGAGAGGCAGGATCAGAAAGAGAAAGCCTTCGACCGAGCCACCCCGCCTTTTTCTCGGCGGCGCACTGCAGCCGCCCGGCGCTTTGCGCTGTCGTTGAGTGGCGAGGCGCCCGGCGTGTGGCCGAAACCGGAGTAGTCGCTCGCACGGACCACCCAGGTCATGACAAAGACACAAATGATTCCAGCCCTACACACACTTTTCAAAACCACCAACCCGCCGCCAAAGTCACCCCATTCGCGGCGCACCATTCGAGAAGGTCGACCTTCGCCATCTTGTCCGTGATTCCACACACGCGCAGCGAGGTGAGCTTGGGCATCAAGTGACTCTTCAGCGTCGTGAGCAAGGCCAGTCCAGAAGGATCATCGAATTCTTCTATCAGTAGACGGGAGAGGTCGGGGCTCTTAAGAGAGGCGAAGAAGGTGGGTGAGGAAGGTATGCCGGTTAAGTGCAGATCTCGAAGGCGAGGCAGAGGGACAGGGGGTGAGGGGAAGTAGGAGACCTCCTTGTGCTCTGTGTGGAGGGGGTGCAGGTGCAGTCGTCAGCGGTTGAGGAGACACTTCAGATTTCTAAACGAACTTCTGACTGACCTTTGCATCTCATACCGCCTCTTGGCAGATCCCTGACGCTCAGCTCCTCGAGCTGAGGCGCGTAGATCTTGACCAGACCTTGAGCGACAGGGGCGAACTTGTGCGACGTGAAGGACGACTTGTTGCGGATCGCCAGATATTTCAACGTCGTAGAAGAATGTTCCAGCAGTAGCTGGAGATCTGCAATCGAGGTTTCACCCCATGCAGTCGCGGAAAGCTCGAAGCGCGTGAGCTGCACTTTGTATCGCTCGAGAATGCAGGGCTCGATCTCCTCGTGAAGCAGCCAGTCTCTGTTGGCATAAACTATCCAGTCAGCACAAACCAGCCCGTTTCCAAACCGCCTGAAAGTCACTTACGGAGCGATCCTCAACGTCAGGTCCGTAATCCTCGGGAGCTCGGCCAGCAAGATAAATGTCTCGACGGCCGAGACATTGCGTAAGGTGAGAGTTGTAATGGAAGGAGGAAGAAGACCGGGCTTCAGAAGCTCGGGATGGTGACCAAAGTCGGCATCGAAGGTGGTGAGCAGAGGGCAGAGAGGGATGATGCTTTTGACGAGTTGCTGACCCCTATTTTTGGCCAGGACAGAACGAACGGTTGGATCGTGGACATCAGCAGCGCTCGATCGGAGGGACAGGCTGCGACATATACTTACAGGGCGACATCAGCGGCACGTTCCAACTCGTACTTCTCAACGATGGTTGCCGGTGCGGTAGGCATTAGTTCGGGGAGCGAGTGGTTCTTGGTGCGACAGCTCGCGTCGATCGATCGCACATGAGCGCCGGCCTGGACATTCTTACGGAGTGTTTCGACGAGCTCTGCGGGACGGTGATCCTTGATCTGTTACTGACATCGTCTCTGGAGTGCCCAGGACTCACCAGCATCTTGGCAGGTCCGCTCGCCGATGATGATGGAGCGGTGAAAGATTTCTCGCACGACCTCGCGCCATTGACTGCACACGCCCGCGAGCAATCTGTAGGCGCATGTCTGAGTAGTCAATTCCAGTCAGTACCAGATGTCGTGTACACCTAGAAGGCGGTTGAACTGACAGAGCACTGCGTGGTGATGGGCAGGAACACGCCATCGCAAATGAAAAGTTCGCTTCTCGCCGCGTTGACGGCATCCTCGAGGATCTGGCGAACGATCTCGATCGGCAGTTCTGATCTCGGACGCTTTTGGGTAGAGGTAGGCTCGAGATTGAGTTCGCGGATGTGAGCTTCTTCGAGGTTGCCGATGCTGGGGGAAAGCGTGCACCGGATCGGTAAAGTCGGTACTATCGGGGGATCGGCGGGCACGGTGAAGATCGTCCAAGCAGGATGACTGTAGTTCTTCTGCATGATTCGAGAGCTAGATGGGGCACAGAACCAGTGGACGTGGGTTGTAAATGGGTTTGGTTGGAACGTGATGAAGCAGAGGTGGATGTCAGGGCTCGATGGTGTGATGAACTGTCGGTAACCACTAGTGTGCTCTGGTGTGCTGAGACTTTGCCCTCGAGACCGGGGCGGTCCTCTATCAGTGGCGCCGAGTCATCGCCGCGCGCTTGATCGGACCAGTGGCATCATCGGACCGGTGACGATCCATGGTGACCGCCCCCCAAACGGTTCTCCAAAATCCACGCAACATCAAGTGCCGAGCCGCTCTGTCACCGTTCGTTGTCGCTCGGACCGTGGGTCGGCTCTGCAGACCACATCCACTGCCGGACTCAGGGGCGCTCTCGCCTTTGTGGGGTGAATTTCAAACCCGTGCGGAGGCGATTCTGGGGCCGCATTTTCGGTTGGCCCGACAATACTTTATGTAGTAAATCTACGACAGAATGCGCCTGTCCTTCCGCCAGATCTGGACACGTGCAGCTCCCCGTTCGAAAGGCGGATCGAATTGTGGAATGTCTCAAAGAGAAGGGTCCAGGACTTGCGCTCGACGGTGGGCGAAGGAAGGTGTTTGCAACGAAGCTGCACGTCGCGGGAGGTCGATTCGATCCGAGCGTGCACGAGGGTGCGTAGCTGTGCAATGTCGCGCAGAGGTGTTGGAATGAGCGAGATTGGAGTATGTATGGTCTGCAATTATGTGCACATGTATGTGCAATGATTGTGCATGCAGCGGCGACAGAGGTCGGACGGGTGCCAGCCTCGGCGACAAGCTATGGGCAGGCCGGTTTCGGACCAAGTGGGGGTGGGGGCTGCAAGAGTCAAGACTAGTCAAGAGTGAAGCTAGTGAAGCGTCGGCCAGCTCGCTGAACGAAGCAAGGGGAGGGGGATACTATGTATCCCCATCAAATGGGTTCAGAGGATTGATGCAATAGGTAGAGTTGGAGCTCGATGATCCCTTGATGGATGATCCCTTGGATCGGTATGGCCTTAGGGAAATTGGGACACTGGGAGACCACCCCAAAGTGGCCATTATGTACTCATCCTGAAGCGACCCTGCGTCCGGGTGCCGCGCTAAGCGTCTCAGCGCTAGCGAAGGAACGGTCAGTCGGGCGCGAGTCGAAGATGTTAAAAGTCCCGACTTGCAAGTCGAAAGGGAGTCGGGCACGATTCACGGTCGACTGGGTCGACTCGTGCTCGAGTCTGCTCAACTGAGTAACGGCGAGTCGGATGAGAGTCGACAGAGTCGGACGCAAGTCGGATGCAGGTCAGCTGCGAGTCGAGGCAGTCGCGTTGGAGTGGGGTGCAATTCGAGGCATCTCGGCATCTCGGCGCTAGGCGTTGTGATCTAACCTCTGAACCTCTCTACTGCCCCCCCCCCCCCAAAAAAAATACCCCCCGGGTCGGCCTTCTTCCTCGGCATCGGGCTTGTACCGGGCTCCCCTTCGACGGCGGGCTAGGGGCTACGAGGGCTGGGCCAGCCCCGCGCACTTGCCGACGGCGACCGGCAGGGGCTGACCAGAACTCTCCCCTTCAAATCTCTCATACGGACATTATGCAGTCATCAGAATACTCTCATTTTTTGCTGATGTCGACTCTCGTCTTCTTTTTCGGAGTCTCTTTGTTTGGCGATCAAAACCCAAGAGTCAGTCGTTTCAACATCATCCGAAGAGGCAAGCTCCGAGTTGATGGCGCCGATCTAATGCTCTGCTTCGAGCGAGGAAATCGCTTCTTCGAGTGATGTTGGAACGACCGACTCTTGGGTTTCGATCGCCAAACAAAGAAACTCTTCCCTCCAGATTTCGTCGCCCACAGGTTCGTCGTCCGGCACTTCAAAGATGCCGTAGCAGATGATGTCGCAGGTCGAGGCGGGACCGATGAAACGCGCAGCACGAGGAAGAAGACGAGAGTCGAAAACGTTCTCAGGGACGATCTTCTCGAAACGACCAAGGTTGCGGCCGGCCTGAACACGACGGTAGCCCTCGGAAGTGCCTGGGCGCGATGGTTGCTCCTCCATCTCAGGGACTTGTGCCGGAGTGTGAGGAACTGGAGGCAAGGGAGGGAACTCAACTGTGTCCTCCTCCGAATCGTGGGCAAGTTCAAGCTTATCGAGTTCTTTGCGACCAAACGAGCAGTGACGAGTGACGGTGGTAGTCTCGGTGTCCTCGAACCAGACGATGTCGTTGTAGTCCGAGTAGCCCACAAGTATACCTTGCTCTTGTCATCGAGTTTCTTGCGAAGAGCTTTCTCGATGTGTCTCTCCTTCGAGTCGAGTGACACCCGTGCGGTTGTGGATGTAGGTGGCCGTCGTCATGGCGACCGACCAGAACGAGTGAGGCAGCTTCGAGTCGTGGAGCATGGCCTTGACGGTGTTCATCAGCGAACCATTCAAGCGCTCGACCTGAGCGTTGTTTTCGGGGATGTACGGAGCCGTGCGTTCGTGCGTGATCCCGTGACTCTTGAAGTAGTCGATGAAGGCCTTGGAAGTAAACACGCCTCCATACCGGAACGAACGAAACGGATGGACTTGCCAGTCATCTTCTCCGCGCTGAGCCTGAAGGTGTTGAACGTCTTCAGAACTTCAATCGAGGTCTTGGACGAAAGCGGAAAGCACCATTTGCCGCAGGAGAATTGATCGACGATCGCAAGATAGATGGTCAAACCGGCGTGATCGGGTTCCTGAACGAAGCCGAGATCGATGGAGACGCGCTCGAGAACTGCCGAGGCAGAACCATGACCGCAGAAGTGCTGGGCGGACAACTTAAGATCCCGAGGTTCGCCGCGCTCGTCCTAGCGCTTTTGCCAGAACCGTCGCTGCCCGAGCCAGGACGGGTCTCCGAGCCAGCGAGGCCTGGCACCGAGAGTGGGAAGCTTGGACGAAGGCGATCGGGGACGGCGAAATGAGCGCTTTGTCGGGAGCATCGAAGACGAATTCGTTTACTGGGATCACTACGGTCGTGCCACACTCAGTAACGCCAAGCGAAACTACTTGTCAACGACGAGGCGCGAAGGTGAAGACGACAACGACTGGCGGCATGCGTCGCGCCTTGTGACGACATCGTTCGGTTCGACGGGAGCTCGAGCTCGTAAACCGATGTATATGATTGGTCGAGCCATGGTGATCGTACGGGTGCCGCCCCATGCCGGCCTCGAGCTCGGGCGTTCGCGGCGCGACTGTTGCACAGGTCGATGCCGTTCGTTCGGGAGCCCACGACACCGGCCGTGATTCCGATCGAGGCCGTGAACGAGCTAGTCGGTGCGTACTACTCGACCAAGGACCCACGCATGTACGTGTTTGAGGACATATTCGACGACGACGGATCCACCATGGTGAGCGTTTTCGAGTCCCAGTTCTGTAAAAGTAGATTTGAGCATCAAGTTGGACAAGCCCCCCATCCCACATCTATGTCCATCATCCATGCCACATCCTGTACCACTCACTTTGAGTCGAGAGTACCGTGTACACGAGAGCACAGCGCCGGGTTCGAGTGGAGGCAAAGAGAGCAAGGTGCTAGTCGTCTGACTCGTGCTCAACTCTGCCTCGCCTCGGGCACATTTCTGTTCAGAAGAATCACTGTGCAAGCGGCTTTTGGAGAGTTGAAATCGTGTGGACCACTTTCCGAGTTGGGGCCGAAAGCGCCCGACTCCCAATGGCTCGCCGACGAGCTAGTTCACGGCGTCGACTAGGGGTCGACTTGCGGCCGACTCCCCGCCGACTTACGGTCTCGACTCGCGGCCGACTAACCGTTTCTTAGAGTCTCAGCCACCACCCGGTGCCACTGCTCGCACGTTGCCCTCTCGCCCGATCGCACATCAACGTTCGACCACCAATCCCTCGACTCCCCTTGATCGGAAAGAGCTTTTCTTGACTGATCTCGCTAACCGGGGAGTTATCGAACCAACTGAAGCAGTTAACCGCCGCCGGATCGGGGACCAATGACGCGGCTGGATCGGACGATCGTGCGCTGGACGACGTCGTGCGCGCTGGTGGCCACGATAGCGTCCGCCGCACGCAATGGAGTACTGCCCAATCAGCTGCATATGTACGACACCAATACGAACAGCAAGGTCGTTCCTGAGTCGAGTCGAGTAAGTTACGGTATCGTCTCTGGGCCAGCGTCGCTCTTGGTGCCCCACCCGCCAGAATGCCCGCCGTGCAACCCGTTCAACTGCGTGCTGCCGGCCTTCACATGCCTCAACACAGGTCAGTTAACGTACCTTGAAAACTATACTAGCACACTTTCGATCACTATCCGAAGCTGACCCGCAGAACATCACTCTACATCGCCTCGATCGCCGCGATTGCCGCCGTCGCCGCCTTGTGCTCGAGATCCAGGCGTATGTAACGACTACAACGGACAGTGCATTTGCCCACCCGGATTCGGGGGCGAAGACTGCTCCAAACCACGTCAGTCACAGCTTGGTCACAGCGCGACTTCGATCGTCCGGGACCACGATACTAACGAATACCGGCAAGGGCGGCACGTGAGCAGTCTGCGGATCGCTCGCCGATGGGAACGAACGTTTCCCCCGAACCGGCACAGAGTGCGAGTGCGAACCCGGATGGGGTGGTATAAATTGCAATGGTGCGTCTCGACACTCTAGGCATCGCCTGGACCCCATGCACCCTTACTAAACCGATGCTCCGTACATCCGCAGTTTGTGAGACGAACAAGGCCTGCTCCGCACTCATTGCCAGCCGAGACCCGGCCAACGGCATGCTCAAGACCAGCGACAAGAACGACAACGGAGACGGCGATCGTCAAGATTCTGACGATGAAAATGCTGTGTGCTACAAGCAAGGCTATGCGGTGAAGGAGATGTTCCAGATGTGCGATGTTACTAGTAAGCAAGAGGTTTTGAATTGTCGATTCGGAAGGCGTGTGGCTCATCGGACTGACAACGCGCCGTCCCCCTATAGATCGCAAAATCCTCGACATGTTGCCTGGTCGACCACCCCAAGTGACATTTACTTGTGACGTTTCATCCACGACGTGCGGCTTCCAGTTCTGGATCGGCAAGGTCGAATCGTTCTACTGCGGCCTTCGAAACTGCAGCTCGTCCCTCCAGACGGGCCCTGACAGCAATTACACCGAGTATTCGTGCCAGGAGATGTCGTGTTCATGCATCCCTGGCCGCATGCTTTGCGGCGAAGACGGAAGCGTTGGTCAGTGAATAGTCTTTTGATCCTGTGTGTACGCCTGATCGGCAACTCACCATGTACGTTTCCACTATCACTGCGCCAGATATTACCGAGTTTCTCGACGAAGAAATCAAAGGGCCGACCAAGTTCAGCACCCGATCAGGCGAGGACAGCAAGTTCGAAGAGCCGGCCATGAACCAGTTGATCAACGACATCTTTGGTGACAGCTACATCACACTACGGTGCACGGCCGGCGAGTGTCTCCGAGCGAGCGAGGTGCCTGGTTTCATCGTTCCCCCCAAACCGAACGACAAGACGTATGTCGTCGTCACGATCGCCATCGCTGTCGCTGTTCTGTTGCTGGGCCTTTTCCGTAGGTCCATGTCCCTTGTACAGGCAGAGTTCGCTATGAGCTTACACGTAGAACGGCATCGCTACAGTTTTCTGGTATGTGGGACGTGCCGACATGACGAGCGAATACTCGTTCTTGGGCGGTCGCATCCGCTTGCCCAAGCATGGAGGATCGAACGATACCACGAACAAATCCCTGCTCGAGGATCATATCCCCGCAGCTTTGCAGTTCTCCAATCTGACCTACACACTACCGAACGGTCGAGTGGTCCTCGACGACATCAGTGGATCTGTCAAACCCGGCGAGATCATGGCCGTTATGGGTGCATCTGGAGCCGGCAAATCCACATTCCTCGACTTGCTCGCGCGAAAGTTGAAACGTGGCACCGTTGCAGGCGACATCCTCGTAAACGGACAGCAAGTAGGCGATTCTGACTATCGCCGAGTCGTCGGCTTCGTTGATCAAGAAGACACGCTGCTCAGCACCTTGACCGTGTTCGAAACGGTGCTGTACTCGGCCCTTCTTCGGTTGCCTCGCGAAATGTCATTCGAAGACAAGAAGATGCGCACACTCGAGACGATGCATGAGCTGGGTATCCTGCACATTCGAGACAGTCGGGTCGGTGAAAGTGGTCATCGCTCGATCTCAGGTGGGGAGAAGCGTCGCGTCTCGATCGCATGCGAGCTTGTAACGAGCCCTTCGATCCTGTTCTTGGATGAGTGCACCTCAGGTTAGCTCGCAGCGATAGTTCTAGGACCAGGAGAAGTGAGCCCTGCTGACTTTTGAGCGGTGATGATGATGCTTGCAGGCCTCGATTCCTTCAATGCATTCAACGTCATCGAATCGCTCGTGCAGCTCTCGCGAGTGTACAAGCGCACCGTCGTCTTCACGATCCATCAGCCGCAGTCCAACATCGTTGCATTGTTTGACAAGCTCGTCCTGCTTGCCAGCGGCAAGATGGTCTACTCGGGTTCGGCCAAGGATTGCCAAGCGTACTTTAGAGACATCGGATGGGCTTGCCCACCTGGCTTCAACATCGCCGATTACCTCATCGACCTTACCATGGCGAACGAGAAGAAGCCGAGTGATGCCGTGCCTGCTGAGGCTGAAGCGGCGCTGATTCAACTCGAGGGCGAACAAGATGCCGTAACTGTGCCGGATCCCGAGCTCGGTGTTCAACGCACGACTCGTCGCCGACGTCAGCCGACGGACCCTAACGATACTGAGGCTGAGACTGAAACCGCCTCGACGAACGGCAAGGATACATCCAAGCTCTCGATGCGACCTCTCAGTGGCTCGAGCTCGGGTTGCGATACACCTCAAGTCGAGATTTCTCTCAAGCTGACTCGGCTCGTCGACGCTTTCGCCAAGAGTGACATTGCCGCCGCAACGCGTTCAGAGATTGCAGCTGCCGGTTCGGCGGCGCGGGAGAATGGCCACGTTCAAGGCCAAAGGGTCGTGCTGCGCAACTTCAAGCGGGCGAATGGGTGGACCCAGCTCAGGATCTTGAGTGGAAGGGCATTCAAGAACTTGTACCGCAACCCGCAATTGATGCTCGCACACTACGCTGTGGCCGTTTTTGTTGCAGGTGAGCATCCGGTGCGAGCGAGGCTCGCAAGGTGCCGCTAACGTTTTCTCTCGACGTGTGCTCGCAGGGATCTGCGCCTTCTTGTTTCGAGGATTGACGTGAGTTTATGTTTGGGTCAAGACTCGAGATTCATGACATTCACCTGACTGTAAGACATGCCTAAACAGCGAGGACATTCCGGGCTTCCAGAACCGAATGGGACTGGGCTTCTTCTGCCTCTCTCTCTTCGGCTTCAGTTGTCTTACAACCCTGGACGCGTTCGCTGCGGAACGCCTACTTTTCACCCGGGAGCGAGCGAACGGGTATTACACCCCAGCAGCGTACTTCACCGCCAAGGTCCTCTTCGACATCGTTCCCCTGCGTGTTATCCCGCCTTTCGTCTTTGCGGCCATCATCTACTCGCCCGTGGGCCTCGTGCCGACCGTCGGCTCGTTCTGGCGTTTCGTCATGGTCCTCGTCGCGTTCAACCTTAGTGCTTCGAGTGTGGTCTTGTTCCTCTCGGTCATTATCAAGGACGCTGGAGTCGCTAATTTGATCGGAAGTTTGATCATGTTGTTCAAGTCAGTCGTGGCTTCGAGGCTTTCGTCATCGTCATGTCTCCGACGCGCGGCTAACGCATTGACTATTCTTCCTTCGAACACAGCTTACTTTTCGCCGGCCTGTTGATCAACCGCGACAAGCTCCCCTGGTGGCTGCAGTGGCTCGAAACGACGTCCTTCTTCCACGCCGCTTTCGAGGCGTTTCTCGTCAACGAAGTCCGGTATCTCCAGTTGAGGGATCATCGCTGTAGGCTGTTCTCCTACGTCACCCCGTATTTGTCAAGCGCTGATCAAGAAAGAGCCTCTTTCATGTGTAACAGACGGTGTCGATATCGAGGTCCCTGCAGCCACCATCCTCTCCATGTTTGGGTTCAACGCCCAGGTGAGCTGTCTTTTCATGAAAAGTCGGCAAGTCCCGGCCGTCGACTAACACTTTCCTTTGCCATCCCCCAACAGGCCTTTTGGTTCCCCGACATGACCCTCCTATTGAGCGTATTCGTCATCTTTACAGCACTTTCCTTTGTCGCTCTTGTTGTGCTCGTCAAAGAACGACGATAGGGGGACATAACGATCAAGAATCGAGTAGATGGGTTTGGGTTGTACATTGTAATACTATTGAACTGCGTTCAAATCGGGCACTTTCTCTCCGGGGGTGAATGACAAGGTTCGAGGTGGCTGTACATCGGCGATGCTCTGGTGGCGATGAAATCGAGGCAGCTAAGGCTGGAACGTTCCGCTCGCTTCGTGATCGGTGGGTTTCATCAGCTACGTCGAGGATGAGCTGGGCTATCGAAACAAGCCAAGGGCCGTACTTTGCGAGAATCGACCGTTCCCGGGCAAGCTTTCGACGAGTTCCGGACCGGACGATGATCGTGATGCATCCGCCGATGATTGCGCTTGTTGGGCAGCGAGTCCACGGGCGGCGGCGATAACACTCACTCCGTTCGTGTTGGCCAGCACTGTACGCGAATTTGGGTCCACTGCGTATTGGTGACCATTCGGCGGCATCCAAGCGAACGTAGTCGTCACAGCCGAGACGTGACTGGTTCGTCTTGTTGCGGTGATGTCGACTGAACGACATTCCATCTCCCCACCGCAGCGGCCAAGAAACCTTCAATGAGTCGGGTCAGCACAAGGTATCGCCCGCGTGGTCAAACCCCTGCAAACGCACCTGTCCCCCCCAAAAGCGCTACGATCCTCCCCAGCGGTCCATAGACAGGTTTGCGAGCCTGGCTGAACGCGTACAGACTGACGCAGGCGAAGGTCGCGGTGCCGCTGAGACGACAAAATTCGCACTCGGTCGGGGCCAGTCGGCCGGGAGAGTCGCCCGCACGAACGGGAGCTTGTGCTTGTGTATTCCTGAATGTGGACGGGATGAGGTTCGACATGCCGTGGCGGTGGACGGCAAGCTGCGTTTGCGCGGAGGAAGAGGGCGACGGCGATGCCGACGACGAGCGCATACACTCAGAGTCGGGAAACGGCCCCGCGCGAAAGAGCACCGTTCGGCGTGGCCTCCTACCACGCTGGACAGTGTCGGGCCATCGTCATTAAGCTGCCATGTAAGCTCAACTTGTCCTAGCTGCGGTCAGGTGGCCCTCTCGACTCCGCAGCTGGCGTGACTGGAGTTTCATGCGTCGACTTTCTCGGATCGCTGTCCTCAGGTCACGCTCGCCGCCCAACCACATTCTCGAGCACGGCCAGGAACTAATACGTACCTCATCCTCACACCTGAAACCAGGACCGAATACTGGATCTCCAAAGACCGCTACTGGTGCAAGCAAGTGCCCTTCCTCACCGCCCACACCTCCCTCTCTTTCCACCCTCCCTAACCCTTTCCCTCTTTGCCCCAGATATTGCTCCATCTACATCGCCGACGACAAACCCTCGCGCATTCACCACGAAACCGGTCTCAAACATAAGGGTAATTATGAGCGGTACATCAGGGAGATCTATAAGCGTGGCGAGAGGGAGAAGAGGGAGAAGCAGGAGGAGGCCGACGAGATGGCCAGGATCGAAAAAGTCCGTCGTCGAGTGGCTTTTTCTCCGGTTTGGATTGGGAAGTCGATCGAGGCTGATGAGATTTGTGTGTTGGCCGTACATCGTAGGCCGCACGATTGGCAATGGGCTCTTCCTCCCTCGACCTAGGCGAAGGCACCTCCTCAACCCCGCAAGCCTCCACTTCCAAACCAACTCCGACAGGTCCCCCCGATCCTTTCGCATCTTATACGACCGCCGCAGACCTAGGCTTCAAAGACGAGCCTGTCATTTTCGATCCTGCGATCGAAGCGAGGGAAAAGGATAAACAGACGAGGCAGACCGAGGGGGTCATTGGGCAATGGGAGGTCGTGAAGAAGAAGAAACCTTTGTCAACGACGTCGGAGGTGACAACGATGAACGCGGGCGTGGTCCCTCCTCCTCCTCCTCCTCAGTGGATGCCTGGGTATGCGAACGGGGTCAAAGTAGAGGACGAGGTTAGAGAAGAAGGAAGGGACGACCAAGGCGCCGAGCACGAAGAACCCGAACAAGCACGACCAAAGGCTGCCCCAAAATACCTCAACGAAAAAGCCTTTGCAGTCGACGAAGACGATTACGACCCGAGCAAAGTCGGACCCGTCAAATTGAAGCGCAAGATCTTGACGCTCAAGGAACAGCAAGAGATTGATGAGAGGGAAAGGGAGAAGAAGAGGATCAAGGAGGAGATTGACTCAATCTCCTCCTTGATCAAGTTGGAACGAGGGAATGGGTGGACTCAAGTTGAGGTTGGTGATGAGGGGTTGTTGGAGTTTGAGGAACCACCGGAAGCTGAAGGGGAGGTGAAACAGGAGGAGGGTGATGATGCCAAACCTCCCGTTGCCGAAGAGGAACAGGAGAAGCTCAAGGTGGCAAGCGGCTTCAAGAAGCGCAAAATGCATGGCGCGAATGCTGTGAGGAAGAAATAGGGACCGTTTCCCGGGTAACGATGCGTTGTAATCAGAGCCCGTCCAATGATCGTTTCTCAGTTTGCCAAGATCGTAATGAACAAGTCTGTATCGAGAGAACGACTGCGGATGAGGTCTATGAAACAGAAACCGCAAGCGAAGGATGCACAAGCAGAGAAACATGAGCGCCGACAGCGGCCCTGCAAGAGGCGTTGCGCGCGTCGAAAAAGAACGGATCAACTAATTTGAACAATAAGAAAGGAGAAGAAGACAGAAAAAAGGGCCACCAACGAGTGAGGCACACTACCGAGGAAACAGGTCAGGGAAGTGTTGAGAGCTCGTATGCACGGTTTGGTGGTGGACATATGTGATGACCCAGAGTTTAAACGAGGGATGGGCTGAAGCAACAAGCATGTGAATGGTGGTCGCAGGTATATGCAGACAGTGATACAACGCGAGTGAGTGGAGTGGGGGAAGTGGGGGAAGTTGGGGGAGTGGAGCCGCAAGGGATCGGGGTATCGGGAAGACGCGTCGTCCTCGGTTAGGCTGAGCCTTGCTCTAGGCGAGAGGTGGCGTGTTTGATATGGTCGCAGCACGACGGCGACGAGGAGCCATTAATATGCCCTCGTCCTCATTGTCGTCCTCCTCCTCGGCATCGGCAAAGGCTTCCCATTTGCGCGAGCTAAAGACCGGTCCAGCCGACAAGCCGCGCGCGGTCGGTTCTTTCGCAACCTCCGGCAGCAGGCTCGGTTGCTCCAAAGTAGCGATGTTGAGCTTGGTCAACAAACGACTGGGGGAGGCCGAATGCTCGCGTATCAGAGGCGGTGGTGTGGGCGATGGCTCCGAGTCGTCGACTGCCCTCGACGAGAGCGCGTGGTGCATTGAGCCGCGAGGCGTAGAGTCCGCAATAGTCTTCAGAGAGGCAGGGTTATGCTTGCCTCGTCGCATGCCGTATTGGTCGTCATGATCGCTGGTCTCGACCTCGCGAACCATTTGGGCTGTTCCATTGCCACCCGGGCACTCGACGTTGAAAGGGGCAAAGTCCCCACTCCAGCCCGTGATGCTGTTCGCTTGGGCAAGAGGTGATGCAAGGAAGTCATCATCATCATCATCGTCGTCGTCATCGTCGTCATCCGATTCAGAGTATTCGAACTCGGTCAAGTCGATCACGTCGTCTTCTTCCCGCTCTCGATGGGCTTGTTCGGAGGACACGTTCTGGACAGAAGGCGTGACGTCTTCGGTGCTGGAACGAACGACGCGCCCGAAAGAGTCGTACTTTTCGCCTCCATTGCCGAAGCGCTCTGCGGGGGTACCTTCGAGTATGACAGCGTGGACTCCGTGCGCAGCGGCCTCCTCATCCGAGGTCGAGGCCTGGCGACTGAGACGGCGATTGCTGTTACCGCCTCCACCGAGTTTGGACAGCATGCGCGAGAGGGTTCGACGACCGCTTGACTCTTGATCAGAAGGAGGGTTTGACGCGGCGGCAGCAGCAGCAGCCGATTCGACGGGATCCCCCGAGGTTTTGCGCAGGCCGCTCGGCCGCTGGAAGGAGAATCCACCGCGACCGTTGCGGAGCGAGGAGGTGGACGACGAGCGACAGAGCTCGGGGTCCACGAACCCTTGGTTGACGGGCAAAGGCGAGGACGGAGTGGTCGGTGTCCCTTCGAGGGATTGTCCCGACGCCTGCCGAGGTCGTCCGAGATTGCCCCACCCTCCTCGGCCGTTCGCAGTGGCAGGACTCGCGCTGCGTCCACTGCCGGAAACCGAGACCTCACGTGAAAGCATGCGACGGAGATCCATGCCGAAGTCGAGACTCGTCTTTTTGCGGGTCGTGTTGTCATCGGGGGAGTGGCGACTCGAATACGAAGGCGTTCGCGTCGGCGCGTCGGTGATGCTTTGGCTGTTCGAACTACCGCTCTTGGAACGGGGCCTCGGTACCGCATTCGGCGTTCGCTCGATCTGCTTCATTCGAGTAAACCCGGGGAAACGAACGAGTGCCGCACTGAGGGCACGTCGGATGCCGGGTCGGTTGCGAATTGCAGGCAGCGTGTCGGAAGCCCCACGCTCTTGTGTCGCGTGCTGCACATCCTCTTCGGTCACGACGACGGATTCGGACTTGCCGACATCGGTCTCGTACAGCCAAGAGTCCGGCGTAGACTCGAGATTGCGAAGCACCCAAGGGTGTTTCTGTCGTCGAACAGATGGAAATGTCAGTCGCTGGAGATATAGATGCTTTACGAGGTCACCTCAGCCCCGGCTCACCTTGACCTCATGCAGCGTGATGCGTCTGCTGGGATCCTTTTCGAGCAATCGGGAGAGCAAATCAACGGCTTCGCGGCCCTCGACCCCATCGGCGGCTCCTGCCCACGCTGGGCCCACGCCAGACCACGCCCTCTCCACACCCATCACCGCCGGTACTTGAACAGGCTCTTTGACGATGACGTTGTACAACTCGTACTCAGTCCGGGCCATGAAGGGCGTGTCGCCGAAGAGCAAGCAGTACAGGGTCACGCCGAGCGCCCAGACGTCGATGCCTTGGGCTATCGGGGCGCGAGCACGCGGTCTCGAGGGGTCTGGAGGTAGGGGTTTGGAAATGAAGTAAGGGGATAGCGGAAGGCCGTTCGGTGCTCTTGAGTCGACTTCGACCGGGAATTGACCGCTAGGCGTCGACGCAGCTCCGCAATTCGAGGCGAGCGAGGGAGAAGCCCGAGCACCGGAGGGGAAGTAGGTTCCGCCGCCTAGCGAGGCTTCGTAGACACTGCCCGTCGGCGTCGGCGTGTAATCGCTGGGGTGACAAAGCTCCGGCGCAAAGAAGGCAGGGCTACCAGCCGTTTTTCGAAGCGCTTTGTCGTCGTCGCCTTTGGGAGTGCCTTCTTTCAATCCATCCTGCTGAGCATCCGGCGAAGCCCTCCGCAGGGCCTCCGAGACGTGCGACACTCCGAAATCCGAGATTTTGACGACGCTGTGATCGTCGTTCCAGAGCAGATTCGCTGGCTTGATATCGCGGTGGATGATACCGTGATAGTGCACTGGAAGGCAAGTCCGTACAGGGTGGTCAGACATGCGTCACACAGCGGCACTGATTCCAACCCACTCACAGTACTCGAGTCCCAGCACAACATCACGGAAGGTACGCCTTGCTTCGTCGACAGACATGGTTGGCTGTTTATTGTCGTCTTGCCACGCGATTTGGCCTCCCGACATGAACTCGAGGACTGTGTGCAGGAGAGGTGTGTGATCAGCTTCCGTCACAACTCGGGATACTCATCTGGACACGCCGGACACGTACCCATGAAAACCTTCTTGCTCTTGGCATCATCAATGACCTCCTTGAGGCGAACGATGTTGGGGTGATCGAGCTGCTTCATGATGGCGACCTCGCGCTTGACCTTGTCGTCAGCACCGATACCACCACTCGTCTGAGAGGACGATTTACGACCTTTGGCGGCGCGCAAACTCTTGCCCCGACCGGTCCCTTCGCGTGCGACGGACTTGATGGCGCAGTAGCGGACGTTGCCGGCTTCGATTTCGTGCTCCCAACGGTCAGCTCGTGGACCCTTGCCCTTGCTCATCCGTCGGGCAGCGGCGGCAACGATGTCCTCGTCGAACAAAGCGTTGTCTTCGTCACGCTTGGCATCGTCACTCTCGTCGTCGTCGTCGCCTTCGGGCACGATCGGTTCGGCGCAGAGCCACACTTTGCCGTGCGAGCCTTGGCCGATCGTTTTGAGGCGAACGTACTGGTTGACCATGCGGCGGCCATGGGCGTCAATCGAGCTCGAGAGGTGCAGCGTCGTCTTGGGGGCATTCGAGTCGGGTGAGGCGACGAGGTTTGGGTTCGGAGACGCGCCGTCGCCGTGGCCGCTTCTCGATGACGAGTCAGATGGCTTGCGGCCGAAGGGCGACGGGTGCGGCTGGCGGCTGTTGTAGGTTGTCACCGTCGGGCGCGTGGCTCGTGAGGTCGATGCAGGCGGTGTTAAGGAGGACGTAATCGAATATGAGTTCGAGTTCGAAGTCGAGGTCGAGGTCGATGCGATGGGATCATGGTGGCCGTCAGCGACTTCGAGCGGCGCGGAGCTGCTCGTTGGCCGAGGCTGATAGTCTCGCGCACGGGATGTGACGACAAAGCCCGAGTTTCTCGACGCGGTGCCGGCGCTCGACACCGAGGTCGAACTCGAGTGACTCGACGGCGTCGGTGAAACGTGGGTACTTGTCGACGGGGTCAGATTTGACCAGGGTGACAGAGTCGATGCAGAGGCAGAGGATGTGCCCGATGAGCCGGCGACGGGCGACGATGCGGCGGACGACCGCTGGAACGGCTGATGATGCTGGGCCTGCTGGGGCTCCTGGAACTGGGGCGGCGGCAGCTGCTGGTGCTGCTGGTGCGCTGGGCGTCGCACCGAGGACCCGGACCGCTTCAGATCGGTCGGGTGCGCATCCAGGGCCATGGTGAGACCATTCGCGACCTGATTCAATGAATCGAGTCGCCCTGATCGAGCAAGCATCACCGTGCTACTCCCTACGACGCTCTCCTGTCTCGGTGCTCGACGCTCGTCGCCGTGGGTCGGCCGCCCGAGACTCGATCGCGCGCTCCAGTTCGAGTCGAGCTGAGTCTGAGCCGATCCGAGCTGCCAGTCGGAACCTGTCGATCTATCCACGTGAAGCTGAGGGTAATGGCACAGCTAGGTCGTCAGTCGTAAGCTGTCGTGTCAAGACTGTGTCGCTGCTGTGTAAGGGTTCAAAGCGAAGCGCGAGCCAGTGTGGAAACGAAGGTGGGTGCAATCGACGACCAGGACGGGGTGTGAGAGAGTTAACGGCCAGCCGTCATTGCGCCTGCCGTGAGAGTCGGCTTGGGCGCTCGGCCGTAGCCAGCGCAGTGCCCGCGCACGCCCTGCTGCAACCCAGCCTCTCGAATTGATCAGCAAGCATCAAGGGATCTTTTTGATCACGGTCGCTCCCCTTGCCCTTGCCTCCAAAAACGACAAATGCAAAACCAACAACTCCACCCCCATGTAGGCCAAAGACCTGTCCTAGAAAATGCCATTGCACCGCCCATCAGTAGCTAGGGCAGATCTGCTTCCAGCTACAGCTGCACTTGTGCTAATTGAAAGCGACGCACGGGCGTTCGAATAAGATTCGGGTCCTTTTTCGCCCGATCGTAGGTACACTACTCCGAGTCGATCTTGCGCGCTTATCAAGCCCCCAACTTTTTCTGCAGCACCAACAAAATAACATGCATGGTTTTTGGATGGTAAACAAGGCAAATACCCAACACACCTACCCCTGACCCACCTACCCACCTATGGTCCTTTGGACTCTAGCAACCAAGACACTCGCTCGATGGCGTCACCAAGAATTCCGCCGAAGGCTTCTTCGGTGGAGGCCATGGCTCGAAAAACCCCGAGCCGTCGGGTTCGGGGAACGTTTCACGCGCTAGTTTCCGAAGCGGGCCCGTTGCGCACCAGGCGCGCAGAGGCAGAGGCAGTAGTCAGCCGCCCCAGAAAACATCCTCTGCCGACGCCCGCCGGCCGAACCACAATTCGGCGATGAACGACCCTCAAGCTTCGAGCTTCAAGTTCCAAGTGCCCCGGATCGCGAGGCAGAGCCGGAGGGAACGATCAACAAGAATTGTGTGTCGGAATGGTTCTAACTCCTTTGCCCGCCCTGCTCGCGTCGGAGTAGGTCGGAGTAGCCGGATCGACGATCGAAGACAGACCAAGTTCGATGATGATGACAAGAGTAGTTGCTGTTAACAGTCTGTTTTAAGCTTCTCCCATAGCGGCCCTCAAAAACAATCACATACTGTTGTGAGGGGTTAACGCGGTGAGTTCAGTGACTATACTGTGTAGGTCCGTGCTCAAAAGATGCAACTGAAAGCGATGTTGCATAATCCCCTCATCTTTTTAGGCGCTCATTGAATACTTCCAGGCCGGGGACCCCCAAATTTTTTAAACGAAAGCTCGGCTGAATTCTTAGAAAGACGGTGCTATGCATCGCTGTGGAGAGAGGGAAAGACCGATACGAAGAAGAGGGGCAACCAAGCTAAAAGTGGAGATCAGGGCCGATGTGAAAAAGGAGCATCGAGAGGAATCGAGGGAGCGCGAGGAGGCGAAGCGAGTGAAGCGAAGTTGGGTTGCGCACGTGACTAGGTCTACCTACGCAGACGTCAAAGAAGATTGGTGTGCATAAGGTTACAATGAAAGCAGACGAGCCCTAGTGAATGCAGATAATATTAAATTCTGGCGTGTGAAATTCGGGAGATGGGGACGAGAGAACTCGGGGTACGGCAATTCATGCGGGGCGATAATGGGGATGCCGAGGCAGACGCGGCAGACCCGACGACCTTGCGCTAGCAGCTGGTGGGCGGGTACGTGCGCAGTTTCGGTGACGTCGGCATGGCGAGTTTGCAAAAGACAATTTCTGTGCCGAAGCTCCAAAAAACACGGTACATTCCGATCTAACGACGAGTGATGATGGTTTGACGCTTCCTGGCTCGCGTTGTCGATGCAGGGGGTGGGTCCGAGCGGCCATTGCTACCAGCGAGAGGTTCCGAGAACCCAGCCGTCGGCGCCATCGGTAGTCGGGGCGGAAGCACCTCGGCATGTCGCTCGCAAAAAGGAAGACCTGAGACGACAAAGTGGTGTTCGAGTAAAGCTATCCCACACGTTCGATGCGAACATACAAAGTGATCGACGTGGTAGCGTCCTCCGCCACCGTTCTCGACGCCGACGAGCGAGACGCACGGACCTTCGATCGGTTGTCCGCAGCGCACGTTCGCGCACAACGAGCCGTTCAGTTTGTGGTAGTGCATCTGGCAGTACGGCTTGTGGTCGTAGACGTAGAAATCACCATCGGGGAAAGAGACCGAGCAGGTGAAGCAAGTGAAGCAGTCCTTGTGATATTTACCAAGGACTTTGCCATCGCTCGACGTGACGGCACCACCTTCGATCGCTCGGCAGCATTTTCGGCACTTAGGTAGGAACCGCTCGGCGTAGCAACCCCGACAAAAGACTTGACCGTCACCGGCTTTTTGTATGTTCTTGAGATCGTGGGAAAGATCGCGTCGACATGTCGTGCAGCTCGTAATCGCTGTCGTTGAGGACAAGCCTCGCGGCGGGTATGACGTGGGTTTGTATGCTGAACCGCTGTCTTCACTTCCGTTGCGACTAGAACTCGAGTAAGGGACTCTTGTCGACGACGATCCAGATCCCACGATCGATGCCAATGCCGCCGATGAGCTCAATGCCGGTGTCGAACGCGACTGTGTTAACGACGTAGAGACTTTCGGGGTTCGATCCAGCTCAATGTCCTCGTCGAAAGGTCCCGAACAGGTCAATCGTCGATCGTAGTACTCGCTCGAGATGGGATCGTATTCTTCCTCGTTGTCCGACTCGGTCATCAGACGCAAATCCTCCAGGCAGTCATCGAGAGATTGGCTCGAACCCTTGCTGCGCGTCATCCCAACGGAAATGGCAGGGGTCGACGGCGCGGAGGAATCGAGTTCGGGCGTCGCTCGGCTCTGAAGGGACGACTGCTTTAACAGCGTCGGTTTTGGTATCGGCGCATGAGCTGGGTTCGTTTGACCGTAGTAAGTGAGATCACTCGGGGTCGAATGAGATGCTTTGAGCGTCGCACGACGATGATCGTCGTAGGCCGAGAAGATATCGTCGTGGTCGGATGATGGCAAGCTTTCGGCCGGCACGATACGGCGTTCGCCCACGACGATACGCCTCGAGCGAGGTGGGCTACTCGACAAGACCGACGATGCCGCAGTGACGTTTGAGTTCTCCCGCCCCGGACGAGCGTCGGAGGAGCGCGATTCATTCGACCGAAGACTGCGGACCGAGGGTTGGGGAGAAGGGCCACGCGTCGCGGAAGCGCAACCGCTGCCCACACCGACATTGAGTGCTCCAGCAGATGCGAGTGACCGAGACAATCCGTTGTTCGGAAAGCTGTACATTCCTCCCGTAGCCTCTGGGGTCGGAAAATGGGTACTCGTCGTCGGAGACACAGGCCGGCGGGAGTTGGCTCGGGCAGCGAGGTCACCCGAGTTGGGACTGCGCGATAACCCTGTTGTCGTCGGCGAGGATGATGCGGTTGGGGTGTTGAGTCGCTGGTATTTTTCGAAAAAAGTTAGCTTGTTCGACGAGCTCGACGAGACCGAGGTCGCAGATGGCGAGCGAGGGAGGTAGTTCGGGGTCACGGGTTGCGAGGCATCAAGGTTCGATTTGTTCACTTCCGCGCTCAGGTAGCCTGGGAACGAGATAGTCAAGGAGACGACAGAGCGACGTGATCAGTCCAAGGTATAAAAATTAGGATAATGCCGGTTCAAAAGTGACTGACCACTATGAGACCCTGTCTGCACGACCGCGCCCTTCGGGCCGAGGGGCACATGCATCGCCGTCGTTCCACCTGTCGAAGCTCCAACCGATTCCGTGGGTTTCGTAGCCGTCACATCAATCCGCAACCCATCCGGCACCTGTCTCTTCAATCCATTTGCCAGCCTTGAGACTGAAAAAGGTGAAACTACCTCCGCCGTACTGTGACTAGTCATCGTCGTTCCGGTCGATGGAGGGGATTCGCTACAGATATGTTCGCCCAACTGAGTCACATCCATGAAGGCATGACAATCGGAGCATTTGATCTTGTTGTTTTCGAGATCACGGTTCTCGTCTGTATCGGAGGGGTCGATGGGGGTTGTGCTTGTTGCGTGACGACCGAAGAGGAGTCGGGACGGGGAGGGGAGAGGGCTTCTTGATGCTGAGCTCGACGAGGACGATGACGTTGAGCCTGGGATCGCTAGGTTGATGGTCGGCTTGGACCTTGAAAGATCGGGCGCTAGTCTTGAAAAGTAGGACGTCATCCTTTGGCGGTGTGTGGTGATACCTAGCAGGGGGTTCGAGTTGAGGCAGGTGTCAGCATCTCGGCACATCCGAGGTTGTGAGCCATAGCCCACCACGTGATCTGCGCAATGGGCGCGTGCCCCGCGCAGTGCGCACCCGCAAAGTCGCCAAAGATCACCGCCCCGAGTACACACCTTAGCGAAGTCGCGGACAATGTTTCCCAAAAGAGAAGCAGACGAAGCAAGAGCCAACGCTTCTCTGTATCGAGCTCTATAGAAGACGTGGAAGGGGCGACTGATACACGATTGGCCTATGCGCGCTCTGACGCCAGCTGCGGACGTGCGGAACGCTCGGGCTTGGCTTCAAGCGAAGGCGAGAGGACCTCCTAAAACCCCGCGTTCGGAAGTGTTCGCAAACCTCGGGCGAAGGCTTAGCGTGAGGCGATGGTGGTTCTTTGTATGCGTAGAGACTAGTCGTTGATGTTGGACGCGCCGGTACGGATGCGAGACAAGGACGCTACCGAGGGAGAGGGTTCGTCTCGAGCAGCCGCGACTCGGGAGGGCCCATTACGGTCTGCGGCGACGCGTCTCGACGCGTAGATGCCGATGAGTACGACGCGTGGGTGAATCACTGAATCTCGATCAGGGTGCGGGGAACAAAGAAACACCTGGCTGCGGATGTGTGTTGCCAGAAGAAAACAATGTTGTACAACCATACAAAAGACCCAATAAGGAGCGCGATAAAAGGGGTATAAACAGAGAAAATTGTCCGTGTATAAAGAGGCGATCATCGACCAGTCGCTTGAGCGTTCGAACTACTTGCCAACGCGTTGAGATTAACCTGACTTCCATTCTGGCTCTTGCTTGCCCTCAACTTGGCCATACCTCCGCCAACAGAAGCGTTCCAACTGCTGGCCCCTGCACCGATGTAGATGCTCGTGCCGGGCACTTCTTCTACTGTACTCGAAGACGATATCCTATCACTGCCGAGCGATTCCCATACCGCGTTCGCCAAATTGCTCGGTCCCATCGATTGGCTCGAAGGCGTTGAAGATCCAAGAGCTGCTCCGCAGGGAGGGGTCGCAGTCGCTCCGTAAGGGTTATCAGAGATCGCAAAGTACCGGTTGCGCGATGGAGCAATGGCCGAAGGCGTCAGGACGCCATTGCCGACGAGAGTGGAGAAATCGTCCGAAGTGCCTCGTTCGCGAGTGTAGGTATTGGAGCGCGCCGTGAGCTTGGACAGGCCGTTGCTGGTACGATGCGAAGAAGGTGTCGTCGGCCGCGAGTTGGGGAACACCCCGTTCGGCGGTGTTTCCGGTGCCGGGGTCGAAAGGGGAGAGGCGGGGATGACGATCGTCAAAGGGGGTGGCGAGGCCGACAGCTGACGCGAGGTCGGGACGCACCCTGATCCTGATCGAACTAGGGGGGGCAAAAAAGCGTGCGAGCTGGCGCCAACGGGGGTCGAGTTGTTGCGCTCGGGTATGTCGTTCCAGCCCGCCTGGGTTTGCGGAGTACCATTCGACACCGTGCCGGCTCGCATGAAGGGCACCGGCTTGTTGGACCGAGGAGGACGAGGTCGCATCTCGTGAACGTTGCCGTTCCCATTCCCATTGCTGCTGCGCGAAGACGGGAGCAACGACCCTGTACCGCTCCGAGATGAGCGGAGCAGCGATTGCACTGCGGAGGAAGCCCGCAACAGCGGGTAGCGGAAAGGGAACCACGTCTTTTGGGCGAACGAGTTGGATTTCGTGCGCCGCGATTGGGATCCGCGCGGTGGTGACCGACTCGAGCCGCTCCCAGAGTCTCCACTGTTGAAGCCAGGATCGTCGCTCGGCACGGCATTGAAGTCGTTTCTTCGCTTCGACGAGAAGAATCCACCGATGAGAGGCACACGCTTGCGAGCACCGCTCTTTGAACAGAGCACGAACCACATTGCGAACAGGATGAGCGAGGCCCCGACGAGAGGGAAAGGGTCCTCCTTGATCCCCGCCAGCGTCGACCTGACGTCCCCATTGGCCCACGACGGTATCCGCGGTTTGGCCCAGTCGAGGGAGTAAGGTCGTTTAGGGTTGATCGTCGGTGCTTGAGTCGATCCGCGCGCCACTTCGAGCACCATCTTGCCCAATGTCCAGCTGACGGCGACGTCGCCGACGGCGTTGAGACTTTGGAACGAAGGCTGGGATACGAGCCCCTTGTCGATGGTCTTGCTGATGACCTTGTCCGTCATGTTCTTGCCATCCCCCTCACCACCTTGATCTATGATCCGCGGTATCCCAATCCCTTCATGAAGGATGTTGACGACCCAAGCGGCCTTGAAGCACTGCGTCTCTAACCGCGTCAACTGCACCCCTTGCTTCCACTTCTTGCCCGACTTGTGGTCGGCCATGATCTCGTCCCACTCCCGCGCGCAGTACTCGATCGCATTCTTCTCAAACTCGACATAGTCGTACACCCCTCCGAGCGCCCACACGTCATGGGTCGAGTAGAAATATTCCGAGATGCCGATGAAGTGGTTGACCGAGAAATCGATGGGTGGCACGTGCACGCCGTTGAAGAGGCACGGCTGGTCGAGGCATTCGACCTCCTTGTTCAACAACGGGCCCGTCTGCCGCAGACAAGCGGCAAAATCACCCGTGCCTTTGAGCGTATAGCCAGAATGCCGTGTTTCCCGAAGTAAGAGGTTTTTGGGCAAGCATGGGTCCTCGACGACGACGATAGGTCGCTCCGAACCCAACCCTTCGGCGTCGAGAGCTTTGCTCGGATGAGGTTCGTCGTTCTTGTCCGCTATCCGAATGTGGCTCTTGATCGTAGCATCGATGTATCTGTTTCTCGCTTGATTCGTTCCGAAGCCGAGCCATGTCGTGACGAAGACGGGATGGGACACTGTCCGGCCACTGAGGAGCATGAGATTGACATCGAGCAGATTATCGCGATGGGCGATTTGTTCCTTTTCAGCCGGCTCAAAAGCGATCTGTGTCGATGCACCACCCATGTCGAGGAAGCCGTACGTCGAAGAGTGTTTGTGGCCCAACTTGGCGGCGTGATCATGGGTGTCGAAACCGTCCATGAGATAGTTGACCGCGACCCATCCGTACAAGCCTTCCTCTTCTCCTGTGATGATCCGGACCTGTTGGTCGCAGTCGTCAATCTTGAAGGGATATGTCTGAAGATAGGCGCATGTCGAGTCGAGCACCGCGCGTTGCTGGTCGCGAGGCAGCAATCGCATGCCTGCCGTGGCGAGGAGGTAGACCGGCGTCGATTCGAGTTGGCTTGCCGGAACGAGTGTCTTGGCGAACTCGATCAGAGGTTTGAGATAATCACCGACTTGACCTGGCGTTTCCCCAAAGGTAGAGATGCCTATTGCCGATGTGTGGGTGGGGTTCGACGCAAGGTCAGCGCCGAGCCGAAATTTCCGGCTCAGAATCGACCAGCACATACCTGGTTCGACCTTGATATGCCACCCATCTCCACTTTCAACCCCCTTATCAACCTTGTTGAGCACCTCGAGCGTTTTTCTCTCGGCTTTACGCTGTTGCTTGGCGATGGTCGGGTCGATCCAACTGTAGACCTGGACTCGGGATCCAGACGAGCCGGCATCGATGACGATTCCGAACTTGCGACCTTGGACCCATGGTGCTGGCCGCGGGACCATCGTCTTTTTTTTTGAGAGAGACCGAGGATTGAATCAGAGTGTGATTTCGGCCGTGTTGTCCGAGTGAGGTGGTCCGAGAGATGGGATCCAGCGGCAGCAAGGTCGCCAGACGAAGGCACGTTCAACCTTGCAGGGTGATCCTGCTTGGCGGAGCTTCACAGTACAATTCGACCCGTATTCGTTTTTAAAAATCTTTGGACTAGTACGAGCTCTGGCCACCGATGAAAATGGACGTAATCTGCCTCGCTCGCTGGGTCGCGGAGCACGAACACGTCACGGTTCGCAAGGCTGGGCGACGGAGACAGTCAGTTCAGTTCACGTGCGCAGCTTTGACGTGATTGTGTCGCATTCAACATACCCGTCCGTTGCAACCTCTGACTAATGTGATATATGCGGCCCGCGCCGTGAGTTTGTACACTTGGCCTCGCCGAGCGAACGAGCCCAGCTGCCAGAATTCGAGCAAGAGGTCGAGATCGCCAATCACCGAACGTGGTCCGAACCGCGAGTGGGAGGGATCGCTGTCCAGTCGTACCAGAGTGGAGGAGGGTGTTCCAACCGGCGGCGGGGACTGCCGGCCGAAGTGGTTTGGGGAGGAGGAGGCAAGTCGTGCACCGTCGAGTTGACCGCCGACTCCCCGCGCGGGGATTCCTCCGCTGCTTCCGCTGCAGTCCGCTGTAGTCCGCTGCGAGTCCGCTGCGAGTCCCTGCCCAGCCGGCGCTGAGCACTCGCTGGCGATTTCGCTGACCGGCCAATTTTGAGCTCGGTCCTCCCAGGCTCAAAGCTGCTCAAAGCTGTACAAAGCGCTCCCCGTCGGCTGTAGCACGCGTATCCGCCTGCGCTCATCCCCTCCTCTCGGTCGAGCAGGTGGATCACATGGCCTTTGTGAGTACTGAACCCTCTTGGACGGTTATCGTGCGATGGTGCCGGTAGAGCGACCTGACGTCCGTCCCTCTCCTCTCCGCAGCCGATGACGACCGAATCCGTCAGTCGGGTCAACGTGTGGCGCAAGATGGATGCGCTCGCACTCCGACTTCGACGAAGGTCAGATTCCCATACGCGTCCCAGCGCTCGAAAGGAAAGCAGCCAGCATACTAAGGCCCTCCTCATCGCCGCAGACACCTGATCGGTTCTCGCCAAGTCGCGCTCGAGGTCGTACGCCTCTTACGGGAAGTCGTTTCCGCAGCCAGGTTCTCGACCTTCCCTCAACTCGTGCAACATCTCAATGAAATCGGTCGTATGCTCCAGGATGCGGGGCCTAAAGGTGAGTCGCTCAGGACTCTGGCTCTCTTGCTGTCTGACTCGACGGGGCGCAGAGCCGACACGATAGGCGCCGGAGGGACAGGCGTGTGCCGTGGACACGTCCAGGTCATAGCACTTCAACAGTATTGCTGCACGGCTCTTTGCGCCATGCCTGCATGGTCCGGTCACATGGCTTTGGGCTGAGCCGCGCTACCCCTCGTCCGCTCCCCACGCAGAACTCGTCATCACTAACATGACCCGGCGCATCATCATGCTCATCTCGGAAGAGTACGCCACCGCACTGTCCAACTTCCTCGCCGACGCGACCACTTCCTCCAGCCCCGCCACACCCGTGTCGATCCCCCCCACACCCGCCTTGGGTCCCGAGTCGAGCGCCAACGTCTCCTTCTTCAACGAGCGTGACCTGTCCGGACCTTCGCGCGGTGGCCGACAAGGCCCGATGCTCGGAAGCATGTTTGATCTTCTGGGCCACAAGCCTGCATCCCCTTCGACCTCGGCTTGGGCTTCGGCAGGTCTCGCCAGCCCCGGATTGGCCACGACCTCTGCGTTCGCCGCCTCTCAACCTCTCTCGGCTCTGTCGACACCCAACTCGTCCGCAAACGCTTCGCCCACGACCTCCCCCTCAGCTTCCATCATTCTCCAACGCCCCGTCCTTTCCCTTCGAGCTCCCTCACTCGCGACTCCACCCCTTCCCCACGTCCAGATCGCGCTCGAGGACGACTTTTCCAAAAAGAGCTTTAGCCTCAAACCCGTCTTTATCGAAGCGATCCAAGAACTTATGGACGAGGTCGAATTCACCTATCGATCCGTAGGCGAACAATCGATCGACCACATCCATTCGGGCGAAACGATCTTGACGCTCGGGCACTCGCAAACGGTCCTGTCGTTCCTCAAAGCCGCTTCTCGCAAACGCAAATTTACCGTCCTCGTCGCTGAAACGGCCCCCTCGTACTCGGGTCGTCAGACCGCTCTCGCCTTATCGCAACATGGAATCCCGACGATCCTCATTCCCGACTCCAATATCTTCGCCCTCATCCCACGATGCTCCAAAATCCTCTTGGGACCTCATCTCGTCCTAGCCGATGGAGCCCTCCTCTCCATCGCCGGAAGTCTCCCCCTAGCCCTCGCCGCCAACAGAATGAGGGTCCCCGTTGTGATCGTTGGTGGGATGTTCAAATTCTCCCCCGTTTACTTGGGGGAAGCCGATTGGGGGATTCGGGATTTGGGGTCCCCGCAAGAAGTGTTGGATGCGTCGGATGCGAAGAAGAAGATGCCGACTTCGACTGTGGGAGGGGAGGATGCGGGCGATGAGACGGAGGTGTTGAACCCTTATTATGATGTCGTACCGGCGGAATTGGTCAGCCTTTACATCACCAACTTGTACGTCTTCTCGTGGGCTGGGTTTTTTTCTTTGATGCAGATACGGCTTACCCGTGGAGCTAATGCGTTTTATTCATCCTTGCAGGGGGGGTCATCCGAGCTCATTGCTGTACCGGTTGCTGAACGAGACGTACGGCGGGGCAACAGCATAGCTTTGCGATCTGGATCACCTGCAATAAGCTTTTGCAACCTCAAAACGCGCAGTCGTATAAGCGGCACTGCTCGTTTGGTTAACATTCGAGAGAACAGACAGTACCAAAGAGTAATGGGGACATATTCACAACTACACGCATGTGCATGCTACAACACCGAGAATGATTGATATGTCGAGGAAGTATAGAGGAACTTCTTGATGATGTGCGAAGAGCGCTCGTTCAGATCTTGGAGCGAGGATAGCTCGTGGGGAAAGTCACCGAAGAAGGGTTGAGGATCTTGTCGACGATCTAATGCGAAGAACGTTTTCAAAATGAGTGAATGTACTTGGGCCGTGTGAGGAGAAGGTGATTGCTCACTTGAGGTGGTGTCAACTCGCGAGGCGAGAACACGCTTTGCGCGCCCCCGACGTAGCCTACGACCACTTGGGCCGGTTCACCCCATGATGTCTCGGCCCTCGGCCAGCGATCCGTGAAGGTCAAATCGGCGTCCCCGTTTTGCTCGATGTCGGGCACAGATGAACTTGAAGGGCTCGTACGGACCGACTCGGCTGTGCATGCCCCTCGCGGATCCCAACTCCTCGCCTTCCCACCTTGTTCCATATCGTGCAGACCCAACATGAACGAGTTAAGTCCACTCGTAGAATCGGAGGACGTACAAAATCTCGCTCTCAGCGAAGCGACATCTTCCCAACGATAATGCGTGGGAGCCATCGAACTGGAGGGACTACCGAGGATTGAAGAGGCGGCACCGGAGAAACTCCAAGTTCTTTGACGGGTTGAAGAGCGGTGGCGTTCGCGGGTCGTCGAAGGATGAGCTTTGGGGGAGAGCGAACGGGTGAGGGATCGGCCGACGTAGTCGAAGACGGTGGAGAGATTTGCGAGACTGATGACTGAGTTGGAACGGCCTCGTTGGGTAGGGTCGAGCGAAGTTCCGGCTTTCAAGCTGGAACCAGGGGTCGAGGCTTCGGGGGGAGTTGATGTGGAGACGCGGGGCAGCGAGCCTCGACGGTCGAGGTGGTGGAACGAATCGAGCAGAGCGTTCGAGAAAGCACCTTTGGGCGTCTTCTTCAGTTCGTCTGAATCACTCCGCTTCAACTTGAGAGGCGTAGTCGAACACCGGCGCATAGCAACAGAGGCGTTGCTGCGCGGTCCTGAAGGAAGTGCCGATTCGAGCGAAGTGACAGCTGAGATCGTCGAATTGGCTCGATCACGAGATAAGCGGGTGATGTGGCCAGATGATGAGGCTGTCAACACTTCAGTAGAAGGTGGAGTATGTTGTGGTGGAGAGCTGAGGAGGAGCGATGAACCAGGAGCTAAATCGGTAGCCATCGAGATAGGAGGAATGCTCGGACGCTCCGCACTGAGGACACACGAGCAAGGCGATGTCGGGCTCAGCTCGTGACGATTAGTCCATATAGCACTCCTTTAACCGTAGACTTACATCAAAAGTTCATTGATTTCACACGAAAGCAGGCGAGCCCCGGCTCGCCAGGTTTCACTTCTATGACGATCGTCGTCATCGTCAAAGATCGGCGGCGCTGCGCACACGGGCAGCGTCACACGAGGACCAACTCCAGTAGCTGCAAGAAGATCGGTGTCGAAACCGTTCCGAGATCCGAACAAGGTGACACCTGAACCCGAAGAGACGGTGGTTTCTTCCTTGTCGTCAAACAAAGGTGGGAGGAGGGTCCTAGGGCTGATCGGCGAGTCCATCTTCGGTTCAAAGTCTTCGATGCGAACGTTCGCGGTCGTGCTGATCCTCGACACATCGGCTCCCTCATACGTCAGATGTCGAGCGTGGTACATAGAGTGATGACGAGAAGGAATATTCTCATCAAGCTGCGACAATGGTCCAAATCCTCTGCCAATGATGTTCACGCGTGCCGTCTTCCTTTTGCTCGTCGAGCATATCGTTGCCAAATTCGTCGACAACCTCGGTCCGTCGGGAACGTAGGCAAATCCGTCCTCGTCGCCATTCATCGCTAGTCCGACGGTGGACAGCTCGTCAAAGCTATTTCTACGGTCCCGGGTGATGGAGATGCATCGTGGGAGTGTTTTGGAGAGATGCGAGCGGTTCCTGCCGTCGGAGGAACTAGGAGACGGCATCTGCCAGCCGGTCCGATGGGTACTGGCGGCAGCGGCGGAGGCAATTGTAGACCTTGGGACGAGGTCGGGGCAGCTGATGGGGCGTGATGAAGTCATGTCCATAATGATGGCAGGACCATCAAGTCAAGAGCTTGAAAGAGCGACAACAAAGTTCGACTCAGAAGTAGGGACGTGCCTCACCGATTGGCGGACACGTACTTCAGGCTTCCTTCGGCAAAGCCGAGCCTCGCGCGAAACTCTTCGGCCGATGGATGAACGAGCGTCCGGCCGTTCGGGCATGGACGAACAGAGACCCCAAGATCCCTCTTTGCCCACCTAGCGACCGAATCCAGACGTTGTTGTGGAGTTGGTGCCTATCCGGCGGAGGAACTGGGGTTGAAGACGACTCAGGCACAAAATAGGATAAGGGATAAAGAAGTTCAGGAAACGTTCGCTAGAATCACGCGGCGGCGCATTCTATTACCCCATCTTTTCGGGGTCTCCGCTCAGACAGGGGTAGCAATCCGGGGACGAAGACTAAGCGACAAGCTGGAATGTATGACTTAGAACTTGGAACTACGCGCAAGCGCCGGCTCAAGCGGAATTGACAAGCGCCGGAGACATTGGGTGGGTCTTTTTGTGACTCGGCCGATGATGACGACAGTAGTGTCTTGCCGCGGGAGAGAGATGAAGACCTCGGTGTCATGTTTCACACGCAGCTGAGACATTCTCATTCCAGGCGTCTGATTAGCGCGAAAACACAAGACAGGAGGCACTGGAAGTCGCGGGTCTAGGGAACTCACGGCATGAGTTCGGAAATTGACAGCAATAGGCGATTCATCCCCACCTACTTTAGATCCGTTGTGATGCATGCGATGGATTTGACTGCCTGGTAATTGGACGACCATGCGACGTTTCTCGGGTGACGGACGTCGAAGAAGCTAGCCCTGAGAAGCGTACGGACGTCGGGAGATCACGCCGACGGCTAATTTCAAGTCAACGACACAGTTGCCTTTCGCCATGATCAGCCGGCTCCGAGTCCAACTTCGAACGGTGATGGTGCAAGAAGTTGGATTGCACTAGGGATCATCATCACATCAGCTCAACTGCCTAATCCCAAGAACAAGACGAGATGGGTTGATGTCCCGGGGTGGCGAACCCAGCGCTGTCAGCTCGGCCTGTCTTTGCAATGCAGTGGTGATGTTCGGGCAATTCGTGCGGAGTTCGGAGCATCACCGCTCCGGGATGTCAGAGTCATCTACAGCCGCAAACGAGATCCAGCACCGGGCCTTGACCTCAGCGGGTCCTACCCCCGGCAATGTAGTTGTAGCGTGGTTTCGTTGAGGCTGAACCCGATAGCACGCAGCCGTACGGGGCGTGGCAAGGCGCTGGCAGAACACGAGTGCCGAGGTGACTGGGACGATCGTCCACCTCCACGTTGCTGGCCGAGCTTGCTGAGGAGCCCATCCGATATCGCATCGTCCGATTAGCTCGACAAGACGTTGCGCACGATCTCGGCCCCTTCCTTGACCCTCATCCTCTCCTTGAACAAGTCCCGCACGGTACTCGAGATTTGTTCGATCCGCGTTGCGAGACCGCTTGGGGTCATCAACGACGAATCGGCTGAGCTTGCTGCCGCGAGAGGGTAGCCACCGACGGCCGAGGATTGAAGCGTTGAGAGTAGGTGTTGCATTGTCGATAGCATGTTTTGGAGTGCTAGTGATGTGATTGCTAACCCATGCGAGTGAGCTCGAAGTGTCGTAATATGGAGCTGCACCTTCCAGCTTTACGGAAGGATCCCGACCTATCGCACGCCCGTCTTGGCTTACCCCTTGGATCCGGTTCGTAGCCCTCCTCATACGCCCTCTCATACATCTCAAACACAACCTGACACTCTTGCTCAAGTCTCGCGAGCATTCCCGAGCCCGCTTGCCCCTCCACCCCATTCAACAACGCGACAACCTTCCTTGCCTCGAGCACGGGCTCGTCAAAGCTAGAAGGCAGACCGCTCATCCTCGAAGTCGACATGATCGATGGTGCTCGGTGGGCTCGATTCGAAGCAGTTGCCGCAGTGCCACCACCTGGTGCGCCGCCTGATGGAGCATATGGCAGAGGGAGCGAGGGGCGAACAGCAGGGGAGGGGCGAAACGGAGCCGGCGATGCGCCCGGTGGTGGGGAGAACGCAGGTGGAGTCGCAGCAGCAAAGGGGGTCATCGCATGCATCGTGGCTTGGCCGCAGCGGGAGTGTGGTGGCAAAGGGCGAGCGGTGAATGACACGCGGTGTCGAGGTCGAGAAGAGCGCGGAAAGGAGAGGATGTGCGATCTATGATCAGCGCGCGCAGCCGCCGAGATCAAGGTGGAGCTCAGCCTCTCGAATTTTCGCTAGGACTCGGCGCTTCGCCGAAACTAAGATGGCACTTGCCATGCGGCAAGGTGCGACACGAAGTAAAAGTGAATGCTATGCCAAATCTGCTGAAGGGAGTCCACCCAATCCACAAACGCTTGGATCTCGGCATCGCTACAATCGGTCCTGTTCCCCGTCACGGCGAATCTTCGGAGATGGTTCCGGGTCCGCCTCCGAGATCGAGGAAGGAGTATCAGCGGCTAAAGACGTGCTTGACGCAGGATCAACAGTTCAGCAGAAATGAAGCGTGGTGGAATGATCATGTTCAGATGGGACACCGTCTTCTCCGCCCCTGCTCACCCCAATAGGAGGTGCGATCTCGTCATCGGCCAGCTGACTCAGCTCGATCAAATCTGACTAATGATCTCTGTTTCGCACTCGAAAATCGACTAGAAAGGACAAGATATTGCCGGGTCTTGGATCGGAATACACTACCAAATGAGATACATAGATTCTGGCGACGTCGAACGTGTTCTCCGTCATGGCCATCAGCTCTCGTGGCAGCTCCGCCCCCCGAGAGAACAAGCGATCGGTCGTGCCGAACGGACTCCTTTCCAAGAAATCTCGGCATCTTCGATAAGCGGCATCTCCGTTCGTCAGCATCGCCGCCCCATGGAGAAGCTCCACCCCCAGGCGACCATGTGATCTAGTGGCAAAAACGGAGATGACCTAGTCAAGAATGTGGAGGTAGTGATGTGGTACCCTTGCCCAAGCTGAGCTGTGGAACGTGGGTAACCGACCACGATGCCGAGATGTTCGGACCTGGGCGGCCGCGATAACATGAACCAAAGTGAGCGGTTTTGGGAGGCTGCGTGCGCCCTCAAAGCTCTACCCTTTCTGTGCCCCGCTCGTTCATCTTGCTTTTCTTGGTTCTTCTTCCCTCCTCCCCCCTCTCCGCACTTTTACCACGTTCTCTCTTTCACCCTTCTTCTTGCCACTGCACTCTGCCACCTCTCTTTTCCCACACCTCACACTCACCGTGGCAACTACTCCCGTCCAGACGCTCACATCAATCCCAATGGTGCGCTCTCACGAGCCCCTGCTGCCCTCCACCTCGACACCGCCCGATCAAACTCATCCGCCCTACCCGACCGCTCCACAGGAGTCCCCGCTTCCGCGCTCGGCATCGCTCAAGCCGGCGCGCTATAGGCGACGCGCAACGAGACGCCACTACGTCGAAGTCGAATCTGATGAGGAGGGTGGAGAATCGATGCGAAATGATGGAGGGGACTATGTCGAGTATGGGGAGATCGGAGGGGTCGGGCACATGACTGGCGCTCGAAGTCGAGGGAGCACCACGGCCAAGTCAACTTCGAGTGCGCCCGTCGTCGGAGACACCCCAAAGCGGACCAAAAGGATTTGTATCGCGGTGGGTGAGTGAGACCATGCACCATACCGACTCTTTGCACGCCATTGACCCGCGAGTCAATCCTCGATTAGCCTGCATCCGGTGCAAGAAGGTACGTCCGACGAGCTATCCGAACAACACACACCCCGCCTCGGTTCCCGGCATCTGACTGATCTCCTATCCGCGTACTCTGCCACGCCGAATCCCGACGAATGCCGTACCCGATCGCCCATCCCCAACAAGGCTGGACGAAAGTGCTCAGAAGGAAGACCATGTGATCGCTGCCGTCAACGAGGGTACACCGATTGTCGTGATGCACCTCGATTGCGGCAGGCAGGCTCGAACGCGGGGTCGAATCTCAGAGGTGGGTCATCTCTCCAGTGTCGGGCGCCTACTGAATCTAGCTTACGCATACATGGACTTGTACAGCAGCAAGAATGATGACACCAGAGACCCACCGCGGATGCGGGCAAGATTATTCAGTTCTGGACCCCCAGATCGTCGCGCTGAGTCCTTGTCGATCGCGGTCCTTCTTCTTACCCAGTCCCGCTCTTCCGGTCGTACGTCGCCCCTCGAAGCCCAGCAGTCTCTATTCTTCCCTCGACACCCGAACCCCACCAAGTTTCACACCACCCCCTTCACCAACTCCCTTATACTTCCCCTCACCTCGCTACAGCATACCCGACACCCTCCCACACCTCGACTACCCACTGAAACCCCTCCCCTCCCCCGATCTTCCCCCTCTGCTCTGCCCACGCTTGATAACTCCCATCAACCGCCTCTCACCCCCTCACAGATCCACCTCTCCCAACTCGCGTTTTTACAAACCTACGCTCAAACTTCCCTCTATCCGATCGTTGTTCTTTTCGGGTGAGGAGGATGTCGATCGTTGGAAGAAGAGGTTGTTCGATGAATCGAATTCGGCGGCGAGGGGGGCAGGGATGGGTCAGGCGAGATTTAGGACTTCGTTCGAGAGGACTTCGGCTAAGGGTGTTGGAGGGTGAACAAAGGGTTCTTATTGATGTGTTTGTGCTTGGTTATTGGTGGCTAGAATCGTGTCTGTCTGTACAGTGTCGAACTGTGATCGGTGTAGATATGCGCGCAGGTTTTAGTGTTGGAAAAGATTGAACATGATCCAAATGTGGGAGACGGAAAAGAGCCCTGATCGCATTACGTGGATCGACAGCAGCTCTGGTAGCTGGTAGGGTTAGAGTATGATCGCATTGTACATCCAGGACTCTACGATGGCACCATTCCGTCCAAGGAACGAGGCAAGATCAGAGTGCGCCGGGTCCTCCAACCGCGCTGTTTTGCTTGCTCAGGTACCGTTTGCCCCTCGCGCGTAGTCGGTGGAACCTCTGCATGACCGTGTTGGCCATCGTAGGTGCGAGTCGGAGAGACGCGTAGATCCGAAGAGGTAAGAGGACCTTGAAAAGCGGATGAAGTGCCAGTTGTGATCAGTGAGCGGACCTCGAGGCGGCGAAGAGTGTGGCGCTCACGACGGAGCTCACTTTTACAACGACATAACTCGCAACGAGGTTCGCCACATCGCCGGACAAAGTCAGGTCCTTCGTTCCTGATTTGGCCGTCGTTTTGACGATCGTCATCCGACTGTGATCTTGCTGTGCGTCCCTCTCGGCTTGCTCGGTCCTGTTGACCTCTGCGCTGTGTTCCTTGTCCAGTTTCTCGATCCCGAACCACCCATACCGCGTTCCCAATCTCTGGGCCTGTTCTTCCCCCTGTGCTAACCAATCGCCCAACTTGGCCTTGAAATAGGCTCGGTCCCGTTCGGGCGTTGAAGCAAGCGTGATATGCTGAACTTGTTCGACTAGAGCCTGACCTAATCCCAGGGATTTGCACCCCCAAAACCCGAGCAGGAGCGGCACGATCGCGGTGAGTTCGTGCAGGATTAGGAAGGAGGCGATCAGGGAAGCGGGGTCCAGGTGAGGGTGTTGGAGGCGTAGTTGGGTGAGGGAGGCGCTGAAGCTGAAGCGGTTTGGGCGAGGACGAGGTGGGGGGGTCGAAGAGGCGGAGGAGGAATAGAGCCGGCCTTGACGAGGTAGACGGGAAGGTGGCGGACGGGGTGGTAGGAAGGTACGTATCCGTGGCTGGAGCATGGTGATGGGAGGGAGGGGCGATTGTACCCGATCGACAGCATGAGCGAAAGCAGCTGAACAGAGCTGGACGAGGATCGAAACGAGTCGAGATCGCGCAAGGCACGCTCGCGCAAGGCACGCTCGCGCAGGTTGAGCTGTGTCCACACCCAGCCTCACCCGGCACACATCCCATCACCACCATGTCGACCTCTGAAGCAACCCCTCCAAGCACTGCAGGCTCGACCTTCAAACGACGCCGTCTCTCCCCACCTCCCAACGCCAACAAGCCCCTGTACTCGCTCGACGATGACGACGACAGCAACGGCCCGTCCTCGTCGTCCTCGCTCTACGTCCCCGTCAAGAAACGGCGCGAGGCGCTCCTCTCCAAACTCGCAACGAAACAACTGGGTGTCGCAGCGAGCGTGCTGGAGAGGCAGCAGATGGTCGAGAAGGAGTTGCGGGAGGAGCACGAACGCGAGCAGCGCGAGGGCAAGAAGCAGCGTGGGAATGCCCAGACCCTGTTGATCGAGGCTCAAGAGGTCAAGAGGCTGAAGGCGATGCAGGGTAGGTCGTATTCGAATGTGGGAACAGGAAAAGAACCAGCAGCACCGCACAGGATGGCGCTGACGTATATGCCTTTCGCCGCGCTCTTGCGCTCCCCTTCCGATCGCGAGCGAGTGCAGATGCCGTCAAGACGGATGCCGACAAAAGGAAAGAAGAGGAAGACGCCATTCTGGCTGCACAGGCTGCTAGACAAAAGGCCCTGGCCGGTGCAGAGGAAATCGCCCAGGGTATCGTTTACACCGAGCGACTCAAGACGACGTGGGTCTCTCAACCAAGGCTCTCTCCGAGTCGGACCCGTTGCTGACGAGATCTCCTCCTTCCTCCCACGTTGCCCAGATGGACAGCGCCCAAGTTCATCCGAGAACGGCCAGAAGAAGAGAATGACAAGATTCGAGATCAGTTCCACATCCTCGTCGCCGGGGACGATGTGCCACCGCCGATCCCAAACTTTAGGGTCAGTCTCTCACAGTCACGTGCTCTTTCCCGTAGAGCGTCCACTGATCTTGTCCAAAGTGCCGACCCCACAGGACATGAAACTGCCTAAACCTCTGCTCGATCACTTGAAGAAGAAAAAGATTCTTGCTCCGACGCCGATTCAGCTTCAAGGGATACCCGTAGCGCAAGTTCCTTCCTTCCCGTAACACTGGCCGCCCACATGCTCAACCCTGACCTCCACCTCTCTGGCGCACAGTTTCTCCGGCCGTGATATGATTGGAATCGCCTTCACTGGATCGGGCAAGACACTCGCTTTCTCACTGCCTTTGCTCATGTTTGCTCTGGAGGAGGAGAAGCGCATGCCGTTCATACAAGGCGAGGGACCCGTCGGAATTATTGTCTGCCCTTCGGTGAGTCACGAATGCCACTACCCGGCTGAGCCGAAGACGCCGTACTCACCATATCTTGACCTGGCCATAGCGCGAATTGGCACGACAAACGTTCGATGGTCTAGCCGAAATGGCGCAACTGATGGCCCAAGGCGGCTACCCAGAAGTGCGTGCCCTGCTCTGCATCGGAGGCATCAACATGTCCGAACAAGGGCACATCATGTCGCGCGGATTCCACATGGTCGTCGCCACTCCAGGTCGATTACAAGACATGCTCGAGAAGCGCAAGTTCGGTCTAGCCGGATGCAAATACCTTTGTCTCGACGAGGCCGATCGTATGATCGACATGGGGTTCGAAGATGATGTCCGCAACATCATGTCCTTTTTCAAACACCAACGCCAAACGCTCTTGATCTCGGCGACGATGCCGAAACGGATCCAGGATTTCGCGCAACAGGCGTTGGTGCAACCAATTGTGGTCAATGTCGGTCGCGCGGGTGCGGCGAGTATGGATATCATTCAGGAGGTCGAGTATGTCAAGCAGGAGGCCAAGATGGTGTACCTGCTCGAGTGTTTGCAAAAGACTGCCCCGCCGACGATCATCTTCAGCGATAATAAGAATGAGGTCGATGGTACATTCCCTTCCGTGGTGTGCATGTTGAGATCTTACCGCCGTGCTGACCTGTAAATCGTTGCCTGCAGATATTCAAGAGTACCTTTTGTTGAAAGGTGTCGAGGCTGTTGCCATTCACGGATCCAAGAGTAAATTACAGATGCCCACCCGCTTGAAACTCCAGCCCAGATACTTACTCCTCTTCAACCTTCTCCCTCCCACAGCCCAAGAAGAACGCGAATACGCCATCAAATCCTTCAAGACCGGTAAGAAAGACGTCATGGTCGCCTCGGGCGTTGCCTCAAAGGGACTCGATTTCTCCGAGATCCAACATGTCATCAACTTCACCATGCCCAAGGAGATTGAAGATTACGTGCATCAGATTGGTCGTACGGGTCGTTCGGGCAAGACGGGTATCGCGACGACGTTCGTGAATATGCAGACCGCTGAACAGACGTTGTTGGATTTGAAGTACTTGTTGATGGAGGCCAAACAAAAGTGCGCGCTTGGGGAGTTGCTTGGTGGGTGTTTTGAGGAGGACTCGCACCGACTTCGTTACCTTCGTTTTTTCTGCCAGGATCCCGCCCTTCTTGTTGAGCATCGAAGATCCCAACGCGGGCAACACGTCCGGTTGCGCCAATTGTGGTGGTGAGTATCAATTCACAAACTCGCGAGTCTCGCACTTTCTTGAAGCTGAGCACCTCTTTGCCCAACAGGTCTCGGTCACTCGATTGCGAATTGCCCCAAGCTCGAAGAGAATCAACGGCGGACGGTCGCGGGTCATGTTGGTGGACGAGATACGGGTGGATACTAGGAAGGCCCGAGCTGTGTATTTCGTTTTTCGTCTCTAGTATGGGAGAGAGCGCATATAATACTAGTAAAGTTATAATCAACCTCGATTGAGAGACTACTTCAATCGCCCCAAAAATTAGTTGCCGTTCCTCTGCTTAGGAAACGATGCAGTCCTCCGGCATCTTGGGCACGCCATCCGCACCCAACTCCATCCCCGCTGTGAGGGACGCGAAATCAGCCAAAAGCAAGCGTCAGCTCAGCGGCCAAGTCAATGCTCTCATCAATTTGGAGACTCCATTCAACAACTCACGTGGCATTTCCCCCATGATCTCCTTTGGCGGTGCACCACAATCGTTCATTTGAGCAATCAGGTCCGTGATCTCTTGTTGACGTTGGGTATTCCGTTCTTTTTCGGAAGGGGTCATTTGATCTTCTGCTTTATCGGCACCGGGTTCTTCGAATTTGGAGACGATTTGGGAAACGACGGTCGCTTGAGTTTGGAAGCGTTTGAGGTCTTCGGAAGGCAGTTTGCCTTCGTTGGTGGAGAGGTAGGCCGGATACTGTGTGGGGGCGCCCCGAGAAGGGGAGTTCAGCTTGCTGTAGGACCAGATCAAGGTTGGCGATCCTGCCTCTGACCTTGTCACTCAATTCCTTCAACGGCTCGTACAGCACCTCCCTACTCATCAACTGCCCCATCATCTCATCCAACATACCCTGCATACCCTCTTCCCCGCCCTCCAAGCCGGCCATGGAAGCCATCATCGCAGCCAGAGGATCGGCATTCGCTCCTGCGGCGGTCTTGGCCGAGGTTTCTTGATCGACGGCCGAGTTGGATTGCTGCACTTTGGACATGGACGCTTTGATCGCGTCTTGGAAGTTGACGGGGGCTGTCGGTTGGGTCGAGGAAGGTGTGGATGTTGACATCGGGGTCGAGAAAGCTTGTTTGGCTTTCCCCTTGGGCGTTGGATCGGGCTTGGACGCCTCCGACGTACCCAAGCCTCCCGCTCCAGCTCCCATGGCAGCCATCAACTGACTCAACAACTCTGTATCATCTCCATCCGGTCCGGCCGCCGCTTCCGCTCCTCCTGCGCCCTCATCGTCTCCAAATCCCAAGGCGTCCAGGCCTTCGCCACTCATGAGTTGCTGCATCATCTTTTTGAACTCTTCTTCTTCGCCCGGACCGAGGCCGGAAAAGAGGGACGACATGTTCTTCTCCATTTCGGCGGCCAAGGCGACATCGTCTTCTGAGCCGGCGGCGGCGGCGCCTAGTCCAAAAGGTAGTGTTGCGTCGTTGGGAAGGGCCAAGGCTTCTTCGGGGTCGGGGAAGTCGCCGTCGTCGGTCGTGGAGGGGGTTGTGGTGGTCGTGGTGGTCGTCGTCGTCGTCGTCGTCGGTTCGGTGGTGGGGGCTCCTCCTGTGACGATGTCATCAAGATCATCGAGGCTGTTGGTAGGACAGATTCGAGAATAGACCCCCGCCAGGAAGCAATCGACGACGGAGGGACCGATGGCACGCAAGATGGAACGTCCGGATAAGCCAAGTGGGGCGGCGGCGAGTTGCGCGGGTTTGGTGGATAGCCGGAACACGGCCGCGCGCCACAGGTCAAATGAGAGTCGAAGCCGAGGCAAGAGAGAGAGAAGAGCGAGGAGAATGTCAACTGTGATTCTCCGACAGGCCAGCGTGGGCAGTGAAACTCAACTCTTCATCGACGAGGGTAGGGGGTGCCATGGTGGGTGGTGCAAGTGGGGTGCCCGTACGGGTGCGACGATCCTTAAGGTGGTGGTCGAGTGAAAGAGCCGGAGCCGAGCGCGGTCGAGGTTGAGCGGGTTGGCGCACAGGCGTGGCCTCGAAAGCGGGTTTGGTCCGGCCAAAAGGAACGTTTCAAATGCCAGTTACAAGCTTCCCGCGCGGCATGGAGGCCCAACTCACGGCTTGCATTCACCCCCACTTGTGCTCTGCTTCGACAACGACTCACTTTCGCACCAGGCCTACTCAGTTGAGAACGGTCTCAGCGCGTTCATCACCCGCCCAGCAGTACCACAGCCCGCCTAGTGCTCGAAGGACATAGCCCGACCCACCTTCGCGCACCTTCCGCCAGGATACCTCCGGACAGGGGCCGATCGCACGCCCGACACCTTCCCTCCCTCGATCTAGCTCTCTTGCTCACACACGATCAGTGAGTCGTCGAAATGCCACACTCTTTTGACGTTCAGCGAGTCGTGTAGCTGACCCGCCCAGTCCATCCTTCCTACCTGCTCCTTCTGCGCTCCCCTCTCTACTGCGTTCGTACCGACTGGGGTCTCACTGCTCTCGCGTCGTCACGACCACGACCATCATCATCCATCGTGCCACCTTCGATCAGTGGACGACATCTCCAACTCGTCCTCGGCATCCTACACCAACTCGTGGATCTCGTCAGTCTCCAGCACTCGGGCTAGCACTTGCGCACTGAAACACTCCGAGCTAACCCCACCCAAACTCGTGCAGATGGTTCTTGGCATCGAAAGGGAACGAGTACTTTTGCGAAGTCGACGACGAGTACATCATCGACCGCTTCAACCTCACCGGATTGAACGCCGAGGTGCAAGGCTACAGCGCCGCGTTGGAGTTGATCACCGACACATCAGGTCGGTCTTCGTGCACCGTGCTCATTTCATACCACTCATCCACTCCATTCCTCCCCACAGTCGAGGAAGATATCGAAGACGAACAACGCGAACAACTCGAACTGGCCGCACGGCACCTCTACGGCCTCATCCACGCGCGCTTCATCATCACCTCGCGAGGGCTCTCCAAGATGATCGACAAGTACAAGAAGGGCGAATTCGGTCGATGCCCTCGCGTGCTCTGCTACGGTCAAGCGCTTTTACCCCTCGGTCTTTCGGACGTGCCCTATCAAAAAGCGGTCAAGTTGTACTGCCCACGATGCGAGGATCTGTATTCGCCCAAATCGACTCGCCACGGTGCGATCGACGGCGCCTACTTTGGTTCGACCTTCCCTCACATGCTGTTCATGGTCTACCCTGGGATGATCCCGAGTAAGAGCGTACCCGGAGCAGGAGCCAGTGGACAAGGACAAGGGGGACCCCAGGGGGGGTTGGCGAGTGGTGCGGCGAGTAAAGTGGAGAGAATTAGGCCGAGGATTTTTGGGTTCAAGGTGCATGAATCGGCCAAGTTGCAGAGGTGGCAGGAGAGGGTCAGGGATCGACAGATTGCGCGACTAGAGGAGATTGATCAGAATGGCCAGTTGGATTGAGCGGGGGTGGGGTTTTTCTTTTTTCTTTTCCGAGGGTCGTTGTTTAGATCGCGATGCGCGTTGTGTTCTTCTCTTTGGTGTACATGTGTGCAAAGTTGCTTGGTATCGTTCTCAGTCGACGAGGGTCACGTCGTGTCTTAGTGCTACTTTTTCCCGTCCAGTTTCATTCCTAAGGGGCAGTGTACGTGCTCTTCAGCTCCGAGACCTTGCCTCTCGAAAAGACATCGGAGCCCCTGACAGCATCAGCGGATGAGGAAAGTTTGAATCGCAGCTAGTCTTAGTCTACAAAAATAGACGACCCTTATCGGGCGCTGGACCACATTATTTGGGCAAAAGCCTCTGACCTGACCAAGAGTCGCACTCGTTGCCCCTTACGCGAGGTCAAGTGGCGAAGATGGTCCGCAGGTTGGGGCGGCGGTGAGCCCGTGTCAAAGAGAACGGCGTGGCTGGCGTGGGCGGGCGGCGGGCGCGTTTCCGAGCTCGTAAAGGGTTACACGGCTCCCGTCCTCCCGACTTTGGTTCGTTTTCACCCCTAATCAGGTTTATTTTACGTTTCAGTCAACATGGGTACGTGGTGCTCGTGCCAGCATATAGGTTGTGGCTCCGAGTTGAGCTCTGGTCCGCCCCTTGCCGCCATCCGAGTCGCGATACGCCGGAGCGCATGCCGACGAGGAGGGGAGGCTGTCACTATCCTGGATCCGCAGGTGGCATGGCGTGCAGTCGCTCAAACTGTCGGCCGCTGATCTCGCCACTCTCTCACTCTCGCAACAGCTCGCAAAAACATCCTCGTCACGGGTGCGGCTGGTTACATTGGTACGTCGTCGCGGACTTGTTGGCGGAGAGTGCACGTGGAGCTCCCATCGATGGCGCCAGGTGCCAGAGCGGAGGGGATCGATCATCTTGTCTTGACGGGCTTGCTGACCACTTGCGATCATCATTCATCACGCTCGTCTTTGCTCGTGACGCCCGCTGAACAGGCTCGCACATCGCATTATGCTGCCTCTTGTCGGGCGAGTACTCGGTCGTGACCATTGACAAGTCAGTCTCGACAGCCAGCTAGTCGCCTGTTGCAAGCGCTCTAACTCATCTCGAGCGCTGACCGTGGTCGTCCGGCCTACGCGCCACTCGTTCCCCTCGCGCTTCAACCTGTTATGTACTCTTCGATGGATCTAGCTTCTCCAACTCGTTCCCAACGGCCATGACCCGCGTCTCCAAGCTCGCCGTCGAAGCCTTACCCGCCGACGCCTCGGACGAAGAGAAGAAGGCCTGCCAGATTGACGTCGTCAAAGGTGACATCACCATCAAGTCCGACATTGAAAGGATCTTCGAGGCGTACAAGGCCAAGGGCGGTATTTGGGGTGTCATCCATGTTGCGGCTTTGAAAGCTGTGGGAGAGTCGGCCGAGAAGCCGATTCAGTACTACGAGGCCAACATTACGGCCACCATCAACTTGCTCAATGTGAGTGAAGGGAGACGAAACGAAACGAAACGATCTTCCTCTGAAACTGACGCACGTATCCCACCACACCATAGGTCATGGCTCGCCACCAGGTGTACAACATCGTCTACTCGTCCTCCGCGACCGTCTACGGAGCCCCCCAACAGATCCCCATCCCCGAGACCTCAGTCCTCGCACCCGAGTCCGTCTACGGCCGCACCAAGCACATGTCCGAATTGATCATCAAGGACGTGTGCGACTCGAACCCCGACACGTGGCGAGCGATCGGTCTGCGCTACTTTAACCCTGCCGGTGCTCATCCCTCGGGCGAGATCGGTGAGGACCCTCGAGGCAAGCCTGGAAACTTGTTGCCCCTTTTGGCTCAGATGGCCGTCGGTAAATTCGCCAAGGAGGGGCTGAAGATCTTTGGTAACGATTACCCTACGCCCGATGGCACTTGCGTTCGTGATTACATCCATGGTCAGTTCTTGCACATCTTGCCGCGATCTTGTCATCCCGAAAGATACAAAATCCTATCAAAGGACCGCATGGCTCATTCTTTAGACGCTCCCTCACACACAGTCATGGACTTGGCCCAAGGCCACGTCGACGCCCTCGCCGCCCTAACCCGCGACTCGACCTACGTCTCCCTCAGCACCCAAAAATCACAATTCGGTGGTTCCGGCGGCAAATACAAGGCCTACAACCTCGGTAAAGGAAAGGGCATGTCCGTCCTCCAAATGGTCGAAGCCATGCGTGTGGCGTCAGGTTTCGAATACAAGTACGAGATTGTCGGAAGAAGGGTCGGCGACGTGCCCGATTTGACGGCCGATCCGGCGTTGGCGGAGAAGGAGATGGGCTTCAAGGCGCCGAGGAACTTGCAGGAGATGTGTAGGGACCAATGGAACTGGCAGTCTAAGAACCCCAAGGGGTACGAGGGACAGGAGGAGTAGGATTTGAAATACAGTCCCATGCGTTTATTTGTGTCCATGTACGCAGGCCCCTAGCCGGGGCGTGGTCGGACGGTGATCTGTCTCCTGGCACGGCTAAAACGCTGCGTAAGTTCGGGCTTAACTTCGCTTGGCCACACCAAGGCCAATGACTCGGCTGAGTCACTCGGACGCCACAGAACAGGAATTGAATAAGCTTGAGGAACATCATCTTGAATTGACCGAATCGATGCGGAGTGTACCGAGTGATCAAACAGCTTGTGCGGACATCTCAAGGCCGAACCGGTAGAATTCGAGAATGGCCTTCCGAGCCCGGGCGCGGCATCTCTTTCCCTCTCTCTGTCCTCATCAAACTCCATCGAGGATCCCGGCGCTACGACACCATCAAATTTCTCGTAGGTATCCCTGCATGAGGTTGAGACATAATATTACAGACTTGGGCCATCCAAACTAAAACAACACAGACGAATGAAGGATCGACAGAAGAAACCCAAACACAACGATATCCTCTTGCCTAAAAGTTAGAATTGCTCCCTACAACACCATCCTCGTCGCACAAGCGGTGTGCATCGCGTCGATCGCCTTGTTGACTTGAAGGCTGTACAACCCGACCGAATCGACCATCTCGCGGTACAAAGCTTCGCTCTTGTCCAATACGGCGTAGGTCTCGTTGTGGATTGATTTGATCTGCACACAAGAGGACAGTCGATAAGTTGTGTTTTCCGTTTTCGGAAGCCTTTTATTCGGGCGACGTTGACTCACCGTCGCCTCAATCTCCACCGCCCTCCGATTGACTCCGGCCGTCCTCATATCAAAGTCCACTCGTTCTTGCTTGAGGTTACTCCACTCCTCTTCCAAACGCTTCTTCTTGGTCTTGCCCGCTTCACGCTTATATTGCGTCTTCTCGTCGAACTTGGAGCAGTTGTCCCGCAGGAATTCGAGACGACGTTCGGAGTTCTAAGGAGAGGGAAGAGGACAATGCTCAGCGGTGAACCGAGAGATGGGAGTATGGAAAGTTTGGACATACCCTCGAAGTCTCCTCGTAGCCTTCTCGCGCTGCTTCGGCTTTGGACCATTCTTCCTCGAGCTTGGCTAACCGTTGTTGACCGTCCAACATTTTGGCCACATCGCTCGCCAAATCCCTCGCGATCGTATTGCACGATTCGAGATCCTGTGCGTGACCAAACCACCGTATCAGAACAGTGTGCAACCAAAAAGAAATCTCTGAACCAGCTGTCACTGTTTACGCACCGCTTTGTATTTCTGCAAACTCGAGATCTTGCCCGACAACTGATGCGCCTTGGCCTCGGTCGCCCTCAATTCGCCGACGACGCGATCCAAGTCCTCTCGAAGCGAAACGACGGATTGACGTAACCTTTCGGGTGAGCGAACGATTTGCGATTGGAGGCGGTTGACCTTGGAGTGCAGACGGGTTTGTTCTTTCGAGAGTTCCATCTGTGCTTCACAGATAGCAGATGGATCAGTACTCCAAGGGACTAGGACGCGTCGGCTGCAACGTACGAGATGGTTCGCCAACCCAATGACGGCGGCCTTCTTCTCCTTCATCTGGGCCTCGAGCCTGTGGCCTTCCCTCTGTTGCGCTTGGAGGTCCTGTTGACGTCGCGCGATCTCGAGTTTGGCCTGCGTAACCTTGGGTTCGTTTTCGAGTCGTTTGGCCCTGCGACACTGCAACCCGGCAAGGTCAGTTCTGAGCCTTTCATGCAACACAACAGCAGTCCCGTCACCCACCTCTCTTGCTCAATCTTGAGCCTCAACTCGTTGGACCTCGCCTCCAACTCGATCTCTTGCTCGCGCATAATCTTCTGTTCCTCAATCAACGGCTGCAGGATATCCTCTGCCTGTTCCTCCTCAAAGTACCAGAAATTGATGATACCCGATAAAGCATCAATGAGACGTCCGGATTGGGGGTTGGCTACATCGCTGAGACTGAAGCGTTCGATTTGAGCCGCGTCGGTCAGTTGTTGGCTGGGGGGATAAAGAGGCAAACGCGTGAGTCTCGGAACTGTGAGCACGTAGGGTGGCAAGGGGGAAGCCTACACCATGCGAAAGAACATGCGTGACTTCATGGCGCTTTCATAGATTTCCTGGTTGATTACATACCAGACGGGTCAGTATACAGGAGAGCTCAGTGTGCCCTGGCAGCGTATGCGTGCTCATCCCTCCCACGACGACGCAGCGAGTTGAATGATGGACCCCGCAGCCAAACACGGCGCAGAGTCTCGACCGTAGAAGGTATCCGTTCGCCCTACACACGTATCTGTACTCACAGGATAGTCCATTTTATCCAACTGATCCAACGCGACCCTATTGGACGTCTCACTCGTATACCCCAACAAACGATCGGACCACCGATCCCAGATCTTCTCGACGAGCAGCGAACTCGGTTGACGCAGGTCCGCTTCCGAGAGGTGCAGTTCGATCGCTTGGCAGCCGAGGATCACATCTTCGGCACTGAGGATGGGGAAGAGAGCGCCGGGGAGCGGAAGGGGAGGGGCCATGGTGTGTTGGCGGGGGTGACGGGGACGGAGGGTGATTAAGAAGTCACGCGCGCCGGGAGCCAAAAGACGCGTCGAGGGCGAAAAGGAGGGGGCGCGTTTTCGAGCTGGGACCTCCCCTTCGGAACATCCGTCGGCGCCGCGTGGTCAACACGAGAAGTTTCGGGCAGGTTGCATTGGCTGCCCCAAGCATCGCATGGAGGAGTATCGACAGGTCTCTTCATCACCGTGTCGTGGAGAAAGCACCATAAAGCCCCTATCGCAGCGCAGCGCGATGCCTACCAAAAATCACCGGCGCGGTCGAGTCGCCGACCATTGAACGACTTTGCACGTGCGATGCCTGCGATAAGCAGGGCCCAACAGGGGTCCTTAAATGCATATTGTCTCGGCTGAATGCCTCGTCGAATCGAATTGGACCGGTTTATCGCCAGAGGTGTCTTGGAACGAGTGACATAATCTGCGAATGATTATCCCGTCGGAAGTTGCTCGCTGGCCTTTGGCGGCTCAAACGCTTACACCGACGTCTGCTTTGGGCCTCTCCAAATCAGGCCGATCAGATTAGCTTGGGTGCGGCTGCCCTGCCCGCGTGGGGCTTTTCCGGACGTTCGCCTGCTGCCCTGTCTCATCATCGTGCTCGCCTCGTGCCCCTCTTCTTGCTCAGCCATTCTCTCCCTCGTTGCATCCACTCTAGGTCGTTCTTGGGTCAGTCCATCGTTTCGTTTTGTCTAGAGTCATACGCCGGGCGTATTGCGAGCGCTAGGGGAGGGTTGCACGCCGATGTCATCGCATCTGGTCTCGATTGACCGCGTGTCTCGGCCGGGCCCTGAACCTCGTGGGGCTTCGAAGGATGTCGCCCCCCACCCCGGCAACCCGTCTACGCGGTCCTGCTGTCCTCCTTTGCACTCTAGCTGACCTCTTGCACACGTCCACCTCCTCTTCCGACGGATCATCTTACCAGACCTCAAGCCTTAGACCTCGAGTCCTCGCGAACAAGCTCCGCACCTCTAGCGATCCCATCTCATTCTCGATAGCAGCAGCGGCAGCAACAACACCGCCCTCTCGCCTTCCTGCCGCTGTTCGTGCTACCCGTAACAGCTTTACCAAGCCTACTTCTTCCTCCGCACCACGCCGCAACATGTGTCTCTGCCATGCCAACGGTGGCTTTGCCAACCTCGACAACCTCGCAGCGACCCCCGCAAGCGATGCCGAGCAGGTGCGCCTCACCAACAAGGTTGTGTGAGTGCACGTGGGGCTACATCATTCACTCCATCAAGCCAATCTAATATTGGCTTCCTCCCCCAGCCCCTCGCACTACGATTTGGTCATCAAGACCGATCTCGAAAATTTGAGCTTTTCGGGAACGGCCGAGATCACGATCGACGTGCTCGAAGATGTGCCCTCGCTCGTGCTCAACGTCGCCGAGCCCCTCATCATCAAGCACGCCGTCTTGTCCCACACCTCGCTCAAGACCGAGTCGACCCGTCCCGCGACTGAGCTCAAGCTCCACACCAAGCGTGAGCGCATCGAGATTACCTTTGCGGGTGGCCACGTCGCTGCCGGTCAGGTCATGTTGGCTCTGCGCTGGGAGGGAGAGCTTGACAACTCGATGCAAGGTTACTATCGATCCTCCTATCCCGCTCCCGGAGGCAAGGATGGCGATACGGTCAGTTCCCGCTGGTGTTTCAGAGCTGGTCGGAGTGTCCTGTGGCGGAGACTGAAAATGAGACTGACTCGGCATCGGGGGGCCCTCTTGACGTGTGATACAGGCCTACTACGCTCTGACCCAGTTCGAGCCCACCCAAGCCCGTCGCGCGTTCCCTTGCTTCGACGAGCCGGCGTTCAAGGCAACGTACGCGATCAAGATGATCTCGCGCACCGACTCGGTCGCGCTCTCCAACTGCGAGGTCACCGACACCAAGCACCTCGGAAGCGGTGGAGCGTTCCCCCGTACCGACCTTTTGACTGACGCCTTCTTCACCGAAGATGGACCTGCCGCTACCAAGACCGAAGGCAAGACCGAAGGAACGGTTGCCGCACCTGCTTCCAAGACCGTTTCGTACGGCGAATTCAAGGACGACTGGACCTTGACGACCTTTGCGAAGACGCCCAAAGTCTCGACTTACCTCGTCGCCTTCGCCAACGGTCCTTTCGAGTACATCGAGGCGAGCTACAAGTCGCCGCTGTCGGGTAGGACCGTGCCGATGCGCGCTTATGCGACCAAGGACAATATTCACCAAGCAGGTTTGGCCCTCGAGACTAAGGTCCGCATCTTACCCATCTACGAGAGCATGTTCGATATTGGTGAGCCCCATTGCACTTCCAAGCAAGTGGCCCGTTTCTCGTGCTGACCATGCCATGCTACCGTTGATTCTCAGAATACCCCTTGTCCAAGCTCGACACGCTCGTCGCGAGTGACTTTGACGCCGGAGCCATGGAAAACTGGGGTCTCATCACAGGACGTACGTCCGTCTACCTCTACGACCCTAAGAAGAGTGGTATGCGGGCCAAGAAGGTCGTGATCGGTGTGCAGTCTCACGAGGTTGCCCACCAGTGGTTCGGCAACATCGTCACCTTCGATTGGTGGCACGGTCTGTGGCTCAACGAGTCGTTCGCGACCCTGATCGGCGAGGTCATCATGATCGACGAGATCGAGCCGTCGTGGAAGATTCACAGCAGCTTCATCAACGAGCATTTGTCTGGTGCGTTCCGCCTCGATTCGCTTCGTTCGTCCCACCCTATCGAGATGCCTTGCCCCGATGAAGAGACAATCCAACAAATCTTTGACGCCATCTCCTACTCTAAGGGTGCGAGTGTGCTCAAGATGTTGTCCAACTACATCGGCCAAAAGACCTTCATCCACGGTGTGTCGTTGTACTTGAAGAAGTTCCTGTACGGCAACACCATCACGACCGACCTCTGGGACGGCATCGCCATGGCCAGTGGCAAGGACGTGGCCAAGATCATGGAGAACTGGACCAATAAGGTCGGCTTCCCCGTCATCACCGTCGAAGAGACGTCCGAGGGCCTCAAAGTGACGCAAAACCGCTTCTTAAGCACCGGTGACCCGACCCCCGAGGAGGACGAAACGATTTGGCAGATCCCTCTTGAGCTCTTGATCGTCAAGGACGGCAAGGTCGACGTCAACCACGACCTGTTGCTTACTGAGCGCTCGACCGTCATCCCCATCAAGGACATCGCCAATGTCACGTACAAGTTTAACTCCGAGACGTGCGGTGTGTACCGCACCTTGTACTCCGAGGACCGTCTCGCCAAGCTCGGTGAAGAGGCCGGCAAGAAGAACACGCACCTCAGCTTGAGCGACCGCATGGGTCTCGTGGGGGATGCGATGGCGCTTGCGACTTCGGGTTACGCCAAGACGAGCGGTGCTTTGACGCTTTTCTCCAAGCTCACGAACGAGAAGGAGAACCTTGTCTGGCAAGCTGTCGGCGATTCACTCGGAAGCATCAGCGCGACGTGGTGGGAACAGCCCGAGGACGTCCGAGGGGCCATCTCCAAGCTCCGTCGCACGCTCTTTGGTCCCGTCGCCGACCGACTCGGCTTCGAGTACTCGGACGACGATGACGTCGACACGATCGAGTTGCGAACGATGGCCATCTCCGTCGCCGCGGCCGCTGACGACCCGGCGACCCTGGCCGAGTACAAGCGTCGCTTCACGCTCTTCCTAGAGAAGGACGACGAGTCCCTCATCCCTTCGGACTTGCGCGACAGCATCTTCGCGCAGAGCGTCAAGCACGGCGGTGAAGCCGAGTACGAGAAGATTTTGAGCGTCTACAACAAGCCCGAGACGCCCGCGCATAGGACCGCGGCTATGAAAGCCTTGTGCGCCACTACCGATCAGGCTTTGCTCGACCGCACGTTCAACATGCTCAAGGGCGACGATGTGCGAACACAGGGTGGGTGTTTCTCGCTGCCTCTCGCTCTCTTTGGATGAGCTTTCTTACTGACTTGGAGAGCGTGTCTCTTCTATGACATTTGCAGACTTTGCGTACTTCACTGCGAGCTTGGCCGCCAACCGCGTCGCCAAGCGTCAAACCTGGCAGTTCCTACAGGACAACTACGAAATGATTGCCAAGCGCTTCAAGGGCAGTAAGTACAGCATGTTTATCTCGATTGCCGATTCTTACCTTGCTTTTGCTCACGGATGTACTTTCTTTTGGCCACACTAGACTTCTCGATCGGCGGTGTCATCCGATCGTGCTTCTCGACCTTGACGACGGAGGAGGACGCCGCGGCTGTTGAGGCATGGTCTAAGGGCATCGACTCGTCGGCATGGAACCAATCCCTCAGCCAGGGTCTGGACCGCATGCGTTCCAACGCCAAGTGGCTCGACCGCGATGCCAAGGACGTCGAGCATTGGTTGAAGGGGAACGAGTTCCTCGCTTAGAGAGGAGCGGGGTGCGCGAACAGTCGAAATATCCTATTAGGAAGAATCTAGCTAATCGCGCTCTCATGAGCGTGGGATTTTGTTTCTTCTTTTGGTGTTGATTGTATTTGCAAGTGTGTGAATTCCGAAGAGGAATTGCAAATCTGAAGAATCGGCCTACTAGCAAGGTGGAGCAGTGAAGAATCGGGAAACTCCTAAGCTATGCCACCTTGACGGGGTTGCTCTTTCATAGGTACCAAGTCACCGACGAGATCATTACTCAACATCCGTCCTGGCTCTGCGAGACCTACGCGACGCGGCAGGGATCGCCAAGGAGCTCAGTGCCAGTCGACTTCCAGTCAGTGCAGGCCCTTGCAGGTCAGCGCAGGCTCGCCCCCGCGACTCGCGCGTCCGGCTGCCAAGCCGCTCTCGATCACTCCGACCATCTCGGATCAGCTCAAGCCCAAAGCCACCCTCACACCCGCAACCACGCCGCCAACACCAACCAAACAACAAGATGCGATACATCATCACTTTTCTCCTCGCTCTCTGCGTCGCCTTGACCGTTGTCCAAGCAGGTGAGCCACATTCGACTCCGTCTTGGCGAACCTCTCCGCTGTCCGTTTCTAGAAGGGAGCCCAGGCTTCCCAGTCTCCTCCGACGACGAAACACTTCGTTCTCGAAGAGTCTAGAACCGTTCTCTCTCCTCCTCGACTCCTTTGGCTGACACGCCTTGTGTTCCCTCAATCAACTCTCCGTCACTGCAGCTTGCCCAGTCGGAACGACGTTGAAGAAGAGCAAGAGCGTGTCGAGCGCGTCGACTGATTCGGTCGTCGGTCAGGTGTTCAAGTACGGCCCTAGGGCCGCAAGAGCTGCGGCTGGTTCGAATAGTCCGCTCAAGAGGGGGATGAGGATTTATATTTGATCTGAATGGCATCGAGTAAATGACGTGGGACCACTGCGCGGCGTGAAATTCAGATTGGGAACGCGCCGGCGGTGATAGACGTTTCGGATGCGGGACAGTTCGATCGGAATTGTTGTGGCGGCGCGGACGGCACATGTTTTGCGCTTGGGTGCGATGTTCCCCAGGTCGTGGTCGGCGTTGAGGCGACCGGGTAAATTTGCAAGTTGGCTGGGCCGATGAATGTTGTGACATTGTAGCAAAACTTTTTTTGTGGACCCGTAAGGTTACCTGATTTTGTTGTGCCTCCCCTCCTCGCACTGCCTTGCCTATACGGGCTGAATTCCGAATGCAAACGATTGGGCAATTGCAATCATGACAGAGATAAACAGACTTGTACTAATACCATGACTCTGCGACTTTTTTTCTACCCCCTTCTATCCAAACACAATTTACTAAAGCTTCAGGAACAACAGAATAGGAAGGAAGGGAAGTTCGCTAAACCTTGGACTAGACTCCTGCTCCAAAGCAATCCCCATCTACTGCACCTTGACCGCCGAGTGCGACCCTCGGAACGACTCAGCCCTCTCAAGGCTATCGACATCCTTGTTCGTCGTCGAATCGAGCGAAGCAGTGTCCTTGCCCTTCTCCAAACGAGCCTGTTGCCTTCGCTTGTAAGCCGCGGATTCGAGACCGAAGATGGCGCATCGCCCCTCGGACCATTTCATGTAGACGAGGACGACGACGGCGGCGATCCAGTACAGGCAGTAGGAGACGATTGTGCCGATCGTGGCGTTGTTGGTCCAGCCTGTACGTAATGCGAGTATGAATGTCAGTCAACATGAACTGTGAAGGACAGGAGGGAATAGAAGAAACTGACCGAGAATGGCGTTGAAGATACCCCACCCACCGTTGGCTTTGTTCTCAGGGTTTCCGTACTCGAGATGCCAAACATTACCAGGGACGTAGTAAGAACCGGGGCCATCACCAGATTCTGACACGTCGGCGCCGACACCCTTGTTGAAGTGATACCTCTCGAAAGCTCCAACACCTTTGGACAGGAGACCGGCACCGAGGAGGAAGAGGATGTTGGTGGAGATGACGAGAAAGGCGGACAGGGATGAACGGGATCCACCAGCGTAGATCAAGTCTGTCGAGATCGAGCGAGTCAGATCAATTAGGGGTCCACGGTGCGGAAAACACCGCAAGCAGCCAGGGATGTAACTCACAACCGACAATAAGACCACAAATGAGACCGACGATGGCAGCGAGCGGGATTGACTTGGCCGATTGACCTAACGAGACACCACCGACAAACACGACGCACTCGAGACCTTCTCGCAAGACGGTGATGAGGGGCAAGAGGAAGAGCGACCACTTGCCGCTGCGTGCCTCTCGCTGGTCCTTGACGTCGACCTCGCTGTCGGCAACGACTTTTTGATCAAAGGCATTGGCGAGCTTGCGTTTCCACTTGAGCTTGGATCGGTCGATGCGCAGCATGGTGATACCCATGATGAAGATAATAAGGCTGCAGGGGTAGCAACGGCGCGGAGAGGAGAATTGGGTCAGCTCCCGGCAGATCCTTGATGCAGAATTGTTCGGTTCACGTGAAATACTCACCATGCAACGAGAGAGAAGGTGCCTTCCCAGATTTCCTCGTACTTGGCCCAGAGATCGTTCAGGGTCGTGAAGAACTGTATGGAAGGCGTGACATTCAAAGGTCGACAATTAGTGGGGAGACCTCGGCATCCGAAAGCAAAAGTTTTACCCATTCTTATGCGAGCAGGTATGTCGAAAGACGACTTACAACAGCAATGAAAGCGGCACCGATGCAAAGGGCGATAAACATGCCGACGGCAGCACCAGCCCAGATCTGTATTCTCATCCGCCTCACGAGCCGCTTCTTGACGACTTCATCGCGGTCGAGCGAATCGCTTTCGCCGACGGGCTTGTCGACCAAGGATTCGACGAGGCCGAGCAAGACCGAGATGATGATGGCCGCTTCGATGACCTCTCGGAAGACGATGAAGAAGATGGGGACACTGAAGACGTTTCCCATCGTGGGCGCCTAGAGCTTGAGCTAGCTAGTAGCTGCAGGTGCGCGTGTGGTCGGGCGTAATCTGAGCGTGCATGGAAGACAACCAAACAGGGGAAACGCGTTAGCGGGAGGCAGGTACGACGAGCACGTGGGTTGATGTGATCCATAGGTCGAGACTCTCGATCCATCCCCTCGATACGGTGCCAACTTACGAGCAAGTATGCTACGATGCGGGATCGCAGTCGACGCTGAGCTTGTTTCGCACCGGCTAGCTCGCGAAGCGCAAGCGGCAGAAAAAGCGCGCGAGATAATCAGGCCCGGGAAGATCTAATCTGACAGCAACGGGTGGGGATGCGGGCGAGACGAGAACGGTCGTTGTGGGCACAAGGGATCGCGTCTTCGAGTTCAAAGGACGAAGGATTAAGAGGCTGCGAGGCGTGTGGAGTCTCTGAATCAAAAGTGTAGTACCGAGCTGCTGCTGGTCCAGAGTTGGCGGTGTTGGCGGAGAGAGGAGGACAGCTCGAGAAATAGCTCACAGCGGCAGAATGGGCCGAGGGGCGGATGCGCCCTTTACGCCTTTGGCCAGCTGAGCACCGCGCTATTTGCGCGTTTGCGCGCTACCTCACTGGGCGGCGGTGGGCCCCCCGAGCGACTCGGATCTTCGCTCACTGCAACCCGAGGCTGGTCCCTTGGAGCCGTTGGCAAGATCTCGCCAATTCTACACTTGATGCACCCGGATACAAAGAGAGCCGCGACAACATCAAAAGCAGTCCAATTAGGAACAAGAAAATAAAGGGCACCGCGCCGTCCGTCCCCTTAACTTCGGAGCAATCGCAAATAGGGGCCTCGGAGATTCCCAAAGGCTCCTGATAGCTGATATCTTCATTTTCAGTTTGCTTTTCCAATACCTCGTTTTCACGAGATGCCATCACCACTCAGACACCGGAAGGTCATAAGCCGCGGAAGGGTCGTTTAGAAGCTGCGCCAAAGGGTCCAAAGGTAACGAATTGAGTCAGGTTATTTTGTGCAAAGGATTCGGTACGTGGTGTTGATGTTCTTCGCGCAAAAAGATGTTGAAGTCGACATCCTTCATCGCTTCTGCCGGAAGTTGAACATAGCACCAGTAGTCGCCACTGAAGAGGAGTTGGAATGGTTCCTCTGGAACTACCTCGAGGTTGCGCTGGAAATGTAGGATCTTCGGGGTCGCGATCTTCGTTCCCCAGGTCTTGTTGTAGGTCTCGGTGCTTTTGCGGAGGGCAACGCGGATGCCGTTGAGCCAAAGTCCGGGTCGTCTCGGTCGGAGTGACAACGGAGCCTGATCTTGACTACCCTGTCGATGGGGGAATGAGGGAGGGTGATCGTCGTTGGCGAGGCCCTGTACTGGAAAGCCGGACGCTGGCAGGCGCGGGCGAAAGCCTCGGCGTTACGCGTTGACGGGACGGCCGGGACGACGCGCGGCGAGATGCCGCAGATATCGGAAAGGAGGTGATCGAATTTGGATCCGACCTTGCTGATGTTGGCGTTAGGGATGGAGAAGAGGCACATGTATTTGGGTTTCGCCGTGTTGTAGTGTGCGATGAGCGCCTTTTCGACGTCGACGCGAGGGAGCGACTTGTGGGTCGCAAGACTGAGGTGATACGGACTGAAATCGGATGGTATCGGGCTGGACTACATCGCGGTAATCGGTTCCGGATCCCTTAAACTTCCTGGAGGCGTCTTTCATCGCCATGGCGGAGGTAGGTGGGTAGAGGAGATGGTGATGGTGGACATGGAGCATGCGCCCCGCATTGGGGCCAGGTACAATATTGAGCTCCTTGCAGAACAGTAGACGTTCAGCAAGGTCTCGTTGTTGTTCTTGGATCGTCAGCTCATGGGCAGCCGTGGCAGCCATGGCGGCGGTGATGACGGTAGGGGAAGTGATCGGTGACGGGGGGCTGGCGGATGACGACGCATCTTGTTGAAGGACGGGTCTACCCGATGGCGACGGTGTAACAACTACAGCAGGCGGTAGGGCCGGCAGGTAGGGCCGGCAGGGTACCGCCTGGATCGTCGGCACTGTCATCACCGCCGCCATGGCTGCCACGGCTGCCCATGAGCTGACGATCCAAGAACAACAACGAGACCTTGCTGAACGTCTACTGTTCTGCAAGGAGCTCAATATCGTACCTGGCCCCAATGCGGGGCGCATGCTCCATGTCCACCATCACTATCCCCTCTACCCACCTACTTCCGCCATGGCGATGAAAGACGCTTTCGCTGGACTGGCCAGATGGCCCGAGCGCTCACAGCAAATGAGATTCAGAAGAAGGCCTATATCGAGGATAGCCCATTCAAGTGAGTTGTCACTGAATTTAGGAACGAAGGCAACTGGATCTAATGTTTTGTTATTCCTATACTCATAGGAAAAGCTCCCTGAAAGAAACAAGCAGTACGGAGCGCTACTACCGCAGTGCTATCCTCATTGGGATCGCTTGACGGAGCTGTAACCACTGCCACACCTTTGGAGATCGGATCGCTGATCTGCTCTGGCCTCAAGCGTGGCGTGCATTCAGCTGCGATCAAATTGCTTATGGAGAAGAAGCGCTGTCCATCGGAATTGGTACGTTGTTTTGAGTGGCAGTTGAGCTGTGACGTTCTCATTTGACACAGGTCTTGTCTGCTACAGTGCGATACATCTACAGCAAAGTGACAACAAAACACTGCAACCAAGGCACGCCCGTGTCGTTGGTTCTACTCTCAAAAATATCGTCGTACAGGAGCTTCGCCTCATCAAGAAAACATGCTATTCTCACCTTATTGGCACTATGCCGCTCCGCATGATTGACGGTCGACAGGTCATCGAGTGATTAGGCCCGCCAACGACTACGTATCGTTCAACCACGGACCTCACCCCATGTTACCTCGACGAGCGCATCATCAACACGAGCGCACATGCCGAGCAAAGATTTGCCGCCCTTCGGAGTGTGCCCGGCCAGCGAGATGCCGCCGGCAGAACCTCTACAAGCCGCACCAATGCCACCGCGGATATAAGGAGCTCCTCAATTTCAGCAAAATGCAAGTCTGACAACGAAGTAGCAAGCCCGCCAGCAAAGCAAGGAAGGCTTGTTTGATGCCTCAGAGCTCCTCAGAGCCACACGCGACACCAGCTGAAGCGACGCACTTGTAAGGCCAGCCCCTTCACAACTGGACTACACAGCCAAAAAGGCTAACAATGTCAATCGATGCAGATTGAAATCAGAAGGGAGCTATTTAAGGCGCAAGGTAACTCTAATCCTTGGGTGGAGCAGGACACCCACTGGCGGCTCATGTACGACGTGACGCCGACGCGCAAGAGGCAGCATACTCAGGGTCATGCCTCTTCGCCGACGTGTCTGTTCTGTGGCAACGATGCAGCGGTCATCGAGACGGTGTCGCACTACTTTTTCGAGTGCGCGTACTCGACCAGCTTCTGGGGCGGCGTGCTGCGCATTCTGTTCGACAAGCTCGGCATCGAGGATACCGACGTCGATCCGTCGACGTTCACCCAGGAGCAGCTGACCATGGGGCTCCCCCTTTTGCGGGGTCGTGGGAGAACGACCTCGAAATGGATGTGGGTTCGGCTGGCCTGCGCGATCGGCTTCCAGCGGCTGCACCTGCTCCGCTGGCGCGTTCATCAGCGGTTCCAGAAGGACGGCGTCGTAGCCCTTCCCTCGATTCCCAGTGCGCTCAGAGCGTTCGAGCGAGATTTTCTCTCTCGGGCGGGCTTTGTTCCTGGGGCTCGAGATTGGGAGCTGTGAAGACCGAGTTAAGTCTCTCCTTCCCTTCCCTCCCCTCCCTTTTCTTTCTTTCTCCTCGAGTGGGTCTTCGGAAGTTGACGTGTCTCGAAACTTGTTGCGCAGTGGAAGGCTGCGCGTCTCCCCCCACCCTCCTTTTGCCCTAGGGTGGTTTCCTTGTTTGCATGGAGCGGCCAGCAGGGTGGATGCTCAAGATTGCTGTATGCCCTGCTAAGTCTCCCCTTTCTCTCTCTCTTCCTTTCTGGTGGCTCAGATGTTGACAACAATTTGGGCCACACCCCTCTTCCCCTTCCCCATTTTCCGGCTTTTGGATCCGAGTTGGTTGCGTTGGATCGGCAAGAAGGATCGCTCGTTGGATCAAGATTCTCGCGCCACGGCGAGCCTCGTTCGGGATTTGGTTTGGAACGTTCGCTCGGCTCGACGGCTCAAAAGCCAGCGCCCGAGACTCAGCCAACGGAGGACTTCTGGCGCTGTCGGGGTGACGACTAGCTGGGGCTTGGCTGCGGCCTGTTAGTCCCTGGGGACCTCTATCTCTGGCTTCGACCCCTCCGTTGGCCCCTCGGGTGTGTTCTTCCCCCCCCCTCCCCTTTGTTTTAGTATTCCTGCTTCTCCGTGTTTCTGGTTGGGGCTTTTGTATATGTCCCCCTTCTTTCTATGTGCTCCCCGTTTATCACGTATCTTCGCTCCCAATCTTGGGATGTGAAGCGGCAGCAGACTCACCGCCCGTTGGAGTCCGAGTTGGGTGCTCGGCGGGTTTTGATCTGCGCGGCGCCCTTTGCGCGCAGGGGTTTGATTTTCACCCATCTGCTTGTCGTCACTGCTTAGAACCTCTTTTAGCTCTTTTTGTAGCGGTCCCAGCCAACCCAAAGGATTGCAATTTATGAGCCCCAGTAAAATAAAATAAAAACCACTTTCAATCGGCTGCCGCGCGCCCGCAAACGCTCGGAACGCATTTCGAGGACTTTTGAGCGATTTTTGGAGCATGTAGAACACATTCTTATGATATTTTTGATCCCCATGTGAAATTTTGAAATTTTGACAATTTGGGGCCGAAGTAGGGTAAAAGACGTTGACAAAAAGGCTAAAAAAGGCGTTTTTCCACATGCGCCTCTGACAGCCTCTGACGGGGCTTTCAGGCTCTTTCGGGGTCCTGCCAGCCTGGTGCTTGTTTCCTATTGAGGGCTACCTCTCCGGCTCTGTCATACAACGTCTGTCTCTCAGCTCCTCTCAACTCTCGGCGTTCGTTCTTTTGGAGCAACAGTTTCGGTGCTCTCATCACTACCTGCCTCGTCGCACCCATACTTCCACGTAATCTCTCTCGGATTCCCTCCTCGGAGACCCTCGATGTGGCACCCAAAGCGAGTGCCTCATGATCGGGGCCGCAAGCGCCGCCACCGAGTCGTGTTCCCAACCGTCCAAATGCACGACCTGCAACGTTCAGCCACCGCTGGACATGCCAAGTGACACCGCACTAACAGGCTGCATCGCTATACTGTGTGCTAAGTCGAAGGGGACGAACCGCTGACGACATGTTGGGTGACTGCCTGTGTGAGGTCACAGTTCCGTGAGCAGCGGACGCCCTCACCGTCCGAGTCGACATCGTTATCAACATCAGACTCGTCGTCGAAGTCGTCACAGTCGTCGTGGCTCTCATCATCACCCTCCCAGTCGATATGGCCCTCGTTGCCACCGTCAAAGTCGTCTCGGCCCTCGATACCACGGTCAACGTCGTCTCCCCTTAGGTCAACCACACGGTCTTCGCTTTCTTCAGCAGTCTTGCCGATCATCGCAGCGCTACAGGACGGGGTTCTTCTATTCGGCCCCGACAACGAAGCTGTGGAGGAGCACTGGGTCCTCGAAAAGGGTATCATCCCGCGTGTCGTGATTCGTGCGACCTCGGCCTTGGTGCAAGAAGTGTTTGAGGTGGAGCAAACACATTTTGTCAGTATGACCCAGCGTGCCCAGACATCAGCAAAAGTGATCCGGCCTGGCCAGGACAAAGCCACGCGAGACGTGTACCGAGATCGTCTGAAGGAGGAACACAAACTTGTAATGGCGACGGGCGCTCGCAGCTGGGTGGAAGGCATGGCACGACAGGTGCGTCGAGTCCCATTAATCACCCCGAAATATCACCCCGCCTGACTCGGTCCCCATCTCGACGCGCTCAATTCGCGCACACAGGCTCAGGAGCCCGCGAATGGAAGGCGCGATCGTCCAAAGTTCAAGCTCGCGGTCGCCGCGGCCGAGCGCGCCCCCCGCCCCGTTGTCAAATTCGACAAATATGGCATGTGCGCAGAGTACTCGGATATTGAGGAGCAAGACCTGAGTTCAAAGCACTGCATGCACTTCCTGGCCTGCGACAGGACCAAGTTTGACAAGAGTCAAGTTCCGTGGGATCGTGTGTTGGTGCCGTTCTCATTCGGCCTGTCCAACCCAACACCTCGTGGTGAACGTGACCGCGACTACGTGAAGCGTGCGCCTCAGCTCGTCAAGTTGATCCTCGATTTGCTCGACCACGTCCTTCCCCGACCGAGCCGCTTATTTGCTCCCGGTCTAGCTGTGAACGAACACGATGCACACTTGGTCGTCCTCGACCACGACGTGTGTCGGATCGCGGTCATTTCGGACTGCTGGGGTAGCGGCTATGGCGAGCTTTCGGCGACGCTGTCCATTCTCTTGGACCTGGACGTTTACTCGGCCGGGTTCGCACCCTTCCTTCGCTATCAATTCCCGCTCAGAGGGGGCGTCACCGCGGTCTCGTTGCTCAGCGCTGTGTTTCAATCGAGCTCACAACACGACAATCCCGACCAGCAGCCAGTGGAGACCCCGACAAGGCTGGTAGGGCGCATGGTCGCATTTGAGGACGAGGAGCCAATCGAGCTCGTGTCGTGCTCGACTTCGGACAGCAACTCTGTTTTTGGGCCGTGCACGACTGTCTTTCGCTTGACTCGCCCGAGCCTCCACGAATCCGAGGGGGAAACTGGCAGCCGCTCATTCGTACTGCAAATGCAGCACGTCACGCCGAACTTCGCTGGAGGCGAAGCGGAGATGCTCCAATCGATCAATCTTGCGCATGAGTCGGGTGTTCTCCCGTCGGAGACCGTCAACCATCTCGCAATGCTTGAGGTCGCGGCGTCTCTGCGCCCACATCGCTCTCAGGTCGACGACTACCTCCTGCCTAGAAGGAAAGCGACCGATAGACGTGGGTACACTCGTAAACCCATGCTCAGTATCAAAGGGATCCGACGTACACTTGATCTGCTCATCTTGCGCAACCCGACCCCAGTGCCCAGAATTCTCGCTAGTGGGCCCGGCATGTCTCTCGACTCACCCGCGCCGCTTAAGCACGTGCTCCAGGTTTTTGATCAACTTCTGACCCTCTTGGTGGCTCTTCACCGTTGCGGCTTCTACCATCGGAATTTGGCTCTCGACAACATTCTCCACTACGAGGGCCACCTTGTCCTGAGGGGCTGGGGCGGCGGCGTGGCTGCACGACCCGGCGAAGTGGTGCCCGCCGCCAAAATTGACGAAGACGACGACCTGTGGATGACGCCATGGACGGCCCCTCTGAATGTGCTGAGGTGGAACCTGTTCGTGCCGGGTGATGACCCGCCCAACTATGATCTCTCGCTCGCGCTCGAGTCATCGGTTTATTGTTTCTTGCTTGTGCTAGGACAGCTGATTGCGCCAGCCGGAGAAGAGATCTGGTTCTTTTTCTGCGCCGGGACGCTTTGTGGGCCGGAGAGCCGAATTTCGCATTCGAGAGCCGAGATCTTCTCCTCGCTTCAATCGGGCTCGCACTTCCTGCCCTCGCAGATCTGGTCGAGTACATGACGCGACGTTTGCCCAAGCTTGATGCGCGACGGATCAGGACCGAGACGGCGATTGCAGCCGTTCAACGCCGAGTCCGAAGGCTGGCGCAAGGAGCTGACCGGCGAGGAGGGCTCGGGACATTCGTAGAAGCGATGAGCGACGTATACTATTCCTGGGGTTGGGCCTGAACCGGCACAGGAGCGACAACAGACGCTGTGGATTGCCACATGTACCCTGACTCGTGTCGAACTCTTCTCCTGTCCCGTTTCTCAGCGCCCTCTCGCATTTCTCGCCCCCAATATCTTAGCATGTTCAACTAGGACCGACTGTGCGCTCCTTACCCCTGTACACGTATTGAACGATTGCACTCTGTCCACGCTCTGTATGCTGCACTATAACTTCGGCTTCAAGAAGAGTCGCTTCGCCTTTCGGCAAAGGGGATACCGAAGCAACGAAAATACTGCAGCAGCAGGCGCTCGAGCAGGCCCATGCCAGTACGGCGCTAACGCATGCGCCCGAGACTTGGCGAGGTTGCGATGGCCCCATCCTGGCGACCTGGCGACCTCGCGTGACGAGGGTTTCCCCATGATTGAGCGTCATCTAGATTCGATGAGATTGGGAGGGTAAGAGAAAAAATAAAAGGGAGTCGCGCGTCATTGTTTACCTTGTCGACCCTCACGTTGTTGTTGAGCCCCTAAAGCGGTGTAGCGATGTCAAGTATACGTCACGTGATTGACGGCGCCCATCGCTGCGCCCCCGCCCAAAGTCGCGGCGGCCGGCGCAAAGGTAATAGCACAGCCTGCTCGAGCGGCATCTGCTCGACCCTCCTCTTCGTCTCCCTCTGATCAACAGAATCAAGCCCCGCGAGCAACGACGACAATGCAAGCGGTCTTAGTATTGCGACACGCATATGAGCCCGCCGTACAGCCGTGCAGGACCGACAGCATGGTCAGCGCAATGCCCGGCGCGACGCTGAGCTCGCCCCACCACCACCTCCTGCACAAAGGCGAGTGTGTAGGCCTCGAATCGCGCTCAAACCACTCGAGCCCATTAAAAAAATCCGCGACTACGTCGGCCCCCAGGCGACCGTGTGCACCCATTGTAAGGCTCGACACTGGGAGTGCGAAAGGACTAAGTTGACCGGACACTTTAGCACGTACTGCTCGCAAGGCAAGGTGCAGCTGCCTCCCCCTCCCCAGCCCATTCCCGAGTATCGACAGCTACTTGGAGGCTCGGATAGCGGTCAGTTGCTCCGTCCAACAACGTTCGTCTGCAGTAGACCCACATGCTGAACTGTGCGACAGTATCCCCACGCATACAGAAGCCAAAATATTCTGCGAGACCGCCCGGTCGTACAACAACGCGCCAGCCTGCTCGCGGTCATTACCCATGCAAAAAGGTGAGTAAGTAGCGAGACATTGGGAGACATGGGTTCCAATGAAGGGTTCCAGCAGCATGAGAAATTCGACGTTAGGGAAATGCCCAAAATCTCCTCTCCAACAACCAGAAATATGAAGATCGCTTCGACGACCCGGTACTAACGTCACGTCCGCTTTGACGGCGTCCCGCTCGGACCCTGCGGCCCTGCGCGCCCTGCGAAGAACCGGAGCCGCTCGACAGCGTGTCGAACCCCTCTTTTCAATAAAAAGTGATTTTGCTTATATGATCGAGTGTAATCTAATCAGGCTTGATAATTAAAATAAAGTCGGCTCGGCTCCCTCCGTCTGCACTGCCCCCCTCCTCGCCAACATGCGCATTTCCCTCCCCAATCGAGGCCAAGGACGCTGTAAGGACCCCTCTGAAGCTTCGCAGCTGGTTGGCAATATTGCGCTGGCGCCTGTGGGTCCAGGACTCGCCAAGTGTGGCCGTCCAAGCCAACATCAGTTGGACCTCAACGATCTGCATGCTCGAGTTGTAGGTGTCAAGGTAGCTGACGACCCGGTGACCAGCAAGAAAATTTGAGCTCGGCCGCGGCTGTTGCGATTGGTGAAGATGTCTTGCGTAGGAAAGAGGTCCTGATCCACGATGTTCGAGAAGAGTCCGAGGGATTCGGTCCTGTGTTAAGCAATGTTTCTTAACAGGCACGGGCGATTTTGAGACTCACCTTATCCAAGGGCAAGTCCTTCTCCTCCCGTGTTGATGTCGGAATCGCAAATAAGCTTCGCCATTTCCGTGCTCGACGTAGGAAGGTTGTGGGTGCGTCGGTCTCGGCCAGGTGGTAGACAGAGGCGCAGGACCCACTCTTTGGCCGTATCCCAACTCGCGCGGGCTTTGGCCGATGCGAACTCCCTCACAAAGCGATTGCCGGTACGCAACATGGACTCGAGCTTGGTCAAGTAGATCTTTGTATGCGACTGTCCGCGCCGTCGGGTTCAGGTCGAGAGTCGTTGGCCTCGGCCGGGTCGATGAGCCAGATTTAGCAAAGGCTGGATGTTGATTGACGGCAGGGATCAGGGCACCGAGTTGATGGTGAAAACGACCAAATACGCGAAACACGGGAATTCCTAGAGTGCCCAGTCGAGTCTGGTCAAAGTGAGCAGCGAGCGAAGTGAATGACAGCCTGGTCCTGGCGGTAGAGTACGCGAACGTTAGATCGCAGCTATCACTCGCCGACTCACGCGACCTCCTTCCCAAGCTTCAACAGCTTCTGGAGAATCTCAACTTGATCTTCCTCGAACGACGGACGTCCTCTCACGTGCTCGGCTTTGCCATATGTCGTACCCGAGCCTATCAGGCTATCTGGTGGTCTTGCGGCCGCGCACATCGCCGAGATCAATGATTGTTGGGGCAGCGGCTTCAAGGAAATGGCGACCATAGCATCATATGAGTAACACGTTAGACTGATCTTTTATCCCCTCCACCGTTCACCGGCCATCGGCAGCGAAGTCCTCGCATCGATGCATCGTCTGGGCTTGGGCCAGCGGTGGTCGGCCGGCGCTGGACCGGCGCTCCGACCGCTCTCGGCGCCCTCGCGAGGATCGCACCGACACAACGCGTCGCTATCACGGGCGGCATCGTTACAACAGTTGAGACGCCCACCAATGCCGGCCGGTTGATCCCGCCCGTGATAGCGACGCATTGTGTCGGTACGATCCTCGCGAGGGCGCCGAGAGCGGTCGGAGCGACGGTCCAGCCCCTGCCGATCACCGCTGGTCCAAGCCCAGGCGATGCATCGAGGCGAGGACTTCGCTGCCGATGGCCGGTGAGCGGTGGAGGGGATAAAGTCAGTCTAACGTGTTACGCCTATCACACATCCGTATGGTACGAGATACACATGCCATGAATGACTCACATTCCTCCAGGATGCCACCAAATTCCGCCCATCGTAAGGCCCGGACGTCGGCCAGCCCCGCTGGTACGACCTGGTTTCCTTGGTGAGGGGGGGCGATTCCGTTGCAGCGGCCACTTGGCCCGGGCCTCTAAAGGATAGGTGACAGGGGTCGTCATTAGATCTTCTGATCGTTCGGGTGGAGCACGTGTTGCTCACCATAAAACGTGAGGCCACTTTGACTTTCTTCGATCGAGTCACTGAAGATAACGGGTCAGTCTGAACGTGCTCGTAATCGGCCAAGAGCAGGTGAGCCGAGTTAGTATCTCGATGCGAGACACGCAAGCTTGAGAAGAACTGTGGCGCGGGATGAGGATTTGAATCAGCAGAAAGGTATACAGGTGTCGGTCGATCGATCACGCCACTGAGCGTACCTTTGACAGATCCGAGGCACCACTCCATAAACATATACCAATAGAATCTGCCTCGTCGTCTTTGGCTGCAAGACGAAGCTATCCGGGTCAGCTTGATCGCACGAGTCGGCGATACGACTCACGTGCAAGTACCCCATCGACTTGATGACACTTACACCATCTCGCGAGCAACGACCAAGGGAAGGCTTCTTGGTCCGAAAAACAGCGAGGATCGTCGTGCCTTTCGTCATTCGTCGGTGTTCGCCTTCGATGAGGATCATGGCAACGTGAGCTGGGTTTGAGATGAGCCGGTCGCGGCGTGAGTCAGCGTTCGAGGCACGGCTCAAGTCAAGCGTGGAAGGACCCGGGAAAGCTCAGCCCGATGTGCGTCTGAAAAAAACGGCGATTTTTGGCCGATTTGTACATCGGGATGAGGTGTTTGAGGGGTCGATTTGTACCTATTTTCGGTCGTACATTGGAAGAGTTCCGAAAACATGAAAATTTCAATGTTGTGAAATTGCCCAAAAATCGCTTTCCAACAGCCAGAAATACGAAAAATCGCTCTGACGACCCGGTACTAACGTCGCGTCCGCTTTGACAGCCGGCCGCTTGGACCCTGCGAAGAGCCCGACCGCTTATCGGCTCCGCTCCCTCCGTCTGCATTGTCCCTCTCCTCGCCAGCGTGCGCAAGTCCTTTTCGAATTGGGGCCAACGACGCTGCAAGGACCCCTTTGAAGCTTTGCAGCTGGTAATATCGCGCTTGCGCCTGTGGGGACTCGCCAAGTGTGGCCGTCGAAGCCAAAACCAGCTGGGGGCTCAATGGTCTGCATGCTCGAGTTGTAGGTGTCAAGGCAGCTGACGACCCGGTGACCATTCAAGAAGAAGATTCGAGCTTGGCCGCGGCTGTTGCGATTGGTGAAGACTCCGGAACTGGCTTGCGTAGGAAAGAGCTCCTCTGATCACGATGTTGGAGACGAGTCCGAGGGATTCGGTGCTCTCAACACTGCAGTGAGGCATTGCTGGTGACGGCTTTGTGTAAATATAGCGCACTGTGGTGCCTACAGACGCCGACGTGATGAGCAAGTTTTCTCAATTGCAGTGAGGGGATTTGAAATGCAACAAGCAAGGCGCTTTTGACACTCGGCGTCTATTGGCCTTTGTTTCACTTCCAGCGTCCTTGATTTGGTGAGCGTCTGTGAGCTCTGTGAGCGTGAAGCGCATTTTTTTGCATTACAATCGGCTCGCGCGTCCAATATCGTTCAGAAACTCATTCAAACTACTAATGGACCGCCAGCTGGCCCGCGGCGCGCGCCTACCGATATACTGATCCCAGACCGCCGCCGCTGATACGTGCTCGGCCATCGGCCGAGCAGGGGACGACCAGGGAGGTGCGAGGTTGGGGTACATCGATTTGTACCACATCCAGGACGTACATCCAAGATCTGGAGTGCCACATTTTCCGATTTGTACCACTTTTGAGTCGCAGTCTGGGGCTCGGAGGGTCCGATTTGTACATTTTCGGGGACGCACATTGGGCTGAGCTTTCCCGGGTCCTAGCGTAGATAACACGATGACTCACCGTATGGTCATACACATTCCTCATGGGCGAGATCACGAGCCTGTACTGTAGCTTGACGAGATGGGTTCGAGTCGCAAGTTTGTTGAACGAGTCGATGCAGTGGCGTGTCGCCTGTGCGACGTTGGCGGTCGACCGACGGTCGTCGCAGCTCCGTCAGCGACTCAGCGTTCAAAGCAGGGGAGTGCGCCTCGACATGGGACGTGCAGGAGCGTACAGGAAGTCTGACCTGACTTATTGCATGCAATAGGATGATTCTACGAGTGTGGTGATGGTGGTTGTGGAGCTTGCAGTGACAAGAGTGAAGGCAGTAGGCGCAGTGTCAGGGCGGTCAAAAGGCAAGGCGCGCAGGCAAGGCGCGATGACGCGTCGCACGCGCGACTGCGACTGGTCTCAGATTCATCGAAGTTCGAAATAGTCCGAAGAGGTCCGAAGCAGCCAACAGCCAGGGTCGGCAACAGTGAGCGCCGTCCTTTCAGCCTCGTACCGTTCACTCGACCTCGCTCTCGAGGGGTCAAAAACCAATCCAGAGTGATTGAATAAGGCTGAACTATCACCGGAGCGTTGCAAGACTCGTCTCCGAGCATGCGCCGCACTCGCATCGACCGCCCGCGGGCCCGGGTTGACTCTCGCCATGCTTCCGCGCTCCGGCGCCGGCCTCTTCCTGGCACATCGATGGAGGAGCGTGTGGCAAGTCCGTATCAAGGAGGCGGGTGCTACCGGTAAGCGATGAAAAAAGTCGATTGTCAGCCGGGACAGCTTGGGGTTTGCGTCAGCCGGTACTCATCTTGCATCGGACTAACTTGAACCGAGGGTACACTGTCCACGCTGATCGCGAGCTGGCATCCCTACAATATGCTCATCTCCGTGGTCGGCCCAGACTGCCACAGACCTCGCTCAAAAGCTTTCTATTAGTGTCGGGTATTGATCGTTGCCGCTCTGCAAGCCATCCTTGTTGTCTTCGGTGCGACGGCCACGCAAGAGAAGCTGTCTGCTTCCGGAGAATTCGCGCTCGAGGATGAACCGGAGGATCAGAAGTGGGTAGCCGTCGGCTGTACAAGAGATGTGGGCTTGCTGAGGTGATGTAACGACATGCTATCTCGTATCCAACCCTTTCGCTTCCGATCGGAGGACGTCTCCTTACCCCTGTCTGCCTTGGACCACGATCCTGGAGCCACTAGGCTCGGACAGGAGCCCGGTGCAAGAAATGGTCTAAGCCTCCGATCTGAGCATCGCCACACGCCAGATATCGACCAGCTGCAGATCAGTGCTGCAGAGTCAGACCAGTGAGACCCGCCGGCTGCACGGTCACACGACGAAGAGGAAAAGAATAACAGTTGCATGGTACACCCGTCCTGGATTGACTTTGACCGAGTCTCTGTTCTGACAGTCTGCCAGTACTCCAGACTTGCTCCGTTGCGAGACCGCGCCCGACGCTCACTCGTTTCGGGCCTTTACAACTTGGCCTTCTGCTTCGCGACGATATGGGCCTTCTTCTTGTACTCGGCCTGCCTCAGCTCGATCCTCCTAATCTTGCCCGAAACCGTTTTGGGCAGATCCGCCACAAATTCAATCTCCCGAGGTACCTTGTAAGGCCCCGTTTGCTTCTTGAAAAAGTCTTGTAGTTCGAGCACGAGCGCGTCGCGGTCCGGCCCTTCGGATTTACCCCTGTACGCGTACTCGGCGCTCAGAATCACGAATGCTTTCACAATCTCGCCTCGCGCTTCGTCAGGGGAACCGACGGCGGCAGATTCGAGGACGGCTGGGTGGGCCTGTAGAGGTCACGGCGAACCAGATGTGAGTCGGGTGCATAAGCCACCATCAAGTTCCCTTCAAGATCGCCTACCTTGAGTGCACTCTCGACCTCGAAGGGACCGATACGGTAGCCAGAGGAGGTGATGACCTATCGTGAGAATAGATTCGAAGCCCGTCAGTATCCCAGAACCACACCGAATTGAGTTCGATGACCCAGAGGCTTACATCATCGTCCCGCCCGACAAAGTGGAAGTACTTGTCCGTGTCCCGCACACCTCGGTCTCCGGTGCAGTACCACGTCTTGCCTCCAGATGTCTTTTCCCGCTTGTCAATCTTGCCCTTCTTGATGTAGCCTGTAGAATCGTCAGCCACGAGGACGTCAGTGCCCCAGAGATTCTGGAACACGTCCCCACCGGTCAAAGATCGCTCACCTTTGAAGATCCACTTGGCGCCACCGCCGACGTCAGTCCTGACCGCCAATTCTCCCTCTTGACCATCCTCCAACTCCTCCCCATTCGGACCTATGATGCCCACGACACAATGAGGTGCGCATTTACCCATGCTCCCTTCCTTGACTTTCTCCCCGGCAAAATTCCCAACCATGATCACCGTCTCGGTCTGCCCCCACGCATCCTTGATCGTGATCCCTGTCTTGTCCCTCCATTCCTTGATCACACTCACGTTCAAAGGTTCTCCCGCACTGCAGCAATGCTCGAGCGCTTTGACGGGGTGGGAAGCAAGGTATTCCAGTGCGGCAGAGGTGACGAGCGTGCGGTAGATTGTCGGCGGCGCACAGAGAGAGGTGATGGGGTAGCGATGGAGAATGTCGATCACGGACGAAGGGTGGAACGCTCCGGGTGGGGGAGGTTGGATAAAGAGGGTCGCCCCGTGGTTGAAGCATCCAAAGGTTGAGTACGCAGCTTTGGCCCAGCCCAGGTCGGCCATGTTCGCGAAGACTGAGTAAATTCAGACGTCTAGGGGTCAGCCAGAATAGATTTCCGGACCGAGGGACGGGTGACATATACTGACCCTTGCCAGGCGCTAGTTGGTACCACGCGCCCGTGATAGTGTGCCCGAGAGTATATTCGTTCTCCAACAGCACCATCTTGGGATCGCCCGTTGTTCCACTCGCTGTACAAGGTAGCCAGTTATGATCAGACCTCTACCGACGACTAGGTCACATTTTCCCGCTGGTCCGGCCGACTCACTGAAATACAAAAGTGCCAAATCATTCGAAGCATGTTGTACGTGATCACACTTGGCTTCCTTCGGGACCTTGTTCACCGCATCCTGGAAATCGATCCTCGAACTGCCCAGATCACCGTCATCCTGGGTTCGAACTTGGAAGACGAGCGAGACGCCGACCTCGCTCGAGATGTCTTGGAAGCGAGAGCACGCTTTGGTGTCACCGACGAAGGCCATGGCTTTGCAGCTCGTGGCTCGAAATTTGAGATCTGATTAAATTGGAAGGAAGGGAGACCGTGGCGTCAGTACCTACCCTCTGCAAACTGCAGGGCCTCTTCCCGCAGGATGGTCAAACAACGCTTTGGGGCCCCACCTTTGGCAACGAGCAATGAAGTCCCCGGAGCGGGCACCGCACCCAATCGCATCAACCCAAAGATGACGATCCACCATCTATAACACAAAGAATTATATTAGTTCCCAACAACTTCTCCGAGAGGAATCAAAGAAGAAGCCAGACTGTGACTCGATCAAGACTGACTCTGCGACCCTAGGCAACTGCACCATCACCTTATCCCCCTTTTTGATCCCATGCTTCTCAAACGTCAGTGCCGCACGGTTGGACAAATCGCTCAACTCTTCATAGCTGACGATACGCTCTTGTTTGAAATCGGGGGAAGCCCAGATGATAGCCGGGGCTTGGGGTTGCTTCGAGGTCCATTGGTCCAGGACGTGGGAGGGGAAACTGAAGTCCGAGGGGCACGGGATCCCCTGACCGTAAGCGGATTCGAGGGCCGCGAGACTGAAGTCTTTTGGAAGTGCAGCCATGGTGTACGACACTTGCTTGTCTATGGGTCTGGTGGGTTGGAAGGTCGAAGAAATGCGGGAGGAAGCGACACAAGAGAGAATGCCGACTCGCTCAAGGTCGACCGAACAATTCGCGCGGGATATTCATGTGGGGAAATTCCCCGTGGAGCCGAGGCAGCCGCTCGATCGCCAAGGACAAGAACGCCAACGTTCGGGGGAGGTTACGGCACACCGCTTCGGCGTCGGCCAAGCTGAAAACCCCATGCAAAAGAAAGGCAGGCAACGTCGACGCTCTTTCTCCGAACCGGAATGAGAAGACAAGAAACACTGATGGGATTACAAGCAGAGTGCTTGGACAAATCTTCCGCCCCGCTCAATAGTCATCGCCGCGGGAAACGACCTCCTTGCACGTCGGTCGCAACAAGATCGTGTGTTCGTACTGCGCCGTCATGCAACCTTCAACATCACTGAGAGGAGGGTACGCGGTAACTAGGTCCTTCTCGACGAGGTCCTTCAACTAAGGAGGCGAGCGAGGGAGGAAAATGGATCGTCAATTCCGGCCCTCGGATCAGGGGTAGGGGGCCCACGTGACTTACGGCATACAGGTACGACGTCTCGCCGATGCGGTCGAGATATCGTCGGCAAAAGGGAAGTGTCCCAAATTGCTTTTTGATGGTCGCCATCAGCTTCTTGGAGCTCGTCATGCTAAAGAGATAGATTTTATGAAGGGAATGATCAGCAGTTGGGCATCCGGATCCTCCGATTCGCAAACTCACGTGATGGGGACTCGATCTGCGTCGAGGTTCTTGGCGTAATGCGAGCAGGCACCCTAGATCATGAAAGGAGAAGAGAAAGCACATGTCAAGTCGGTGTCAGTACGGAATCAGTACTTTTGCGCCATAGCTCTGCCGAACTCACGTCATCCCGAACCCAACCATGGCCCGTACTTCCGAAAGTCTCAATGGCAAAGTATTCTCCTTCCTCCATCTTGGTGTTGTACTCCTCCTTGTCCTCGGGTTGTCGAACGATAGGGACGGACTTGCCTCCGTGGATGTTGTAAGGCTTGATCGAGTGCCCGGTCAGGTTTCGGATCGACTTGACTGTAGGTGGGGTCGGATAGCATGTGAAAAATTAAGTACTTCAGAGATGAAAGTATGAGCGCGATATCATCGGACCGACCTGGTAGTGTCTTGCCTCCGACTTTGACCTCGTACGACTCCATGACCTCCTGAATGGCGGTTCCAATATCTCCCATCCTGACGTCGATGCCCGCTTCCTTTGAGCGCCACCGGCGAAAGTAAAGCATACCACATCAGTATTCACTTCTCCGGTGAGCTTTACGCCGTGGGGAGCGCTCACTTTGATACCAGCATTCGTCGCCTCCTTGACCGCCAACAGCAAGTTATCGTACGTCGGTTCCCACGTCATCGTAAAAGCCGAATCGACGATCCGCCCATTGACATGCACGCCGAAATCAACCTTCAATACATCCTCGGCCTTCAACACAATCGAATCACCAGCATTGGGGGTGTAATGTGCCGCGCAATGGTTCCTACTCAAACCCGTGGGGAATCCGATCCCACTCCTCAGACCATCCTCTTCGACGAGCGCTCGGGTGCCGTTCTCAATCATCTCCGCGATCGAAGTCATCGACATGCCCGGCTTGATGTTCTTGCGTGCGTAGGAACGCACTTGACGGTGGACTTCGGCCGCTCGACGAATCGCGTTGTAGTTGAAAGCCGAATCGGGATCCTCTTGGCAGAGTATTCGTTCCTTCTCTCGCATTTCCTCGGATGTCGTTCGGTACGATTGACTGCAGGAAGCGAGAGCAGAACAGTCAGAATCGAACCAAACTTGGTAGCTGTTTTTAGCCAAGTCGTTCCCCGCAGCTCACTCATTGACGTAGTTCTGGATCTCACCGACCGGATACGCCGAAGGTTTGAAGAACTTGGAGACGGGGATCGTCGGCGGTTCGGTTTGGGTCGAGGTCGACGCCTTCTTCTTCTTTTTGGGCTTCTTCTTCTCTAGAAATCGTTCAATCGGAGTCAAAAACGCCAGTTCTGGAGGTGCTAAGCCCGTCGAATCCCCAGAACGTGGCGTGCGTCGGGGGGTGGGTGGGGGCTCAGAGGGGATGGAGGACTGAACGACTTACTCTTCTTCTTATCTGTATCATGAGCACAGGAAGACGTAGACAAAGCCATCAGGTAACGAGCCTCAATTGACCCTGCGGAGTACCCCAACGCACCTGTTCCATTCGCGCCAGCTACATCGTCGCCACCCTCCTCGTCGTCGTCCTCCTCGTGCTCTTGCGGAGTCGGCTCGACCACCTTGCCATTCGTGGCCTTGGTCTCCGTGGAGCCGTTGGTAGTGATTTCTTGAGCCAGTTTCTCAGCTGTCGTGCACGCCATGATTGAGATAGAGTCGCGGCCAGTGCGTAAAGAGAGGGGCGAGGAGGGGGAGCGACGACGGCGGCAGCCCGCAAAAGCGAAACTGTCCGGGGCAAGCTTGGCTCGCACGGACCTGTTCCGTCGGCTAGGCGGGTCCCCTTCAACCCTCTTCGACGGGAGCGCTGTTACTATCAGTCTCGGAAAGGCTGGATCGACGATGCTGTCATTTATAATCACGTCCAATCCCGCCCGTCTCCTCGGACCTCATCCTATCCCGCACGTAGTCCACGGACCTCCTCGGCGGATCCGCGACATTAGATGGAAACACTTCCCCAAGGGTTCTCATAGGATCAGATCACCGGCAGATCAGATCAGATCTGATCTGTTTTTTTCCCATTTCGAGTTGATCTATCTTTTCTTGATCCAATAAAGACAGATCAATTTGATCTGAGACATTGAACTGCCTTATATGGCAACAGATGACTACAACCAGTTGTCGCTATCGGTGTTGAGCGCATCATTGTCACTACCACCACCACTGTTGTGCCCATCATAACCATCTTCCTCATCCTTGTCGGTATCATCATCATCATCATCCTCACCATCCAAAATGATCACCTCACTGATTCGCCTTTTTTTATGAGCTCCGGTTGCGCGCATTGCCCTCGCCGGTTTAGGTGGGTTTCGCATGACACCTACAAAATGCGAATACAATTTAATGGTCAGTTCAGATTTGTGTAACAAAGTTCAGGTCGGATAGTGGTACATACCCTGGAGAACTTTGGTTGCCCATAATGATGCTTGTGAAAGCCGGGATGGTGGTTGGCAGGTCGTGTGGTTCGTGTGAGGAAGAGCTTCCGCTGATGTGATGAGATGAGATGAGACGGCGTGAGGAAGACGCAGACGCGCCGCGACGTGACTGCCTCGTGCGCTCTTGGGAACGGCCCAACTACAGTAAGTGCTAATTGACGCTACATCCCCCCCCCCCCCCCCCCCCCCCCCTTTTTTTTTTTTTTTTTTTTTTTTTTTTTTTTGGCTTTTTTTTGGGGGGGCTTGATCTATGTTTTGTTGATCCAGCCCAGCTTGGATCCAGATCGATCTGATCCAAGAAATTCAGATCAAGATCAGATCTGATCTGATCCTATGAGAACCCTTGCACTTTCCAAAGCGGGGCTCGGCCAACGGCGGCGGCGGAAGGGGGCGAGGCTCATCATGCGCCGTTAGGGAATAGGAGGTGTCAGGCGGCTCGCCGTCGGCATTCGATGAGGTACTACGCGCTAAGAAACGGACGCCGCAATCCTTTTCTTTGATTTGTTGACCGTTGTGTCATCCACGGTCCGCTCACTTCCCATCGATGCGGATCCCTCGAGAGCCGAGCGCGGGTCGAGGCGCGAGAGAATACAGCTCGTCCAATTTGCGCGATGGATCAGGGAGGATGTGCCAACCCAGGGTGAGAAAGACTCGAGTTGATCATAGGTGGGGAAAAAAGCCCTCCAGCGTCGGATGCGGATCATTCAACGAAGAATGACTGCCTGCGCTAACAACTCGGGGCCTAGCTCGATCGTCAGAGGTCGGTTACATGATGACCAGAAGAGGAGACGATATTGCGTTTAATCAAAACGGGTGCTCCAACTTTTCACAGTCCCTTCGGCCCCACACAGTCACTGAGTCGTCATCCTTCCCATTGCTCAAACGACGAGAGAAAACGACACAATGCCCGAGAAGCAACACGAGCAATCGAGTGCGCTGGCAATCGAGTGCACGACAGCCAACACTACCACGCCCCGGGAGATGTGTGGAATGGCACGTGGGCCTCGAGCTTTTTCATCAACCACAAACTCCATCATCCACCCAACCATTCAAGCAAAAGAACATGCACTCCCTCTGGCCACCGTTTACTTCTTGCCGCCCTGAGTCTGCGACTTGAGCACCTATATAAAGTCGCCACAAATCAATCGAAACAATCAGTTCACGCGCTCCGTTTGTCGACGACCTATGCCTATGGGGTGTTGCTCACCTTCTTGACAATCTTCGCCTCCTCGACCAAGAAGGATCGGACAATCCGGTCCCTGACGCAGTTGGCGCATCGCGAGCCGCCGTAGGCGCGTTGAACGGTCTTTTGGCGCTTCGAGATTTGAGCGTATTGGCGAGGGCGCAATGCCGGGATCTGAAGGACAGAAGAGCAATGTGAGTACACGTGTTGACTGGTCGTAGAGACGGGTTCAGGTGAGGGAGCTTACACCGGGGAGGGCGATCTTGCAATCACCGCATTTGGGGGCGGAGGCGGCCTTCTTGACGGTTAAGTAGCGCAGCGATCCACCTGAGTCAAAGGAAATCACGAGAGGGTGTCAGTGACAACGATCATTTTGGTGTTGAGGTGCGGCATGATTTGTTGAGAGAGCGATCCGACACCCAAGAGCCGAGGCTGGAGGGCTGGTGGGCTGGATGGCGAGCGCGGTACATCTCATCCTACATCTCCATGATCCCACCCATCCATCCCGTACCTTCTCCTGTATTCAACTACGCTCCGTTCATTCTGAACAAGCTTCCATCATTCCACCTTTCCGCCTGAGGCCCACGCTCCGCCAATCCAGTCTCGCAACCCTCCCAAGCCCAGGCCTAGCCAGCGAATCCGCCCAGCACGGGTCCTACGCCCCTGCAGTGCGCTCCCAGCGAAGCCGGCTATTCGTCCTCCCCAACGTAGACGGCCGATGCCAATCCAGTCCATAGGTATCAATCAGATTCGTGCCGAACGACCCGAGCATCCGTCCGGGCCAGCAGGTCCCACGCCCGCCCACGGCCCCGGGCGAAAAGGTGCGTCCTGCGCCTGGCGAGCGGCCGCGCGCACGAGTGGCCGCAGTGTGTCGTCGGTGTGGGTGTAGAGATCCTTACCGGGGGTCTTTACGATCCTCTTGCCGTTGGATTTGGTGTTGTACGATTTCCTCGTTCGGAGCGTGACGCGTTGGACCATGGTGACTGTGAAGTTCGGGTCAACGTGGGCGGTAGGGCGAAAGGGAGGTAGTAGGTGGTCGGGGTGGGTCAGTGTCGTAGACCGGCGGTTTTTTTCGAGACGACAGAGGCGCGGAGGCGAGAGGCGAGTGAGTGAACGACGGCCGTGCAACGATGCGAGTTCGACGAGGAAGTGTAGGAAGTGAGAACGGGTCAGTACACGACCTGTGCTCGTAGTCCCCGTTCGAGCTCTCACCTGAACGGTTGATCTGTTGAAACAAACGGGTGGTTAGTACGGGCACAAAGCGGGCACCAACCGCCGCGCGGTGTGGCTCGCAGCCTGGAATTTGATACTGGCGCGCTTGGGGGTTGGTTACGTTAGCTTTGGGGCGGGGCTGCAATGTGTAATGCCTAATCCACCCGCGCGTTTGGCTGGGCTTCGCAGGGACCCACATCGGCTTCACAGCTCGCCAACTCACTCCCTTTACCACACGCCGCGTACGCCTTTTCTCATCACCTCTCACTCCGCTCGCAGGCCCGCATTCTCACGGGGCATGGCAAGGAAGAACGCAGCTCAGAAAGCTGCGGCGGCAGCGGCCTTGAAGGAATCTACAACAGGTCAAGCTTCGACGTCGACGCTGACGCTGGAAGCCGAGGGTCTGGCGGGAGGGGAACCACCCGCGAAGAAGGTCGGTCATCATCATCCATCACCAGCGAATCAAAGTGGGGTCAGATAGACTGATCCCTTTCCCTCGTATGCGCACTCGACAGAGCAAGAAGCAACAACACCGCAAGGACAAGCCGTGGGACACGGACGACATTGACCATTGGGCGATCCAACCCTTCACCCAAGACGACCAGGGCCTCAAGAACCAAGGGCCTTTGCTGGAAGAAAGTTCGTTCGCGACCTTGTTCCCCAAGTATAGGGAGACGTATTTGAGAGAGATTTGGGGGCATGTCGTAACGGCCTTGGAGAAACATGTCAGTTTGGGGTTCAACGGCGGTCGACAAACTTATTCGAGCGGGTCGCGAGGGACTGATCTGGATCGCGTCGGGTTGCTTCATTCAGGGGGTTACCGCTACGTTGGATCTGGTCGAGGGATCCATGACGGTCAAGACCACTCGCAAGACTTTTGACCCCTACATCATTCTCAAGGCGCGTGACCTTATAAAGCTCTTGGCCCGCTCGGTTCCTCTACCCCAGGTCAGTCCAGTCCGCTGGCAATAGAGGTGAGAGACACAGTAGCTCACCAATTTCCAGTCCGACTTGGACCTGGACACTAGGCCGTCAAGATTTTGGAAGACGCGGTCAATTGCGACATCATCAAGATTGGCAACGTCATCCGCAATAACGACCGGTTCGTCAAGCGACGTCAGAGGATCCTCGGACCTGGTGGATCGACGCTCAAGGTACGTCACATTCATTTTTCCCGTCATCCTTTCTTCTCGTATTGACCCTCGTGTTCGCTTCCGACGTCAGGCCATTGAGCTCTTGACGCAATGCTACGTCCTCGTACAAGGCAACACCGTCGCCGCGATGGGCGGACACAAAGGTCTAAAAGAAGTGCGCAAGATCGTGCTCGATTGCATGAAGAACATCCATCCCATCTATCACATCAAAGTAAGCTTGACCGACTTGACAAAGATCAGTCCCAAGTTTGGAACTGACCCAGCCCACTTTGTCTCGTGTGTCTTGCACAGGAACTGATGATCAAGCGAGAACTGGCCAAAGACCCCAAGTTGGCCGAAGAGAATTGGGATCGCTTCCTACCGCAATTTCGAAAACGGAGAGAACATAAGAAGAAACGCTCGAACGAAGGCTACGAGCAAGATCAGCAGATGGTCTCCGCCGCCAACCTCATCCCGCTTGGTGGTGGGGACCCTGAAACGACGGGTGCTGGGCCGGAGAAGAAGGCTTCCGCTACGGAAAAGATTAAGAAGAAGGACAAGAAACCTTACACCCCCTTCCCTCCGCCTCAACAACCTTCCAAGATCGATCTTCAACTCGAATCGGGTGAATACTTTTTGAAAGCCAGGGAGAAGCAGCAGAAGTTGGAGGAGAAGAGGAGGTTGAAGCAGGAGGAGAAGAGTAAGGAACGCAAGGAGGAGAGGGAGAGGGCTTTTGTTGCGCCGGAGGAGGGCAAAGCTAGGAGGGTTGTAGGGGGAGGGGGTGCGGATAAGGGGGACAAGAAGAAGAGGAAGAGGGAGGAGTAGCCGGCTCGGTGAGAGGTCGTATGAATTGCAACCTTGGTTTTACAGCACAGGACAGAAGTATGAGAGACGATTGGTCAAGTGGTATAACTCGGCAAGTTTTCTGGTTCGTTCGAGGTCGTCGATCCACTTGGACCAGGTTGTGCCATAACGCTGTGGCCATGCACTTCCTCTGACGTGAGGGACCTTGGAAAAGAAGGTAAGAAGACGGGTACAGTGACGGAAAGCGAATGGTCAATGATCCGATCCGACGTGAATTGAGCCGTGATGAAATACTATGGGAATCGTCGCAACACTTTAGTACTCAAAACTCATCACCTTCGCTGAACACGGCTCGATGTGACCCACCTTGACATTCAACCCCTTCGCTTCGACCGTCACACAATCCTCCGGGACATCGACATCTCCTCTCCATTCCCATATCCCTCGCCCCTTGTCAGGTTCCACGAATTTAGGCACCTCTTTCGAGGCGGAGATGACTATCCCGGACCACTGCATAGCTTGGCCGAGGTTTTTGTCCAGCACGGGTTGGGTGAAGACTCGTTGGTTCAGGGTTAGACTGAGGCGGGGGGAGGGGGAGAAGAGGGAGAGGGTTGATGGGTCGGAGGGGGAACATGTAAGGTGGAAGGGAATGCGGGTGGTGATTCGGGAAGGCGGTTGGATTGAGAGCTGTGGACAACAGGAGCCGGGTTCAGAGATATCACCTTGAGGAGTGGCCCGGAAGATGAGGGCTCGCTTTGGCATGCAATGTAATCGCTCCTCCGTCTTGGGTCCCTTTGTGAAGGAGGTCTTTGGAAGCTACGGCGGTGACCCACTCCGATGCGGGCAAATCTTCGGGTATGGGTGGAACGATGGGGAAGCCGACCGGGAGCTCGATCTGGAGGCTGTGGGGTAGAAATCAGGGAGGGGCTGAGTTTTCCTCGCTACGCTCTAGGGGGCAAGGCATGTCGCGAAGGTCGGAGGTTCGGTGGACTGACTGATCATCCAGTTTGAGGAATCCATGCCTCTTTCCACGAAGATGAAGAACCCAAGAAACGCCAAGTCTGTTGGGGACAGCTGCGAGTCAAACGCAAGCCGAGAGCTTTCTCAGTGAGCGACAGGACACCTCCCTTCCGCTGATCGTAGGACTCACAGAGCCCTTCCTCTTTCCTCCTCATCGTCGGAAGCAATTCCCCGGGTCGAGGATGCGGAAGGACGATCTCGTACATGCCACCATGTAATGGCGCATCGGAGCCTGCCTTTGACGCGAGAGAACGGTTCTTTTCCTTCTCCGATCCTGGCGGTTCTGCTGCGCCGACGTTGTTGGGACTTATCCACGGTACCTGGACGGTGGAGATGGGTACTCGTTCGATCGTGGTGATGGGCGCACCCGTTGTGGCGTTGCCCAACATGGCTGAGGCCATTTGACCTTTTTGCTGGAGACCAGGTGATCGGTCAGTCCAAGTGGGGCTCAACAGGTTATGGCCAAGTCCGGCGCTGAGGAACTTACCCATCGATCCTTGCCATAGATCAACGCATGCGTACTAACGACCAAGCTCAGTTGAAGCGAGGTGTATTCCGTTGAAGGTTTGTTGAGAGTGACGATAGGGTGCAGTGTATCGCCTGGTTTGAAGAGCCCGTGTGGTGGTTTGGCGACAGAGAGAGATAGGCGTGAGTTGGCGGTTTCGAGATGGGCAAGAAGGGAGGTGAGGTATTTGGAGAGTGGAGGCGGGGAGGTGGAGGTGGACTCTGAGCGGGTGGACTCGGCGGTCATCGCCGTGTCGAGGACGAGGGTGGGGAGCGTGAACTATTAGGCGGTGGGGGGGCTTCAAGTTGGCACCGCGGTGACGTCGACCGAACCGCGGTGGGTTCTCGCGGCGGATGGGCTTGATGGGCGACTGACTGCAAGTGCAGTGGGCACACAGGTATCGGTCACTCTGGAAGATCTCAAGACGGACAGAATTTGACTCGAGAGCCCGAAAAAAGATGGCGCCAGGTTTTCACAGTTTTTGACTCGGTGCGAGTCGGGGCGGTCGGTGCCTTTTCCCGCGTTCCCTCCCTCGTCGCCTTTGCTCGAGCCACCTCTGGCGCCGCTCGGATCGGTGAATGCAACGCCTGCTCTTACGATCTAGAGCCTCTTTTCTCCATCGACCGCTCACCGTCCCTGCATACGCACCTGCAGCAGCTCAGCCTTGCCCATCCCAGCCGCTTCGACGAGCGTGCTCCAAGATGGCCTCGTCCGCTCCTCATCCCGTCTCGTCGACCGCCGAACCCGCACCCGCTGCTGTCCCTTCCGATGCTTCTTCAGCACCCGCACCTTCAGCACCCGCTCCATCCGCAGGGGGTGACAAGCCGACCGGCGCTCCCAAAGCTCCCAAGGAGAAGAAACCCAAAAAGGACGGCGCCGTAGCCGGGATCACCGCGGGCGTCAGTGCACTCGAGCTGAATCCACAACCTGCCTTCATCCAGTCTCGTATCGAGATGTTTGAGAGGATCCAGAAGGAGCAGCACGAGAAGATTGCCGGTGAGTGGAGTGTGCACACACGCGGGGGGGGGGGGGGGGGACGAGCTCGGGGAGAAAACGACCGAATTGATCGCCCCTCTTCTTAATGTACTCCCTCCTACAGCCCTCCCTCGGGAACCGATCAAGATCACTTTGCCCGACGGAGGCGTCAAGGAAGGTACCAGTTGGCAGACGTCCCCGATGCAGATCGCCCTCGGCATCAGCAAGGGGCTCGCCGAAAAGACCGTCATCGCAAAGGTGAGATCGGGAGTCCGATTTAGGATCTAGTCTCACACCTCTGATATGCCTCCGTGTTCCTTCGCTTCAGGTGAACGGAGAACTCTGGGACATGGACCGCCCCTTTGAGAAGGACTCGTCCCTCGAACTCTTGGACTTTGACCACCCCGAAGGTTTGCCCGTTTCCCTCTACGCAGCCAATGCCACAGTGAACCCAGCTCATCATCGTACCTCTACAGGCAAGAAGGTCTGGTGGCACTCGTCAGCCCACATTTTGGGAGAATGCTGCGAGAGGCACTACGGCGCCCATCTCGCCGTCGGTCCCCCCACGGACGAAGGCTTCTTTTACGAGATGGGCATGAACTCGGACAGGTGCGCAGCGACGCCATTCTCCTACCATTCCATCTCGAAATGACTGAGCAGCTTGTTTTCTTGAACCAGGATCGTCACCTCGGCCGACTATACGCCTTTGGAGACGCTCGCCAAGAGTGTCGTCAAGGAGAAGCAAAAGTTTGAGCGCCTCGAGTTGACCAAGGAGCAATTGTTGGAGATGTTTGCCGTACGTCAAGCATAACCCCCTTGTTTTGAAGAGAGAGCTTACGCTGACTGGCCTTCTCTGTAACAGTACAACCCCTTCAAGGTGCATATCATCAAGGACAAGATTCCTGACGGTACCTCGACCTCGGTCTACCGCTGCGGCACCATGGTCGACTTGTGCAGAGGGCCACACATCCCGCACACGGGCAAGGTCAAGGCCCTGGCGATCCTCAAGAATTCGGCGTCTTACTTCCTCGGTAACAAGGACAACGCGTCCTTGCAACGCGTGTACGGCATCTCGTTCCCCGATACCAAGCAAATGACCGAACACAAGAAGTTCCTCGAAGAGGCGGCCAAGCGCGACCACCGACGGATTGGTAAGGACCAGGAACTCTTCTTCTTCCACGAGTTGTCCCCCGGTACGGCGTTCTGGTTACCCCACGGTACGAGGATCTACAACACCTTGGTCGACTTCATGCGCTCCGAGTACCGAAAACGCAACTTCCAGGAAGTCATTTCGCCCAACATGTACAACGCCAAGTTGTGGGAAACCTCGGGTCATTGGGCCAATTACGCCGACGACATGTTCAAGCTCGAAGTCGAGAAGGACCAATTCGCGCTCAAGCCGATGAACTGCCCTGGACATTGCTTGATCTTCGCTTCGAGGGATCGATCGTACCGCGAGTTGCCGATTAGAATGGCCGATTTCGGAGTCTTGCACAGGAACGAGGCGAGTGGGGCTTTGACGGGTTTGACCAGGGTCAGGAGGTTCCAACAGGATGATGCTCATCATTTCTGCATGGCCGATCAAGTGAGTGGATAGAGACATTGTTTCGCAAAACCAAAAACAGAGAGAGCTCAATCCTTTCTCCATCTCGTAGATCGAACAAGAGATGGATGTCTGCTTCGATTTCCTCAACCACGTCTACGGCACTTTTGGTTTCCAATTCAGCCTCAAGCTCTCGACCCGTCCCGAGAACTTCCTCGGTAAGATCGAGACCTGGGACGAAGCCGAACGTATGTTGTCCGCCTCATTGGACAAGTTCGTCCCCGGGAAGTGGACTGTCGATCCTGGAGATGGTGCTTTCTACGGCCCCAAGATCGATATTACGATCCAGGATGCGCTCAAGCGTAAACACCAATGTGCGACCATTCAACTCGATTACCAACTCCCCCAAAGGTTCGATCTGCAATACCGTTCCGCCGAAGGAGGTGGCGAAGCCGACAAGGACAAGAAGATGGCTCGACCGGTCATGATCCATCGTGCCATCTTGGGTTCGGTCGAAAGGTTCGTCGCGATCTTGACCGAACATTTCTCGGGTAAATGGCCGTTCTGGATCTCGCCTCGTCAGGTCTTGCTCATCCCCGTCGCGCAAGCTCATAAGGAATACGCTTCCACACTGCAAGCTCAGTTGTGGGAGATGGGTTTCTACGCCGACGCGGATTTGACGGACGCGACGTTGCCCAAGAAGGTTAGGAATGGTGAAATCGCGCAATACAACTTTATCTTTGTGGTTGGGTCCGAAGAGGTCGAGTCGAGTTCGGTCAATGTCAGGAATCGCGATGATGTCGGAGTCAAGGGTAAGACCGAGGTGATTGTGTTTGATAAGGTGTGCCAGATGTTGAAGGCGCTCAAAGATGAAAAGAGGTTGGAGAACAAGTTGATTTGAGCAAGGGGCCGATAAGGACGCGTTTGTTGAAGAGTGATTTTTCCCTGGTGCATCTTTTTTCTTGCAACGTCGGGCTTTATTTGTCCGCGAATCAGTGAATCATGAATTGCATTTGAACCGATGAGCTATAGATTGAAACGAATGCACACATGAGAAAACCAGACATCTAACGTCCAAACAAACCATCCTCGCAAAGCAAGAAAAAGAAACACAAGACCTACACCCACTTCACAACCTCGAGAACCGCTCATTCAGATCCTTCTTCTCCGTCCTCGGGCTCGTCAAAGGTGTCTCGACCTCCTCACTCGGCACTTTCTTCCCCGCCATCGTCTCGACCAACTCTTTCGCGCTTGTCCACCACTGCACCTTCCCTCTTCGATTCTTGAAATCCGCCGCTTGGATCATCTCCTCCAACGAAGCGAAACGGATCGAAGCGCCTTCAATCACGATCGTCGCTGCGTCCGGGTCTTGAGGATCTGGAGCGAAGTTTTGTAATTTCCGGTTATGGTGTTTCTCAAGAAAATCGATGCATTTGACCGTAAGACGAATAGCGCGCGTTCGATCACGAGGTGAAGGGACCCCACCTTGGAGCGTATGCCCTAAAGCGACCGAACGAGCATCGAACGAGTCTTTGCCTTCTTCGGCAAAGATGTTGGTCACGACTTGGGTCGTGTACGTCTTGGAAGCTTTTTCAGCAAGGATAATGAGCCGGCCTTCGGATTTACCGGCGACGTCTTGCGAGTAACGTTTCTTGAGGAACTCGACGTCGCGTTGGAGCATGCCCAACGAGATACCGTTCTCGGGTGTGTAGACGAGGTTCGCGCCTGTTGCCAAAGCACCCAACATGGCGATATAGCCACATCCAGCACCTTGTGTCTCGACGACGAACACGCGGTTTCTCGAAGCCGAAGCGGATTGTTTGATCGAATCGCAAGCCTCGACAAGGACGTTGATACTCGTGTCCGAGCCGACGGACCATTCCGTAATGGGGACGTTGTTCGAAATCGTCGCGGGGAGATGAATCAAGGGAATACGAAGAGCGGCATGATCTTTGCGACCCTTTTCGAGTTGCTCGAGGGATACCATTGCTTCAAAGCCACCGACGATGAGCAAACCGTCGATCTTGTATTCGGCAAACTTGGCCGCCACCCCCGCGAGGTCCGTGTCGGGGAGGACTCGGTTCGTTCCGAGTTCGGACCCGCCTCGGGTGGACCATTGATCGACGCGCAACCAACTCAATTCCGCGACGTTGCCGTGCAAGAGACCGACGAAGCCGTTGTAGATCGCAAGAGGGGTATGACCATGGCACAAGCAGTATCGTACGGCTGTCCTCGTCGCGGCGTTCATCCCACCCGCCGGTGCACCCGTGTGAATGATGGCGATCCTCATTCTCTGCTTCTCCGGTACTCGGTACGTCTCGTTCAACCTCGTCGTCGCGCGGAAGGCGTGCAGGCAGTCCTCGAACTCGGGATCGCGCAACGACAAGGCGCGGGCAAAGTCCTTGTCCGCGATCGCCCTGGCGACGTCTTGAGTCTTCTTCACCGCTTCCATCAGAGGTTGACGTTGGATCTTGTTCTCTTGGATCCCAATGACGGGGGAAGGTGAGTCAACCGTCGACGCCAAGACGGCTTCAACAGCTTCGGCACCTTGCAACGTCGCCAAGATACGATCGTAAGCCGCAGGCGCACCACCACGTTGCGTGTGTCCCAAGGTGGTCACTCGCGTATCGAGGCCCAGCCGTTGCGTCAAGACATCCTTGATCTCCTCGGGTGAGATGGGCTTGAGGTTGCAATCATGAGCACCTTCAGCGACGATGATGATGGTCTTGCGTTTCCCTTCGGCGCGATGACGACCCAAGACGGTGCACATGGACGTTTGCCAGTCTTTGGCCGTTGGCGGTCTCTCGGGGATGAACATGTAGTCCGCGCCGGTGGCGATGGCAGCCATCAGCGCGAGCCATCCGCAATTTCGACCCATGACTTCGACGACGAACGCTCGCGAGTGGGAGGAGGCAGTCGACGAGATACTATCGACGGCTTCACAGATTCGGTGCAGAGCCGTAGTGGCGCCTGTTGTGTGAGGGGAGAACATGGCGTCAGTTTGGTTCAGCCATGCAAAGTCATTGAATATTCACGCCCGAATAACAGACGCCTCAGCATGGCTTTGGTCTGGGCTTGGACGATCCGAGCAGAGCACGCATAATGATTTGCCGCATGATCCGAGCTCGAAACAGAGCCAAACAGAGGCATTCAATACCCAGGGCGGTTCCAGAGTCCGCACCCACCAATGGTCATATCGGTCCCGGCCATATCGTTGTCGATCGATCCGACCAAACCAACGATGTTGAGGTGCTGATGCGCTTCAAATTGGTCGGGAGTGATTTGACCTGCACAGGGGCCTTTCTGTATCAGTGCTCGTGCGTTCAAGCGTCGAAATCTGACTCGCTGGGAAGGACGCACCACTCTTCAGTAAAGCCTTGACATGATCCGGCCATTCGGCCCTCAACTTATCCGCACCGGTCAAGGACCCGTCACCACCGCATACGACGAGGGCGTCGATGCCATGCTTGACGAGGTTGAAGGCCGCTTTCCGGCGTCCTTCGAGTTCCCTGAAGGCGGCGCAGCGAGCCGTGCCGATCAAGGTCCCTCCCAAGGAAGCGAATCCTCGAACATCGTCCCAGCCGACCTGTGTGGAGGGAGCAAACGAATAGGTCCCAACTGTCAAAGCTCTAGGCCCGCTCTGTCCAAACTGACCCTAAGGATGAACCGATTCCTCAACGTTTGTTCCCCTTCCCCTTCTTTCAACAACTCGCCCTCCCCATAAGTCGCGACAAAGCCTCCCCGTTCTCGACTCGGCTTCCTCTGCGCAGGTCGTGCGTTCGTTGCGTTCGCCGAACCCGGCGCCGCCTTGGTCGAGTTGGACGGTGCCAGGTTCGAGGTGGTGGTGAGCTGGGACGTGGTCGGTGCTTCGTTCTCGTTACCTCGCACGAGCCCTTCCCATCCTTCTCGGACGACGTAAACTTCGCAGCCTCTGATCGATCAGAATCGCCCGAAAAAGGTCAGCGATCGTGTCCTCTGTCCTGCGCAGGATGTGCGCGGCCCACGGTTCGTGTTCGCCAAGTGGGGCGAGACGAGGGGGAGAGCGGCGGGCAGAGCTTGGCACCGTGGTCGTCGTATCGTCTGATCTGGTGCATCGACCCTCGAACCCGAAAACTGTCCAGTGATCCCGAGAGGTTCATTCTGAGCGGCTCTGCACCCGTCTCCCCCACCGTTTTCCTCTCTTTGGTCGATCCGCGCTTGTCCCGGGTGATAAGGAGACCCCAACGATGCCGATCAGACAGAACAAAAACTGCCACAAACCTCGAAATGCCCATCTTGACCACCGCACGAACAGCCGCATTCTATTCCCCACACACGACCAAACACACACGCACAGAGACAACCATCAGCCTCCCTCTTCCACGGCCAGTACCCCAGCACAGCGCACGTACCATTCCCGAACAATCCCCACCCGAAGTCAACACCGCCAATCGAGTCGGTCGCCCTTGCCCGCCTGTGGGGGAAGACGGCATACTGGGGTGTGGCGAGTAGCCCATTGCGCTTGATCGAGGTCGAGCGGTGAGGTCGGTCTAGTAGGCCAAGTGCAAGTGTAGGGATCAGGGAAGGAAAGTCAGGGATCAAAAGAGCCGAGGTGCGAGGTGTGAGGGCCAACCCCGGCCGAGCGCGCGAAGTGTTATCGATGGCGAGATCGATCAAAAGCGATCGCCCCCGGCGAGAGCTGTGAAACGTGCGCTTGGACCGCTGGAAAATGTCGCCGATGATAGAGATGGCTTCTTCCTGGGTCGGGGTCGACGTCAGCCAAAGGAAACCCCGAGGGGGTTCATCAACGTAAGCAGGCAGAGAAGGTGAACGACTCGGAGACAAGAGCAAGATTGGCCAGAGGTTTGCAAGGTCATTCTTCGTTTCGAAGCCACACCTTCTATTCGTAAGAGAGGGAGGGGTGCGGGGTAGTAGTTGTAGTTGTAGCTAGATAGGTAGTAGGTAGTCGAGTAGGTGAGGAAGCAAGAGGGTATACCAAACAAAAGGGTTGGAGAAACGTCCTGGTAACCAAACAGAAAGAAGATGAAAAAAGGACGAGCTGGGGGAGGTGGATCACACACACACACAGAGATAAAACGAGTAGGAGGAAAAGAAAAACGGCAAAATACCACCCAAAACGAAAGAAAAAAGGACGCGACAAGGAAAAGAACACGGCGCACTAGAGGATCACGCAACCACCGCAGCACCCCGCCGATTGCTTGTCGTCCGTCTCGAAATGGCCCGCCCCGTTCTGAGGTGCCCCTGGTCGACCTGCGGCTTGTTCCTGTACGAAGCAAGGCTGCGGCATCAGTCTCAAGGACACTTCAAGAGAAGGCGACACTTTATTCGACGACGCACCTTGTTGTACTTTCGAATCTCGCGAACCAGGTTTGAAAAGGCCTCCTCGACGTTTAATCGTTGCTTCGCCGATGTCTCGATGAAGCGGCACCCAAACTGCTTCGCCAGATCTCGGCCCTCTGTAAGATTGAATTTTGCATCAGCAAAATAATCCCATCGACGCCATTAATCGATTCATGCTCAAAGCTCACCCTGCGAATCCACCTGTCGCTCGTATTCAAGATCGCACTTGTTGGCCACCAGAATCACCGGGAAGGAGTCCTTGTCCTTGACACCTGCGTCCCGTAAAACGTATGCCGTCGGTTCAGCCCACGCCTCACGTCTCCCATTCGCACTGTCCCAACTCACGCAGGATCTGTTGCTGGAACGTCCCGATTTCGTCGAACGAGTTGCGCGATGTGATCGAGTAGACGAGCAGGAACCCTTCCCCAGTCCGCATATACTGTTCACGCATAGCACTGTTGAGCGGAACAAAATGTGTCCCGTCAGCCCCTTCTGATCTTTTGGGTTGGATTCTTGCCTGCTCTGTTCTTCCTTCCCGCTCGATCTTCTTCGGTCCCCGCATTCTCGTCCGGGTTCCACGGGTTCCCTTTGTCCTGCGCTGACATGCAGCCGCATCCTGGTCTGCCCCGTCGTATTCAAGTCAAATTGGCAGTGACAGACGTACGAGTACTCCTCTTGTCCTGCGGTATCCAGTACATCAAGCAAAGCGACCTCCTCGTCGATCACACACTGTTTCCGGTACGAGTCCTCAATCTGGGAAAACGGAAAGAGGGTCGGGCCACGAGGTCAGTCTTGAGCGAATGCATCCGAGTTTGATCTAGGCTGATACGCACTGTCGGGTCATACTCGTCGACGAAATGTGATCTGTTGCCCCACCCCAAATTGAAGCCACCATTTGAGGTCAGCTTGCCAATTCCATGCGGTCAGTTTGTCGAAGCTCGCCGAGTCGGTACGCACTGGATGAATTCTGGTAAGTGGAAGGAGGTATGAGCTAGTGTCCCTGTGGCCGAGTGGGACATCCACCGACTCACGAATTGTCAAGGCACTCTTTCCAACACCACCACCTCCGACCACGACGAGCTGTGAGAAGGGGCAGCCGTAATCGAAGCGGGATCAGTGATCGAGAAGCACGTCGCGACGCAAGTGTGGTCCCTTAACGACCACCCGAAACGGATCGCCCTTCATGTTCGGACCGAGGGAATGATCCCACCACTTTGCAGCTCGTGTGAGACATTCGCTCCAGTCCAAGTCCACCGCGCGCGTGTGCGCTAGTCGGCAACTGCGTCTGCGCACACGCCCGCATCCAGGCCTCGACGCTCGAACCTCGTCCCCTGGGACGGGAGGGGGGGAAGTGGGTCGGTGAGCCCACGCTCGACTCGGCGGGGGGGGCGTGATGTGTAACACGCTGCCTACACCGGGTATCGTTCCCCGATCTGGTAGCTCGCGCCTCAGACCGGACATGTAGTGCCTCGAGGACGGGAGGCGGCAGTTGATGTGATGGATCGTGAACGGACCTTGTACTCCCTCAGGAACCGAGCGGCTGACGATGCCATTCCAAGTCGTCGCAAAGAACGGGATCCAAGCGGGGGGTTTATGGGGTGTGGTGGAGCAGGTTCTGGCGCTTGTAACGGATCCTAGGTTCGGAAACGTTGATGAGCGTCCAGGTAGGAAGGGCGCGGGATGGGTCACAGGCCGGGGTCGGGTTCAGAAGCGGGAGAGGCGTGTGATAATTGACCAAACAAGGGGAGCGGCCTCAGTCGGGCCAGCGGCGGCGGTCAAAGGTGCGGGTCTGGACCGCTTCTCGGAGGTGGACAGTCGAAAGCTGAGCTTTGAGTCGGGATCTGGTTTGTTGTTGAGAAAGTCGAGTGGACGAAGGAAGCGATTGAACGGGTCAAAAGAAAAAATCAAGCTGCGTCGGATGCGAGACCAAACTAAAGAGATGAAAGCCGTCAAAGCGAACATCGACCACGCCGCCGACCAACCCGGCGCCGGGGCGGCCCGAAACCAAAAAGCGCGCGATCATAATGAACTTCGCGGCTCGAGTTGGAATCGCGTATTGCGCGTCTTATTGCGCTGGGTTGGTGCCCCAAGAACAGGGGTACACTTTTGGAGTGTTCGGGTTCCCACCTCGGTCGAAAAGCAATAGATCGATTATATAATCTGAAGTTCAAGACATCGTATCCGACAAATACTTTGCAAAAAATGCTTCGAAGTATCGGGATTCTAGTTATCGTGAGGTCAGGATCGGTGATTACTCGGCGGAGCTCGCCGACTTGCCGACTCACTGCGTTGATGAGCCTGCTCGAGCACACTTTTCCGACGCCGCAACACGATCGCAGACCTTGGTCGTCTGTTTCGGAGAAGGAGATTACTCCCGTCCCCGCGTATGCTTGTGCTTGCGGAAAGGGTGACCGTTGCTGCATGCTCGGCAAGGAACATTATGAGAGCGCGCCAAAATCTCCGCATTGCCATTTGCCGCAGAGGCTGGCTTTGATCGAGTGCTCGTCGAGTTGAACTGGGCGCCGAAGCCGATCGCGAGTCCAAGTCGATATATCTGACAGTCACAAAGAGAGTAATCACATGTTAAGGAAGCTGCAGGTCCAAAGACAAGTAAACTTGACCGAGACATCGAGATCGGAGGAATGCCTTCGATCATTGAAATCGAGAATGTTATCCAGGCACGAAGTCATTCAACCCCGATCTGGCCTGGGCGATCTCGTCTTCTGAGCAGATCTGGGCCCCTTTGAGCACTTGCGCTCTCGGAGATCCAACGACGGGTCTGCCTTCTTCAACCCACCTGCATAAAGCGCGCTCAGCTCTAACGTCTTGGTCAAGCCATCGAATCCACGTAGCATCACTATGACGACCGTGGTGCCCGTCAACGCAGCTGCTGATGTTTCCCGATCCCCCAGTGAGTCACACCTGAACACTTCCGAAGCGAAGGCCTAGTCGACTGCAAACTGACTCCTTCCAGCAACTCGACTTGCCACCCCTTCTTGCTCACCCCTTCCAAAGCCTACACGGAGAAACCTCGCAGCGCTCCCATTTCCGAAGCCACTCAAGCTAATGCTGCAACACCCGCCGCCACCACAGCCACCGTACGTGTCCTCCCGGTCAACCGGCCGATCAAACTTGCCCAGCTTGGGTCGCGCGCCGGAGTTCCGATTCAATAATGACGTCGTTCGTGGCGTGACGTTCATTTTATTCACGCGCTTTGTCCGCATTTTGTCTGGCTCTAGCCTGCTGCAGCTGCTTCGACCGCCCCGGTCGTTTCGGTCAGCGATTTGAAGGAACATGAGGCCAAGCAAAAGGATTTCAAGAAGGTCAGTTGGGGTGGCGGATCACGAGGCACGGCGAGAGTCGAAAGTGTGACATCGTGCGAGGTCACGACACCTCTTCCGAAACTCGAGCGGTGCCCTATTGTGAATACTGACAACCGTTCTTGTTTTGCGCACGGACAGATTGAGAAGGTGGTGAAGAAGGAAGAGAAGAAGGACGTCAAGCAACTAAAGGTTGTTGAGAAGGATGCCAAGTCCAAAATTAAGAAGGAGGCCAAGGCGGCAAAGGTCAGTTCCCCTCTGTGTCGGTCGATGATGTTGGCACGATCCTAATACTCCAAGTCTTGGTCTTCAGGAACTCTCCAAGCTGCAGAAAAAGGTCGACAAGGTCAGTTCTTTCCGACTTTGTTCATGTGCCCCGTTTCTGGTCCCGAGCTGAGACTCGATCCTATGGCACCCAACTCCACCAGGCCAAGCTTAAGGAAGTCAAGCACCAGAGTGCCTTGACCCAAGCCCAAGCCAAGTACGACGCATCGTTGACCAACTTGACGATGTTGACCCAACAATTGGATGTCAAGAAGGAGGACCACACGAGGTTGATTGCGTTGAGGGATAACAAGAAGGCGACGCTCGAACAGGTCATGGCTGTGAAAGAGGAGAATGATGCGACGAGGAAGGCTGTGTTGAATCAGGCTGCTCCCGTACTGGGTCAATCATAGTAAGCGATGAAGATGCAGATGCAGAGAAGGAGGATGAAGGCTCAAGGCTCAAGGTTGAAGAGGTCGAAGTGCCGGCTCCATTTTATATCACCCACTACTATCAAAGTGTTAATTCCCCTTTGGCCCATTGTTCGGCTGTTAATCCTATACACGACTAGATTTTGCCCGGATACACCGTATCAGATTTTGCTGCACCATAGGTATTGATGAGGAAGCAGAAGCGGGGCGCGTCGTGAGCCGAGCGGGCGTAATCTAATTTTGAGCCCAACAAGCATCATCGGAACCAAGCATCAGCATTAGCTGATGGGCGATTTACGAGCGACGCGATCTTGGCGGTCGGGCCGCCCGACAAGTTACCTCCTCTCATCTTCATCGTCGTCCATCCCTGCCTTTCCTTGATTTACTAGGACCCCATCACTCGTTCTCTACCAAGTCGGATCTCACACGGCCTACTGCCTCGTTGGCTAGCGATTCGCCGGTGCAAGTCGACGATTGCTGCGTGTTCGCGTTCGGACACCAGGAACCAATCATCATCGACCGCCCGCCTTAGCACCAGCACGACTGCGGCCAGGCGAGGCGAGCACTGCGCAACGTCGACGTCGGAGCTTGAGCCCCCCTTCTTGCATACCGCTCACACCTGCACACGCGATCTCAAGGATGGTCTTGACGAACCGGACGTGTCCGGCTGAGAACACGTCGGCGTTGGAACAGACTAATTTCTGGGATGGACGGTGCGTTCCCGGCTATCTGAACGAGTCGTCGAGGCGTGTCGCCGCATCTCCGAGCGTTCGCCGACGAGACGTTCGGCGTGGGAAGGCTGGCTGCTTTGGCTACGGGCTGCAGCAACTACGGGGGCAGCAATACGATTAAGAAACGGACGGGCTACGCTTCACGTCGATTGCTGGCTGTACTGACTCGGTTCTTATGCGATGTACAGATGGGATGCCCATGAGATTGGATGGCTCATTGCTGGTGTGGCCGCTGCGGTCGTACGTAATTCACTACTCGATCGGACTCGGCGGGCAGCCGGCGTAACAGGAGGCTGAGAAGGGGAAAGCGATTATGTAAGAACCAGCATGCTAATGGTACCTACCCATCCATTCGAATCACCCAGTCAACGGTCGTCACATTGATCAGTGTCTTCTTCCACGCGAGGAACTACTACGTACGTCCACTTTGCCCACGCCAGCCTCCAGCGAGTCTCACCGCGAATCTCGGCCGCACGAGCATCGCGAGGTCGGCATCCACAGCGATACATGCTGACCCGCCCATCTTTCATCCCACCAGGTTCCAAGAGAACAACGTCAAATCATCCGTATTCTCTTCATGCCCGCCGTTTACAGTGTCATCTCTTTTTGCTCTTACCGATGGTCGGTTCATCCTCCGTGCAAATTGAGGGCCCTGCTTTGTGTACGATTCTCACGCCGAGCTCATGCTTCACAGGTTCCGGGACTATACTTACTACCAATTGATTGTTGTCATTTACGAGTCCATTGTCGTACGTCCATGATATCTGGAACCAGAACCTACGCGAAGAGCTGACAGCCTACGATCGAAACTCCGATTGCAGTTGGCTGCGTTCTTGATGCTCTTGCTCCAATACATCGGCGACAGTACGGATGAGCAAAGGGAAGCTTTACTCGAGAAGGAAAAGAAAAAACTCGTGAGTGCAATGGATACCGATCTGACGGCTTGTCAGGGTCTCGTAGCTGACATTGGTGTTCATATCACTCTGGGAACAGATGGTCCCCTTTTGTTGCTGGCGTTACCGCCCCTCGAAGCCTTACTTCTTGCACGCGCTCAAGTGGTCGGTGCTACAATGCGAGTCGCAGCAATTCACTCTGGACAAGATTTTAAAGAAGTTCTGACCTGGGAAAACGTTCCGTGTGCTTGCAGACTCCATTTTCCGACCCATCATTTCGATTACGGGCATCATCTGTCAAGGTCGGTCTCCTGATCGAAGCTGATTGCTGCGCCGAAGCTAACATCTGATTCGTCGCGCTGTAGCTTTTTCGGTGCTCTGTCCGACACAATACTCCATTTACTATGCCTCAGTATACCTCGATAGTACGCCATTCAGGTTTCTAGGTATCTACTTCAAGACGATGCTGACCTTCACGTGTTTGCAGGTTTCGACTTTATATCCATCTCGTACGTCGGTAAACCCTCCTTCTCTCTTCCTTTCTCTCTCTTCCCGCGAGCTCAGCGTTACTGACCTTGTCCTTTACCGTCGTGCAGCGTAGCTTTATACGGCTTAATCCTCTTTTACGGCCTAGTCAAGGAACGCCTAGCAGGCAAAAAACCGCTCGCCAAGTTCTTGGCCATTAAAGGCATCGTCATGAGTGAGTCACCCTCTCGTATCTAGCCCAGCATTCCCCGCTAACGACCGGTGGATGTCTCGCACAGTCACCTTTTACCAAGTGTTCATCTTCTCCGTCTTGCAAAGTCATGGCGTGATCAAGGCGACGGAGTACTGGACTGCTGCGAACGTTGCTGATGGGTTGGCTGCGCTTTGTACCTGCTGCGAGGTGGGTTTAACGTCTTCCCAGATCTCGGTACTTGTCTTCCTCGGTGCTGAGTTTTGTGTGTCCCTGTACAGATGGTGATCTTCGCCGCCGTTTTCCTCTGGGCGTTTTCATGGAAGCCTTACAAGGAAGCTCGCGCACCGGGTCAACCTCACACCTCCGTCTTCAAGGCCTTAATACACTCGTTCAATTTTGGTGAGTTCAAATCTGGCCTCACCGCTTCATGTTCCAAGGCAAGGAAGCACCCCACTGATCCCGCTACATTCTACGTCCACTCCAATAGCCGATTTTTTCCGAGCCGGATGGCACGGCATCGTATTCATGATCGACTTTATCCTCGGACGACCGGGTACCCGATCGTCTTCGATGGGGAAGAAGAATAAACCCGGCTTCGATATCGATAATGCGTTTCAGGCTTCTTCCAAGAGGACTCGTGGCACGGACGCTGGGAGCGAAAGCGGGAGGGACGATGGGTCGCATCCGATTTCGATGGGGGAGAAGGGTATTGAGAATATACCTCTCGTGTCGGCGAAGAACAGGGAAGGGGATCTTGGAAGCGAGGCGGCTTATAGGGAGGTCGATCATCACGTCGTTCCGATGCGACAGGATTCGCTCCCTCCTTCGGCGGGACAACAGGGTGGGAGAACGGTGCGCAGGACGACATTACCGCTTAGTCCCGCGTCGCAAGAACATCAACAGCGAGATCCGAATCAGGGTGGATCAAATCAGAGGGGTTACGTCGAGTATCAGCAGGCGAATAGGGATCAGTATGGCGTGGCTATGTGAAACCCTCGTTGATGGAAGGCTGCTAAGGATCATGACCGGAGTTCCTCACTAACGTACCACATAATACAACCTACTTTAACACGCAACCCTCGTCGCTCGTTGTCTCTCTTTCACCTAATCTTGTAGCGTAGGACTTGACCAGTCGTGCTGAAATCACTATCATCGGACCCCTCGGATGCCTCTTCGTTCGATGTGAAGGAGACTTGGCATTTGGCCGAGCAAAGTGAAAAAGCCTCCCACATTTTACTCAGCATCCTCATCGCTCTCCTCCTCACTGTCCTCCGCAATCGCCTCCAAGAAAGGTTTCGCGCCGGCCCACAACTTCCTCCCCACTTCGGCTCCGACACTCCTCGCGTCCGAACTCTTATACCACGCGAAAACACTCTCATCATCGACGACATCGGTCTCATAAAACGCCTTCAAAACCCTCAACCAGATCCTCATCCCTTCCTTCTCATCCTCAACTTGTTCGGCGACCCATTTCTGCGCGATCAGCAACGAATCCTTCATCCCTTCTTCTTGTTCCGCAGTTAGGTTGGCGATCAAACCTCCCCACCTTTCGAGTACGATCAAAGTCTTGTCGGGTTCGACCAGACAATTTTCCAAAACGAAGGGAATGACGACTTGTCTCACTTTCGTTAAAGGGACATTGGAAGCCATTCGCAACGTCTTTAATTCGATAGCGGCATTCTCGACCGTATGGTTTTCGGCGAAGGACCGTTCGAGCGAAGAGTGACACTCGGAGAGGAAGTCGGTTGTCGTCCTTGCTCCGGCGAGGGACGACAGCCCTTGAATCTCGACAGTGGGTTCGTCAAGTTCGGAGAGGGAAGTTGCGGAGGACGCTCGAGAGAGGGAGGAAAGGGAAGAGAGAGAGGAGTGGAGAGAGAGGTGGGATAAGGATCGACCGAGGCGAGTGAGGGAGAGGTTGCGAGAATCGGTAGCTTCGCCTTCGTCGTCGGTGAGCTTGTCCGCTGCGAGTTGGGCATCTTCGGAGGGCCACAAGTAGCCCGTCGATCCAGGTGCAACTGAGGGGGAAAACATCGAGAAGATCGTGCGGGTTCAGCAGGGTTCGAGCAGTGTTGAGTAGCGATTGAAGTTGCACTGACGATGGTTCTCTCCGACATTGACCTCCTCTTCCGGCTCCTCCAGCGACACGCGGCACGCCCTCAACATTGACCCTTCCCCAATCGTAACACCCGCAGCAATCATGCAACCTCCTTCGACGACGGACCCTTCACCAATAACAGCGTCCTCACCAATGATACTCTTCTGCACGACGCAACGATCGCCAATATTGGCTCCCCCGAGCACGTACGAGTCTACCACACTAGCATTCGAGCCGAGATGGACATGTTCGTCCAGAACCGAGCTCTGAACGAGAGAAGCGTTCCCGATCGCAACACGGGAGCCGATGAGGGATGTCGATGTGATGCTGCATGTTCGGGAGAGGTCGAGGTCGGAACCATAGTAGACTCTGGCTCGACGTTGCTCGAAGCGAGGTCGAGCTTCGGGAAGGGACTCGTCAGGAGTCAAGGGGTAAGCTCTCCGGGATAGAATGGCTCGACTGGTTTAGGAAAAGCAGGTCATCATCTTGTCAGGAAACGACTAGAACACCGGTTGGTGGCGGGCTCACCTGATGGCATCGTAGGACTTTGTGTTCCCGACCACGGCAGCCCATGGTACCGGGGTCCTACCCGAAGTCGAGGCTGCTGCAGTGGAGGTCTCGCTCGTCGCCTGAGCCTCAAAGGGAAGTATTGGATCTTCGCCTACAACTGTCGCACCGATCGTCTTGCCCAGCAGATCCGAGGTGAGGATACCATTGACGAAATCGGGGTAGAAGGTTTGGTAGTCAAAGTTCTCCGTAAACAGGGGTGGGACCTGGGGCACGAGGTTCGGCGGCAATCAGTCGAGGGCTACGTGAGGTCAGAGTGCCGTTAGAGCTCACCTCGACTGAACAAATGGCGACACCGACACTTTCCAAGTCGGCTCGGACTTGCAGTTCGTTGCCTCCGTCGAGCGCTTCCCTCGGCAGTTTGGCCTTTCTCAGAGCGGGGAACAGCGGCGATTGTTCATAGTGCATCAATTGATGAGTTTTCGAGATGGCGAGGATAGCAAAGGTCGGTGTAGTTCTGTCGTGGGACGAAGGTCACCAGGATCAGCTTTGGGCCGAGGATGGGAGTCGTCGTCGCATGGCATGGTCCACGAACCTTGTCTCGACCGGTGCAAGCACGCAGCTCATACACATATTCGGATCTGCCTTTCTCCTCGCGGCAAATTCGGTGACTTTGGCCTTGAGGTCGAGGTTGCCAACGTAGCCGGCTTGCACGACGAGGAAATCGGCGGGGGCGAGGATCTGCAGCGAGTCGACTTCGCGGAGGACGTCGCCGGGTGTGGCGGCTTTGGTCGGCCGGACGACGATGGTGAAGGGCGCTTGCGATCGTTGGAAGGTGGATTGACTGCACGGGGAAACCGGTGCAGGTGGACGCACTCGCTGTGGTCAGAGACGAGCAGCAAGGCGAGCTGTGAACCCGAAGCCGATGAGACGCACGCTAGCCATGCCTTGACTTGATCGACGCCATCTCGTACGAAGACAAAGATGTGCTCTACCCCATGCGCGGTCAGGCACTCGAGCGTCCAGGCCAGGAGCGGTGAGCCGAGCAGAGGGAGCAAGCACTGCGAATGCGAATGCGCCCCAAGTCCGAGTCCGGGCTCAGCCGATCGTCTGGGAGGACGTGTCAGAGTCGTGGAGGTTGACTGACCCATGGTCTCTGTTCACCCCCGACCTGGACATGGTCGTACTCCTCCTGATCGGTTCGCTGGCGTCGCACGAGCGGCCCCCACCGGTCCTCTTCGCCCCAGCCCGCGCACAACACGATCGCCTGCAAGGGGTGCTCTTGCTTGGTGTCCTCTTTAGACAAGGCGCCTGCTTTACTGGCCATGACGAGCTGGGTTGGGGTGGAACGCAGAACGGCGCCGGGCAAGTGAGCGCGTGAGGCTCGGAAGTGAGCGAACGGCGCCACGAATTGACGCGCGCGGACCCGCCGAGAGAGCGCTGCGGTCGATATATACGCGTCTTGGACTATTTCTCCGGATTTATAAAGTGGGACGTACGGCTTGACGACGGATTTGAAAAATAAAATGGCGTGCATACGGGCACTGTTCTTGCGACGACCTTTCCACCGCAGCCACGTCGCGCCGCCGACTCACACCGCGCACTCGACTTGGCTTGCACACACGTCGTCGACTCGTCCACTCGATCATCACTCGATCATCGCTTGTTCATCCGGAGCGACCCCGCAGCGACCCCGCAGCGACCCTGCAGCGACACCCACCGGACATCGCAACCATGGACGCCGTCAAACGAGATCTGCACACCACCACAGCATACGTCTCTTCCCTCTTGACCCGGTACAGCCGGTTGGCGCAACAGACGAGCACCACCTATTCGTCGTCCGGCTTGCTCAACGACGACCTCACCCAGCGCAAGACTGAGCTCGAGACCGAGATTGAGCGCTCGTTGGAGACGGTGCGTTCCACGATCAGATCGGTGCGGTGTCGGAGCTGAGCCTGATCATCGACTCGCACGTGACTCGCCTACAGTTCACCGCCCAGATCGAACGCTTGGCCAGCTTGTACGCGACAGCGCATCCACCCCCTTCAGCGACCCAGACCCATGCTTTGGAACGCCACCGAGAGGTCTTGATCGAGTACAGAAAGGACTTTGCCAGGGCAAAAGTACGTGCCCGCCCTTGCCTGAGGAGCATGTCGGCTTTCGAGCTGAGACCTCCCCCCACCCAACAGACAAATTTGCGCGAGGCCGAGCAACGAGCGAACCTGTTGGGATCCGTGCGAGACGAAATCAGGTAAGCAACACAATCGCTCCCGGTCTCGAGGTGCGATGCAAGTCTACTCACACCTCACACGCCGACGTGCGCGATCCAGCGCGTTCAAAACGTCCACCAACTCTTCCGTCACCGATCGATTGCTGCAAGAACGAGGGCACATTGACAACTCGCACCGCATGGCTGATGATACTCTCAAGTGAGTCGGCATAGCTTTTCCTGAGCTTCACCAGCTGGCTGGCTCACTCGTCCTTCTCGGCGAATGGCAAATCGACTTGCAGTCAAGCTTACGCGACTCGGCAAGAGTTTGCCGCACAACGATCCGGACTGACGGGCATTCAGGCTCGCATGAATGGAGTAGCAGGTCAGTCTACAAAGTCACATCACCATTTACTCTCATCTGACACCTCATCCTCCTTCCCTGGCTCAGCTCAAGTCCCGATGCTCAACTCGGTGATTGGGATGATCAACTCTCGGAGGAGGCGAGACTCGGTGATCATGGGCTCCGTCGTCGGTGTATGTGTATTGATTTTGCTGTGGTACCTTTTTGGGTGATGCAGGAAAGTAGCAATTGTGCTTTGCGTATGTTTTTGGAGTATGTACTTGTCTCTTTCGTTCAGCCTGGACTCGACCGAGAGCTGTTTCTGGCAGACACTCGGCATGGCGTGAGCATGTTGGAGCAGTACAAGCAGCAGTGGTACTACATCATGGAAAAGTTTGGATCACATCGTCACATCGGAGGCCAAAAGCGTGTCGGCTAGTCGGCGATCTAGCAGTGGGCTCCCCCCAATTGCAAGACATAAAGGAAGCCTACCTCCGTCGGGTCGAATGATTACTACTTGACCGCAACTCGTCTCCTCTTCCTCGGTGTCTCCTCCTCTTCCTCCTCCGCAGCCGCAGCCGCTCCATTGTCCTTGTCATGACCGGTCGTAGCGGCGCCGGCATTGTCGTCGTCATCATCGTCGGCCAAGGGTTCGTCCTCGACATCCGAGTCGTCGGGGCCGGCTTGCCAGTCTTCGTCGCCTTCAGAGTCTTCGGCGTCCTATGGTGGGATGCGAGATAGCCGAATCAGTTGTTAGTCAATAAACTACCTCGTGATTCGGTGGAAAAGCCACGCCATGAGCTCCGCCTTCCCAGCAGCTGCCAAGGCAGGGCCCCACCCCATCCACCCCCCACCCAAGCCCAGACCACATCCCTCGCCGAACACGCCACGGCACTCACATCACCAACCAAGAAATCCAAGCCAGGCCCCGCATCACCATCATCATCCGTATACTCATCCGAATCGTAATCGTCCGAATCATCGTCCTCGTCTTCATCGGCTTCGACGACTTGGGTCGGTTTCTTGGGAGGTGAGGAAGTGGCTTTCGAGGTGGGGGACGTGGCTTCGATTTTAGGGTCTGAGGTGGTGATTGCCTTGGTAGAGGAGGTTCGGGAATTAGTCATGGTGGAGTGATGGAGGGGTGGAGGGCTGAAGGGCTGGAAGGGTGGGATGTGGGGTGCGGAGGGCAAGAGATGGGCGACCTTGAAGTGCGCGCGCTTTGGGCTTTGACCTGTGTGGGAATTCCAAAAGCTCAACACTGCTCGACAGAATCGAAATTTGCGCCACTCTCGTTTCCACCACATCAAGGCTACGAAATCGCCTTCTCTCTTCCGGGATCCGCTCCAATCAGCCATCTTGAGGACGCAATGATCATCAAGTACAACACACCAACGCCGGCTTACTCAAGCACTGACCCGGCGAGACGATCATCAAGGGCATTGCAACCGTATTCGCAGGGGACGCCCCCCTCGTCGATGGGGATCGCGACGATCCCCACTAACTGGCCCAAGAAGTCCCAGCCTCCTTTCCTCCAAGGCCGTTCAGATGTCTGTCCAACAGCCCGGTCACCTGTGCGCCGAGCTGAGAAATCTGATCGACCTCTCCACGACTTCCAGAGCGGGCGATTTCACCTTTGTCTCGGATGGTGATGACGGTCATCTCAGAGTTGGTCTCATCGGTATCATGTGTGCATGACACACCGAGCAGTGTTATTCTCTAACTCGGCCTTGGGGCATCCCAAAGATGCACTGCCTTTTCACACTCTCCCTCGGTCCAATTGGCAAGCACAAGGACCGTAGCCCGTCCTCCTTCTTAGCTTGTCCGACACGATGGACCACGATACCCCGATAGTGACAGCGACAGCCGCAGTTACAGCTGGCGATAGTACAGGGATCAAGCATCACTGAAAACCCGCAGGTCAGATTCAGAATCGCTGTAATTTCAGAATACTGCTCGAAGAGCTGTGATCCGAACTTTCGACGACGTTTTGATCTCCTTTACGTCGTCGAGCGGCAGTAATCTCGGTTCAAGACTGCTCTGCAGGAACGTGAAGATCGATGTCTCATCACTGGCGTGCAACGTCAATACTGTGTGACTAGCCAAATCATTCCAGCGACTCGACAAGACGTGAGTCCCATCTACTCAAGCCGAGGAGAGGTGTGCTTCCTTCGTCTTGCTTCCGACAGCTTCGCCGAAGCTGGGCGCTGTCCCGTCGCCGTCGCCCCTGTCGCCCTCCGCCGCTCGCAGATCTGAGGCGGAGCTCGGCACGACGGACCCGGAAATCGTTTCGAGCGGTCTACCCCTTTCCGTACTCAAATGTATGGTAGCTCTATCCCTTCGGAGTGAACACTCTCATCCCATCGACCTCGAAGCATGCACAAACTCATCACCGAGTCCTTTCCACTCCAACAGGACGACAAATAACGTCGTGCAATTCTTCGAGTACCCCGGTGAAGCATACCGCTCCCGTCACGGTCAGATCATCGACCGGTCCAGTTTCAACACCAGCGACGTCTTTGAATGACTTAGCGATGCTTGCCTCATGTGACATTATCGCCAAAGTTGTCTGCTTCACTCTAAGAGGGGTCGCCGTGCTCGAGTGAATTGGGTTTCTCTCACCGAGTCTCCGCGCACTATAGACTCGTTTGTTGTGATTTTTTAGATCGAAGATCTTGCATGATCTGTCACACTGATTGAGGGGTAGCAGTGGCTTGACGTCTCCCCGACTCTTTGATTTCGGGTACAACTATGTGTCGCTGGATACATGAACTCGTCGGAAAAACAATAAGGCAGAACCGCGGAAACGAGACCGAGTACAAGAACGAGACGCTGGGACTCGGTGGAGACTAGAAAACGATGTCGAACGAGACTTGAAACACGCAGAAAGGGAGATGCTGCACAGGATCCTAGAAGTGGTCTACCCGAGCACAAGAAGCAAAATCCCTCGAGACGTCCTAGTCATTCGAACAGTATTCGAACCGCTCCGCTCAGCACCTATGCAGGTCAAATTAAGCCTGCCAAAAAAACTAGGTCGCGCGCAACGCGTTAAGGCAGCTTTTTTGAAACTTGGCCCAGGAAAACGTTGGAACAGGCTTGGTATTCCATCCCTCGCCCACCGCCCGCGCCCGGAGGTCGGCCCTTTGCCTCGGCACACACTGGCACCCCCCACCCCCCACCTTCAAGCTTCAACCCTCCCCCCCGGCCACCGCCTTGCACCCATCGGCATCGCTTCAAGCATGGACTCCCTGCGACACACATCGCCACTACCACAATCAAATCCAGCGCCCCTAGTAGGGAAAGAGAAGAAAAAAGAGACCAAGACCAAGCGTAAGAAATTCACGACGAGGAGGAGGAAGAAGGCGGCTGACACGGTCGAGAACGGGGCGATCATATCACGGGACCGGAGGAGGGGGCGAAGGCGAAGAAGAAAAAGAAAAAGTGGAGGTCATGGGCCGTGCGAGAGCCAAAAGAGGAGCCAGTCTTGTCCCCAACGAGTGAGGCGTTTGTAAGGTCCTTCGGCTACGGCACCCCGACGAGGCGGCGTCCGAAACGTCGACTGAGCCCTCCTCCATCGCCATCGATTCCGAGATCGCAGCGTCGTCGGACAGAGCGTTCGGAGACAGCAACTGCTGGCGCTCACGAATCATTGTCCGAGCCTTGGACTTACCCCGCCAATGGCGCAAGTGGCTGGCTTGTAGACACCGAGACCGGCGGCTTTGAGCACGATTTCGCGCCCAACCTCAACGAGCCCGACTTTGAGCACGAGAACAACGAAGATTTTGGTCGCGATTTCGGTGGTGGATACTCATCTGGACCGGAGCATTCGCCTATCCACCAAGGTGGTGCTTCACAAGACCAAGCGCCCTGTTCACCAAAGCAATCGCGGGTCCGAAGGAACGCCAAGAAGCAACGCAATCGTCGCCGGGCCGCCAGGGCCGAAGCTCGGGCTAGGGCGTCAAAACGACCTGGACTTCTCAAAGCATATCTATTGATGAATAGAAGAGCCAAGAAAGCGCTTCGGCAGAGCGGGTTCGTCCCTTCGCTGGACGACGAGGAGTGGTGCGACCCATGTTCAGAACGCCGAGTCACTAGAGAGGTCAGAGTTGTCGACCTGTTCTTTGCAGGTAGGTGTCGCTCAAGACCAGTCGCTAACGCATCTGCTATCGTCTTGTACTGATATGATATACCTTTCACTAACTATGAGCAGGCATGCGGAGGGTACGATTTTGCTCATGCTATTCCGAGATCCAAACCCTCGCAGCTCACGGTCTTCTGCCGACATCCTCATCCTCAATCCGAAAAAGAAACGGCATCACCGCATTCACCTTTCGCACGATCGAATTTCTTGACACTTACTGGGGGGTTGATCCTTACAGCGTCTATGGCATGTCCGAAGCGCTCATTCTCTTCTGGTCCTCGGAATTAGCTCCAGATGATCCTTGGAACAAGGTGGGCTTTGGAACACGCCGGAGGCATCTCTCAAGGCTGAACATAATTCGAATACTTTGCAGAGTCCAACCGTGCGCCAGCATCTCCAAGCCGCAATGGATGGATTCCGATTCATGCAACAGCTGCAAACAGATATGACTGCCGGGCTTCTCGGCCTCTCCCCGCGAGAGCGTCTGGCCGATGTCTGCCCGGCATGTTTTGGGCCTCGGATTGACGAATCTGGCAAGAGCGGAGATGATCTAGATGTCATCATTGCTCTCGACGGCAATTTTCAGCATCGACGATTCGCGCGGGCGAGCGCTGATCCTCTCAAGTCCCGACCAGCGGTATTTCTGGCACCAGACATAATTCGAAATGAGCAAGCTGTAATCGATGAATCAAATGAAACGGGCGGAAAGGTATCTTAGCGCTGCTGATTCCTGAGTGACTATCGCGATGGCCCTGAATGTCCATGGCAGCTAAGCAGGCTATCCTGGTCTCTGTACAGGACGAATGTACGAGTAACTGGAAGGCTGCAGACGGTGGTGTGACCGCCGGTTCGTCTAATGCAGTGGCCGACACAGGCCTTGTTGCTGCCGTGTGCCGTCATGATCACTGCCTGCGACTTTGCAACCTCTATCAATCAGGTGAAAAGTATGTTTTGATCGATCGCCTAGACGCCCGGGCCAGGAGACTAATGCGCATAATTTGTTCCCCACAGGCTAGTGTATCCCGTGTCGTTGTTGAAGTGGATTCTCGAAGAAGTGGAGGTCGGAGAAACAAGTTGTCCCGAGGGGTCCGCGCAAGCCAGAGTTGGCTCAAATGTCGAAGTCAGCCCCGACTCGGGCTCCCACTGCAGCTCGATTCACGCACTCAGTCGCGTCGGGGTCGCGTATGACATCGCCTGCAACTTATTGTCGCACCTACGGCGTGTGAGTTTGTGGTGACGATAACCATGACCACCAATTCGATGGACTGCTGAGCAGCGCATCTGGTCCGGCAAGCGCAGCGCGATCTTTTAGCAGACCACCTTCGGCGCCTCGCATTTGCTCTCTCCTCGATGCACGCCTACGCACACCAGTGGTCTTGCCAGGTTGAATTTGATCCGCGCTTTCTACCTATCTTCGGCCTGACTGATGGGGAGGGAACTGAACGCTTATGGTCGCAGCTCCGAGGCCTGATACCCATGAATCGATCATCAAGTGCCTCCCATCGGCAGGAGAATATCAGTCGCCGCGTGTCTGCCTACAGCAAGCAGCATCTAGCCGATCTTGGTAGGGATGCGTTACCATGCTTGCATGCACTACGTTACCACATCGCTAACATCAGGATCGATCATGCACAGCGACCAAACCCAAATCTCGATTTGAAAATGCGACCCAGCTCCTGGCCCAAGCAGACAGAGACATTGCTGAGGTTGTTGGCCGCTCTGAATGGACCGTCGCTACCCTCCTTGAGCAATGGGAGGCGCAACGTGCCGCGTCCAAGAATTTCCCACTGAAAGAGCATCGCAAGGAAGCAGCCGAGATGCGCAACATCCTGTTCAAGATTGAGGTTGTCAACAGAGACATTGGAGTGTGCCGGTAAGTTTGAGCTATCGCGACCGTCCTCACGTACCGGTGCTTCTGACACGCTAGTTTTGGCTCTGCCCTCGATTGTCCGTTCGCTACAGAGAATCACTAGCCTGCGCAAATGTCACAGACACCGAGGAGCTAATACAGCAGTCGACTAGACTTCAACAACTCGTCAAACAGCGACAGGTTCTCGATCATCGACTGAACTCGCTACGTACATCGGAAATGAAGCTCAGCGTCCTGGAACCTGGTATGTCGTCCCCTTCTTCCCTCCTCTCCCCTCCCCTCTTCGACACAACCCATCATGGTCCTACCTGGCTCCGGATACGTCCTCGTCTGATTGCACAGATTACGAATGTGTCTGCTCTTTGATGATCGCATCCCGCTCGCTGTGGGATTTGGTCGTACAGTACCGAAAGGGAGCCGAGAGGCTACGGCTCCCGCGACAAGGCGGTAAAGCCCTCGGTAAGGCAAATCGTGGCACAAGTTGCGCCTCCGAGAGGAATGCTGACATGTCAGTAACACCTGCGCATAGGTACGAAAGAGGCCGGCCTACTGGTGAAAAATCTGAACTCGCTGCGCCCAAGACTTATGAAAGCTGTGGCGATGTACAATAACGAGGCGAAAAAGTATGCTGGTCTCCTCGCCGATTCCCAACGTTTCCATCCAATCTTGAGGACTCGAAGCGCACCGCCATCAGCTCCAGAGGATCTCAATGAATTGCTCAAACTCGACATATTGGCGCCGCTCTGGAACCATGGATTATTCAGTCATCCGACCGAGCCGTGGGTCTACGATGAAGATGTTCGAGTTGGTATCCCCGCGGTCTTGTCTCGCGCGAGATGCGAGCAAGAGATCAAGCGACTTGGATGGGAAGTGCGTCGCATCGGCCGGTGGCTGATCAGCCGTCGTAGGAAATTGCAGCAAGCACGCCAGCGATTACACCAACAAGACGAAGTCGATGACTTTGCGATGTCAATGCTTGAGCAAGAGGAAGAGCATGTTAAAACTACGGCGCGCCGATGGTTCTTGAGAGGTGGTCTCGATTACCTGTGGCAGCGCACCCAGGACACGGGCGAACTACAGATGGACGGGTGGGTAGAGCTTCGGGTTTGGTGTACCGACGACGCTGAACTTTTTCAGCGAACTACAGCGGATAACTTTCCGGATTTGACCTCGTTTGCCAGCAGCCCTGGTAACAGGATTAATGAGACGGACGACAACACGGACGAAGAAGTTGACTTTGGCATAAGTGATCATTCTAGCGACGTTTTGAGTCACCACTCTATCGACGCCACGGATTACGGTGCATTTAGGCCTGAGGAATCCGACTTCAATGCGGAAAATAATGACAGTGATGACGAAACTTGGTGAACTCTCTAGTAGTGGCTGTCTGGAATCGAAGGCTCTTGTTCCAGTGCCTCAGGCCAAATAGATGATGCGAGCGCTCGCGTGCTTTTGCTTTTGTATCGCCTAGTGTCTCTTCATGTCATATGACGTCGCCCTTCAACAGGAAGTGCAGATAAGTCAAGGTAGCAACCATGCAACCGAGAGGCAACCAACGCTGGCAGGGGTTGGCCACCGCTCAAGTGCGTTCTGGCACGCTTGAAAAGCTTACTGTCCCAGCAGAAGCGCTGGCGGGGGGAGGTCTATCAGGTCAGCTAGAGATCCAAGAAGGAAGCTCTCTGTTGTTGGTGATAGAAAAAGCGCGCCTTCTTCTATCACCAACGTGGTGCGCTTTCCGATTTCCGCCATAGCGTTTGGTGTACATGGCGTACGCAGTCAGGCCAGTCAGATGCCTGAAGTCCGTGCCGTGTCTTTGCTCCACCTCTGGCTATATATGTTAGCACGCTAAAAAGTGGCGCGCGCAGCGCGCCTCCGACCCTCGCTCCCGAGCGGCGTAGCCATACAGGTTGCCCGTCTGCAACCCGGGTTGCCAGATGGCCCGAGGACTCGCCGCCCGCGCAACACGGAGGCTGGTGCGGCCTCAACAAGTTCATCTCATGTACGTAGGAGCTCGTATCGGGGTAATACAATCTTACAAATGCTGCGATTGTGTATAAAGCGTATTCGGAACACTCATCGTCAATTTCTTCTTTAGATTAGTAGCGAGAAGAAGCTAGATTAGAACATCATTAACGGAGGGGATCAGATATATAGCATTGATGGACGTGATTAGGTCACGTGCCGTGTCAAGAACGAAGCAAGCCGTAGCGAGCCTGCGCGCGAGCGAGCGACAGCGTTGCCGCTTTCGGTCATATATCTTGACTCGAAGCCATCCAGCCATACGATATGTTGCCTCTCCTGTCTGCTCCCAGCAACGCGTCAGCGTTTGCCGCTCCCACCCGTGAGACGCGTCCTCGTGTCGTGATTGAAGTTTTGTCAATGTCTGCTGATCCGACTCCTCATTCCTGCTGTTACCGCCGAAGATGCTTCGGTGCAATCGACCAGCAGCCCCGAAATGGGGTCTGTACTGTCGTCTTCAGCAACCGTTCAGACACAACAGCACCACATTTCTGCTTCCAGCATCGCGACCCCCGAAGATGGACGAAGCACGACGCCCGCCTCAAGGCCGACCACGTCCATCTCGTCCAACTCAATGAGTCATCGAATCGAAGAGGTTCAGAATGAGATCCGAGCCCTCCACGATGCCGTTCGAGCGTTGCCTTCGACTTCGCGCCTATCATCGTCGCAGAAGGAGACCCACGTGCTCTATAACTTGCAACGTCGCCTCGAAAAGATCAATACTGTTTGCGGCATGGAGGTCGGGACGACGATCTCGACTCGTACACGCCCCCTGCGACTCGAAGCAACGACCGAAACGACGGGAATGACTTCAAGACGAGCCGCTTCTTCCGTTGTCTCCTCGAAAAGAACGGACTCGAGGGTAAGTGTAGCATCTGCCTTCCTGACTCATCCCGAAATCGTTTACTCTCTATTACAAGACGCTACTCTGACAGACATATTGATCACTCGGGCCCCTACAAAGTCCCGAAAGACTTTTCTGCGCTACAGGCGATTGGATCACGCTACTGGGAACAAGTCAAAACTCACCAGATCTATGGGAACAATGGAAGGAAGCGAGGGCAAGTGAAGCGCGTGATCGAGAGGAGACCGCTCGGCCCCTCAAGCGATGGCGAATCGATTCTGCTACCATCTCCAAACTGCGGCGCAGATACCAAAATGCGATGACCGAGCTGGTCCGTGAAGACTCGGCTCTCCGTTTCCGCCTCCTCAGAGGCCAAGTTCCCCTTGCTGACTTACGTAGCTCGGCACATAATTAGATTGATCAGTAGGCTGAGGGCTACGGATTCGACGCGTTAGTCATCGTCAGGTCGAACAAGCTCGAGAACAAAAATGATCATTTTATCGTTTCTACGCTTGGCGGCGCAGCTTCAAGTTCATGCGGCGCCAAAACTGGGATTCTGAACAGCAGAACAATATTCTCGTTAATTTCACGGATAGCGTAAATGGGACTCGCTTCAACCAGGAGCAAGACGAACAATATAAGATGCGGGGTTTGTCAAACAAGCTTTAGAACGTATTTCGTGCTCGGCGATGGATTGGCGCTGATTCCAAAATCTGATGAGCAGCTAATCATGGCGATGTTGACCGACGAGGACCAGGAGGGGAGTAACCGCCTTTTAAGATGGATCCAAAAGGCGTACCGCCCTTTCCTCGGGAAATGTGTCCCGGACGAGTACTGGGATCAGTTAGAAAGCGAACATCGCACCTGGCAAGCAGCGCTCAGACCATTTGCAACGACGGTGCTCGTCCACGTTCCCGGCGAACCTCCCAAGCCCCCCACCGATGCGGACCTCGAGCCCGAAAGGAAGAGGATCTGGGACTCCTGGATTGTTGTGTGTGCCCACAGGTTCTTGGCGCTGTCGAGCAAAAAGATGGACGCGTATCGTTGGATGCGCAAGAAGGGGTCCGGCGGAGAGGGCGCCGCGTCGACCTCGTGGGCACGAGAGGAGGACGTGATATCGGAACACAGTTCGGCGACCGGCCAACATTCCGAACACGGATCGGCAGCCGGCTCGGAGGCCGAAAGCAACCTCTCCACCCTCTCCGAGCTGACCAGCTTGAGCGAGCTGGAGCGCGGCCTGGATACTGGGACATGAGGCACCATGAGTGTCAATTCACCGGTTAGGCGATGACCGTCTCGAGTTTTCCGTGAGCGTGTGTAGCTGTCTAGCTTGTATATTGTGTCAATGGAGAGCCTGCACTGCAACTATGATTCATCCCGAGGGTACAACGCACTCTGAAGGCGGAAATTCTTGTTCAATTTTAAACCTTAGGGCAGGGCGTAGATACACTCCAACAGAGTCCCGCGCCTCCGGAAATGAGGAGGCGGTATGCGACGACGTGCTTCATCATTTCTAGGACACTCTTAACAAGCACTATACAACCGGCGTGGCGGTGTGTACCCTCCGGAGGTACACACGGCCGGTGCCCTCTCCAGCTGTTCACCCCCGGGGTTGCACAGCTCAGGCTCGGTCCGTCGCCGACGCCCTTGCTGACTGCACTACAACAAACTTCCACGCACCCGTTCAAAGCTCAGGATGTGTCTGAAGTTGCTGAATGGAATAAACTCCTGCAACGAGACCGATAGAAAATTCGTTTGCCACGTCCGACTTGCACTCTGAAAAGCCCGCAGGGCCGACGCACTTCCCTAGCTGAAATCTTCGTTCAAACCACCGAGCAGAGCGAAACTGCACTACAACAAACTTCCACGCACCCGCTCAAAGCCCAGGATATGTCTGCAGTTACTGAATGGAATAATCTCTTGCGACGAGACCGACGAAAATGCGTTTGCTACATCCGACTTGCACTCTGAGAAGAAAAGCTTGCAAGGCCAACGCACTTCCCTAGCTGAATTCTTCGTTCGAACCACCGAGCAGAGCGAAACTACACTACAACAAAGTTCCACGCACCCGCTCAAAGCCCAGGATGTGTCTGAAGTTACCGAAAGGATTAACTTCCTGCCGTTGGAGAATCGTATATGTCATTATACAGTGATCTGCCACCGGTGACCGGCTTTGCAACCCCGGGGGTACACAGGCGCTTTCCCGCTTGCGCCTTGTGTACCCCCGGGGGCACGCAGGACCGGTCCGCTCTTGAGGTGTGTACTCCCGGGAAGGGCCACACCCCGCGCGCCGAATGACTGTGTACCCCCGGGAGTACACAGCTTTGTCGGCGGATCAGGCCGCGTCCCCCCGGGGTTACACTCTCGTTGTAAGGTATGCGCCTCTGATGCGCATAGAATACAATCTGTCGTTCCTGACCGCTAGACTAAAAGCAAGTCGTAACTAGTACTCGACAATTCTAGCTACTCAGAGGCTACTTATTGGGCTGTTCTGTAAGGCGGCATCCCCTTACAAGGCTTGTCGCGCGCCGACTCTGATTGTGTATGATGTGTACCCCCGCCGGGAGTACACAGCCCCTACAAGGTCTTTGGCCGATGGACCGATATCCCTGCTCACTCGACTACATAAACTATCACGTCAACGGAGTAGAAGGTATGCGGTGACGTATTTCATCGATTCTTGCTGACATATTATCGCAAGCACTGTACAACAAGCGTTCCCGGGCCACTTAGTAACTGCAACTTCCGCTGCGTACACGCGCAACCCTTAACCGCACGGAATTCATGTGCCTATAATCCGCAACGGTGACCATCTGCAAAAGCTCGATGTTTTCTGCTGGATTTCCTATGCGATGCAAGATATTTCAACATCAACTTGCCAAAAATTGCCAGTGATGGCAATGTATCCAGAATATGACATGTGGGGTGAACAGGGGATGCGCTTTGACCCTTCGCGCATGGTCAGCGGTTCTGCCCAATACATTGTCATCCCTGGCAATTTCTGACAAGTTGATGTTGAAATATATTGCATCTCATAGGTAATCCAGCAGGAAAACGTCGAGCTTTGCAGATGGTTAGCCATATGGCCCGTTGCGGATTATAGCCACATGGATTCCGTGCGGTTGAGGGTTGCCCGTGTACCCCCGTGGGTATCTCCTTCATCGATTCGAGCTCGTCTTCGCCGAGGAAGAGGGCTGGCGTCGACTCCTGGGGATCGTATTTGGCTGAGGTGTCGCGAGAATGTTGGAAGTTGCCATCCAAAGCGACAAGATGCTGCACTCCCACTCTATGGTAGGCTTGGTTTAGACGCGTCGATCCGTAGAATGCTGGACACTTATCCGAGAGAGAACCCGCGACCCCGAAGGTTAAGACGAGGTCGCCCAATTCTCGCTCGGATGTCGTGAGAGCCCGACTTTCGTCAAGGGCGCGCTGGATTTGCTTTCGCAGCGCCTTGTCCTGCGCGAACGATGATAAATATCAGATAATGATCAATAGCAACCATGACAGGGGGTCGAGCTCACGAATTTATGCTGACTCAGGCCCGGCCGACCCCATCCAGTTTGCTCATAGAAAATGTCGAGCCCGCGAGCTGCTCTATCGACAAGAAACGGCATGATGCTCCACCAGGAGTCGAGAAATCGGAGAATTCGAAAGGCGAAGGCAGAGCGAGGAGCAGCTGCGGTCGATCCGATCAATCCGATCTGAGCAAGGAGCTCGGCGTACGTAAGGCATGGGCTATCGCTGCTGGATCTCGGACAAAAAGCGATCGGCACCTCGACCACTGCATCGATTCGACCTTGTCAGCGCGTTGTTCGACACAGTGACCCAACTTGCCTTATTCACATACAGCTTATGAGGTCGCACACGTCAAGCAGTAATGTGAGGGGGCTCTCACATGAACAAGGCGGCGGCACTTCGCTAGCGACCGAACCTCAATCAAGGGCCGTAGATGACCTTTGACCCCAGCGCAAAACGCGATATACTGGCGCAGAAGCGCTGGCCGTTCCAAACGCCTAAGACGAGCGTCGTTGAACACGAACTGCTTGTACGTTTCTTGCTTCGACAGATCACGCGTGGCTGGTTCGAGAACTTTCGACTTGGCGCAGATCAGCCAGTGATAATCGCTCGGCGGTTGCACTATAGTCAGGCGCGATTGGCGTATGGGATGTTCGATCCGGAAAGTATGGGGCCGGACTAAAGTCGCGTTCATAGCCACCACCGTACTCGCTGTGACGTTCATCATCCCAATCCATCCCACTCGGGTTGGCGGCTTCGTCGAAAACGGCCTGAATCGGAGGGGCCATTGGATGCCGAGGAGACGGCGAGCTAGCTTCGCCACGATCATGTTCATCGAAGGTTCTTTGCTGAATTTGGCGCGCAGTGTACGTAACCATGTGCCAGGTTCCGGGGATGTTGGTGCGGAGCCGAGCGTGCGACCGAAGGACTCGGGGCTTAGTCAGGATGTCCCTCGACGTAGTCAGGTCGGAACTTGAAGCGAATTCCATCTATGCCTGCCCATTGTCTGACGAATGTCGTAGATTGATTCGAGAATGTGTTACTGTGTGTTACAATAGTTGGTGCTCGTGTTAGAACTGAGGCGGGTCTGATCTTTGCTCATGCTTCCTCTCAGCACAGATCACATTTCTATTTGTCACACTCCATCAAGTCCCACGCGAGTTCTGCTGTGTACTTGAACGGAGGCTAAACTGGACCCATACCCAATTTGGTTTCTCGTCCTTTTCAATGGTGTTGTCTTGGCCGCTTTAAGCCACGCAGCCACTAAGACCGTTAAATGTTTGCCTCGACACTGAACTCTCGACATATTAAAGACTTGAAGACGACGCACTCAATACCTGCTGACCAAATGTTTATGTACTATTGTTTGATGACGATAAGGATCATGACCTTACGCCCATAATCTATTATCGTGTGCTGAGAAACAGGTGACTTTGATGCCAATCGCACCTGCGCATTCAATGGTCTCTCTCCTGTTGTGCTGACCGGATCTGTTGCGTCACCGGTGGGGTCCCCCTGTGTGCTTTGTTTAAACTTTCGAGATGCGGCATAATCACAAAATGATCATTGGTTAAGATGGGAGATGCGAGAAACAGCGATGAGGTTGTGTTTAGAGAAGGTGTAGGATCACTATCAATTGAACCTTGCGGAAGAACAAGAACAGGAACAGGAACAAGAGGAGGGACCAATCATCGACCTGATCCGACTCATTTTGAGGAGTGCTTAGTCACCCAGAGTTGACGCAGTGCTTGTGCAAATCACGCCCTCGGTGCGGGCCACACATTGAAGCTGGATTGTTGTGTTGTGGCCGATGCCGTGACTCGAGAGTCCTCTTACGGTGATGGTTTAAGCAACGAAATTGTACAGGATGTCCACAGAAGTAGCTAGAAGGACGGCTGTAGACGAGAGGAGGTTCGAAGGCCTGTTTGGCTGGATCCCCGCGCACGAAGCAGACAGGACAGGGGTAGATGAGTCGAGGCTTGACTGCTGTTGAGGACGGTCCCAGAAGGGGAGCCCTGAGTCTAGGAGGATCTTGAGTGTGCACACAGTAATCAAGACAGGATCTGACAGAACGAGCATCGATTCTAACAGTGAGCCCATCCCCTCTTTCAATCGTGTCTGAACATGCGGTGTTTTGACAATCAAGAAGGCAAGAAGGCAGACGAGAAGATGTATGCTGGTAAGACAGCTTGCTGAATCTGCAGTTGCCCAGCTACAAACACATCAAGAGGTGCAGATACGTAACAGCACAACAGGCAGGTATTGACCGTCTTGAAAACGTCTTGAAGAGAGGCAAATGAGCATAATCTTACAAATTACAACATATACGCAACTGCTTTGAATCTATCATCCCCGAAGCCTGGGTTTAGGGGTCGTCGTCATCAGAGTCACCTTCACTTTCCCCTGTGTTTGGGCTCAAACTCCCTCCTTCACCAGTCGAGGCATCGCCGCTTGCCCCTGTTTTATCGTTCCGGTCCAGCGAAGGTACAACAGCAATGCGGCCGTGACGTAGGTCGTCAATGATAGCCTTGAGCTGGGCAACATTCAACTTAGGCGAGGTATCCGCACTATGGTGCAGAGCCATTTCGTATCCGCTCTTCGTTCCGTCCTTGATCTGCACTTTAACACCTAGTGCCTTCAAGCCTTGAATCGACCACACCATTTTCTTCTGAGGCGTAAATTTGCCTGGCGATGAGCCCTCGTCGGAATGGCGATGCATTGTCGCAAAAGCAGAATCTATAAAGGCGGGGGAAGATTCAGCTAGAAGTCAACCCTTACCAGGTGGGAGCTACTTACTAAGCTGGGCGCGGAATAGAGTGCCGTGCCATTTGGCGAGAACGTCGCGCGTGACACCGTCCATTGAACGGGTGTTTGCTGACATGACAGAACAACAGAATATCAGCGACAGTTGACAACACAATTACAGGCGCATACAAATGGGGAACTCACCCTCCTTCAGTTCTGAGGCTTCATTCGCTGTGAGTGTCTCATCCCAGCTCGTCTTGGAAGCGAAATTAGACAACAACGAGATACCCTGCGGATCTTTGAAATAGTTGTTGTGGGCCGCAAACCTCGCACCGCCTAGCGAGTAAATCATCGCTTTCGTCGTTGGCGACAAGTCGTCTTGAAATCGAGGAACGACAAAGGTCAAGGTTTCGACACCGTACAATTTCGACATGCGATCCGCCTCCTCTCGTAGATACACGATATATTTTTGGCACTCTTTCATCCGAGTTGCGGAAGGAATATCGGAGGCTGACCGCATGATGATAGTCGGCGGTACAATTGAAGTGGAAGTCGTACTGGTACCCGCTTGTGCGGCCGCAAAGGCCGCACGAACGAGCTCTTGGTCGTCCTCCGTAAGACCGGCAGATCCGGAATCTCCCTCGCCAGTAAGGTATCTCCAGAGTTGAGCTGCATGTTTGGTGATGCGGCGAGCCTTCGAGGGGTTGGTTTCTGACAAGGTGGTGATCACAACAAGGGAACAATATTATAGACATGAAATGAGCCTGGGTAATGCGATGATGCGGCAGGGCGGCAGGATGGCTATGAGCAGGAGCATTCAGTATAAACTCACCCTTGCTTTGTCGCCGAAGGTATTCGGTTACAACAGGGTTCGAAAGGAATCTAGACCAAGCATTACCCTTCGAGGCGGCCTTGTTGAACCTCTTTACGGCTTCAACGAGCCTGGCATGAGAGATGCCGAGCACCGAGGATATTCTCAGTTCTGAGTAATATCGCTTGGCGACCCATTGCTTGAGCGCTCTCCACTTTCTTGGGCTCATACGACCGGTCGCGTTTCGATGCGAACCATGGATGGCCGCCCAGAGCTTGATAGCTCTTCGATGGTCAATGTCGGCGTCACCATCCTCCCTCTCGCTGTCATCGGCCGAGGATTGATTGGAATCGGAAGAGGACGACGCGTCAGAGTTGGTGTCGTCAGAGTCGGCGTCGGATGAACGAGCTTGGGGCACGGGCATGCGCTTTCTCTTTCGACTTTGTGGGCGAGAAGGTTCATCCGGAACCGTACTTGCTAATGAAGACGCTCGACGAGTTTGGTTGTCTCTTCGATCTGCAAGAGGCATGTCAGAGGCACGAAAGGACCGAGTAGAGGAACGAGGGCGATCAGTATCACTCTGCTCTCAGCCCTGCCAAGACCAGTTGACACATCAAAGAAGCCGTTCACTTAACCTGATCACGTGAATGAGCGCGAAAGGTTACAGACTCTGCTGGAGAACCTTCCCTCGATCGCACGCGGATATCTCAGGGTCGGAATGATCATGGTGCCAAAGAGTAAGGCCCATGTCGGAAGCCAAGTGGGCAATCGGGTCCACGCACCTCCGTTATGCATGGACATGACTGATTGAGTGAATTTTTCAGTTGAGAGGATGGTACTGAATTGTGGGATTTTGGTGTGCGTCGATGCGTCGATGTGCTTGGGCCAAGGTTAACGTACGGGAGCGAGCCGTGAGCTCAAGTGACCAGCCGCCTTCTTTTGGCCCAATCTTATTTCACCATTCAAGACCCTTGCGGTAGGCTCAGACCGATTCCACGCACGGGAAACAACTCAAACTCGCCGTTGCACCTGCCGAGCGACCGGCTCGGCTTTATCTAAACGACATTATTGAGCGGCCATTCGACTCTAGGCAAGAGTGGACAAGGAAGCGAAGGAGTGGACGCCTTTCTTGACATGCTGCAAAGTCGAATTGAGCTCGAAACGACTCTTGTGGAACCGCGTCCTGGTGCCGTGCGCATTCGATGCTTCCTCTCAGCGCTCTCAGTTCCCGGGCGGTCCGGAAGCATTTGCGCCCGAGCTGGTCAAGGTTGTACTTGATCTCACCCAGTATGTGCTCTCGCAACCGACCCGACTGCTCGCCCCTGGTCTAGCCGTCAACGAGACGCAGGCCTACCTGGTCGTACTGGAGCAGGAGACGTGTCGAGTCGCGACCATCTCGGACTGCTAGGGTCAAGGCTTTGGCGAGCTAGCGGCGCTGCTCTCGATTCTGTTCGACCTGGATGTCTACCCGGCCGGGTTTTGTCGCTTTTTCGACTACACGTGCCACACCACGAGCGGGATCGCACCCGCGTCGTTACTGATGTCGCGCTTTGGGTCGTCTGTTGGGCGCACAGTCAAGTTTGAGGACAAGGAGCCGATCGAGCTCTTGTCCATCGAGCTCTTGTCCTGCGCGAAGGGGGATGGCGGGCACCATCTGTTCGGACGTTGCACGACGGTGTTTCAACTGACCCGCCCGGGCCTGAGCGCGACTGCGACCGCTCCGGAGGTTTCGACTTTGCCGCCCTCGTTCATCCTGAAAATGCAGCTCGTCGGTCCGGACTTTGTACGCGTCGAGTAAGACGTGCTTCGCAAGATCAACGCCGCCTGCGACAAGGGTGCTCAACTGCCGGCCGTGTTTGACCACCTGGCTAAGCTCGAAACTTCGGCGTCCCTCTCCCTTGACTCGGGCCTGCCAGATGACGATGGAGACCCGTCGTCAGCAGCATCAATACCGGCAGCGAAAAAGAGGAGCCGTGACGAAACCTGGCGCACCCCGCTGCATACCCCAATACGAGTCAACATCAAGGCCCGTTAGGACAGTAATAAGAAGAAATGACTCAAGACGCACACTCGAGCTGCTCATTCTGCGCAACCCGTCGCCACTGCCACAGCCGCTCTTCCGGCGTCATCGTGGCCAGCAGGAACTACCTCTGACTCAAGTTTTCCAAGTCTTCGATCAACTCCTGACGGTGCTGACCACGCTTCACGATCTCGGCTTCCACCACCGTGATCTTTCGCTCGGCAACATCCTTCACTTTGAAGGCCACCTTGTACTCATCGATTGGGATGTCGGTGTCGCGGCCGATCCCGGAGTCTCGTTCGCCATCGCAGCCCGAGAGGAAGGCCGCCTCCGGGTGACGGTGAAAAGCGCTCCTCGACAAGCGCTTAAGTGTAACTCGGTTGGGCTGGATCGCGCGCTTGAGTACAGGCTAGCACACGCGCTCGAATCGGCTGTGTATTGCCTGTTCCAACTCCTGGCCTACCGCATCAGGCCAGAGGACCCTGCCTGGGACTACTTCAACTTCCGATATCACCCCGCCCGCCCTGGTGCGCGTCCTGATCATTCTTAAGATCGGGAGGCGCAACTGGTGGACCGTCGGGCGAGTCTCTGGGGCGAGGGCGCGGGCAACGACGTGGATCCGCAGCACAGGGAGCGTTTGATCAACATGATCCGCCGTGAAGATCCCGAGCTGGGCAAGTCGTTGGACTCGGTGACGCGGCTCTGCCCAGTGAACGCGTGCATTGTCGTTGATAGTTGATCCCTGAGACATCGAAGTACTTAATTTACCCGCAAGCGCCCTAACGATGAGATATCTGCCAAAACCGCTGTCGTGGACCTGATCGATCACCCGAGGTGACTTGTCCGATGTCGTTCTGCCGCCGCTGCCGCTAACCTCGTCTACCCCCGGAAGTGACGCATCGTCGAGGCGCGGCCTAAGTCGGGAACGTGCTGCCGCTACAACTGCTGTTGGCCAGCACAATTAAAAAGGTCAATTTCAACGGGATCCCGAGTACCACAGTCGCAGTGACGTCGTACCATGTGAAGCTTTTTTTTGCCTGACCTCTCCTTGGGACGTCCCGGAGCACAGGGCTGGCCCTTCTCTTTCTCCCTCGACTCACCTCACTTTGAGCGCTCTGTGGAGCCCGGCGACAATTTCCTCGGAATGGCTTCTCCGGTGCCTTCACCACGACCACCACTGCCAGCACCACTTCCAGACAAAGAGCCTCAGCCTGCGGTGTTCCCCATCCTGCAACTACCACCCGAGATCCTCCTGTGTGTGATTAAGAGCGTCGACGTCGGCACCCGCGCCAGTTCGCCAACGTTCCCTTGCGGACCTTCTCGAGAGCTTCTCTGTCTCTCCGAAACTTCAACTTACCTCCATACATTGTGTCGACCTTTGATCTGGCGATCGGTCAACTGGGAGCCCGAATCGATCCGCCCTCCGAGTCGACGACCTCGACAAGTGATCGACGACGTCGAAGCTGCTCGGGAGTACGCGGCTCGAGTGACCAAATGGAAGGCACGAGGAGTGCGTTCCCTTTTGAAGTTGATGCAAGAAGCGAAAGAGAGTACACGGGGTCCGATCAAGATCAAGGCTCTGAGTTATACCGGTTACGACGACGGCGAATTCGGGGATGACTCGATCGCGGCTGAACCGGACGTGCAAGCGTTGTGCAATATCCTCAATGACCATGGTCGACAGATCCAAGTCATATTCCTCAAATTCGTCGTTGTTGGACAAGAGTTGGGCAGGTCGTTGATTTTGAATATCTTGTCCTTGCCCGAATTGAGTGCGTTGAGGCTCAACTCGGTCACGATTCATAATGAGAGCAAGGCACTGGATTTCCTCGATCAGATGATGGGCTGTCTTCCGCCTCTCAGGACGTTGCAGATCATGCATGGCAGTCCCAAGCTGGTAAGTTCCAAGCATCGTAAGTGGCCTAACAGGATCTCTCCCTGACCCCAGCTTGTTCTGTTCAAATCAGCTGCAGCTGGTGGGCTGCATGACCGGTCTCCACTCCTTGCTCTTATGGCCCGGGTCGCGTCAATTCGGCTCTCTCACTCCCTTCATCGTTCGACTCTTGCCTCGATTGCGACTCCTTTCATTGGATTCTGTCGGCGAGCCGGGCGTTTTCGATGCGCTCGCTGAAGCTTTCAAGGTCGATTTCTCACAATGGAGGATCTTCTTCTTCTTGGTCAGGAGGGCTGACTGGTTGCAGCCATGCGTTGGGCTATGTTAATTGCTTACAGAACACGTTGGAAGACCAACCGCTCCCGCTAGAAGAACTGTTTCTCGAGGGACGTCAATCGTTGCCATGCCGACAAATCCTGCTTGAATCGCTCTCTCATCTACCCAAACTTCAACGACTAGCCCTCTACCATCTACGCGAAGCGAAACCTCGATTGATCGCCGACATCGCTCATTATACTCCCCAACTGCGGGCATTGACCTTGATTCATGGGGACTCGTCTTCTTCCGTGTACTGGCCTAGCGCGTTCAACTTGCTGGACTACGTCGACGAACTGAAGAAGCTGAAGCGACTCGAATTCTTCGCCTGGGATCGTCGTGCGCCACCCCCAATTCGAAGCGCACGAACTTCCGAAGAAGGAGAAGGAGAAGAGCGACCCAGTCAACTCCGACTCGAATACTCGACGTTGCGTAGTTTGGGCAAAGGGTTACCGGCTTTGAAGGAGGCGGTTTGCGTAACGCAGGATATGAGTGAGGCGAGTAGTGGGTATTTTGCGGAGTATTCGATCACGCCTCAAGGGGCTAGGAAGGTTGATGTCAAGAAGAAGTCGGTTAGGGATTTTTTGGTGGGCTTTGAGAGGTGGTGTATTATTGTGGATGATTAGGAGGAGGTGCGAAGAGGTATTGGACGGGCGGAAATGGGGAAGATTTCTGAGACCTCTCATTCTCATCAAGGCTTGCAGGCATTCTTGCGTTGGATAGTGCGAATTCATTTAGATAAACACACGGATGTATCAGCTGAAACCACTCGACCTGCTGCAACCACGGACAGAGGCTGGGTGGCCACGCGGCCCAGGCCTTTGTTCGGAATTGCTAATCAGCCATTGCGCGCGTGCTTGTGCCTGAATTGACGGCCAAGTGTGACAGTGCGACCTATTAGTGCGACCACCGATTTGGGTGGGTGGGCCAGGCGCGGGGCGGCTGACCCTCTTGCTCCCCCCTCCCTCCCCCCCAAGACTCCCCTCACCGCCTTTACACCTCACTCCGTTCATAAAACAACATGTCGACCATGGTCAGTGCTACTCCGAATGCATTCGTCGTGTGGGCTCCTCGTCGTACTATCAACAGGCACTTGGCGTGGCTTGGCTGACTTGAGGAACGCATTGCCACCCACTTGCACCACCCATCTCCACCACCACCCTTCACACACCCCCTATCGGACCCTACTTTCTCTACATCCATACAGAACTTGGACAAGCCCCTCGACGAGATCATCGCGACCAAGAAGAAGAGCCGACCGAGCAAGCCTCGAGGCGCGCCCCGAGCACCCCGAGCCGCCAACGCCGCCACCGCCCCGGCACAGCAACAGGCCGCAGGTGCGCGTGGCCCTCGGGCGCAACAGCACGCCGCCGCCGCTGCCCACAACAACCCCGGCGCTTCGGCCACCGCAGGAATCCAGGGCATCGGGGATAAGATCGTGATCAGCAACTTGCCTACAGACGTTAACGAGCAACAAGTTCGAGAACTCTTCACCTCGACCGTCGGTCCTATCATCTCGGCCTCGATGGCCTACGACGCCCACGGACGGAGCAAGGGCACTGCGACGATCCACTTTAGGAAAGCCGCCGATGCGACCAAGGCATTCCAGCAGTACAACAAGCGCCTTATCGACAACAGTGGGTTTCATCTCTCTTCGTTCTTCGCTTGACCGTTTTTGTTCCCCCCCCCACCCTTCTTCTCTCCACGTTGCCCTCCCGTTGAGGGCACTCCGTCTATAGGTGGATGCATAACGCCGCGTGCTCGATACGCCGCCGTTCGCTTGCCCGCCGCATCTCATCCGTTCGAGACACGATCGGAGGGATCGTTGCACTCGAGTGGATATCGGAAGCCATTCCAATGCGCCGCACACACTCACCGTACGATGATGATGCACATGAACTTTGGAGCTGGTCATGTTTCCCACATCACCCCGGCTTGCTGCAGCAATGAGCAGTGTGCTTCGAGGATTCCCGCCCCGCAGAGCTCCAAGAGGTCCGATCCCTCTTGGGCTCTTTTGATGGCTTGATCAGACACGAACGAACAACCGAGGCCAGGCCGTCCGAGGGTGTGTACACGATCCGCATCGCATCCCCAAGCTTGCCACATTGAAAGCCCCTCAGTCAAAGACGTCGCCGCTACAAAGCCCACAAGCTCGCTCGATCGATCGCCGAGGGATCCTCGTCCATACTTTCCGCCGAGTGGTCCAGGCCGTCCGCGTCTCCCTCCACCCATGACCCCAAAGGCCAGTCGAGCATCCCGTGACGAGGACTCGGTTCGGCGCTGTCACTCAGTCGAGGGGTGTTTCAGAGGTCGAGATGCTTTACGTGACGCCGCACTCCTTGTCCCGTCTTGACTACCGCACCGATACGAGAACCCTGCTCGTCCTTCGTGCACCTGTCGACGGTTGACGGGCGATGACGCACGATGACCGTTCCGTTCCACGGACGGCGTGCCCAGACTCCTCTTGCTTTGATCCTCACAGCTCGCTCAACGTCGTCCGTTGTCCGTTCGAGGTGGACGGTCTGCGGCGTCCGATGGCGTGGCCGCGGTCTCGCCGAAAGGGGTATCGGAGCGGTCTTGAGGAGGCGTCGGTCTCGCCGATCGAGGTATCAGCCCGGCTCGTATCACCGTTCCACCAAGTTTTCTGTTCCACGATTTGCGCACTCGCCCCACAAGAGCGGCTCGCGATCGAAACAGCGCAGTCGCTACTTTTGAACCACGTCGTCTGACCCAACCAACTACCTTCTTCTTCCTCCGTCCGCTCCTATTCACCTCCACCCTCGACCTCTACTTCCTCCGTCGTCATTCTACCATCCAATACGTGTCGTCAACAGGCCGTCCTTTGAAAGTCGAGATCATCGTTGACCCCAACCGAGTTCCTCCTCAACCCCTCACGAGCCGTCTCGGTGCCGCCCCCGCTGCCCCGCCTAAAGCCCGTGTCGCTTCCTCGTTAGTTTCGCGCCGTCCTTCGTGGTCTCTTCCTCATTTTGAAGCCATTTGTTGACATGGCCCACGTCCGCTGGCTTCATTCGCGCTTGCGTCTCGCGAACAGAACCGTCGCCGCCGCCTCGGGAGCTTCCGGTGCCGCTCGTCAACAAACCCGCGCGACCGGTGGTCGAGGACGTGGTCGAGGTGGTCGATCGGGCGAACGTCGCGCCAAGCCGACCGTCGAATCGCTCGATGCCGAGATGTCCGACTACCTCGCTCAAGCTTCCAACGTCGCTGCTGCTCCCGCCGCTTGAGCATGAGATCATTCGATCACATCAATCATTTCAAATGTTGGTCTGCATCCGAAGTTTGGCTTTCGTCTAGGAATTTGGGTCTTGGATCTAACGCTCGTGCGACGTCGTTTCTTACCCGTTCAGTCCAGTATCTCCGTTAATTGCGCACCTTGACCGGCCACAGCGTACCTACTCCTCGTCAATAGCGCCGTCTTCTGCCTCCCCACTTGTCTTTTACCCTTCCTCTCCTTGTTGTGTAGGGGGGCCAGCTCTTTGATGATCTCTTTCCCAACTTCAATTTTTTGGCCAACGCAATGGAACTTCCTGGTGGTGTGTGACTTTGATCGGACTTTTTGCGCACATGTTGCCGTTTGGATCCGTTGAGAGAACTAGAGAAGAATGTTATGACACTTTTTTTTCCATTTCAGGCGAGAAAAGGGAAAAGACAGAAGAGGGCACGCAAGGCGATAGTTTCGAGAAAGTAGCGTTTCCGACCGATCACACAACTAAACCTATCACGAACGCTACGAGAGCATAGAACAGTCGATGAAGTCCAACAAGCTTGAAAGATGTGCCTCCTGAGAACTTGGACACCTTACCCTTGGTCAATGTCGACGACGACGTCGTGCCCGAACTCTTACTCCTCGTCGACGCAGCTTCCGACCCAACCGTGACCCAAGCCGTTTTGAGAATCAATTCACTCGCCCTTTCCGCAAGACCGTACAAGGGTGCCGTAGGGTGAGCGGACATGGATATGGGTATAACGGAAGCGTCTACGATGCGGAGTCCGATGAGGTTGTAGACTCGGAGGGAGGGGTCGACTACACCTCCGAGGGAGAGAGGGAGCATGGAACAGGTTGAGGTGGGGTGGTGGGAGGTGGTAGTGGACTTGCCTGGACAGTTGAGAGATACGTTAGATCCGTAAGGATCAATGTAGGAGGTGACGAGTCCGAACAAGAGCTCACGGATCCAATCCTCCCACTCCTCATCACTCGAAACGCTCCCTGTACCAGGCGTCAGTTCCGTCACCACCAGAGTCGACAACGGAGGGGTCTGAGAAACCCTACGAGCGAACTTGAACGCTTCTCGGAGAACTTGGATGTCCCCTGGGTGTGTGAGGTAACCGGGATCGATGACGGGGGGTGAGAAGGTGGAGGTCGAGCTGATGGTGATGGATCCGCGGGATAGGGGATGTTGTAAGGAGGCTTGGAGGGAGAGGGTTAGGGTAGAATTGCCGTAGATACCGCCTGGCACGGTTATGAGCTCAAGTCAGTGATATCGCGTTAGAGTTGGTATGATTGATCTTACTTGCCAGATCCGGTGTTTCTGCATAAGACCGAACCGGACTTTTCAGTACGAAGACCTCGTCCAAAAACGTTGTGATGGGGCAACGCACCTCAAAGCAAGTTCCGCCTGACCTATGACCGAAGGATAGATGATATTCACCTCAGAGTCATAGACTGCATCGTACCCTTTTTTAATAGACTCGTCATTAGAGTAACCAGCGACGGCGGTCGGTTTGTAATCTCTGAGTTGGGAGAGGAACGCTTCTGCATTGTCGGATCCTAGCAGGGTCTGCGATGGCCCGAACATGTGAGCTTGAATCCGAGCGGTGAGCTCACGTTGATCGTACGACTCACTGAGAGGTTCAAGTAAACGAGAGCATTGTCCGGGGCATTGTACAGAGAGTTGGGATCCCACAATTGCCACATTGACATCTGCTGCGCAGCGAACGTCGCGTTCCTCTCGAGCAGATCCGCAGTCACGCCCACTCGACCGGTAACGTCGAAGCTCAGACTTCCCGAAAGATGATCACGAAAATGTTTTCCGACGCCGGGCAGATCCATCACGACGGGAATATGGAGCGCTTCTAAGGTAGTCCTAGGCCCGACGCCAGAGACGAGTAGCAGTTGAGGTGTTCCGATCGCGCCGGCACAGAGGATGATTTCCTTCTTCGCCGAAACGGTGTAGACCGTTCTGTTTGCCCCAGAAGCGAAGGATACACTGGTAGCCGTCGTACCATTGAAGTTTATCTTGGTCACTTGGTGACCCGTGAGCACGACGAGATGAGGACGATCGGCAACGGGGTCGAGGTAGCCATTCTTGGCATAGGAACGTTCCCAGCCTTTCGGGTTGATGGAGGAGGTGGCGAAGAAGGCTCCATAGCTGGTGAGAGGTAGCAGAGCAAAGTAGGTCAACTATCCTCCTTCTCTTAGGAAGACGTAATCCACGGTCTCGCTCTCACCTATTTCCACCTCCCGGATCGCGTGATTCGACGCCAAGATGTCCGAGTGTGTCGATCCAAGTATCCAAAAAAGGGTAGTTGTAAGCTGGGTAGGAATAATGAATCGGCCCTCCCTTGCCATGCACGTTCTCATCCACGACCATCTTGGTTTTGTCGATGTGCAAAGGTGCCGAATAGTTCTCACTCTCTGTAGAGCACATTCCAGCGCTCCAAATCAGTCCCCACGTGGCCACAAAGAGGCCCAAGTCTGGTATGGGTCACATCACCTACTCTTCAGGTAAGGGTAGAGCGTATTCCACGACCAATCTTCGGTCCCGATCTGATCGGCCCAGGCGTCTTGTTCGATCTTGCTCTGCTGGACCAGGTAGAGGTCATTGACCGCACTCGATCCGCCTAGAACTTTACCTCTGCGATGGGCGAGCATGACTGCATGAGTAAGAGGGAAACTCGTCCGAGCTCGTCCTGGGTCGTACCTACCTCGGCAAGAAAACTTGTCGACCGTCGAGCCCGCGCTGAGCTGTCGTTTGGTAGTGCCAATCGTAGTCCGAAGCTGGTGTCGAAAGCGTGTTGAGGTATGCTCGAGCTGTTTAACCCGAACGAGAGAGTAGCGTGTTCATCAGGGAGGTCCACCGGCGGAATTGAAGACCAGAGAGTGTATCAGGCTTGGGTCGGCGTGGGGAAAACTCACCAGGAGGCAAAATATGATCATGCATCACTTCACCGCCATCTTTACCCGCCTCAATCACCGCCACTCGATTTGAAGCATCTTTCGATAAACGTGAAGCTAGGACTAGACCCGTCGTTCCTCCCCTGGGGCCAGAAAAATGCGGAGGGGAGAAAGAGAACCGAGCGGCACGGGGCAAGAAAAAAGATGAGCGGGTGTGGTAAAAGGAGGTAGAGAGGGTCGGGACATCAGTTGACGGTTGCGAGGGCGAGAGGGCTTTGTTCTGCCTCGCACGGAGAGTATGATGTACCAGAAGATGTTGTGCTTACCCTACGATGATATAGTCGAAAGTCTTGCCCGCCAACACATCGGGTGTGCTGAAAGGGTTGATCGGGCTTGAGTTGGAGGAAGTGGTGGAATTAGTTGAGGCTCGATGCTGGTGCTCTGCTTGGGGTGTTCGAGACGAAGAGCCGTTCGGGAAGCTTGGGTAGGGGATTGCCGTACTCAGTGACACCAGATAGACAAGTAGGAGATTGTTACTCCATCTTTCGTAAAACATGACGGCCAGACGAGGTTGTGTGCGCGACGAGGTAGGAAGCGGAAGCAGAGTCGAGAGAGCGCATGGGATCTCGCGGGCAAAAGCAATCACCCAAAGTGCGTAGTTCACTGCGCAAAGGCGAGCGACCCCTTTTACCAGTTTTGCAAAAGGAGACTATTGGAAAAAGTGCGATCGTCACGCGAGCCGAAGCGAGCGCGTAGTCAAAGACGCGTTGCGAGGTTTCGGACGAATGTACACGTATATTGCAGGAGGAAAGACACGCATTCTCATCTTCCGGATCCTTCTTATGACATGGTCGGCATTGTCGCCGTAGCTCGGCTGTCGAGCGCATCCTCGGCGCGCCACATTGTTGTAGTAGTCTGTACAGCGGTTCGGGATTCTTAACACGTCAGCGAGGTAGACTCAAATTCTTGCCATCCCGATCCGACATACCTTCAACTGGGTCCAGAAATCCACACCTCTCGGCCCGTACAAACTCTGACCTCCCAAAACGGATCCCTTGTTCCCGGACCAAGACCACATAGGCAAAGGCACCGGGATGGGTGTGTTGATACCAATCTGACCCGCTTCGACGTTCTTCTCGAACTTGCGAGCTGTCGCTCCTGATTGGGTGAAGATGGCGGTTCCGTTGCCGTAGCGGTTGCGGTTGATGAGTCGGATCGCGTCGTCGAGGTCTTTGGCTTTGACGATCGTCAAGACGGGGCCGAAGATCTCCTCTCTGTTGAACAGGTCCAGGCAAATCATACCAACGTGTCAGCTCCCGGACCTAGTGGCGAATCGTGCCGAAAATATCTCAACTCACTGGTAGCAGTCCATCGACGTATTGGCGAGCAAGATGGTGGGGCCGACAAAGTTGCCCTTGGGGTACCCGGGGACCTTGACGCCTCGTCCGTCCAGAGCGATCTTGCCACCTTGCTTCTCGCACGACTCGATCAGACCTTCAACGCGTTGCTTCGCCGCCGGGTTGATCAGAGGGCCTCTGCCGATGGCAAGGGATGGCTTGGGTGAGTGGATGGGACGAGAGGTCGTTCCAAGAAAATCTTGAGCTTACACATCGACTTCGGGGTCAAAGCCGTTGCCGACCTTGAGCTTTTGAGCGCGCTCGATCAACTCGGGAAGCCAGTCCTCGGTCTCGCCGACGGTGACCACTGCACAATCTCAGATTTGACTTGGTCAGCACTTGCACTCAAGCGTGACGGCATGTACGAGATCACTCACAAACCGAAAGGGCCATGCAGCGCTGTCCGGCAGCTGTGCGAAAAAGACATGATCGTGTGAGTAAGACTCGACTGGTTGAATGGTTCATGTCAACACTCACCACCGAATGCAGCGCCTACGACGCTGTTGAGCGCAAAGTTCCTATTGGCATCCGGCATCAAGATGCAGTGGTCTGACAGTATACCGAAGTCACAGAGTCAGTATACGGGGCGTACGAAGAAGCCAAAGAACGTTTGAACTGACTCTTGGCACCCAAGTTGGCCTGCACCCGCTTTCCATGCGCGCTTCCAGTGTCGTAGATGTATTGGCCTGCTCGGTCCGATCCGACGAACGAGATGGCCTTGATTCTCGGCTCTTCGCAGATGAACTTGACCGCTGGGATCGAACCGTGCAAGATGGAGAGGACACCCTTGGGAAGACCTATGGGAGGAGATGACCTGAAGGTATGAGCTTTGTGGGGGATTGGAAGCGGAAGTGACGGAGAGTAGCACGGACCTGCTCGCTCGGCCAGCTCGGCGACGATCATCGCGGCTCCAGGGTCTCGCTCCGAAGGCTTGAGAATGAGCGAGTTGCCCGTAGCGATCGCCATCGGGATGGACCACAAGGGAATCATGGCGGGGAAGTTGAAGCTGCGAGGCGGAGGTATGTGATTGATGAGCAGTCTGCCCCAATGAGGAAGAGACGGAGCCGAGCCGACTTTTCCGGGGGGTGAGGGACTCACGGGCAAATGGCGGCACCGACTCCGAGGGGAACCTTACGCGTTTCAGTATCCATATCCTTGGTAACTTCCATCTTCTCGCCCATCAACATCTGAGGAACACCGATCATCGAGTCGACGACCTGTGGTAGGATAAAAACCGAAAAACCATCAGGAGGGTTTGGCTCCTCTCGGCATCTTTCGGAATCGGACGAACCTGCAGCCCACGAAGGACGTCGCCCTTTGCATCGGCAAACGTCTTGCCCTGCTCCAACACGATCGACCTAGCAATCTCATCGTGGTTCTCCCTGATCAGAACGGCGAGGTTCATCATGACGGCCTGTCGCTTAAGCACGGACGAGTCCCTCCATTCGTCAAAGGCCTCTTCGGCTTTATCGACGATCTTGACCATGTCGGCGTGGGAGGTCTCGGGGACTCGGGTCAGAACGCGTTGGGTCGAAGGGTCGTGGACGTCGATCCATTGGTCGACGTTGGAGCCTGTTGATTAAGCATGGAAATGAGTCAGGGTCAGCCCGGGGGGAGGATATTCCGTGCGGCGCGGTGCGAGCAAACGAGGACAGAGTGGGGGCGGAGCAGCCGGTTGTGCCGAAGTCGCCGGTGAGAGACAGAGAGCGAGCGATTGTTGGAGACCGGCGACCGGAACCGAGCGCAACAGGAGGATGGCAAGCTAGGTAACAGATCGTCGCACTGACCAACGGTCCATTCCCCGCCAATCAAATTGGTCGTCTGTCCGCCATTGGTGTTGGTCCCCTTCCACGGCTTGAGCTGGGTCATGGCTTCCATGTCCGCGAGCGAGGCGCGACGGCTCGAGCTGGAGAAAGTACGACTGGCCCCGACGAGCGATCGCTTCATCGTCGAGTTCAACATGTTGTGTGTCGTGATCGAGTGTAGTACGAGTTTTTGAGAGTGGAACGGCCTTGCTGTTACTGGCGGTGAGTAAGCAGCGACGAGGTCAATGTGGTGCGTCGGTGAGGGAGTGGGTGGGTGTGGTGTGGTGCGGGGTCAAGCCGTCGGATAACGATGGATCGCGGTCGGTGATGCTGGCTGCGGCGCGGAGATTTGTTTCCTGACTTTTTCCTTGAGCGATTCAGCGCGATTCAGCGCAATTCTAGCCCAGTGCCGCGCGGCCAAACTGGCAGCTTTCGTCCGGCAGGCCGGGCACACGGACCCACCGGCCGAGAGCATGAATTTTGCGAGGAATCTGTTTGGACAGCTTCTCTGGGCGATCAAGTGATTACACGATTATTGAACAGGTTCGCCAAGAAGAGCTCGCGCTTTCGAATAAAAGGTGCCGGATCCAGTTAAACGTGGGAGGTGGTCGCTCGACGAGTCGGAGCGCTCGTAACACGTCCACCGGTTCGTTCCCCCCACATCCGTCGGCGATGGCATATCGTCGTCCGGCCGGCCATCGAGCCCCGGTCAACGCCGCACCGTCTCTCTCACCCGAGATCAGCTACCGAAGAGAACCTTCGCCGTCGTTGTCGACGTCGTCGTACCTGTCGATCGAGGACTCGCTCGCCTCCACCTCGTCGCAGGCGCACCTCCACCAACACCACCCGCATAACCTCACCGCGTCGTCGTCTGCATCCTCATCGCGACCGAATCGGCGTCGAGGCGCTTCGTCAACCCACCCTTATGCGTTGCAACAGGATCCACCCGAGGTCGACGTTGAGCTAACCCAGGACGAGTCGTTCAACACGAGCAGTACGACCTCGTCCTCGTCGACTACAACCCAGTTGGAAGGCAACGACACGGACTCGTTGATCGACGCTTCGGACGAACAGGTCGAACAACGTGCTTTGGAATTTCTCAACATGCCTTTACCAGGGGAACACGACCAAGACATCGACGACCTCTCGTTCAACCTGTTGTCGAACCCGACCTTGCCGATCTCGTTGTCATCAACCACTTCAAACGCCTCGGGTGGAGCGTCGCAAACGCGTTCCTTGAGGGTGCAAGACCTGCCTCGTCAACCCCATCTGAACGCCCAATCCACACAAGAACAACACCAACAAGCACTCTCGTTCCTGCAATCCCAACTGTCCAAACTGTCCGACACGGACTGGATCGATGCAACCCCTGCACCGTTCCAACATCACGCCATTGCGGATCCGAGAAAAGTCGCTACTGCTCCGGGGTCGGGGTCGGGCGGAAATCAAGGGGGGGCTTGGCTGGATCAGAGGTTCAATTTGGAGAGGTATGCGGCCGCGTTCGAGGAGCAACCGGGTGGGTTGGAGGAGGGGCAGTCGGCCACCGGTGGGGACGGCAGATTTGCGGATTCGGAACAGACGCATACGATGTTGTAGGCGTGCGCGGGAAAGTGTAAGAGATGATCTGTGTTTGTTGTAGTATTATCTCATCCCGCGTGGTACGTGGCCTCGTGTGCAAAGTAGCGCATCGAATACTCCTTCTCCGCGATCGAGTGTCACTGCCGGTGGCTGATGCGCGGATGGCTTTGCTGCCCCTGCCCTCGCTCGCTGGCTGGCCTTCGCTCCCCGCTGCGACCCCGCCCCTGCTCGCTCGCTCGCTCGCTCCACCCAGCAAGAGCGTCAGCACCCACCCACCCACCCACTGCGGTCAACAATCATCTTGACTCGGAGTGATCAGTCAAGTTCCGTCCTCGACCCGTGTACGCCTCTGGGTGTGTACCCTCGTAGGGACCCTACCCGTGACTTGCGTCGTCGTCGACTCTTCCTCGTCCCACCGAGTATCGACGCATCTTAGCTGGACTTTTAGCATCGGTGTGATCGTATCCAACTTTGCCCAGCATGCCTCCTAAAGATGGCAAGCCCGATTATTCGGCGTTCCAGTACAGCGCGATGGTCAGTGGCCCTTTCCCACCCTTCGTGCTCTCGCTCGCTTCGCTGGCTGCTGCTCGGGATCGTCCTCGGCATGACGAGATAGTGCTCAGGGTATAACTCCCGTGTCTATTCATTGCCGAGATCTTGCTTTCTCACCGAGGGGATGAAACTCGCTCTCCGCTCCAGCGAGCGAGCATCACGCGTCGACTCGCACGCCCTCTATCCCCCTTCTGTTTACCCGAAACTTACATTGACTTTTTCGTTCCTTTCTCACCGTCAGGCGTCGCTCGTCACCACCGCCGACCGCTCCAACATCCCCCGCCGCGACAACGAGCCCACGGGAGAAGCCGAATCGCTCGTCGGGCGCATCAACCCCAAAGACATGGGTTCTCGCGTCGCCCGTTCAGGTGTGGCTGACCTCGATGCGAAGCGTAAAAAGGCGGACAAGGAGAGGGAGAAGAGGGAAAAGAGAGAGTTGGAAGGAGGAGCGCCCAAGAGGAGAACGGCGACGTCGGCGTTGAGGTATGGGGATGTGTTGGAGGCGACCCAGGATCGTGAGTCCAGCGCATCTTGAGCTAGCGCGAACAAGAAACTCACCTGCGAATCGAGATCATCACAGTCGAAGGTTTGGACTACCGACCACGAACGGCCGAGACGCGCCAAGTGTACGAGTTGATGCTCTCCGCCGTGCACACCTTGCTCGGCGATTCGCCGCCTTCGATGGTCCGATCCGCGGCCGACGTCGTGCTCGGCTACCTCAAGGACGACTCGCTCAAGGACCTCGACAAGAAGCGCGAGATTGACGCGCTCTTCTCCTCGACTGTACCGACCGAAGTCTTTGCTCAACTCATCACTTTGGGCAAGAAGATCACAGATTTCGGAGAGGAGGAGGAGAAGGGCGCCAAGGACGAGGACGATGCTAAGGAGGGCGAGATCGATGATGATGTCGGTGTTGCTGTGGTCTTTGAAGAGGAGGAGGAAGAGGAGGAAGATGAGGAAGGCTTCGAAGTGCGCGACTCGGACGATGATGAGGACGAGGACGAGGACGAGGACGAGCAAGCCGACGAGGCTGACGAGATGGTCACTGGTGACGTCGACGAAGACGACGGTGAGGAGAACGTCATCATTGGTCGTGCCGGTGCTTCGTCGAGCAAGAAATCGGGTGCCGCCGATGGCGTCGTCTCCGCTCGCGAGATTGACGGTTTTTGGCTGCAGCGATTGATCGCCCAATCCTACGCCGACCCCGTCGAAGCCGCTGAAAAGACGACCGAGGCGATGGCCTTGCTCTCGTCCGAGGCCAACAAGCGCGATGTCGAAAACTCATTAATGGACTTGACCGACTATGACAAGTTCGAACTTGTGTCCGTCCTGATCCAGAACCGCGAGAAGATCGTGTGGTGCACCAAGCTCGCTCGTTCGGATGAGAATGAAAAGGTCGATGTTGAGGTCGCGATGCGGGAGAAGGGATCCGGATGGATCCTCAAGGAACTTCGAGGGGATGTCGTCAAGCCTTCGGCTGATGGATCCGGCGATGTCAATGCGATGGATGTCGATGCCAAAGCCAACAGCTCGATCTCGAAGAAGGGAACACTTGCACCGGGTGGGTATGCTCCTCCGCCCGGCAAAACGCTTGATCTCGAAGCCATGGCCTTCTCGCAGGGTGGCCGACTCATGTCGAACAAGAAATGCAAGCTCCCCGAAGGCTCGTTCAAGCGATCCAAGAAGGGCTACGAAGAGGTCCACGTCCCCGCGCCCAAGAAGCCGACACGCGAGGCCGAGCTCGTCCCCATCAGTGCTCTGCCCGAGTGGGCCCAACCGACGTTCAAAGGCACGACATCGCTCAACCCCGTGCAGAGTCGTTTGTACCCCATCGCGTTCGGTACGGACGAACCGATATTGTTGTGCGCTCCGACCGGTGCGGGTAAGACCAACGCCGCGATGTTGACGATCCTCAACGAGCTGTCCAAGCATCGCAACGAGGTCACGGGCGAGTTCGACTTTTCCGCGTTCAAGATCGTCTATGTCGCTCCGATGAAGGCCTTGGTGCAAGAGATGGTCGGCAACTTTAGCAAGCGATTGGCGCACTACGGTGTTGTCGTCAACGAGTTGACCGGTGATCGTCAATTGACGAAGCAGCAGATCGCCGAGACGCAAATCATCGTCACGACGCCAGAGAAATGGGATGTCATCACTCGCAAGAGTACCGATACGTCCTACACGAACCTCGTGTCGCTCATTATTATCGACGAGATCCACTTGCTCCATGATGACCGTGGACCAGTGCTCGAGTCCATCATCGCTCGTACGATTCGTCGCATGGAACAGACGCACAACTACGTCCGTCTTGTCGGTTTGTCGGCAACGTTGCCCAACTACAAGGACGTCGCCAAGTTCCTTCACGTCGATCCCGAGAAGGGTCTGTTCTACTTTGACGCCTCGTACCGCCCGTGTCCCCTCAAGCAAGAGTTTATCGGTGTGACGGAGAAGAAGGCGATCAAGCGGTACCAAGTCACGAACGAGATCTGCTACGAGAAGGTGCTCGAACATGCGGGCAAGAACCAAGTCATCATCTTTGTGCATTCGCGCAAGGAGACGGCCAAGACGGCTAAGTTCTTGCGTGACCATGCCGTCGAGATGGATACCATCACCCAATTCTTGCGCGCCGACCCTGCGACGAGGGAGATTTTGACTTCCGAGGCCGAAACAGTCGCGGACCCGAACTTGAGGGATTTGCTTCCTTTTGGTTTGGCCATCCATCACGCCGGTATGAACCGAGAGGACCGAACGCTCGTTGAAGACTTGTTTGCCGATGGTCGTATCCAAGTACTCGTCTCGACCGCCACCCTCGCATGGGGTGTCAACTTGCCCGCCCACGTCGTCATCATCAAGGGAACGCAGTTGTACAACCCCGAAAAGGGTCGATGGGTCGAGTTGTCATCGCAAGACGTCTTGCAGATGCTCGGACGTGCAGGTCGACCGCAGTACGATACCTTTGGTGAAGGCATCATCATCACGAACCATTCGGAACTGCAGTACTACCTCTCGATGATGAATCAGCAACTCCCCATCGAGTCGCAGTTCGTTTCTCGTCTCGCGGATAATCTTAATGCCGAGATTGTGTTGGGTACGGTACGGAATCGTGATGAGGCTGTGCAGTGGCTCAGTTACACGTACCTCTACGTGCGAATGCTTGGCTCGCCAGCTTTGTACAGCGTTTCACCTGATTTGTGAGTGCCGAGAGCATGGTCATGGGGCGGATGAACGAACGCTGATCTCTAGTCTTGCAACCACCTTGATAAAGCCGCGACGACGACCCTTACCTGATCCAGAAGCGGTCCGACATCATCCACACCGCCGCCGTCTTGCTCGAGAAGAACTCGCTGATTCGATACGACCGACGATCGGGGGTCTTCCACTCGAACGAACTCGGTCGCATCGCGAGTGGTTACTACGTCACCTACACCTCGATGGGCACGTATAATCAGCACCTCAAATCGGCGTCGGGCCTGATCGAGCTCTTCCGCGTCTTCTCCATCTCGGAAGAGTTCAAGAACGTTCCCGTACGTGCCGAGGAGAAGCTCGAACTGGCGAAGTTGCTCGAGCGTGTCCCGATCCCGATTAAGGAGAGTGTAGACGACCCTTCGGCCAAGATCAACGTCTTGCTGCAGTCGTACATCTCCAACTTGAAGCTCGACGGATTCGCCCTCGTCGCGGACATGGTCTACGTCACCCAATCCGCAGGTCGTATCCTGCGAGCCATTTTTGAGATCTGCCTCAAGCGAGGTTGGGCTGCGCTTACGCACAAAGCTTTGGCGTTGTGCCAGATGGTTGAGAAGAGGATGTGGGGGTCCATGACGCCGTTGCGTCAGTTTAAGGGTGTGCCGACTGACGTTATTCGTCGTGCGGAACGCAAGGACTTCCCGTGGTACCGATACTTTGATCTTGAGCCGGCAGGTGAGCTGCCCCGAGGGCTGTGATTCTCTTGTCTTTTTGCCCGACTCTGACGTTCATCTTCCCTGCAGAACTTGGTGAACTCATCGGGGAACCCAAGGCGGGTCGCCTGGTACACCGCTTGGTCCACCAGTTCCCCAAGCTTGAACTGCAAGCCCACGTGCAGCCGATCACAAGAACGATGCTCCGCATCGAATTGACGATCACGCCCGACTTCCAGTGGGATGAGAAGGTGCACAGTGGTGCCGAGGCGTTCTGGATCCTCGTCGAAGACGTCGATGGCGAGATCATTCTCTACCACGACCAATTCCTTCTGCGCCAACGTTACGCCGAGCAGGACCATTACGTTACGTTCACCGTTCCTTTGCTCGACCCGTTGCCACCCAATTACTTCATTTCGGTCGTGTCGGATCGATGGCTTCACGCCGAGACGCGCTTACCGCTCTCGTTCAAGCATCTCATCCTTCCCGACAAGTTCCCTCCGCCGACGACGTTGCTCGACCTGCAGCCTTTGCCAATCTCGGCCTTGCACAACCGCGAGTTCGAGGCTATTTACGCTTCGACGCTGTCCTCGTTCAACAAGATCCAGACGCAGGTCTTCCAAGCGCTGTACGCTTCGAACGAGAACGTCTATGTCGGTGCCCCCACGGGCAGTGGCAAGACGATCTGCGCCGAGTTTGCGCTCTTGCGCTTGTGGTCCCAGCCCAAAGCAACTCGAGCGGTCTGCATCGAACCATTCCAAGATGTCGTTGACATGCGTGTCGCGGAGTGGAAGGCCAAGTTTGGTGAAGTGCAAGGCGGGAAGGAGATTGTCGCGCTCTCGGGTGAGACGTCGGCCGACATCCGTTTACTCGAGAAGGGCGATGTCATCATCTGCACACCCAGCCAATGGGACCTCATTTCGCGCCGATGGAAGCAGCGCAAGAACGTCCAGACGATCGGTCTGCTAATCGCCGACGAGATTCAACTCGTCGGTGGCGAGATCGGCCCGACGTACGAGGTCATCGTCTCGCGAACGCGCTACGTGCAGAAGCAGACCGAGAACCCGACGCGTATCGTCGCGTTCGGCGTTTCGCTCGCGAACGCTCGTGACGTTGGTGAATGGATGGGTGCGACGTCGCAGACCATCTTCAACTTCTCCCCCGGGGCTCGACCTCTCCCGATGGAGGTGCACATCCAGTCCTTCAACGTGCCGCACTTCCCGTCCTTGATGATCCAGATGGCCAAGCCAGCGTACCTCGCCATCGTCGAGTATGCGCAGGACCGACCTGTGCTTTGCTTCGTGCCGTCGCGAAAGCAGTGCCGGTTGTCGGCCGACGACATTTTGACGTACTGCCTTGCGGACCAGGAGGAGTCGCGCTTCCTCAATATCGATGCCGAGGAGCTGGCACCCCATCTGGCGCACGTAACCGATTCGGAGCTCAAGGCCACGCTAGAGCATGGTATCGGTTTCTACCACGAGGCCTTGTCGAAGCAGGACAAGCGTATCGTCGAGCACCTCTTTTCGTCAGGTGCGATCCAGGTCGTCGTCGCTTCCAAGGATACCGCATGGAGCATCCCCTTGACTGCCTACATGGTCATCATCATGGGCGTGCAAGCGTTTGAAGGCAAGGAGCATCGCTACATCGACTACCCGCTCACCGATGTGTTGCAGATGATGGGCCGCGCGTGCCGACCGACGCATGACGCCTCGAGCCGATGCGTGCTCATGTGCCAGCAAGTGCGCAAGGACTTCTTCAAAAAGTTCCTCAACGAAGGCTTGCCGATCGAGTCGCACTTGCACCTGTCGTTGCACGACCATTTCAACGCCGAGATCGTGACCAAGACGATCGAGAATAAGCAAGACGCCGTCGATTGGCTCACCTGGACTTGGATGTACCGACGCCTAGTCGCCAACGCCAACTACTACAACATGCAAGGCACGACCCACCGTCACTTGAGTGACCACCTGTCCGAGCTCGTCGAATCGACCTTGACGGATCTGCAGAACTCGAAGGCGATCACGATTGAGGACGAGATGGACACCTCGGCGCTCAACTTGGGCATGATCGCGGCGTACTACAACATCTCGTATGTGACCGTCGACATCTTCTCCATGTCGTTGACGGACAAGACCAAGCTCAAGGGCTTGCTCGAGATCGTCTCGTCCGCGTCCGAGTTTGAAAACATCCCGATCCGGCACCACGAGGACGTCTTCTTGCGCAAGGTCTATGATCGTGTCCCGGTCAAGTTGGCAAATGTCGATTATGATTCACCTCACTTCAAGACGAACGTGCTTTTGCAGGCGCACTTTGCGCGCCTCAGCTTGCCCGCCGATCTGGCGGCCGATCAGACCGTCATCCTCACCCGGGTGCTCAAGTGAGTGACCAGTTTCATTTCTTATCCTTGTCCGACTTTCATCTTACTTTCTTCTGTTTCCTACTACAGCTTGTTGTCGGCTTGCGTTGACGTCATGTCCTCGAACGCCTACCTCAACGCGATCGGTGCGATGGAGTTATCGCAGATGTGCGTGCAAGGCATGTGGGACTCGGACTCGCCGCTCAAGCAGATCCCAGGCTTCACCAAAGAACTCATCGACCGCTGCTCGAAGGCCGACGTCCGATCAGTGTACGACATTATGGAACTCGAGGACGAGCAACGCGACGAGTTGTTGCGCTTCGATGCGCGACAAATGCGCGAAGTCGCCAAGGTGTGCAACGCTTATCCCTCGATCGAACTTTCGCATGAGGTGCAGTCCAAGGACGAGCTTTCGGCTGGAACGTCGATCACGCTTGTTGTGAACCTGGAGAGGGAGGTCGATGAGGGTGATGAGGTCGATCAGAAGGTCCCTGCACCATTCTTCCCTGTGCCCAAGATTGAGAATTGGTGGTTGGTGGTAGGAGAACCCAAGACGAAGCAGTGAGTTTTGCGGTCTACAATTTCCCCTTACCAAGAGAATCGAACTGACTCGATCACTTGTGGCTCTACAGATTGCTCTCGATCAAGAAGGTGACCGTCCAACGCGACCTGAGCGTCAAGCTCGACTTCACCTTACCCCAAGGCTCTCACGACCTCAAGCTCTACTTCGTCTCGGACTCGCACCTCGGTGCCGATCAAGAACACGAGATCCCGACGTTGCAAGTTGCCGAAGCGGAAGACTCGGACGATGATGATGATGATGATGACGATGATGATATGGAGGAGTAGAGGGGGTTTTGCTCTAAAAATTGTGGGGGTCTCTAGATTTGCCCTTGCCTTGCGTAAAAGGACTATGTGTGAACAGTTGTTTTGGGTTTGCTATCCTTCGATTTTGAAATTGTACTAGTTTCTGGATTCGAACGCCTCCTGAACGCCGGTGAGCGTAGCGCCTTTTCTTGCCGAGAGTCAATGCGCCTTGCGAAGCGAGATCGACGTCCTTTGGCATTCGCCCCCACACGACGCCCAGTCTGCTCCCGATAGCAGTCGTTGAACCCTAAATTGGGCACAAGAGTTCTGGGGCAACTGCTTCAACGTCCACCAACATTAGTCGCTGGCTTTCGACACCATATCCGTTCCTATACGTCCATTTACACCACGCTCGTCAGCTCGTCGACGACGACGTCATCAACTTGCTTCGCTCGACTCACTCACGATCAAGCATGGCTCCCGTCGATTCTTTACCGGTCTTACCTCTGACAGGGAGGTTGCCCAAATTGATTGCGTTCGATTTGGATTATACGTTGTGGGATGTGAGTGCTTCTTCCCCTGCCGTCCAGACGTTGGGCTCAGCTCCCGAACTTTAGGGGGCGGCGTAGCTTTGAGCTGCGATGTGGGTATAGGAAGTCTAGCTGATGTCCTCTTTTCCTTCCTCCGAGCAGTTCTGGGTCGACACACACGTCACACCGCCCTTGAAAAGGAGGAATGATTCGGACGTGTGAGTTTTCGGATATCGCTAAGGCGCTCGGAGGATTCGGTTCCGAACCGATTTCGATCCGTCGGCTGGGATGTGGCTTTGTCTATCCGGGAAACCGGGCTTCGCTCACTCGAGCCGCTTACGGGTTTTCAATAATCTCACAGTAATTTGATCTATGATAAGCATGGCGAACGGATCAGTTTTTATTCCGAAGGTGAGCACTTTGCGAAGGGTTTTCTGCTGAGAGAGTACTTCAACGGGGCTTACGCTAGGTGCTACTCCCTTGGAACAGTCCCGTCAATCCTACTGCAATTGCACAAGAGTAGAATCCACATTGCCGCTGCCTCAAGAACGTCCGCACCAAGAGCGTGAGCAGCAGCCTTCCTTTCCTGCCGGGATCCTCGGACCGAGGATCTTCACTTACCGCACCTCCATCGCCTAACCCCGTACCGTATCAGAGCTCGACAAGCCCTCACCGAGTTACTGGTTCCGGGCCAGCTCAACTCGGTCGTCGATGACCCGGCTTATCGAGCACCCAAGGCGGGTGAACCGCAGCTCATTAGTGCGATTAAATTGTTCGGTACGTTCTGGCCTTGGCGCGAGCGGTTGGTCCTGAAGGGAGGCTCGGCGTTAGGCTGTACACTTTGCTGAAGGTCTTTGAACCGCTGGCTTTTGGGGTGGTGCAGATACGATGGAGATATATCCAGGTACGATGGGGGTTCATCTTCACCAGTCGGGTGGAATACGACTTGCTGAGCTCAGTGCAAGTTTTCTAAGCAGGGTCGAAAATCGCTCACTTCAAGGCTATTCATGAGAAGACTGGTATCCCTTACAACGAGATGGTGGGTCGGTTAACAGACTACGGAAAAGCTTCAAAAAGGAATTGGAGGCTAACACGAGCTTTCAACATGCCTTGTTCAGGTCTTTTACGACGGTACGACCTCTGGAGGAGCTCCCCTCTCCTTGAAGCCCCTCTCCTCTTTTTCACTGACTCAGTTTGCCTTGGGTGAACTTGTTGCTTGGTAGACGAGTCGCGGAATCGAGAAGTGACTAAACTTGGGGTTACTTTCGTGTTGGTCCAGAATGGGATGACCAAGAAGTTGTTGGAGTCGGGGATCGAGAGTTGGAGGAAGAATGCTCCTTAGGGTGATGGAGGGGAAAATTGGTGCCGAGCAAACTTGAGTGTTTGAGAAACACTTGGGACGTTGCCAGATGACCTGGTATAGGTTTATCCACAGACTAGAGCTTGGATTTTGCTATATACAGAACACTTTCGATTTGCTAGTGCAACGTCTTACGGGGACTCGACGGGGCGGATTGCGCCGAGCTGCGGCTGCGCTCGGCTGATGACGATGCGTGCTCGAGCGCTTTCCGGGCGGCCGGGCGGGCGGGCGCCAATGCTCGATACCAACCCTTCGCTTCCGACCTCCAACGCACTGCAGGGACCTTTTGCACCGAACTCGACCTTGTTCGTGCACGTTCGAGCTTGTTTGACTCTGTTCCGCCTCGACTCGAACCCGGCTCTGTGCGCAGTGAGGAACGTCGATCGCACGGGTCGAGCTGCCGAGACGCCCGGAATCGAAGCTGGCGCGCTGCCACCGACTTGGGTCGTACAAGGCCAGGCGAGGCCAGCAGGCGCGCTCACGAGCACCTCGAAGCAAGCATTGCTGAACTGAGCACATGCATCTGCCTTCGCGCATGTCGACCAGAGTCACGACCAAACGAGCTTCTGCTCTGACCGAATCGACGCCTTCCGCCACCGCACCTTCTTCGTACACGCGCTCCCAGGCGCTGCAGCTCGGCAGCGGGAGCAGCAGCAGCACCAGCACCGGCACCAGCACCACCAGCACCAGCACCACCGGCACCAGCACCACCGGCACCAGTCTCACCGGCAGTAGTCAGCACCAGCACCCGTCCAACAAGTCCAAGGCTCCCTCGGACGAGTTCGAAGAGGCTTGGTTACTCTACAACCAACTGGCGCCGGCGCCGACCTCGTCCTCGGTCGTAGCCACCCCGCTCTTGCGCCCAAAGAGCTCGAGCTCGTCCACGACGACGACGACGACGACGACGACGACGGCGATGATCAACTCGCGGAGACCGCCGCCACCGCCAATGACTTCGGCTTCGACGCATGTCGAGTATCGCGTCGACCGCTACCACATCGATGGAGTTGAACGCGAGGTGTTGACGATCGAGGATACGCCCGAACCCGTACCATCGACATCACGCCACAACGGCAACGGCAACGGCACCGCGATCCATTCCCACGCGGCTTCTTCCTCCAATCCGGCCTACCTGTACCCCCACCCACCTCCAGCACCAGGGTTAGGCTCCAGCTCGACGAACAACACCTACTACTCGAACGACATCAAACCAAACGCCAACGGGGGTGGCCCAGGAACGACCAACAAGCGACGACGGAACAACGAATTTGGCGCCTACGTCGACGACCACCAGCACGACTATGCCGCCCGTGCACCCCCCCACAACCTCGCTTCGAGCACGACAACAACAACGACGATGAGCTCGTCTAGGACAGCGGCCGCATCGCGGTACAAGCAACCCCCGCCGCCGGGCGCCCCGACGACCTCATCAAAGAATGCGCTTTCCTCCTCCGTCTCCAGGAAACGCAAACTCGATGAAGTCACAGAGGTACGTTTCTCGTCGTCCGGCCTTGAGTTCATGCTTGGTTGACTCAACTCGTTCTACTTCTGTACAGCCGACTGCGGACAAGGACGGGCACTTTATCATTGTACCGGGGAACAAAATCATCGATGCACACACGCAGGTGTCTTGTGAGTACAGAGGTGCACGGCGCGACGTACAACGCTCTGAGGTTGTCCTTCCCTTCTCCGCACAGACACTATCGACCGGTCACTGGGCCAAGGAACATTTGGCAAAGTCGTTGCAGCCAAGAGCTCGGCCACGAACGAGATGGTCGCCGTCAAGGTCATGTCAGTCTCGTAGATCTGCTTTTTCGATGTGATCATTCCTTCGGCGCTCGCACTGACGATCAACCTCGTTTTCATGTGCACAGTCGAGCGATCCCAAAGTATCGAGAAGCTGCCAAAGTCGAGATCAACGTGCTCAAGCGGTTAGCATTCAGTGATCCGCACAACCAACAGTGCGTACCCCGAACGCCTTTCCGGTCTTACCCCATGACAGTGCTGACGACCCTGTCTCTTTCCCGACAAAACAGCCAATGTATTCATATGCTATCCTCGTTCGACTTCCGTGACCATACCTGCATCGTCTCCGAACTGTTGTCCGTTTCCGTATTTGACTTTCTCAAGGACAACGGCTACGCGCCATTTCCCTTCAGCCATGTGCAGTCTTTTGCGCGACAACTCCTCAAAAGTGTAGACTGTGAGTTGTGGTTTGGTTTCTGAGACTTTGGCGGGTTTAACGGCTGATCTCACTTTGGTTCGTGTGCGCAGATGTGCACAAAGAGCATTTCATTCATACCGACCTCAAGCCGGAGAACATCTTGCTCGAGGAACGGGCGGCCAAATGCATCGACAACCCTTTCAATGTGAGCTTTGCTTTCGGATCGAATGTCTGGCATCCGAACTGGCGACTGACCTCGCGCGAGGACATCATTGCTCTCAGCCCAAACACAAGACAAGACGGATCCTCAAAAACTCCAAAATCCGGCTAATCGACTTCGGGAGCGCGACCAAGCAGACGGAGTACCATGCCACGGTTGTTTCAACACGGCATTACCGTGCACCCGAGATCATTTTGGGTACGTTTTTGGACGGGCGTTTGAGTCAAGGTGGCGATGGCGAGACGGTACTGACTTGATGATTCGTACGGTGCGTTCCTAGGTCTGGACTGGTCGTTCCCCTGCGACGTTTGGTCCATTGGATGCATTTTGGTCGAGTTCGTCACTGGCGAGGCGTTGTTCCAAACACACGAGAACCTCGAACACCTTGCCATGATGGAACGCGTGTTTGGCAAGATGCCACCGGCTTTGGCCGTTTCGGCTCTCAAGTGCGTCCCGATTTTCTTCCATCGTTCCGCAGAGCTCTTGTACTGATGAGAAATCACGTGTCCACTGCTCTCTATTTCACAGCAAAGAGAAGAAGAACATGCAAAGCTCGCGGGAGAAGAACAAGGTCGCCCCCGATGTCTCTAACTGGTTGGTCGAGGCCAGCGGTGCATTACGAGGCACGTACCGAGTCAACTTCCCGACGGCTGCGACGGCGAAGCAAAGCAAGAGATTCGTTGAAGGCATGAGGTCACTCGAGGTGGGTCTTTATGTGCTGTTGCGAGGTGCTTTCGGGAAGTGCTGACCTAAGTCCTCGAACACCACCTAATGCACTCAGCGAACCGTCAAGGACGCGTGCGCCTACGCCTACGACGACGTAGCCACCAACAAAGTCCCCTTGGTCGAATTCATCGACCTCCTCCGCCAACTGCTGCAATGGGATCCCGCGCATCGGATAGAGGTCAAGGACGCGCTCAAACATCCTTTCCTCACCGTCGAGATCAAGGATGATGTCAGGCGGGCTTGGGGGACGAACACCGAATGAATGAAAGGAATGGAATGAAGGTTTTTGTGTACACATGACTGTGGTGGTTGTAGAGGGCGTTTATTTTCGTTTGTAGGAGTTTCGCCTTTCTCCCCCCCTTATTTCTCGCTCTCTTGATACCGAATCGCCCCTTTTTTTCGAGATTTTGTTTTGTGTTTCTTTGGTTTATGTGTATCTGATTTTGAGATGAAGTTGTATTCCCACCGTGATCTGTTGCTTCTCGAGGGGGAATTGAATTTGTTTCGCAACTGAAACGAATGCACAAGTCATCAAGACTTCAATGGGCTTTCTGGTAAAAAAAACCCACTCTAGAATGCACAAAAGACCGGGTGGTCGCCGACGGGGAAAGTGGCGATGCGGCCGGAAACGATGTGGCGAAGGTGATTGACAGTACTAAAAGCGGACGTAGGTGCCGTCGTCTTCCAGGTCGTCCTCGGGGAATCTGAGTATGATGGGATCTTGTTCGACAAATCGGCTCCCTGCCGCTGGGTTGCGGAGTGGCGATTCGTCGTCTTCCTCGGCCTCAGAGGTACTAGCAACGCCGCTTGTTGAACTCGTCTCGACGGGTAGGACTGACGCTCCTTGTTCGACCAAGACCAACGACGAAACCCCCCTGCGCACCAATTTCCGTCCCCGACACTCCCTCTGAAACACCACCACCGCCAACCAACTCGCCCCCAAAACAATTAAAGCACATCCAAGCAAAGACCTCTTCCCCGATCGTCTCAACGCGAAAGCCCTCGTCCTCGGCGAATCCGCCAAGAGACTCGATGTCGACTCGGAGCTATAGAACGCGTAAGGAGATTCGGGATAACGGTCCGCAGTGGGGTCGTAGGTCTCGTACAGGGTGCTTTCTAAGGCTGAACGAGGGTAAAACCCCCGCAATTTTCGGCGAGTCGAAGGTGGGGTTGGCCAAGTGCTAGAACAGGAGACTGGTGGTGTTTGAGGCCCGTCCGAGTCGGTGGACGACGACGCGCTCGAGTCGGACCCCATTGGACTGCTCGATACTAGCGACGGTGTCGTCCAGCTGTGGATCGGCACGTTGGGTCGTGCCATCGGTTCGGGGGAGAGGTCGAGATTTGTTTCACCTTGTGGATGAAACCCGGCTTGCCGTCCTTGACCTAGAAGGAGAAGGGATCCCAATCGAGCTTCGTCCATTTTCCTATTTTTTAAATCTGTGAAGCTCGTTCGGTGATGGCAGGCGTGCGCAGAAAGTCTTCGAAGAGAAAGCTGCGCAGGTGTTCGTGGACGTCACTTGGGGATGCCGCCGGGAGAATCGTTCGAGTCGATGTATCGCTTCTTGACTCGAGGAGATGCGAACTGAGTACCTTGAATATGAAGCAAAAGAAGATTGAACCAAAGCCTCAACAATGTGACGAGCTTTTACCTTTTACGAAGGAGTATGAAAGCGGTTGAAGAACAATGGGGGTGGCGGCGCTATCACGCAGAACGTGAAAGCCCGCCTGGAAGAGAGGGGCCGTGCACGCTTCTCCTCGAGCACCCCACAACGTCATTTCTAGAGCATCATCGACGATCCGAGCACGGTTAGCTTCTTCGTCATCGTCCGTAAACTACCGATAGTTTGTCAGAACGTCTCGATACAGTAGAGCCGAATCCGAAGTTGGTGACGAGAGCGAATTGGGCGGATCCCAGTCCGTTTCCCTCACCACCCCCTTGTGACTGTAACATCCTCTAATGTTCAATTAGGATTGCAACCAATTCCAAGAAAAGCACCAGGCATTGCATACTGCACAACCGACCAACCACCAAATCAAGAACATGAAAGACAGACTAAATGGGACCATACCAGACCGAATCCAAGCCTACCACCTCATCAATGCCACTACGTATACGAAGGCGGCCACGTCCCAGTCCCACCCGCTTGAGTGAACCAACTCGGTGTCGACGGCATACCAACCGTCGGATCCGCTTCGCCCGCCGAAGAAAAGTTCCATGACATGGGGAACGATGTATCCCACGACGAAGCCTCACCCCCAAAGCTGGCGAGAAGCGAAGCATGCGCCTGCGCAAGCGATTCGACTTCTACGTTCGGGATCGCGGATCCGAACTCCCCCTGCCAGAAGGAGGGGTCCACGCCAATCGTTGAAGTTGGGACCGTATCGGTTGTCGTGCCGATGTTGGGACTGCCGCCAACATCTCCCAATGCTTGAAACACGGGCCTTTGATTCGCGGAAGCAAGGAAAGCTTGGTTGGGTGCGGAGAGTCCAAAGCGCGATAGCGTGCCGAGATCGAAACCCATCGCCGGGTCGGGCCACATCGACGAAGCCGGAGCAGGAGCTGCAGTGGAAGGTATCGAGGCCAAGTTTGATGTCGAAGCGGACGCTGACTTCGTTCCAGCGAACGTTCTTCTGCCGTTGAACGTGGGGATACTCAATTCGCTCGTCTTGGTCGGTAGCACAGGTCTAGATGGGACATCCCCTCGACTCTTCTTCGGTATTGTGGCTCCGCCAGCGGGGTTGAGTCGGGACGCTGCGTCGCCATCATCCGTACTAGGAGAAGGAGCGCCTGAGTGGTGCGAAGAAGGCGACTCGGAATCGAAGTCGGAAGGATTCGATCGCTTAAGACCGCTCGATCCCTTCTCGACCTTTGATCCCATGCGAATGACAAGCGTGCACAACTTCCGGACCCCCTTGGTACATTTCTGGGACAAGAAGCAGCTGTGGAAGAGTGATCGCCTATCGTGTCAGTCCTTGCCCGAAAGCGGTACGAAGCAGACAAACTGACCCGTCGCTCATAGCCTCGAGGACATTCATAGTCCGGTTGACGTCGCGCATCGCCGACGATGTCAGGGGCGTCGGTGTAGCGGAGCCAAAGACGTTAATCAAGAGAATGAGGGCACTGAGAGCGTTGCGAATTTTGACGTCAGTACAAACATCGAAAGAGCTCCCTCAAGATCAGGGCTTACGCATTCGTGACCTAAAGAGCAGTCTCAGCGTGTGAGTACAGAACACAAATCGGCGTCAGTTGGCGAGAACTCAAAGACCAACAAGCGCAAAGCGGTCCCGCACTGACCTGTAACGGAGCAAACCAGAACACTCTCTCCAGCAAGCCCCTCTGCCTTAGAGCATCAGCGACATTGGCCAGCGATCGAGCCGCATTCGCGACGATCGCCAGACTCGGGAACTCGGATGCTTGAGCGCGCTTTGAGGGGATGAACTCGCGATGGACGATGATCTGGCATGAGTAATACCAGCAGACTATACCGGAGAATGATAACAGGTATTATCAGGAAGCTGGCAGATGACCAGAAGGCCTGCATAGTGACTGACAGATTGCGCCAGATTGCAGCAGGCATTCATCGTTGGGTTGATCGGCATCCCATCGCAAGTGATCAGGCACCGTGTCGAGCCCTGAGTGAGAAATAAGAGAAAACCACAGTCAGCTGTGGGACAACAATTCAAAATGATCAAGGAACTGAGACTCACATTCGTTGAGCATCGAATCCAGCCTCGAAACCATCTGTACGGCCTTCTGATCCCGTGGTTCCTGTCCACTTGCATTGATTAACGAACTAACATAATCCATGATGCTATACAAACCCATCAAACACCGTGCCCCGCCAGCAGGTTGCGGATGTACGTTCCCAATCGGTGGGATCCCACTAGCCTCCCAGAGGTCCAAATCCGCGTCACTGATATCCATCGGTCGCTCGACGTCAAAGCTCTCATTGTGGATCGCGAGTGGTCTGCCGAGTACGGTGCTGACGAGACGATCGATGCCGACCAATTCGTGAAAGGCTCGTTTCCGCAACTGATCAATCATCGGGCGTTCGTTCCATAACCGCCGGCGTTCGCGGTGGCACCCGACATCGATCGCTCGCCGCAACGTAAATCCAACACACGCCCAGGTCGAGATGGGGGACGTCGAGCCCAAGTACCAAATTGAGGTCAAGACAGAGGTTTGCAGATCCTCGAGCGATGCACTGCCGAGTGTTGATGGGGCCGATCCTACGGACGCTTTGTAGAACTCGTAACCGCGAGCATAAGCGGCACCTTCGGGGTAAGAAGGAGAGGTAACCCCAGGTAGTCGGGGGTCGATGACAGTCCGTGCCCCCAATGCGCACACCATGAAGTCTGGAAGATTCGACGCCATAGCGTTCTCAGCTTCAAAGTCTCAGCTAGCCGATCTTCGTGACGGCCGGAACTTACAAAGACTCCTGAAAGAGGGTTGCGTATCAAGAGAACCGTCGAGGATCTTGCGCTCAAAGTAGCCTCGATGCAGCAAACAGGGGACGGTGTTGTGGTGGAGGAAATAGGCGTCAATGAGTCGCTGCGCTAGGTCTGGCGGAGGCAGAGGGTACAGCACGCTGCGCTGTTTGTCTTCTGTGATATTTCATACAATTTAGTCTGTTCGTTTTCGGAGCAGCTAGGGGACCGGTCGGAGACTCACTTCTCCGAAGCAGGACCTCGACATGGGACGGATTCGCTTGACCGATCAAGGTGGGACCCGGCGTTGCGCTCACTGCGAAATCCCGATGCAAGACACAGTCAGATACCGAGGCTGGCTTCGTATCGGACCATCGACTACACCATGGGGGTCTTACTGTACTCGATCGACTGCGCGAGCTGGAAACCGCTTCCTCTTCCTATGTATCGATCCTGTGATCGTCGATTACTCCGAGCCAACGTCAGCCCTGGCCTCGTATTGCGACGACCAGCAAGATACAAAGCTACAAACCGAATCGAGTGAGATATCGTCCAGCCCATCGGCGATGGCCTCGATCGAGGTGTCGACCACATTGGCTGCTGTCGAGTCGGATTGCGGCAGACCGGCGGTCACTCTACCCGAGGCGGAAGGTGAAGCACCATGGGGGATGAAGCTGTTTGAAATTTCGCTCGGTTCCAGGAGACGTAAAAGCCCCCTGAGTGGGCGGGGATCCGAAGACAAAGTCAGCTCGATGGAGGAAGCGGTGGGCACGAGCTGAGCCAAGGACTGACTCGAGCGCTGCCAGTCGACGTTCCAACAACTCGATGTGTCCCTTGGAATGGGATTTGCGACCGAGGAGATCCTGGATGAACAAGCATGCTTGCGGTCGGTCAGCCCCTAGGAAGGCTCGCCCGAATTAAGGTTTCCGACAAAGACAGGGGTTGGGTCTACTGACGCTGAATTCGCACAAGGTGCCATTCTGCATGCACGACGCGCATGAATCGCCAATGTTGGCTACTCCGTCGCAGCGCAACTTCTTCTTGCGGCATGCATCGCCTGGATGACGACGACCCGGGGATTTGCCGGTGTCGAGAGGAGACGAGGGGTTTGATTAGGCGCATCGGCGGACGTGGGGGAGGGGAGAGCGGAAGAGGGTCAGTGCCAGACGTCATATAACGGCACGGGGCAAGAATGCCACAGTGTATCCCACGAGGTGTGGACTGACATGCTCTGCTGACGCGAGGTGTCCTGACCGGCTTGGACGGCTTTGTGCCACCGCTCGAACTAGCCTTGTCGTGCGACGTCGTGAGACCTGTGCCGCTGCTGCTGCTGCTGCCGCTGCTGCCGCTGCCCGTGGTCGTCGTCGTTGAGGCTGATGCTGAGGCGTGGGAGGAGGCACCAGGGTTGCTCGTCATGGTGTCGTCCATCCTGTGACTGGTTTGTCAGGGGATCAATCTAGTTCGCGTCCATGGAGGGTGTACGACGGGCTAGTGCTGGTGAGACGGAGTGGAGCGGACGAAGCCGAGTTAGGACGAGGTCACGTCGTCAGCTATATTTTGCATCCGAGCTGACCCGGCCGCCTGCAACCGCCTGCAACGCTAAACTGCGCCAGTGCAGGCCAGTGCGCTCGCTCCAGCCTGCCAGCCTGAGTACGCCGTGCACCCATTACGCCCGGAGCCTCGGAGCCTTTGGAGCTTTGGGGCTTGCGGCGATCGATCTTTCAATTAGCAAAGCCCGAGGGCCGAAGCTCACCCGAGGAAAGCCGAGCCGCGGAGCACGGGTTTTGGGGGGCTAAACATCGCACGCAGATAACTTGCGACATGAACACCCTCGGATATTTTTCGGAGCGGTTTTGGTGTAATTCGCCTACGCGTAGTGGGAACGATCTACTGAAGCTTCAGTCGAATTCAGTCACTGAACCAGTGAGCGATTTACAGCCCGAACCCCGGCCGGCCGGCGGGACGCACAGTCTGGCTTGCTAAGTACGCTAGTGCTTACAGGTGCTTGCTTGCAATTGATCAAGCCGGCCGAGCTCGGCTTCCTGACCTCATCTGCTCGGAGCAGTCAGGCTGCAGTCGCCTTACCCTGATTCCCTGATCACGCACTGGGGGGCTGAGGCAGAGCAGAAAGGGCACACTCACCCACTTCCCGCGACGTTGGCTGTGCCGCCGTCGCTAATCAGGTGCAATGGCGTCGCAACTATCAACGCCGTCATCGTCGCCTCCCGGCTCGCCGAACGTGTCGCGTCTGACGCTGACCCCGATCCACACCTCGTCGCCTCACCAGAGGCATCGCGCACCGCGACCCTCTTTTGGATCAGCCACCACGTTAAGGCATAGTAGACCGGCGATTCCCCGCGACGATTCGCTCACGAGCGCATCCGAAACCCACAGCGAAGCGGCCGACGATGGAGGGATCGACTCGGACTCGCAATCGCACGACGACGACGACGACGACGATGATGATGACGATGACAACTCGGCGACAGATACGGCCTACGGGGATAGTGATGCAAATCAAGACCACGTACTGGGATTCCAACCGCGACGAGGAGCGGCTCTGCTCGAGAGAACGGCCGAGGCACATCACTCGGCACTCGGCACTTCCTCGGCCTCCCTGCTCCGATCCGAACTCGACTCGGGCATGTCGTCCCTGCCCGCAGCAACCTCGGCACCGCTCAACCAGCCTTCGTCTGATTCGACCGGCCGACGCAAGAGGAGAACGGCACCGTCACATTTTATCGCAGCCGGAGAAGGGGGGCGAGGGGAACACGTCCTCATCGAACGCAAAGCGCCGACCTCGCACCACGCCGGACAGGGGAGCTTGTGGGGGAACGCTCTGCTCGACTCGCTCGACTCGGCTGCCGCCAGTGCAAAGAGGAGGGCCACCTCACCCATCATATCGAATCGATCGGGTCGTCCTACCCCACTGTCGAAACCGGGTCGCAAATCGTCGCGTGCACCAGCCGAGATCGACTCGGGCGAGTCGACACCCCCTCTGACGCTTGATTCGATCCACTCGACCTACAATCCCTTTGCGATGTACCAAATACGCACCGCACTCATACCCGAGGTCATTCTTCTTGTCGTCGCGCTACTCTTTGCGGTGTATCGACTTCATTCGGCGACTCCAACGACCGTGACCCCTCACGTGCCTCGATTGCCCCTGGTCTCGCTGCTCGGCATCGCCGCCGCGGTCCCCTTTTTCGCCCTCTTCCGCCGCCCATCGAGCTACTACAAGGTGGCGTTCACTGACGAACGAGGCTACCGGGACCCTCAAGCCGCTGACGACGGAGTTACTGCCGGTCTCGTGCTGCCGATACTGCTCGGCTGCGCATGCTTTTGGGACACCTACTCGAGTGCGAACAAGGATCCCACGCAAATGGCGCTGGGTGGGATCAGCCCCTTGGTTGAGATTTGGGAAGCGAGTGGGATCAAGGCCAAACACGATCATGCTGTCGACTTCAAGCCAAGTACATTGTCCAACTTTGCGCTCACGACGAGCACTCTGTTGAAAGCTCGCCACGACTTGGTCATCTTTACGATGATCAACGCCGTGGTCCTCGCTCTTCACCTCTTCCTTTCGATGACGGTGCTGCAGGTCGATCGACTGCCATTGGGAAACGCAAAGCGATTCTTCGGGTCCGTGTCACTGGCCACTTTGATCAGCGTCACGCTGTACTCGACGCTCGGGACATGGCAATGGGCGAGCAAAGGTAGGCTGACGTCAGGTTGCGAATTGCTCGGCTGTACTCCTCTTGCTGATCGATGAACTTGTGGAGACCTACAGATGGTCTCTCTATTTCCCCACTCGAGGTCGCCGCGACAACCTTCATCCAGCAGACATCGTGGTATCTCGTGTCTCGATTGGCTCGACGGGGGTTCACCTTGGGCGAATTGCACCTCATGACGACGGCGGGGAATGCGCTCAGTCTGGAGTTTTGGAGACTCACGCGTGCCAGGGTGAGTGCTTGGCGCCTCCATTTGATCGACATCCTAGATTGGCTCATTGTTATGTCTATCATTTCAGTGGTATTACAAACGAGGCTGGCCGATGGTTCCACCCACGTTCCGCTCGCCAACACCCATCGTCGCGTTCCAGGCCGTTCTCATTCCTGGCGCTTTCCTGTCCGGCTTCCTGCTATCGCCTTTGCTCGTCATCAGTCGACATATCGCCTCGAAGCCAAGCCATCGATTACGAGTGAGTTGCCCTCTCGCACCCTTCGGCTGGGCCGGGCTGATGCTTTTCTTCTCCGAACGTTCTCTCAGTGGCCTGCCGAGCGAGAACGACACCGCAGACTGCTCGCCGCCGGGGTCTTCCTCGGCCTGCTCGGGATCGTTTTCTGCATGCTTGGAGGATGGACGGCTTGGATCTTAGGAGGGAACCTTATGAGGCCGTGGACATGGGCGCTGCGCTACGTCCTGTACGGCGGCGACGGTGTACGAGTTCGGATACCCGGAGCGACGAGGGCGATTCGATGGCGTCGCATCGGACTGGTCGCGTATTGGGGTGCAACGATCATCATCGCCGTTGGAGGATGGCAAACCCGACTTGTCCGCTCGCGTCGGATTCGGATGCGAGGGAATGCAGTCCCGACTACGGCCATCTCGGACAAGAAGAAAGTCGCTCTGACGGCCGAAAGGAATGGATCCGAAGTCAAGGTCGGGGTCGAATCGGCTCGAGAGGAGAAGCGCGTTCATGCGAGTCTCAATATGCGACGCAAGTTTTTTCATGCTTTGGCGGTGCTCATGTTGATTCCTGGGATTGCGATCGATGTAAGTCTGCCCACTTATCGGCGTTATCACGTTGGCGCTTTCTAATCGCTGCTTTTAACCCGACCCTTAGCCCGGCTTCACCTCCCTCGCCTTCTCCGTCGCTTTCGCGCTCTTCACCTTCTGCGAGTACGCGCGTTTCTTCGCCGTCTACCCCGTCGGTGCACCCCTACACATTTTCTTCTCCGAATTCGTCGACTCCAAGGACAGCGGACCCGTGATCCTCAGTCATTTCTACCTATTGACGGGGTGCGCAGGTGGGGTGTGGTTAGAGGGGCATGGGATCAATCAATATACGGGTGTATTGATCCTTGGGATTGGGGATGCGATGGCGTCAATTGTGGGAAAGTTCATAGGGAGGGCCAGGTGGCCTGGGATGGGAGGCAAGACTGTCGAAGGGACCGTCGCATTTATCGTTTCGGTCATCTTGAGTGCTTGGATGCTGCGCCTTTTTGGATTGGTGGAGGGCTTTGATGTAAGTTCGGTCGTAAGCTTGCTTCGATGGGTAAGACGGGTCGCTGACTCGTTCCCGTGGTTCATCAGCTCGGCCGGTACTCCGTCGCCATCCTCCTCACAGGCTTGTTGGAAGCCCACTCGAACCAAAACGACAACCTCATGACTCCCATCTACGCCTGGTCAATGATCGCCCTCATCGATGTCTGAAAGATAACGCCAAGTTCCTCCTAGCTTGTCCCACTGCTTGTCGCCTTCTCCTCCTTCTTCTTCAATTTGTTGTGTACCATTTCTGCACCAAGAGGGAGAACCATGATCCACTCGTCATCCTTTTCCTCCGCTTTATGTTCGCTTGCGCTCAGTTATTTGTGAGCATGTCAATAGAATACGCGCACAACATGTCTTCGCAATTATGCAAGGCCCTGCCAATGACAAGTAACGCATTCTTCAAAGCACTTCGAGAGCCCTGTCAAAGTCCCCACTCCCCCCTCTCGAACGCCTTCTGATCATAATACCTCGCCCTGACCGTCTTTCCACCAAAGAACCTCCCATCAAAAGTTCTACACCCATTATAACCGCCCGCAAGACCACTCATCACCAAAAAAACCCTGACCTCCTCCTCCCCACCTTCTGGATTCTTGATGATACGATAGAGACAACGTTCGACGACGCCGAATTTGGCGGCTTCCTCGGCGACTTCGTTCGTTAGATCGTCGTCTAGTTCGGAAACGGTGCAGAGGTTCGTCAAGAGAACGATGCGGGAAGGTTCACCCCATTGATGCTCGAGTTGAGTTTTGCGACCTTCTTTTGAACGATCGATGATCCGGTTCGAATGAGCGGCGATAGTTGAGGTCGATGGATACGATGGGGTAGCAGCGTTTGAGACGTTCTTCTTGGCAGGTAAGGGGTTTTTGGAGACGGATAATGCAGATGTCATCCCTGATTCCGTAGCACCGAGTCCTTTACCCTTTTCCCAACCGAATTTGGCCATCATGCGTTGCGCAAAGGGGAGGGATGGATCACTGTGTGGAGGAAGGGAGAGCTGAAAAGGTCAGTGAAAGCTCCCTGTTTGACCTTTCGGTCGCGATCAACTCACAAGGCCCCTTCGGCAGGCTGGTAATCGCCCATCGGCTGTACCGTACTCGGGCCGGGGGCTTCCGTTCCACCACCCCCAATTCTACTCTCTCCCATCCCCGCATTCATCTTGGCTAATCTCCCCAACTTCTCCGCTATTTCCCTCGCTTTGTTCTGCGCTTCTGAAAGCTGGACGCTGGAGGGGTCTATCCGCCCCTGGGTAAATTCGTTTGCGCTGTATGGCCTTGGAGGTTCGGATGGGGGAAGTGTCGAGGATTCTATGGCGGATGGCGCAGGGTATGTTTGAGGTATGAATGACGGAAGAGGAGGTGCGAAAGAGGGGATGAAGGTCGAAGATGGCGGGGGTGGTGGGGGCACTGCTGCTCGTGGTGGTGCTGGTGTAGCGACAGGAGGTTTGTTGGCACCACTCGACATGGCCAGTCTACGAAGGTAGGCTTCTTCACCCGTCTCTTCGCGCTTCATGGCAAATTCGGAGGCTGGAGCTAGAGCGGGGGTCGAGGTGATGGTCGTGGTGGTGGAGGAGGTTTGGGTTGGATCGGCAGAGTCGTAGAATGTGGGAGGGGCGAATAAGCGGGCTTTCTTGATGGCTGGTGGTTTCGAGGTCCAAGAGAAATGTCAGCTTAGCCTGCTCGACGCTTTCGAGGTTTGATCAGTGAGTTCACCTACCCCGGTCTTCATGCTCAGCTCCTTCCCCTTCGGACGAAGTATAGTCGCTTGACCCAGAATAGGACCTAGCTCTCCGACGAGCCCTCTCTTCTTCTTCCCTTTGTTGTCTACGTTGCTTGCGTAGACCCTGGACGTAGGCCTTGTAGGCCGACTGTCGATGCCACCCACCCCAAAGCGTCAGCGGCATAATTCTTTTCCTCTGCTCCGAACTGAGCAAAGCCCCACCTCCTTCACTCCGACTCACATAGTCGCAAGGCCTCAACGGATCATACACCACATCATCCCCAAACAACACCAACTCCTTCTGCTTCTTCGCTCCCATACCCATCCCTCCACCTCCCGAAGAAGAACCGCCAAAAGCACCCGAAGCGTAGGCGGCTTTCTTGGCGAGCTTTTTGCCTTGGGCTGTTTGGGCGAATCCGTTGACGTCGTTCTCGTCGAGGGTGATGGGTGGGGGACGGGCGATTTGGGAACGGGGTCGGATGGAGATGGGGTCGTCTTTGGGCGGTGGGAGGGATGAGGTGGAAGCTGCCGAAGCCGAAGCCGAAGCCGAAGCCAAAGCCGAGGGAGCATAGGGTTGAATCTTGATCGCTGACGTGGGGGCACCTATGCCTGCACCTGCACTGGTGATGGTAGCTGCCGATGTGGAAGCCGATATGGAGGCATACAGAGGTCTACTCGGTGCCATGGCCGTAGGTGCCTTCTTGCGTGGTACAGGGGCGAACCGTAGAGCGGCGGACCATTGCCCGTTCGACGAGGAGCCTGTCAGGTGGTTGGTGCAACAATCAGGACCACATCTCGAGCTTAAAAATAGTCATGCTATGTGCTACTGACTCGAAGGGTTGTTCTTGGGATCATGGGGACTCTGCGACGGTGATGCACCAGGTGCTGCCCCTGAAGCAGCTCCTGAGCCAGAGCCGGATGAAGAGCTCGACGGTCCACCCTTGATATCGATGCCGGCGTACAACGACATCTTGCCAAAAGGAACAGACTCAATCGGTTGAGGAGGGTGAGGGCGAAAGAGGGGAATAGGGGGCAAGGCAGACGGCTCTTGAGCACCGAGCCGGGCAGAGCACCTACGCGGGTCAAAATAAGCCTAACAAATATAATACTACCCGCGCGCGGCGAGTTTATAGGGAGCTTTTTGGAGATTTGGTCCTAGGAAGACGTTGGTACGGGCTAAGAAATATAGCGACTTGGATGGGAAGTGCGTCGCATTGGACGGAAACTGATAAGCCGTCGCAAGAGCTGAGGTTGCAGCAAGTTCGCCAGCAATTACTCCAACTAGATGAGCAGGATGATGACTCTGCGATGATGCTGCTCGAGCAAGAAGAAGAGCGTCTTAGAACTATTGCGCGCCGATGGTTTCAAGGGCGGCCTAGATCACCTGGGGAACGCACCCGGCAAACCGGCGAACCGCAAATGGAGGAGTGGGTCGAGCTCCGAATGTGGTGCACCGACGACGTTGATGTTTTTCAACGAACCACAGCGGGTGGCTTGCCGGATCACACATGGCCAGACTGCATCAAGTTGGACGCGGAACAGAGTGCCGTGCCATTTGCCAAGAACGCCGCGAGTAGCACTGTCCATCGAGCGAGTGTTTGCTGATAGGCGAGACGAAAACATATGTCACATAATTGGTGGCGGTAACGTGGTCTCATGCGCGCATAACTTGCGATGAAAGGCTCACCCTCTTTCAGATCTGCCGCTTCATTGGCCTTGAGTGTCTCATCCCAGCTCATCTTGGAAGCGAAATCAGACAAGAATGCCGGATGGATCCTTGAAGTCGTTGTAGTGAGCTGCAAACCTGAGCCCACCTATCGAATGCACGGTCGCCTTTGTCGTGAGGAAGAGCTTGTTCGCGCGGCTTTTGCAGCGGCAGAGGCGGGGGAAAATACGACTTTCACTTCGATGGTACCACCCACCATCATCACACGGTCGCCATCCGATGTTGGGGATTGGATGGCGACCGTGTGATGATGGTGGGTGGATGGCGACCGTGTGATGATGGTGGGTGGATGGCGACCGTGTGATGATGGTGGGCGGATGGCGACCGTGTGATGATGGTGGGTGGTACTATCGAAGTGAAAGTCGTATTTTTCCCCGCCTCTGCCGCTGCAAAAGCCGCGCGAACAAGCTCTTCATCGTCCTCGCCAAGTTGGGCGGATCCGAGGTCCCCCTGGTCTCTCAGGAAGTTCCAGAGTTGAGCGGCAAGTTTGGTGATGGATTGCGATTTCGACTGATCCGATTCTGAGCACGTTTGACACACCCAGGGTATGTACGAACAGACATTGCGGACGCAGCGGTAAGCATAAGCGAGAGCGTAGGAGAGTGGAGTGGGCATGACCGGAAGCGCGCGGAGGACCGACTCACCCTTGCTTGCTCGCTGGTGTAAAACCTTGATTACAGAGTCCGAAAGAAATCTAGACCACGCATTGCCCTTTGAAGCGAGACTGTTGAACTTTTTGAGGGCCTGAACGAGCCTTGCATGGGATATGCCGAGTTTCGCGGCCATCTTGAGCTCCGAGTAATATATTCGAGCGGCCCAGCGCTTCAGTGAGGTCCACTTTCTTTGACGCATACGACCGGTCGCGTTCCGATGCGAGCCATGTATGGCCGTCCAGAGCTTGATACTCTCCGATGGTCGATCGCAACATCTTCAAACTCGCTCTCACTGTCACTGTCACTGTCGCTGACGCTGTCGTCAGCCGAGGATTGACTGGAACCGCCCAAATTGGGCTCGTCAGAGTCGGAGTCGGACGAAGGGGTTTGGGGCACGGGCATGCGCCGCTTTCTCTTCCGAGTCGGGCGTGGAGACGGTGCATCCAGAATTGTACTGGCTTGTGAGGATGCTCGACGGCTTTGATCGTCCCTCCGACCTGCAAGAGGTGTGAGAGAACAGAGAATTCTTCAGCTGTCCGTCATGATTGAGTAGATAGAAGGATGAGGTCGATGACTGGCACTCTGCTCTCAGCCCTGCTACAAGGGATCTTAGTTGGCACACCAGACAAGAGCACTCACTCGGATGAGCGCCAAAGGAAATGGACTCTGCTGGAGAACCTTCCATAGATCCCACGCGTATGTCTGACGGTCGCGTCATGGTGGAGCAACACAATTAGGCCCATGAGGGGGGATGAGGCGGGGAAACGCGTCCACATACCTCCATTCGGCAATAGCATCGATGTTCGTTCAACAGGCGCAGGGAGGTTTCAACGTATTGAGATGCGGGGCGTGGCGTGGGTCAAGGGTGCGCGTTGTCGCGTTGACGTGAGTGTGCAGAGGTCAACGTGTTCACGCAGAGCGCTCGCCAATCTGAGCTGCGCGTGCGGGCGCCGCCTCAATTTTGCCTCTTCAATTACTCTCTGGGAATTGATGCAGGACTGATTGCCGCTGGACCCAAGTCGACCGTCCGAAGGGGCTTCACTAGATATACATTTTCTATACACAGTGCACACCGTTCAGAATAAGCGTTTGTCTGCTCGAGGACCGATCCAGGATTCCAGGGACCAGGACCGATCCCTCCCTCGGGCCCAATCATAGACACGGTGTGTACTCCCTCGGTCGTATCCAAACTAACGAATACAAGAAAACAGGACGAAAAGGTCTACACAGGATCTGTCGTACACATATCAGTTGATGGTATATGGAACTACACGAATTGAATGGACTGAGTACGACAAGCTGTATGACATTTATGACATAATTCGAGCTTACAAGTCTTCGGAAAGTGTTATTCGTGATGATGGTGAGTCTTACACGAACTAGTATCCCTTTTACCCTAACTAGTAAAAAAAAAGTGTGAGTTAAGGAATGTACCTAAAATCGCTATTTTTGAGTCGGTTGCGGCCCGGAGGGCCGCATGTGGTGGATGTACCAGCATACTGTTGTATCTGCCGCACCTGCCTGTGGTGTCCATGTTCCGATCAGAAGTCATGCACAAGCGCTGTGGTGACTTTTGTACTTTCCGCCCCGTTCCAACGAAGCTACAGCGCTCCCAGTATTTTCCTTCTTTTTTTCGCTGACATAACCCAATGCTTCTACTCATATTGTATTTAATGAACCGCAAGCGCGTGGCTTTGCATGATATTGCTTCTACAGCAGAGCTCCGCCTGACGCGCGAGGCGAGGGCTGGCGTCTGTCACGTGATGCGGTGCGCCGGCGGTGTCAGTGTCATTCCGGCAGTCGACCAGCGGCATTAGGGCCTGAACAACAAACCCAAGCACGTGAACACTCCTGCGCCTCTCCTTCGAACGTTTCCTTTTTCCCTCCCACTCTCATCCAATTTTATTGACACTCATTCAAGAACAAACCCTCGCCACTTTCATGCCCCGGTCCCAACGTCGCCAGGGAGAGCCATCGCAATATCGCAACCTCGCCAAGTCTTGGGCGCGAGGCTCGACCCTCCTCTTCGTCCCGCTCCGCCCGCCGTGCAGCTGTGCAGAACGGGCAGCGAGGTCAGCACGATGGCCGACCCGACGCTGAGCTCGCCCCACCGGGCTCAAATCGCGCTCAAACCCCTCAAGCCCCGCGTTTCGATCCGCGACGACCTCGGCCCCCAGACGGCCGTGTGCACCCACTGCAAGGCTCGGCACTGGGAGTGCGAAAGGTCCAAGTCGACCGGACACTTCAGCGCGTGCTGCTTGCAGGGCAAGGTGCGGCTACCTCCCCCTCCCCAGCCCAATCTCGAGTATCGGCAGCTTCTTGAAGGCTCGGATAGCGGTCAGTTGCTCCGTCCAACAACATTCGTCTGCACTGTACTCACATGCTGAACTGTGCGACCCATCTTCACAGAAGCTAAAGCGTTCCGCGAGAACGCCCGGTCGTACAACAACGCGTTGTCGTTTACTTCGCTCGCTGCCCACTGGGACCAAACTCGAGTGGGCACGCTAGGACCCCCCGTGTTTCGCGTGTTTGGTCGCCTTTACCATCGACTCGCCCTGCTGATCCCTGCCGTGAATCAACGCCCAGCCTTTGCTCAAACATGGCTCATCGACCCGGCCGAGGCGACCGACACTCGACTTGGACCCGACGGCGCAGACAGTCGCATGCAACGATCTACTTTGACCAAGCTCGAGTCCATGTTGCGTACCGGCAATCGCTTTGTGAGGGAGTTCGCATCGGCCAAAGCTCGCGCAGTTCGGGATACGGCCAAAGAGTGGGTCCTGCGCCTCTGCCTACCACCAGGCCGAGACCGACGCACCCACAACCTTCCTACGTCAAGCACGGAAATGGCGATGCTTATCTGCGATTCCGACACCAACACGGGAGATCGTGGACCGCAAGACCTTATCCTCCAGGTGCACGGTGATCGATGTCCCGATGGTCGGCTAAGTACCAAATCGTTAGCTCGCTCCATCCGTCTGCGATGCTGCGTGATCTCCTAGAGACCGAGGAGCTCTTAGGCGGGGTGACAACAATCTTTGCGGGTCAGTTGGGCTCTTTCGCCTCCGCTCTGGACAACCGCACGCTAACGAGGTTTCCAATTTGCAGGGGACTTTCGCCAATGCCTTCCTGTCGTTCCTAAAGGAACTCCCGGTCAAATCATCGATGCCATCCTCATCAAGGCAGACTTCTGGCGCGACGTTCGTGTCTTGCGACTCACCGAGAACATGCGTCTCAGCTCGAACGCTGATGCAATGGACGAGGCTCAATTGGCTCGAACGCGCGACTTTGCGGAATGGCTACTCAATGTGGGAGATGGAACTGCCAACGTGCACCCATACGACAAGATTGCAGTACGTTTGGCTCCCCTCTTTCGCCCGACCCACCGACACTAAGACCCCTTCTATTCGTTTTGCAGCTGCCTTGATACCTGCTGCTCCCGGATGGTCAAAGAATCGCCGAAGGGTTGATCAACTTCGTCTACCCCGGTCTAAGGACCGTGAACAAGGAGTCCCTCAACGCCCTGATTCAGCTGTTCTCGCGTCAGGCAATCCTAGCTCCGCATAACGCAACGGTCGATCGCATCAATGCCAAGCTGCTTGAAGAGTTCGATGGCAACTACGTCGAGTATCGTAGCGCAGACGAGGTTGTGGAGGCAGGCGAAGCTGGGGGTGGAATGGCGCCTGATCTTATTTTGCCAGAGTATCTGCATTCAATCAACCCGTTTAACTTCCCCGCGCATCACTTGCGTCTCAAGGAAGGGATCCCTGTCGTTCTTCTTCGCAATCTCGACCCAGACGCCGGCCTCTGCAACGGTACCCGCCTTATCGTCTCGCACGCAAGATCGCGAGTCATTCAAGCCATCATCTTGACCGGAGATCGAGCGGGCACCACAGTCTTCATACCTCGCGTGCGACTCGAGACAAATGCGACTAGCAGTCGCCAACTTGGTTTCACTATGCGCCGGCTCCACTTCACTCATGGGCAGCTGTATGTGGCATTGTCTCGAGCCACGAGTGTTGATCGAATCAAGGTGCTACTGCCCTCTCGCGACCCCGCCGATGATGACGACGACCTACCTGCCGTCGATCAAGCGGCAGCCGCAACCACAGTGACCCCAAACCCAGTATTCCGCTCTGTTCTCAGGGCAATTAATGGAGAATAGCTTCGATGCTGTAGTATTGGGTGTTTTACTCTCACTGAGACCATGTAAACCGTTTGATTCTCCTGCAAATTTCATCATCTCGGATCTCACTGTGACTTTTTCACATCATGTATACTCTTCAATTCTCCTGCTATTTGATTTCATCCTCCCGTTAATTTAACGGGTTCCCACTGGTATTACTTATGACCATTTGGGGTGCACTGAGCCGCAGTGGGACGGGGTGGGGAGGGCATTGGTGCACCCAACCTGTACCAACCTCCAACCGGGCCAAAAAACAGAAAAGCTGCCTTAACTCGCCCGCGCGGGGTTGCTCATTTGGCTGGGTTAACTGACCTGCCGATCTGGCGGCGACTCGCGCGGGACGCCGAAGAGTGCAGAAAACACGCCTCGGAGGTGGTTCGTGGATTCCTGCTCGGCCGCGCTCGCCCTCTGCGCTCGCACTCGCCTCAGGGCGAGCAAGCCGCGGGGAATCGACTCGCCCGCGCGCGGAGCGAAAAACATCGAAATTCATAGATCTGGGGCAGAGCGGGGCACGCCCAACAGCGCCCAACAGCGCCCAACGACTTGCGCGGCAGCTCGCGCAGCTCGCGACAGCGGCCCTCCTCTTTACCTTCACCAGCTCAGTGCACTCTCCAACCGAGTACGACTTACGCCCCAAGCTGAGCCCCACGCATTTCGCAAGTCAATCCATACGCCAGCAGCATGGCGAGCGAGGCCACTGCCCCTCTGATCGTGCTGGCCACGCGTGCTCTGGCCAGCTCGAGCACGCCCCCACATGCGACCACCGACACACGCCCACCCACAGCCAGCGCTATCGCACTACGCGTACTGCAGGCTTTCCTCATCGTGGACATCACCGTCAATCTTGTCTACGGCACTCGCACGCGACTATGGATCATCTGCGCCTTAGCCCTGGCACGGATCATCACCGTCGTCGTCCTGATCGCCCTGCATACGCGCCAACTCGGTCTGAGCGCCGGAGCATCGCACACTCCGTCGCAGTTGCACACACCTCGTCGAAGCCACCACCACCATCATTCATCACGCCACCGTATCCACTGGATAGGTATCCACGTCCTCGTCGCCCTCCTTGCTTGTCTATGGTACCTCAACGAACTCGTACAACGCCAAATACTATTTCCCACTCGGCACGTCGCCTTGAACCTCTCCGCTCTGGTCAAACAATTCATTCATGACCCAAGGGCGTTCTACCCGAGTCTCTCCCTCGGGTTCGCTTTGATCGAATACGGCGCATTCATTTTCGTGAATCGACCGCAACTTGCTTTGTCTTCAACACCACGAACAAGAAGAGCTACCTTCGGATCCGTGAATGCCGAGGCGCGCAACCGTCCCCGAGTACGAACTGACTCGCCCCATCAACCCGATTCCGAGCTTTTCGCGGACGACCAGGCCGACTCCGACGTGGAAAATTACGCCACAGAAACAGATACCAACCCCGATACGGAAACAGAAACGGACACCGAAGCCGAAGCGGACGAGAATGAAATCATCGACGTACCCAAACGAGGCAGTGCAGGCGGCACAACAGGAGCCTCTTTGCGTAGTCGAGCAAGTCGAGCAAGTTTCTTCGCCTCTGCAGCAGCGGAGAATGGGTCATTTCCTAGAGCGGTCGAGGAAGATGTTGGATTTGGCGTTGCGGTGAGAAATCGTAGTGTTTCGACGAGCTCCCAGGGATTTAGGGTGTCGCAGAATTATGGGGCGCTGTCACAGTCCAATCGATCGTTTGGTGAGTTTGCTCGATTGGACGGCGGCTTCTAGGGGAAGCGCTTGGGCGCTGATGGGTATTCTGATCTTTTCGACGGTAGGCGGTATCTGAATGAACTGGCCATGCATCGTATTCCAATCTGCTGTTGTAAAAATCACATTTACCTGCATTCAGTCGCTTTGTTCGTCATGCTGAGATATCGGATTCGATCGAAGCGGCATTGCGAGTGGCGAGCCTTATAAAACCCTGAAGCCTAGGCGCGAGATGCGAGTAATGAGAGCCGAAGAAGATAGTAATGATAGTTGGAGAAAGGAACGGGAGGCTATCGAAGCTACCGAGCGACCTAAACCAACCAATCCGCCTCGATCTTCCTCAACGGTTGGCTCTCTGCCGCTTTCGACATCCTGTCGGGCGTTCGGCAAGGTGATCCCCTGGCTCCGTCTCTCTTCGTTCTGGCGATCGAAGGTTTTGCCTGTCAGATTCGACTGAGAGTCAAGGGCATCGAGATTGCGGGCCTCCAAAACATTCGAGAACTCCTCTTTGCCGACGACGCTTGCTGCGCACTCCACAACCTCTCGGACCTCGACCACCTCAATCGGGCGATCGAGCTTTACGAACGGGCAAGTGCCAGCAAGCTCAGCTACGCCAAATCTTTCCTCTACCCCCTTGGAGCTTTTCGGGATCGGCCGATCGCCCCAGATCTCGGGACCTGGCGTCTCAGCGATTCGCAGTTTCGCTACCTTGGTATTCAGGTCGGGGTGGAGATCGCCGCCGAGGATGCAGGCTGGGAAGATGTCAAGGCCTCGACCATCGCTCGGATACGCTCAATTCCGATGTACGATCTCCCATATGCAGCCAAGTGTTCGATCATCAACATCTACTGCTATACAAAGATCCTGTACTACAGCCGATTCCTCCCCGCCCCCAAGAGCGTTCTCAAGGAGATCGAGGATGCGGCCATGCTCGCCATTCACGGTCGAGCGTCGGATGGTACCCAGCGACGTCCGAAGGTCTCCCGGTCGCGCCTCTGCACCCCTCTCGATCACGGCGGCTTCGGCTTGATTGATCTGCCTCGGCGTCTAGCGATCGATCACGCGAAGTGGGTCTTCCAGCTCCGGGCCCCGGACGGCTGCTTCACACGCCATCTCTTCGACATCCGCATTCGCCTCCAGGCACCGAACGAACCGACCCCTTTCACCTTGTCCAGACCGGCGCCCAACCAGCATCGTCGCCCTTGGATCTGGATCTGGTGGGCATACTTTTGCCATCCTCCCCCGAAGTGGAACCATGCGGTGAGAAAGACGAGAAAACTTCTTCCTGCACGTTGGGTCCGATACTTCGAAGCCTGGGCGTCGGTGACCACGCTCAATCCCCCTGAACTCTCCAAGAGCCAGAACCTCGAGCAATGGGCAACGCACGTACTCTACTTCCCAGCGGGCCACGGAATACAACTCTCGGTAAACCCGACGCTTTTTCGAGGGCCCGATAGCGAGGTGATGACCCCGTCTTCGTTTGTGAACGCGTCCAAACGCCACCAAGTCTTCATCTTCCCTCCTATCTTCCCCAAGGGACACCAGAAGGTATTCGATCTGCCTGAGCAACGTTGGAACGCTTGGTGGAAGGCTTTGCGCAAGGTTCGCCGGGTTCACTCGGACGCAGAGGATACCGGCCACCTTCTCTCCCTGGGGTCCCTCCATCCGGGCAGCCAAGTCGCCTCCCCAACCAGCCCTCACCCCAACAATCGATCGGCCTCCTGTGTGATGTGCCTCTCGGAAGCACCCGAGTGCCTGGCCCACCTCGCGGTCGGCTGCCCATTTGCCCGGCGTCTCTGGTCTGCTCTGTCCCTGACCCCCCACCCAGTCTTTGTGGATTTTGTATGTCCGGTCGTGTCTCGCTCGGAACGTCGCCTGGTCGAACTACGAGTCCTCTTCTTTCACTCGATCTGGAAGCTCTGTCGCCGTCGCCGATTCTCGTCGGATCTTTTGGAACCGATCACCGAAACGGACTTCGAGGGGCTTCGAGCCTCTATTCAGGAGTCCAAGGGTCACCTAGTGTCTCTGTAAGCCACCAAAGGGGGTTTTAGTGGGTATGGTTGATCCTGGTTCAGGGTCAATGAGTCCTACACTACTGGCTTCTACCAGTGTGCGTAACAGCATTCCCTCCGACTTTTCCGAAGATTTCTAGGTATTAATATAATTATGCTGTTAATGAAGTCTATCAAATAAAATAAAAGCGCGCGCGAGGCAGGCTCGAGGCACGCGAGGGGCCGATATCAACAACCAGTAACTAGTCATTATCAGAAAATCAAGATGAGACAGCAATATGTTCTCTGACAGACCCTACAGCCCGCGAGTAGACCGTACCGCGGAATGTTTTCCTGCATTCGAAGGCCCCACGACCTGTCTCCCCCCGGCGTAGCTTCGATCGCCGATACTTGAGCCCCCAGATGATACATCTCTGCCAGAGAAGTGAATATATGCACGACGCAAGATTAAACCGTTGACATACACTTGACTCTGACTCATATCTCACGAGATCGAACCGCTGACCGAGAAGCACCGTGGCTTTCGAAGAGTCAAAAGATCGCGCTAGGGTGAATGACATCCGGACCTTCTGAGATGGTCACTTCCGATGTGAGCCACCGGCGCGAGCATGTCCAGAGCTTCCTCTCTCTCCCTTCTCTTCTCACTGCTCTTGTTATTTGCAACGTCCGACTCCTCGTCCGAATGCGAGGTATACTGGGAGCCCCCGTTTTGTTTGCGCCGCCGCTTCGCTCCACTTCCTCAAATAGTCATGGCTCGCAACTTTCTCGTCTCCCTCCTTGCGCTCGGTGCACAATTGACCTCGGTGATCACGAGTACAGTTAGTGTGATCAAAAGGCCCAGTCTCAACCTGTGGAGAATCCACGACATGTGATTTCGACGATCGCCATGACCAAGGGGCCTGCCAGTGGTCGCGACTCATAGTGTGGGTGACTGAGGCACTGCACGTTCATCTATAGTACACCGGATCAGGGATAATGTTCTCACTCTCTTGGTAGTCGCAAGTTGGCTTCCCCTCCAGGCCAAGATATCCTTTTCGACGTCACCGATTTGGCTTGCGGAGCTGACATCAATAATAGCGAGGGGTAGATCCACCTAAAGTTGCCGATTCGTCGAATGCCCGCAGTGCAAAGCCGCCCGCAGGCTGCAGCCCCTTGAGAACAATTTAGCTGTAGCTAATCGAACTTGCGATTTTCATGCTATAGACCGTCCATATGATCCCTCTTTTACGAAGCGAAACGCGAACGGCCGAGCCGGGGACGAGGAGCTTGAAGCTCAAGCGACCACTCCCTACAAGAACCCCGTAGGAAATAGCTTGGAGCTGGAAAGAGTTCACCAAGTGGATACTTTACAAGTAACCCCCAAGTGCGACAAAGGATGCTCTAGCGCCGCAACGCCGGGTGCTGCCTCCCGCCCGCGAGGAGGAAGAAAGGGGCTCTGTCCGACCTTCCCACCAATTTGCCAGCTGGTCGATGCCTGACGGCCCAAGTGAACCTCATCTCACCTGTACGCTGCATGATACACCTGTTTATACAACCTATGACATTTCGGTCTCCTTCAGATAGAGGTCAGGTTGCAGAAGCTCGGTCTCCACGGCGAGACATGGCAGTCATTCACTCAGGTGCATGTTGATGGACTTGGCGGATCCTAGAACGAGATTCGGAAGCTGAGCACCTGTTAGCCGACAAATTCAACTTTAGGAAAAGAGGTGTGAGAACCGAGGGCCGAATCGAATGCTCCAAATTAAACCTTATGCTTCTGCAACAGTGTGTGGTGGTGCCGAGTCAAGAAAGTTACGCGGCAGCCAGTTGTCAGTCCTCGGTTGCCTTTTGTGTCGCCGAAAGAGTACGGCGGTGTGGGGGCCGAAATTTCTTCAAGTCGGGGGGCTAAGCCCGCGGCCGGAGTTCGAGAACTACGCCGCGGGTCCAAGTCATGTGAGCTAATTCCCGTGTTTCCACTTTCGGTTTGGTCATCGTCGATCCCATTTGATTTCGTCGCGCCTTCTCGCAAGAAAACTCGCCTCGGCCCGTCGAATGTCCGTCGTCAGCAGCTGACGTCGTCATTTTCGAAGGCCGACGACCGCGACGAACTGTCTCGGATACACACCGCTCACTTCCATCTTGCCTTGTTACCCCCACCTCCACCGCCTTCTGACCCGAGTGGCCGACGCCGTTTTCTTCGACTCTCGACTTCTCTTTCTTCTGTTTCTTCTTTGGAGGGACTCATTCGTTTGAGATTCCTGTCCGACCTTCCCGCTACCTCGAGAAAGTCGGCGGTCACGCGGTCACGTTTGACGCGGAAGACAGCCTGAAGTCCCCCAGTACCACTGCAGCTTGTCTCGCTCGCCTCGCCAACGCTTGTCCGCTCACACGGAGTCAAGTGGATCTCATTCTTGATTGACGATGGTCTGGTGGCCCTTCTCATCCACGAATGGAGGAGGTTCGAAGCTGCCGGCGACGGGATCGAGCGCCGTCGATGAGGCGCCCGATGATCCGATCGCGTCGACACAGGGACAGCGTCGCTCCATTAGCGCGTCGACGGCCAATGGGATCGACGGCGTTCATGCGGTTCCCCACGGCACCACTCGAAGCCGACGAGCCTCTGTATCTACCAGGTTAGTGTCAACCCCTGTCATCGATCTCGATCTTGCTGTGTCTTGACGCTTTGCGTCGTTGCGGAGGCTTTCGTTCGCCGCCGGCGCTCAGCCGACCCACGGGCTTGTTTGAGCCTACTGAGCGCCCCACGCGCACTGCCCAGTCGCCGCAGGGCGTGGGCGTGTTTCAATCACGCGCAAGTCGATTGAGACAGATCGAAAAGCGTGGGGTTGAGGTGAGCAAGATCATCGAGGCCATCGTAGCGACCGACAATCACTTTGTCCGATAGCACAAAAATGAGTCGAGCTACGGACAAAAGATGAAGGACTTGTCACACATTCTGCGCGACGCTCTGATCATGCTGAAACTAAGTCGCACCCCTCCTTTTTTGGTGAACCGCCCGGCCCCCGCCGTCACGTGCTCACTGCTGCCTATAGTCAAGATCCGAATCGACGAGGCCAGCAAGGGAACGCGAGCATGGCCGCAACCTGGGCGACCTTGCTCGAGCCCTTCAATAGAAGCCACGAACTACCCCCTCAAGCCCGTACGGACCCGCATATCCCCCAGCGCGAACAAGAGCCCATGACGTTGACCAAGTTGTGGCAGTATCTTCCCTTCCTCGCCGTACAAGGTCAGCATTTGCCTCTCTCTTCCCTCTAAAATTTCGTGGAGTTCTATTCCAAGACTGACATCATTATTCTCGAACTGATCACTAGGCACGTCTTTAACGAAAGCCTTCATCAACCATCACCTTTATGGACCGCCGAAGCCATCGTGGGGCATCGAGTTGACGCTTTTCACGGCGCTCTTGCGCGAGGTTGCCGCTTACTCGCATCTCTCGTCACTTTCTCGCCTGAGGTGAGCTTGAATTCCTCTGATATATTAACTTGATCCATAACTTATGCGAACTGCCTTCACACAGGGATGTTGTTAACCTAGCACCTTTATTGCCGACGCCGAAAGATGGAATCGTAACCCCCATCTCGTTCCGCGTCAAGCGTCGCAACCTACGAGGGTTCCTCGCCGAAGCTGATGCAGCCGAAGACGGAAAACGCATGATCACGGGTGAATGGGTCATCAACAAGCGTTTGTGGCGGCGCATGCAGAGCGAATACGCGGTCAAGAAATCGGTCGATCAGGACGCGCGGGTCATCCTTTACCTCCACGGCGGCGCCTATTACATTATGAGCGCGGAAAGCCATCGCTTCCTGACCATCTCTTGCTCGCGGTACCTCGAATCGCGAGTGTTCGCCATCAACTACCGACTCGCACCCGAGACGCGGTTTCCCGGCCAACTCCACGACGCTGTCTCGGCTTACATGCGGTTGATCATCGACCTCAAGATCCCGCCTGAAAACATCCTGGTCGTCGGTGACTCGGCCGGTGGTGGACTATCGCTGGCCCTGATGATGTACCTGCGTGACGAAGGGTACCCTTTGCCTTCGGGTGGAATCCTGATGAGCCCTTGGGTCGACTTGACCATGTCGTGCGAGAGTTGGACGACGAACCGCTCGTTTGATTATCTGCCCTCCCCAAAGACCGACGATGCGCTCAATCCCGTCAAATGTCTCCTCGGCGCCGAGGGAATCCTTAGTCAGTCTTGCTGTTCCCGCACGGTACTCACATCAAGTGCGGTCACTGATTCTCTCGAACCATACAGAATACCTCACGCACCCTTACGTCTCTCCCTTGTTCGGTGACTTCGATCGATTACCGCCGCTGCTCATCCAGGCCGGCGACGCCGAGGTCCTGCGCGATGAGATCACGCTCTTGGCGCACAAGGCCTCTCTCGCTGGTGTCGCGGTCGAACACGAGATCTTTGAAGACTGCGTGCACGTCTTCCAGGCGTTCTTATTCCTCGAGGCATCGCGCAAGGCGTTCCAGAGTCAACGGTCTTTCGTCAAGCACAAGCTGCCGCTGTTGAAACAGGCCAAGAATGTCGATTTTGGCCAAATCGATCGCGACATTGCGGCGGATGCGCATCAGGTCGACGAGCGAGGACACGCGAATGCGACCTCTTTGCCTGCATCGCCGAGTCCAACCACAGGGCATAGTCAGCTGCACCCCGAGCCGGACGAGGTCGAGAGCGACGATTCGGACAGTGAGAGGCTGTCGGGCAACTCGACACCCGAGGGAACCGCTTCTCCGTCTGCGGCTGATGCAGGGGCATCCGACCCGACGAGCGTTGATATAGATCTGGCACCATCCGAAGCTTCCACTTCTACTTCCACAAGCACGAATGCAAACAGCGCGCAACCGGGACCTTCCCTGCGAGCCTACACTTCTGCTCGCAACCTCGGCATGAGCAACCTCAACCTCTCACCGAGCGCGGACGGGAACGACGGGAACGAATCGAGCACAAGACCTCGCCCGTCGATTCGAGCGATGAGTTCGCTACACAGTCGATCATCGTCGCATCCCGATCTGAGACATCTGTTGGAGGAATACGAAACGAGTGGACCGAGGCATGTGACGAAGGTGTTCAGTTCTTCGAGAGGAGGGCATACAACACCACCCGTTCACGGGGCCTCGGTTGCTTCGTCAATCGCTTCCCTCAGGGCCATGGAGGGTCAAGACGCCACCGTCATGTCGCCAGATGAGGCGGAGCTACTGGCCAGGTTGGAAAAGGAACGGCAAGATACTTTGAATGCGGCGGCGGCGAGTGGAAGTACATCGGCCCCGTTCTCGGACGAGATGGTGGCGACAAATACGAGCACGCCCGACCGCAAGCGAGCGCCTTCCTTCATGGGCGATTCACCAGGATTCAATGGATTTACCTGATGAAGAGCGAGGCAGAGATATCTAACGATCGAACTCCCGGTGTATTTGTGGTGGACTCGACTCGAGTTGAGGATTAACTCACTGTCTGCCTCGGTCGACATATGTAACAGACTCTCATCCATGGTTCCTGCTTCTACATCTTCTACATCTTCTACATCTTCTACATCTTCTACATCTTCTACATCTTCTACATCTTCTACATCTTCTACATCTTCTACATCTTCTACATCTTCTACATCTTCTACATCTTCTTGTTTTCCTAATTCTAGATGCAAAAGTGTCTCATTGTAGTCCCCAACTTGTTATTTCACAGTGTGACTTGATACAGTGTTTACTGAGTCAGGTGAATTCTTAGTTTACGCTGAGGATTATAGCCTGGTCGCTAGCGGCGAGAGTGGCGGCGCGCCTCAAGCCTCGCTCAGCTCGCGGTCCTTGGCTAAACACGCCACGCGGCACTACGTGTTAAACTACATATACCCATAACTACGAAATGCACCTCTCCTCGTCCACCTCCAGCCTCCCAGCCGCTCTGCGCATCCCTCTCTCTTCCCCCGCCACGTTCGAAAGCATCGCGCGACTCCTCAGCGATCGCGAACGGAATCGATCGCGCATAGCCCAGCACCTCGCCTATGCCCAATTGCAACGAAGACAACAACGAGTACATGAGGCAGAGGAAGAGGATACTTTGTCGGGTGAGGAAGGGGATGGGGTGGAGGGGGGCATGTTCAGTATGAGTGCGGGTTTAGAGGAAAGGAATCTGGATAAGAATCGATGTAGGTTTACGGGAAAGTCGTGACATAGACTCATTCTTGGACAGGGATGGATGCATACTCAATCATTATACTCGATGTAGATCGGGATATAATATGCTACAACCCGACTCGGATATTACTGCCTCCCGGCGCCGAACGAAGTGCAGGCTCCGCATCCGTTGCTGCGGACACCTCGGCGGACCGAGATTATATCAATGCTTCACTGGTTCAAGAACCGGACTTGGGGCTGCTTCCACCAAATGGAGGAACTGCACATCGTAGGCGGTGGTGGGTTGCCGCTCAGGTCAGTCCGGGTTGATGCGCCTCCTGTTTCACTCGAGTTGAGCCCCACATGGGGGTCCCCGACTCGAGAGGCGGTGCTGATCAATGACATCATCGTGCCCTTGGCGACTACTCTATGCAGGCGCCGATTCAAAACACGCTCCACGCTTTCATCTCGATGCTCCTCACTCCACCCGTCTCGCTCGAATCAACCCGAAATGCCGTCCCTCCTTTACCGCGAATCAAGACGATCGTCCAATTGACCCCCTTGGTCGAACAACTGCGGCAGAAATGTCATCCCTATTTCCCCAATACCATAGGCGAAACATGGTTCCTCCAACCTGATGAAGCGGAGAATGAAGGGGAAGGACCGGAGGATGTTTGGGTTCGTTTGGAGGGTAAAACAGAGAGGGAGGATGGTAGCCGAGAGTCCGAGTTGAGGATTGGGAGGAGAGGGCAGAAGGAGGAGGAGGGGCATCCGGTGACGCATGTGGAATATCGTGGGTGGAGTGATCATGGTACGTTAGACGTATATGTGAGAAGTGCCGAATTGTATCGGTGCGGTCGACTAAGTTTCTCTCTCGCCATTGTTCACTCAGGTATTCCCGAGGACTCGGGCCACCTCATCAAATTCATCCGCTCGACATTCGACGTCAACGACGCTTCGACATCTGCAAACGAAGACGTACCTCCAATCATGGTCCACTGTTCCGCGGGCGTAGGTCGAACAGGGACCTACATCACCCTTGCCTCTTTACTCCCCTTCCTCGAAAACTCGTTTCAAGCATCCCCAATCAACTCCACCTCCCCCTCCTCTCGGTCACACCCCTTAGGCTCGACCTATCCCATCCCTCCTCCCGTAGAAGTTTTAGATCGTGACTATGTTGGCGAGACAATCGATCATCTCAGGGATCAACGCTGTACGATGGTACAGACCGTCGCTCAGGTCAAGTTCTGTTATGAGGCGTTGGCGAGGGAATGGAAGGTGTTGCATCCTTGACAAACGATCTGTCCTTGGAGTAATGTGATTTTTACAACAACAGTGGACTGACTACGCGCGAATGTGAAGGCGCAGGTGAAGTCGGTCGGACCAATAAGACTTGGCTGATGCTCTAGCCAGCCTTGGCCTTCTTCGCCCTCCTCTTCTTGGACAGTCTTTTCCGACCCAGCGATGTCCCACCCGAAGGAGCAGCCTCGTTCGGACCCATTTCCTTCTGCGCCTCGCCCATCTTGACCGCCTTTCGTTTCGGCAATTTGCGAACCCCTTTATCCTCCTTTAAAATCGGCTTGACCAACAACCTCTTCTTAAGATCACATCTCAAACCCTTTCTCTTCAAGTAATGATGTTTGATCGGTTTAGTCGATTTGGCCAGTTTGCTCGGATCTTTAGATGGTTCGGCAGTAGGTGCGGGAAGGGTGGTGTCGAGGCGGTAGTCGAAGTAGGCTACGCGGGGGAATCCGTCGGAGGTTGAATTGGGTGCTCGAACGAGTCGACGATGGGTCACTCGTTCGGGGTGGAGAGGACCCTGATAGCGATCAACAAGGGGAAGGTTAAGGGTGTCAGAGAGAGAGAGAGAGAGAGAGAAAGTTGGGGGGAGTGGTTCGTCCGGCGAAGACTAACCCAAATCGTCTTTGCTTCTAGTATCGTCGATCCGGGGATGCAAACGGATTTGATAGCCTTTTGTCGAGCCTTGTATACGGCTTTGGGTTCATCTTCGACAGTCCTGTTTCGCATCGTTTTTGTGGGAATCAGCTCTGATCCTGACGGAGACGGTTGGGTTTGATAGGGGCCGTGGAATAAACGGACCTGATCCTCAGATCGGCTACGGTCGGCCAACGCTCTTCGGCTTCTTGAAGAACGATCTTGGTCGGTGCGGCTGAACTGAAAAGACGAAATACTGCAGGACGTGTCAAAGCGAATGAGGTCGGGGGTGAGTTCGTCTGCGAAGCGAGAGGCCGTCCTCTCCAGTTCAGGCCGGGTGGAGCAGCTCGGGCTTACCGACCGAGGATTCAGGCTGAAGCTCATCCTCTTGGTCGTGTTTGGCCTTGACGGGTTCGAGCGCTTTCGTGGGCTCGACGACGGGTTCAAGGTCAAAGAGGGACGAGTTGAGCAGGTACACGTTGAGCAGCTTCAGTCGTTGGGCAGCCGCTGTAGGGTCTTGATCTTGAGGAGCGTGGTGTTCATTTTCGCTGCTTGATGATCGAGATGACGAGGAGGAGGTCGCCGTCGCCATCTTGGTGGCCCTCAGCGCCTCAGCGTTGAAAGGGAGCGAAAGGCAACGAATGGTTGTCCTCATCTGAGCTCCAGTTTGAGCTTGGACCCCCTCGTCGCCTGTGGCTCCCTAGGCCGTCACGCGTCTTTGCTGAATGATGCGGCAGGACTCTGACCTTGGAAATTTAAGAAGTTGGGCTTCAAGCAGCCCCTTCTACTTCCAGCGAAATTCTCAGGATGAGAAGCTCCGTGTGTACCGTGCACCAAGGAGCGATATAAGGCTATTATTACGGGCTCGCTGGCGACCCGCGGTAAATCTCGGAGACGACTCATGCCCGCGCGCCTCGACCGGCGCCGCATTACAAAGCAGATGTGACGATGCCACTCGGCCCGGCCGCTGCGAAGGTTGGCGTCGGATCGCGATCTGGCAGCCTCATCTCGCGCATCACATCGTCATCGTCGGTAGGGAGGGCTCGGCATCGACTCGACTTGTTTGGTTGCCTCCTACCTTACGTCTCACCTTCCAGTCGATTCGACGTCTCAAGCTACCCTCTCCTATTTGCTTTAGACTTCCGTGATCTTCCTGCTACCTGCCACGCCCACCCGCGCTCCGCTCTCTTTCCGCGCCGGCTTGCCGAAAACTTCCTCTCCGCTATCATGACCGAGTCAGCCCCATCTCAGCCGTCCAACTCGGCGGCTTCCGGATCCCCTCCTCCCGATGGACCGATTCTTCCCATCGCTCATCCTCACCCCGATGCCAAGCCACCGACACCTCACGAGCTTACATCGGAACAGACCGAGTTTGTCCACAAGCTCATTGCGCGATTCAATGAACCCGGCTTCGGGCTTCCGACCACGCTCAAAGCCTGGAGACCTCCCTCGTGTGGATGGTTCGGATCCTTCAGCGGAGGAGGAGGAGGAAACCAAAGCTCCACTTCCAGTTCAGCAAGTTCGACCTCGTCCGCGAACGAATCGATCCCGCTTACGGATGTGGAAAAGTGCTATTGGTCGTGGGAACAGTTCCAACGCGTCGCGAGGGCCGTCAAGTGGGATTATCCCGCCGCGATCAAACGCGCCGAGGAGATTCTGATTTGGCGACGAGAATTCGGCGTCGATTCCATGACCGCCGAGCAGGTGTCGCATGAAGGAGAGACGGGCAAGGAACTTTCGGTGAGTGTTGGTTCGATGCTTCTTGTCCCTTTTTTAGGGGCCACGATGTCGTATTCAGACCTTCTCACGTGTCTGACTCTGGCTTCTTCCTTCCTCTAGTTTGGCTACGACTTTGCTTCAAGACCCATCTTATACATGCACCCGTATCGACAAAACACTAAAACCTCGCATCACCAAATCGAGTTCGTTGTCTGGTGTCTCGAACGCACGCTCGACCTCGCGCCCGCGACGAACCCCCCGACCGAGATGTTGTGCTTGTGCATCGACTTTGGCGCCAGTCGCAACGTCAAGACACCACCGACCTCTCCGCGGACGGCCAAGGAGGTGCTCAAGATCTTGCAGACCTACTACTGCGAGCGATTGGGCCGAGCTATCTGTGTTGATGTACCAGGGTAAGAATTATCGGCTATATCCAGAGTCGGAATTGCACGGACTAATCTCGAAACTCCGAATCTACGCGCCACCCCAGCTTCTTCTGGCCATTCTACACGCTCGTCAAACCCTTCGTCGATCCCCGAACCAAGGACAAGATCCGATTCCTCAGCGACGCCGATGCGACGGACCTCATCCCCGCCTCTCAATTGCAAACCATGTTCGGAGGTGAAGTCAATCTTGAATACAATCACGAGGCCTTCTTCCCCGCCTGGACCAAGATGTGCGAAGAAAGGCGGGCGGCGAACTTGGACCGTTGGAGGAAATACGGGAAGAGGGTGTGTGGGCTTAGTGAACTGATTATTCGAGGGGCTCAGCTTCCTGAGGGGGGAGAGGAGAAGGACGTCGAGAGCAAGGTTGAAGTTGATAACAGTCCAGTTAGCGCCACGACCACGATGAAGGACGACGCGTCGGTCAAGGACCTCAGTAACGGCGTCGACAAGTTGGAAGTGTCTTCGACACCACAAGATGTGGAGGGGACGCTTGCACCTGCTTCGACGAAGCCGACCGAGTTGGGGGGCGTGCTGGAGCCCGTCAAGTCAGCGCCTTTCGTCGACGCCCCTCTTGCTTCCCAATCCGCAGTAGCTAGAGCCGTTGAACCTGCCGCCTAGCTTGGGTTAGCATGGTAGACGGCATACATTTTTTTGTGTTTCAGAGCATCTTCAACTATCCGACGCTTCGCTTGTCGGCGTCTCGTCTCGCATCTTCTTTCAATACCAGATGCTTCTCTCCTGTCTGTAGCGCTGCGTCTGATTGCAATCGTGTACCGCATAATATTACTCCCTTCAATGTTTACTCTCTTCCCGCTCTTCCCGCTCTTCCCGCTGAGGCGGTCTTCGACCACGTGTTCCAAGTTCCCGCAATCGTCGTTTGTGCGTTTTGGTACGAGGGTGAGAGTCCCAGAGACGGTCCTCGACGAGGAAAGGGCGAGAGATATCGTCGGTGCAGATTGGGCAGGCTCGTTTTGGACGGGCGGGGGAGCTGTTGGAAAAATGAGGGATCATCAGAGGGCGGGAACAGGAGTAGTGGCTAGTTAGAGGAGGTGTACTGACCCTGTATCGCTGACGGAGAGATGTTCTCGAGCGACGGGAGACAGTAGGGCCGGGTCGGTAAGGGGTTCGTCATTGAGGAATGCTGTGCAGATTCATGCGCACAAGATCAGCTGATGATTGAGAGTAGAATACATTTCTACATTTCTACTGACCTCGTAGATACTCGACGGCAGGTTTGTGAACGTTTTCCTCCCAGTTTTCCATATCTGATCACCTATCAAGAATCAGCGCCGCGGCCCGGTTGCCAAAGCTTGCCACCACTGAATTTCACCTGTCTCTGTCACATCAAGCAGCACGATAGTCATCGCATCCTGGTTCTCCAACTCCTTGATCGCGGGTAACAACTTGCTCTTGATCCATTTGACTTGTTTCTTTGCATATTGGCGCGTCGAGATCTTCATCCTTTCGACAGCTGCATCGAAAAGGCATTTTGAATCGATGGAAGAATCGTTTTTGGAAGCGAGGTAGGGCGAAAATTCTTTATAGCCTGTGGAGAGCGAGATGGTTCAGATTTTGCACTGCGCTGAGTCTGGCTCGACGCCGGTACAGCTCGGCTGCTCACCGATTGCTTGATAGACCCCTTTAGAGTAATCGGTCTTGTCGGAACCTTCGCCTCCTTTCCGATGTGCAAGAGCCCACATTTGCTCGATCTCTTCCAAGAGACCCGCCTGTACCGAACGACTGTATTAATATACATACATTGTCCGTCTGAGTGGGAGCGTTGACTAACTTGGAGCATGCGATCGACCCGCTCGTCCAGTCGCTTCGAAAGCACCTCGGGTTCAGCATACGGCCAAAAGATCAAAGTTGGGAACCTAGTCCGAAGGAAAATAACCGTATCAGCTATCATTCCTTGGTAGATTTCCTGATAGCGCTTTGAGAGCAACCCCTGACCTTGCCTGTCCACGTCCCTTTTGATTCTGTTCCTGCATGACATCATCCCATTGCCTTCCCTCCCAAACAATCTCGAGCGCTCGCCGGACTTTACGAATATCCCTCCAATGCCATCGTTCTGCACTACGCGGATCGAGGCGGTCCAAGAGGTCGTAGAGAGCTGGAGCGAAGTCCGATGGGGAACGATAAGGTTCGGGGACGAGCCCAAGAGGGAAATTCGGAGGGAACGAATCGGGGGTCGAGGTTTGTGGTAGGCAGGGGAGGGCGAGGAATAACTGCAGGAGTTCGGTTGGTAACGCATGAATACGCTCGACTAGTTTGGGAGGGAAGTGGTCCGTTGCTGAGATGGGTAGGGGTTCGGTAGGAGTCGTCCTTGGGATCGAAAAGGCCGGGGTATCCGAAACGAGCTGGTTCGGAAAAACAAGGTGCTGGAGGTAATACGTCGTGCCTCCCACAACAATTGGTAGTGTGTCCCGATTCCGCATATCATCGATCTGTCCGAAGCCCTCCGCTGTATAGATCAGTACCATCCTTCCAGCGTCTGTGTCGACGGAAGGGACCGACCAAACGAAGCGCATCCGCCTGGAATTCATTGATGCTGTATTCCTGACCCGGTTCGAGAAAGGCCATCAGATGATGCCTGATACCTTGCATCTCTTCGACGGACGCTTTGTTGGTGATGAGATCAAGCCCTTTGTACACTTGCATCGAGTCCGAGTTGATCACTTCAGCTCTCGAGTTCGACGACGACGAAAGAGCCATGGACGCCACAGCTTGAGCCAGTTCGACGCCGAGCTTGGTCTTGCCTACACCTGTTGTTCCTACGACGGCGACGACATGGCGGCGCTGTGCAGCCAGCGTGCTCATCGTGCGCAGGACGGTCTGCCGGACGCGTTGCAAGACGATGGACGAGGCACGTGATCTGAGCTGCAGAATTCCGGATCGAGCTACTCCAGAGATCATGCGGTGAGCGAGTTCCAGTACATGAAAGTATGTAAGCGTGGTTCACCGCATCATTGGTGGCTTCGGAGATGAGGACCACACGGTGGAGCTGGGCAAGGATTCAAGTAGCGGCGGCTTCGAGTGATCACCGTCGTGGGCGCGGGTTGATCCCTGAGGTTGATCTCGGCTTCAAAAGCATATTCGCTGAGTCGCTCCTCTGGCATTGGAAATGGATGTACCAGCTGCCGACCAGACAGGCTCAACGTCTATAGGATCGCTTGCTTGGTGCTTCTCTCCCTACATCTTTGCCCCCTTGCTTGTCACGTCAACGAAAATGAAGCTCGTAGCCGGAATTCAGTCGCAAAAAATGGCCCGCGTACGAAAGGTCTTCTTAACAAACAAACGGACAACCACCTCTTAGTCCGCAGAGCTACAAACATTGGCGGCTCGGAGCAAGAGATTGTGTAATAACTGTCGTCCGCGCACCCTTTCCACCCATACAGTCGCGATCATTGCTTGAAGTCACGCGCCGCGTGATCAAAGGCAAGCAGGTCAGCGACCGAGGCACGGGGGTCGACCATGCGCTCGCTTCCAGGTTGACTGTGGCCGATACCAATCTCGGTTCGCATGAGTAAAGATACCCGAGGGACCGACTGAGCGAAAGTGTACTCACTGCGATGGGATCCCGGAAAAATGGCGCTTGGCGAGAGGAGATAGACAAGTCGGATCAGGGAGTGGCTCGTTTGCTAGGAAAGCTGAGAGCGAGAGATCAAGCGTCAGCCTCGGCTGGGGACGATAAGAGAGAGATCCCGAGTTCGAGCGCGTGTGGACCGCTCCAACAAGGACTCACCACGCAGGTATGCTTGAGCCGGTTGTCGAACGTTTTCCTCCCACCGGGTGAGGTCTAGCCACGCGGAAGAAGGATCCGACCGCGGTTCCGTTAGTAGCGGGCGCTATGCCGGATGTGGAGGACGACCTTTGTCTTGGCCCAACAGCACCGTGGATTTGTCAAATACTTAGACTCACCCGTAGCATCAAGCATTACCACAGTCACTTGGGCAGGATCTTGAAGCCCCTTGACTATCGGCAAGAGCGTGTTCTTGAGTCGATCGATCTGAAGTTGTGCGTACCGACGCGTTGCGGTCTTGGTGCGCTCGATGCCGGCTTCCAATAGGAGCTGAGGCAAGATCGAAGAACCATGGCGACTTGCAATATATGGAAGCAGCTGCTTGTAGCCTATTTCGTTGATAGGGACAGGTTTGAAGTTTAGCTCACTGCCAATCTGAGGTGATCAAGGGTCACGAGTGAGATGTGGCGAACCGATCGACTGAAAGACCCCTTTCGACCAATCGGCGGTCTCGAGATCTCGGCCTTGTAACGCCCACATCTGCTCAACTTCCTCCAGAAGGCCAAGCTATGGCAGAGGATGAGCCGTGAAACCGTGAGAACGTATGGCCGCTGTCAGTCAGGTAATCGGTCGCTGTAGTCGCCATGACCACTGTCCCCGCCTAGTGAGACTGACCTCGACCATCTTGTCGACGCGGTCGTCCAGATTCTTGGTCAGCACGTTGGTCTCCGCGTAGGGCCAGAAAATGAGGGTAGGCCACCTGTGGAATCAAAATATGACGTTCGCACATTATGTAAGCCCGAGCACTAGGGAGGTGACCGGTGTGCACCGAATGGGTCAATCCCCTTTCGGTTCGACTTGCCTCGGCGCCTGCCCCATGCTGCCCCATGAAGACGCCGTCTTGCCGATGGATCCGTGGCCGAAGATTAAGTGTCTAAGGAAGTAGTCAGATCCGCCCACGAAAATGGGGACCGCCGACCGCTGCCACAAGTCTCGGATCTAAGCTCGTGGTGAGACATTAATCAGCGAGACCGTTACTATTTGAGACCCATTTAGTTTTGATTCACCAATCTAAGCGCGTCAATTTCGAAATTTTGGACCGAATAACTCTGATCGGGTTCGAGAATGTTGAAAAGGTGGTGCCTGACGCCTTGCATTTCTCGAGGAGTCGTCTTGTTCGTCATAATGTCGAAGCCTTTGTAGAATTGCATCGAGTCGGAATTGATGACCTCCGCAATGGGGGCTAGCTGAGAGTCAGGGGCGGGACGTCCAGGATCAAGTTGCGGAAACAGGGAGGGCACAGCCCTCGCAAGCTCAACCCCAAGCTTGGTCTTGCCCACACCAGTGGTGCCGACGACTCCTACGATGCGAGGCAGTGGATCCTGTCCGAACTGGGTGTGAAGTAGTCGACGAGAAGCTTGGGTGAATAGTTTTTGTGAGTGGAACATGTTCACGAATTTCGAAGTCGATGTTTCGGAGGTTGCAAGTGGAGGCAGAAGGGAAAATGAGGAACTGGTGGAGTTCAGGGGACGTCACTCTAGGTAGTCAAAATGATTTGAGATCGATTTAATTTATTTCGGCGGTATATTGTTATGCGAGCAGGTACCAGCCCAACATTTGGACGAGGCCCGTTCGACCCGACGCCCAGGATTTCCGAATCTCATGTGTGGAGTCGATCACGATCCCGAATCTTGCCGGGTGCTGTGGACTCGGGAGGCCTCAGAGGCATCCCCTGGTCGATGGATAGATGTTTGGACTCTCGCAAGCCGTAATTTTGGTCCGTCGACGACGTGGATTATAATCGAATGCTCGCAGACTGCCTGCCCGTCTTCGAAACCGTGACGTCGACGTGACGAGACGGTCGCTCGACGGCGGGAGTCATCTGACTAAAATAGAGGACCGGCGAGAAGCGACTAAGATCAAGGTTTACTGAAATAGCCGGCCTGAAACTGCTCTCGCTAAGATCGATCGCACGTGCCGCTTGCGCTTCGGTTCCGGGACGCGCGCTCCTGCCACGCCGGGGCGACAGGGGTGCCACCCCCGATCAACTACCCGTGATGCAGCCGGAAAAGGATCGCCAGACCGCATGAATCGCTGCTCGGTCTTTTAAGGCCTGGCTGTACAAGACATGCAGCACTGAGCCGCCACAGAATGACAGGCTTGGTATTGTGTCTACCGCCCTCAACAGCTACTTACACGCCATGCCAGTGCTTTTCAAGACTTGGGGAGCAGATGAACTGGCGGGCGCGGCTCGGTGCCGCGCCGGTTGCTGGCCACTGGCTCACGGGGGTATGTCATCTACGGGGTTCACAGTTGTCTCACTCGAGCAAGGGTAACTGACTTGTCGGCATTAAAGCACTAGCAGGGAAACGTTAGGCGCCAGCGCGTGACCTGCCTAGTCCACGGCTGAATCGAGACGGACTTCGCGGCCGAAGGTCTTGCGGAGGGCTTACCCGAGGCAAGCTTGCTCCTGCTCGATTGACCCTGTTAAGCTATGACCCTTGATCTAGATCAAATACGCAGGGACCGTACTTGAGGTGCCTCCCGAGATCGGCGGGCTCTGATCTGATCCTGGTCCAAGTCCTGATTCTGATTCTGATCTCGATCTCGACGATCCTCGGCTAAGACCCCGACTGACGATTCTCAATTTCACACGCGGAAGGTTTTCCCCGATGTCAAGGCTTAGCCTCTGTTTGTAATCAAGCCATAGCGGCTTCTGCCGAGCCAGAGCGCACTTCCCTGCCAAGAGTAATGGGGGACCAACGCAAGTCTGCACTGGTCGTCGAAAGCATAAAGAGCGATAAAGTACCGAAGGCACTTCCGGCGATGTCAGGCTGAAGTCCGGCGCGCCCTTTTCGCTTCATATCCGCACCTTCGCACAAGTGTGCTACGCAGCATCATCCGCGTCGGCTCATAACGCCGCACGTAGGTCAAACTTTGGAAAAGCCTCCAATGCACCAGGCAGCATGACCGAAACGTCCGCCATCGACGTGCATTGCTCCCTCGAGGCATGTCGTATGCTCGACTTCCTCCCTATCCGATGCGCAGGCTGCACCCTCGTCTTCTGTGGGCCCCATGCCCCACCTGCTCAGCATGGGTGCTCAGACATCGCCAAGGCGACTATGCAGGACGGAAAACGTTTCGCGGACAAGTTCGAGGATCTTCTGCCGGATCCGCAACGTCACGCGTTTGAACGCGATCAGATGCAGCATGACCAACAAACCCGGTCCAAACAAGCCAAGGAGATGATTGGGCGCAACTTCGGAGCGAGTCATTCATACCCTCGAGCGCTGACTTGAGACACCCGATGCATCGGACTAATGATCGTTCTTGGCTGTGCGCTTCGTCAGGTCTTCTCCATGTCGTCGGCGCCACCGACGATGCCATCAGCGGCTAGCAAGTCGGCACATGCCAAGCCCCTATCACCTGTCATCGCACTGATGAAACTTAAGCAGCGCGCTCAACCCGTCGATGCGACCGCCAAGCGACTCAAGATGGAGGAAAGGCTCTACCTCACCGTGCGGTTCTGCGAAGGGGAGGAGCGAACAGTCGCATCGACCAAGGAGGTCTGGCTGGCCAAGGAAAGCACTGGCGGCAAAGCAATTGATCAACTGGCACGGATGTTCGGTGTGACGAATGTCAACAACACCACGACCGATGGTACGAAGCGACTCACGCTGGCCAGCTCGATGAACGATGACACGTGCCTGCCGACATCGGAAAGGCTCTCGCAGTTGGTGCAGAATGGGCACGAGTTGGTTTTGATGCGAGGCGCTCAATCTGAGTGATCGAATTTACTTGTATGCTAGACCATGTGTTGTAAACCATTATGCGAATCCCCGGCGCAGGGCGTTCGAAACCCACTCCGAACCCGCCCGAAGCCCAGAGTCACGTGATGTCTCGCCCCGCGGCGGCAAAGGCGGCCCGCTCTTCCACCCCGCGGGCGCGATTTGCGGAACTTACTGCACCACCTCCCCCGCGACAGAGCTCTCGTCGCTCTCGCTCTCCTGCCCTCTCCCACTACATCACCGCTTCGCAAAACCATACAAAATCAGCCATGCCTTCCGCATCAGTCAATTACGCTGCTGTCTTGCATGGCCCCAAGGATCTGCGTCTTGTACGTTATGGTCTCGTTCGACTGCTTTCGCCCCGTCGATCTGCCCCACGTCGCCGAGGGGCCATTTCAGAAACCGAGCGCTCACTACGCATATCGTTGTCTCACAGACCGAGCGCGAGGTCATTGCGCCCGTTGCTGGAGAAGCACAGGTCGCCGTCAAGGCCACTGGTCTCTGTGGATCAGGTCAGCATAGATGGCTAGGGCAATGGTTGAATCGTGGCTGAGGATCTCGCCCGCAAGCTGAGCCTCATTTTCGATTCTCTCATCGGACCCTTTCTCTGCACGCTTGTACAGATATGCACTACTACATCCACGGTGCCGTCGGTGACTTCAAGCTTCGGTGCGTCACTGGAACTACCTTCGGCAGAGCCTTCCATGGCGCCCCGTTTCGGATTTTGCGCTGACACGGTCGACGGCCTGATCGACTCATCCAGTCATCCCATGGCGCTCGGTCACGAATCTGCTGGTGTCGTCGTGAGTTGGATTCGAGCTTTCGTGATAGTAAGAGACTTAGACAGATCACTTACAGTTCCTGAATCCTGTCAAATCTCCTTTCAGACCGCTGTCGGTGGGGGCGTAATGTCGGTGGCTGTCGGTGACCGAGTGGCGATCGAGGCAGGTGTCTACTGCGGTCAATGCAGGCTTTGCAAGACTGGACGATACAACCTCTGCGGCAAGAGTGAGTCTTGTGACTAGACATATGTATTGGACACCGAAAACCGAGCTGACTTCGTCCGCACATCTCCAAAGTGCGCTTCAATTCTTCCGCCAAGGTCTACCCCCACGCCGACGGATCCCTTCAGACTTTTCTTAACCACCCCGCGAGAAACCTCCACAAGCTCCCCGATACGTGCTCTTACGAGGCCGCTGCCCTGGTCGAGCCCCTTTCAGTTGTTCTTCACGCCTCCCGAAGGGCCAACATCTCCGCCGGTCAGAGCGTCCTCGTCCTCGGTGCCGGAGCCGTCGGAATCCTCGCTCTCGCCGTCGCCAAGGCCCACGGCGCGACCCACCTTGTCGTCGTCGACATCAACGAAGCCCGCGTCAACTTCTCCGTCCAAGAAGGTTTCGCTAACGCCGGTCACGTTTTGCCTCGAACGGCTCGACCGGAAAACTCGACGCAGTCTTTGGAAGAAGCCAAGGCGATAGCTGATGATGTGTTGGCAAAGTACTCGGTCCCCGATTCGGATGGATTCGATGTCGTGCTCGAGTGCACCGGTGTCGAGACGTGCATGCAAGCCGCCGTTCATGTGAGGACCTAGCATGTCGTGATTCAAGAGAAGTATAGCGCTGAGTTCTGCCATTCTTTCTCTCGTTCCAGGCTGCCCGACCTGCAGGCAAAGTCGTCTACATCGGTATGGGAACCCCCAACGCGACCCTCCCAGTTTCCGCCGCCGCCTTCCGAGAAGTCGATCTCCTTGGCGTCTTCCGTTACGTCAATACTTACCCCGATGCGCTTGCGTTGTTCGGTGCGGGTCGGTTACCCGGTGTGGAGAAACTCGTGACGACAAGACACAAGTTGAGCGATGTGAACCAGGCGTTCGAGGAACTCATCAAGGGCGTTGATAAGGGTTAGTGTTGGGACCGTGGTTGAGAGAGAAATCGGTAGGATGGTGAAGCTCACACCCCACCTCTTTATATCTCCATTCAGATGGCAAAATGATCATCAAGATGATGATTGGTGACTACTGAGCGGTTTGGGTCATACACGGTGATGGAATGTTGTTGCCGTGATTGGGGGGGGGGGGGGGGGAGGAGGGGGCAGGTGCACATTCTTCTCGGAGTGATGTAATACAGCTCTTATCTTTCAACTCACTCGCTTCATGCGCACACAATTTTGAAGCGTCATCCTGGTCATAAGGTCTCCCGAAGAGATCTAGGCCAACTCGAAGTAGCGTTTCAGCTCCCAATCCGTCACGGTGGCATTAAACAGATCCGTCTCGTTTTCCTACAAGGACAACCCAGGTTAAGGTCAGTAGAGCTCTTATCACAACAGCCCTTCAATCCAATACCGACTCACCCTCGTCCCAGCAAAATGATCCACAAAGTCATCCCCCAACACCTTCCTCGCCATCGAATCCGTTGCCTTCATATTCTCCGTCGCACTCCCCAAACTCCTCGGCAATCTCGCGAAGCTCTGGATCGACGCTGCCCCACCTTTGGTCGTATCGATGGGAGGGATCGTCAATTCGAGTTTCTCCTTGATACCGTGCAGACCCAGCGCAAGGATGGCGGAGAAGGCCAAATGAGGGTTCATATCCGCTCCTGAAACGCGGATCTCGAGACGCGTTGCCGAAGGGGAAGCGAGAGGAGGGGAAATGATGCGCACGGAAGCGATACGGTTCTCGTAAGCGTACATGACGCGTGTGGGGGCCCAGAAGGATTCGACGAGGCGCTTGTAGCCGTTCACGGTAGGGACGAGGAGGGGCATCTGGTGGGCGGAAAAACTAGTGTTCAAAAGAGCGGCTCTTCTCCTTTATAGGGCTTGGAGCTGTCGACTTACAATATCGGGTAAACCCAAAAGCACACCGGCCAAGAAATGCTCAGCCGTCTTGCTGATACGCTTCGTATCCTCGAAGTTGGCGTCCACCCTCCCGTCCTTGATCTCGCTCTCTTCGACAGCAAAGACATTCTTTCCCGACTTGTCGCGTAACGAGATGTGGACATGACCGGAGCATCCCGGCTGGTCGGCGTACGGCTTGGCCATGAAGGTGGGCATGATGCCGTACTTGATGCCGGTCGTCTTGGCGACCCATTTGAAGAGGGTCGCGTTGTCGGCCATGCGCAGCGCAGGTTGGTACGCCAAGGCCGACTCGAATACACCGGGACCTTTGAGATGAAAAAGTGTCAATTTCCGTATTCTATACTGGACCAATCTGCGCTGTAGCGGCACCTACCTGTCTCGGTGTGGTGCCCTTTGGGATGGTCATCGTGGACATCAGTGAGAAGAATTCGCCAAAAACATCAACAGCAGCCCTGAAAAAGTTCACCTTCGATGGGAATGCCAAACTTGGCGCAGTTGTCCCAGATGTCGTGGAAGTACTCGCTGTTGAGTTCGGGACGGAGCATCGAGTAGCCATGCATGCCGCTGGTCAGGGGTTCGAGGTTCTTGAAGTCCTTGGCTGCGACCGACTGCGCGCGCGAGGGAGGAAGGGATGAGAGACGTGGGGGGGGGGAGGTGGGTGGCACGTCAGCGATGGGAACAGTATAAATATCTGGAAGATCCGGTTTGGTCTACTTACTACGGGTGTTTCTCTGAACTGGAAGTACTCGTACTAGCAGGGGTTGAGATTGATGCAAGGAACAGTTGTGGACGAGCGAAGCAGGTTTGCTCTCGGTCAGTCTTGATGCTCTCGCTCGTGGGGCGATAACGGCGCCGGTCTCGTGACCGACCGACCGACTGCGGGATGAGGACGAATGACTGACCTCAGCACCGGCATAGGCGAAATAGCCCTCGGCTTCAATCTGATCGTTGATACGTTGCAACAGGCCTCGAGGGCACGCACAAAGGGTCTCGTTCGTGGTCGGTTCGATGAAGGTGATGAGGAAGAAGGGCAACGAAGGCGTGGTCGGGGTACGGCGATAAGTGTCGAGGTTGATGCGAGCGATCAGATCGCGATACCCGTTGGCGAGGTTGGAGATCTTGAGCTCCTTGGCGTAGGCCTGGTCATGCATGTCCCAGCCCATGACGACGGAGCAGAAACCGAAGCCATCGACCGCGGCGGAGAGGAACTTGTCTTTGGCCATGATCTTGCCCCTCAACACCCCGTCCGCGTCGACGGCGCACACCTGCACCTTGGTGTCGTCAGCGAGCAGCTTGGTCAACTCTTGAATCGTTGCCGGTGCCATGGTCCGGCTAGGATTGTCCGGGCGGGTGCTGATTCCGAAGCGAGATGGGAACTGGCGGAGAGGACGGGGAGATGGTCCCGCCTGGCCTGCCGTCCCGAATCCCGATGCGCTCGCACGGGCCACCCAAGTACATAGACCCATGTCCACGCTAAGTCCACGCTAAGTCCACGCTAAATCCACGCTAGTCCACGACGGCCGGCCGGTCGCCCGCAGGCGCGCAGGCACTGGCTGGCACTGGCGGCCCGAGCAGCCATTTTGACTTCACGCGATCGAGCGCAGGCTCCATATTTCCGACCATCGACTGTCTCGATGTCCAAGCGTACGGATAGCGGTGCCACGATGGGCGCTGCACCGATACAGAAGAAGCTCAAGTTCGGCACCCCCTCTCCTCGTGTGGCTGCACCTCTGTCCCTGGACCTGGCATCCGGCGACGCCGACGACGATGACAACAGCGACGACGTCATGCTCGATCTCGAACGGCAGCGGCGGGTTCACCAGGAGCAAGCCGATGCAGAACTAGCGAGGAAGCTGGCTCGGAGTGAAGGCACGTCATTGGATACCGTCAAGTTCCACGAGCGTCACTTTGGCACAGCGCTTACAGCAGCAGCAGCAGCTGGTGTGGGCAACGCGACTCGGATTGGCGACCCCCGAGGAGTGAGCTCCACATTGAGCACGGCCGGGGAATCGTCATCGTCGCGCCAACCTCGACAGAGGACCGTCTTGGCCAAGACCGAGACCGAAACGATCAGTTTGGTCGACGAAGACGATGATGTTGGCGAAGGAGGAGAGGACGACGACGACATCGTCATCACTGGGTATGCCCCAGCCTCAACCTCCAAGTTGCCTGCCAAGTCACCCTCGACCCCGATCGCGCCTCTCTTCCAATCGCCGACTAAAAAGTCAGCCGTGGCCCTGGGCAAAGTCCAAGACGAAGACAAAAAGCCAGCATTGACCTCTAAATCGGACGTGTTCTCGTTTCTTGCGTCGCCCGGCAAAGCATCAGCCTCGTCGTCAAAGACTCTGTTAGGAGCTTCCACCGGGCCGACCGGCGCACTTCTCCCACTCGACACCTCCCTTTTCACGTTTAAACCCTCCTCTCATGTCGACGTATCATCCTGGCCCGCGGGCAGGATGCCCTACTCGTATTTGGCCGCCGCGTTCGCTCTCATATCGACCACCAAATCCCGACTTTTCATCTCCCGCGTCTTAACCAATCTGTTCCGCGTCGCCATCGAGCTCGACCCAGAGTCGCTCGAGAGCGTCGTGTATCTGTGCTCAAATCGCATTGGACCCGCCCATGAGCGTGATCTGGAGCTGGGGGTCGGTCCCCAGGTGCTGAGTAAGGCGTTCAAGGAGGTGTCGGGCTTGACTCCTCAAGCTTTACGACAGCTCAATAAGCTCGGAGATCCTGGTAAGTCAGAGGAGACCTCCTCGCCCCTGCCTTGCCTCTGATTCTGACGACTCATGTCTCGCGAACAGGCGATGTGGCATACGAAATGAAAAAGTCGGTCCGACTACTCGTCCCGCCTCCACCACTGGTCTGTCGTTCGTTGTTTGCGCAGCTCCACATTATCGCTCGGCTGAAAGGATCCGGATCGCTCGAGAAGAAGACCTCAATCGTGAAGCGACTTCTCGTCTCGGCACAGGGTGAAGAAGCACGATACCTCATCCGAACGCTCGTCGGCAACTTGAGGATCGGCGCTGTGCGATTGACCATCATCACTGCACTCGCCAAGGCGTTTTGTCTTTCGCGCAAAGGAGGGGAACAGCCAGTCTCGGACGATTTCTACATTTTAGCGAGCGAGCGCCAAGACGTGGCAGATGAGGTTGATGCGAAGAAAGGAGCGGGCAAGACGAAAGAAAAGGTCAAGGGCGACAAGGAACGCTTGCTGGAGGAACGACTCGACCGAGCAGAGGTTATCGTGAGAAAGGTGTGGGCGAGGCATCCCGATTATGGGCATGTCGTGGCGGCGTTGCTCGACCATGGTATTGCACTGCTAGAACAACGCGTTCCTATAGCCGTCGGAACGCCTCTGGAACCGATGCTCGGGTCCATCACCCGAGGCCTGTCTGAGATCTACACCCGGTTGGGATCGCGACCATTCGTCAGCGAAGCCAAACTCGATGGGCAGCGTGGTCAGATCCACGTCTCTACGGTCGAACCGAGCGGGTTAAGTGACAACAGTCGAGGCAAATGGTACGATCCCCCCGAAGCCAACGCGGAACAGACGCGCATCTGGATCCGATGCTTCAGTCGTCATCTTGAGGACATGAGCGACAAGTACCCCGACATCGCTCCGACGCTCGCTTCGCTCGTCCACCGAGAGACGGCGCGGGGACTTCCTCTGGAGAATTTCATTCTCGATTGTGAGATTGTCGCTATTGATCCGCAGACGTCAGAGTTCAAGACGTTCCAGGAGCTATCATATCGATCCAAAAAGGATGTGCAGATGGGCGACATCAAGGTCCGGGTCGGTATTTTTGGTGCGGATCCGAGCTCACGAATTTATGGACCTTTGGACGAGAATGAGCGCTGATTTGACTCCATGCATTTCTTAGGTTTCGACTTGATGTTTCTCAATGGAGAGGTGGGTCGATTCGAGGACCTCTGCAGCGCTTTCCTGCTCTCATGCGGAGACCTTGATCGAACTCACAGTCTCTCCTCAATAAGTCGTTCCGCCAACGTCGCGACCTCCTGTACGAGCGCTTCTGCCCGCTTCGACCAACCGATTCACGTTACGCCAAGTGGGAGCTCGTACCCTCCTGTATGGACAACGACAACGTCAAAGTCCAAGCGTTCTTCCAAGAAGCGTTGAAAATGAGGGCCGAAGGTATCATGGTCAAGGTAGGTCTTGGCCGGCTTGATGGGGGTCCACAGGCCTGCTGATCGCTTGCCTACACTGCAGCTATTGGACGAAGCCGAGCTGGAAGAAGACCCGGAAAATGAAGTGGACCCAGATCTTGGGGACGATTTGGGTGAAGGGGGAGCTGGAGAAAAGAGTGAGCTCGAATCACCGCCGCCACCCTCGACTCCACCATCGACAACCAAAGCAACCTCGACCCTCTCGCCAGTCAAAGACCAAGGTCGTCGACGCAAGATCCTACCCGCGACCTACGAGCCCGACAAGCGAGCCGATTCATGGCTCAAGGTCAAGAAGGACTACTTGGATGACCTGGGGGACTCGCTTGACCTCATTCCCATTGGCGCTTGGCATGGGAACGGCCGCAAAGCGCAGTGGTGGAGTCCGATCCTCCTTGGTGTATATGATCCCGAGTCGGGGCAGATCCAAGCTGTGTGTAAATGCATGTCGGGGTTTACGGATGACTTCTATAAAGGTGAGCCTTCGGACCAGTCCTCGTCTCGCGCGCGATGAAATGGTCACTGAAGGGACTGATTGGGATCCGCGTGCCAGGCCTAAACGTCAAGTATGCACCGGACGGGGATTTCACGAGCCGCTCGAAACCTTCCGAGATAGAGGCCGCTGGTTTGCGCCCTTCGATTTGGTTCAAACCCAATGAGGTATGGGAGATGCGAGGGGCCGAGTGAGTACCTTCAGGGGGAGGATGGGAGTGCTCGGTGGCGTCGCAGCCTTACTAGCTAACCAAAAGGCTTTTTTCTTCCTGCGCAGTTTCACCCTTTCACCGGTCTACCCCGCTGCTCAACAAATCCTGGGTGAACGAGGTGAGTGATCAGAGCTTGAGGACACTCGTGCTCGGGTGAGGCAGGCTAACGACCATTCGATCTATGGCCTCTCAGGGGTGTCGGTGCGCTTTCCGCGCTTCATCAAGGTCCGCGAGGACAAATCGATCGAACAGGCCACGACGACCGAGCAGCTCGCGGAGATGTATCAGAACCAAGGGAAGCATGCTTGAGAGATGAGCGCTAGTTCTTATGTCACTGCGATTGTAGTGAGATGACTTCTCTTATCGCGATCGCGCTCAGTGGCGTCGGAAAGTGAAGGAAGCCTGGTCACGTGATTTACTTCTTTGCGGGCGGCGCCACCGTTGTCGATCGAACATTTCGGGGGAGGGGGTGGGGCGGGCACTGAGCAATGTTGGCATTTCGAGATTCTAAATGTTCTATCGACCGACCGGGTACCGCGCCCCGAGACAGATTGCGCGAAGGACCGTTGCATTGGTTGATTGAGCCTAAAAAGCTTTTTGTGAGACACGCGACGAGGTGCGCGCGCCGTGCGCGCCCGATCACTTATGGACGCGTTAGACGTCAGATCGTCAGATCCTGCTGTGGTGTGGGGTTGCGCGAGCTGTTTGACGTGATCACGGTCACTGGCAGTGAGACACTTTCTTTGTGGATGTCAAAGCATTACAAGAGGACGCCAGGGGAGGTCGAAGAGGGTGTGATGTGATGGAGCTGTTGGGGTTGGATGTACGAAGCAAATATGAGAACCATTGTGAGACAAGCAAGTGGGGAACATGACCTCTATTTTTTCAGGAGTTGTCTCGGCGAGGCGAATTCACGAAAGGCACCCAATTCGTTGACTTTGGAAGTGAAAATCGCCGGGAAATGCAGGAGTCTTATCATAGGTAGTCGATCAGAGAGAGTTGTCATTATATTTGAAAAAGTTCGTGCTAGCGTGCCATGAATCAAGTGGTGTCTCTTCAAAGCACGTTTATAGTGGCGCAGGAAGGGAACCGTGCTCTCGGGCCTCGGCTAAACGCCTCGACACGCGCCCGGTGTGGCAGCCTCGCGCCAGTTGAACGGCGGTTCGTGCTCGTCGTGAGGGTCTCTACGCTTTCACGCTCTCTCTTCTTCCGCATCTCCACCTCCCTTCCCCGGTTCACCCCCGGGTCTCATCTCGGACTTGATCTCTTTCACCGACCCACTCTTAGATCCGTTCATCCATCCGTCCTTTTTCCCCATCAGCTAGTATGGTCGAGGTCAAGTTGCACCCCGTCGCACAGAGGTCCAAGCCTTGTCACGCTGCGGCTGCTGCTCAAGAGGAGCGCGACGCGATCCTGGCCACCCCGCTCTTCCCTCACATCGAGACCCTGATTGAGAGTGGCGCGAACGCCCCGACCAAAAGTGCTCACCACCCTTCAAGCGTCAAGATGACCACTCGACCTGCCTCGTCGCCGATTCGACACTCGTCGCTGCGCGCCGTCAAGTCGTCGTCGTCGTCGTCGTCGTCGTCGTCGTCGTCGTCCAACGCTACCGGCGGTGCCAACGTCGCACCCGTCTTCACCCCACGCCATGGCCTACAAATCGATGCTACCCAATTCCCCCTTCTGTCGACTCGCAACGACGTCCCTCCTATCCGAGTCCTCACCGCTGATGATTATGCACGCCTGCAAGCGACCTACTCGAAGCAACGTCTGCCCGAGGACGTGCTGTTCCCTTGGTCGCACGGCAGCGCTGATATCCCCCACTCGGCAGCGAGCCAGTACTTTGGCTTCGCCAAGGGCACAGCCGCTCGAGCACCCAGGTCAGTACCTTCTCTCTTTGATTTCGTTCGCTCGGATCACTTGAAGTTTCCTTCTCGACATGGCTATTCCCACTCGAAATGCTTTATGGTCCGTTGTCGCCGCCGCCGCCGGCGGTTGCGCGCTCGTCCCTCCTGCCCGCGCTCGCTGCGCGTAACCCGCCGGCGTTAAATCTTTAGACTTGTCCGACGCGCCGTGCCTGAGTCGCGCTTCCAGTTTGGTGAAAGGGGACCGACCGCCAAGACGCACGGCGCATGCCGGTCACCACCAGAGTATCGCAACTATAGCCTCGGATATAATCCATTCCATGATCGTGTTCGCCCAGGCCTTGAGGTCCACTCGCTGATCTTGCATCTTCCCTCTTCGTCTGCGTAGCTACCGCGGATTGACGACCGTTCACTGCCCCCCGCCAGTGATGCCGTGCTCGACTTCGGCACCTTCTCGCCGACGAGGGCTCATCTCTTCTTTCGCCTCGTGGTCCACCAACTCGTCGACGCACTCGTCTTCATCCTCGGTCTCCTCTACCTCGAGCGAAGACTCGTCCTCGTCCTCAGCCTCGGCCTCTCCTTCGCCCTCGCTCCACTCTGCAACGCCCACCTGCCGCCTCGTCTCGTCCCTGCCTCTATTCTCGATTATCTCTGCGTCGACAAACTCCTTCGCTCTGCCCGCACCGGAGACTTTCCAGACCGTCAACCTGCGCCACTTTGCCCTGCAAGCGGCCAAGTACGCGACCATCAGTGATATCGTTGTCTATGGAGAGAATGGCGCCGAGTCCCACGTTATCGATGCGGCAGCGCGAGTCGCCGAGGCTCAGGAGCGTGAACGTCGTCGTCGAGGCGGGGACGCAGCCGGTGCGATTCAGTACAACGTCTACATCATTGCCGATCCCTTCGTCACATTCGAGCAACGTTATCCGACGATCGTCGGCATCGACTCGAACGGCTTTGTGAGGAACAAGCTCAACTTCTTCGAGCGCGAGCGAGAGGAGATGCGCGTCCTCACCCAGGCGAGCGAGATCTTGCCCAACGTCTGGCTCGGCAATGCTCAAGATGTTCCCCAAGCACCGTACGCCCAGGCCTTGTCGAACGACTCAAGCTCCTCTTTGCTTGACGACGGCAACCCTCTCTCCTTCTCCATTTGCATCGAGGCGCACGACCAAGCCGCCAACGTCTCCGCCGTAGTTTTGCGCGACGCGGACCGCAACCTCAACGATCTCGAAGCGCAGGGTCAGGCCTACGAGGAGGTCCGCCAGTTGCTCGACGACGAGATCGATACAACGGCTTCTCAACTCGGCGAGGAGCGCGTCAAGATCCTCCGCCCCCACGTTCACGACCTCGTGCACTTTGAATGCCCCTCAACGAGCACCAACTGCGTCGCGCCCAACTCGTCCAGCCACACATCGAAGCGAGCGCAGACGCAATTTGTCAACGCGCTCGTGGAGCTCGCGGTTTGGATGCGCCGCCAGGCTTGCCCCGATGACACGTCGCGCTTGCCTCGAAGGATCTTGCTGCACTGCGGCGATGGCTACACCGAAAGCTCGCTTCTGGCAGTGACCTACGTCATGGTCGCCGGTGGGGGTCGCAACGCCGCCGAGGCCTACCTTTACCTCCAAGAGTCGGCCCAGCGCAGCTTCTACATCTATCCCCAAGACTACCAGCTTTTGCCGATGATTGAGCGCCGCGTCATCGACGTTTTGTGCCGAGAGGAGCAGGAGTGGCTTGCGACGCGCAAGAGCATGTCGTGGCAATTGACGGCCTCTCCCATGGCGCCGTCGAGGTCCTCTTCGGTATCGTCGATCAATGGCGGTGGAGAGGAGCCCACCAGCACCGGCATGGAGCGCAGTGACTCGGGCTACGTCTCTAACTCGAGCACACCAACCAAGACTTCCAAATTCGTGCAGGCCGTGCGAGGAGCGCTCTCCTCTTCCAGCAGCAGCAACAGTTACGACGACGCCGAAATGAGACCTCGATCCCCTTCACCCGACGCCGAACTGGCACAGCAATGGTTCTCTTCCAAGCCTCGGCCTTCGAACGCCTCGAACAGCCCGTGGTTTTACGCCCCAATGTTCGATGGTCACTTCCCTAGCCGGATCTTGCCTTTCCTTGTGAGTACACAGCCTAACGCGGCGCAGCGATCTTCGCGTCCTGAGACTTGTAGCTGACCTCTCTCGTCACCTCCGCAGTACCTTGGCAACTTGAACCACGCCAACAACGCCCTGATGCTCAAGGAGCTCGGTATCACCCACGTCGTCTCGATGGGCGAATCGGCGCTTACGCCCCCTCGTCCCCCACCAGGTGGAGGCGCCGGGTCCAACGAGACGCCCACGAACTCGCTGTGGCTCGAAGAAAGACTCGGCAACATCAGCGTGCTGGACATGAAGAACGTCGCCGATGACGGCATCGATTCGATCCGTCCTTACATCGACCAGGCACTCGAGTTCATCGACCAAGCACGTTGGACAGGCGGCAAGGTCTTGGTCCACTGCCGTGTCGGCGTCTCGCGCAGCGCTTCGATCGTCATCGCTTATCTCATGAAGCACATCGAGCTTGATCTCGTTTCGGCGTACTTGCTCACGCGCTCGCGTCGACTCAACATCCTCATTCAACCCAACTTGCCCTTCTTCGCGACGTTGCACACCTTTGAGGCCGACCTACTCGCGGACAAGGACGGACGCATCGCTCATTGCGAGATCGCGCCCGACGATGATAGCGACCAACATCTCGGTCGCGCCGGCCTGAAACGCTCGAACCGGGTCGCATGGTCGTACCTGTGCTCCTCGGTTGCTTCTCTTAACGAGAGGTTCCTCTGCTAGATCAAACCTCCTCCATCACCATATCATCTCCGTCCTGCAGATTGTATCTATAACCGACTTACCCTCATCTGCCACCTCTTCTAGCTTTCGTCTTCTCGGGTTCAAGGGTTTTTTCACTCGTTCATGCGTCATCGGGGAATTTTCGTTTTTCAAAAGTGGTTCTATTCCATTCGCATAAATCTTCTTCGTTTTCTCTCTCTTCTCTTCGTCATGAACTTGTATCGTTCTTTTTCAGTCCCAGTTTTCTCCTTTCCGCCACAAATTGCAACTCTGACTCTCTTCTACTTCGTCGTTTACTCATTCTCATTTCATGGTTCTCGCCTAGCAATTACCCCAATGGTTCCATTCTTTCGTTCATGGCACTGGTGCCTGCTTCGACTCGAGTGAGATGAGGCAAATCGAGACTACTCCGAGCAGCTCTACGCTGCTGGTGGGCCTCAGAACCCTCACTGAAGAACGTATTCAGGCGACTGTCATTGCTAGGTGCTCATGATCATGTACAGTGCTGAAAGTTCACAAAAAGAAAGGGGCTCAAAGAATGGTCGCGACGATCCTCCTTGAATGAGGCAACTTTCTAAACTCGAGCAAGTAGATGCCCTGAAAGCGTACACAAAGTTTCCCCGATCAGCTCTTTCGCCGACCCACCACCCTTTTTCAAGAATACTCCCACAACTGACCTGCCACGTCCCCAACGCCAGTCTCCCATTCATGATCGGGATCTGTACGCTCGCACCTATGAGAGACGATTTCGAATGCGAGACGGAATCGTCCGGTCCTTCATCGACGTGGTCCCAGGGCAAGGACTCGGGCACGATCTTGTCGAGACACATGTCCATGTCCGTTCGCACGTCGGGGTCGCACTACGGGGAGAAGGTGCGGGGGTGTTTAGTTTCGGTAAGTTTGGGTTGTGTGAATTTGGTGGATCAACTTGCATTCTCGTTCAAGGAAAGCGCGGCGGAGGTATGTTGCAGGAAGAGGTGGAGGATTCCGACCTGTTGGAGTTGAGGGACGAGTTTTCATGAGCTTCGACTCATGGTCAGGGAAATTGCAGAACTTTGTTGGGGAGATATGAGGCTCACTTTGGTGTTCTTGACGCCTTCCTCGATTTGTGCCATGATTTCATCCGTGACGAGGTGGCAGCTATGGGTGGAAAGAACAGTACGCACGAGTGACGACGTCATCATCGTGAGAGTCCGGGTAAGTTGGGGTCAGTCTGCGATGTGGCGACGAAAAAGAGTCGGTCGCTTAGAAGGTCTCCTCAGGATAGCTCACCCTTTGGATCTCGTCTTGAGTTTGATTTCACGCTGAAAGCTAACACACCGGATGCACCCGACAGAAAGGATCAGCATACGCTCAGGTGGAGCTCAGGCCCTACTTGCCATGGAGACTGAGGCGAAGGGCCGCACATCGTCTAGGATGAAAAAAAAAGTACCGATCTGCTCCGTAAGTAGGTGCCATATTGTTGAATTCGCGGGAGAGCACAGCAAAGAGTGTGGTGGGTATGGGTGAGAGAGGGGCAAAGGGAGGGGCTCGGTGCGACCTGAACCGCGAATAGCAAATTAGTAATGCGCTTTGCCCGCATCAAGAGGTCCGAGCTCACAAACCCGCCCGCGCGAACTCGTCTTCGCAATGCGGCGAGTGCCTGCCTGGGCCGCGGTCGAGGAGCTCTTGTCCATCCCGTCCCACCCCCCAGTCGTCTTGATCTACATCAACCAGTGAGTACTGCATGCGCTCACCTCGAACTCTGTTGGCTCTAATGGAAGTGCTCTCGCTGACGCTCACCTCTTTTGCCCGCCCTCTGCGCGATCTCGTCCTCGCCCCTCTCTGCAGTGCATCTCATGTACTCGCTCAACGCCGATGGCACACGTCTCTACTCGCTGAAAAAGACAACAGCAGATGGCAAGATGACAAAGTCCGCTCACCCTGGTACGTCACCCGGAACGAACGGATTGGGCCCGGCTTCTGTCCTGGACCGTGAGCTGACGATGATGCCGTCCCACAACCCCCTACAGCCCGTTTCTCGCCCGATGACAAGTTCTCGAGGCATCGCGTCACGATCAAGAGGCGCTGTTAGTTTCGAGAGCGCATGGCCGTGATCGATGTGCGTGAGAGACCGTAGCTGACGATCCTCTCCTTGCCCGCTTTCCCTCCCCTCTTTGGCCCGGCGTCGTGACAACCACAGTCGGCATGTAAGCCGTCTTCCCTCATTCATGTGTGTTCCGCCTCCGAAAAGGACTCTGACCGATCTCTCTCTTCCTCCCACAGTCTCCTCACCCAACTCCCCGCCAAGCCGCTTTAAACCCGGACGAAACCTACCTTGCCATTGGCGAACCCGTACTTTCCTCTCTCTACGCAGTCTTTTCATAGGTCCTCCCGAGCAGTGTGCTTGTAGTGTAACCATACCTTGTTCTTTGCTCATCCTTTCGGCGTTTTGCGATCCGGAATATGCCTCGGACTCTGGAGGCTTCCTCTGGTCGACAAGCGTGCTCCGTTCTTCGGGCTGCGCGGAGCATCCTTTCACAAAGTGTTCGACATCATCTCGAAGAGCTGTCCCAGACCCAGACTCATCAGTCTGCGGCCAGGACTCCCTCGACGAGGAAACGGATCAATGCAGAAAAGTCCTTAAGAGTCATAGAACGAGGGAATATAGCAGAGAGGATGCGAACGAGGAATGGAAAAAAGAACACCGCTGCACAACCATTACCTATTTTCCAAGAGACCGCCGATCCGGAAAACGACAAAAGACGCCCCCTCGATCTACTCTTTCAACGTCCTCTTCATCTCATTCAACCTCAACTGCAACCCATCCAAGATCTGCCCAATCTCCGCCGTCTCCCTCGGCGCACAAGCCTTATCCGTCTTCGAAGGAGCTTCCATACCATCCTCCTTCGAGTCCTCCTCCGAAATGGGTAAAGTAGTCGCGTCGTTAGGGACGTATTCACGACTGGGCAGAGAGGCGAGATAGTCTCGTAATACGTCACGTATGGCATCGGCGATTTGGTCGGGGGTTTGGTCGTGGCCTGTTGAAGGGGAGGAACGGGCGGAACTTCTTCGAGAGCCGGCGGAAAGGGAGGGGGAGGTCGATCGGGGTCGACTAGATAGGGTCCATAGGTTCGAAAGCACGAGCACGAGGATCACTAACGCGAGAATAAGCGAAGTAGGTGAGAGACCGGCCCCAGATGATCGTGCTCCCCCACCAGTCAAGTCCGAGAATGCATCGGTGATGATGCCCCAAATCCCACCCGTCGAAGCAATCATCGATTTTCGACGATGAGCCGAGGCGATGTTTCCGTTCGGGTCGTCGTCTACGTCACTCTCATCTTGGTCCGTCCGCTGGGCGTCGTTATTTTCATTCTCCGTCACCAAGGACGAGATGGGTTCTTGACCTTCTTCGAGGAACTCGGAGCGGTGTAGTTGGATGTAGGCGCGCATCGCGTTCTCTAGATCGTCGTGATACGTCTTTTGGCCTTCGATGCAGGATCTCTCGATGATACCTATCGTAGAAAGAAAGGTAGACAAGGATCAGAGACTGCGCCTCAACGACCTCGTTATCGAGCAGAGGACCGAGGCGTACCTTTGAGCATACTCCTGCCCGTCCACACCACGCCCGTCGTCACAACGACCCTACACGAATTATTCCTCGCCCATGTCATACTCGTCCTCGTCTTGACCGCAAAAGATCCACCACTCGGCACGTCCGGCGTCCTCGTTGTCGTGATGACGCAGACGTAATCATCGAAGTCGACGTGCGCCGTCTCGTCGAGGATCATGCATTTCGTCTGCTTAGGACCGATTGGGGCTGATAAGGGTTTGATGTAGGATAGGTTGCGGGCGAGGAGATTCGAATCGGATTTCTCGGGGGCCCAGTCGGAGATTTGTAGGTCTGCGGAAGATGGAAAGAGAAGCGAGTCAGTTACGTAGTGGGCAGAACTCAGGGGAAATTTCTCTCTTACCCATTAACTTTTGGTTGTCCGTCCAGAATGTCCTCATGAAACCGCTCGTGAACATGAGGTTGTAGATCTTCTCCGGCGCAGAAGGGAACACAACGTCCATGCAAACCTTCTTCAACTCCTTGTGCGTCGGACACCTGTCCGTCGTCACGGCATGCAACACCGCAGCCGGTTTGGAAGGTCCGCCAGGTCCTCCCGTACTCGAAGAAGAAGGGTTGACCATCCGACTCGTTGATCCGTTCACGTGCGTCGAGGTCACACCGGGGTTCGGCGAAGCGACCGCATCACCTTTCCTCTCCTCGTTCGTTCCTCCACGTCTCCTCAATCCCCTCAGCCTTCGCTTGCTACTCTTCTTGGTAGTTTGTGATCCCTCATCGTCTACCTCGTCTTCGTCGGAGTCATGATGAACGAAGCCAGCTCGGTCCGCAGAATCGGGCAAGGCCGCTGAAGGAGGGACGACGGGATGAATCATACGCCAGATGTTGCAGATGAAGTCATAGGTCGAGTCCCGGGAGAGGAACGAAGCGAACGTATGTCGAGCGTGCAGGGTCACGATCTGGATCGCATTCGGGATGACATACGCCGTCGTTCGTTTTTCGATGCTTACGATTTCGGCGAAGGGGAGGGTGTGCGAGGTGACCCAGCCGAATATGTTGGCGTTGAAGGAGACGTGGTGCTCCGAGATGTAAAGACGACCCTGGATCAATATCTCGCGCTGGAGCGCACAGCCGTAGTCTGCAAAGAGGGCACAAGTCAGCATTCCTCGTCAGGCAAAGCGTTTTGTTCCTTCCCAGCACTTACCTTCGATCAAATAGTCATCATCGGGTATGTTCTTGAAGAGCTGGTGGAACTCGGCATTGCGCTTCGAGCTCGCCACTGCATAACCCGTGCCCAAGTTCGTCATCGCATCCTCATAGTCGCCCAAACTAAAAGCATTCGCGTACTGATCCCCACCCCCAGTCGATACGCCACCGTCTGACTCTGCGCCCGAACCTCTATCCTCGAAGGAGGTGCGGGTTGAGGTGCGAGAAAGCGTCGCCGCTTGTCGGAGACCTGTCCCCGTGGCGGCTAGTGCGATCCCCGAAGCTGCGATAGCTCCTGCGATCCCCTGAGCCGACTTTTGTCGCTTCAACTTGAACGAAGAGGTAGGAGAAGATTGCAGTGGCGGTCGCAGCAGGGCAGGGCTAGACGCATCACTCGAAGTCACGGAGGAACTTCGACTGGTCGGTCGATTCTCAATCGCGGCTGCCGTCTGATCGGCTGCGAGAATGGGGTTGGGCATCATGACAGGGTTTCTCGGTGTTGTCTCCATGTTGGGTCGAGCCGAAAGGGAGGAGGGAGGTAGACCGTGGGCGAAATTGGTGTCGATGCCGGTCGAAGGCCGACTCGCGAAAGGTGGGGGTGCCTCGGAGGTGGTGTGGGATCTTGCCCTCCCACGACGTTCGGCGGGAGTCAGGGAGCTGATTTCACTCGGAGGGAGTGGTAGTAGCCTGTCGAGGTTGGAGGGAGCGCCGCCGTTGGGGACTACGACGGGTGAGGCGGTGACCGAACTCGGCACCGAGAGGGGCCTCTGTTCGACGGGTGCAGCGACGCCAAAGTAGGCATCGGGCAGACTCGTCGGACCATCGCCTGGCATGGGTGTCCTGATGTTGTCCTCGCTCGACGACTGGGATAGTCGGGACGGATCGCCGGGCACTCCGGGTTTGGCTCCGACGTCGAGGTTGATTAGTTCGGGGGCTCGAGCGACCCAGGTCGCGCCGCCGGTTGCGAGGGCGGCTGGGTCCGACGCGCCGCCGGTCAAATGGTCGAGGGAGAGACTACCGGACCCGAAGTTGTCGAGGCTCTCGTCGACGGCGGTAGTCTTGTTGACGACGAGGTATCGGTTGGACGCTCCCTTTGTTTTGCCCGGCACAAAGGTGCGCGACGTCGAGCGACCCTGTTGAGAGGCCGCTGCGGCGTTTGCTGCCGCTGCCGCTGCCGAACTGGACGCGACGGGCGATGCGGCGCCGCCTTCGATGTAGGACGAGATGGACCCACTGCGCGATTTGCGACGGGGCATGTTCGGCGGTGAGGGTGATGAGCCGGCTGACGGCAGCGAGTACTTGCCCCGTGTCGACGAGGCCGAGGACGGGGACCTCGCCAGCATCGAAGCCGAGCTGCTGCCGGGGCTGGTGGTGCTCGAGTGGGGGCCGGGGCTGGCGGCACCGCTCGGCGAGTGATCGGTGCCGCCGAGGGGACTGACGTCCAAGTGTTGCGGTCGTCGTAAGGACGTGGTCGGTGAGGACAACGAGCTCGACGACGTCGATTGTTCCTCGTTCCAAGTTGGACTGCAAGGGCTTTCGTCGTCGTCGGAGCGTGCCGGTCCCAGTAATGGTGCAGCGCCGGAGCCCGTGCCATTCGACGACGTAGCACCGCTCGACGACACCTGTTGGCGCTCGGGCGTGGTGCCCGACGCGGACCGCCGCTTCAGTCGGGACAGCATGGCTCAGCAGCGTCTATGCAGGTTCGACGAAAAGCGAGAGACGTGTGAAGCCAATCGACACCTTGTACCACGTCGGGTTGTCTGCGCAGGCGCGAAAGGCGAAGCAACGGCCGGTCGTGTCGGCTCGACGTTCCAGGAGCTCCCGGCGGTTGAGCACGCGCCTCATCGTCATCGCAAGCGCATCGTTCGCTCGCCCGCTTAATTGATTACATTTCGCGTTCTGCCCGAAGTACTAGTCGACCCACATTTAAGTGTTTTGGCAACGCCCCAAGCACCGCGACCGCCCCAATCTGCAAGCCTTTTGCCTGACTCGACTGGGAGGAGAAAATTGCGTAGACAGGTGAGTATCCATCGAATGGCAAGATGATATGGCAATGTGATGCCGGTGCGCTCACACGGACCACCGTTTTGGACTCGCGGAGCGAGCGCCGAGCGCGCCGTGAATGATCGTCGACGGCGGCTCGTCGGCACAGCCCTCCTCCATCTTTCGGCGACTCGAGGACTCACCCACCAAGACCTGCATTCAATGCAAGCCAACGCGTCGACATCAGCCGGGGAAGCGATCCAAGCCGCGGCGGTCGAGGCAGAAAGATTCGTCAAGGTCAGTCTACTTGTTCGGTCGCCTTAGATGCGAGCCTCATCTAATCCAAGACATTCCCCTCACGCGTAGGCCTACTACGCCGCCCAAGACCTCGATCCTACCAAACGACCCGAAGCGGTGTGCAAGCTCTACCACCCAACAGCGAGGATCACATGGAATGGGAACCCGATACCGGCGAGTGACTTGGCCGCTTTCGCGACGAGGTTACCCGTCAGCAAGCACGAGGTGCAGTCGTTCGATTGTCAACCTGTTGCTGGTGCGTGCGTGGTGGGACTGGTACACTCAAACAGCAAATGCTGATTCTTCCCGTGTTGTCCTCCCCTGTAGGCTCTACATCGATGGGACCCCCTTCTCTCGTTCTTTCGGTAACGGGTCAGGTCAGTATCCGCCACATAAGCACGAACCCACGATGCAATACTGACTGCCCTCTTTTACACACCAGGTGACCCACGGAACCAACCCACCCAACACAGCGACACCTCACTCGAAGGACTACGACTGGTTACCGCGCGTATTCTCGCAGGCGCTCATCCTCGTTTGGGACCCGATCGGTGATCCTGCTGTGCCTCGTGATCCTGGATACCGGATACAGGCCGATTCGTTAAGATTCGTATGAGTGCGCGCGGTTGTAATGCATGCAGAGGGGGGCTACATATAGGTGATACCGATGTGATTGAGGGGGGGCACACCTCAATAACATTTTCCCAGCTTGTGACGTGGAGTTGGCATCCCAGCTCGGGTCAGACTGTTGAAGTACATCAGAGAGGGGAGTAGATCCCAGTCTCGATGACCTGAATTCACACCACACCGGAAAAGACATGGCCCTCCTCCCGAAGATCGAGGCGTGACTTTGCCGAGAAAACTGGTCCGTGCGCGCCCCGCTCTAGAGTCGATTCGGCCGAGTCATCCGGCGACGCGACGACTACGTGACTGACGCTGGGACGTCGCACCGTTTCCCACTCTCTCCTCTCGCCACCACCCGCGGTCTTGATGTAGCCGCGGCTGGCTTCGCAGTTGGTCATCTATCATACTAGAGGTAGGTTCTTGACATGCTACACCGTCATCTTCTACACACGCTAATCGTACGCTGAGCGAATCCTCCCCTAGTCGAGTCTCGTTGATTAACATTGAATCCCCCCTCGGAGCTCACCTCCGGTGGCTGGAGTTGGCTTGTGCTTTCAAGACGATTTGAACACCACTTCCCTGAATCAAGCTCACCCTCAATCAGCCTCGGGCCGACTCGTTCGGCCCAGCTCTCTCTCTTGCGACGATCGCCCCCGATTGGCCTCCTTTCGCTCGCCCTAGCTCGGATGTCGTCCGACAGCTTCGACTTTGACGACGATGGCCTCGACGAACTGAACCAACTCGAGATCGCCTACGCAACTGGACTCAAGCTTCCTCCAAGAACAAGCGTCAACGCCTCAGCTTTGACCCAACGCAACCTCTTTGGAGAACCCATCGTTGCTCCTCCTCCGGCCGCGCAAAAGAATCTTCGACCCCAGCATGCTTCGACGACTCGGCAAGGGACGTTTGATGCGGCCAAGGTCAAGCCGGTCAAGGTGTGGGATAGGGAGATGTTTGCCAAGCATGGATGGAGTAAGAAGAACGCGGCTGTGGCTCGGAAGGCGGCTGGTCACAAGACCAAAGGGAAGGGTAAATCAAAGGCGACGGAGTACAATGGCTGGGATGACGATGACGACGAGTCAGTGCTAGAAGACGACGACGACGAAGATGATCCTAACCAGCCGACCTTCTTCGTCAATACGACCTACGACCCTCATGCGCCACCCTTGCCGATGAAGTGCGAACCGGATCGAGAAGCGATCAAGACGTGGGTCTACCCCGTGCAAGCCGACAAGCCACTGCGCAAGTACCAGTACGACATCGTCTACATCGCTTTGCTCAACAATACGCTCGTTAGTTTACCGACTGGTTTGGGCAAAACCTTCATCGCCGCTTGTGTCATGTAGGTCTCTCTCGCGAGCTCCTCTCACTCGGACCGGTGAAGATTGTGATCTGACCTCTCGACCTCTTAACTTATCAGGCTCAACTTTTATCGCTGGTTCCCACGAGGCAAAATCGTTTTCCTGGCTCCATCACGACCGCTCGTCCGTCAACAGATTATCGCGTGCCACTCCGCAACCGGAATACCTCAAGAGCACTGCGTCGAGTTGACAGGCTCGACGACCCCCAAGCTACGGTCCATCGGATGGGCAACAAAACGAGTCATCTACAGCACCCCACAAACGGTCGAGAACGATCTGAGGAAAGGTCGCGTCGATCCGAGGGATATCACGTGTTTGGTCGTGGATGAAGCGCATCGAGCGAGTGGTGACTACGCGTATTGTGGTGTGGTGCGGTATTTGATGTGTCGGAATCCGCACTTTCGGATTTTGGCGTTGACGGCTACACCGGGGTCTAAAGGAGAGGCCGTGCAAGAGGTTATTGACAATTTGCATGTGAGTTTGCCGACTCGAAGCACACGGACCTGAGCCAATCGATGACTGACCATGTACCTCCTGGAAAACAGATCTGCAACCTCCAAGTCCGAACCGATCAATCGTTCGATATAAAGCAATATATCTACCACAAGTCGTACGACCTCACCATCATGCCGCTCGGACCTCAACTCTCCTCCATCCGAGATCGGTGGGCAGCTTTGATGCAACCTTTCATCGGGCCGTTGGCCCAAGCGAGGTTGCTCTTCGAGACGAGACCGGAATACATCACCGCTTTTGGATGCAATCTCGCACGAGGCAAGATGAGCACTCTACCTGGCGGCACAGGCGCCAACGCTCGTTTCTACCCCATGATCAAAACGCTCTCCTACATGAGTTCAGCGATGGAACACCTCATCATCCAGAGCGTGACACAATTCGAGGAGAAGCTTTTGGATATGCAACATATGTTCAAGACGTTGGCGGCCAAACCCGACTTCAGGAAAATCGTGGCCGACGTCAAGGCGCTGACGGCGAGGTCGGGGTATGTCGGACATCCCAAGATGGAGCGACTGCGTTCGATGTGCTGGGACCATTTCAAAGCTGCGGAGGATGAAACTGACCCCTTGACGGGCCAGCCTCGGCAGACGCGAGTCATGGTCTTTTGCAATTATCGCGCTGTCGTCGAGGAGATCGTCATGTGTTTGAACAAGCATGCTCCGACGATCAAAGCTACGCGGTTCGTCGGTCAGGCGGCGGCGAAAGGCGGCAAAGGTATGACCCAGAAGGATCAGAATGAGGTGAGTGTCGTCGGTTCTGGGCTTGTTGGTAGTCGCTGTAAGCTATAGCTAAAGTACTCCACCGCCGTAGGCCATCCGGAAATTCAAAGACGGCGTGTACAACGTGCTCGTTGCCTCGTCGATCGGCGAGGAGGGTCTCGATATTGGCGAGATCGATCTCATCGTGTGCTACGAAGCCAACAAGTCGCCCATCCGCATGCTGCAGCGTGTCGGGCGAACCGGTCGCGCGCGAGACGGCCACATCATCGTCCTCATGACCGAAGGACGCGAGGAGAAGAATTGGGACAAGGCGAAGGAGCAGTACGAGGAGGTGCAAAACGCTTTGATCTCGAATCGAGTTTTTGAGGTCTATGCCGATGGTGAACGACTGGTTCCGAGCGACATCAAGCCGATTGTTGACAAGGTGTCAATAGAGGCCAAGCCGCTCGATTTGGATGGGCTGCTCATGTCCGCCAATGACCATCGTAAGGCTCTGGGCATGAAGGAGCGCGTCCCTCGCCCCGTCAAGGACGTCAAGCGGAACATACCCAAAGGTGCTTTCGAGGGTTTCCGAACCGCGGGAGAACAGAAGAAAGCACAGACACCTTACTCACCGGGCCGAGCGCTGCGTGAGCGCAAGCAAGCCGCTTTACTCACCGAATCGGAGGAACAGTACATGACCACGCGCTGGTACCCTCATGGTGGTCAGGCCATATCCCCAAGTCCACTGAACCTGAACAAGTTTCCCCTCACGCGAACTGCCAACGCCAACGCTCACAAGTTCCCTCGTCATGGTGCTCGACACGAGATGCTGCAGTCGATTCTGCGGACCACGGCCTCGATCGATGATTCGCAGCCTGAGGCGCTCGATAGATGGCATGCCGAGATGTCCGAGGCGTACAACCCCACTTACATCGAGCCTTGGGTACCACTCGCACGTAGACCCGGCCAAGCACCCCTTCGATTCCGGCATGAGCCATTGCCACTGTCAGAGGTCGACATTCCGATCCTTTCGTCGGCCGCCTTGCATGACCAACGACCCCCCACCTCGTCTCCGTTACTGCTTACGTCTCCAGAATGGCCTGACCTACCCGAACTACCCCATTTGCCGCTCGAATCTTCTTTTGCAGCTGCGCGTGCCAAGTCGCTCACGCCTCGTCAAATGTCTCCAGCTTTTATGCCCGACTCGCCGCCTGTCGCCATCGAGAGGCGACCCACGCCTCCTCCGTGGCATTCGGCAAAATTCGAGCCACCTCCGCAGCGCTCGAATGGGGCCCATCTCGCACCGACACCGGTCGCCGTGGTTCAGAACTATGTCTCCATGGATCTCTATGGCGTACTCTCTTCAGACGAACCCGATATCGAGGTCGTCCCCGAATCTTACCAGGCGCCTGTCCCGGAAAGGGGCGACGCCATCTCCGCCCCACCTTCACCTGTACCTGTGCCTCCGACTCCACTACCGCGGCCGCGACCGCCCAGCAGTTCGTCCTTTTCGGCCATGCTCGACGGTAACGATCTGGACTGCGCCATCCTCTCCGACACGGCATTGCTGCAAGGCGCCGTCGTGCAAAAGTTCGGCGCTCACTTTGATCCGGCCAAACTCGATAGCTTTGACGAATCATCCCCGATTCGCATGCCCGGATTTGCTGGAGCTCGAGGAATTGCAGTGAAAAAGAATACGAACGTCTTCTCTTCGGGTTCTCCCGTTGCTACGGATCCACCCCGTGCACCACTCAATCGCCTGCGCCGTGGGATCGTGCGATCTCGACCCGACGACCTCAAGTCAGACGACAACGACAACGACAATCCCGCAGAAGCCCCTGCCACTCGGGTTCGAAAGATCAAACGCCCCAAGATGAACGTCAAAACCGCCGCTCGATCGAACCTCTTTGATGTCGAAGCCGTCAATTCTTCCGCATCAGGAACCGAAGCTTCTTCGGAGGAATACGAGAGTGAGAATTCGGACGACGTGCGCTTCGTCCATGATGAAGAGGTGGAGGATTCATCTTCCCAGGCGAGGTTTTATCGCGAGAGTTTGATGACACAGCCTCCGGAGGGATTTGGGCAGGCCAGGTTTGGTCGGAGGTTGAGACCGGATAGGAGAGGGGCGCCTTTAACGCCGGCGACGCCGAGGTCGCAGCCTGATGAATGGAGGCGAGTGGAGTTGAGGTTGTGGACGAGGAAAGTATATGAACACGCGCTGACAAGTTCATATATTTTATTTTAAACAGTTACGACAGCTTTTGCGCTCGGGACGATGAAGAGATTGAGATGGAGTCGTCGAGCCAGCCTCTCTAAGCGAGGGCAACCTACTCCTCATAATTTCTGGTTGTTTTAGTTATATTTTCAAGTTTATACGATTGTGTTGTAACAAGTACAACTGAGCATCCCCATAGGAAGTCGAGAGACCTACCTATCTCGTGCTTAGGCGAGATGCTGTGCCGAAAAGGTGCCGGAGCGGGACACGCCGCTTATGGCGGGCCGATTAGGTCACGCTTTCCACCTTGCAGCTGGAGAGCGGCAAAACGCTAGACCGAAGGGAGGAGCGGAATCGTAAGCGTGACCCAAACGGCTACGCCGCTGGTTCGGTCGCGCCCACCTCCACTTTGGCCCCACTCGGCTTCGGCAGTTCGCAGGCCCGGCAGCCGCTCCATGCCGCTCTCCCCCGGATTTCCACTCGAGACCAACCTCAGCATCCCTTACCACGGCCTACCACCTTCATACCTAGACCGATATCTCCTTTCGACGCTACAATCTAAGCACTTCTTGCAACACGTACAACATGTCTTGGCTTCAAGTCTCGCCCGATTCACAGTTCTCCCTGGCCAACATCCCCTTCGGCATCGTCGAGCGAGCGGACGGAGTCCGAGTCGGCGCTTCGCGAATCGGCGATAATGTCATCGACTTGAGTCAGGTTGAGAAAGCGGGCTTGTTGGCGGATGCTTTGGGATTAAAGTCGGATGTCTTCTCCCAAGTGAGTCACACTGAAGTTGCAACGGTGTCGAAATTCGTCGATTTGAGCTCGGAGTTGACACGTTGACGACGGGTCACCCGAATGATTTGCGCAGCCGACCCTCAACGCTTTCGCTACCTTGTCGCCGTCCGTCCGCTCCAGCACTCGAACCGCGATCCAAAAACTCTTGACCTTATCCGACTCCAACAAGTTCCAACAAGACTCCGCCGCCCGAAAGACCCTCGTACTCCCCCTCAACTCCGTCAAGCCCTGCCTCCCTTTCCAAATCCCCGATTTCATGGATTACTCCGTCTTCTCCGCCCATGGCACGAACGCAGGTCGAGCCATCTTTGGTCCCGATACCAAGCTCCCCGCTTCTTTCAATGCCTTGCCTATGGTTTACAATGGTCGTGCGGGGACGGTCTCAGTTTCAGAAGAGATCACACGGCCTCGAGGACAGACCAGGGCTTTTTCGGCTCAGCGTGAGGTCGAGATTGGAGAGTGCAAGGCTTTGGACTGGGAGTTCGAGATCGTGAGTTCTTGCATTCAGATGAGGGCACATACAGCTGCACGAAAAGCCTAATTGAGTTCATGTGCTGACGCCACTGCAAACCCTTGTGTGGAACTCCCAGGGTGCATTCGTTGCCAATCCGACAGAAGAGGGCACTGCTCTGAGCCCCGGTTCGGCGCAAGACCACATCTTCGGCTACGTTCTCCTCAACGATTGGTCCGCTCGTGACATCCAAGCGTTCGAGATGGTCCCCTTGGGTCCTTTCAACGGCAAATCCTTCGCGACCACGCTCTCGCCCTGGGTCGTCACACCCGATGCCCTCAAGCCGTTCGCTGCTGATCTTCCTCCTCGATTGGAGGGCACGCCTTTCGAGCAACCTGAGTACCTTGCCGAGGCACCGGGAGCCAAGTCCAACTTCGACATCGACTGCGAAACGTTCCTTCGAGGTAAGTCAGAGTTGAGAGAACATTGACCGTTCGCCATAGAAGTAGCCCGTCCGATAGTGATCCTCGCTCTCCTCCACGCTGCGCAGTTGCCGAGGATCCTTCGACAGCCCACTCCGTTTCCCGAGCTCAATTCAATCAGATGTTCTGGTCCTTCCCCCAACTGATCGCATACCAGACCTACGCCGGTGCACGTATCTCGACCGGCGATCTCCTTGGATCGGGCACGATCTCGAACGAAGGCGACGCCGCTCAGGGTTGCATGCTCGAGCTCTCTCAGGCTGGCAAGCGACCTCTTCAAGTCGGCAAGTACGAGCGACGATGGATCCAAGATGGTGACGAGGTTGTCTTCACGGCTTCTGCCGGCGCTGACGGAGCGAAGGTTGGCTTCGGCGAGCTCAAGGGCAAAGTCAACCCGACCAAGACTTTGAAGATGCTTTAATTCTAGGGTCCGCACTCTTCTTGTAATAGTCATAAAACTAGTTGGAAGTAGTGATTACGCTCGACTGCCAGATTTGAGCACTGGGCACACAACGAGAGTAAAATAAAGTTTGCGCCGACGGAGACAGGATGCCGGCAGGCATGGTGGCTGCGATTGCTTTGCAGTACAAATTATGCTCTACCTTGAAAGTCACGGTCGAGAGACTCAGCTTCACTTGACTATAATTTGGGTGCACAGGTGATGAATTGCAAGTAAACAGATCGAAATCTAATGGATCGAGATAGGGGCCAGCTCTTCCCCGTTGATGACGACCGGCTTCGAGGGCAACAAAACGTAGACCATCCCTAGTGAGCAAAGGGAAGATGTCAGTGCTCAATTGTACTCCGCCGTTTACCGTTCGATGCTGACTTACTCGCCCATTCCGTCTTGGAGGGGTTGACCCATTGGTGGTTCGTTCCGCGCTGCACGACGACATCTCCGGGGCTCACGGTCGTAACACTGCCATCGGGAAGGTGCATCTAGAGGCAAGAGAAAGAGAAAGAAGAACAAATCAGTGACTGCTCCTGTCATCCCAGTTCGCGTCGAATCTGTCGCACCTCGAGCTTGCCAAAGATGACGAAGCCGTAGTCCAACGAGGTTGTTCGGTGCATCGGGCTAACGTGTCCGGGCTCAAAGTCGACGTAGCGTACGACCGAACCTTCGTCGCGGGTCAACTCGCCGACGGGCAAGGTTTTGCCATCAACGGTCGTCTGGCAATCGGCGGGACTGTGTTCGGTGACCCAGGGCAAGGCGAAGGTGACACCGCGGGTGAAACCAGGGGGAGAGACTCGGGGTACTTCTTCGTCGATCCAGACTTTGGCGGTGCCGTCGTCGCTGTGGGTCGTGACCACTCGTCGGACGGGGGGGAGGTTGGATTGCGCAATGTCAGACATGTTGCTTTTCGGGTTTCGGGATGAGGTCAGGGGATCGCGAGATGGGGGGACGGTCAAAGTGGGGTTACCTAGGTGAGTGATGTAGCGGCCTGACAAAGTAGCGGAGTGGGTGGAATCCTTTCGGCATCTCGGCAGCAAGGTTGGCCCGGCGCCGCGCTCCGAACGGGGTAAACTTACATGCCCGTACGGGAGGCTGCTCGGGGGCCCACCGGGTGGGCGTCGCGTCGCCCACAAAAAGTCACGACAAAAAGAGAACTACCTGTGGATAAAACGGAAAGAGACGCGCGCGCCAGTTGCTTCTTCTAGGCCGGGACAAAAAGAACCAAAAAAATCCCCCGAGGCGCGTGAGGCAACGGATTGGTCAGCGCCTGGCGCCTGGCGCCAGGCCGAGGTGAGACCTTCGAGATCGAACTCAAGGACTTGAATCCCCACCACCCAGTATTCAAAGAAGGTCGAGAGATACCTGATATGCAACAGCAAAGTATGCGATAGTCAGCACGATCATGCATGATGATGATGATGATGATGATCGAGCGAGGTCAAGTCCGAGTCGACTCGAGAGTCGGGATTTGGGGCCCCCCTGTACGACCGACCGATGGCGAGAGCTGAGGGGAATGTTCAAGCACGAGCTGACTCAATATACTTCGACGTCTTGTTTCACCAGCAAAATATTCTACACTTGTTACTTCTCCACCTGACGCTCTAAAGCCCATCATCCCCTCTTCCAAATCTAAACATAAAGTGGGACACTGCCGAGGCTTGGAAGGCTTATCGAGGTCGATCACTTACTCTACCCCAAACACGTGCAGATCTACGTTCGAAAGGCTGACGGAGCGTGAACGGTCTCGGTAGAGAAATGCCTCCAGCTCGGTCTAGTGCATAGTAGCGAACATGTGGCAGTGTCAGTCACCAGGGTCGCCGAGTGGCAAGGTGAGCACCATCAGATCGAGGGTGCTCGAGGCGACCTCCTCTGTGCGACCGCCTGCTGTGCGACCAATCGACCGGAAGCGGTGGCGTCATCGATATGAATCATCTACTCAGGCGCGTGCTTGGCCCACCCCCCAAGTCAGCGACCACCTCGCACACCTTTCTCTCTCTCTCTTCGTCTTTCTTTTCCGTCGGCTTGGCTCTGCACTTTTGTGCCGTGCAAACTTCGCGCCGATCCGTGCACCATTTTGTGCGTTTCGAGATTCGCGTGGGGGTTTGACCATATGACCATACCGCATCCTCCCGACCCGTGAGTGTTTGCCTTCTCATACCCTATTGCTCAAGAACGGTAAGTCAGTTTGTCGTGCGACCATGCTGCCCGCTCCGATCTTCTCCACCTCTGCTGAGCGCGGGGCGGTTTTTTATTGTTATTTGTATCAAGCCTGTTTTTTTTGGTTTTTGGTATCAGCCTGATCAGATTTCACATATTCGATTATTCAGGCAAGAGGACTCCCAAGCTCCATACCCATCAGAAAGAAAGTCACATCATCGTTGTAGAAGCTCACTGTTTGGCAGACGTCGAAGTCGGAACTGAGATGCGACGCCGCTGGACCTCGCGAGCAAGCAAGAGTACGGGGTTGGTAGTGGAATCTGATCCTTGTGCCGATGCCATCGTGCAAGGTAGAGCTTGGTGAAAGCGATTGCAAGAACGACCCGAACCACGATAGAGGTCCGAGAGTCGCGACGTCCGCCAGTGCGCCACGCACCCGAGGAAGGCCAAGCATGATCTGAGGAGAGTCAACTTCGCCAGGCTGGAAGTCACCTGCCTGGCCAGGTGCAACCCTCAGCAGCTGCAAGATCAGGCGCCAATACTCACGTGAATGGTCACATTCGAAGTAGACGTTCATGACATGAAGGTGCCTCGTTGGCCGCAATGTGGAAGCGTGCCATGGTGATGTTGTAAAACGCAAGTTTCGAATGTTAATTGGAAAAGCTTTGACCCCTAAGCTATCCGGCCCCCGATATCAGTGCAAGGTCTACTAACACCTTCAATACTTCCCCTTAGACCTTTGCACTGCTGCCAGGCTATTGCAATGCGTCGACTCTAAGTCACAATTGTACTCTGTGTCAAGCTTCTGCGGCAGCTCCGGCAGCTTTGTGTGGTCTGATTGGAAAGATTTTCATGCAAGGTTCTATAATAGCTCCTTACATCATGCAGTGTTGGCGTCGCCCCGAAAATCAACTTCCAGTGGACATCCTTTTCGACCGCTGTTGATCAAGCTCGGTCCAGTCTCAGCAAGTAGGTTGAGCTCTAAGGACCACCCAAGAGTTGAGATCGCCGCAATCGATACAGTGTTTGTTGACCCAGCATTTTTGTTCGAGCTGAGACCACCTCGCTTCCACCTCATTCCGCCGCGGAGCTGAATCGCTCGGCCAGCTTCACGCGAGAGCTCCGACGCGGCAAGTTGAGGCGAGAAAAATGGAAAGAGTAATTCCTGTGTACTCCAAGACAAGGAAGCGATATCAAGTAGGCGTTTTCGTACTCGGAGGTAAAGCAGTTGCTCAGCGCGCGGTCGATCGAGGGGCACATAATAGTAGTTCGATTTTCGAGTACATCATGCTTGTGCATGGGCGTGCATAACTGTTCTTCTGGGGTTCATGGGCCATCACATTGAATTGTACGAATGCATACTGTCATGCACTGTCATGCACGGTGGTGCATGCGCTGAGAATCGGATCCGAGTGTCTCGCGCCAGAACCCAGGCCGATCGAGGCGCCGAGACTGCACGGCGGTGCATACGGGTGCATACGGGTGCATCGCTGTGCATTGATGTGCACACGTGTGAATTGGTTTTCCGAGTGTCGATCAGGGTTCTACACATGTCTGGACTGGAGCCGACTTATCACAGCCTGCTCCAAAGGTGTTTGGTCGACCGGAGCCTGAGCATCACGTGCCCTTCAATCGATTCACTGCCCCCTTGCACATTGACCTGCCATGTTTCCCACAGCTATTCTCATGCTGTTGCTGACTTGCCATACCGCCTAATTCTCCACTAATCGCTCCTTGTGGGTTGAGGTCCTCGTCCTGCTCCTTCTCCATCTCGGATGGACGTGCACTCGGCGGTGGGCGAATTGGGGTTTCGCAACGAAGCAGGTCGGGGGAGGCCGATTTGATCCGAGCGTGCACGAGCGTGCATAGCTGCGCAATGTCGTGTAAAGGTGTTTTGACTGAGAAAGAAACGAGTAGAAATGGCTATGCACTGATGTGCCCGTATGCAGGGGCGACAGAAGCTGTACTCGTCTGCCAGCGACTGCGACTCGATCCGCGATCTGGGCCGGTTTCGCACCGAGTGGGGGTGGGGGCTGCAAGTCACGAGTAAGCGCCGGCTCGTCGGCGTGCTCGCTTGAAGCAAGGGGAGGGTGGGCACCCCATCAAATGGGTTCAGAAGATCGAAGATGTAATGGGGTAGATATTGGAGCTCAATGATCGCTTTAATTGATGATCCCTTGGGTCGATGACTCGAATACCACGCCATGTTCAGCCACCAGCGGTATGACTTTGGGCCACTACTCATCCTGAAAGCGATTTTGGCGCGGCCCAAAACTGGCATAAAGGGCTCCTGCCTGCGGTGGGGGGCCCGCGGCGGTGACGCCCACTCGGTTCCCAACTTTGAATGGTCGTAAGGCGCCGAAGTGTCGGACTAGCCGCTAGTGCATCCATCCTCATTCCCCAAGGCAGCCATCACTCTTGCCGTAAACTTCCTGACTCAGTCCCCCGTACGCGAGTCAAAAAGATGCCAATCCCCTTCCCCAAAGTCGGCGCCAACGCCATCCTCGAGTCGACCAAGACGTCAACCCTCATCTTCGACAAGAATGTCGACATTCCTCTCAAGGACGGCGGTCTGTGCCGCGCCAACGTGTACCGCCCGCATGAGCAGGGCCGCTACCCCGTCTTGATGACGATGGGACCCTACGGCAAGGATGCACCTTACTCCAAGTTCCACACGCGCTCCTACGCCGAAATCCCTGACGAGCAAAAGGGCGAGCTCTCAGCTTGGGAGACCCCCCACCCCGATGTGAGTTTTCACGCCCAGCGCCTGAGTGGCAATCGCTTTCTTCACGAGCTCAATATCTTCGATAATCTTCTTCTGCAGTACTGGGTCCAACAAGGCTACGTCGTCGTCCGCGTCGACGAGCGCGGAATCGGCTCTTCGCCCGGTTTCCTCGACACCATGTCGGCTCAAACTTCGATCGACTTCTTCGACTGTATCGAATGGGCCGCCGACCAAGAGTGGTCCACCGGCAAGGTCGGACTCCTCGGGATCTCGTACTTTGGAGGAACGCAATGGCGAGTCGCCGCCCGACGACCCAAGGGCTTGGCGTGCATCGTTCCTTGGGAGGGAATGACGGACTACTACCGTGACCGATGCCGCCAAGGTGGTATCCTTTCCAACGGCTTCATCAAGACGTGGTGGTTCAACCAAGTCGTGACGATGCAATACGGTAACCCCGAAAAGCGCCCCCGCGGATGGGGACCCTTCGGGCCCCCTGGACCTCCTCTCGGACCCGAGTGCATCGAGGGCCAGCTCAGCGATGAGGAGCGAGAAGCCAACCGCCACGACCAGACGATTGACAACCGCCAGAACCGTCACTTGGACGAAGAGTACTACCGCAGTCGTACCTACGACCTCGGAGACATCGATGTCCCGACCCTTTCCGTTGCCAACCTCGGTGGCAACACCCTTCACTTGCGCGGCAACGTCGTCGGTTACCTCGAGGCCGGAACGAAGAACAAGTGGCTCTGGTTCATCGCCGGTCGCCACGACTTACCCTTCTTCTTGCCGCACTACGTCCAACTCCAAAAGTCTTGTGAGTAGCGGCACCATCCCGGGCTTCCAAGCAACGAAGTGCTCTCTGGGCGGCTGATTGCTGATGCATTGATCACTTCCCCTTGTTTTCAGTCTTAGACGCCTGGCTCAAGAATGAGGACGACCGAGGATGGCAGAAGGGGCCGAACAACGGCGTGCCCGCTGTGAACCTCCTGATCCGCAAGGGTAACCCCGGCTTCGGAACCCTCGAGGCCGATGCCACTTTCGAGTCACGAGAAGAGACGTCGTGGCCGATCGAGCGCACCAAGTACAAGCGACTGCACCTGCACCCCAGCTCGGACTCGAAGGGGCATTCGATGAAGCTCGAGCCTGTTCAACAAAAGTCCAAGTTGACGATCGATGCCTTGGGCCGCTCGGACCCCTTGAACTTTAAGATGGTGTTTGACAAGGAGACGGAACTCGCCGGTCATTTGCTCGCGAACTTTGTCGTCGGTGTTGCGCGTCGCGAGGATGGCACCGCGCCGAACGACCTCGATCTTTTCTGCACGCTCCGCCACTTTGATGCCAACGGAAAGCAGATCTTCTACACTGGTCAGTGCATTGTTCCCCTTTGTTTCACACTTGGGGATGCATTGAGTGCTGAGACGAACGGCTTCTTATGGGTGCGCCATCAGGTACTGCCGGTGATCCCGTCCCTCTTTGTAAGGGCTGGTTGCGCGCTTCCCTGCGAGCCATCGACGAGAAGAGTCCTCGCCACCGAGACTGGCTGCCCCACCGCAACTACTCGAGCAAGGACGTGTCTTTCCTCGAAGCCGACAGGCCTTACAACCTCCTTGTGGAAGTATGGCCCACAGCAGTAGTCATCAGTCCCGGGAGCTCCCTGGTGTTTGAGGTAAGCCAGCGACTACTTGTACCGACGCCAAAACACGCAATGAGCTGACAAACAAATTGTCTCTTAATTTGCTCAGGTCGCCACGGGCGATACCCAAGGCTGCGGTATCTTCACCCACGATGAACCGACAGATCGCAGCGAGGAGTCATCCGCCGGCAAAAACGTGTTCTACTTCGGCCCCGAGCACGAAAACTGGCTGCAAATCCCCGTGGTTTGAGTTCGTTCAGCTCGTCTCGCAGCAATTTAAGTTAGATCCTTCAAGGCTGCAGAATTTTAGCAATGTAGTCCTAAGTTGGCGCATCATCTCAACATTGCCCGGTATCAGCGATGAGAGTCTACTTGGTATAGGTATGGACAACCCGGCTGGGAGAACGTTCGGTCCTTGTAGCGACCGAGCTTACTGCGGCCTCGGAGTCCAGGGGCCAGTGAGCATCAGCTCTGCTGGACCCGCGGAAGCTGCCGGGGATGCCTATCTCCCGCCCAGCTTACTGAGGTACGTAGCTAGAGAGAAGAGCCCGTGCCGGGCGACCCTAAGGGTCGAAGTAAGTGACTCACTCAAAACCCCAGACGAGGTGGCAAAGTGTCAAAATGCAGCCAGTTTTGCAACTTTAATGCCCAGTCCAGGCGCTCTGCTGTCGAGAAATAGTCACTCCAAGAGCCGCTCAAGCCACAGAGACCTGCTGTCGAGATGACGGAAGAAGACATTTCAGGTTCATTTCGATGTTAGCCCGAACTGCAAGTTCTTGCAGTTGACTCTTTTTGAAAACGCTTGCACTATGTTGTACCCTCGATGCAACCCTGTATACATCATTCTCGATGATTCAGAGGCTCTTCAACTCTAATCCGTCTTCGCTTTTGGATCCGTGGACCATCTGTCATATTTGATCCAACACCTTCTGATGCAGCCTCTGAAAAGAGCATCAAAATTCTTTTGGTTTGGGACTGAGAATGTCTACTCTGCTGAAACTCTTCAAAACCATTTCGGATCTGCATCTCAATTCTTGCTGGCTGTGCATGATTCTCGCAACTCTCGTCCGGTTGTGGGGCAGCAGAACCCTCCCAAACCCACCCTAGCGCAGGTGCATTAGCAGCCTTTCCGCTGTTGGGCATTGAAGGGCTCTCATTTCCATTGCGGCTATAGGGCCTGCAAATTTACACTAGACCACGCCGAAAGGCCATTTTTCCTTGTGAAGTCGGCAGACATCGTCATGGGCGCCAAAGTGACTGCGTTTGCATCGCTCGTGCCAGTCGAGGCCTTTGGACACCAAGTCTATGGCAGCGCCTGTCTCCTTCCCGAAGTTATGGTTCCGGTAAGGGGGAAAGCTTGACGTAGTTGCGCCAGGGCTAACCGGCCCGCCCATTCCGAAAGTCCCTATCAAACTTACACCTTGCCGTGTTGTATCACTGCCGGGCTCGCTAGCGCAGCTCACAGTCGGTGCCTTACCGGGCGGCCACAGTCCAACCTACCCCTGTTTCCAGGCACGATCTCGGCGCAAAGAGCTGCGCGCGCGATCCGGGGCCTTTTCCCAACTCCGAGTCGGGGTCTTTGGATGGGAACATGTTTCACATTATCTCTTTCATTGCTGTACTTGGTGTAGAGCATGATTTTGTACAAAATGGAATAGCCGTATTCGAGGCATCCCCATGATACCAAAAACTGTTTGCCCAAGCACGAACTCGTGACATGCATTACAAGTCGTGTAGCAGCATTTTGAACCCAAGATTGTAAACAGACTAATTGGGGGCTTTATTTAGCGCTTTTACTGCAATATATTGCTTTCTCTCTTCGTCGTAGTCAAAGATGCCAAGCCTTTGTTCTCACTTGATTACTACAAGACTCGTCTGTTGGGATCCGCCGCTCTCGCATCGACCGTGTTTCGGGCTCGTCATGCCTCCGAGTCGATCCGGCCCGAGCCTCTTCCTGCAAGGATGAGGTTCCTGTAGCAAGACCATACCAACGGTTTCAGGTCACATATTGGGGCAATGGTACAGGTCGATGGATATCCAGGTCATTTTGAAGTTTCGTGCAAGCGTATGGTCCTCTTTTGTCCGGCAAGTCGAAGTAATGCCAAAGCTGATCGCGATCTGGTCAATTTATGGTAAGCCCTACCTCCGTGGTCGGCCAGAACTGTGGAAGACCTTGCTCAGACGCCACTCTCTTCTATAGCTCGTCGTCGCCGCTCTGCAAGCCATCATCGTCGTATCCGGCAGCGGAGGAATTCTCGAGGGAGGATCAGGTTAGGACTGCGAAGCAACTGAAGCAGGACTTGGACTGTAGGGGTTCTCGAGAATGGTAAAGAGTGTGATTGCAAGGAGTGTGGTGTATGAGTTGTGTTGGAAGATTAGTATGAGTATGAGGATTAGTATGAGTTGTTGCTTGCAGGAAGCAAAGGAGAAACTATCAGATGGCCGGCTTTTATAGTAAAAGCCATGGAATGTTGTGGAAGGTTATGGAAGGTTTCCTACAAGCGAGAGATCAGATGGAAGGTTGAGGAACGATGTGGAATCCCATGGAACGAAGACGACTCTCGGGTTTCGGCGTGCTGTCTCGAAGAGGAAGGTGAGGAGGATCGGAGTCAGTCGCGCTTGATCTTTGACCCGGATTTCGTCGGTTGAACTCGGGCTCACCAAGACCGTTACAGGAGGAGTCTCCTCCCGGAGGACCCAGTCGAAGCTCAGCGCGACGATGTCAACATTACAAGCTCAAACTCAGCTCGCATCAAGAGGGTCATCGATGTCGGGATGTATTTGTGCGTCGCTTGACCCCGGCGACAACGACAGGGAACGCGATGCTGGATGAACCGAGGATCGGAATCGGGTAGCCGGGAACTCTCCGAGCTCGAGTAACGTGGTGCTCCGAGTCGTCGGCCGGGGGTGTTGCAATGTCATGCGATCGCCACCTATTGTCCGACCAGAGAATCTCTCCCTAGCAACCCCTGTCTTCGTCGACCTCGCATCGCCATTTTAGAGCCATTGCAATGCAATTGGGTCACAGCGCACACACGCCGGGGTTACTGTGTGACGGCGCTACACGCTGATAGGCTCGATGACTTCGAGTGTTGTCCTAAGTCGGGGGAAAAGACTTCTGCGGTGGGGTAACAAAAGACCACTGCGAGAGGGTAAAATTAATGGGCCGCGAATTGGGCAAGTATTAATACATTTCGCCTCGCGCCTTTTATTTCGCCCATTGCGCCCCACATTGAGCTGGCGCCGGACGCATAGCCTCGCTTTGGCGCCAAACCTGGGATTTTCTCGATTTCACCCCATTTTTCGTCTCGATTATCCGAGGCGTCTTTGACAGGTGACCCAAAAAAATGGTGTCTGAGATTCTGGCCGTGTGACAGGTGACAAAAACACTCCACTCAGGTGGGAATTAAACGGTAATCGGATTAAGCGGCTCTAGTACCGTATCGATCGCCCACTCGGCGCGTGCCTTGCCTCGGGCGCATCTGACACTCCCACAGCGATCGGTATCACATGATGGGGGTGCAGACTCGAAGGAGGAAGGCGAGGATAGGATCGGAGTTAGTCGCGCTTGATATTTGAGCCGGACCGGGGTTGGAATCAGGCTCACCTAGACCGTTACACTCGCCAAGATGAGTGCGGGGTTTTCCTGGGGCACCATTGTCATTAAAACCAGGTACAACGTATCTCTTTCACCTCTTCTCCACCTCTTTGCCTTGCTCGAGTAAGCCTCGTAGGTCGTACGCAAGAATGTCTGCACCCACCTTGGAGAAGTATGAGGATCAGCACATCGACCGGATCGAGGGCTTCACTCACCCAGCAGAGTCTGAAACTCAGGACACCGTGGTGAGTGGAGGGGACGCTTAGTCGCATGCACTTTGAACTTGGCTCTCTGTCGACTGATTCCTCCGTTCTTTTGTGGCACGTGTTCAGATCACCTGGAGGTCATGGGCCTACGCCGCAATCGGCTGCTTGTTCTATTTCACCATCTTGTGGCATCTCGCCACGACGTCCATTTTCCGCTCGTCGATGGGTGCCGCGCTCGGTAACTCGGCGCAGTCAATCTGGGTAAGACTCGCTCGCACCTATCAGACACCTACATCATCAGTCAGACTCACATGAGCTCCTTTCGATCCGTCCACATAGCTCATCAACATTGTCAGCACGTTCCAAGCATGCGTCGGGCCCCCGCTGATGTACGCAAGTGATCTGTTCGATCGTCGATGGATCTTGATTGTCGTCTCCTTCATTGCTGTTGTGTAAGTCGCGATCCCCGTATCATCGACACTCAATGCACACCTATTCATACTTGCATTGTTCATGTATATCAGTGGCTCTATCGTTGCTTCACGTGCTACTTCGTTCGGGATGGGACTCGTGGGTCAAGGCATTGTCTCGATCGGCATGTCTGCCGTCGGGGCCGCATACGCCATCCCCGCCGAAGTATTCCCGCGCAAACATCGAGGCAAGGTCCAAAGTGCCACAAATTTTGCTGCAGCTTTTGGAGGAGGACTGGGTGTCATCACCGCTTCCCGACTGGTGGCCAATGACCCTCTGGAAGGATGGCGCACCTGCTTCGTAAGTCGCTTGCTGCGCACCCGTCCGGCCTCGATAACAGCTGGCACACAGGGCCCGTTGACACCGGTACTGACCTTTCCCCTCACTAACATCCATGCAGTACATTGCGATCGGTCTCTTTTCGATGATGTTCTTGTTGTTCTTGATCGTCTATCGCCCTCCCCCGCGCCCGACAGAAGAGCGAACCCTGCCGTTCGGGCAGAAGCTCGCGCGACTCGACTGGATCGGCTACGTCCTCGTAATCGCATCATTGTGCTTGTTCTTGGTCGGTTGCACCCAAGGCGGCACGGATGGATGGAAGGAAGGCAAGACACTCGGACCTCTCGTGTCTGGTATCGCATTGATGGTCGTCTTCGGCGTGTACGAGTGGAAGGGGACCGAAGTCGGGCTTTTCCACCATGCCATGTTTTCCCATCGCAACTTTCCCTTGGCCCTTGTGGCAGCTTGCGCCGAAGGCACCATCTTCTTCTCCGTCGTCGCGTTCCTTCCCGTCGCTGCTGCGGGATTATGGGCGCCTCAGGATGCGTTCAAGGCCAACGTCTACCTCGCCCCCTTCTACCTCAGCTCGGTTCCGCTCTTCTTCGTTATCGGATGGTACGTCGACCGCTTCAAGGAGTTCCGCTTCCCGCTCGTAATCGGATACTTGCTCTACCTCGGATCTTGCATAGGTTTCGCATTGAGCGATCGCAATGATAGCGCACTTGGATGTAAGTCTCGTCGCTCTTTGATACACCTGTCCTCCCGCCGCAGTTCGGACGATTTTGACCCTGTCTTGCCTCAATGTCGCGTTCCCAGGGGCGATGAGCTCCCTCGCCGGTATCGGCTTCACGGCCCCGATCGCACTCCTCTTTGCGGTGGCCCAACTTGCTGTTCCCGGCAAATTTATTGGTTCCGCGTCGGCCTTGATGGTCGCGGCTCGCGCGGTTGGAGGTGCGGTCGGCGTGGCGGTCTACTCGGCTGTTTTGGGTGACAAGCTCTCCGTGGCGATTCCTGCACGTATTACCGCGGGCGCTTTCAAGGGTGGACTTTCGCCGGCCCAGGCATCTACAGTTCTGCCCCAATTGATCCCCTTGATTGCTTCACAAAACCCCGACGTGATCGCTAAAGCGTTCTTGATCCCCGGTGTCCAACCGAGCGTCGTTCTTGGCGCGATCGAAGGTATGCAGAGTGCCCTTGCGTACGGACTGTCCTTCGTTTGGTACATCGCCGCCGCTTTCTCCGCATTGGGCATCATCACGGTCTTGACATTCGCATCGAGCAAGGATCAAATGACTTCCAAGGTCGATGCTCCCGCCCAACGAGCTTCTGCTGCGGGAAACTCTTCGACTGAGCGTGATTTCAAGTCTCAGCAAAGCTCTCAGGTGGTTTAGATTACTCCAGGTGGCGTAATGTGCTTGCATATTTTAATTGGTTGTCGTACTCTTGATATCAGATGTGTAAAAAATGGTGTTACAACAAGCGCCTTTTCAGAGAGAAGAAGCAACGGCCTGCAGCACGTCTTTGAGCACATGTCCTATCCGCCACGCCCGCCCGGACCAATTGCTCAAACCAGCGAGCCTGATCAACACCTGGGAGGCGGCCGCCGATCCGGCGAGACAGTCGACCTCTTGTACTGATGCATAAGACCCGCCAATTGCCACCCATGTAATCATATGCTCGCCCTGCTGGACCTGATCGAGTGCCAAGGTGCTGATGGGTCCGGGGGAGATGTTGGACAGCGGATCGACCGAGAGCGCGTACAGATGAAGGCAAAGTGCGGCGTAAAACACTGAAGAGGGCTCGTAAGTCGCTGCAAGACCCAGTAATGGAACACACAAATGTAAGTACTCAACCTCAGTCATCCGATCTTCCATGAACAGCAAAAGGGTTCATGAAGGCTACCTTATCTAAATCAAAAAGGAAAGAGGATTCAGACGCGGCGAATGACTTACCGAACAGGGGCTTATCGCGGATGCGTCGAACCACTTGTCCGGCGTGAACCGCCACAGCCCGAGCTTTGTCAGGATTTGACTTCATCCATGCAATGAGCTGTGAGATTCACATAGGAAGGATCAGGAACTACCCTTGTGGTTACGAGGGTCCGGTAACGACAAAACTTACGTTTTGATTCGTTGTACGGCTCTTCGCGGACGAGCCCCTTCCGGCGACTGCATCCAAATCGTCGAGGGCAAGGTACGACGCCAAGTGGGCCATGTGATAGGAGACACAAGCGGGCGTGAAGTCGTCTTCGCTATTGTTGTTGTCGCCAAAGACGGGCGAAAATTCGTCATAGCCTTTGCTGAGGCGGCTGAGCGCCTTGCGAACATGCGCACCCGCCTGCTCGCTCAGATGCTCGAGCCCGACCTGCTGCAGTTGCCGGGCAGAGTACATCATGATGTGCAGACCGTTGACGAGCACCTCGTAGCCCAGTGGAGAGATCGCGATGCTGGGTGGTAGAGGGTAATTGGTGTCGGCGGTGATCAGCTTGACGATCGCCTGCGTTTGCATCGAATTCGACCTCGATTGTCGCAGCTCGTACCACTTTTCGGCCGTGAGCGCGTTCCACAGCTCTTCGTCGCACGGTAGAGTCACTTGGAGCTCGGTGAAGGGCACGTGCGGCGGCAAGTGTAGCAGCGTCGTCATCTCTGATTCGAGTAAGAAGCACACCGCGGCCGTCCTCTTTCGTTCCTCGTACTTGATGAAGTGCGCCCACTGCGACTGGATGGACGCATCCGGGGCCATCTCCGGCACGACGTCGTCAAAGATGCCCAAGCGGCGCAGGGCCGTCGTATGGGTGCCTCGATATACCTCTGTCAACTCGAGTGACCGAGCCGAGCCGAGCCATTTTGCGACCGAGCATAGCAGATTCGCCTGCAAGGTCGGCAAACTACGCGCATGTCGATTGTCGTCGACGGTCAGCTCGCCAATCGCCAGCTTGGCGACGCTAATCAAGATGCGCCCCAGGGCGTGCGCACGGGGCATCTGCGCATACAGCGCTCCTATCGCGGTCATGGAAAGGAGCAAGAGTCCGAACGTCTTGCGCGGATTGAATGACGGTAGGTGAAGCATCGGCAATCGACGATGCACGTGGGTAAAGTAGAGCGAGATGAAGTGGTTGTACACCTTCAACGACATGTTGGCGAGGGTCCTGAACACGGCGTGGTATCCATGGCCTTGTAATTTGGCAAACTGCAGCGCCTCCAGGATGCACATTCGAACATCGTTGTCCATCGGAAGGAACGACGGTGGGTCATGTTCTGCGAGCTCGTCCCTTTCGAACGCGCCCGGCATTGTACCATCGACTTCGATCTGACTGTCATGCTCCGTCGGATTCCAGACCATGGGCCACGGACGATCGAGAGGGCGTTCGTTGTCTGCCGCCGGAGAGCCATGCCGAGTTGCCAGCCCGCCTGGGGCCAAGGTGACGCGCCTCCCAACTCGATTGCCTTGCGAGGACGGTACACCGCCATCTGCACCCATGTCGAAAGGCGGATTCCCCCCTTGCGGTGACGTGAACGAGTTCCACAGCGGCGTTTGTTGTTGATGACCAAGCCATTCGAACGAAAAGTTGGTATTGTCCTGGTTGAGCTGCAGTGGTCCGGTCGAGACGCCGAAGATCGTGTCGAAGGGGTCGGCCAAATCATCAGCGCTGAGTGGACCCAACGACAGCATAGGCTGAAACAGCGAGTTGAGGGTATGAGTAAAGTCTGAGCCGTGGTCGGTGTGGACGGGTGGAAAGTGGTCCGATACGTCTTCGTAGTTGCGCGCAGGGGCCGTGTCGAGCGCGAACCCGTCACTCGGTTGGAGCGCCATCTCGATGAGGGACAGACTGAGAGTCGGGGCAAGGCGTTAGTGGACCTCTTCCGGATCAGGCGGAGAGTTTTTCGCATAGTTCACACACCTCGCTTCGGTCTCGGTGTTGGCGATCGAGGCGTCGACGAGGTAGTCGCTCGGCTCGACGATACCGCTGGCTGCCAAGGACCCGGGTCGAGATCGTTTGCGCGAGGGCTGACGATTGGTACTTTGTTCGACCGCTGCGACGCAATCACGACCAGAATTGGTACACCGCTCGCAGTTGGGTACTCCAGAGCACTTGACCTGTCAAGACCGTAACCTGTACCGATTAGCCACCCGCGGTTCGGGTCCACCGGATAAGAGCAGAAAATATTTCGCACCTTTGAAGTAGCGCAGGCCAGACAGGCTAAAAGTATCAAAGGGGATCACAGGCGTCAGTATCTAATTCCACCCAAGGGCGTAACTTTTTTCCACCCGGCTCACCTCGTGCAGTGCGCTCTAGAGCAGCCTGTTTCCGGACGGTCGAGTTTGTCTGTGCAAGTCCCGACTCGGCGTCTCGTTGATGCAGCTGGATGAAGGATTGTACATCGACTTTGTTCAGCATCCAGAAGACCTAGAATGGAAGAGGCTGCGTTGAGGCACACACCTTTTCGTGTCGCTTGAGTACGTCTCTGCATAATGAAGGTACGGTGAGGCAGAGGCATGAGCGACCCGAAAAAGATCGCTTTGCGGGGCCCGGCGGAGCAAACAGCCAGAGTCACAGCCAGAGAGAAAGCGCTCTCACATCCGAGCAAAGCCGCGGCCGCACTGTGATGGATACATCCGGACGCGGGGTCAGTCGTGCTCTTGCTCACAGGAGAACCAGATGCAAGACGCACGGTAGTACACGAATATTTGTGTCCGGGCTCGTGTGTCCGGGCGTGACGCTCTGCGCGAGGCAGAGACCGCGTCAGCAAGCGTGTGCATTCGCACTCGAACATGATGAACAGGTGCCGGCACAGGGGCTCACCGAGGTGTTCTATACGGGCATACGAATGGGTGCAGCCCGGTGTTTGACACTACAGCAGAAGTTCAAAGTCGAACGGGTGAGCAGGGAGGGAGGGAAGGGCAGGGGACGGGCTCCGCACGTGACTCGCAGCAGGCTACGAACACTTACAACATGGGTCCGAGCGGGTTGCCCACTGGTCGATGCCGCGGACTGGGATTGCCCCTGGACGTACTGAGCGGCCATCTTGGACGCTTGCGATCTCTACAATCCGTTTAATGTGCGAGCCGTGGCATCGGGCTACGCAAAGTGGGCGGGACTGGGCGGAGCCTGGCCGAGTGAGATCGCGGGGTGGGCCGCAACCGCCGCAACCCGGACGGAAGCGCGAAGCGCGCATCAAAGTCGTACAAAAACGGAAACCAGTCACGTTTCCGCGATTGACAGCGGTCTGCTCGAAGTCAAGCTCCCGGAGCGTGTTCGAGGCCTGGGGCACCACGTCCGAAAAAGTGCGTACCTACCTACCTAGGTAGGCACCTCTGCCCATGTCGCTGAAGAGATAGGTAGATACCTAGGATCAGCCATATTCAGGTTTCGGAGTCCCGGGAACGCTCACTGCAGGGATGAGGAGTTTGATTCTACAAGCAGCTTCGCCCACCTTCGCGTTCCGTGCTGCCATCAAATGAGCAGTTACTTTGAACAATGTTCAGTACCATTCGTCGGAAGCTTGCATGCATAAACATCCTCGGGCCACGCAGTCAATCACCCTTCCGAGCCAAGTGTAGTCGAGTGATCGTCGAGGGAGCTAGGTAGTTCTAGGTATGTGTATTCGCGCGCAGTCGCGGCAGTACCTCTCCTGATCGAGTATAGATACGAACGGTAATATGTTGCAGGGACAAGATACAAATTGAGAGCCCGGGAAGGAGTTGCACGGCGATATCATGATGCTGCTTGACGGTCACCTGGAAAGCCCCCGTGGATGTGGCACAAAGCGCCGAGCGCCGACGTATCGTATCAGAAGTCTCCTCCGACGGGGTACACCCAAAGCTTGTCCGTGAAACGCCCGATTGTGTTCTTCCACAACCCATTGACTCGGTGAAGCATGTAAATGCCGGAGAACATCGCGTAGAGGAACACGTTTTCGCCAGTGTTCGCTCCGAAGGGCCTGAGCGGTGAGGAATTGTTAGGTGAGGTGCATCATCAGCATTGCTTCTCGTCATCAAATTTCCCCCGATCGTATGCTATGCCGCCAAAAAAGTACTGACCTGTCGGGTCCCGCAAGTGTTCGGTCAACCGGTCGGTAGTCCGGCACTGCTTCCCCTTGAGGCCACCAATCTGGATAGGAGGTGATTCGTCTGATGCATATTAGTAGGCTGGCCGTGTGCCTCTGCACTTCAAAGCCGTTCTGTGTCATCGTTCTCACCAGGAGCGGGTCCAGTGTAAGCGGCTCGGTAGTTGCGATCTGTTCGCAACGGTGTGGCATCCGGCGCGCTGATTTGCCGGTGTGCCGCGTGAGCGTCGATCGCGTCCCTGTGGCCGCGCAGGTGGAGGACGGCCTCAGGAGTCGCGGCCGAGTCGTTCGTCTGCTCGACGGTAGATGTCTTGGAGGTCGAGTGGCTCATCATCGGATGCTTGTACGTTTGCTTTGGGATATGACTGGGTGGAGGTTGAGGTCGAATGTCTAGCCCGTAGCCGCTTTGGACCCGCGCTAGCCAGAAGACGTCGGGGCGCCCACTTTTCCGGCCTCGGCGCTGCGGTCGGCGTCGGCGCCTCGCGAGTCGTGGCAGACTGAGAGCGGAATACGCGCCAGGATCTGCCCACCCGAGCCGACCGTTCGTCGCTTCTCAGGCTTACCTTTGAGACGGTCTGACTCTGACCCGCAACCCCTCAAGGACGTACCTACCCACCCACCTACCTACCGAAGTCATCATGGTTGCCAAGCTCAGAGCATCCACGGCGAACATTAAGACGGCGCTGCGAACAGCTCAGGTCGCTGCCGACGATGGCACCGCTGCCTTCCCGCGCTTCCGAGAGGAACAACTCGCCCGGCTTTACGGTGAGAAGCTTTGGCGGCTCAGATATACCCTCTTCTGGTTCAAGGGGCTCATCTTTCGGTACCTTTCCTTTATTCACAGGCGTCGTGTCTTCCGAACGTGAAGCTATCGCTTCCGCCGTTCGAGCGGATTTCGGTCGCACTCAGGCCGAAGCACAGACCGAGTTGACCCTCGTGCTCGAACATGTTAAGGCGCAGTTCGACCTGACCCAGTACGCCCAGGTCACTGCCGCTCAAAGGACCGGCTATGCGCAAGGTATTACAGAACGGGGTGTTGGTTTGGTCGTTGTGGTCGGCGATGCCAGGGGTTAGTCACAGCCTCGCCGAGTCCCGGGGTGAAAGTTTCTCGGCACTTTTTGAGCTCATAGTTTGCCTTTCTTGCCCTTCACAGCTCCTCTGCTCTCCGTCATTGCACCTCTTGCGTCTGCTATTGCATCTGGCAACGCCGTGGTGTCTGTTCTTGCCCCTGGAGCCTCGAATTTGAACAAGCTCTTGCTCGATCGCCTCGCTACCCTCGACCGACAGTGCTTCGTCTTCGTTGATCCCACTGAAACCAAGGGCGACGCCGTGCAAGAAGTCCGCGACTCCACGCCGGCCCTCATTGTGGACGCGAGTTATTCCTCGGGATCCAACACAGTCGTTGTCGACCACCATCGCTCGGCGACGGAATTGGCCTTGATCGCCAAATTGATCGTGCGCGGCAAGTGGTTCGGCCTCGGTCTGCTCCCTGGCAGCATCGACCAGCTCTTCGTGCACGAGGAGGCTTCTGGTCAATTATTGGAGCTCATCCTCGAGGAGGTGCGCCAAAGCTTCGGATCCGACGCTGCGCGATCCGACGACTACGGCCGCTTGGCTCAGGCCTCCGTCGGCGCCGAGCTCGACCTAGGCGTTCAGGGCGAGTCGACCCAAGGCGGCAAAATACTCACCGGTGGATCCTTCACCAAGCCCGGCTTCTTCCCCCCGACCATCATTGAGAACGCAAGCAGGTATGTCGACTCTCTCTCTCTCCCGTATCTTGTCTTACTTTTCCATGACTGACCGTCCGATTGCTCGCTCTTCAGTGGGATGTTCTCCAAAGCTGGCTCGGGCCCAATTCTCCCCGTGCGCAGCTTTAGGAGTTTCGAAGGAGTGCTCGCGGCGATGGAGCAGACGTGAGTGACTGGCCAGCTCCAATCACGAACCACCAACTAACTTAATTGGTTCGTCATCTCATCATGATTCATCTTGTAGCAAAACGTCAAACCTCTATGTGTTTGCTCTGGAGCAGGACTGCAAGTTCCTGGTTGCCGAGTCCGCCGCGTCCACGGTCTACACGGGAGACATCCCTTTGGCAGCACTGTGTGAGTTCAGCATAGATTCTACCGATCAGATTTTCTTGCCCGACACCATCTCACAGCTTCTCGTCTGTCACCGAATCACAGATCTTCCCAACCCGGAAATTTACGCTCCGTCACGCTTCACGCGACCCGTCCGAATTTTCACCCCCGCGACGTTGGCGAGCTCCAAGCTGGCCAAGTTGATCGTGTTCGCCCCCTTCACCTCGGCCAAACTCTTGGCTCTTTCCCAAGCCTCACCCTCGGACAAGCGCTTGGTCGTCAAGCGCGTCCAACCTGGAAACTCTTTCTTGCGCGCATTCTTCCCTCAGGGTTTGCTCATCACGGCCGGTTTCGTCGTTTCCGTCTTGTTGAGTGCGACTGGATTCGTTGGGTACCACGGCGTCCGATGGATCAGCCGCAAGTACTTTGCATGAACGTAAAATTCCGTTTTGTTTATGTATCGTGTGGAATTAGATAGTTCATTGTCGTTTTAGTGGTTGTTTTCGGGGACTAATCCGCACGGAGTGAGCGTTTGGCCGCCAGAGCATATCCAGGAGATTGACTTTTTCAAGAGTGCAGCGGCGAGCACAGAAACGAGACGTCGAAGCATGGTCCAAGTTGGAGAATCAAACAGTTGCAATACAAACTGAAAACACAAGTTGACCTTACACTGCCTCACAAAGCCCCACATGGTATACCGACCGTCTACCACTCGCCGAACTGGAATTGGGTCTGGTTGGGAGAAAGGACAACGGTGTCAGATGAAAGGTCGAAAAAAGCGGTGGGAACACGCGAAATAGCTTACGTTGCACATCTGCTCAAGCTCCCAGACTTCGGCCGTGGCAGAGTTCTTTGTCCCTTCATCCTCAGCATCGCCCGCCGCGCCGGCGCAGAAGAGCACGGGCGCAAAGTGGTCGTCGGTTCCGTGGGCATCGCGGTACAATGGGTTGCGCATGAGCCGCATGGCCGCCTTTCGCAATGCCGGGCCAGAATTCAGGGTCAGGGCGTCACAAGCCTCGTTGCGGAAGGCGATGGCCCAGGGCTCTGGGGGCTTGGTCTGGGCAAAGTTGTCCTGGTGCAGGATGATGTTGCCCCATGCGTTGCGGTAAAGGTTGTGTACGGTACCCTATCGATTCAGAGAAGCTGGGGGGTCAGCGATGTGCTGAAAGCTGGTGCTGGAAGCATAACCTACCCCGGTTCCAATCAAGAGGATGTTCTCGTGTCGAAGGTGGCGGATGGCCGCGCCGACGGCAACGTGCGAATAGGGGTCACTGCGCGCAGGTATGAATGGTCAGACACCCGCTGTTTCAGAACTGAAACGAAAGCGAGTACTCACTAGTAAGCGTTGGTCGAGATGAGGGTGACGGGCGGCGATTTCTTGGGGAACATCCAGGTCAGGACGAGGAACACGTCGTGAACTGGTGATGCGAGCCCGAGCCACAGAGTCAGCTGGCAACTCCGAGAAGAGTATGGTACTCGGGACTATCTTGCAGACTCACTCCATTCGACATTGGGGTTGAGCTTGGACTCGATGCCAGCCGCGGTCAAGGATTCGTGAACCCGTTCTGCCAGCTTGGGCGAGACATTGATCTATTGCCAGGTTTCGGAAGAGAACTCGTCACTGTCAGCCCGGGTCATCGTTGGCTTAGCCGAGAAAGATCGTCGCACATTGTAATCGATGTACTTGTCGGGCGAGACCCATGCAACCGGCTGCTTGACGGGCTCCGATGCATTGCTCGCAATCTCGAATCCATTTCCGTTGACTTCCCAATGCGCTCCCATGAACACGACACCCTCGATCTTGCGCGCCATCGCCTCCTCGCCGACCTTTTGCCAGTAGCGACCCGCGGACGAGTCCTCGCCGAGCATCATCGTCGATCCATGCGAGCAGAAGATGACGGGCGTAGGTGTGGACTTCATTTTGATGAGAGGCTTCGAAGTGCGGGCGTGAGTACCAGGATGTAGTGGATGAGAAGCTGGCAAGGCCACAGGCGATGGTTGACGTGGTGGATTGAGACAAGCTGCTCCACCCGGCGTAGTTGCACGGCCAGTGGCACGCGCCGAATTGGCCTCGGCGTCGCAGACTCGCCGCATACTATAGCGCCCGAGTGGGCCTCCCCCGCCTCGACTGCGAGCGCGCTGGGGGCGCGACCGCCGCGCGAGAGGACCAGGATCAGGGCGCGACGCCCACTCAGCGGAATCCACTCGGGCCGGAGAGCCCGCTTTCCGAAGGACGAGGTCAATTCTAGTGCTTTCCGTCACTCCTACACATCATCAACTCTCCACACGATCTCCGACTCTCATACTGACCTGGAAAGAGCTACCAAGAAACATGCCTTTGGAAGTCATCATCATCGGAGGTAAGTCGCTCGAGCAGCCATCCCTTCGCACGACTCGCTGTTCGGACCCCGAGTTGACCTCCGAGTTCTCTGTCCTCTCCAGCCGGAATTGCCGGACTTGCCGCCGCACGTGCGTTGCGCGAGCAGCACAATGTCACCGTTCTCGAGCAATCGCGCATGAAGTCCGAAATCGGTGCTGCCATCCATCTTGGTCCCAACGCTTCCAAAATCGCGCTGCAGTGGGGGCTCGATTTGGCCGCCCTCAACAGCCCCGAGGTGCAATCGGTAGGTCGAAATCGTACATGATCGGTCCCCCTGTGTCACGAGGGACTTTTTCTGACTTCTCGTGATATTCGGTTCAACAGTACGTGGAGAAGAGTGCCAAAGGTAATACCTTGATTGCTGTTCCGAGCGATCCCCGAAAGGGGTTCGGCGCTCCTTGGTTGCTCAACCACCGTGTCGACTTGCACAACGAGCTCCGAAGGATGGCCACTACCCCTGACTTGCCCGGCAAGCCCGCCACGATCCAAACCGCTGCCAAGGCTGTCTCTGTTGTGAGTGCCTTTCGTCTAGTCTCTTCGAACGATCCGAAAACTCACCCATTTTCGTTCGGTGCTCTTCAGGGCTGCGAGGCCGGAAAGGTCACGCTCGCTGACGGCCAAGTGCTTAAGGCCGACGTCATCATCGGGGCCGATGGTATCCACTCGATCCTCCGAACCGAGATCCTCGGCGCCGAGCGAATTGCCCAACCATCCGGTCACAGCGCGTACCGCTGCTTGATCCCACGGGAATCCGTCGAGAAGGTCCCGGCCATGGCCTCGTTGCTCAGCCTGGACCCGCCCACTTTGACGACCTTCGTTGCTTCCGACCGCCGAGTGGTCGCTTACCCGTGCCGAGGTGGTAGTCTGCTCAACATCGTCGCTATCGTGCCGGACGAGAAACTGAACGAGGACAGTGTCGAGTCGTGGAGCGCCGAGGGCTCGATCGACGAGATGATCGAGGCCTTCAAGGATTTCCAACCCGAGTTGCTTGATCTCCTTCGGTCAGTCTACCCTGCCAACGCATGCGCATACTCATACTCTCTGTATGACACAGTGCTGACAGCATTATTTGTCACCGGGCTCCTCACAGCACTGCCCCGTCGTGCGGTCTCTGGCAATTGCGCGACCAAGACCCATTGAAGACATGGACCAAAGGACGTGCCATTTTGATCGGTGACGCCGCCCACGCCATGCTTCCCCATCAGGGTCAAGGAGGAGGACAGTCCGTAGAAGATGCCGAGGCTCTCCAGGTCGTCTTGGCCGGCGCAGGGCCCGAGGATAATCTCCCCGCGTTGCTCGAGCTCGTCCAGAAGGTTCGCCACGACCGAGCATCCAAGATCCAAGGCTACTCGCGCGAGAAGGCGATGGGCCCTCGACCAGGAACGGAAGAGATGGGCGTCAACGCTCATCAGTTCGTCGGGTACAACTTTGGGTACCAAGGCGCAGCCAAGTGGGCCGAGGCCAACGGGATTTCGTTGAAGGCTTGAGGTGTATATGCAATTATATTCTTTTTCGTTCTGGTCCTCGTTTTCGCAGAGCCCCCCTAGCAGCGCTTGTCAGGATTCGCAGTTTGATCAGGTCACCGTATGATATACCTCTGGAGCGTGATGTGTGTGAGCTTGGACTCTACTCGAGAGTGTGAAGAACTTCGCGCTGGGTCCCCGATCCGGTATCTGCCAGAGCAATTTTGCCGACGGGGAGCCGCTCATCCTCGTCAAGTGCGCTGCACGAAGATAAATTGACACAAGAAGCACAAGAGTGGAATCGGAGGGCAGCTCACTAAATCAACCCACCAGCCAACCTCAATCCTCCGCCTGCTCCGCCTGCTCCTCCTCCACTCTCCCCTTCTTCCTCCGCGATCGACTCGGTAACAACGAAGTGGCGGCTCTCTTCAACGCGTCAAAGACCTCCTCGATTAATCGGTCCTTGTTCTCGAACTCAAGAGGTGCCTTTTCGCTCAGTTTGAGATTTGAAATTGCTTTTGTTCGTGGTCCTAGCATCGAGCGATAGCCTTTGCTCGAGAGCGCGAGCCAGAAGAGGTCCGATTCGAGCGAAACTGCAGCCAGAAGAATGATTTCTCGCCTGTTCGAATAACAAGGGGTAATCTGATGTCAGGATCGGATCTGTTTACCATTGAACGCTCGATCAAGTCAATGACTCACCTCTGCTCGTGAACGATCTTCTTCCCCGCCAACCCTCTCCAGGCCTTGTCCTCAATCGTCGACGAACACTGCCCGAACTTGGACAACAAAGCCCGTTGCAAGCTTTGATCAAGTTGAACAACAGCCTCGCGTCTCATTGTATGCGAAAGCTTCTTCTCGTACGTCTGAGGAACGACCTCGAAGTCTTCGGGTCGTTCGACCTGGATCAAAGGAGCACGACCGGCAGGGGCGGTGATGGGGGCTACGGCCTCTTTTGGGCGATGGTGAGCATCGTCGAAAGGGGGTATGAACTTGGGAAGATGCTTCGAGGCCGGTACGGTAGACGGTTCTGAATCGCAAACAAATTAATCGGTCAATATCGAGCCAAAGAAAAATCAGGGCTCCAGTACATCTCGGCAACTCACCTCCGCCTCCAAAGAGCTGCGGTCTAGCCACTGCCGTCGTTGCGCCACTAGTCCCCAGAACTGGTCGCTCCCTGCCTATCGCTCCCGGGACACTCTTCGACAATGCCTTGGGTAGTCCAATCGGAGTCGGAAGAGTATCCTCGTCTTCCTCCTGCGGTTCGTCCTCTTCGTCCGACTCTTCATCTTCTTCGTCGCTGATGACAAGGGGTCGAGCGCGCTTCGATCCGATCGCGAGAGACACTCGTCGATGTGGGAAGTCGTCGTCGTTGTAGTCCATGTCTTTTTTGCTATCATCGTCATCATCGACCACACTGGCGGCCGACGAATCAGGCTGGCTCTCGGCATCCGAAGCGACTGTGTCGGCACCTGTCTCCTCACCTTCTTCAGCTTCATCCTCATCCTCCTCGTCAACTTCAATCTTCTCGGGACTCGGTGAAGGGGCTTCTACCTCGGCCTCCGCTTCCACTTCTGCTTCCGCAGCAGGAGGCTCTTCTACCCTTTGTTCCCGCTCCCTGACTTCCGCCATGGTCCCCGAGGGTGGCGAGCTACTCGGCCCCCTGACGACGTTCTCCAAGCTCTTCTCGTTGCGCTCGAGCTCCACCGCCGCGGTCCTGAACCCTTCTCGACATGCCCGGACTGGGACCACTGCCCTCGCATCCTCCTCTTCTTCTTCCAATCCCTCCTCTTCCCCGTCTCCACACGCTTCATCCCGCTCCCTCTCCTCATCTTCATCCTTAAACCCATCCAAGTCCCCCACGTTCCTCGTCTCCGTCACAGCCCTTTGCGTCGCCTCGAAATCCAACTCGACCAAACCTTCATCTCTCCTTTCCCTCGTCTTGCCCGGATCCCGACATACATCGCACAACCTCCGACAATACACCTCCTTCTCCTCCTCCTTGATCTTCTCCCCGAAGTAACGACAGATCGCTAGATGTCGACAAAGACGGACGTTTTCGGCGTAGGAGAGGAGAGCTTCGATCGAGTTAGGGGCGCGTTGGGAAGGTAGATTACCGAAGCCTTGTTCGTGGCGATGAAGACGATTTAAATGAGATTGGGAGACGAGGTGCGTGATGCGGGCTTTGTCCTCGGCCGAATAGTACAGGATGCAACGCGCTATATGGCCATCTCGTCCCGCGCGACCGGTCTCTGTCCACGCGTCAGCAGGAGACCGAGTTAGCTCGTTGGCGCTTCGGTGAAGAAGACTCTTGGCGTCCATACCGCGCTGACCTTGGTAGAAGCCTTCGAAAGATTTAGGAATGTCATAGTGGATGACGTATCGACAATTGCTCTGCCAAACGTGCAGTATGCAGTATAAATTAGTTCAACGTTGAGAATGCCGGGTATCCGCATGTGAAGGCATACTCACCTTGTCGATGCCCATACCAAAAGCGATTGTCGCAACTGCAACCATCACCGGAAGTAATGTTCAGCCATCGTCGACGAAGACGAAAATCACAAGTGGCCGCCTCACCAACGCAATCAATCCAACTCTTGCCCCGCGCCTTCCTCTCATCCGCATCCCTCCACTCCCTCTGCACCCGATCCGCCTCATGATCCGCCAAACCCCGATGATAAGCCGCGGCATTGACGCCTCTACTCCTTAAATACGCCGCCAACTCATCGCACGTCTTTTTCGCTCGACAATAGACGATGCCTGAAAAGACGGCGGGATCGACGACGGCTGCCAAGGCCGGCGCGGGGTTGGCGTCAGTTGGGCCGTTCGTGGCTGACCGGGATCGTGATGTGGAGCGGGAAGAGGCTTTGAGGATGTAGTCGAGAATATCGTCGGATCGGTGTGAAGGGGTTTGCGAACGCTCGGAGAAGTAGCGTACTTCGTAGTAGAGGTTGATGCGATTGAAGGGGTGGACGACTTTGAAGAGCAGGTCGACGTCCAGCGAGAGTTCTCGAACGCTGCGCAATTCAGAAGGAGTCGCGGGCGATCAGCTCAGTCCACTTTTCGGAGCAAACGATCAAGCATGTTACATGTCATCCTGAACTTTTGGAGTCGCAGACGCGGTCAAGGCTGTGATCGGAATCTTGGGAAAGTCGGCTCTGAACAATCCCAGCTTGGCATACTCGGGTCGAAAGTCATGGCCCCACTCGGAGATGCAATGCGCCTCATCAATGACGAGTCGATTCAGCTCGTTCTGCTGGTAGAGTACTTGGAGCTGTTTGCGGAACTGGGGTGAGGACAGTCGCTCGGGTGTGACTAAAAGATTAGGGGTTGTAAGCGGCTTAACTCTCATGGGTAGCTTGGAGTGAGGGGCAAGACTGACTGTAGAGCAGGCGGTTTTTAGGATGGCCCGACCGCATGTCCATCATGACCTGTAGGAAAGCAGACGTTTGAGAAACAGAAACAGTTCGACGAGAAGTAACGGCTGTTTTCGCTGACGCACCTGATTCTGCTCCTCTCGCTCGGTCTTGCTCGAAAGCATCGCACAGGGAACATTGAGCTTCTTCAGCCCAGCGATCTGATCAAACATGAGCGCTGTGAGAGCAGGCAGAAAGAAGCGTACTGTTCAGTTTCCTCTTCCGTCCCAGTTCGTGATGAACCGACGCTCACAAAGTAGAGGGGTGATGACAACGGTCAAGCCATGCTTCTCTGCGACGGCGGGCACTTGGAAGCAGAGACTTTTGCCCATCCCCGTTGGGGCGATGACAAGGATGTCGGAACCGCGCAAGGAAGCTTGCATGATGTCCCTTTGCCGACCTTTGTATTCGGTTTTGAGGAAGACCTGGGCGGAGCCAGAAGAGTTCCGTCATTAGGATCGTGGTCAGCTTGAGCTTGGGGAAGGGGTCCGAGCAGATTCGCCGAGTCGAGGCAATCTCGGCTAATCCAGACCGGGGAGCTCGCCACCGACAAGCCAGAACGCCAACTTCCCTTGGATACTGACCTTTTTGAACGTCCAATCGACATCCTCCGTGACGTCCTCTTCCCTCCTATACCTCATAGGCCTCACGACCGCCTGGGTCAACCTCGGCACCAAGTCCAACATGTTTCTCTGCGCATCGTCCGAGAGTGAAGTCAATGTCGAGTTGATGGAAGGAGCAGTCGAGTCGGACGGAGGGGATGGGTTGGAGAGGTTTTTGGAGAGGTTTGTGATGGGTAGGGTCTTGGGGAGTGGAGCTTCGTTCGGCGCTAGACGCGGTCGTTTGAAGGGGGGCGTCATTCAAGGGCTGGAGTAGTGCGACGAGCTCATACACGAGCGTAGGTCTAGACCGGGTGTGTTTGGTTCAGAGTTGGATGTGGCGGAATGTGCGGCGTGGGATGGAAAACGGAGGCGAGGAGCTGGTCGTCTTTCAACGCGTCGAGACGCGTGTCGTCGCGGGTCCACGCCTGCGACCGGCCCACCGAATTTGAGATTACGTCGTGCCTAAATTGACATTTGCGGGTTCGAGCCGGTGCGTCGGAAAGCACTCCGGTCGGCCTGCCGCACAGCCCAAGCACACAGTAAAATCATGCACTTTCTTTCGAGTCACTTGATTACATCACCCCCTTGTAGCGCCGCCCTCGTCCCACACCGCTCAAGCATCCCTTCTCCTGGCCCAAGCTCTCTTGACCTCCCTCTTTCTCCGTTCCAACAACTTCCTCCTCTTACTCACCCCCGCACCTCTCCTAGGTCCCGTAATCTTGGTCAACTCCCTGCTCGGCTGCACCGTGCTCTTCTTCCCCTTCCCCTTCCCTGCAGTCGAAGTAGTCGTCGTCGTCCCTGCTCCTTCTTTGCCTGAGCTCCCCTTCGCGCCACCTGTTGTCGTGGACTTGACCTTTTTCGTCTTCTTCTTTTGTTTGGGTCGTAGAGTCGAGAAACTCGCTTTGAGCAGAGCACCGTAGGCTGTTGACCACGTCGCTTGATCTTCCGGAGCGACCTGAAAATCCTCAGAACGACGGATGAGCTCAAGCACGAACCGATTTGACCAACACTCCACTCGCTCAAAGATAGGCTTACAAGAGTGGATATCTTGCGTTTCGTTTCGTTCCCTTTCCCGTCCGTCGCTCGGATCAAACAGGGCCACTGTTGCTGGGTACTACTTCTTCCGGCCGCCGAGGTGCCTTCTTGCGGATCCTCGACCTCGGCGTTCGACATGGTCACGTCTTCTCCGGGGGGTGTATATGTCACTAGTCAGGACATATTCGTGATCGTTATCAGTAGTCTGTTCCCCCATACGCTGTCGTAGGACCCCATCCAGCTCGAGCGGTGGCCTCGATCGCTCTCCTCCACTCGCTAATCTACAGACCACTCACTTCGCTTCATCGTAATAAACACCGATCCTTTACTCCCCTTCCTCGACTCGAACAACTCGGCCAGTTGCTTGAGGAACTGTGCCGGGAGAAGGGAGGAAGAGGGGCGAGTGGGGTTCAGGTTAGTCGGTGGGTGACATGTGGAGGTGAGTTCATGTGCTGGATGCAAGGCAGGCTCTGTCCCGGCGTAGCTTACCTCTTCGTTACTTAGTGACATGGTGGCCGGAGGTGGTGCGATGCAATGAGTGTGCTGTCAAGAGAAGAAGCGAAACGAGACGAGCCAGCGAGTGACTTCTTGCGCGCTCCGTAATTCGATATTCACCCACTCGAAAGTACTTTGTTATCACTTGGCCCATTACGCGACCAACTCTATCTTCAATTGATCTCTCCAACCTACATACACTACGAAAATCACTTTTCCCCCTCCCTACACGCCCAGCGCCTTCCTACACATATCCTCCACGCCAATAGGCCTCCACTCCCCCTTATCCAAAAACCAAACCACGTCCTCCTCCAAATAAACCACTAAACCCTTCTTCCCATCCACCGTCTCGGAAACACGATACAACGTCCGACCTTTCTCGTCCGACGTTCCGGTGGAGAGGAAGATGAGGTTGTGAGAGGCGGCGATCTCTTCGACTATGGAACGGAAGGTGATAGTGTCGTCGGCTTCTTCGGGGCGGCGAGAGGGGGCCGGTCTGGGTTTGCTCGACGACTTGGTAGAGTGCAAAGAGGATGTCGGTGGTGGGAGGAGGTCGGGTCTTTTGAGTCTTTTGAGAAAAGGGTTCAAGGGTCAGTTCGTCGAGCTACATTGAGCTGCTTTTTTGCGACGGTCGGACGTACCTGTACTTGGCATCCTCGCCCAAGGCCATGGCCTGATTCATCAGATCCAGACCTTTCCTCAAACCCCTCGACACACCCGAGAGGGCAACCACCTCTTCTGGCAGATACGACTTCCACCACGAGTACCTGATTGCGGAGAAAATACCTCAGCTTGGCTTTTCAGGAAAGCACCGCACCCACGCGAAAACTCACCACTCCGCCACTTGTTCATAGTTGCACCCCTCCGTAGTCAACCAAACGAACAACGCTTCCAACCATTTCGGCACCCATTCCTTCTCCAACAATTGACTCATCATAGAGGACCTCAACAGCATTGACCATCCGAGGACCTGTTCGAGGGGTTTGAGTTCTTGTGCGCGAGGGTTTACGGTGAATTGGTCGCGCAGGAGGGAACCGAGGTGTGGGAGTATGTGTTTGAGCATGAGGGAGTCCCAGTCCGATTTGGGGTAAACCTGTATGCAGTAGACGAGAAGCTTAAAAGTCAGCACGTTCCCCGATGCGTCAGACCCCGAACCAAGCAACTCACATCCTTCCAAGCCTCCAACCCCTTGGGCACCCCATCACTACTTTTCCACCCTTTCAACCAACCCCTGACCCTCCTCTTGGACTCGTCCAGCACACCTTCCGCTCTCCCCTGTTGTCCCACGACTTCAAGCCAGGGGAAGACGATCTGATGCAAAGGTGGGAAAGCACTTTTGAATGACGAGCCTCGTTTGGTGGGTGTCCATTCCTGTATCGCTTGTAGGACTTTGGGGAGAACGAGTTGGTCGAGGAAGTTGTCGATGAGGAATTGGGGGAGGAGGGGGAACCAGGCTTGGTAGAGCTGCACGACGGGGGTAGGATCCGTTGCTGACCAATGATTACTGTGTGGAGTTTCCCAAAAATAGGGGTGTAAGCAACGGGTCCGCTCCTTTCCATGCAACACCCCAAACTCACTTTATTGCTGTCCTCACGCGAGGTAACCAAATCGTCCACAACACCGTCTCATAGGCCGACATCATCCGATCGCCCTTCCCATCACCCGAACTCATCCCCGTCGATCCAAAGACCTCGACCTCACCCAACCCCTTCTTGACCTCGAGATCCCGAGCCTCATGCTTATCAATGAGGAAATGCTTCTTCCATCGCTTGAGTTGATCGACCGTGTACGAGGGCGAAGCCAAAGGATCCCATGTTGCGAATAATTTGCGACAAAGGGGTGCAATGGCCGCGACGACGATTTCGTCCAATTGAAGTACGGCGTATTCATCTTGGTACTCTCCGAGAAGTTCATCGAAAATGTCGATAAAAGGATTGAACAGATCGTTCGGTGAGACTTGTTCCGACCCTTCACCAGCGCCGCCGGTCAAAACAATCTTGGTCACTTCCGCAACTTCTTGCTCGATAACCTTGATCCTCGCGACGATCTTCAAAACGCCTTGAACTCTCTCGATCGCCAACTCCTGCTTCTCGACAACCCCACGAATCCTCTCTTCCTCGACGTTCAAATACCTCTTCCGTTCTTCGACCTGTTTGCCCTCCCTCGCCAAAGCCGACAAGTTCGAACCCAAGGTGGTCGTCAAAAGCGTCAGATTATGCCTCAACTCGGGCAACCTCGTCGGATCGGCCGAACCCGCGCCAAAAGCCGGTAAGGACGACAACGACGTGCTCGGCAACGCATTGCCCGAAAGGTCGACCAACATCCCGACTCCCGATTGTTGAGCCGGATCCCCACCCGATTCAGCGACGAACTCCTCGTAGGTCTTGTAAGCGGTCTTGTCCTTGTTTTTCTTCTTCGTTCCGGCAGGTCGAGTCCACGCTTCCTTCTTGTTCTCCTTTTCGACCAACAGCAACTCCTCTACACCCATACCCAATCCCTTGGCTTTCCCTTTCCCCTTCCCTCTCCTTCCTCCTGTCCCCTCTTCTTCCTCCTCATCACTAACCAAGCCTTTCCTTCTCCTCTCATCCGCCTTGGCCCCCTCCGATCTCTCCCCTTTCGTAATCCCACTCTTCCCTTGTCGTACCTTTTGTCCCTCGCCAATAGGAGTGACGATACCCTGACCCTCCGCACCTAATCCGGTCCCGGCTTTCCAGCCCATCTTTTCGAGCATTTTCAAGCCGAGCGATCCGGATGAGGCTAGAGCGGCGAAGTGGGTGGCTTCTTTTTTGGACATGCGAGGGACGGGTTGGGTCGAAGGGGTCGAGGTGGATGTGGAGGCGGTGGGGAGGAAAGAACGGCGTTCTCTTACTGGTGTTGGGACGGTGTTCGATTCGGACTTGGTGACGTTGGAGTTGGAACCGACGCCAGAAGAAGCCAATTCCGACCTCAACTCATCGACGAGTTTCGAGCTAGGTCTCGCACCGAAACCTAGCGCTCCTCCCGGTGACCCTGCCCTCCCCTTCGTCACGGGATCGGGATCTGAGCTTTGAGCTCCAATGCCTGATCGACCTGTCCCTGCTCTTGAAGCGCCGAGTCCAGTGCGAGGTGTGGACGCCCCGGTCATAGGGGAATCTGCTCCATACTGATGGGAGGAGATTGCGGGCTCGGAGCTGGAGAAAACTCCGCTCCGCTCTCTTCCTCCCAAGGTCGTAGCTTGGGCGAACGTAGGTGCCGACGTCGATGACAATGCCGATGAAGCAGTATTTTGAGACGCGATCATGCTCGCCACCGAAGATCCGAGCTGCTGACGTCCGGCGGCACCTGACCCAAGCCCTGCGCGTGCGCCACCACCCATGCCGGTACGGGGTCGTATCCGAGGTGCGAAAGCGAGTGCGGCGGTCGGTTGTTCGATCACGAGCTCTTCTGGAACGATAGAGATGTCTTCGAGACCTGGTACGGGGGCGAGGTTGTGTTGGTCTTGTTCAGCTGCGGTGGCCTCGTCGTCGTCTTGTTCGTCGGGCTCGTCGTGCTCGTCGTGCTCGTCGTCATCGTCATCGTCATCGTCATCGTCATCGTCATCGTGGTCCTCCCTGTCATCTGGCTCTTCCGGCTCATCATCATCCAAGTCGGACATCTCCATTTCTAACTCCTCTTCATCCTCCTTGGCAGCTTGCAGTCTCTTCCTAGGTCCCGTATCGGCCAAGTTGTCGATCGGTTCCTTCGCGTTGGAAGGGTCCGAGCCAGCTGCTACGAACGAAGGCGCGGTCCTGAAAGCACACTAAGTCCACGATGAGCATTTGCATCGCCGACAAGCCGTTGCGAAAACGGTGCGAGTCGACCTACTTGAGCCACCGCTTGCCATCGCTCTTATGCGCTCCACCAGCGCTACCTCTTGCACCCGCACACCGCTCCTCTTCAGTTCCCCCCAGTACCCCCCCCACGCATCCTCCTTCCTCTGCTCCCTACTCCTCTTGACGCCCCTCCTTTGTCGGGCCATGGGATCGAGGAAGAGCTCGTTCTCGGCTTGGGCGTCATGGTCCTCAGTGGAGGCGAACTGAGAGTGGGAGGCGTGGTTGGATGAGGAGGAGGATTGGGACGAGTCCGAGTCGGAGGCGTCGTCGATGAAGGCCGATTTACGGCGGGCCATTGGGGAGGATGGGCACGGGTGCGGGAGAGGGCTGAGAGGGGTGAGAGGGGTCGAACCGAGGCGACGAGCAGACGGAATTCCTTGCTTGCCCTATAGTCATCGATTCATCCCCAACTAACAAGCTCCATTAGTCTGCCGAGTCAGTCCCAAATCCGCGCCAGTCCGCGCCCCCCAGTCACGCGCCTCGAGCGAGCGTGTGGCGTTCGCGCCTTCTTCTCCGCTTCCTATTACCCTCTCGGCCTCGCACCCCTTGCCCACCTCAGCACGACATCGTGTTTTCGTTCAAACACAGTGTGAGCCGGGGTCCAGCATGTCGTCCTCTTCCAACGGCAATGGCTCAACGCGCACGCCCATCTCGATCGAAGCCCTCTTGGCCAAGCAGCGCCAGGAGAAGGAGGAGCAGTCCAGGGTTCGTCCTTGCATCATCAACTACGTCGGTCTACTCCACCTGCTTACCCGTACTGCGCTCATTCGCCCAGCCCAAATTCCTCACTAAACAAGAACGAGCCGCGATCGCCCTGGCCGAACGAGCAGCCCAGGTCGAAGCCGCGAAAGAACAACAACTCCACCTCCAACTCAAGCAGAACCAACTCGAACGATCAACTCTGTCGAATCAGTTCCAACCTCCACAACGGAATCATGGCGGCAGTGGTCAGGGGAGGTATGATGAGCGCGCTTATGATTCGAGAGGTGGCAGGAACGGTGCATTGGATTATCACGGTCAATCGTCCTCAGCGAGGGGAGCATATTCAAATCAATCGAGGAATCCAAGAGGAAGAGGTGGGCTGGGGTACCAACCTTCCCGACACGACGACCATCCGCCTACGGGACCGAGGGGGAATCACGATCGACGCTTTGATACTAGGGGGGGACCACCCCCACCTTCGGCACCTAGAGCGGACAGGGAGAGGGACGCGTATTCGCAGAGGAATGGAGACGATCGGGTCCATCTTGATGGCGCGAGATCGAATGGCGAGATGCCTCCACGGCCTTCAGCAACGGACAACGCTGTCCCATCAACGACCGCGACGGCTAAGTCAGAAGAACCCTCCATCAAGGAGGAGCAACAAGACCCGAAGCCAATCCAGCAGGACACCCCAGCTCTAGTCGCACCGAAACGCAAGTTGACTTTGGCCGAAATGGCCGCTGAACAAGGTGTCAATGCGGCGGCGCCGGCGATCCCCTTGAATGACAAGTTGAATGCGACCCGGTACCTTGGCGCGAACCATCTGGAGAAACGCAAGGTCAGTCACCGGAGAAACTTGCAAGTTGGTCCTGAAGCTGACGGCTCTTTCTATCGCACCCAGAAAACGAAAATCTCGACCAAAAAGTTCGATTTCGACTGGGACCGAACGGACGACACGGCCTCGAACGAAGTCGACCCCATCTACAAACCCTACATACCCCCAACCGTATCCAAACCCTCCCCTTACGAACGTCGCAACCCGAACCACGGAGGAACGAACCGCACCGAAGCGCCCGGGACAGCCGCCCCTCCCCACCCCATTCAAGCTCTCGTTCCTCGTCTCTTCGGTCGAGGTCACTTGGGGGGCTTTGATCGCGATTTGGACCGTGTACCTTCCGGCGGGTCGGGTAAACGCATCAAGGGCGCCATCGACGATCGTCACTGGACCGAGAAATCGCTCGACGAGATGCGGGATCGAGACTGGCGTATCTTCCGAGAAGATTTCTCCATCGCTGCTCGGGGAGGACATATTCCCCTGCCATTACGATCATGGGAGGAATCGAGTATCCCTCGACCCATCTTGGATGCGATCGAGGAGATCGGGTACAAGGAACCTTCGCCCATCCAAAGGCAGGCAATCCCGATCGGTTTGTTGAACAGGGATCAAATCGGTATCGCCGAAACAGGTTCAGGAAAAACAGCGGCGTTCGTCGTCCCCATGTTGGCCTACATCTCCCGACTGCCCCCCTTCACCGACGAGAACCGATCCCAAGGTCCTTATGCTCTCGTCCTCGCACCTACGCGTGAATTGGCCCAACAAATCGAATCCGAGACGAACAAGTTTTGCAAATTGCTAGGCTACAAATGCGTTTCCATCGTCGGTGGAAAAGAGATCGAAGCTCAAGCCTTGTCCCTTCGAGAAGGTGCCGAGATCGTTATTGCGACTCCGGGTCGTTTGAAGGATTGTATCGAACGATCGGTGTTGGTACTCAGTCAATGTACCTACGTCGTTATGGATGAAGCCGATCGAATGGTCTCCCTTGGTTTCGAGGACGTGCTCAACTTTATTTTGGACGCTTTGCCCGTGTCGAACCTCAAACCGGATAGTGAGGAAGCGGAGGACGGGGAGAAGATGTCGTCGATGATCATTGCGCCTGCTGAAGGATCCACCACGACCGAGTCGACTCTGGCCTTGTATCGACAAACGGTCATGTTCTCCGCCACCATGCCTCCTGCCGTCGAACGACTGGCGAAGAAGTATCTACGACGACCCGCTATCGTGACAATCGGTGTGGCCGGACAAGCCGTCGATACGGTCGATCAAAGGGTCGAGTTCATCACCGTCGAGGATAAGAAGAAGGCGAGGTTGTTGGAGATCCTCAACCATGGTGGGTTCGAACCGCCGATGATTGTGTTTGTTAATCAGAAGAAGGCGGCGGATGTGGTGATGAAGGATCTGGTACGGGCGAGAGTGAGTTGCATCTTGACCTTTTACTTTTTCAATCGAAAGTGTTGACTAATCTGATACATATGCTGTTCCTTTCTTTCCACAGTGGAACGCTACGACCCTCCACTCGGGCAAAAATCAAGAGCAACGCGAAGCCGCGCTCAACTCGATCCGCAACGGCGAGAACGACGTTTTGGTCGCCACCGATCTCGCAGGCCGTGGTATCGACGTTCCCGACGTTTCTTTGGTCGTCAATTTCCAAATGTCGAACACGATCGAGGCGTACATCCATAGGATTGGTAGGACGGGTCGAGCGGGTAAGACGGGTACGGCGATCACATTTTTGGCGGATCACGATGAGGATTTGATGTATGTCACGTCACGCTACTCTATTTCGTTCAATTCTCATACCGAGAAAACTGACCGATCGTTGTCTTCCCCATTTATTTTGTGTAGGTACGACCTCAAGCAAGAGATTACTAAATCGCCCGTGTCCAGGTGCCCACCTGAATTGGCGCGTCATCCCGCCGCTCAGTCGAGGCAGGCCGGAAAGAGGAGAGGAGCACAGGATATTGATGAGTAGGGATTTTGGGTCGGACAGGATCTGTTTTACAGGAAGGAAGGAGGATGAATGTCTTGTCATGACATAACTGAACTATTCGACTACTTTGGAGAAGTTGGTGCTGTGGTTGAGAGCGGATTCTGCGGCGTCCGCGACCCGTCTTTGGAGAGCACCGCTAAGCAGCCAATAGGCCGCGGGTGAGACCGCATCCAAACGGGTCATAATATTCTTATTCGCCACCCAATTAGTCCAAGCCTGCGCCGAACTCCTCGCCTACGGCGTTCTTCAAGTAGAAGGGATCGCCGGAAACCCCAATTGCTTCTCCTTATTCGCCATCATGTGGATTTGCCTGATATACGAAACCCACGACGACAGCGACAGGTTTGCCGAAAAATGAATGTTTACGGAAAGGGAGGGGCATAGCTTGTATACGAGGGCGAAGAGGGATGGTCCGATGAAGGAGAGGAAGAGGAAGAGGACAACGTTGGGGTGGTTCAAGCAGACGGTGAGTCGTGTCTTATAACATGATATATATTCATCCTTGATCAGTCAATTGAACGAGACTAACTCCTGGACTGCAGTTAACTAATTTCCGCTGGTGGCTTCATTCCGCCATCTCAGACCTCAACAACGGATCTCAACGAGCGCTCGACACCTATCCGCCCCTCAGCCTGAAAAGTTTTGGCTTTTCGGCGTTCACGCAACGTTGACGAGCAAGGCCCTAGCCGCTGTAGTGGGGAATTCTCGGAACTGAGTGTTACGGAGAACAAAAGAAGGTTTGGCCGAACTGAGAGTCGAACTCAGGTCCACTCCAATAATCAGAGTTGCTCTGACTTCTGAGCTACTCAACCCGCGGGAATAGGTCAAGGCAGCGGCGCACCCGGGTCAGGCTAGCGGCGGTTCTCCCTCCTATTGAGAGAGCCACGGCGGGCGGACTGGTGCGCGGCCACATTGACTTCTACTGCTGTGTGGTTGTTTTCTCAGCTTCCCATGTGGTTCATCTTGGGTGTCGTTCCGGATGAGCTGTAAGTCGGACTGATGTATCGTAATGCGGAGTTCGAGCGAGGGACGTGAGCTGACTATCCCCATCGACCCAGCTCCTATCCTCTTGACAAAGTGGTCTCTGAGGCGAGACCGGCATGCTATCTAAGCATCTCGTACGCTGCGTCATAAATCGAAAACTCAACGAACTCAATGGGCGTCGAGGGGCGAAGTACTTCGGTGTCGTCTGGTCGCAGACGTCCGACTTTTCCCCCCTCTCACGTCGCTTGGATGTTGTTGAGATGTCGGAATGCGGAGGAGAGAGCTAATGCGATGGCGATGTGAGTGGAAACACAAAACGTCTCATTGTAGAGATTTATAAGCTAATGAGTCGAATTGTCCTTTGCCGCTGTAGGATTATCATCGCCGCCAACCTAGCCTGGATCTACGGTATCGGTGCACAAATCTTCCGTTCTGACGATCGAGCTCGATATCATATACCCGAGGCTTCCGCGTCGATTGCGCCATCATCGGGCTCGCTTTGATCGTTGCACTCGTAGGGTATAACGCCTAAACTGAATTTCTTTGAGAGATGGAGACGCAAGGTCGAAGTGGGAGAAGAAGACCTTAGCCGGACAAGGCGGACTCGGAGGAAGATATCCGAGATGATGTAGAGGCTAGGAGAAGGAAAAGGTTTGATCGGTTCCTCCCGGGTTGAAGGCGTGAAGCATAACCCTACTTCGGGAAGCTTTAGTAGAAGTGTAAAGTTGGAAGTGTGAATGCTGTCGTTGTTGTAACGTAATCTAAAGCCCACTCTGCACTTTTGAAAGTTAGAGAAGCTTCTTTTTTCTTTCTCGTGAATCGCACGCGCGCACGAATCAGCCTTTGACAAGTTGCTGCGAAATTCGACATTCAGCTGGAGAAGGAAGAGGTATACTGCACCATAAAACCCTCTGATCAAGTATACTAATAAGGTAGAATGCTAATACCGAAGGTCAAGAAGGCACAGGTAACATAGGTAAGGAAAGAGCTCAGCCGGCGATCGGGGGAGATTCTCGGCCGTTGGGCGGGGAGCAGCGGGGAGCTAGATATGTACACCCTCCGCATCTGCTCATCTGCACGTTCGCTTTTCTTGGGGACAGCCACCACCCTACGGCATGTCGTTGACAGCAGCGGATGCTAGTACGTACACCTTCCCACAACTCCCATCCCACGCTGAATACACTGCTGATCCCTCCATGCTTCTTCCTCCATCGTTTCTCTACGCGCCGGACGTGCTTCCTCCGTCATCGCGTCGTCGTCGTCGTCATTTCTCGCCGTGCCGCGCCGTGCCGCGTCGTGCCGCGCTATGGTTTCGCAGCCAACAAGTCGACGCAGACTTTCGTGACGGCCTTGGTGTCGGGTCTCGCTGTAGCTGGTGCCGAGGTGAGGAATGAACTCGCAATACTGGGGTCGCCAATTCAAACGTACCGAGGGACGAGCCACTCGTTGAAGGGTCCGTGCGAAGCTCGACTAGCGCTCAACGTGTCGGCCGTCGGCCAACGGCTTTCACTGGACGCGACTCCGAGTCATCATCGGGACACTTCCGCAACAGCCGGAAAGTCCGATGTATCGCGATATGGCTTGGGTTGCAACCGCCGCTCCAATCTTAGCCACGTTCATCGCCAGCGACGCCCGAGCGACTGATTCATGTGGTCTTGCTCTACCCCCTGACTTGAACTCGGATATGGTGGAAAACCGTCCTATCTCCGAGCGGCATTGGAGGAAATGCTAAGACAGCAACATAGGTGCAAATGCGACCGCTGACAAATCTCACCATCATCGGTTGTACAGATTGCAGCCTTCATCATTATTCGAAACCGATTTCGCAAGATTTACAACCCTCGCTCCTATCTGGTGCCGCCGTCCAAGCGCATCGATCCCTTGCCCCCAGGACTGCTTTCCTGGATACCGTACATTCTCAAACTCGACTCGAAGCTCATCATTACCCACAATGGCTTAGATGCCTACGTCTTCGTCCGTTTCTTGTACCTCATGATGGAGATCTTCTTTCCTTTTTGGGTCGTCACATGGATTATTCTACTCCCCGTCGATGCCGCCAATTCGGACGGCACAAATGAGGGCCTCGACAAGTTCACCTTTGGCAACGTCGGTCTCGCGCAAAGCCCACGCTACGCTGCGCATCTCATCCTCGCCTGGCTGCTAACTTTTTGGGTCTGGTACCTGATCCGGCGCGAGCTGGCCGTCTTTGTCACGCTTCGACAAGATTTTCTCATCTCGCGCGATCATGCGATGCTCGCTAGATCCAGGACGGTGCTTGTCACGGGTGTATCTCGCGAGTACCTCTCGGAGGAGGCCCTGACGCAATTTTGCAACATCTTGCCAGGGGGCGTCAAGCGCGTCTGGATCGTCAGGTTCGTTCGTGATCGGGTTACGCTGAGATTGATTTTTTGAGCCTGCCTGACCCTGAGTGAGTCATCGCGTGCAGGGACCTGAAGAAGCTACCCGACTTGTACGACCGTCGACGCAAGGCATGCAGCAAGCTCGAATCGGCCGAGTTCAAGTTGCTTCGCACCGCCGCCAAAATGATTGCCGCCAAGAACAAGAAACAACGCAAGGAGTCAAAGAAGCAGAGCAAGCTCGACGAGGCCGAAACATCGATCAAGAACGAAGATGGATCCATCCCCGATTCGATCCAAGTGCTGGTACCCGATGATCAACGCCCCAAGCACAAGCTTGGCGCCTTGGGGATTTTTGGTGAAAAAGTCGACACGATCGAATGGGCGAGAGCAGAGATCGCGACGACGACGGAGCAACTCGAGGCGGGTCGCGCCGAGCTGTACTCCTCGCAGGGCTTTAAGACCTACCCTCCCCAGTCGGCTGCGTTTATCCAGTTCAACGAGCAGATCGCGGCGCACATGTTTTCCCAACTGCTGTGCCACCACACGCCGCTGCGCATGGCTGCCAAATGGGTCGAGGTCGATCGCGAGGACGTCATCTGGAGGAACTTGTCCGTCAACCCCTCGAATGGAACACTACGTTATGCCGCTTCATGGGGTGCTACGATCGGTTTGATCATTGTTTGGTCATTCCCCGTCGCCTTTGTCGGTAGTTTGTCAAACGTCTCGGCACTCTGCATCTCGACATCCTGGCTAGCCTGGCTGGTAGGCTTTCCCAGATCTTCAACGGCGCTCTGCGAGTTCCACTGACCCAAGAGTTTATTCTGGCTTAACAGTGCAAAATTCCGGTCCCGCTGAACGGTATCATACAGGGAGCTCTACCCCCTGTCGCGTTGGCAGTTCTCTTCATCCTGCTGCCCATCATCCTGCGCATCTTTGCCCGAGTCGAAGGAATTCCGCTGCGCTCTCAAATCGAGTTGTCGCTTATGGATCGCTACTTCTTGATTCTCGTCATCCATGGATTCCTCGTCGTCACCCTCGCGAGTGGTTTGGTCAAGGCGATCCCCGTCATCTCCAAGAACCCAGGAAGCGCCGTGACGTTACTCGCGACCCAACTCCCTTCGGCCAGCAACTTCTTCTTGACCTACTTTTGTACTACAGCAATCGCTGGTGCGGCCGGAGGATTGCTGCAGATCGTCACACTCGTCATCTTCTACCTCAGGTTGTTCTTGCTCGGTTCGACGCCTCGTTCGGTGTTCTCGATTCGTTACGACATGTCGACGACTGAATGGGGTACCATGTTCCCCGCTACCACGCTGTTGACCGTCATTGGCTTGTCGTACTCGATCATCTCGCCGATCATTACCGGGTTCGCCTTTTTCGCCTTCTTCCTGTACTGGTTCCTGTACAAGGTGAGCCAACCAGTTCGTTACTCCTGTTCGTTGTGCGCAATTGATTGACGCGACCACCCCCTTCCACAGTACTTGTTCTCCCTCGTCCTCGACACGCCTCGGGAAGCCGAAACAGGTGGCCTCTTCTACCCCAAGGCAATCACGCACATCTTCGTCGGCCTCTACCTCGAACTCGTCTGCCTCGCCGGACTCTTCTTCCTCGCGCGCGATTCGAGGGGAAAAGCCATCTGCATCCCCCACGGTGCTTTGACGATCGTCTTGATCGTGTTCACGGCCTTGTTCCAGTTGACGATGAAGGCGGGGTATGATCCGTTGATTGCGAATTTGCCGTTGAGCATTGCGGACAAGATTGCGGAGAGGCAGGCGGTGTATGATGATGTTGAATATTCGGAGAGAACCAAGATGGGTGTAGGGGAGAAGGGGCCGAGGGAGGAGGAGGAGATGAGTGAGTTTGGGTTCGGACAGGGTCGGGAGGGGAATGCGATGATGAGGAGACGCTGACTTCTGGGCTTGAGTTTCGTCAGGCTACCCGCCTGAACCGGCGATGGAGCGACCGCAGAACCAAGGGACAGGCGTACCAGCTGCCAGGGTCGATCGAGAAGGAACTTTAACAGAAGAAGAACATCTCGACCAAAGGGCGTTCGATCCGCCCGCGACTTATGAGGTGCGTAGCACGGTCTGAGTAATGGCCTTCCACTCACTAATAGGGCTCCATCCCCACCTCGAACTTCTTGCAGGGCTATCCGACCATTTGGATCCCTCAAGACCAAGCCGGGTATTGGCGAGCGGAACTCGAAGCCTCGCAAGCTGCAGGCGTGGATGTGAGTTCGGAAGGGGCGATGATGGATGAAAAGGGGCATGTGCATGTCGCGCGTGCACCACCGGGCGAGGACTGGGATCCGACGCAGGATGTGTGAGGGGATAGGAGTGTTCGTGATGCCGGTTCGTTTTGGCTTCGCTATTTTGCTTTGGTTGGTCCTCGTTATATAATGCAAAGGCAAAATATCTTGGGCTTAGTTTCATAAGTGACGAGTTTTGAGATGGAGAGAACGGGTCCAAGAGACAGGAGCCACTTCGGGTGATGAAGATCTACTTATTAGGCACTACTTGGGCGCGCGCACGCCCCCGCAGCATCCTCGTGTCTCCTGAGGGCGTCTTTTGGACACGGTATGACGGGATAGATGAGCCGGGTCGAGAGCGGCACCGGCTAGTTTTGAGCTCGTCAGCTGCTTTGACACCTACGACTCGAGCATGCAGACCGTTGAGCTCCCAGCTGGTTTTGGCTTGGATGGCCACACTTGGCGAGCCCTGGACCCACAGGCGCAAGCGCGAAATTGCCAACCAGCTGCAAAGCTTCGAAAGGCTCTTTGCAGCGTCCTTGGCCGCGATTCGGAAGGAAAATGCCGAGGATGGGGGCAATGCAGACGGAGGGAGTGATCCGACAAGCGGACGCGACATTAGTACCGGGTCGTCGGAGCGATCTTTCGTATTTTTCTGGCTGGTGGTAAGCGAGGGCAATTTCATAGCATTGAATTTTTCAAGTTCTTGGCACTCTTCCACGACTACGCCTCATCCCGCTGTACAATTCGGCCTCAGATTGCTGTTTTCTTGGGCTGAGCTTTCCCGTATGACGATGACGACCACGCGCACGCGCACCCCACTCCCCGTCTCCCACTCACTTGCGTGCGCTCAGGGAGCTCAGGGTCTCACATTCGACACCGATCAGCATCGCGCTCTCCCCTCGTTGACTCGGCCCTGCAGGCCCTGCAGCAAATCTTACGAAGCTTTCTTGGAGCTCCGGGTTTATTGACCCCTTGCTACGGCAAGCGGTACGACCGACCGTTGACCCATCTCACCGGGCCTTCCCTCACCCGGGCGCCTGTGACGTGCCACCGATCAGACGAGAGCTCTCAGCTCCCCCAATTGCACGATGGCAGCCTATCAGCCGTCGTCGTGCTTCGCCTCCACCTCGAACCGCTCAAGCTACGTCCCTCGACCGGTCGTCGCACCCCCTACATCGGCCACCCCCCACGCCGGCGGTGGCTTGCCGCAGTTCGTTCCCCCCACTCAAGCGAGCAATGTACCGCCTGGTACGCTGCCACCGGGGACGATCGTCAGGGTGGGAGAGTACGAGGTCAAAGTGGATCGGTTCTTGAGTGAAGGTGTGTTGGTTTGGTGACTGGGCTGTGTGGGAGCGTGGGACGGGTCACGCTAGACTAGCTCATCTCCGTCCGAGGCTGGGCGGTGCATCTGGGTTGAGCCATCCTCTTCGCGCTTGAGCACTGCCTCCCCATCACCGCCTCCGACTTATGCTATCATCTTGTCCAGAGATGAGCACTGACCTTGCTGTCATCCCACTCATCAGGTGGATTCGCCCACGTCTACCTCGCCACCTCCGCGAGTCCTATCCCCGCCGGCTCATCGAATGCGACGACCAAACACGTGCTCAAACGTATGGCCGTGCCCGACACCAAAGGCGTGCAAGAGGTTGGCAAGGAGGTAGAGGTCATGGTCAGTAAGAGTTGGGCATGCGCAACCCGCGAACAGCCAGATCTGACCGCGCTTCGTTCTGCTCTGTCGAGACCAGAAACTGGTTCGGAATCATCCCAAGATCGTCAATATCATCGAAGCTTCCGTAGCTGATCTGCCGGGGGGGACGAATGGGAGCAAAGGATACGAGATCTACATATTGATGGAGTGGTGTGCAGGTCAGTGACCGGTGATCGTCGTGTCGTCGCGAGAGGGGAGGGGGGAGGGGGGTCAGCTGGAGAAACTGACTCTGATCCGGTTCTTGCCCGGCGACAGGCGGTGGTATCATCGACTTGATGAACACCAGGTTACAGAACCGACTCACAGAGACCGAGATCCTCAAGATCTTCAGCGATACCGTCGAGGTGCGCATAGGTCCGATTAACTCATGCAAGCATTGACGAAGCGCTGACAGTCTGTCGAAACGGTGATGCACAGGCCGTCGCTCACATGCACTACCAAAGCCCGACCCTCATCCATCGAGATCTCAAAGTCGAGAACATCCTCCTCTCCCCACCTCAGACGTTCAAGTTGTGCGATTTCGGCAGTACGACCAAACCTTTACCCAAGGACAAGGTCCCAACCGCCGTTGAGGGGCTGCAAGCGCTCGAGCTCGAGATCAATACCACAACGACGCTGCAGTACCGTGCACCCGAATTGGTCGATGTCTGGTCCCGGAAAGGGTTCGATGAGAAGATCGGTGCGTTTGTTCGCTGTTCGTGGTAGTGGTCGTGGAATGCCGATTGAGCTGATCGAATTCGAGGTGCATTATGCAGATATTTGGGCTTTGGGCGTCTTCCTGTACAAGTTATGCTACTACACGACCCCATTTGAAGAACATGGCCCACTCGCCATCCTCAGTGCTCAGTACAAGGTACGCAGCGATCGCTTCCCAGCCCCCAGAGTGTAACCCGTTGCTGACTACGGAATCCGGATACGGTAACACTGGTATGCAGATTCCGCATTACCCGGCGTACTCGAACTCCATTAAGGGACTGATTGGGGGACTTTTGCAAGAGAGCGTCGCCGCTCGACCCAACATCTACCAAGTGCACGAGCAAGTCTGTCGCCTACGAGGGACTGCCGTGAGGTTAGAGAACGTAAGTTGCTTGGTCTCCACATCAGACGAGCGCATACTCATCGAGCACCCGGGATCACGCGCAGAAATACGCCAAATCGTCAAGACCACCCTCGACCAAATCTTCAGCCAACTCGGGCTTCGCAAGCGTTATGAGCTCGAGTCCAGCCGCGCCCAACCCATCGGGTCCCAATTTGGCCGAGACGATCTCCCCGATGCGGAGAGGGCGGCCGACCAAAGCTGGAGGCGCTGTCGCAACGCTCGCCAAGAGCGCTGAAGAGCGATCAACACCGTCATCGGCCTCACCCGCGCCTAAGAACTTGGGACATGAATGGGGTCCGGTCGGGATCACCTCGAATGGGAGCAAGACCTCTTCGCCTGGCGATGCAAATGGCTTTGGGGATTCGTTCACCAGTATCGGGGCCAATGGATCGTCGTCTGGGTTTGGCGACTCGTTCCAACCCACGTCACCGTCAGCTGCGGACTTGTCGCCAGCACTTACGCCCTCTTTCTCATCCGCGGCCTTTTCGAGGCCGTCAGAGGCATCGTCTGTCAAGTCACTGACTTCTCCTCCTCTTATCGGGCTCAAGAGTCCTCTCCTCGCTTCGGCAGAGGCTATCCTCAACGATCAGTCATGGAGGACCCGACCAGTCTCTCCAACATCTGCGCGGAATCTGCCTTCATCCTCTGCGTCGAATGTGACGGGATCCAAGGCTGTTGAGGCGCCTGTGGCCGCTATCGATGAGCGCGAACGCTTCGAGTCGACGTATCCTGATTTGGACGGACTCGAGTCGTTCACCAGTAGTGGGACGAAGGCGGCATCATCGTCGACGAATGGTGCCTTCTCATCAGCTTCTCCAGCGGGTTCCGTGACATCACCGCAACCGACGGCGAATCGTGCGCAGCTAACTGGGGAAGGCGACACGGGACCACCTTTACCGAGACGACCACCGACATCGTCAACTCGGAACGCACCGACGACCTCTCTCAAGCCATCAGGATCAATCCGAATGCAGAACAGGCCCGACTTTACCAGTCGATCATCTCAAACCTCTCCTCACCTAGGCAACGATCGACCCTTACCCGGGCAAAAAGCGATGCTGAACAAGCCCAAAGAGGCGACGAACGATTTGGGGAGAGATCCCGTCGCTTTACCCGGGATGGCGAGGGTCGGTGGACCGCGACCCATGTCGTTCTCTACGGGGGGGTCTGGTTCTTCCTTCTCTTCGAGATGGACACCGACTGCGCAGAGCTCGACACCCGTAGTGGCTTCGCCTAAACAAGCGCCTATCGACTTGCTTGGCGACGACGAGGACAACGACGATGCGTTTGTACCCAAGCCGTTCAATCGTCCTTCCGCCACGGCCACACCGACGCCGAATGCGACCGAATCGCTGAACCTACATCCGACAAGCTCATCGACAGGCACAAATCGAGCCTCGGTCATCGCTTCGAGCGATTTCAACTTTGAGGCGTCGAGGGAAAAATTCCGGCCTGTCAAACCCACCGATTCACCCTCTGCTGCGAAACCGACGTTTTCATCCCAGGCCAGTCCGAGTCAGCGAGCCGAACCTGTTGCGCCTACTTCGAAACCACAGACTGCGACGAAGTATGATCTGAGTAACCTCGAACAACGATTCCCTCAGGCGGAGGCGATTGAATCCACTGCACCGTTTTCAGCAGCGAACGAGCCCAAGGAGGAAGAAACGTGGCAGAAGATCGAGGAAAAGGAGGACGAGTCGAGCGATGACGAGGTGGAGCAAGTTGAGGACATCACGATTCGGCCTCGACTATCTGGCCCTCGGATGCCGAACGAGCGTACCATTTCGTCTCAGTCGTTCAAGAAGGAGGAGGAGAAGAAGGTGGAGGATGACATCGAGCCTGCCGCAGATCAGGTCGTGTCGCCCACTTCGGGCTACCCAGTTTTACCTCCCATCAGGCGAGTGGACTCGACGTCGACGGACGGTGGTGGAGACATTGATCTTGCACCTGCCCTGGCATCAATCCGCAAGTTTGCACCCGTTGCGCCTCCCAAACCCAACATCTCCAAACCCGACTTCAACGAGAACGAGGGTCGGAGTGCCCCCTCCTCATCAAGCTCTGCAACACGCTCGGGACCACCCATCGTTGCGCCTAGACCGCAATCCGTCAACAAGCAAGACCAAATCAACAACTTCGTCTCGCGCTACGAAGGACTTTTGAGCTCAAGCGACCCGAGTAATCGCAAACCCTTACCTCCCGTTCCAGGGGGAAAGCCAACGACGCTACGACAGACTTCTGCTTCGTCCGGGAAAGGTCGACCTGCCTTTGGAGCCAAGAAGGCGTCTCAGGCAGCGGTGCCTACGACCACGGAGGAGACAGCACCACCGCATTGGTCGTCGAAACAAGCCTCAATAGGGAACTTTTCTTCGAGGTTCCCGAATGCCGAGGGGTTGCACAAACATTTGACGGGGGAGACTACTCCAAATCCAGCGACGACGGCGACTCGCTCGAGCACACCACCACGATCTTGCGCCTCGTCTTCACCCGCAGTGAACATCTCGACCCCTTCATCACCTGCCGTCTTCAATGGCGCTACCACTGCAAGCGGTTCGACTCGTCCTCCGCCTTTCAAGCCAGTTCCTCCAACCTCGGGTCCTTCGACACCTCAACGATCATACGCCTTACCCCCTTCTTCTCAAACAACAGTCACAAACAAGCCATCAGATGGAGAAGAAAAAGAAGAACGTTTCGCAGGTGTTTCGAACCTGAAGTCGCGCTGGGAGTCGATCACGCGCGAGCAGAGTAAAGATGGTTGCGCGGGTTCGAAGGGACCGGGGAAGGTCGAGAAGAGGAAGTCTTGGGCGGTCGTCTAGGCAGAGGGGAATTTTGGTTTGTCGTAACACTTTCGTTTTTTCAACGCCAAGAATCACGAATTCTGCTTGAGATAGCGTTTACGACACCGTTTCCATGGCAGAACTTCTGAGGTGAACTCCTGCGAGCCGACTGCAGTGTGGGTCAGCCAAGGGTTCTCATAGAATCAGGTCACCGGAGGATCGAATCAGATCCGATTTTTTTGTTTTTCCCATCTCGCGTTGATCGATCTTTTCTTGATCCTATCCAGATCAATTTGATCCGAGACAGTGAGCTCCCTTAGATGGCAACAGAAGACTACACATCTCACTAGTTGTCGCTATCGTTGTTGAGCGCTGCATTGTAACTACCACCACCACTGTTGTGCCCATCATAACCATCCTCCCCATCCTTGTCGGTATCATTATCATCATCATCATCACCTCACTGATTCGCCTTTTTTATATATGAGCTCTCGCCGGTTTAGGTGGGTTTCGCATGACATCTACAAAATGCGAACATACTCTTATATTCAGTTCAGACTTGTGTAACAAAGTTTATGTGGGATAGTGGCACATATAGTGTAGAAGTTCTGTTGCCCTTCTGATTGTGGCCTCCGTTGAGCCATGAAGCGGATCTCTGGCGTCGGCCCAGCTTCCGAGAGACATCTTCGCGTTCAGGGTTTCCGGTGAGGTCGCTGTTGCAGGTGATTGATGTGCGTCGCTGCAGTCCATTGTGACACCTGATCGGGTGTGACGTTCAAGCGTCCCACATCTGCGGTCTTGCGTGCCACGTACCAATCCGAAAGGACTTGGCGAAGACCCGAAATCTGCGCGCTTGAATGATCGACAGCAAATGCGACTCCGTTGACGATGTCCTCCACGCTATAATTGGCATCGTCAAGAATCTGGAATAATTGCGCAAAGTGCCGGCGGTAGAAGCCCGATATAGCGCCCGATCGCTCGTGGTTGCCAACGGAGTACAAGATCGGGAACCAGCGACGAGCGCTTGGCGAATAGCAGACCGTGGCGAGCAAGACCCACTTGTCGCGAAAATAGGTGTTGTGAGCGTCGGTAGGACATCCCAAATTGCCTTCGACTAGCCGCTCGCCAATTGATTCCGAGGACCTCGAGCCTCGAGCCTCGCTTTCATTTGAGGAGTCTGGATGCCAAATGACGTCTCAGAGTCGGTTAGCGAATCCGAGATGATCTTCGACTTTGACGGCGACCCATCGTTCCTGGGTTGCTTCCGAGGGTCAGGCTCGTGTATTTGATCGGAAAGTGGCTCTCCTTGGCGCTGTCTCGGCATTTCGATGTACGCGAGGCAACCGGCATTGGCAACAGCTTCAATAGCTCATCAGCGTGTCGGGCGGGGCTCCATTACGCTTACTGTGGCCCACTCTTGCTGCGTATCTCGAGATTGATCGAGTGCTGTCGAATACGGGGCAAATATCGGGGGCGGACGGCCGATGACGAGGGGCCTGCGGAAAAGCGGTCATTTTTCCCATGCGCAGCTCGGCGGCCGATGCGGACACCGTGCAGGTCAATGCTTCAGCTTGAAGGTCGCCAGAATTGTCCTGAGGATGCGCTGAGTTTGCCGACTCGGGGACCGGCTGGCCGTTTCCTTTCCTGATTCGACGACTGGTTCCTACCGTTGATTGGCGTTTGATGCTTGAAACTTTGGATCTCGACTTGGGAGCCCGCCGTCGGGGCCCCTCTCCAGCTGTGGAACGAGTCCGAGCCCAGAGGCCCGGCGTCACGGTCCGGAAGTTGGCCGTTCCGCAATGTCATTGATGAAAGAGTTGAGTCCGTGCCTGCTGGCACAAAATGAAGCGTGCTGGAGGTCACAATTGGCTGGTTCGCAAAGTCAAACAGTGCCACGGTGTTTACGTCGATGGGCGGTGTGGGGACAATTAGGTGAACAAAGGTCAACAAAGGCTTCGAGCTGAGTGCGCCTCCTGTCGTTCCACATGGCACGTGCGCGCGTGGGCGTATCCTTACGCATGTCACGTGCGCGCGGGGGCGTGTCCTTACACATGTCAACCCACGTACTTACACATGTCGACACAAGAGCGGAGCCCGGCAGAGCGAATACTGCTGAGTTGCCAAAAATGGAAAAGAGCAAATTGCGCGCGATTGTTCGCCACAGCAAGGCGTGGGATCGAGTGGATTCTTACTTCCCCCGCTCCAGCGCCCGAGTCATCGCTTCGATTACGTACAAAGCCCTCGGCCTTCTTCAATTCCCCTAACTCAACTCCCGCTCATCACGAGAGTCGCCCATCCTGCCCACCGCGCCTTGTCGCTCACGCGCTCACGGTCACCGCATTCACCTCAGCCCAAGTCAACGCCTGTAATTCTTAAAACCTGGCATTCCGTGACATGGCCCACCTTCAGTCAGTAGCTTGTCGCTCTTCACTCTCCCGACTCAATGAAAAGCCAGCAGCTGTTGACCTGCCCCCATCTCGCTCGCTTCTGTGTAACTCCCCGCTCCCCCGACGAACTCGATCGTGTCCGGTTGCATCAAGAAAACCTCCGCCACACCACGGGCCAAGGCATCGATCACCGACGCTGTTGCCAATGGCTTGACCCCGGATCAAATTGGACGTTCAGTGATTTCGAGCTCGACGTTCAAGAATAGCCCGCGGGAGATCACGCAGCGGCGTTACCAAGATGCGATGGCTTGCGTCGTCAATGAAAAGCCTTCGCTGTTCATCACGACTGTTTTGCATCATTCGTACTCTTCAATTCTCCTGCTATTTCATTTCGTCCTCCCGTTAATTTGACGGGTTCCCACTGGTAAACTTAAACTTAAACCGATATCCCGATATACGCTCACCCCAACCTTGAAAACATTTTGGCCAAATTGCGCTGCTTTCGACCGCCCTGCTGGGCCGGTTGGGTTCGGAATAGGGGCCCGGGCTAGGATGCCCAAGCTTACTACATTACCACATTGTATTAGGTCCCCTGCTCGTCCCCCTCTCCCGACATCTCCCCATAGTCCTCATACTCCCCTCTGTTTAGCCCCCCAAGGAGAATACCATTCCGTCACTGACTTGCCACCTGCTTCAACTAATGCCTCGGCCATCCCGGACTCCGCCAGCAGCGTGAGAGGGTCGCACTCATCAGCCTCCAACTCCTGCAAAATCCGAAGCAACTTTCTGTGTACTCGTCTGGATACATCAGCGAGCCGTCGGGGGTAATCACGTGATACGTAACCTGTGAATCATCAAATAGAGGGGTATGAGGGAAGGGAAATATCTCGAGGCTAGCGCGCCGGACCGCAGGGATCGTCGCTTACCTTCACCCAGGCACGAGACCAATCCTCCTTCTTCCTCACCCAGTAACTAGTGACGTAATTGATTCAAGCTTTTTGATTGGTGCCGAACTCCTGAGACATCTTTGCGAGGCGTTGCCCAAAAACGATGAGCGACTCCGCCGCTTGAAGAGCAAGAAACGTTCTGAAGAGCTCGGCAGCGAGTGCGTTCTTTCGGACGGTGAGAGCCGAGGGGTTTTCGCCAGGTTGGCTGAGGGTAAGACACCTGAATGAAGATACACAAGAGGACGTGGTTAATAAGGCAGCACAGATGGACTCGGAACGGCCTGCTTGAGTCTCATTGCTCACCTTCTCAACTGATGCCGTGCGGACGGCCTTGAACATGTGCCATGTACACAGTTGGATGTGCGGCTGATCTGATGCATCTGCAAATGCCAATCGAACAGCAGTAGCTTCGGTGTCGGAGTAGTCCAAGACATACGTCTCCGGCGTGAACGACGGAACCGAGCTTCGAACCGATCGGAGCCAATCTATGATGGGATATCTGCAGTGATACAGGGTAGGTGATTCACATGAGCATACGAATATACATCGGCAGCATATCACTCCTGAGTGGTTGCTTGATAATACTGACCGAGTTTTATGAGGCGTCAACATCCACGCGACTGGAAACACCTTTGCAGGCTCGCGAGTGCTTAACGAAGGCCGATGACTACGCTGTGGCGCCGGCCGCCGACTAAGTTTGCCGCTCGTTGCGGAGCAATCTGCCTACTCCACACCGCCTGTGCTGAACCTGCTATCCGAATTCCATCCATCAGTCCTCCACATGCTTCGCAACTCGTTCATCGCCGATTACAATGCTCGGCATCCCAAACTTGACCCTCCTCTGAGACGCACCGACGATCTCCGAGCTCGCCTCCCCACCCGCCACCTTCCTTTCATGGCCGAGCATCGCAAGCAGTTCCAAGATCGTTTCGGTACGAATTCAACGCCGTGGATTGGTCTACTCACGAAGGAAGAGAAGCGTCATCTGCGAGGTGTGTCGATCGAACGGGCTCTTCGGACATGTCGGAGCAGTTCTCACCGTCGTCCTCTATTGACCGCACCTCCCTCAGCCTTTGGGATTCATTATGACCCAGAGCCTGATGGCACTACTGATTTTGATCACGTCCTTGATATACGGACATCCACTCTGGCCAAGTAGAACCAGCCTTCGTCCACGCGAATCCCTTTGACTTTTCCGACGACCCCTACCCCTACCCATGGCCGTACCTCGTGACTCAGAGGAGCGGTCGTGCTCCAAGGCCGAGGCACCGCTTCAATGCGACGTGTCCCGAGCACAGTATGAGTATGTGACGTAGGGCCCGTTCATTTCGATCCTTCACATGTTGTGATGTGAGATGATCATGTTTTCCATGCTTCTACATTGTGAAATGATGCCGGAGGTTGTGCCCTGCTCCACGTCATGCAGTGGGGCTTGGAGAGCGCAATCGAACAGATGTGCTTTCGCTCACATATTATGCGATCTCTCGTAGAGGTTTGGTCTCATGTTCGAATTGGAAAAGACATGCGTTACTCTCAAGTGGAGGAAGTGACTATGACAGAGAGACAGTGTGATGAGCGCCGTTCGTTCATTTTCGCTGCCGGAGGTTTGGAGAAGATCGGGCCGCTTCTGCATCTGCGAGCTTGAACAAGCTTTCGTACTTCTTCTCGAGCCCGTCTACGCCTCTCAGGACAGCCTCCTGCCTCTTCCTTAATCCATCAACAATGTCATCCTCCTCAGTCTCATTCCGCAGTGCAGGAGCTTTGGACAACCGATCGCTCGGCGAAGCGATCCCCTGATCGACCCCTTTCGCCGCACTCGCCTTCCGCCCCGTCATCCCCACCGCCCAAGCCCGCTCCTGCATTTCCTTCCACGCTTCCAGGTCAGAGACACTACGTTTCGCCCGTCCACTGCTCCCTCGACCTGGTTGAGGATCTTGTTCATGATCCCCTTCTTCGACGGGGGTCGAGGAGGTACGACAGCGGTTTGGTACTGGGGTCTGGGCGCCGATCAATCGCGAAATGGGCGTGCCGGTCATCAGATGTTCGGATTGGCGGTGGCGCGAAACAGAGGGATGCAGAGGTGTCCTATGGCGCGTGGCCATGCGAGCCTGCGTTTCCTGTGTCGATTCCGTGCTTAGGGTTGGCATCTGTTGCTCGAACTCATTTTTCTCGGGCATCCAAGTGAATATCCCCTTCCAATACTGCTCCTCCTGTTCTCGACTCCCCTGGCACGATTTCGGGCTGGGCCGAAGGATCGATAAACCGGGGGAAGAGAAAAAGGCCGAATGGAAGTTGAAAAACTGGGGGACATCGTCATCGGCATCGGCTTTCGAAGTCTCGGAAGACGATGGGGTGCCCGTTGAAGCCGGCATTTCGAAGGCCGGTGGAACGTAGGTTGAGGTGGAGGGGAGCGGTTTGAAGAAAAGGTGCGACCTGAGCGAGATCGGCGAGGGTCGCGACGAGGCCGGGACGAGTAAGCTCGAGATCAGAGATGTCGCGGCGGGGGTGATGGGAAAGGGTAGGGGCAGAGCCAAGGTTGTCTGTTTGGGGTCAGTGCAAAGGTCAGCCACATCCCACAGGGCCAAGAAGCTTCGACCTAGCGCCGAACCACTGACGGCAGAATTGATGATGCGGTCATACGTCTCGGCGATCGATTCGGCGAAAAAGGGCGCTTGACCGGTTAGGAGCTGTGATCCTCACGAATCATCTAGTCAGATCCACAATGGCATGTCCACTTGATCGCTTTTTGCGCTAGACTCACCTCGAAAATGACCACTGCAAAGCTCCACAAGTCCACTTCAGCGCCATACGCTCGCTCGTCGCCATCGTCCGCCTGGGGCTCGCCCCCTCCGAAGCTTTCATCGAGGTCTTGTTCAACAAGACTCTCGGCGTACTTGAGAACCTCGGGAGCGATATAGTCAGGTGTTCCAACGAGGGCTCGGCAGTATCTCTTGGCGATCGAAGACGGTCGATGTGATGTGGAGGCTCTGGATGGGTCCCCCCGGATAGGAGCAGCAGACCCAAAATCGGTGAGAAGGAGTCGTCCGTTTTCGTTGAGGAGCAGGTTTTGTGGTTTAACGTCGCTGCAATGCAAATAAGGGAAAACATCAGCGCCCTCGCCAGGTTGGAGCAAACTCCCCACAGGGATCTGCGACGGACCGATGTGCCCATCCCTTGGAATTGAGCCACTCGAGCGCTTCGAGTAATTCCTTCATCCATCCTCGAACAAGTCCTTCCTCGATACCGACAATTCTGACGAGGGAATCGTCCGGTCTCTGGTGGGCAGCGACGTTGGCGTTGGTCGCTTCGAGCAGAGTCCACAGATCGCCGCCCGGGCAGTGCGAGATCACGAGATGGAAACGCTCAGGCGATAGGAAGGAGGCGATGAGGGTGGGTGTATGTCGGCGGTCTGGGGGGGTCTCGAGCGACCCTTGAAGTAAAGCGAGCTCGTGCTTTATGAACTGTTGCTGTGGTTAGAAGCCAGGGGTGAGGGCGAAAAGGGCGATCTGGTCAGGGTTTTCCGTTTCTGAAAAAATCCGCAGACAGGATCGGACTCGGTACAGAGGATTCACGTTCTGCATCCGATATCCCCAACTGCGGTCCAGAGTCTTTACGACGTAACACTTCTGTTTGACTGAACCATTGAACGCAAGTTCCGTTGCTGACGACGAGGAAAGGTGCTTCTGCGCGATCACGAGCTGTACACTGGCAAACGAGCCGGAGCGAGAGAGCGTGCTCGTGACGACAAAATCATCCATGCTCAGCACTGCCTTCTGCAGGCGTAGCAACGCGGGAGCCACATCTGTCAATTGATTCCATTGTCAGCTTTCATGCTGAACAGTGTACTCCAAGGTAGTCGCTCATGCCCATGTACCCTGTCCCTGTGCTGCCAGTCTCTCAACCTCGGACAAGGTCAGGTGCAGCAGCTCGGTCGGCAGCGCGGACGAAGGTAAGGAGCGAGCCAACGAGGACAGTGTCGCATCGATCACGCGTTTACGTTGCTTCCATGTCGGCATCTAGACGTGGTCGGCCATGAGTCGATGACGAGGCGGAGTTGAGATGTGGCCGGCTGCGACGGACAGCGCGCCGCGCGACTCGACGCGACGACGTACAGTCGACGTCATTCGCGAGGTGCAGCGCAAGAAAATGTGTACCGGCGAGCGAGAGAGTCGACCTTGCGCTACTGCGACCTTCAAGCCGCCCACTTCCTAGCATAAACACTAGGACTTTGTTAAATGTATGGGAGTACTATGAGACCACTTTGTCTCAAATATCGTCAAATAAAGCGCGGCCCGAGTCCGTCCCGGTCCCCTCCGAGGGTGCCCTGTAGCCCAACCGCGACGACCACCGGTTGACCATTGACTGGACTGGACTGCTCATGTGAGATCCACAGTGGTCTTGACGGCGGCTCGATGGGGAGAAGCACCGACAGCGCGGTGCCCCAGAAGATTTCCATCGCCCAGCGAAAGCTACTTGATCAGTTTTTCGATCACCTACTCGGTTCCTATGCCCGAGTCTGCAACGTACCCGCAAATCGCAGCTGTGAAACTGCGGGGAAGTATATGGGGCGATCACGCATCACTCGATAGATTTTCTCATCTGGTGCTCGCCGTGCAGAGAACTCACTGTGGCCAAGTGATCCAGAAGGCCCTTCCGACGGCCACCGCGTGCCGAGCGTTACGCAAACTGCGACCGCCAAGCCACCCAAAGTACAACCCAAGAGTAAAGCGTCCATGAGGAAAACAAGCCTGGGCGTCGCATCAGTTTCGAGAACAAGCCGCTTGTTTTCGCCAGGGGTCCTCGCCGGCTCGGGCGCCGCGGCGGTGCTGTCCCCTCTAGCTCCTTGTCTCCGTCCTTATTCGACCAAGGACCGATCCTGATGCCATGCGGTTTGGTGGGCTTTGGCCGAGGCAATCTGCGTCTGCCAACTTTAGATGGTGATCTTTCCCCCACGAGTCGTCCCCTGACCCAAGCCGATATAGCCGAGGTTCTTCAGCGACGAGCCATGATCCGTCGTGCCTCTCTGCCTTCGTCCTCTGACAACCACGCAATCGGCTCTTTGCGGATGGGTATTCCGAATAATGCACCGTTCGAGTGGCGCGCCGGAATCTTGATGGGCTTCCCAAGCATGAGCTCCAGGCAGCGTAAGTACAGTGAGCTGACCGCCTATTACAATAGTCGTGCCGGAGTCGTCATCTCGGCGAGCCACATCGTTGTCAGACAGATGACGAGTACCGCCGTGCCGAAGAAGGCCAGCATGCCGTACAGCAGCTGCCCCAGCCTTAACTCTAGGCAAGAGGCTTGCTCAGCAATTTAGTTATCCCAAACTAGGAAACAAACACCTTTAGTTCAAAGGGGAAAGTCTGACCTGACATACAAATTCCGCTTGGCGAGATATTCGGCGTAGCGCTGGCGCAAGTTCGCCATCAGGTGATGGACCCGGTGTACGCTTACAGTTCTTGTAGTTGGGCCGAGGAGTCCACGTTGGCCCTACAATAGTCGATACCCACGATCGCTCCCAATATCGTTCCGTTAGGGAACTCCAGTAAGTGGTAAGCTTAAATCGAGTTTTCAGGCCAGCACGATTTGAAACACACCACTGGCAGGCACAGCACGGGCCAGAACAACCCACCGTACCCGAGGATAAAGCTCAGAGCAGGCGCCCAGGAGTACTTTCGCTGTGGATCATCATGAATCAAGGTGAAGCCCGACAAGATGCCGCAGGTCTCGGCCCAGGCGATGATGCGATCGGGAGACTCTGCCATGCGGCGCGCCGGGTTCAACTGGATCGGCATGACGCGCGTAAATCGCCGTGCAGTTCAAGACACAATTTAGACCTCGGACAGATTCAGCCGTGCAGAGAAAGTTGATAATCATGACGATGACATATGGTCCTGTTGAGGGATGGTCTTTGGGCGGTGTATCTCTGCGGTCGACCGCTTCCGATCGAGCGGGTATTTTTTGAAGATTCAGACCTCACTACCTCCATTCGCTTGAGCGCTTGTTTGAGCGAATAGTCAGCTTTACGGCTCTTGTACAATGATTCATGCTGGCCGAGTCGCTTGCTGGTCGCGTACTCCTCCCCCTCTGACGCGTCTAAGTCGAGGTGAAGATTCTGGCGTGGCCCTGTAGACTCATGTCTAACAGGAACCGTCAGAGCAGGTTATGTAAGGTGAGCATCATACACATGACTCGTTCTCGAATACATGCCGCACCGAATTTGATGTAATGCCATCATGGCTACGCCGATCGCTCGCAGGCCACTACTACTCGGGCCGCCGAGCAAGGCATGAAAGCGGATCGATTCATCCTGAAACCTAAGCTAAGCTGATGACATAGCCCGAGCTATGCGCAAGAAGCAAGCATAGCCAAATACCAGACTCACGCTTAACACATCAGGCAGAATTGAGGTACAAGTACAACAGTTGAACAGGCCACGCACGCCAACCTTTCCTTCCTCATTCGTCCACACCCTCACCGTCTGCCTCATCCGGTACCTTGACTCACTCCTTCCAACCCAAACGCATTCTTCAACGCGACCCAGCTCGCGAAACTAACCGAGTTCATCGGAATGACCTTAAGGTACCCGATACTCAATCCCACAAAATATCCCCTCCACCCATGCGCTTTATAGATCGTTCGCGCCGTGTCCCAAAACCCATGTCTCGCACCCCCACCACCAGGTAGGACGGGGCCGACTTGCATCCTCCTTCGAATGACGTCCAGCGGGTAAGCGGAGGTTTGACCTAGGGCACCTGCTATGCCTCCGGCGGTCAAGTCGATCCACGTTCGATAGCGTTCTCGCGTGCTGGGGCTGAACATGGTCGGGACGAGGTCGGTTTTGAGGAATCCCCAGACGAGGAAGGATACGCCGGCGTAGGGGACGATGCCGAAGAGGGTCGGGAAAATGCCCCGATAAAAGTGTGTCAAGGAAGGTTCGCCGACTCGAACATTTGTTGTTGTGGTTGATACTGGTGTTGTGGGCAAGGGTATTGACGTCGCAGAGGCAGTTTTGAGATTGGAGGTAGATACGACAGGGGGTGGAGGTATGAGGGATGCTTGGTATATCTGCCGTATTGTCCGTGTCAAGGAGGATCGTTCGGTGAGCGAATGGTGTGTTTCGAACGCCAACCGCACCCGAATGAGCTCGAGAGGGTAGGTGAAGAGTGCCGATGTGACGCCGGCCAATGAGCCGGCGAGAAATCGGCGCGCGCCCGTCTCTTGCGCGGTCGTCGGCATCAGCACCTGTCAGACATGATGAGAGTGTAAGTGGAATGAGCTTGGAACGGGAGAAACTACTCATGCAGACTTGCAATGTGAAACTTCTCATAGGCCATGAACTTGATCGCAGCATAAGGAAAGATGCGCAAGAGCGTTGCCGAATGCCCCTGCAGCAGGCCTCGTATCCCCGTTTCGGCATAGATGTCTTGGCTGGCTTTGAACACACCCGTCCATGTACCTGAATCGTTGTAAATCGAAAGTAGTTTGTTAGTCTGGTACCGAGTCAGCGGAGTTTTGAAGGAGCGGGGGTGTTCGCGTCGGCTTTCGGTTCGAATAGCCGTAGGGCGCATCTCGTGAGGAAGGGGTGAGGAAACTGACCTGCGTATCGAGCATAGTCGGGTGCACGGGTCTGGAAGAGGATCTTGACTCGATCTAAAGGTGCGACCGACGTCTTGGCGATGCAGCCTGTGTGCCGTCGGTGGGGAGCCGCCAAGGGAAATCAAGTCGAGGTTTCGCGGGAGAGTGGGGGGAACGACGACCGGTCGAGACGGGTGAGCCGTCGGATGGACGAAGCAATGGACGGAAGGGGCAGTCATGCAACGTGGGTGGCAGAGAGGGGATACAGATTCAGTAACGCATACCTGGATGAGACGCTGGGGCTCAGACTGACCTGCTAGGCCGCCTGCGAGTCCCGACAGGAGCGCATACTCGAGCGATTGAGGATCCCGCGGCCGCGGGGCGGATGACGATGACGACGACAAAGACGCTGCTGAGGTCGATGCTGCTGATGTTGAGTCGAGCGCAGGTGGTGTAGCTGGAGCGTCGATCGTGCTCGCAGCAACAGGGCTCATCGTCTCCCCTCGCTTGTGAACAGCTGACGAGACGTTCTCTGGCTCGATCGGCCTGAAAGGACGTCCAGCTCGAGTGCTCGATCGAATGAGAAAGCCCGCGGGACAGCGATCGACGAAGGCGTGTGAAAGAGGGAAAACGCAAGGGCACCCGGACATATCCGCGCTAATAGCTCGTCACTCTAGGCTCACATATGTTTAAGGTTGGGTTTTGGGCCCACGTCGGAGGCGACTCTGGTCCCACGTCGGAGGCGACTTTGGGATCACATCGGAGCGGACTTTGGGATCACATCGGAGCGGACTTTGGGGTCACATCCGAGGTCATTCTTGTACGTACCACGTTCATCGGGACTTTGGTACCACATAGTGTAGGCGCCTGTAACTCTTCGCAATATATGATGTATCACTCCGGGGATAGTAGTGATATGATGTATCAGGTCTATAGTACTTCTGGCTGGTGAGACAAGGCGGACAATGCAGTAGTTGCTACATCCAGGTTTTTCCGCCGGCTTGGCCGCTCCGCGCCCGTGACGTCAGCGGTCCGACCTCACCATGGCCAGAAGCAAGACGCGCCTTCAAAATACTCCGAGCAGAAAACAGGAAGAAAAGGAATAGCCTGAAAATGAGTCACAGCACAGAATTTCCGGAGATGTACCAACCTAGCGTTAAACACGGTGTTCCAAACCTGTCAGTGGTAAGTCCGAGCAGACGAAGTACGTCCTTGTTTGGATTCTATCCTCCCGTTAATCTAACGGGTTACCACTGATTCTAAGGCTTTCTAAATGGCAACTGCCGTGCTGAACTGGCTATTATTAATTAGAAAGACGCGTCTCAGTGCTGAAAAATAGGAAGCCAACCAAGGTCACGGTGGCCCTACTGAATATTATAAGGAGAGGCGAGTGCAAGGACCAAACTTACCTTGCGCCTTAAATGGCTCGCCTCTGATTTCGATCTGCATCGATTAAAATTGTTAGCCTTCTTGGCTGTGTAGTCCAGTTGTGAAGAGGCTGGCCTTTCACAGTGGTCGCCGGTCGCCGGACCACGCACCACGCCGCCGCGACGGTCGCCGTTCGCCTTTCGTCGGTCGCCATCTGGTCTTCGCACTCGGAGCGGGGTCTCACCGATCCTTGGCAAGCAAGTCGACGTCTTTTGACGTCTCAGCACAGCTCAAGGTGAACGTGAACTAGATCTATCGCCTTCACTCGCTTGCAGTACGATCTCCGCCTTCCCTCACGACGTTGCTACCCAACTACCCCATGATGGTCGTTCCCACTCACCCACGGCCCTCATATAGCACTTCTAGAACGGGTATAACTCGTGACGTTCTACTCAACGAGCAAAATCACTTCCTTCCCCATGATCTTGCACGCTTCACGAAAGTCGTCTATGATCAGCGAAAGGCCGTATTCTGCTACCAGGAGCTTGAAGTCATCTGGCAAGGCGTCCCGTTGTCAAGCTGGATCGAGCTCGACTCGTACATGACCACCCTGACTGTGGCTGTCAGGGCGAGGGAGGCGCAACTTTACGCCCAGCGGAGCTACAACCTATTCTCCTCGGAAATGCGGAGAAACTGAATGGAGCTAGACCTTGTGCGCTCCAGGGCTCCAGGATATTTTGAGGAGGTCATGTGCCATAGTGGACATTGTGAGCGTCGATGACTTCGCCCTGGTGGCGACCAAGTTTGCCCGCTCGTGGCGGAGCAATCTGCCTGCTCCACACCACCTGTGCTGAAACCTGCTATCCGAATTTCTTCCATCAGACCTCCACTTACTCCGCGACAAGTTCATCGCCGACTACAATACCCGGCATCCCCAACTCGACCCTCCTCTGAGCCGCACCGGCGATCTTCGGATTCGTCTTGCCCCCTTCGGCGGTCTTCCTTCTCTGGCTGTGCATCGCAAGCAGGTTCACAAACACAAATTTGCGGATCCAGCGCGGTGGTTCGGTCCAATCACAGGGGAGGAGAGGCGTCATCTGGGAGGTGCGTCGATCGAACACGCTCTTTGGACATGACCAGCTCGCATCATCGGCTTTTACTGACTACTGCACCTCGAACAGCCTTCGGGATCTACTTTGATCCAGAGCCCGAATTTGACCACGTTGTTGATACGAGGTCGTCCGCTCTCACCAATTCGAGGAAGCCTACGGCCACGAGAAGCTCTGTATAGAACCTTGCTTGTAAATCTTCCCACAGAGGCCGCACAGACCTACCGGAGCAGCCGCAGAAGGTTGACGCAGAGTCCAAACTTAGAGTCGACGAGTTGCCTTTTTTTTTTTTTGTAGAAACTGTTCATCATATTGCCCCCAATTCCTGTTCCCCCTGCTTGGCCTACGGAAAAACTAGAAGGAAGTCGACGATGATAACACAAACCGCCCGCCAAAGTGCGAGAAACGGGCCGGTGTCCACCAATCCAATAACGGGATTCAAGTGCCCCAGCCAAGCGGTTGCTCCCCCCCAGGAGACTAATGAGAGAGAGAAGGAGAGAGAAGGAGAAAGATAAAAGGAAAAATAAACGATGTACTAACGACAGCAGGTCCACACCGCACCCACTTCCTAACTCGGTCGAGACGAAGACAAGACGACGACTGCGCAACCACCTCGACCTACGACGCTCCAAGTCTATGCTCGGTCACAACAAGACGCGGTGAAAATAGCCTGGCAGCAGTGCAAAGGTCTAAGGGGAAGTGTTGAAGGTGTTAGTAGACCTTGCACTGATATCAGGGGCCGGATAGCTTAGTAGGTCAAAGCTTTTCCAATGAATGGCAGCGACCCAGGTTCGACTCCTGGTCCAGCCGTTAAGTTCTCTTCTTTTGTTAATCATTTCGGAATCTTTGTTGATTCCAACAGCCACGAACTCAAGGAAAGAAAGGTAAGTCAGCGTCGTACGTCGTACTACCGCCGAAGCCGTCGAGGACTCAAATGCAGCGTTGCTCACCTCGACTGCCTTATTATTAGGCGCTCTTCTACGAAGGTCCAGACGACTTCAAGATCCGCAGTCGCTTTGTCCGACCCCGGTTTGAGCACTGTACATGGTCTGTGGCCCCACCGGAATCAGTCGGTATCAACTCGCTTGGCCGGCTCTACCTCCAAGCACTTGTCTTGTTGCATATCTGATCCGGCGTTCAGCAGGCCGAAATACTCCGTCTCCCTGAGTGAGCTTTTGGGCGTTGATATGAGAATATGATAAGACGCGGAGAATGGGCTGGGTGGCGCTTGCGGAAGCCGATGCCAGAACCCTGGAAGCGCGGGTGGCAACAACCTCGAAGGTGGAGCCAATCCTGCTTGCACTCCTCCAGGCTGTGCAAAGCGAGGATAGTAATTTGCATAGACTTGTATTTCGAAAACTGTGATTGCCGCGACATCACTTTCAGTACGAGCTCATGTCTCGAGATGCGACGGAAACATAATCGCATTGCAGTCAAGTTCTTCGTTCGCCGTTTAGTGAACACTGTAATTTTCCTATCCAGTCCGGTCTTTGGCGGTTTGATGAGGGAACGAAGGAACGCAGTCTGGTCCTGGCTGTATTTCTGGTGGGGGTCATGAAGAGCCGTCAACACCGTGTCAATTTCAGCCGAGTTACCGTTATGCTTTCGCCTCGCATTCAACAAAATAATCGTGTAGGCGATGCCTCGTCGGAGGGATCTTCGCGGTATGATGGTCCTTTATGCCCGTGAGTCAATTGTCTTTCTTCGTGGCACTGCGAATTGCTTCTGGGACTCCGTTTATTATTATCCGAATTATTACAGTATCTTACCGGGCCTCAGGCTGACGTCCAAGCACACAAAGTAGACCGGACTACACGGCCAGAAGGCATCATGCTAGCGCAATAAGAGACTGACGAGCGTGTAATCCAACCGTCAGTTAATTGCAACGGAAGTGACTGTGAAGCTAAACATGCGTACCTGACGAGCGTGTAATCCAACCGTGGAGAGAAGACAACGGTTGGTGCGCATCGCCAGGCTTCACTAAACAGACAGGCGCTTCTAGCGCTTCTAAAGAGATTACCAATGAACGCGCGCAATTCCTATGCCTCATTCCTAACACACCAACTAGCGCGACCTTTCACTCAACGGATCATGTTTTTTCCAAATCCAGCTTGGTCTTAGGAGGTCTTGTAACGTCAATCCTCTACTATTTGCGTGTCACATCGTACGCTCGCTTTTGCGCCGCGTCCGTCACTCCACCCTACCGTCAAGTAAGCAACTAGACCATAAAACTTTTTGTCTCATGCTTTTCACTGACTCGTATCGGAACCTTCTACCCGTACGTTAGTGCGGCCTTGACGAAAACGCTGTCTCCCGCCCTTACAAGTTCGTTACTCTAGCTGCCTGCGGCCTAAACGGCCTGAACTGCTGCTGCGGACACCGGCGCCCGCATCGCGACGATGACCTGGTGGTGTAGCTCGGGCTTATTGTTGTTGTGTGATGCTTGTGGCTACGGTCAAGAAATTTTGGGATACACATGCAATGAAATTAAACTACTATCAGTTCTATTGCACCACTAGAGTCGATCCTAATGTAGTGGAGCAACTAACAAAATTAGAATTGGATGAACTGGATTGATCCCTAGTCAGTTCCGTCGACTTGGCCGCTCATTCATGGTCAAGTACCAAGTCGAACCCAAGTCAGTCGTTCGCTTTGGGCATGACTTTGGCGGAAGCGCGCCACACGTATATACGAGTCCTACTTTGGCCGCTTACCGAGTTACCCGAGCCGGGCCCAAATGACCGAATCGTCGGGTTTCTTCTTGGAGGATCCGAGTAGGGAGCTGGTGGTCAAGGGGTCCTGCACTTCGGGCTGCTCATTGGCGACAACTCTGTCTGCGAGGCTGATCAACCCCAACACGCCGCGATCTCGCACCGTCGCAAGGAATTGGACAAGCCTAGGTGAACGATTGTCCTGGTGCCGGGGTTCTTGCGGGGGCGCTTGTCGATCGTCGAGCTCCAGATCGTCGTCGACGTTGGCGCCAGCAGGGAGTGGACCGAGACTATGCGCATCGCCACGAAGAAAGACAGTTGACTCACGGTCATAAGTCATCATGCTGATGCGACCTTTGCGCATAGTCTCGGTCCACTCCCTGCGGGCGCCAACGTCGACGCCGATCTGGAGCTCGACGATCGACAAGCGCCCCCGCAAGAACCCCGGCACCAGGAGGACAATCGCTCACCTAGGCTTGTCCAATTCCGTGCGACGATGACCGACCGCAGTGTTGGGGTTGGTCAGCCTCGCAGACAGACTCTTCGCAATGAGCAGCCTGAAGGGCAGGACCCCTTGACCACCAGCGACCGGGCTACCAGCTCCCTGCTCAGGCCGCTGAGGCATAGAAGCGAATCGACTAATCCTGAAGCCTAGGCTGATGACATCGCCCGAGCTATGGTTATTGGTTTGATTTTATTACATATTATATCAGTGAACTAATTACCTTTGCTAAAACTTGATGTACTTCGTCGCCGAGAGTGCAGTATCCGATTTATTGATATTCGAAATTCCTCAAATGACCCGTCTGCCTGCCTGTCCGGTCTTTCGTCCTGGCTTCCCGTCACCGTTCACTAAAAAGTAGTGCATGCCAAGAGACAAGCATAGCCAAATACCAGACTAACGGTGAGAACATCAGGTAGAATTGAGGTACAAGTACAACGCTTGAACACGCCACGCCCGTCGCCAGCCTTTCCTTCCTCGGTCTTTCAGACCCACGTGGTATATCTGCCGCATTGTCCGTGTCAAGGAGGATCGTTCGGCGAGCGAATGATGTGTTTCGAACGCCAACCGCACCCGAATGAGCTCGAGAGGGTAGGTGAAGAGTGCCGAGGTGACGCCGGCCAATGGGCCGGCGTCGATCGACGTGCACTTGGTCGTCGGCCTTAGCATCTGCGCGTCTGCGGGACATGACGTGGGTGAGCGATTGAGCTGGAAACTGAGACAATCCTCACGCCGCGACCGAGCTCCGCGGAACTCGGGCTGCTCTCAACACCCTCTTTGACTCTTGTTCATACGCCTCAACCCTGTGCTCACCGCCATCTACTTTGTACCAACCTCCTCAGAAATGGCCCCCAACCCTTCCTCCAATGAGACGCCCAATCTCACTGGAATCGAGTACGTACCCTCACTCGACCGGCACTCTGGCCGAGGCCTCCACCTCGGCCTCCATGACAAGTTGGCCTCTGCCACTCGTTCCCCGCTCCACGGACTACAAAGCCCAAGTGCACTGACCCAATCAAACTTTGATTGACTCACAGCTATGCCAAGTACTTCTCGGCTGGTGGTCTGTGTGCCATGCTAACCCATGGCGCGGTCACTCCCATGGGTAGGTCACTCACCGAGACGACGGCCGGCGTGGCCGTCTCTCCAAGCGCCGAGTGAGCAATTACGAGACCGAGCTGACCTCATGCCCAAATCCCTGGTGCCTCGCCGCTGCATTACCCGTATCTCCCATCCGGATATTCTCTCAACGCGTGTCATCGACGAATTATCCTCCGTGGCGCAATAGATGTCGTGAAGACGCGCATCCAACTCGACCCCAAGCTCGGCAAGCTCGGGATGGTCGGCACCGCGCGAGGCATCATCGCCGAGGAGAGCGTCAAGGGACTCTTCACCGGCTTTGGTGCAACTGCAGTGGGTTATTTGGTGCAAGGTATGTTGCACATTTTAGCGAAGGACGTGGGAAACGACTATCTAATACCTGTGTCGCCATGCTCGCTGTCGCTCGGTGGGATCAGGCGGGGCAAAGTTTGCCGGTTACGAGTTCTGGAAGAAGAAGTGAGTCATGGCAAAGCTTTCCCTGGTCTAGACTACGTGCTGAATAAGAAGGCTGCTTTGTAGGTTCGTGGATTCCCAAGGTGGCTACGAAGCCGCGACGCCGAACCGAACAACGATCTATCTCGGATCTGCTGCCATTGCCGAATTCTTCGCCGATGTGAGCTGCGATCAATCCAGACTCGACGCAGAGCTGATCCACTGAAATGTTCGGCTCTTCGGTGGTTCTAGATCCTCTTGACGCCGTTGGAAGCTGTCCGCATTCGAACGGTCTCGGATCGAACTTACGCTTCTGGACTGGCCACCGGCTTTTTGAGGATGGCGCGGGAAGGTGGTGTCTCAGAGATGTACGCAGGATTTGTCCCCATTCTCGTAAGTCCTTCTTTTGCTACGTCCACATTCCGGACCGTGAGATCTTCAGGCTGATCACACTTATCGCTTACCCTTCATCCCTCACTTCTGATCGTTATCGTTCGGACGGACATTTAGTTCAAGCAAATCCCCTTCGCCCTCGGTCAGTTCGTGACCAACGAATGGGCTCATGAAACCGTGTACAAGCAGCTCTCTGCTGAAAAGCGTAAGAATCTGAGCGTCCTGGAGGAGACGGGTATCACGCTCGGATGCGGTGTCGTCGCTGGTATCTCGGCTGCTGTCTTGTCGCACCCCGCCGATACGTTGTTGTCGCAGGTAAGCAGGTTACGACTTGTTTACTCCGGGTACGATTTCGATACTCATCCTTCTGATTCTTCTCATGCCCAGATCAACAAGGGCAAAGGAGGCAAGGGTGGAATTTTCAAGCGACTCGGAACATTGGCTGCCGAAGCCGGCCCGGCTGGTCTCTTCTCTGGACTTGGACCTCGTGTTGTACGTTTAACCGGTCACAAAAATGTAGAGTTATACGTCGAGTTGATCGTGACGTGTCATCTTCCTTGCGTGACGTGCAGGTCATGACGGCCGGGTTGGTCTCGGCTCAATTCTTCCTTTATGGCACGATCAAGAAGTCTCTGTAAGTGGAGCGGTGCGCCTCTTGAAAACCCTTGGGAATGCGAAGACTTACAATTGTCTGGACATTTGATTCTCGCAGCGGTGCTCGACCCGGCATCGAGATTCACAAAGCCGACTAATTCGTTCCAGTATGACCGAAGAACTCTGCCAGCCGCGAATCCAACCTAATCTTCCCCATTTTATTACAATCTTGCTCCATTCTGTTTGTCTTCTTTATAGACGTGCCTGTATCACCCGAGTACCTATTTCAGTCTGACTTTTTGCCGGCCTAGTGCCTTTCAAATCATGCTTGTCTTGGTGAACACTGCCGCTCGCTTCTCGGATGCGGTCAGGGTTCAGAGTACTCAGTCTTTCTTTACAAGCTACAACATGCGCACAGACACACGCAAACACCTGACAAGAGAGGCCAACTCGGTTCATTCCTGCATCCCCTGCATCCCCTTGGTCCCATCCTCCACCTTGGCCGTTGCTTGGGCCACCGCCTTCACTGGCCGAGCCCCATGCGCGGTCCCTTCGCCGACGACACCGGCGTAAGGTCTCTCCCCCCAATCCTTGGCACCTGTCGGCGGGGCAGGGTCCTCTTCTGAGAAGGGAGGCGGATGGACCAGGGCGGCGAGTTTGGCTTGCGACATGGGCTGCAGGAAGATGTCCTGTTGTGTTGCAGCAGTAGGGATCGCTGCCGAGGATGAGGTCGAGGTGGAGGCCATGTTGTTGTTCTCTTCCGGGATGGTCGACGTGGCTTCATTCGGCGGGTCTGCAGCTGTTGCTGTAGTAGCAGTCGAGAGCTTAGAGAGATGGGTTGATGTCCTCAGCTTGTATGGATCCGTCGGCGTCGATGAGTTTTGCAGCCGATCGTAGAGGATCCTGCAGGTCGAGTTCGGGATGAGCTCACGAGCCATCATCGTGGACGATGCCAGGTATTTGGACACTCACGCTCGTTCTATCCGTAATCGTTGAATCGACTTTTTGGAACGCAAGACTCGAAGTGCGAGCTTGGCATTGTCCTGACGAGACGGAGACCATCGGCGAACACGTGAGCGACGGAGGTCGTTGACGAGCAGACAACGTGACACAACGCCGTCCAGCGAGGACTCTTTAACTGACCTGTTCGACCTCCTGGAGCTTCCCTTTGAGTTGCTGGTACTTGGTCCTGTACTTGACATCATCTGCGAGGCGTGGAATGGGTGGGGCCCGCGGGGAGCAATGGAAGCGGTCAGGGCGACGATCCCACGCCTTCGAGAGATGGGAGTTGACGGACGAACCTGCTTGTGTTTGTAGTGGATTGGAAAAGATGGCCTTGGAGTTGCTCATTCCTTTGGGAGGCATCGTGGGTGGACTGTTGGGCTATCAAGTCGGTGGTGAGAGCGGTTGCCGTGCGACGATGCGGTGTGGGGGGAGAGGGAGGCCACGGTCGTTGTCACGCGTCGATCGGCCTCGTGGACGCTGGTGTCTCATTTACCGACTATATACCGAGGAGATTGCCTTACTGTGCCGCGGGATTGCCAGCCAGTCACTTATTGTTACCAGCACTTCAAAAAACACGCTCCATTTTTCTAGCCCTTCACACGGAGTTACTGATCTCACTCTTTTCGAACCCCAAGTTCATTATAGCGTCGGCTAGATTCTTCACGTGGCCGGTCCGCGTCCATGTCCCGCCGACTCCTTTCGAGATCCCCAATACGAGCCAAAACGACCACAATTACAGTCGCGCCACTAAACTAGGAGCATCAAAATCTATTAAAAAAAAATGCGCCGCTCACTAAAGTAGCGTTTTTGTGCTAAAATAGGCAGTACTTTGCGTCCCGCTCACTTCAACGCCAAGGAACCGTTGAGGCCGACGATCAGTAGCTTCAACAGCTTTCCCGCTTCGCCATCAGCGCATCGGAGCACCATAACAGCTTCCAACTCCGAAATCAAATCGATTCGTCGGGCTCGGTAGCTACAAGCATACCTCAAAACTCCTTCGCGAACGTCCGACATCCCCGACGGCCCGGCCCGACGGGATAATGAGCTCTTCGAGCAAACCCAACGTCACGCCGCGTCTGTCCGCCTACAACACGGTGTACCTGCACTCCATCACCAAATAAATCTATGGCGAGCCCGACGCTTGGTTCAAGAGGCGGCTCATCGTCCTCACAGTGTAGGGAGGAATTGGGACGGGGTTGTCGTGATTCGAACCCTGGCGGCGACCTCGTTTCATCGGCCCTTTGTGTCAGGGTGAGCCTTCTTCGGCCTCGGATTTCATCGGGAGGCAGCAACCTCCTGTCCTTAGGTGTGGAGGGCCACGTTGGCCGAAGAGGAGTCCTCAGCACCGCAAGGGCGTCCGGGATGTGACGTGATCTTTCACCGGATACTAAATCCTCGTACTCTCCGCTCTTTCACCTCATCTACGCCTAGATATCGATCGTCTACACGGCTTCCGTCCTCGAACAAGCGCTCAAGCGAAACGGAGGTAGTGGGGTGGGATACGCCGCCGAAAGACCATCCCTCAACAGGACCATATGTCATCGTCATGATTACCAACTTTCTCTGCACGGCTGAATCTGTCCGAGGTCTAAATTGTGTCTTGAACTGCACGGCGATTTACGCGCGTCATGCCGATCCAGTTGAACCCGGCGCGCCGCATGGCAGAGTCTCCCGATCGCATCATCGCCTGGGCCGAGACCTGCGGCATCTTGTCGGGCTTCACCTTGATTCATGATGATCCACAGCGAAAGTACTCCTGGGCGCCTGCTCTGAGCTTTATCCTCGGGTACGGTGGGTTGTTCTGGCCCGTGCTGTGCCTGCCAGTGGTGTGTTTCAAATCGTGCTGGCCTGAAAACTCGATTTAAGCTTACCACTTACTGGAGTTCCCTAACGGAACGATATTGGGAGCGATCGTGGGTATCGACTATTGTAGGGCCAACGTGGACTCCTCGGCCCAACTACAAGAACTGTAAGCGTACACCGGGTCCATCACCTGATGGCGAACTTGCGCCAGCGCTACGCCGAATATCTCGCCAAGCGGAATTTGTATGTCAGGTCAGACTTTCCCCTTTGAACTAAAGGTGTTTGTTTCCTAGTTTGGGATAACTAAATTGCTGAGCAAGCCTCTTGCCTAGAGTTAAGGCTGGGGCAGCTGCTGTACGGCATGCTGGCCTTCTTCGGCACGGCGGTACTCGTCATCTGTCTGACAACGATGTGGCTCGCCGAGATGACGACTCCGGCACGACTATTGTAATAGGCGGTCAGCTCACTGTACTTACGCTGCCTGGAGCTCATGCTTGGGAAGCCCATCAAGATTCCGGCGCGCCACTCGAACGGTGCATTATTCGGAATACCCATCCGCAAAGAGCCGATTGCGTGGTTGTCAGAGGACGAAGGCAGAGGCACGACGGATCATGGCTCGTCGCTGAAGAACCTCGGCTATATCGGCTTGGGTCAGGGGACGACTCGTGGGGGAAAGATCACCATCTAAAGTTGGCAGACGCAGATTGCCTCGGCCAAAGCCCACCAAACCGCATGGCATCAGGATCGGTCCTTGGTCGAATAAGGACGGAGACAAGGAGCTAGAGGGGACAGCACCGCCGCGGCGCCCGAGCCGGCGAGGACCCCTGGCGAAAACAAGCGGCTTGTTCTCGAAACTGATGCGACGCCCAGGCTTGTTTTCCTCATGGACGCTTTACTCTTGGGTTGTACTTTGGGTGGCTTGGCGGTCGCAGTTTGCGTAACGCTCGGCACGCGGTGGCCGTCGGAAGGGCCTTCTGGATCAGTTGGCCACAGTGAGTTCTCTGCACGGCGAGCACCAGATGAGAAAATCTATCGAGTGATGCGTGATCGCCCCATATACTTCCCCGCAGTTTCACAGCTGCGATTTGCGGGTACGTTGCAGACTCGGGCATAGGAACCGAGTAGGTGATCGAAAAACTGATCAAGTAGCTTTCGCTGGGCGATGGAAATCTTCTGGGGCACCGCGCTGTCGGTGCTTCTCCCCATCGAGCCGCCGTCAAGACCACTGTGGATCTCACATGAGCAGTCCAGTCCAGTCAATGGTCAACCGGTGGTCGTCGCGGTTGGGCTACAGGGCACCCTCGGAGGGGACCGGGACGGACTCGGGCCGCGCTTTATTTGACGATATTTGAGACAAAGTGGTCTCATAGTACTCCCATACATTTAACAAAGTCCTAGTGTTTATGCTAGGAAGTGGGCGGCTTGAAGGTCGCAGTAGCGCAAGGTCGACTCTCTCGCTCGCCGGTACACATTTTCTTGCGCTGCACCTCGCGAATGACGTCGACTGTACGTCGTCGCGTCGAGTCGCGCGGCGCGCTGTCCGTCGCAGCCGGCCACATCTCAACTCCGCCTCGTCATCGACTCATGGCCGACCACGTCTAGATGCCGACATGGAAGCAACGTAAACGCGTGATCGATGCGACACTGTCCTCGTTGGCTCGCTCCTTACCTTCGTCCGCGCTGCCGACCGAGCTGCTGCACCTGACCTTGTCCGAGGTTGAGAGACTGGCAGCACAGGGACAGGGTACATGGGCATGAGCGACTACCTTGGAGTACACTGTTCAGCATGAAAGCTGACAATGGAATCAATTGACAGATGTGGCTCCCGCGTTGCTACGCCTGCAGAAGGCAGTGCTGAGCATGGATGATTTTGTCGTCACGAGCACGCTCTCTCGCTCCGGCTCGTTTGCCAGTGTACAGCTCGTGATCGCGCAGAAGCACCTTTCCTCGTCGTCAGCAACGGAACTTGCGTTCAATGGTTCAGTCAAACAGAAGTGTTACGTCGTAAAGACTCTGGACCGCAGTTGGGGATATCGGATGCAGAACGTGAATCCTCTGTACCGAGTCCGATCCTGTCTGCGGATTTTTTCAGAAACGGAAAACCCTGACCAGATCGCCCTTTTCGCCCTCACCCCTGGCTTCTAACCACAGCAACAGTTCATAAAGCACGAGCTCGCTTTACTTCAAGGGTCGCTCGAGACCCCCCCAGACCGCCGACATACACCCACCCTCATCGCCTCCTTCCTATCGCCTGAGCGTTTCCATCTCGTGATCTCGCACTGCCCGGGCGGCGATCTGTGGACTCTGCTCGAAGCGACCAACGCCAACGTCGCTGCCCACCAGAGACCGGACGATTCCCTCGTCAGAATTGTCGGTATCGAGGAAGGACTTGTTCGAGGATGGATGAAGGAATTACTCGAAGCGCTCGAGTGGCTCAATTCCAAGGGATGGGCACATCGGTCCGTCGCAGATCCCTGTGGGGAGTTTGCTCCAACCTGGCGAGGGCGCTGATGTTTTCCCTTATTTGCATTGCAGCGACGTTAAACCACAAAACCTGCTCCTCAACGAAAACGGACGACTCCTTCTCACCGATTTTGGGTCTGCTGCTCCTATCCGGGGGGACCCATCCAGAGCCTCCACATCACATCGACCGTCTTCGATCGCCAAGAGATACTGCCGAGCCCTCGTTGGAACACCTGACTATATCGCTCCCGAGGTTCTCAAGTACGCCGAGAGTCTTGTTGAACAAGACCTCGATGAAAGCTTCGGAGGGGGCGAGCCCCAGGCGGACGATGGCGACGAGCGAGCGTATGGCGCTGAAGTGGACTTGTGGAGCTTTGCAGTGGTCATTTTCGAGGTGAGTCTAGCGCAAAAAGCGATCAAGTGGACATGCCATTGTGGATCTGACTAGATGATTCGTGAGGATCACAGCTCCTAACCGGTCAAGCGCCCTTTTTCGCCGAATCGATCGCCGAGACGTATGACCGCATCATCAATTCTGCCGTCAGTGGTTCGGCGCTAGGTCGAAGCTTCTTGGCCCTGTGGGATGTGGCTGACCTTTGCACTGACCCCAAACAGACAACCTTGGCTCTGCCCCTACCCTTTCCCATCACCCCCGCCGCGACATCTCTGATCTCGAGCTTACTCGTCCCGGCCTCGTCGCGACCCTCGCCGATCTCGCTCAGGTCGCACCTTTTCTTCAAACCGCTCCCCTCCACCTCAACCTACGTTCCACCGGCCTTCGAAATGCCGGCTTCAACGGGCACCCCATCGTCTTCCGAGACTTCGAAAGCCGATGCCGATGACGATGTCCCCCAGTTTTTCAACTTCCATTCGGCCTTTTTCTCTTCCCCCGGTTTATCGATCCTTCGGCCCAGCCCGAAATCGTGCCAGGGGAGTCGAGAACAGGAGGAGCAGTATTGGAAGGGGATATTCACTTGGATGCCCGAGAAAAATGAGTTCGAGCAACAGATGCCAACCCTAAGCACGGAATCGACACAGGAAACGCAGGCTCGCATGGCCACGCGCCATAGGACACCTCTGCATCCCTCTGTTTCGCGCCACCGCCAATCCGAACATCTGATGACCGGCACGCCCATTTCGCGATTGATCGGCGCCCAGACCCCAGTACCAAACCGCTGTCGTACCTCCTCGACCCCCGTCGAAGAAGGGGATCATGAACAAGATCCTCAACCAGGTCGAGGGAGCAGTGGACGGGCGAAACGTAGTGTCTCTGACCTGGAAGCGTGGAAGGAAATGCAGGAGCGGGCTTGGGCGGTGGGGATGACGGGGCGGAAGGCGAGTGCGGCGAAAGGGGTCGATCAGGGGATCGCTTCGCCGAGCGATCGGTTGTCCAAAGCTCCTGCACTGCGGAATGAGACTGAGGAGGATGACATTGTTGATGGATTAAGGAAGAGGCAGGAGGCTGTCCTGAGAGGCGTAGACGGGCTCGAGAAGAAGTACGAAAGCTTGTTCAAGCTCGCAGATGCAGAAGCGGCCCGATCTTCTCCAAACCTCCGGCAGCGAAAATGAACGAACGGCGCTCATCACACTGTCTCTCTGTCATAGTCACTTCCTCCACTTGAGAGTAACGCATGTCTTTTCCAATTCGAACATGAGACCAAACCTCTACGAGAGATCGCATAATATGTGAGCGAAAGCACATCTGTTCGATTGCGCTCTCCAAGCCCCACTGCATGACGTGGAGCAGGGCACAACCTCCGGCATCATTTCACAATGTAGAAGCATGGAAAACATGATCATCTCACATCACAACATGTGAAGGATCGAAATGAACGGGCCCTACGTCACATACTCATACTGTGCTCGGGACACGTCGCATTGAAGCGGTGCCTCGGCCTTGGAGCACGACCGCTCCTCTGAGTCACGAGGTACGGCCATGGGTAGGGGTAGGGGTCGTCGGAAAAGTCAAAGGGATTCGCGTGGACGAAGGCTGGTTCTACTTGGCCAGAGTGGATGTCCGTATATCAAGGACGTGATCAAAATCAGTAGTGCCATCAGGCTCTGGGTCATAATGAATCCCAAAGGCTGAGGGAGGTGCGGTCAATAGAGGACGACGGTGAGAACTGCTCCGACATGTCCGAAGAGCCCGTTCGATCGACACACCTCGCAGATGACGCTTCTCTTCCTTCGTGAGTAGACCAATCCACGGCGTTGAATTCGTACCGAAACGATCTTGGAACTGCTTGCGATGCTCGGCCATGAAAGGAAGGTGGCGGGTGGGGAGGCGAGCTCGGAGATCGTCGGTGCGTCTCAGAGGAGGGTCAAGTTTGGGATGCCGAGCATTGTAATCGGCGATGAACGAGTTGCGAAGCATGTGGAGGACTGATGGATGGAATTCGGATAGCAGGTTCAGCACAGGCGGTGTGGAGTAGGCAGATTGCTCCGCAACGAGCGGCAAACTTAGTCGGCGGCCGGCGCCACAGCGTAGTCATCAGTGCTCACACAATCCGCTATGGCACATGACCCGGTCGAAGTCCTCTGCAACTTTGGTGCGCACATCGTGCAACTCCATCCGGTCTCTTCACATTTCCCAGGAAAAGATGTTGTAGCTTTTCTGGGCCACAAGCTGCGCCTCCCTCGCTTTGACGCTCAGAGCCTTGGTGCCCACGAGCATCATTAGCTCAGTCCAGCTTGACCACGGGACGCCTTGCCAGATGACTTCAAGCTACCGGTAGAAGAAGCAATCCTGCGGCTGATAGAAGACCACTTTGGTGAACCGTCCAAGATCGTAGGGAAGGAAGTGATTGCGCTCGTCGAGTAGAACGTCACGATTCATACCGCTCGCGGTCCTAGGAGCGTTCTTCAAGAGCGGCTGATGAGGGGTGGCGAGTGCCATCGTGGGATAGTCAGAGAGGCGCAAAGGGGGCCGAGATCCACATGGCACGCGAATCAAGTCGACGGATCCCGCTGAGCCGGACCGTGGGCCGTCAGAAGACGTCGAATTGGGATGGTGAGAGTTCGCTGCGAGTGTGATGACCGCAAGGCAAGCAAGGTGACTCGCTTCTTGATGCTTGAAACCGTCCGGAAGCGCCAGCGAGGTATATAGGTACGTATAGGTACGTAGAGGCGTGCGCGGTTGGAGCACATGCCGACTCTGCAGCTCTCCGAGCGCGGAGCGCTATCCGCTTCTGTCGGAGTGCTCCGGTCCCAATCGTTGGGGATCAATAGCTGCACAAAACCAGGTAAATGCTCTTTGTGAAAATTGTTAAGACAAGACATGAGGCAACTGTAAACGTATCCCTAAGGTCTAAACCTCTGATTTTTACCGGGGGTGAAATCCCGTCGATTTCACGCCTGTTCAAGTCGCGAACACTTGCATTTCCAAACGGGCAATTCCAATCGCGCCACGGGCGATGAACTGCCCGTTCGCACCTTGTCCTCCAGCAACCAGTACCCAACCTCTGTGTTTCGACTCTTGACCCGTGTGCCATTTGCGTCCTCTCCGTCCCAGCCGCGACCACACTCGAATCGTACAGAGCACATAGCTCATTCCCCAAGATGGGTCAGTACTCTGTGCCGTGTCGCGTCGAGATCGCCACTCGAGTCGAGTCCAACACCGCTGACGATGCTCGATTGGGTCGTACCACCCACCCATTCCACCTCGCCTGCTCGCTCGCTCATCTGGCCATCATGACCCGCTACAGGAATTCCCAAGGTCAGTCCACAGCCCATACGCAGCAACGTCAAACTCACTGGCTCACTGACTCGATCGTATGACCGCTCCGCAGTTCTTCCGATTCATGTCGTACGTGCCTCCCTCTCAGCCATCGTGTGCTCAGCCCTATGACTGACCCACCTTGTACCATCCTACTCCAAACAGGGAGCGATACCCACTCATCTCTCAGCTGATCCAAGATGATCGCATCCCCGAGTTTGACGCGCTATGTCAGTCGCTCTCTCTCGATCGGACCGACCCCACACGCGAACCAGCTGGCAATGACCCCAGCGTAGACAGGCGACCTTCCGCTCACACTTGCTGCAACACCTACTGCCCCACAGACCTCGATATGAACGGCATCATCCACAACTGCTCGCACCCGAACGACAACGATGCCTCGTTCCGAATCACCGACGAGCAGATCTTCCTCGCCATCTTTGCCTACATCGCGCACCTCTTCTCCGTCATCAAACCCCGGAAGCTTTTCTTCCTCGCCGTCGACGGCGTCGCACCGAGAGCCAAGATGAACCAGCAGCGTTCGAGGCGATTCAAGACCGCCAAGGAAATGAAGGAGCTCGTCGACAAGGCCGAGCGCGACGGCAAGGAGATGCCCGAGGGCGACGGCTTTGACAGCAACTGCATCACCCCCGGCACACCCTTTATGGCTCGTCTCTCGGAGCAACTCAAGTACTTTATCGCCAAAAGGGTCTCGGAGGACGCCGACTGGAGAGGTGTCGAGATCATTCTTTCCGGCCACGAGGTGCGTTCCGCGTTCGGGGCGTCACACCAGCGCGTTGGCCTCTAATTCGACCCCACCTCCTCTGACGACCCTCCTCAGGTCCCAGGCGAAGGAGAGCACAAGATCATGGAGTACATCCGACTCAACAAGGCTCAACCCGGCTACGACTCGAATGTCCGCCATTGCATGTACGGCTTGGACGCAGACTTGATCATGCTCGGGCTCTTGTCCCACGACCCTCATTTCTGTCTCTTGCGCGAGGAAGTCACCTTTGGGCCCAAGAAGGGCAAAGCCAAGGGGTGAGTTCCACAATTGACGACATTGCATCTCAACCTATATCTGACACAATGATGGCGCTCTACAGCCTCGAAGCCCAAAAGTTCTTCTTGATGCACCTCTCCCTCTTCCGCGAATATCTCGATCTCGAGTTCCAGGCACTCAAGACGAGCTCGGCCCTGCCGTTCGAGTATGACCTCGAGCGCATCATCGACGACTTCATCCTGCTCAACATCTTTGTCGGCAACGATTTCTTGCCGCATCTTCCGGGACTGCACATCAACGAAGGAGCTTTGGGTCGCTTGTTCGAGATTTACAAGCGCATCTTACCTACGGCCGGTAAGTGCTCCTGGCGTCTGCTTCGCATACGAGGTAGCTATCACTGACGATGTCGCTGTAATAAGGCGGCTATTTGAACGAGCATGGCAACCTTAACGTCAAACGACTTCAGCTCGTACTCGACGAGCTGACCGTATTCGAGCAGGAGCACTTCGAGTACGACTTCCCCGACTCGAGCCTTTCCAAGGCCAAGCCCCGTCGCGCGATCGAAAAATCGGGCAAGCAGGCCAATGGCAAGCTAGGTGAGCTGCGCACAACATTGGCATCAACAAGACCCCTGACAGTGTTTCTTCTTCACCAGTCATTACCAAAGCCCAAAAGGCCATCTTCATTCGCGTCCAGAAATTCCTAAATGACAATCTGCCCGAGCTCTCGCCCAACGCACGGCTCGAGCTCCCTGGCCCGCTCCCCTCGCGCGACCAACGCTTCCTCGCTACCTTGGCCGACAAGTTGCAGCTCTCGGTCGCGTACGACGCGTTCGACGAAGACGACAACCCTATCGTCGTGCTCAGCTTTGACGAGTCATTGCTCGCGTCCGCCCGAAACGACTCGGAAGGCCAGCACTGGCAACTCACGATTGGCCGGGTCTTGTCCGAGTATGAGAGCGCCGAGACGCTGAGACAATTGACTGAGGAAGAACAGGAAGATGAGCACAAGGTCGAGGTGCAACAAAAGATGCAAGACTGGAAGAAGGAGTATTACAAGGTGCGCCTCGAATAGGCCTCACACAGTCATATCGTGCTCACTGTAGGAACTGCTGTTATACACAGGAGAAACTCGAGTTCGATGCCAGTGATCCTTCGCAAATCGATCAACTCGCTTACCGATATATCGAAGGATTGCAATGGGTCTTGCGCTACTACTACTCGGGTGTCGCATCATGGGGCTGGTTCTACAACTACCACTACGCACCCAAGATTTCCGGTGAGTCGCGCCGTCAGGAGCGTAGACCGTCGCGCTCGACCCTGATCAGTGATGAGTGTGGTCCGCCCGCGTTTCCTCCCGACAGATCTTAACAAGGCCCACACTTATGAGTTCAAGTTTGAGCTCGGCAAGCCCTTCAAGCCCTTTGAGCAACTGATGGGCGTGCTGCCCGACCTGTCGTCGCAACATATTCCTCTCGCCTTCCGCGACTTGCTCTCGGACCCGACTTCGCCCATCCTCGACTTTTACCCCGTCAACTTTGAGCAAGATCTCAACGGCAAGAAACAAGACTGGGAGGCAATCGTCAAGATTCCCTTCATCGACGAGAAGCGCCTCCTCGCGACAATGGCGACTCGAGAGCCCCGGCTGACGAACGAGGAGCGCAAGCGCAACTCGTTCGGCGACAGCTGGCGGTTCAATTATGACCAGAAGCGCGACGCGGTCTACCCGTCGTCGTTACCCGGATTCTTTCCCGATCTGTACCACTGCCACACCGTCGTCGAGCCTTACCACCTGCCGACCCTGGACGGATCGCTCAAGTTGCTTCCTGGCCTCGTGCCCGGCGTCTTGCTGGGCAAGGATGCCATCTCCGGCTTCCCGTCCCTGCACACGATCCCTTTCACCGGCCGACTCGACTTTCACGGCGTCAGCATTTTCCAACGCGAATCGCAAAAGGAGACGATGGTCGTGCAAATCGACAATGTTTATGACGGCATCAAGTCCGAGGACATCGCGGCTTTGCTCGTCGGCAAACGCATCTACGTCGGGTACCCCTATCTGCAGGAAGCGCTCGTCGTCGCCATCTCGGACGAGCTGTTCCGCTACGATATCGATGGCCAAGTCGACGAGGGGAGAGGCGGGCGAACACGCGTTCGACTCAGTCCTCAGCCCAACTCCATAGATTGGAAGCGCAAGGCGCAGAACATTGAGCACACGCTTTCCAAGAAGCAGGGTCTGCTCGTCGGGCACTTGGATCACCTCGTCCATGTCAAGACACTGAAGGGTGAGGTCGTAGGCCTGTGCTGAATGCCCTCGTACCCGAAATACTGACGGATCATCTTTCTCACACCTGGCGTAGGCCTCAAGCGAATGGAGGACGGCGCTCAAGTCAAGGAGTGGGACGACGAGGAGCAGCAATTTGCTCTGCAGGCGACCGTTGCCGAGGTCAGCAACGAGGACGTGCGATACGTCGAGAGCCCCGCGATTCCCGTCGGTGTCGAGTACCCCGAGGGCGCCAAGGTTTTCTTCTTCGGCGCACCTGCGTACGGTGCTCCCGCCCAGGTCGTCGGCCATGACGGAGACGCCCTTGCGATCCGTGTCGCGTTCTTCCCGACCGATAGACTCGAGAACCGCGCCTTCAAGACCCGCCTCGAAGCGTTTGGCACAGCCGCCTATGTGCCTGCGCATGCCGTCGCTCGTCGATTTCGCATCTCGGGTCTGACCTTGTCCAAGATCACCTCGAGCGTCTTGATCACACACAACGACAACAAGCTCAACATCGGATTGAACCTCAAGTTCGAGGCCAAGAGCCAGAAGGTGTTGGGTTACTCGCGCAAGGGCGACTCGAGTTGGGAGTTCACCAACAAGGCGATCGAGCTCATCAGCGACTACTGCCAGTCGTTCCCGGAAATCATCCAGGCTATGGACGAGCGTGGCAAAAACGGTAAGATCAAATGTGACTCGTATCCGGTCTTGTCGTAGTACCGACTGATTTGTGATCCGTGCACATCCATAGACCTCAGCCGCTCGATCGACTTCTTTGCGCCCGACGCGGCCGATCAGCGCGTCAAGGACCTCAGCGCTTGGTTGAAGCAGAAGGGCGTCAAAGACCTCGAAAGGGTCGCACTGTGGTCCGATCAACTCGGCAAGGCAGCGGTGCAGATGGTCGAGGAACTCGCTGATCGACTTGGCAGCCAAAAGCACGGGGGCAACATCAAGCAGGCCGTCATCAAGGGTATCCCTCGTCACGGCTTGCTCAAGCCCGCGCACGCTTTGACCCGCCTGCGGGATCAACACTTTAGCCTCGGCGATCGTGTCGCCGTCGTTTCAGAATCGGGTAGCGTTCCCTTGTCCGCCAAAGGCACAGTCGTCGGCATCCAGACTGGCTTTATTGACGTCGTGTTCGACGTCCAGTTCCTCGGAGGATCGACCTTGGGCGGTCGATGCTCGGACTACCGCGGTGCGACCGTCGGGCCCGCGACCGTGCTCAACTTGACGGACATGCAGTTCGTGCACTCGAACGCACCTCCCGCACCTGCAGGTCAAGCCAACGGTCACGGCCATGGTACGAATGGCGCGGTGCGAGGTGGTGGCCGAGGTGGACACGCTGCACCTCGCGGCAACGCCAACGCTCACTTCACCCAGGGACCTCGAGGAGGACCGACGATCCTACCCGCTCAGGGCCTGCCCGCCGGTGGGTTCCATCCTGCCCCCAATGCGAACCGAGCAGGTCGGCCGAACGGAGTTGCAACGAATGGTCATCAGGTCACCGTGCTCAAGAAGGCCGCACCTGCTTTCGATCCCAACGCTTATGGCGATGCCGCTAGAGGCGTTCACAAGCCCTCGGCGAGTGCGGCTCAAGCTTTGACGGCACCTGCTCAGAATGGTCAGGCCAACAAGCAAGCGCGTTTGGGTTCGTTGCTCGGTATTCGACCGAATCAACCATCTTCTCAACGGCAGCAACCACAGCAATTGGGTTCCCTGCTCGGGATCCCCGTTCATGCGGCTGCTCCGATCACTCAGCAATTCAACGGCCGTGGAGGACGAGGTGGTGGGCACACAGGTGTACACGCCATGCCCGCTCGTCAAGGTTTGCCAGGCCAGAACTTGCACGGCGCCGTTCCGAATGGGAGTGGAGTCAACATTCCCCCACCTGCTACGTTGGTCGCGGCTTCGAACCGAGGGCGTGGGAGAGGAGGGAGAGGGGGTCCTCTTTATGTGCGAGGCGCGGGTTATCGAGGTGGTCGGGGTGGGGCCCATCATGGTACCGCCGATGGAGGACCGTCGACGTCGGGTGTGGCTGCTACGACGCAGTAAGAGCTGTTGTCTTGATCGTGTTGTGCTCTCGTTTGAAGCTGCAAAGCAAGTTGTGCATCTTTATCTCGAACCGTCTCGTATGTGTGTGTGTGTATGAGAGAAGAACACCTGTTGTCGCTTTCTCTTGAATGGAGATTGGAGTGGAGAAGTGAGGGTGTAATAGCAAGTGGATACCCGAGTGGGGCTGAACAAAGTGTATATGACACAAGACTTTTTAGTAGATCTGTGTTTGGAGGAAGAGCAAAGGGTCAGAGACAACACGGGAGGTTGTGCGCAAGTTGCTGACCTGATCAAAAGGTCGTGTATCGGGCCAGCAGCTGTGCCAGACCTCGTTGACGATTTTTTGGGCCTCTTGCTCGTCCTTGCAGTACGGGTTCGCCGCGACGGAGAGCGTAGCCCTTCTCCTGACGCAGGCCTGTGGTGCGAACAGAGGCATCAGCGATGAGGCCACGTGTTTGATGAGGCTCGTACGCTCACCTGATGCTGCTTGGTCAAGGTCCAATTCCTGCGGGTAAATTCTCTCGAGAAGCGACAATCGCCGGAGAGGTTCTCGGCCCTGATCTCGGTGCAAGCATGTTTTCGCAGATCCTTGCCCCAATCTTCGGCTTTGCCCATTTCGAACCGACGTTCGTCGTAGGCGTGGATGAGTTCGTGGGCGAGGGCGTCTTGGAGGTGCGCTTTGGACATGAAGCGGTTTTGGCAGAGGAGGATGCCGAGCGTCGGGGAGAAGCCGCCTGCCAGAGTGGGGGGACAGGGTTGGCAGGTGATGGGGATCGGGTAGGAGGTGGAGGTGGAGGGGGAGGGGGAGGGGGTGGAGGGCACAAAAGTGGTTTCGGAAGGGGAGGGAGGGAGTAGGGCGACGTGCATGAGCAGGAAACGGATGATGGGTGATTCGCGAGCGAGTTCGTCGGTCCATTTTTCGCAGCGTTTGCATTCCTTGACGAGTCGTTTCCGTTCGGGTTCGGACACGGGTGCCGGAGTAGGAGTTGTGTCAGAGGTTGGGGTGGTGGATGTGGGTTGCATGATCTGGCCATCGGACCAGGACGGCGTGGAGGCGGAGGCGGAGGCGGAGGCGGAGGCGTCACATCGGAGGGGTGCGGGTCGTGCAGGCGCAGTGAGGGACGTGATGGCAATCCTCCAGCGTTCGAACGTGTCGAGGAACGAGGGGGACTCTGGATCGAGTGCGGTCGAGGAGGACATGCTGTGGTGTGACAAGACGGAGAAGGGCTGCGAAGAGCACCGACGGGGACAACGCCGTCGCAAAGTGGAGGAGAGTGGAGGCTGGTGGAGGCTGGTGGAGGACAGGGAGAGGAGTTTTGGAGTTTTGGAGTGGTGGAGTGGGGTGGAGACTGGGTGGAGGCGCTTGACCTCGCTTGACCGGCGCTTGACTGGCGCTTGGACTGCTCTGTGCTGCTCTTTCTCTCTCTCTCTCTCGTGCCCACTCTACACCCGCGCATCGCACTCGGGGATCAACTATGGACTTTGACGAAGACGACGCGTTCCTGTACGGTGATGGCGACGAATTGGTCATCAACCATGCGCCGCACAAGGAAGCCGCACCTGCACCAGGTCAGTGCCGGTGATGGCGCTGCGCCGACGCCGAGGTACTGACTCGTCTTTTGCTCGCCATCGTTTGCGACGTGGAGCAGCTCAGCACACGGGGTCAGTTCACTCGGGTTGGATGCAGTCGCTCCCCAGCTGACCACAACGAGCGTCTCTCGCCAACAGCGCATCGGCCCGGGATGGCGACGACAACGAGCAAGAGATGCCGCAAGACGAAGAGGACAGTGACGAGGTGGGTAAACCACGCCCCCTCCTCTTTGGTTTCGGTGACTGAACCTGCGAACCGAACCCCCCACTTGGCAGGACATTGAATTGATCCTCGATGGCGATCCCGTGCTGCCACCACCCGCGTCAGTCCCGCAAATTCCTCCCGCAGGATCCCCTCAACTCACGCCCCGTTGTGGTGCCTTCCACAGCTTGCGGAGACCCAATGCACCCGTGCCCATCCTCGCACCCGCATCGCCCACCAAACCTCGTCCGTCCCATCGCCGAACCCCGTCCCTGACCCGCGCCAAGCTGAGCTGACCCTTCATACGCCCTTACCCCACCAGTCACCGCACCTCCCACCACGACCGACTATTCACCGTTGGACAGGCCAGGCACCCACAATCCCAACCCGAACCCCAACCCACCCGCCCCCGCCCCCACTCCAGTGACAGCACACGATCAACCGGACCCGCCTGCCCAACCCGAACCGACCCTCATCCCGCGCGGATCGCTCTACCCGCTCCCACCGACGATGCCCCCCCCCAGCCTCGACGTCGACTTGATCCCCCAAGACGACCAAGGTCACGACCTTTTCGATCTCGAGCTCGACACGCTCCCTGAAAAACCTTGGACCCGACCGGGCGCCAACATGGCCGATTATTTCAACTATGGGATGAACGAAGCCGCGTGGAAGAATTATGCGCAGAAGCAGAAAAAACTGAGGCAGCAAGTGCAGAGCGATGCCGGTAACCCTTTTGCCGTAGGTCGATTCCAAAACCCACTCTTGGGGGTCCCGTTCTCGTCGAGGTCCTCTGACGATCGTTCTTCCCCCCTTTGATTTCCCCACATGAATAAAAGATCTTTGCCACCTCGGACCTTTCCACCGCCATCTCGTCCCTCCACCCTGAACAAAAAATTCTCTTGGTCGCTTCCCTGATGGGTATTCAACCGGGTATGCCAGGACCACCACCCCCTCAAGCGATGATGCATATGATGAGCATGATGGCCGCTGCTTCGGAAGCTCAGGCAGGACAGGGGATCAATCCCGCCGCGGCGACGCAGGCGTTCATGCAACAACAACAACATCATCAACAACAACAGCAGCAGATGTTGATGGCTCAACAAGGGCTTGGAGGATATGGTCATCAAGGACAAGGCCCAGGACAAGGAGGGATGGACATCTACGGCGGCGGTGGTGGGCCCAATGCGCAGATCGGAGGTCAGGCAAGGATGATGATGAATGGTGGCAACGGCGCGAATATGCCTCAGGGCTTACCAGGGAATGGTGAGATGGGGATGGGAGGGATGGGAGGGATGGGTATGGGTTTGGGTTTGGAAGGAGGTGCATTCGCAATGCCTCAAGGTACTCAGGGCCCGGGTCAGGGACAAGCGCAGGCAGAGGCTTTCGAGAATGAGGCTGCGGCCGACCGTGAGTTTCAGGGCGGCGTGCGCTTTCATCTGTCGGACGGGAGTGCTGACTAGGAGAGGTCCTACTATTTCATAGTCAACGACCCTAATGCGACGCAGCAGAACGTCACAGAAGAGAATGGCGAAGGGAATGAAGGAGGTGATGCGGTGAGTGTGCCTCCCGCTCTTGCCAGGCACAAGTCTCGAGCCCTGACCACGACCTGTCTTACGACCACTACCGCAGGACTATTCCACCCTGATGCAACAGCAATACCAAATGCAACAACAAATGCAACAACAACAGATGCACCAAATGCAACAGATGCAACAACAACAACAGCACATGATGGGCGGTGGACGAGGTCGAGGAGGGATGGGGGTAAACCTCCGAGGTGGGCGAGGTGCCTTCGCTGGAAGGGGTGGAAGGGGTGGTGGGATGATGATGCTTCCCGGCGGCGGGGCGAATGGACCCCAGCCGGGCTTGCCGCAAGGAGCAATCCCCACCGGTCCAAGGAACGTCCCGACGGCTCTACCCCCCAATGTACCTACCGGACCGAGGAACGCCGGCCCTCCACGAGGTCCTCGAGCTGGTGTTCATGCGACCTATCACGACAAGGATCGACAAGCGGGGCAACACGAGATGAGCGGGCTCGATTATGGTGGTGCAAGTGGGGGGAGTGGAGGTGTGTCGACGAGTCATTCAACTGGTGGTGCTGGTGGTGCGGAGGGGAGAACGCTGCTGAATGAACGAGGTGGTGGGGAGAGGAGGAAGAGGAGTTATTCGGAAGAATCCGGCAGGTCGAGATCGAGGTCGAGGTCGATTGATTATTCGAGAGGGGGTTCGACGACGACGACGACGACTGGAGCGGGAACGAGGTATGAAGCTGGGGGGAGAGCACGAGGGGTAACTGAGAGGGAGAGAGAGAGGGATTCGCCGAGGGATTCACTTGGGGATAGTGGGAGTGAGCGAAGGGGCTCGAGGAAGGCGACGGGGAGGAGTTCGAGGTACGCTGAGGAGGAGGAGCAGGAAGAAGGGAGGGACAGTCGTACTGATCGGGATAAAGGGGATCGTGAGAGACGGGGTCGTGACCACGACGTTGGAGCCGAAGAGAATGCACGGTCAGCAGGCTTCAAGATCAAAGGAAGTCAAGCCGCCGCCGTTGTGGAGGAAGATGGGGCGGGTGATCGAAGTTCGAGAGAAGTCAGTGCTTTGCGCGAGGCCGAAGGTCATCGTCGACGTTCGACGAGGTACGACGACGAGGATCATCGTGAGGCGTCGTCGCGGAGAAGTGGGACGAGGAGGAGTCGGAGATACAGCGAGGAGCAGGACGCCGATGATCGCGATTCGACGAGGTGAGTGTCGAGTCAAGGCGATCAGACGACTTGGCTGTTCATTGTACGGAAGTATGCTGAGACTGAAACGATTCAGCAGGAAACGCAAGTATGAAGACGAGCATCATGAACCGAGGGTCACTAGGTCGCGAGCTTCAAAGTGAAGAGATCAAGCCGTGGGAAAAAATAAAAGAACGGAAGAATGAAACAAAATGAAACAAAAGCCGGCGCGCGTCGTATTCAAACAGGTCTTGTCTACTATTTTTGTAGAATGGTACTTGAGATGCATATGCCATTTTCTTTGTATCCGGCACATGCTGCGATGCTACAGTCGAGCGTGGGCCGAGATTCTGGAAGGATTTCGAATTCGGGAAGGGGCCGTAGGAGTCTTTCGGCGCGCGTCACCGGCCCTTTCGCTCGTCCGTCGCGCAACCTCAACCACAACTGGCGGGGCAAGATGATCAATCAGAGACGGCCGAGCTCCCTGCGGCAGTGCTTGCTCGTCCTCTTTCTACTGTGTTTCAATGTCGCACTCGGTGAAGTTGTTGATATAAAGCCTCGAGCTGTAGCAGGGTGAGTGTACAACTTCCCACCGAATCGAGTCGACACGCGTCGCGGCGCGCTCGAGCCTCGTGCGGAACAACCATGACGCAAGACCCTACTGAGATCTTCGCTGGGTCGTTGGGTTGTGACTCTTGGCAGTGTCCCCAAGGATCTCAGCAAACTGGAACATATCCTCCCCGGTAACGCGTAAGAGCGATCGCAGCGAACCCCTGCAGGGCCTGTAACTGCTCCGCCCAAATCTGACTGACTTGCCTTCTCCGCCACGACCCATCCGCCGCTCCAGTCAACCCCGAAAAGGCTGTGAACTCGTCGTACGTACGCCTGGCAACACGAAATGGGAACGCTGCTGTAGCGGCGCGGACAAGATCGACAACTGCGACGAGATCATGCAGGACCCTCGACTCTACAGTCATTGCACCTTCGACGTCCCTGCGCCGAAGAAGATGAGGGGTCAGCATTGGAATTGGGCGAGTTGTTGCACGAGGAAAGAGGGGAGCGATTGTAGAGCCTTGAAGGTGTTGGAGGATGTTAATGTCTGGTGATGAGCTGGAGACTCGGGTTTCGGTCGATCGAATTTTCTTGAGCTGCGTTAGGGCCACAGATGGATCGTTGAGAACGTACAGAAGCAATTTTTGCATATTACATGGCATTTTCATGTTCGCCGACCCCCTCGTAGCATACTTTTCTGATTTCTTTGAGATCATCTTGACCGCGCCAATTGCCAGGTTAGGAGGCCGATCCAATTTTGGTGAGCAATCGCCTCCTCTCTTCTCCCTCTGACCGTCCACACCCACCCTTTGCTGGATTGACACCAGGCATACGCTCGATACTACCCGAAACGAGATCATGGCACCCCCTCGTGTCTCGACGCCCGTTGCGAGTCAAGATGTCGATGATGAAGAGTTGAGTAGCCCCACCTCCCCCACATAGCTCCTCTCCGCTCAGTCGCTCGCTAGCGATTGACGTCATCTCCTCTCCTCTCCAACGAACCATGATCTTTCATCGTCAACGACGCTCATCAGACCATCTCACACCATTACAGTCCTTCTCTCAACTTGACCCTCGCCGACGCCTTCAAGCCCAAGCTCGAAAAGCGCCAACAGCGTCGCGACCAGCTCGCGCAACAAATCGTACCCCTAGCCCAAGCGCATAAAACCGAGGTTGACACGATCCTCGACAAGATGAACGCCGAGTTGCATAGTGAGAAGGTTGCGTTCGAGGAAAGGGAGAGGAGGTTGAAGGAGGAGGAGAAGAGGTTAAAGGGGGAGTTGATGCGTTTGTCGGAAAGGATGCAGGTGGGTTCTCAACTGGCATTGGTCAAGTCCTCGGCTCGGCGAAACGTTCGAGATGGCTCAAGCTAAGAAGACTTTGCTCGATTGTATTACCTCGTAGGAAGAGATGTCCGCCTCGATCGGCAGGGTACACCAGATCCTGGCCGATGACGAAAAGTACATGGCCCAATTCGCAGCCAACATACAGACCCTCGTCAAAGGTATGTTCACATCGATCGGGTCGCCTCCTGACACGGAGCTTGAGCTTGGCTCGGCTCGGCTCGGAACTTTGATTGGAGTGTCAATGCTAACCTTTAATAGGCGTGTAAACTTCACAGCCGAGCAAGAAGAAGTTGAAAGGAGGGTACAGGAATGCTGGTTCGTTCAGGCAGAACCACAAGCGGAAGGAGCGGGACCGCAAACCGGTGATCGTCAACGCAAAAATACGCCTGCGCCGGCCAGGGGATCATGACTCGGAACAGACGATAGGTCACATTCAACATTCAGGAGAGCTTCAGTTTGAAGGATATCAGTACATTCTAGTGAATCCACTACCATGGACAGACGCGTAGAAGAGGCTCCGAGCAATTGTATTGAACAAGTCTGGGTTGCAATAGAACAAGAGCGCACGCGACGACGTAGTGGCTTGGAATACGCAACTCAAAAAATGATGATGATGAATGACTCGAAGAGAGGGAGAACAACCGCAAAGTGAAGAAGATGTCCGAAATGATACAGAATGCGTCAAAAGTCTAGGCTTGAAAGTCCTCATCCGCAAGTACAACGAATTCCTCATCCTCATCCACGACCGACTCGACGTCTTGCTCGCCATCAGAGACATCTTCATCGGACGACACGCCGGCATGGATAAACTCCTCGTCCTCTTCCGGGTTCGACAGCTCATCGGAAGACACGGACGAGACGGTCGAGCGCGTGTCCGCTTCCGTACTGGCCCTGTTCGTCTCCGGAGCAGGGGCGATGAAGGAGCTGCTCGTCAACGAGTTCTCGGACGGAGCATGCGCCGACTCGACGACGATAGCGACCCAGAATCGATCCCCAAAGTAGTCTTGCGTCGCTTGGTCGCAGAGGCGCCAATGGTCCATGTACTTGCCCTCGTCTTCAGGAGCTTGGAGCTCGCACGAGAGCTCAACCGTCTCTCCGGGTTGTGCGATGGGGACGGAGAACTCGAGCGCCGCTGAGGAAGAACGCATGCGAGTGAAGCCACCGACGTTGACGAGACGAGCCGAGGCGGGCCAGGCAACGTTGCCCGAGTTCATGACGCGCCAGATCTTGGTGAACATGGCGCCGGAGGGCACGAGCGAGCCATCGGAGAGGGTGACATCCGCAACAAACAATGCGCGAGGCAACTCATCCGCTGAGGTGGCGGCAGCGACCTTGACTTGCTCCTCCTCAGCGACAGGCGCGACTTCCTCAGAGGCTTGCTCCACGGATTCCTCGGTCGAAGGCTCGATTGTGATCTCCTTTTCGGCGACCTGTTCCACCTCAACAACAGGCGTCTGAGTAGGGTAGGCTCCAGCCATGTCGACTTGGCTCATCGCCATCTGCGCCGACGACTCCTCATGAGCTTTGACAGCCTCATCCTCGGACGATGCAACCGCGTCCTCCTCGGGGCCTGGACCATCGAGCAAAGTCGTGGGTAACTCGTCGGCGACATCGATCCCCCACTTGCGCATGACGTTCGCTACGACCTTGCCGATGGCAGCGACGGCGATCGGCACTTCCTCCGGGGAAGCAGGGTTCGCCCTCGGAGTCGAGATCGAGGCGTTGGCATTCGAAGAGGCGGAGAGGTGACGCTGCACGAGCTCAATGATGTCCTTGACGACTCGGTGATTCTCCGGAGTGGGGCGCATAGGCGCTCTGATTTTGAGCAGAGGATGCTCGATGGGGTGGCGAGCGATGGGGTCGGCTTCGCAGGTCGCACACAGATCGTACGAGTCACCCCTGTTGCAGTCGGGGTGCATGCAGCGGTACCTCGCGCCGACGATGGGAGCCACCTCACAAGCGTCGCAAGCGATCCCTTCGTGGTGGGCAGGAGTGAAACCGTTGTATCTGGTAGCGAACAGCTTGGGGTCGTAGATGGGAACGAACGAGTGACCAGGGTGCACGTCGTTGAGCTTGTGGCCATCGTGGCACGCCGAGCAGGCATCCCAGTCGGGGCACTGCAAGCACTTGTAGCGCACGCCTCGAATAGAACCGTGGCATCGGTCGCATGTCGCAGGGTGTTGCGCGTCGGCGTTGTAAACCGAGGAGGATGGAGGGGCCCTGGCCGTCGACTCGGATCGGACGGTGACGACCGCGGGTGCAGCGCCGGGTCGAACGATTTGCGCAAAGACGTGCGACATGTCGTGCGCATCGCGGCGGGCGACGATGCAGTCCTCGCACATGTCATAGTTGCCGCAGCTGAGGCACTTGTGGCGAACACCGATGACCGTGTGGTCACACACATCGCAAACGACGCTGCTGTGCACAGCCTTGCGCTCGACCTCTTCTGGTGGAGGCGAGGCCTGAGAAGTCGACGCCGCAGGCGCGGTGGAGACGACGCAAGGCGGCTCCCCGGGCCGCTCGATCTGGGCGAACGTGTGGCCAGCATTGTGGCGGTCTCGACGCGTGACAACGCAGACGTCGCACATGTCGTAGTTGGAGCAATGGAGGCACTTGTGACGCACGCCCTGAATCGTGGTGTGGCACGCGTCGCAGAAGACACCGAGGTGGATGGGCACCTCGTCGGACGAAGTGCTCGCATCGCAAGAGCGTTTCTCTTCTCGTCGGGCAAAAGCGAATCGGAAATCACGAAACTCGTCGCCCATGTTCTCAGCGAGGTGGCGGTTGAAGTCGCGCACGAAGGTCGTGATGATGTTCTTGACGCCGGTCCAGGTCTCGGCGACCGGCGACGAGGGAGGTGACAACTTGGGCGAAGCCGATGACGCCTCAGCTTCGGTCTCGGCCTTCTCCGCAATGGGAACATCCGTCACATACGTGGGTGTGTAGCCGTTGCTCGCCGTGGCCGGCTTGGCTGTCTTCTCATCAGCGGATGCCAACGCCGAGGTCGAGGCCGCTGGAGGGGCTTGAGACGAGCTCGCGGCAGACGAAGATTCGCGCATCGTTTGCTCGTGAAGTTGGCGACGACGCTCGAGCCGATGAATCATAGCACTGACATGCGCGGTCGGGCCATAGCTGACCATGGGCGTAGTCGTCGGCGGCATCCCGGAGCCGTGCTGGTGGCGGTGACGGGCAGGCGAGGTGTAAGGGTTATAGCTCGGGCGGCAGCTGGCCGAGAACTCGTTGCGGCGGTGTAGACCGTGCTCGTGAGGGTGCGAGTGGTGGTAATGGGTCGCAGGAGGATGCGCACCCGAACCGACTGCAGAGACGGGCACCGCCGGTGGGGACGGTGTGTTCGAGCCGGCGGCTGGGGTTTGCCCGGGGTTCGCGGCAGAGTCCGAAGACGAGACGTCAATCAAAAGTCCCGTCGCCTTCGTACCCGAGATCTCGGTAGTTGAGGCGGGCTCGCTGACATCGACGAGGGTACCGGTCGGAGCGGCCTGCTCTTGCGACTGCGGCTGCTTCTCCGAGCCTTTGATTTGCGTGGCAGAATTTGCCGAGGGCTGAGGCGCGCGGACGACGTGAAAGTGGAGAACGATGCGGCCCTTGGCATCGAGCTTGACGGTATTGAGATTCTGGTACGACAAGGTCGGTTCGCACACGTGACGAAGGAACTCGTCGTGGGTGTTGACCGAGACTTGACGGCCGAGGCGGTCGATGGTGGCGAGGTGGAAGCTGCCCGGGGCAAGCTTGAAGACCTGGGTCGTACGAGTGAAAAGCCCCTGCAATGTAAACATGGCTGTTTGATCAGTTTTGACAACCCAAACGGCGTTATTGGTGGTGTATGCATGTTTGGCCCAAGTCATAATGTCACGGAAATTTGACTGCTCGCCGAAGCCGACCTCGAACGCTGGGTCGCGGTGAATCGAGTCACGCGAGCCAAGCGGGCGTCTCAACGAGTCACCGCGCGCTCGCCAACCGGCCCGATCAGCTCAGCGAGACGAACGTCGAAATGGAGGACTCACGCTGAACACGGCCGGTTGTCTCAAGTCACCGACAAAGCCATAACGACGGTTCTCTTCACGCGAGCTCGCGCTGGAAAGTTTGAGCTTGAACACGAAACTGTGGAACGCCGGGGAGGCTGTGCAATGGGGAGGGGAGGGGCGTGCAGCCAGCGGGTGGAGGGGGGAGGCGAGGTGGCGGCCGAGCGGGGTGAGCGCAAGGGCGATTACGACAGCCGAATCGGACGCGATCGCCGTTGAAGGAGACGGGTAGAGAAAGTATAAACCGACGTTCAGCATCCCAGTCGCTATTCTGTACTTGGAACAACACGTGGTATGACTCACTATCGCGGTTGGTCGACATGATGGGAGGATCGCGATTGAGACAGGCGCCGGACGGGGGCGTGTGGGGGCGACGGGGAGGGCAGGGGAGGAGGGGGGCTCAACTCCGATACGGGCAAAACAACGCCGTCGAACCGCAACGAATAGACGCAGCAGAGGTGGGGCACGGACTCGTGTGTCGAAAGGATACACGAAAGGGAGGTCAATGAGGCGGGCGAACGAAGGTGCCAGACGAGTTGACCAGGCTTGGGCCAACGCGAGGATGGTGGCGAGAGCGAAAGCAGCTTGAGAGTACACGCTCGGGGATGGAGCCGCTTGGTCGTCCTCCGATTCTGAGACGGGCTCTTTGGAAATTCACCGTAGTTTCGTTTTGTTCAGCCCCAAAGGGGTAATTGTGTTCATCAGCTCCTTGCACGAGATAGGAGGGAGATAATCATTTTTGCAACCGATAGCTCCTAGGAAAATACAACATGCAACTTGTGCAGCATCAAATCTAACATGTTGAGGCCGTGTCCAAATGAGTCGATCGATAATCCTCCGGTAGCGCACGGACCCCTAGTCCGCGAGCCGACTTAATTCCGTCCCGCCCCGCTCAGATACACCAGCAAGATGCAGATCCGAGCATAAGCTCCTCTCAATCTTCTCCAGGAAACAAGTCACCCCAACCCCACGTCCCCCCGTCTGCATCCTCCTGCGGTCGCGCCCAAGGATCCGACATGGTCTCCTCCCCACCCGCTCCGCCATCGCCCCAACCTTGCTCACTCCACCCACCACTATCCCGATTCGCTCCACCCGAGTCCTCCACTCGAGGTATCCTCTGATCCCCTTCCGCATTGGGACTAATTCCACCTGCTTCTGGGCCCGCTTCGGCGCCTGCTTCCGTACTCGCTTCAGTACTCGCTCCTCCTCCACCCATGCCCATCGGCATCCACAGCCCTGGACCCATCATCCCTCCCGAGCCAGAGTGGCGCGAAAAGTAGTCAAAGTCGCACGAGATTGCAGAAGCCAACATGACGGCTCGCTGATCGTAAGTGATATGAGGCAGCAAAGCGAGGTCGAGGGATGGAGAGGTTGAAGGTTTTTCCGATTCCTCCGACGGCACGAGAGACGTCGGCTCTCCTTGGGAAGATGAGGAAGCGTCCTTTTTTGAAGCAATCATTGTGGGTGCTGGTCGTGTTGAAGCCGATGCAGGTGATGGCAAGGTGGCCTCATTGACCGGCGACGGTAAAGCGCCCGCTGCAGCTAGCTCATCGACGATCCCTTCGAACCTCAGAACGTACTGCCCAGCATCGGCAAAGATCTCTTTGGCGAACCCTTGAAAATTCCTATGCACGACGCCTCACAGCACCCAGTCAGTCATGTCACCCGACCCAATGATAGGCACAAACCGTAGCGCACCTATTGATGGACCCGATGGGACGACTCTCTTCATTCAGAACGGTGAAATCCCAGGCCAAGAGACCGGCATTGATCCTGCCAAACTGGTCCATCCCTTCCTCATCTCGACTGACAAACATGTTGTACCTCCTTCGGTACAGGTGCCACTCTTGCTGAGCTTCACCAATGACCTTCGACGTTGAGCCTGATGCGTCCGGATCCGCGTCGTCCGGGAGAGATACGGTGATCTTGGAGTTGATCCAGGTGAAAGGCCTCGAGACAACGAGGATGACGTTCCCTTCCGTGTCGAGTACGGTTGCCTTGAAGGGTCGGTGAGTCTTGAGCATCTGACGGGTGATGGCTTTGCCAACACCAAGATCCTCCTCGAGGAGGTAGCCCAGCACCTCGCCTTCGGGGGACTGCAATTGGTACCTGTTGGCTTGCTCGTAGCCGACCATGATGGACATCATCTCGAGCTGCCGCGATACGACGATGGCGGGGACGGCGAACAGTTGTCGCACTTTCTCCGAGGCGAGCGATTGCGACCGATCAATAACGCCGTGCGGATCGTGGGGGACCTCGACGGGGAGGCGAGAAGCGGGGGGTAGTTCGGGTGATTGGGATGTTTCGTGCTCGATCACGGACTGTGTGGTTGCTGTATTGTCCTGCTGCGGCTCGTTCTGGACGAGCGCCTTGTCTGTACCATCGTCGTGGCGAGGCCTCGCAAGCCCTTCGGCGGCAGCGGCAGCTCCGGCTGGCGATGACGTGGACGTTGGCGCTGGGACATGGCGACGAGCGACGACGGGGGCCCTTCGTCTGACCAGTCGCTGGGCATAGGAAGGTGCAGAGGCGTGTACGAGTCGTCTTGAAGGTGGCAGTGGTGGTCTGAGCAGGTGGCGCACCAGTAGCGACGCCGCCAGCAGGGATCCGGTCATGATCGACGATGCCAGCTTCTATCGGACGTGTAGATCGCAAGTCAAGATGTGGCGATATGAGCAGGTCGAGCCCCGAGCACCGCGCACCCGGCTTCGGCAGGCTTCGGCTTCGACTGATCCCCGACTCGACGCTTTTGCTATCCGACTCTCACGACTCTCACCCACTCTGCACTCTCCATTCCTCCATTCCTCCCGACTCATATCCCTCATCACAGGTGAGCTCTTGGGTCCTGCGGGGCTGACATTCTCCTCACCGCCCCTTTGCAAGCTGGGTGTATGCGCGTGCCCGCGGGTGGGGGACGTCACCTGACATCATGCGACTCGCCCCGGTGTGCATACTCGAACTTGAGTTGCGAGCAGTTCTGACCCTGAATGCCCTTCCGACTCCCTTGTCACCGCACAGGCAAACAGCATGGGCATCTTTGACCTCGAGTCGCAGTTCACTTTCTACGTAAGCAACCCTTGAAAGCACTGTCCTGTTGATTCAAGTCCAAGTCAGCCGAGAGCTGATTGGCGTTTCAACTTCCACGTGATATGCACAGGGATCCTACCACACCAACAAGGTAGACCAAAGTCATCGCTCTTCTGGATGTTCCTTCTATTTACACCCCTCGTCCATGCGCCCCTAGATCAATGTCCTAATCCACATCGTCTGCGTGCCCATGATCCTCTTCACCGCGCTCATCCTCACCCACGGCCTGTCGAACCACACCTTCTTTCGCTTCCAAGTCCCTCTCCCCGCTCAACTTGGCTTTGGGAAGGAGATTGACGTTCGAGCGACGTTCCCGTTCCTCTATGCCGCTGGCAATGCACTCTACTTTACCATTCTCGAACCCGCCGCTGGCGTGAGTGGTTGAGCAGACTTTTCTTTTCAATCGCATGATTCCCGCGAGAGCGAAGACTATTACTGACACGAGATGCACTCTATCAGATGCTCTATGCTCCCATATTGTTGACGATTGGTCACATGTCGAACGTACTCTACGACACGCGAAGTGATGCGATGCCAAAAGCGACCATCGTCTTTGTCGCGTCCTGGATCGCCCAATTCGTTGGCCACGGCAAGGTAGGATTGTCTTCTTCGGTTCACCAACATACTGGGAACTGATGGCCGAGTTCGTTTTTACTGGGATGTGCAGTTTGAAGGTCGTGCGCCAGCGCTTTTCAACAGCTTATTTCAATCCCTCGTTCTCGCCGTAAGTTGTCTGTGATCAGGGTCAACCTTGGCTCATGCCCATGCACCCCACTCATCATCTCACACACACCTCTACTTCCGCAGGTCTTCTTCGTCTGGCTCGAACTCCTCTTCTTCCTCGGATATCGACCCGAACTGCACAAGAAGTTGCAAAACTCGATCGGTCGTTCAGTGCTCGCTTATCGCAAGAGCCTCAAGAAGGGAAACTGAAGGGAAGAAGTATGGTGCAGCGGCCCGGAACGCTTATAGCATAACCTCGTAGTTCTGTTCCCGTTCTTTCTTTTGTAACTGTAGAATGAGCTTGATGGAGATCAAATGTCCACTTAGGTCGGGCGCTGGGGATTGAGTCTGATCCATCTAAGCCAATAGGGGTTCTCCTCGCGAAGACCACTCCGAGGAGACGAATCTGATGATGGAAGGCTAGGTATAGCTCTCGTTCGTTGCAAACTCATCGGAGACTAAGCGTTTTGCCTGCGTACCAAAGCAAGAGTCGGACCGGTATGGATATTCCGGGCTTCGCAGAGGCTCAGAGTACGGACCGAAAAACTAGTCTATCTTCGGATGTCACTGAACAGTGGATTTGATCGCGCCCCGAGCCGATGAAGCGCTCGCAGGGTGCGTGAATGACTGAGGTGACCTCGCCCCGAGAAAGACCCTTTTAGCCAAAAGCTCTTGTGGGTTGCATGACTATGACCCGAGCGAATAATGCCTCCGCCCACTGATACCGCTCTGCCTCAGCTGTAGATCTGCTTGTTGTGAGTTTGGACTTTGACGCGCAGATGCTTCAATTCCTTCCAATTGTTACAAACTGTTGAAAACAGGAAGTTGTAACTACGCTGTTGTGACAACTTTTCGACTTGAAGTCGGAAGCCATTCCACTCAAATGGCGCGTGAGATCGAGCTTGAGAGAGCATTGAGATACTAGGCACTGAAATCGATGATGAACACGGTACGAAGTTCAAGAGTCGCGCTATGTACGAACGGCATGCTCAAGATACATCCAACAACGCGCCGATCAGTGCTGCACGAAATCGCCTCGGCGCTTCGACGTATGAAATCACGTGCAGCGCTGGAGCACTTTCGTCATCGGCGTTCGTATTGATGAGAGACCGCTCGGATTCATCCAGTGCCAGAAGCTCTCCGTATCTGGGGAGCCCGATATCTGACATATGATGTGGATGTAGATGTAAATCCACCGTTCCTGGATAAAGGTCACGAATACACTTCATCTGGCGTCCAGCAGTGCCAGCATATGATGATGCTGCAGCAAATCGCAACCGCGCCCGAAGGACGCGCGCCGATCGCTCGATCGACTCACTTCCGATTCTCTTGCTCCGCCTCCTCTCTACTGATCTGGTACGACCGACCTATCTACATTGGACTGCCACCGCGATCCAGGGAGTCGCATGGGCGTTGTGTACCACTCGAATCGAACGGGTGGAGGCACGGTAGGTCGGGTATGGATGGCGATTGCGGTGTGTGGAATCCTGCATCTCATCTGCTACCGCGCGACGACGCCGCTCCGAAGGAACGTCGACCTCTCAGCCCGAGTCGCTTCCCCCGTCAAGCCGTTCGGGTTCGAAGGTGCTGCACCATCTTCTTCGCACATTCTCGCTAAACGAGGCACACACCCCGAGGATGTGTCGCTGGTGACGTACTCTTCGCACTCGTACCACAACCACTCCAATTCCTACCACGACGACAACGACAGCGGCGAGAACGGCGGACGCCCACTGAACGAAGACGCCGACTCGGATGCCTGGATCGACTGGACCCGCATCTACGAACAGGCCACCTCCAAACAAAAGCCGTTCGTCTTTTTCGGCATGATCCTGTGGCTCGTGTTCCTGTTCGCCTTTGTGGGCATCACCGCGAGCGACTTCTTTTGTCCGAACCTGAGCACGATCGCTTCCAGGCTCGGGCTCAGTGAGAGTGTCGTAAGTACCACAGCACCATACCGGGTCGTACCTTCGTGGCATGTCATGTCATGACCCGATGCCCAGAGACGGTGCGGTATCGAGCTTCACACGCTGACGACCCCACCCATACCCCACCTACCCCAGGCCGGAGTCACCCTGCTCGCTTTTTCCAACGGCTCTCCCGATGTATTCTCCACTTTTGCCGCCCTTTCAAGAGGCTCGGGGTCACTCGCCATCGGAGAACTCCTCGGTGCAGCTTCCTTCATCGTTTCGGTGGTGGCGTGAGTCATCCGGCAGTCGGGACAATCACCCGACCCGTCGCGCCTCCCTACCTTTGCTTGCAATACACTGACCAAGCGATACATTTTGCTACAGAGGGACCATGTGTCTTATCAAACCGTTCCGTGTGTCGCGGCACACCTTCCTCCGCGACGTCGGCTTCTTCTCGATCGCCATCACCCTCACCTTGCTAATCCTCTACGACTCGCACATCCACCTGTGGGAAGCGATCGCCATGGTCGTGCTCTACATCGTCTACGTCATCATAGTAGCAGTGGGAAGCTGGTGGATGGCGAGGAAGGAAAGGAAAGAGGCCTCGTTGAGGGCCGCGAGGGAAGAATATGCCGACGACGCCGTTACTGGCCTGGACGACGACCAAGGTGGGTTGGGCGTGTGATCTACTCGAGACGCCATATCTTTTCCTGACCAGCACTTTTTTCGAATTAGATCCCAACACACTCACTCCTGATTCAATGCGTCGTTCGATCTCTTCGCTAACCTCTCAAGGCACACCCTTTTCGGGACTGCAACTCTTCTCGAGCCCCACCCCCCATTCCGCGCCTCATCCGCACCAGCATCAGGTCCTCGACGATGACGCTCTCATCGCTGCAATCGAACGCGGTGTTCCCGTCACGCTCACACGGCAGCGGTCCAACACCCACACCGCGATCGCTTCGCCCGATCTCGCAGCTGCTTCGACGAGTGCTTTCAGCCCTGGCCACTCTCGACGCCCATCTCTAGCTCGGAGACCCATGACGAGATCGACCGTGCGCCCTTCCCTCTTGGGTGCGATCGAATTCAGGGACGTCGTCAATTCGTTACGGGCCGATTCTTCCGCACGGACGTTGGCCGTCTTTGGTGGAGCCGGCGACGAGGTGCATTCGCATGCCAGTTTCGTCGGCGCCGAGTCGGACTTTCTCGCTAGGTCAAGATTACGATCGGCGAGCCACTCCGGCGCGGTCCGATTGGGTGATGACGTACCGGAACGACAATTGTCGGCGCGACCGGGCTTACAGGATCGAAGAGGGACTTGGACGAACACGAGGTCTCGGTCCGAGAGTGGGGAGGCGACGGGCAGTGAGGGACCTAGCGCGCATTGGAGCGATGTTGAGGATGGGAACGAGGATGGCGAAGAAGCGGAACCCATCATTGACCTATCCGCGGGAATCGAGAACCCTTGGCAAGGAGCGACAAGTCCGGGCTTGGGTCGAAGAGGGAGTAGTGGAAGTTTGAGGATGGACCCATCGGGGGCGTTGAGGATCAACGTCCCTTCGACGTCGGCGACGAGTCGGATGAAGTCCATGCCACAAAGTGGGAGTCGACACAACTCGGGAGGCTCGATCGAGGCCGATGATGACTCGAATCCGAACAAGCGGGTGCGCAAGGTTCCTTCGATCTTGTTGACGAGTGTGAATGGATCGATGGCCCTCGTTCAACCGGCCGCCGAAGTCGCAGCGCCCAAGCGATGGGCAACCATCATCTCGGAGAAACGCAGTTTCCGGATCGCGTACGCCGTCGCTCTTGCCCTGTTCCCCTCGTTGCAGAACTTTGGCGAGAAATCAATCGTGGGCAAAGCGACAGCCATCTTGTGCGTTCCCGCCATCCTCTTGCTCAACTTGACCTTGCCGGTCGTCGACTCGGAAACGGAGGACTGCGTCTCGATCGAGGAGAAGGAAGCGCGGGAGCCACGACACGGCGGTGACTTTGTGACGACCCCGATGCTGTATACAGACAGCGAGGATCGGTTTCTCTTCAACGACGCCGAAGAAGTTGATGGTGAGAATGGGTTCGACTCGTTGCAGAGTCGGCATGCGAGGGAAGCCGTGGCGCGGAAATTACACGAGCGCATCTTGCCGAACCTCGACGACGCCAACTCGGCGATGTGGAACGCCACTTCGGCGGCCATGACCCCGGCCGCGATCGACTTCAACGCTGTCGATCGGGGGCTGAATAGCTTTTCTATGGGTGGGAACGGGATTCCTTCAATCCAACTTTCCCCCAACTCCGATCCGCTCACGACCGCTCCACCAGGAAACGAAGCCACGACCCCACCTTCGACGCCACTTCTGAGCAAGGGGCCACTCAACAACGACGACTTGACGCGATGGTTGACCGCGATCCAATGCACGCTCGGACCCGTCTTCATCGTCTGCGCGATCAGGACTGATTCCGTGCGATGGTTCGAGATCGCCATCGCTTTCGGGGTGGGTTTGGTCCTCGCCACGACATGTTTCATCACGTTCACCTCGGCCGCACACCGGGGTCGGATCATACTTTGCTTTGTCGGCTTCGTCGTCGCGGCCGTTTGGATCCTCCTGATCGTCAACGAAGTCGTCGGCGTTCTCCTAACGATCGGTCATATCCTAGGTCTCAGCGACGCCATCCTAGGACTCACCATTTTCGCGATGGGCAATTCGCTCGGCGACCTCGTAGCGAACGCGACCGTCGCTCGAATGGGGTTCCCCTCGATGGCCATCGCAGCCTGTATCGGTGGACCGATGCTCAACATCCTTCTCGGTATCGGTCTTTCAGGCTGCTACCTCATCGCACGCCACAATGGCGAATCGTTGAACGTGCAAATGTCTCGCACGTTGCTCGTTTCAGGATGTGGTCTTTGGGCGATCTTGGCGACGACGTTGATTGTCGTGCCTATGAATGGGTATTGGATGGATAAGCGACTGGGGGCGGGTTTGATCGCGGCGTATTCGATCGTGTTGACCATCAACGTGTTGGTTGAGATCTTTTGGTAGACTCGAGGGAGGGAGCGGTGTTACCCCTCCAGGTGGGGAAGATGTAGGACACGATGAGGTTGTAGGAATGGGGTATTCGGTTTTCTGCTCCTTCCTTCCAAGGATACTGTCATACCTTGTTCTTACTGTCTAGAGCAGCAGAGGCCCGAGAAGAGCATGTTGATGAAAGCACCTTGCAAAGAGAACACCCAACCCAAGCCGACTCGTTCTACTCCAAGCCCCTCGAATTCACACCCAATGATTGTACATAAAACTCCATCCGCCTTCTCTGATTAGCCTCGAAGCGGACCATGACCGAGCGTCGTCCTGCGTGCGCTCATGCTACTCTTCAATCTCGTTGGCGCTATCGGGTCGAGCCTGTAGGGGTAAATAAAGGATACATGTGTGGGCTGTGGTGAGCGTTGAAGGAGCTCGAGTGAGGCGCCACAGACTGGACTGACGTGAATGGCCCTCTCGGACGGGTCGGTAGGATAAGTTCTCGGCATCTACATGGACCATCCGACCCCCAACACATTATCAGCAATCACACCCCTGAACGCACCGCAGACGCCCCCCGCATTCACGTACAGCAGGCGACGCTGGCCTCAAGAAGTAGACCGTACTCGCAAACAGACCGAGGACGCCAAACATGGTCGCGAGTTGCAGCACCGCGGAGGACGGTTCGACCGAGTGCACGTCCGGGGCCCACATGGATTGGATGTCGTCGTTTTCTGGGACCTGTGAGGGGGTGGGTAAGGGGACGTGTTAGGGGCGTGTTAGTGGACGGGACGGGACGGGCGCGGAGAGTTTGAAAGGGGCGGCGAGACGAGACGCCAATCGAGTGGAGCAATGAGAGTAGCCGAGTGAACAGGATGTGTAAAGCTAGCTGGTGCAGCACCTACAGGCTCGCCAAAGTTGATCCTCTCCTGGTTGTCCCACCAGCCTCGCGGGCTGCGCAACTGGCGCGAGGTAGTGTACAGCTTGGGGTCTGGAGGTTGTCGCGATGAGCGGTGTCCGTTCACGGCTGCGCTACTGTACGACTGCCTCGGTCGACTCACATCCCATGTCGGCGAGTTGAGGGTCCTCTTCGGGGTCGTATCGCTGGGAAGGGGACGCGGTCGCGGCGGGCGTGGCGGCGGCGGCGGCAGAGGGGGCGTGCGTCGCGTAGCATGCTCGCATTGCCGTTGACAAGGGGCGCACGAGGGAGCGTTGCATCGTGGGTGCTGGTGCAGTCGTTGGGCGGTGTTGGGGGTAGGCGGTCTAGAGCGGCAGACGAGCAGGGGCGCAGCCGACGAAGCGACCGGCAGCTCCAGCACGGCTAATCAGTACGGGGCTAATCAGTACGGGGCTAATGGGGTTTGCGGCGGGGGCTAATGCTCAATTTCCCAGCCGATCGCCCCCCTTTCCGTCACACTCTCACTACCGCAACACACCCGCACGCCCCTTCGTTGATCGATTACGCCATCAGACTTGCTGCCCTGCACCTGCCCAACACTCCCGCCCCTCCAGGTGATCGATCCTCGCGCAAGAATGGCCCCGTCGCCTCCGTCGTCGTCGACCGCGGTCGTACCGAGTCAGCAGCAGGAACCTCTGGTCAAGAAGAAGAAGATGGTCAAGCGACCACCCGCACGCAAGCAGGTATGTGCACTGCATACCTCACACCGCAAGCCTTCCCCCCGGCTGACTCCTAAACCATCCAGGTCGAAGTAGGCCAAGTCGTCAAAAAAGCCCCCGAACAAACCGGTTCGACCTTCAACGTCTGGTACCACAAGTGGGCCGGTGGGGACAAGTACGACGAGTACAACGTCAAAGAAAAGTCCCAGACCCGCGTCGACCTCAACAAGGATTCGGGCTACACCAAGGCTGATGGTGATGGAACAAAGTATCTGTGTCTTTTCTTTGCGAGGGGCTGTTGTCCACTAGGGTCAGTGAGACGGCCTTGTGGGCGTATTCAGGCAACGGCAGCGACTGACGCCACCCCCACCCCACGCCTTGATCCCAGCCACGAATGCTCGTACCTCCATCGCCTCCCTCCGTCCCAACACGAACTCCCCGACGCGTCCCTCGACGTCTTTGGTCGAGAGAAACACTCGGACTACCGCGACGACATGGGCGGCGTCGGTTCCTTCACCCGCATGAACCGCACGCTCTACATTGGTCGCTTGGTCGAAACGAGGGACACGGCCGAGATGATCGAGAGGCATTTCGAAGAATTTGGCGAGATTGAACGAAGTCAGTTCTTCTCCTCGAGATTCGTTCTCGCATCGACTTTGAACCGAGCGCTGATTACCGAGTTTGGAACGCCGGACAGTCAAGATCCTGAGTAGTCGAGGCGTCGCGTTCGTCACGTTCGTTTCCGAATTGAACGCCCAATTCGCCAAGGAGGCCATGATGCATCAATCCCTCGACTCGGACGAGATCCTCAACGTCAGGTAACTCACACACATCTCGTTACGTATCTGAAAAGGCCAAGCTGCAACCGTTTCCGGCTCTGACATAGCCACCTTCCCCGATTCGTAGATGGGCAACCGAAGACCCCAACCCCGCCGCCAAGCGACGCAACCGCCGCGAACTCGAACAAGCAGGTGAAGACGGCATCGCCGCCACCTTGGACCCGGAATTCGTTCGACGCGTGCGGGAATTGGATGAATTGGAGGGACTGGTCGAACCGCTGCCAGCGGAGATGCCGGAGATTGAAGCTGCAAGGGAGGAGGAACCAGACGAGGGGGAGCAAGGTCGACAGAATAAAAGGGCTAAAATCGAAGCTCCTCCTACTCCCACGACGGGGACACAGAACGGTGCGCACGAACCCGTCAAAGCAGGAGGTATCTTGTCAGCGAACGCGATCGATTCGCTCAAGTATATCGCTAGTTTGAGACAAGCTACGACCGCACCACCGACTAAAACAGCCGCACCACCGACACCGGCGAATGCGTTGGGTGGTTTGGCGGCTTATGGCTCCGATGAAGAGTCGGATTAGTGCTACATGTATGCGAGCAATTCGTTTGAACAGAGACGGTGTTGCCAATGCATGTCATATTATCAACCCCGGAGACGAACGAGCCCTCTGAGATCGGTGGGTTCAAACGTTCTTAGTCGCGATGAAAAAAATTGCAACGGAAAAGAGAGGAAGAAAGTGAGGGGATCCGAGCAAACATGAAGGGGTTCAATTCTTGAATAATGACAACATACAGTAGGAGAGAGAGAAAGAAATACACGATGACGCGCTACTAGGATAATGGGCGTGGCAGAGGAAGCAGAAAAAACCGAAAAGCAAAACAGACCAACAAAAAGGACACTAGAGAAGGGAGGCATAAGAAAAAGAGAGACAAGAGAAAGCGAAGTAATCACCACACTCTCTGACCCCAGATGCTGCTATGGAAATGTTGCTCTTCGCCCGCCGCACCCTCCTCTTCATCCGAACTAACGCTGGCGCTTGTATCGTCGCCTTCACCGATCGGACCCGCATCACCACTGCAGCGTCTTCGACGACGCTCACGAGGCACCTGGTGCGTTTGGTCAAGCTTGTCCTGTTGCGCAATGAGGTACAGACCCGTGCCGGTTGTGTGACGACGAACCATCGGGGGTACGGGCGATTGACCACCATGTGCGGCCGCGTGCGAGGCGGGGGAAGGGTTCGGAGGTCGGAGACCGTTCGAGACGCCAGGAGAAGAGACGTGGGACTTAGGCGCCATCGTCCCCGTCGTCGATGCAGAAGACTGTGCTTTGGCCGTCGCGGGCGGTACGGTCGGCGGCATCGTCGGTGCACGACCTTGCCCACCCATCACGCGATTACGCGTCTGTCGCTCCCACAACAAGTTGCGCCTCAAGCTCTCGCTCAGCTCGGTCGCGAGCATCGCCCGACGCGTAGTCCTCGGTGTTTGAGGGGGTGCGATGGCAGCTTCGTTTTCGAGTTGGCGTTGGAGCTGGGCTTGGCGCGCTAAGGGGACGCTGAACTTGCTCTGCGGATCGACGCGCTCGTTCCCCTTGTGTTGGGCGTCGTCAACCTCGTCGTCGGATCCGTCATCGGTCGAAGACTCGAGTTCAACGCCTTCGGGAGCGCCCTTGAGGAAGGACTTGGACCGTTGGGCCGAAAGCATGCCATGGGATTTGCTCGTCGTCAGCAAGTTGCCAGGTGCACCTCCCGCGGTCATGGACAAGTTGCTGCGCGTGCGAGCGACATCGACGGCGGAATGAGCCCGATCGCCGTCACTGAGTAAGAGGTCGGGGTGGAACAGTTGCGAGAGCAGGCCCGGTGGACGAGCTTTGAGAGGCACATCCTTGTTCGAGATGACGGATGGTCGCTTCTGGAACAGCGCTTTCTGATTCTGGTCGACCCGATCACGGCGATTGCTGGTCTCCTCCTCGTCGGTCGAGTATTCGCTGCCCCATCCGGACGAAGAGCTCTCGTCAGAGAGATCATCGTCATCATCGTCGTCGTCGTGCCATTCGTCTTCGATCTCCTCCTTCGCCGGCGCCTGCGCTTCCTCTCGACCTTTCCCCTTACCCGCGAGAGCCGAGGTGCCAACGGACCGAGGCGTACCCCGCATCTCGCTACCACGTCGTTCGGACCGAGACGACCCACAATCGTCCTCCGAATCCGAAGCAGGGCTCGAGATAAAGAACATCTGCTTCTTTGTCGGACCGACCGGTTTCGCGACCGAGGTTGTGATCCTCGTGCCCTTCATCGCTGACTTGGGGGGACTGTCCGCGAGCGCCGCTTTGGCGGGGGCGGCGGGCGTGGGTGGAGGTGCAATCGATCCGTTGCGGGGTCGAGCGTCCTCTACGCGAGTGTCAAAGCCTTTTATGGACGACTTGGCGATGGATGTCGAAGGCAGAGGGGACTGCGACGAGAGCGAATTCATCCCGATCGCGCTAGGTGTACGCGTGAACTGACTGCTGATCACCAGTGAAGGCGCAGGGCTCGGTGCAGGCGTAGGCGCGGCATTGATCTTGGACGAGCTGGCCTTTCGAGCCACACTCGAACTTGTCGAGAAGTGACGAGGGAGAGCAGGCGCCGGAATGATGGTCGCGTTCGAGCTCGTCGACGCCAGGGGTGCGATCTTGACCCTGCGCGATGACGTGCGCGATGAGTTGGAGTTGCCCGACGATGATCGGACCATGGCACGTGATCCAATGGCCAAAGATTCGAGGTCATGCTGCACCAACGGAGTGGGTGGGATCGTGGCCCCCAAAACGGGGCGGATGGCCGGAGGCGGCGAGCGCAGGGTCATGGCAGGCGAAGGGCGGTGGGAGGACGAAGGCGTCGTCTGCGTCGGCGCATCCACGACTCTTCTCGGTGAAAGCGTTACAAACGCCGCTAAGGGTGGTGTAGCACCAGAGTGTAGAGCAAGCGCGTTCTCGGCGAGGATGCCGACCTCGAGGGGCTCGGGCGCGCTCGAGTGTCGTGAGGTCGTCCCGGCTGGTGACGACGCCGAGTCGGCGAGCGGTACGTTGGCGATTCTTCGGGCTTTCGAAAGAACAGGGATCGGCGGCAACGAGTTGAAACCGGCGACTATCCGTTGGATAGACCCTCCGCTGATGGTTGTCGACGCGCGTGATGATGGAACTCGCGCGGTCGAGGAAAGCGAAGGGCGAGTCCCCTGCGATGCGCCGGCAGACGTCGATCTGGCCTTGATCGTGGTCGAGAGCACGTCCAGTGGGGAGACGGACGAGGTTTCCGCATGCGAAGAGCCCCTCCTGACGGGTGCACCGACGTTTTGCCGGCTCTCGGATGAGGACGATCGTGGCGGTCGGCCGGGCCGGGCCGGCAATTCGGTCTCGTCCTCGCTGTCATCACTCGTTCCTGCCTCGGTCCACTCGGGGTCGCTCCAGCCCTGTGTGTCGATCGAGGACATGACCATGCCGGGTTGGATGCTGCGGTGGTCTGCTGAAGCCGATCTGTAGGTGCGTATGCGCACCAGTTGAGCTTGATCCTCCTTGGCTTCGCAAAGCGACTGCGCCTCGCGCCGTCCCGAGTCGAACCAGAGCCGCCAGCTCAAGTTCTCGAGGCGCCTTCCGTTCTGTAGCGAGTTCTTGCACTTGGTAAAGACTGGAGTGGAGGGCAATGGAACAGATTTTATGTCAATCACATTTGTTCCGGATGCTTCGGGTATAGAGGACATGGTCCATGCCGCGGGGAAGGTGCACGGCGCACGCCTCTGAGCCCGAACCGGCGCATTCGTGAGGACCCAAAGGGAAGTCGGATATCGACGGGGATCGCGTGTACACTCACCACCCCACAACTCGGACAACGAGTCACCATTGAGATCACCGAGACTGGCGAGTGAGTCGGGTGTGAGTGACAAGACCGGTGTAGTGAGTGTGCCGATCATGTTGGTGGGCGTGCGTCGGTCGAGGTCGGGCCGGTCGAGCTCGAGGCGGCTTGTCGGGATTAGTGACCGCGTGACCAAAGCAGCGCGGGCGAGGAGGGCGGTCCGTTTTCAGCAGCAAGTCGAGTGGTGCACGTCCGCTGCGGGCCTCGCTTGCGGTGCGAGCCGAATCAGCCTTCTGTGAGCACGATATCGTCCACGCGATGCACATAATGTAATGTCAGCTTTGAACGTGTCACCCGATGCCCACCTCTTGAGCGAAGGTAGCCCGCCCTACTGACCTAAAGCTGTCCCAGACTTGCGTAAGGAGAGATGATCGAACGTGGGGAGATCGACCTAGCGAGTGACGCGCGCTGATCGCGGCCAACACGGACAATGCAGATCGATGATTTAGCAGCGGGCCGCCACCACACGGTCGAGGCGCGACGATGTGGAGAAGGGTGGTAGGTACAGCAGCAATCCAGAAGTACAGCTGGGCGCGTAGACGAACGAATGGGGCTCGGTGCAGCGAACAATGAACGACAAGGGCGACGACGAACTTGGTGGGAGACGAGGGGGTAAATCAAGCAACTCGGGAAGTAGCCTGGCGAGCCCTGCAAGATCGGTCGTTTCACCCGGGTGAATTGCGAATTGCCGGGGGTGGGGGTTACGACGGCTGGAGCTTGGGGGCGCGTCGTGATCGCCCTGGCCGGTCCTTGGCCTCACCTGAACAGTTGAACTTGACATCCTCTGTAGCCTTTCCCTTTGTCGATGTTTGCCAAAACACGGTCGACTTGTCGTCCCCTTATGAGAATCGCTACGCCACTGGTTTGATTTTACACCGAATGCTCATCAAAACGTAAGAAGCCAGCGTGTTTCTAATCAGACGACGGGATGATCGTCGGCAAACGGACCAGCTCAAATTTCGTCCTTAAGTGCTGGCATGCATGCCGGCGATCTTCGCCAATCAAGGTGCGTCAGCGCAGACTATTCGGAGTCAAATATAGGAGCTCATTACTGGAGCTTCGTCCTACTGGCTACCCAAGCCCAGAATAAAGTTTCCCCCTTGCGTGTAGGCTGTGCAACTCGCTCGCTTCATCACGCGGACAAACGCCGGCCACCAACCCGAAACAAGTCACGCGTTCGAACGGCTAAATTGTTCCAACGATGTCTGACTGATCTTACACAGGCCTTTTGTGTAGATCACAAACCAGGAGTAAGGAGTACTGAGAAGCGCTGTTTCATCCTTAAACCTTTGTGCTTGAGGTTGCGAGGCACTTAGCTGTGTTGGAAGTTAACTGCATAATTTCAGGGCAAACCGGAACGGATCGACATGCGCGGCCGGAGCGACCCGTACCCCGCACAGCGAGAGCCCCTATTGAGGAGCTCCTCAAGCCTCAAGCTTACTTATCTGGTCGCCTCCTCGAGAGGCGAGGCCGACGGGTGCGGATCAAGCTCAACTCTCAGAGAGGGAGTGAGACAACTCCGAGAAGACGTGGCACGCATGGTAATGACTCGGAGACAGACTGGAGCGCGCGCGCGCCGATCGAAATTGAGCAAATCTATGGAAAACAGGGGTTCTGTACAGGACTTGCAAAGGGTAGTGTCTTAGGCAGAGTTGCGGTAGAATCTTTAAATTCGATAATGGTGGTACCGAAAAGACGGTCGGCGTACAACGGGTAGGAAATCTCCAGCTTACCAAGAAACCTTCACTAGCCGATCGATATTCTTTCCGACGGCGAGCTCGGGAGTCCGCGCGTCCGCGCGTGCGCCGCGACCAATCGTTGCTGTAGAAGGAATGCAGTATGTAGTACGAATACACGCACTTTCCATGTATCGAATACTTTGTCTTATTTCCGATAGACTTGCATGATGTAAAAATTCATGTAAAATCTTGCTCGAGCTGTAGCTAATGGTCGCACATTTGAGGGACATGACTGATCGGGACTTGGGTCACTTCGGTACCTACTACGGGCAGGTGCGTCAGACCAAACATCCAGTGCAATTTCAAAGAGGCCGGAGGTTAACATTGAGGTACCACCTAGTAAGCTGAGTAAGCTATGGATAGACTATGGAAAGGCGAGGAACGGCACGCGCTGGCACGGGCTAACTGGGCTAGTCAGGCAGGGGCTAGTCAGGGCGAGTCCTGGGAGTGTCCTGGGCGGTGGCCACACCCAGCGCTGAATGTGGGACGGAGCAGAGATTGTCGACGATGGTGCCCAGTCTTCTTCAAGGTCGACGCTCTCGCGGCGGCGCAGGCAAGGCGTTTCGCCTTTCGGTGCCGTATGTCAACGAGCGAGACGAAGACGACATGGCGCAACGGGGTATCGCGCGCACGAGCAAGGAGGGGTTACGGGGGTTGGGCGATTTTGATCAAGTAGCCTGCTAGTGAAGAAGTTTCGCACATCAGCAAGGTGGATGCTGAGACTATACACTTCTCCAACTACACTCATGAAGGAGTAAGAGAGTTACCGAAAAAAGCGCCAAGGTTAGACCAAGCAAGAGCATGGTAGGTGGTGTGGGACTAAGATAGTCAACAGTGGTCGAGTCAGCAACTAGAACATTGAGGCGGCCTTCTGATAGCCTGGAGGGAGCCAGAGAGCCAGTGCAGGTGTTGTGCGGATAAACTCAGTAGTGTACTGCCGTTCGATGCCTTTGAACGCAAAGTAGAATAAACAAGTGGTGGAAGGGGAGACGGGGATCGGGGGAAGAGGGGAGAGAGAGAAGCGTGAATATCATCGAGAGTGACCTTCCAAACCCCGACCCGGTGAACGCGCTCGCGCGCGCATCTCGCAGCCCCCGAGCGCTCGGACCCCGGGAAGTTTGATTTCAGGTACGAGTGGGAACGCCGAGCTATCTATATACATCTACTTGAAAGACTGCACCACAAAACTTTCTGAGAAGATCTAACGGTTCGGCGCCCTAGTCGCCAACGCCGACACTCCCGAACGTGACTGCGCCGATTAGACTAGAATTGGCACCGGTCCCTCGCTTCTTTAATTCATGAAGAACAGTCAATAGAGCTTGAGCGAAGATACATTTTCTAATAAGTTACGCTTCGACATTGGCGGACCTTCGTATGATCATTGCAGTTGAACGATGTTCAAATGTATTCACATACAAACACTTGGCTCGCTTTACCTCTCCTTTTCTTAGTGCAACTGCTCAAGTGAACAAACCAGTTTTCAGCTCTTTTGTTGTATGACGATATGTTAGACTATACCTACTTCGAGCATGGATGTCCTAGATCACACTTCAACTTTCGGTCTCGACATTGCGAGCAAGCTTTCCGCCGACTGGTGCTCGAGGTCACGCTTTCCGCTTCCGAATGTCGCCGTTTGCTGGCGGCGTGAATGTGAGGAATACGTCCCGGGACAATCAATCTTCTGAATCTCGTCGGGAATGCGCTTGATAATGTCCTTGACGGCAGAAACACTGCTTCGGCGCACCTCCGGCTGAACTGTATCGTAGATGTCGAGTGGAAGACGTCCTTCTTGTAACGGTGCGAGCTGGCATAGTGGCTTCTTGTCGTCGCTCAATACTTTGATGTCGATGACCTCGCGAATACTGGCAGCCGCGTGATCTTTGGTCGAGGATAAGCTGTTGAAAACTTTTGTCTCGCGTCGGCGTCCACGGGTCTTCCGAAACTGAGTCGTTCCGTTCTCAAAGATGGTGTGTTTGGAAACTTTGGGACGAAATTGATTGGGAATGAGCTTGTCGCGTATCAAACGTCTAATTCCTGCCGTTGCTTTGCCATCGACTCTCCCCGAGTGCTCGAGCGTGACCCCTGGATCTGACTTCGATTTTGGGAGTTTGCGTTTGGCTGTCTTCTTGCCACGGTGGGGTTGCAATGTCCGATTCCTGGCTGATCTACCTGTGTGACAGAACAAAACCAGCTCAGAACAGGAGTCTCCTGTCCGGCAAGGCGTACAGACATTGCTCACCTTTGACAGTTGAACAATTGGGCTAAAATTCAGCAACATCGGCGGCATCGGCAGCGCGTTCGTCGTCGTCCTCGACTTCCGAATCAACCTCGTCGCGTTCGTCGAATTCGTCCTCTGACAAGAACTCGTCTGGCTCGTCGTCGTCGTCCAAAGCAGATGGCGTTTTAGAGCCCAACACTTCGTCGACCAAGGCTTCGACGGAGGCGTCGTGGAGCTTGCTTGATTTCGCTCCGTCCCGCATGTCCGATTTTACTTTTACCGCTGCTGCTGCTGCCATGATGCGATCTGCGGGAAAAGGCTCACGCCTGCTGTCAGATTGTATAGTGGTGAAGCTCCTACGAGGGTGATCAAAAGTTTCGGACGCACTCATCGCTGTGTGGTAGTCGCCATTGCGAACCAGCAGATTGCACGCCCGAAGATGAGCGCACTTCTTTCATGTCTGCTTGAATGCGCGACAAGGACAATAAGGCGCGCGAGTAGCGAGGGTGATTGATGAATCCATGGATGCGAGTTCAAAATCCGAAGCTTTTTCGCGTCAGTAAGGGTTTGGTAGCCAAGGCACTGGTACCCGATAAAGCCCCACCGTAAACTCAGCTGGCACCCAATCGCCCTCCTTTTCGGTAGGGCGGAACTGTCCAAGCTCCCAGATGTCCATCGAGTTTGCCAGAGTATCTCGAAGAATATGATCCGGTTGTGCGTCCGATACGTCCTTCCAAATGTCATAAACTAGAGCATTGTCGAGCAAGACCACAACGAGATTGTCGATCCTAGCAGGTGCAGAGCGCAAGCAGAAGTGTCAGCTCTTCTGTCGAGATACGCTCCCTTGTTGGCTCGGCCATGGAGGTGCTCTTGCTGGATGTTCTTCAAGGCTCGTTCAGTCACGTTGTTGGTGTTGATGGCGTCCCGTGAAACGCCAAGGGTAAACCACCACCTGTGTATGTTTCTTCAGAATTGTGGAAATGTGTGAGCCAAAGAAACTGTGAGAGAGCACGTAAAGAAGGAAGAAGTAAGACTCACCAATCCACTTTGGTACGAACCAGTTGACATTGAAGTAGTACACCCGAAGGTTATTCTTGTCATCCACCCAAACCAAGATCCTTTGATTCATATCCGGGACGATCACCTTCAGTTGAGTAGAGCATGTTTTCCCGGGGTCCTTGTCATTGTCTCGTTTCTTGTACCCAAGTTTCCCATCTTTTACCCGAACTCTTTTGCAGGCCCCCGAGCAACGATGGGTAATTCGTAGAACGTCCGCGACAGGTCGACCTTCGCCGGGTTGACTCCAAGCTTCTCGAACGGCGTGAGGAACTTCTGGACGCCATTCAATCCCATTGCTACCTCCGACGGATGTTGATGATGAGTCGATGAGGGCGCGTCACCGTAAGGTCGCTCAATGACAGCGAGACAGCGTTCATATATGCGTAGAGCCCAGTCATGCTTCTGTTGATAGACCACACCAGAAAAGTTAGGTCGATCACAGGACGAAACAAAACGCAGCGCACCACGCAGCTTCGACACACCTCTGTAGCCATGAACTTTGGGAGCTCCAGGACAGGAAGTTTGCGTACAAATTCCCATTCGGGCTTCTGCTTGCGACAATTGAGAACGAACAGCCTGAGACGGAGCTCGTTGTGCTCTGCAGTCGCGAGGATCATGTTTGAGAGAATTGCCTGGCGCGTCGTGTTCGACAGTCCTTTGTTCTGCGTTCTGCCGAGAGGGCTCGTAGGTATGCCGGTCCAACATATTCTTGTCTATCCGAGCCAGGAGTGGCGCGGAGACGATGTTGTCAAATGATTCCTCTTCTGAGCTGTCTTCGTAGACTCCGCAGTATGAATCGCCTGCCGAATCCACTTCGGAGTCGCTGGAATGGTTCTTGTGAGAGTTCGAAAGCCCCGAGGCTGAGGAGGTGCGAGATGCCGAGAACTTGAGGGGAACCGCGACCAAAGCTGCCGAGATTTTCGGATCGTCCTCATCCTCATCAAGATCCGATTCATCTTCCGATAGATAGCTCTGGCGAGCTTTGTTGCTGCAGCGCAATGGGTGGGAGGCCCCCATTGTTTTGAAGCATATGGTCCACCGCTTTTGTTGACATGAGCGTACTTGGCGCCATCTAGAAGGTACCCCATTCAGGCGTTGTTGTGCTCGAGATGGTTGAAATATCCGCTCAACAAGGAAGGGAATGAGTGCTTTGGGTGAGGATTGTATGTGTAGGAGTGGGAGAGTGGGGGAAAAGACGAGGAGCGTGCGAAGCTTTGAGGAGCTGGTATCAGGGGCATTCGTGAGTTTGCCGGTGTAGCCCGCCCAATGACGAGCGCTTGCGAGTTTTGGCGCGGCCCTTAGGCTTTCGCCGAATGTTTGGATTTTCTTTAATAGGGGTGTCAACGGTTGCAGGCTTTAAGGAAGTACAGCTCACCCATGTGGTGTATGTGATGGCGTCAGTGATAGAGTCATTACAGTGACAGCGCATGAGCCTTCTAGTGAGCAGAAGAAAACAAGTTTGCTCCTTGCATGCTACGCTCGCTGCCTCGTGACGATCGTGACGTCGGACCGCTGACACCACGGGCGCGGGGAGGCCAAGCGGGGAAGAAACTCGATGTAGCAACTACTGCATTGTCCGCCTCGTCTCACCGGCCAGAAGTACTATAGACCTGTACATACATCATACTACAGTTCCCAGAGTGGTACATCACATATTGCAAGAGATATAGGCGTCTACACTATGTGGTACCAAAGTCCCTATGAACGTGGTACAAGCTAACAATGACCTCGGATCGATGTGATCCCAAAGTCGCCTCCGATGTGATCCCAAAGTCGCCTCCGATGTGGGACCAGAGTTACCATTCTCGGGACCAAAGTGCCCTGCTATTCGCGGGATTAACCTAATTCGACTCCCCTGACCACTCGCGCGAGTCGTAGCGGAATAGTGGTTCGAGTTGCAGCAAGACGAAGGACAACATTGGTGGTGTAGGAGTTGTTAAACAAATACCTCAAACGGTGAAAACCCAGCCTTCTGGGGAAAACCGCAAGAGATTGATCTAAATGGAAAAGAGTCCGAACTTCTTGGTGATACACAGGGATGGTGGGCGGGATCACAATTGGGAGCTTTGCGACCCAAGCTTCTGGATGTCATTCGGCTGCAACTGATGATGGAGCAAGCCCACTGATCGTCTCAGCATAGCTTTGCGACAAAGGCAAGACACTGTATAAAGACAGTTGGGGCGCAATTGGTGCAAAGGACGGCAAAGGGTCTGCTGAGAGATATGCAATTTAGCGCGTTGCCCAACAAGGGCCCCAAGCAAAATGCCCCCACAAAGAATTTGCAGGGATCCAAGTGCCAAGTACACCGTGCAACAAGCTTGGGTGTATCGAAGCACTTACCCTGAGCTACCCTAAGCGAGCCACGTCGAGGGTTTCATAACGAGCTGCTAGCAGCTGTGAACGTCCGGCAAGATGGAACTCTCGCTCAGCGACCACGTCAGCTGGGAGGTAGTCTTGGGAGTGAGGAACGCACCTGTCCCTACAGGTGGTGGACGCAGCCGCAGAAGCTGGTAAGGAAACGTCGACAACGCAGTGAAGGCCCGAAAGGGAACGTGCGTTGCGAGTACCGCCCGTGAGCCCGCGTGTGGGAAGCACAGCTATAGCATCCGCGGGGGGAAACGTCGACCACGCAGTGAAGGCCCAAAAAGAGAACGTGCGTTGCGAGTACCGCCCGTGAGCCCGCGTGTCTGGGAAGGACAGCTATAGCATCCACGGGGGAGAAAGGGACCGTGCGCGAGAGCCTGAATCGGCGCGTCAAATCCTTGCAGCAAACGCCGAAAAGACGATCCCTAATCCCAAAGTCCGCTTCGATGTGATCCCATGCCAAAGTCGCCTCCGACGTGGGACCAGAGTTGCCATTCTCGGGACCAAAGTGCCCTGCTATTCGCGCGATTAACCTAATTCCCAAAGGCAATCGCGACGGTCAAGGAAATCGCCGTCTCCCGATTCGACCTGTCATGCCTGTGGAGCGGGAGGGGACACTGGTCTAGCGATGCTGTGTGCCCTGAACATCGTTCCAAGTCACCTGCCGCCCCTGCTATGGTTGCAATGAACTTCCATTCAGTTCACCTTGCTGGTTCTTCCTCGGGAGCTCCCAATTCCAATTTCGTTTGGATCGCGGATACCGAAGCTGGTCACCATTTCGTTGTAGATCGCTCGCTGCTCCTGGACCATAAAAAATCCCCGATGCAAGTCCAGATGGCCGACAATTCACTTGGTCAAGCCACTGGATTCGGGCGAATGTCTGTTAAGACTTCGCAGGGTCACTTTCTCGAGTTCAAGGAAATGCACTACCTCCCTGGATCGAACTATGGTCTCGTCTAAATGTCGTCGCTCCGCGCTGGAGGCGCGAAATTGGTTTATGGGCATTGGGGAGATACTCAACAGGTTTGGCTCGACGGCTCTCTCGTTGCCAAAATTGTCAAGACGAAGGCCAAGAAACCAAGTTACGTCTTCGACTTTGAGATCGTTCCTCCACCCTCGCCTGTGCTCGTCACAACTACCCGTGCTTCCGTTGGAGCTTCGCTCATGGAATGGCATCGGAACTTCGGACACACGGCACCCTCTTCAATTCTTCAACTCGTCAAATCCAAGGCTGTCGTTGGAATTCGTTGACTCGACAGGAAGATCGAAGACTGTGAGCCGTGCATCATCGCGAAGGCGCGCGCGGGCTCTTACAATCATGTCAGTCGAAAACCCGAACATGTCGGGTTTCGATCGATCTGGGATTCGTCTCCGATGACGATACCAATGGACGATCCATCTATATGGTCATCGTCGACCAACTTTCAATCTATAAGTGGGCTTTTCCACTTGGTTCGAAGTCGGCAACCGAAGTCCTCGAGGCTTGGCGCGGCGTTCAACTTGCGCAGGCCGAGAGGCAGTCCGGTCAGAAGATCAAGTTTGTTCGTTCTGACAATGGAGGCGAGTTCGTCAACCAACTCTTTGGCGACGAATTCAAAGCACTTGGCATTACCCATGAACTCGCTGCACGCTACACGCCGCAGCAGAATGGTCAAGCGGAGCGTGTGAACGGCTCTCTCTTCGCACTCGTCCGTGCCATGCTCAGTGACTCCGGACTTCCCAGAAAGTATTGGTTCTACGCATTGGAAGCGGCTGTTTTCGCTTCCAACCGCGGTCCTCACCCGTATCTCAAGGGCAAGACTGCGTTCGAGCTCTTCTTCGGCAAGCAACCCGATGTTTCGCATCTTCGCGCGTTCGGATCTACTGCCTACGTTCTCGTCCCCAACTTGAAGGCGATTTGTAAGAAGCTCGATGACCATACTGTCAAGGGTAATTTCCTTGGCTATTCGGGGGATTACAACTACAAGGTTCGCGTCGAACACGGTCAGTCTTTCAAGATCGTCGTTTCTTCTGATGTCACCTTCTCCGACGAGGCTCCTTCGATCGAGGACTCGGCTGTCGAGCCTCGCATCTACGAAGTTGAACCTCTACAGGAACATGAGTTAGTACACCAACCGCTCTTTCCTGGCTTGCCTGGCTTAGAGCAGATTCCGGCTTACGGCCTGCTCCCCTTCCTGAGGCAGGTTTGGCTTTTCAGCCTGCGGTCTTTCCCAAGGCGGATCCGGCTTTACGGCCTGCGCTCGTACCCGAGCTTGGTCCGGCTTTTCGGCCAGCTCCCGCTCCGGAGCAGATTCCGCCTTTACGGCCTGCTCCCCTTCCTGAGGCAGGTTTGGCTTTTCAACCTGCGCTCTTACCCGAGGCAGTTCCGGCTTTACGGCCTGCACTCGTACCCGAGCTTGGTCCGGCTTTTCGGCCAGCTCCCGCTCCTCTTCCTCGTTTTCAACATATATATGGACGATGACGACGTTGCTCCTCCTCCTTTACCGGCTGTCGGTCCGTTGGCCGAAGACGCTGAAGTTGAAGAGGACCCGATCGATCATCGACGCGAGGAAGTTGTTGAGGCTATCGACAGTGACGACGACGACGGCCCTGCGGAACACGATCAACCATTACCCCCTGAGGATGGTCACGAGTACCGGCCTTAACGTATCGGTCGCAACCCTGGCGCGCTTGAGAACATCGATGCAGGCAATATCTTACCAACTCGCCTGCGTGCTCAGCGTCGTGCAGGCGCCCTTCGTGTCGTGTCTACTCGCTCGGTCTACCGTCGTCCACCAGAGCTCATCACTATGGTTTCGTCTCGTCACCCCCCGCTTCCCAAGACGTTTGTGGAAGCGATGGCCTCTCCTGAGGCCAAACACTGGATGGCCGCTTGGAGTTGGGCTCATTCAAATTGCACAAGGTCTTCAAGCTTCCAAGGTTACCCACCGGGGCTCGCGCCCTGGCCTATCGTTGGGTGTTCACTCGGAAGGAAGACGCTGAAGGCAACATCATCGGCTACAAGGCTCGTCTTGTCATCCAAGGCTTTGCTCAACGACTTGTGATTGACTACAACGAGACGTTTGCTCCAGTCTCGTCGATCACGACGCTCTGGTTTCTCATCGCGATTTCTGCCGCTGTCGGACTCGTCCTCGAACAGTTCGACTATGATTCTACGTTTCTCAACGGGATCATGGAGGAGGATGTCTACATGAAGGTTCCTGAAGGATGGACTGGTGGCTCTCATCCTGGCCACGCTCTCAAGCTCCTCAAATCCATGTACGGCACCAAGCAAGCTCCTCGGCAATGGAACGCGGCTCTTCACAAGCTGATGACGGATCGTGGCTATACGCGCTCCAATGTCGATGCTTGTCTCTACTTCAAGTATCATGGCAAGTCGTTCGCGATCATCACTTTGTACGTTGATGATGGGCTTGCTGCATCGAACGACCAGGCTTTTCTGGACTCCGAGATTTCGGCTTTCGATGCGGTCTATAAGCTCAAACGACTTGGCCCGGTCAAGACGTTCCTTGGTCTCGAGTTTGTTTGAACCAAGGATTTCATCTTCGTCCACCAATCGAAGTACATTCGAGGCTTACTCGAACATTATACTTTCGAAAACAAGTCGAAGAAGCCGGTCGCGACTCCCATGGAGGATCGCGTCATCTCGTCTTCTACCACACCGTTCTCCGACATCCTCGTATATCAATCGGCTGTGGGAGCTTTACAATACGCTGCGCAACGTGTTCGTCCCAATATCGCGACTTCTGTTCGTGCGGTGGCAAAGTGTGTGGCTGCTCCAACCGAAGGAGACTGGATCTGCGTCAAGCAAATCTTTTGCTATCTTTCTGACACCAGTGTCAAAGTACGAGTCACCAGTCCGACACCGCATTGAACTCAAGCCTGGAGCAAAGAAGCCGAACTTAAAGGGTTATCGCACGCCGCACCGTTATCGAGCAGCATGGAAACGGCTTCTGGACCAGCATATCGCCGCCGGACGTATACGGAAGTCGTCATCCGAATACGCGTCGCCATCGTTCATCATCCCAAAGAAAGGCATGGAGAAGGACGAGTCGATCTTACCAAGATGGGTCTGTGACTACCGTGAGCTCAATGAGGGAACTGTTCGGGACCGCACCCCCTTACCACTGCCAGACGAAATTCTGTCGGCCTGCTCAAAGGCCTAATTCTGGGGGAAAATTGACATGACCAACTCATTCTTCCAAACTAAAATGGCGGAGGACGACATCGCAAAGACGGCGGTCACAACGCCATGGGGCCTGTTCGAGTGGACCGTGATGCCCATGGGACTCTGCAACGCGCCGGCAACACACCAGCGGCGCGTCAACGAGGCGTTAGGGGATCTCATCGGGGAAGTGTGCTTCGTGTACCTCGACGACATCACCATCTTGGCCAACACGTTGGAAGAACACGAACGGCGAGTGCGACTGGTCTTGGACGCGTTAAGGAAGGCAGACCTGTATGTCTCACCCAAGAAAACGGAGCTCTTCGCGGACGAGTGTTTCTTCCTGGGCCACCAGATCTCTCGCGCAGGCATCAGTGTCAACCCCGATAAGGTACAACGTATCCAGAACTGGCCGCGACCAACGACCGTCAGGCAACTTTGGGGTTTCCTGGGCTTGGTGCAGTATCTGCGGAAGTTCATTGACAAACTCGCGAACTGGACAGCGATCTTGGTCCCACTGACGCGGAAAGGGGCACAGGTCGATAAGGGCTGGACAATGGAACACGAAAAGGCTTTTGAATCCATCAAGACAATTGTTGGCAAGCTACCGTCACTGCACCCAATCGACCGCTCAGAAGAAGGCGACCCACTGTGGCTAATGACGGATGCGAGCAACCAAGGCATTGGCACGGCGCTGAGTCAAGGCAAAGAGTGGCAGGCGGCCATGCCGGTGGGCTATTGGTCGCGACAGTACAACCCGGCGGAGCGCAACTACGCGGCGTATGAGATGGAACTACTGGCGATCGTGGAGGCGCTTCACCACTGGCGAGCGGACCTGTTGGGCGTGCGCTTCAATATCCTCACGGACCATCACGCCCTGGCGGGTTTCATGAAGCAAGGAAACCTGTCGCGCCGACAAGCCCGATGGACGGAACGACTGGCAGACTACGACTTCAAAATTGTGTACGTGCGGGGCCCAGAAAACACAGTTGCTGATGCCCTGAGTCGCTACTCCTTCCCGCAAACCGACGACTCAGCCAACGTCCTGGCGGAAGCACGACTCGACCCAGCATTTCTTTGGGTGCTCAGGAAAGGGTATCGAAAGGACTCACAATGCCGACAAGCGATCAAGAACATCGACTCCACACCAGGATATTCACTCAAGGATGGGATTGCGCGGTTTGAAGGTTGAATCCTACTGCCAAAGACGGGCGACTTCCGGGAGAGAGCCATTCATGACGCACACGACGCGGCGGGCCATTTCGGATTGCACAAAATGTATGATCACCTCCGCCGCAACTTTATCTGGTTGGGAATGAAGGAGGCGTGCAAAAACTACGTTGAGTCCTGTTCTGTCTGTCAGACAATGAAGATGCATGGCACCAGTTCTGCCGGTCGGATCCACAACTTGAGTGTGCCTGATCGGCCAATGCGGGAAGTTGGCCTAGACCTTGTCGGGCCACTTATACCTAGCAACGGTAATGACGCACTGCTTACGGTCACAGATCGCCTCTCAGGCTATGTACGACTCATCCCAGCCAAAACGACGGACGATGCGGCAACGACAGCCGAGCGGTTCTTTGACGGGTGGCATCGACACTTTGGCATGCCGCGTGTGCTAGTCTCCGATCGCGACAAACTCTTCACAAGCGACTTTTGGACGGCATACATGGGGCGGATGGGGACCAAGCTTGCGATGTCAACGGCATTTCACCCACAAACCGACGGGCGGAGCGAGCGGACGAATCGAACAGTGATCCAGGTCCTGCGTACCTTGGTCAACCGTCAACAAAACGACTGGGCCAAGCACATTGCAACCGTGGAATTTGTGATCAACTTGAGCCTAAACAGATCAACGGGGAAGACTCCCTTCGAAGTGGTTTTGGGTTTCACTCCTGAGCTGACTCCAATCATCCCCGTGGAAGGCTCAACGGTGTCACGGGCAGTCGAGAGGATAGTCAACCAGCGGGAAGCGGCAGCAGCAGAAGCAAGGGACAATATGGCAACTGCGAAGATCCGACAAGCGGAACAGAGCAACAAGCTGCGCAAAGCAGACCCGGAGTTTGCGGTGGGGTTTGATGGCCCTTACAAAGTGCTGGCAGCACGGCCCGAGACTTCCAACTACAAACTCAAGCTGAACCCGGGTGACAAGGCGCACAACATCTTTCACGTGTCCAAGCTCCGACGTTGGGTACCAAACAACGGGGACGCGTTCCCAGGACGACACGCCACGGAGCCACCCGCTGTCATTGTCCAAGGGAACGAGGAATGGGAGGTAGAACGTATCGTAGACGCGAAGGGGAAAGGAAAGAGGAGGAAGTACTTGGTAAAGTGGAAGGGTTGGGCGGACAGCGACAACACTTGGGAACCGCGGGCACATTTGGAGGACACGGTGGCGTTGGAGAGGTGGGAAGAGGAGAGAGGGGAGGGTGTAAGGGCGGGCGGGGGTTTGGAATAGGTGGTGGAGAGTGTAAGGCCCGTGCGCCTGGGCCTTAGAAGGAGGGGGGGGGGCACGCCTGGGCACTCTTAGTCTCTCCTCAGCGACTAACATAGAGTGTCCAGGTGAGCCCAAGTGGATCAGGAGGCATTGTTGTATCAGCGACTAACGTAGTGTCCAGTGTCAATCCTACATACTTTGGTCCTGTGATCCTATCGTTGTCGCTCCGGTGTGCACTCCTACGGGGTGTATTACAATACTCTCTCCGCCTTCATTTGTCACCGCTATAGGACGGTATCCTTGGGCTCCCAAACGCTCTCAGGCCTCGCGTTCACTTTTGGCCCAAGGCTCGGTGCTGAATGGTATGGTAATAGTGAGCGGACGATCAAAGACAGGGGGCTGATTGCTATCGAAACACCGTGACCGAGATGCCGAAACCGAGAAACACGCAGATAATGAAACCGAAAATGATAGATTCGCAGAAATGTCCTCTCCCTAAGTGGTCCTCCCCCTCCGAAAGTTGTCTCCCTCCAAAGGCCGTCTGAGTCGTGAGGAGTAGTCTGTCTAAGAACAAGAAGCGAGTCTTCCTTCCAACGCCAAAACACTCCAATCCCTCCGGGCCAGCTTCCTCCTCTTTTCCAACATTTGGCCTTCTGATCACGCCATACTTCGTCCTGATCACGCCGTACTTCGTCCTGATCACGCCGTACTTCGTCCTGATCACGCCGTACTTCGTCCTGATCACGCCATTCCTTGCTCCTGTCGCACGGTCCCTTGCTTTGAACTTTTATCCGCTCATGTGACGCTAGGCCGAGTTTAGCCGACGCCCGCGTGACCCGAGTACCCTAATTCAGCCGACGAGATCCGGAATCTCAAAGCGTGCTAATGCCTTTGACGGGATCCCGAGTACCACAATGGCAAAGGGTTTGTGCCTTGCAAATAGTCACAAACACGGTTGGGCGGCATCAAGTTGTGGCAACAACCTCGGACGCAAGCCAAATGTCACAAATGGAAGTTCGCCACTTGTTACAAACCGACTCTCCGGCCGCTCGGACCCCTGTCCGTTCGTCTTAGACTATCTCTTGCAGGTTTCCGGAAAAGCTTGTGAACAACCCGGTGTAGTGCTCGGCACCCCATGGTTACGTCTCTTCAATCCCTCTATCAATTGGGCAGACAATACATCCACTTTCTTGTGCTCTCAATGCACCCTTGGACATCCACCCTCAGTTGATGTCAGCCTTCAGGGCCTCCCACTCGTACATTCGGCGCCCGACCTCGCTCTGGACGTCGCCCTCGTTTCCTCCGACGCCTTCGACCAAATTATGGTCGATGAGCCCTACCTTGGCTTGATCAATCGCGATCCAGCGCACTCGTACTTGTTCTCGACCTCAGAGGAAGCCTCCCCGTCAGTCTTCCCTGTGGGTCCACCTGATTCTGCCAAATACCTTGATGACTTGCGATCTGCGCTGCCTTCGGAGTATCACCACCTTCTCCAGGCTTTCTCCAAAGCGCAGGCCGACACTCTCCCGCCCCATCGACCCTTCGAGCTCGCCATCGAGATAGAAGACGGCAAGCAACATCCTTTTGGCCCTCTCTACCCTCTGTCCAAAAAGGAGCTTTGGGCACTCTCCACCTGGATCGACGAGAACCTCTCAAAGGGGTTCATCCGCTCGTCGGCATCACCCGCTGGCGCCCCCATTCTTTTCGTTCGCAAGAAGGATGGATCACTTCGCCTTTGTGTCGATTACCGGGGACTCAACGCCGTCACCCTCAAGAACCGATACCCTCTGCCCTTGATCCCGGAGGCGCTTGACCGACTTCGTTTGGCGAAAATTTTCACCAAGCTCGATTTGCGCTCCGGCTACAACCTCGTTCGCATCAAAGGGGGATACGAATGGAAGACCGCGTTTCGCACACGCTACGGTCACTTCGAATGCCTTGTCATGCCATTTGGTCTGACTAACGCCCCTGCTGCCTTCCAACACTTAATGAACAGCACCTTCCGCGACCTCCTCGATGTCACGGTACTCGTGTACCTCAATGACATCCTCATCTTCTCGGACTCGCTTTCCGACCATGTCGTTCATGTGCAGGAAGTTCTTCGTCGCCTTATCGACAATCGACTTTACTGCAACCCGAAGAAGTGTGAGTTCCACCAGACTTCAACCGAGTACCTCGGCTTCATCATCTCGCCCGACGGTGTCTCCATGTCGCCTGTGAAGGTGGATTCCATCACCTCCTGGCCAGCTCCTACCACGCTCAAGGAGTTGAAACAGTTCCTCGGCTTCGCCAACTTCCATCGGCGTTTCATTCAAGGTTACTCTCGCATCATCTCGCCTCTCACTCGTCTTCTCAAGAAAGGCGCTGTCTTCGACTTCGACTGCTCGGCCCTCGCCGCCTTCGATCATTTCAAGTCGCTCTTCGCATCCGACATCATCCTTCGTCATTACGACCCCTCGCTCCCTTGCGTCATTGAGTCCGATGCGTCCGATTACGCTATCAGCGCGATCCTCTCCCAGTCAGTCGATTCTCAGCTGCGTCCTGTTGCGTTCTTCTCTCGCAAGATGACCCCTGCCGAGCAGAACTACGAGATCCACGACAAGGAGCTCCTTGCCATCGTCGCCTGCATCAAACTTTGGCAACACTATCTCGAAGGAGTTCATCACCCAATCACAATCCTCGCCGAACACAACGCGCTTCAATACTTCCAGACAACCAAAGTGCTCACTTGTTGCCAAGCTCGCTGATCCGAAACGGTCAACCACCTCAACTACATCATCAAGTACCAACCCGGCGCTCAAAACAACAAGGCCGACGCGCTCTCTCGGCGTCCCAACTTTGCCGCGGGGGGAAAAGCTTGTGAACAACCCGGTGTAGTGCTTTTACGTCCATCCTCTTCCTCCGCCACCTTTTCACCCTCCTCCGAGATCGCTGACTTGATCAAGTCTCGCCTTCTTCATGATCCGGCATATCTTTGCGTCATCAACGATCTCAATTGTGACGCCTCGCTTCACCCCGACTTTGCACTCCAAGATTCCTTTCTCCTACAACGCCACAATATCTACGTCCCCGCTTTCGAACCTCTCAAGGTCAACCTCCTGCATCAAGTTCATGACTCGCCTCCATCTGGGCATTTCAAGCTAAGTCCTTCGAACTGCTTGATCGGAACTTCGTATGGCCGGGGATGCGCACCTTCGTCAATGACTATGTTCGCTCCTGCGACAGTTGTCAGCGCAACAAGCCCTCCCATCATCGCAAGCACGGTCCACTTCACTCGCTCCCGGTTCCGACGAAACCTTGGTCCTCACTCTCAATGGATCACATTATCGACCTTCCGCCGTCCTCCGGCTTCGACTCCGTCCTCGTTGGCGTTGATCGCCTCACCAAGGAAGCTCACTTCATTCCTACACAAAAAAGCGACACTTCGAAAACCCTCGCCTCGCAAATCAAGACCCACATCTTCCGACTCCATGGCCTACCCGTCGACATTGTATCCGACCGCGGAACAACTTTCACTTCATCTTGGTGGACCGAGTTCCTCAAGATGCTTGACATTCGACCCAACTTGTCTACCGCGTTCCACCCCAAGTCAGACGGCCAAACGGAACGAACCTATCAGATCCTCGAGCACTACCTATGCCACTTCTGCGATTAGCATCAAGACGATTGGCATGATTTGCTCCCCCTAGCTGAGTTCTCTTACAACAATTCCTTTCACTCGAGCATAGGGATGACTTCTTTCTTCGCCTCTCGCGGTTATCACCCTCCAGGAGACTCCTGTTTGCGACGTTCGGCAACATATTGCTGGTCTTTGCAATGCTCAACAACTCGCCCAAGATCAGATCCGTCGTTCTCTGGAGTCTCATGCTCGTTACGCCAACCTTCGTCGCGCTCCTACGCCTCCTTTCGTGCTTGGTCAGAAGGTCATGCTGAACTGACGCAACATTCGCACCACTCGGCCTTCATCAAAGCTCGACTCCAACAAGCTCGGACCTTTTGCCATCAAGCGCATCATCAATCCCGTTGCCTACGAGTTGGATCTCCCTTTGACAATGCGCATTCATCCTGTTTTCCATGTCTCGCTTCTCGAACCTTATCGCCCCAACACTCTGCCGTCTCATCAACAGCCTGTGCCGCCGCCACCCGATCTCATTGACGGCCAGGAAGCCTTCGTCGTCGAAAGGATCCTCGACTCTCGCGTTCGCCATGGCCCGCTTCAATACTTCGTTGATTGGACTGGCTATGGACTTCAGGATCGTGAGTGGGTTGACGCTTCCGATTTTGATGATGACAATGCTCTCGTCCTCGACTTTCATCGCTCGAAACCTCGCAAGCCTGGCGCCAACCGTATCCAACATCTCGCGGAGCTCGACGCTTAACCAGGGGGTACTGTCACAAATGGAAGTTCGCCACTTGTTACAAACCGACTCTCCGGCCGCTCGGACCCCTGTCCGTTCGTCTTAGACTGCCAAACCACTGAGTTTCCGCTCCGTCGCTTTCGCGCTTCGCACGGCAGGATCCAAGATACCTAACTTCCCCGCTCCTGTTCGTGACAAAAGGGGGGCTCCCACCCACCCGCACCTGGTTTATTGGCCGCCTGCGTCGCGCCTTTGGACCTGACTACAGCGGCCAATCTCTGGGCTCGGGCGGCGCCACTCACTATGCTCTGAGAGGCCTCCCTGCAGAAGTCATCAAGCGACTTGGTCGGTGGCGCTCCTCTGCATGGGAGGATTACGTTCGGGTCTCCCCTCAACTGCAGCAAGCCCTCCTGAGCTCTGCATGACACCCGTATCTTCCATCTCCCGATCATCAACAACAATACACATTACGGGATGCCGGGTTTCATGCCTGATACTGCAACTCAACTGGTCCCCGCTACATGGTCCGGACCGCGCTCCTACGAGAGAGTCAATCGCTTTTCGGCTTTTGCTGCAAGAGTTTGACGCTGAGGACTTTAGCGCGCGCGACCTCAACACCTCCCGCTGTAAGCCGAGCCCGCATGCCTGCCTCGAGCTTTGGCCCGTAAGCCGCACCCGCGCAGGAATCATAGTCATTATAAGTATAAATTAATAATAATCGCGCATGTAATGGTAACATGACATACTCCGCACCTCTTTGGCCCAATCCGGCCTCCCGCTCTTCCGGTGGGAAGAGGCTGCCCATGCCGCAGTGTACGCCCTCAACCTGACGGCAACCTCTGTGCTCGACAACTCGACCCCGGACTTGGTCTTCCACGCCTCCGGCGACCCCTTCGCCAAACATTGTCGCCCATGCGGGTCCCGCCTCCGTGTTTGGGGCTGCTGGGCGCTCCTCCCGCTACTACCGGAACAGTGCGGGCACAAGCTCGGGCCCCGTTATCATCACTGCTTCTTCGTTGGCCACTCGCAAACATCTAAAGCCTGGCGTTTTTACGACCCCGCTCGCCGCAAGGTGTTCGACTCGTCTCAAGCCACCTTTTTCGAACGGGAATTTGGCCGCACACACATCGCGGAGGAGACGCGTACGCTACAACAATGGACCGGGAGCATGCACAACGACGGTTCATCCATCTCCGCGGCTCTCGAAGACACCATCAAGGATGACGATTTGATTTGTACGGACTGGCCGGCCCCTCTCAGTCCGGATCCTGTGTCCGTCGCCGAGCAGCTGGCGCCTCCTGTCAACGGCGCAGCACTTCCACCGCAGGGACTCGCCTTCAACAACCCAGGGCCAGCCTGGTCAGCTCCGCTCGGCGATCGGTCGTCTCGTAACCGCGGACCTCCAGAGCGCCTTGGCAACTTTGTGATGGCGGCAACAGCTGTCACCGAGTTCGGCGCCGATGAGGCGCACGCCGTTGAGATTATCGACTCCGAATGGGTCTTCACCGCTCGCCCAAGTCCTGACGCCCCGACTTATTGGGAAGCAATGTCGAGTGAGGCACGGGGGATGTGGCTCCTGGCGATCAAGACCGAAAAGGCCGCGCTCGCAGTAAAGGGGACGTTCTCTCCACCGCTCTTCAATCTGCCACCCGGCACATCCATCATCAAGAGCAAATGGGTCCTTGCAATCAAACGCGACAGTGAAGGCCGCATTGAGAAGTACAAGGCTCGTCTTGTTGCTTGCGGAGATATGCAAAAGGCCGGCCGAGATTACAAGGAAACCTTCTTGCCCACCGGTCGCGCCGCTTCACACCGGCTTCTACTCGGTTTGGCTGTCGAGAACGAATGGGAAACCCGCCAATTCGACGTCTCTTCTGCATACCTCAATGGGGAAATGGGTAATGCTGTCGTTCACATGGAGCTCTCGGATAAGTTGGTTGTTCGCCTCCGCAAGACCCTCTATGGCTTGTGTCAAGCAGGTTGGGAGTGGTACAAGGCCTTCGCGGGCTGGATTGAGTCGATCGGTTTTGTTCGCACCGAGAGCGACCGCGCTGTATTTGTCAAGACGGAAGGGGCGCGCAAACTGTTCCTTTCCATCCACCTCGACGACGGCCTCCTTACTGGTGATGGCGATCTTGATGGCTTCATCCACCAGCTCAAATCCCGTTTTGAGGCGAAGAGCTCCGACGAGGCGACCTTCGTCCTCGGTCAACGCATTCTCCGGGATGGCAAGACGGGCGCAGCAATCGTTCATCAGCCCCACTTCATCTCATCAATCCTGGAAGGCCACGACATGGGGGGATGCAGCTCGAGGCCCACACCGGTGTCGCTCTACAAGTCACGCCCGCGTAAGGACGTCACTTTCGACGCTTCAACGAAGCCGTACCACACAATTGTCGGCAAACTCCTCTTCCTCAGCGGAACCACCCGGCCCGACATCGCCTTCGCGGTATCAAAACTCGCGTCACACTGCAACAACTTCTCGCAGCAAGATTGGGAGGCTTTGATGCACATCATCCGATACCTCCAGGGGACCCAAGACGTCGGACTGCTGTTCCGCAAGTCGGAAGGTGCCCCTCTACTCAAGGGCTTCGTCGACGCCGATCACGGAGCGGACCCGGAAACTCGTTGAAGCGTCACAGGTTTTGTTTTCCTTTGCGCGGGTGGCGCGGTCTCGTGGATGTCCAAGCGACAAGCTCTTGTCACCGTATCCAGCACCGAGGCCGAGTACGTTGCTATGTCGTTCGCTGCACCTGAGGGAATCTGGCTTTGTTGCCTCCTTGCCGAGCTCGGCTTTGCTCAGACCGAGCCGACAAAACTTCATGGCCACAACCAGTCGGCAATCCAGCTCGCAAAACACCCTGCCTTTCATGCTCGTACTAAGCACATCCGCATTCACTTTCACTTCATCCGTGACCACATTGCCGAGGGTACGATCAAGATGGTCTGGATTCCCACGAACACGATGGCGGCAGATGTCTTGACCAAAGGACTCGGGTCGCGGAAGCACTGGGTTTTTGTACACGCGATGGGTTTGGTAGATGCATCGTGTGAAGGGGCGAGTTGGAAGGAGCGGCGAGCGGTCGAGGAGGTCTGTGCGGCGTACGCGCGAGTACAAGAGTGCCTGAATAGAATTTGATAGGCCTGATTCCGCGCGTGCCAAACTGGGTCTTTTCCTCACGTTTGGCTCTGCATCGGACCAGGTGTGTACTTGCGTATTCATGTCTCATTGTGTCTAATGATTAACTCTGACATTTGGCTCTGCATCGGACCAGTCAATATATAACTGACGTTGGGTACCCAACAACGGGGACGCATTCCCAGGACAACACACCGCGGAGCCGCCAGCTGTCCTTGTCCAAGGGAACGAGGAATGGGAGGTAGAACGTATTGTAGACGCGAAGGGGAAAGGGAAGAGGAGGAAGTACTTGGTAAGTGGAAGGGTTGGGCGGACAGTGACAACACTTGGGAACTGCGGGCCCATTTGGAGGACACGGTGGCGTTGGAGAGGTGGGAGGAGAGGAAAGGAGAGGGTCAAGATCAGGAATGGGAGGGTGTAAGGGCGGGCGGGGGTTGGGAATAGGTGGTGGAGAGTGTAAGGCCCGTGCACCTGGGCGCGCTTAGTCTCTCCTCAGCGACTAACGTAGAGTGTCCAGGTGAGCCCAAGTGGATCAGGAGGCATTGTTGTAGCAGCAACTAACATAGAGTGACCAGTGTCAATCCTACATACTTTGGTCCTGTGATCCTATCGTTGTCGCTCCGGTGTACACTCCTACGGGGTGTATTACACCATGCAGAGGAGCGCCACCGACCAAGTCGCTTAATGACTTCTGCAGGGAGGCCTCTCCGAGCGCAGAGAGTGGCCGCTGTAGTCAGGTCCAAAGGCGCGACGCAGGCAGCCAACAAACCAGGTGCGGGTAGGCGGGAGCCCCCCTTTCGTCACGAACAGGCCCGGGAGCAGGGAATTTAGGTACCTTGGATCCTGCCGTGCGAAGCGCGAAAGCGACGGAGCGGAAACTCAGTGGTTTGGCTTGCTTCCGAGGTTGTTTAGGAATGAGGGTTAGGAAGCGCGCGCGTTCATTGGTAAATTGTTTAGAAGCGCTCGTCTGTTAGTGAAGCCTGGTGATGCGTACCAACCGTTGTCTTCTCCACGGTTGGATTACACGCTTGTCAGTCTCTTATTTGGTAGCGTCTGTATTGCCGCAAGGCACAGATCCGCACGCAGAAAAGACGCAGCGCATATCCAAGATGGCTACAACCACGGTGGATTCCGGGTCCGCTGGTCTTCGCCCCTTGACGAACCCGTGCTGCCCGGCCGGAAGAACATCGGGGAGGATCCGGTTCAGACGAGCCACGTAGACCTTGGTGCACTTGTCGCGGCCTTATGGGCGACCTCTATGGCAATGTCAACTCCACAAACTGGGGGACGGCCAAGGATCGACTCCAACGGGTGTTGAAGGGCGATGGCCGTTTCAAGCATGTCACAACCAAACTCAGCGTTGGCCCCGATCCCAAACAGTCCGACTTCACCTGTACACTAGGTGGCGCCACGGTGCCCAACGTAGCCACGTTCCGTACCCAACTTCGGAACCACCGTCATGACGTCGACGACCTCGATCAAGCCTTGGCACAGGCCCGCAGCATCTTGTTTGTGTGCATCAGCAACTTTGCCACTCGCGCTTGAGTGCAATTTAGCGCGCTTTACCGCGTCTAGCGCACTTTTACTGCAATTTAGCTCGTTTTCTATAATCTCTGGTGGTTAAAAGGCACTTAAAAAGCACTTATCGCTTTTCGGCTTTTGCTGCAAGAGTTTGACGCTGAGGACTTTAGCGCGCGCGACTTCAACACCCCCAGCCGTAAGCCGTGCCCGCACGCAGGCCTCCCGCCATAAGCCGTGCCCGCACGCCTGCCTCGAGCATAAGCCTTGACCCGTAAGCCGCACCCGCGCAGGAATTTCCCCAAGCACGCTCCCGCCGCACTGGGTCAGTTCCGCACTGCCTGCTGTTGCCGTACCAGTATTCGCTGCGTACCTTTGCCACCTCCTGCCAAGGTTGGTTGCCGTCCTAGATCTCTTCCTGCCCTCACGCCCTCTGGCTGACAGGTTCCGAGCATCTTACAGGACCTCCCCAGCGATCCGAACACGCAACTGCCTCCCAGTCTTCTGCCCTGCCAGACTACGACGGACAGCTGCCCACTGCGTACGCCTCTTCTTCTCAACCTTCCTTGTTGGATTGTTGACTGAGTGTTCATACCCTGTATGCAGCCGTTCTGCCCTACACCTGCCAGTGTAGCCGCACCTTCTTCTGCTGAGTACCAAGTCACGCTCCCGGAGCTAAGGTATATCACTCCCCCGCATCAGGCTCTACCTTTTGGTACTCCTGCTCACAACTGTCCTTGTTGGGCATGTTGGCTTACTTGGCTACCTTGCGCTACAGACTACACTTGCCACCCAACGTGCCAGCGTTCAGGGTCGGTTTTCTTCTTTCAAGTGTGTCACGCTTTCCAAGCAAAGGTATGCCAAGCCTCCCAGTCTTTGCAGTATTTCTGAGTACTAATAGGATCCACGCTTTCCAAGCAAAGTGTCCTATTTTTGAGCTCCTCCCTCCCACCCTAAAATTAAATAAAAAAACAAAAACAAAAAACCCCTTCTTGGTATCTTTTCTTTCTTTTATTATCTCTCTTCTGATCTCTGGGTCTCTCGTCTCGTGGGTACTTTCTTTCAACCCATTCCGTTTGTTACGGGATGCCGGGTTTCATGCCTGATACTGCAACTCGACTTATTCCCCGCTACCTAGTCGAGCTTCTACGAAAGATTCGAACTTACTTCCGTTAACCTAATTCCCTTAAGATTGAGAGCAAAAATAATGAATATAGGGTACACGCTATTTTTCAGGCGCGGAGAGCGGTTCCATGAACCACATGGCCACTTCCAACATGCCAAGACCACGTTGCGATTATCAGGCCAAAAGTAAATCAGTCCTATCGAACTGACTGTCTTCGACAATGTCTTCCAGTGCCAACACAGCGGAGTCAAGAAGTTCCGCCTCGGGATGCGCCTCGTCGTTGAAGCCATTTTGCGCCTTCGCCGAATTTTCGGGCGGAATCGGCGTTTGCTGGGGCGAGCCATTCCATTCGTCCGCCTCTTGATCCGAAGGTTCCGGCACATGATTCGAAGGTCTCATCACCGGCATTCCAATGCTTCTGATCCCTGCCTCGATGATGACGTACTCGATCGTTGCTCGGGGGACCATTGGCGAGAACACAAGCGACATGAGCCTCACTTCTTTCTCCGGTCCTCCGGGTCCTGGAGCCAGTTCCTGGTCGTCATCGTCGACCAATCTTTTGCGACGACCCGTTTTGCTGAGCATGATGCGCGTATTGACGATGTTGGACCAAGCGTGGCCGAGCGCGGCCGTCGAGCGCAGCGAGCGGCTCTGGCCCGAAAAATGAGGAATTTGGCAGCGATTGTAGAGCAAGGGCGGAAGTCCGTAGCGTTCATGCGCGGGTTTTCCTGCGAATGACATCACACCTCCGCCGGGAGTGGGACTTGAGGACGGTTGTCGTAGCATCGATGGGGAGGGTAACCGCGGTGGTGGCATCTCCGAGTCGCGCAAATATTGTCGACGATCTCCCGGAGCGTCGAGAAAGCCCAACGGGGCGCGGTCTCCTGTAATGATATCGGTAGCTTGGTTGACTACGATGACTGCACATTGATATACATGTGCCAGTCGTTTGAGCCAGTCACCAATGACGCCGCAGTTTTTGGCTCGGGCCGCAAGCCCCACTGACGAGGCCGACACGTCACCCCGCATCGGCGCCGCGATAGAGTCGACGATGATCATCTTGATCGGCAACGGCGCCTTTTGAGGCTTGGTCCGTGCAGGGAGCTCGTATCCTGGGCCATCGAGTTGAGAGGTTGAGGAGATGACGCCGAGTTCAGAGTTCCTGCGCGTTCGCTCGATGAAGGCCGGCACGACAAAGGCAAGCAGATGCTCGAGCGTCTCGACGTCTTGCGCCTTCTCGGTGTGAACATTGTCCATGAGGTCCCACGGTGTGGGTAAATCTTCACTGGTATCTTCAGTCACACCCACCTCGGCGCAGATGGATCTGGCGAGGGAGAGCAGGCGTGACGAAGGGACCATGCCTTCAGAAGAAATGAAGATCGTTCCACCTGCAGCTCCGCCCCTCGACACGGACAATTGAGCGCTGAGTGCGACCTGAAGACACAAGTGTGTCTTGCCCGATGACCTGTAAGTCAAAGCCCAGGTCAGCTTTGATTAGTGTCGCGTTCCGAGCAACACACTGGCGTCGTGACGTACGCCTTTCCCGCGATCTCGGTCACGGATCCTATCGCGATCCCGCCGTCGAGAAGCTTGTCGATGCCCAAGTCCCCAGTCGTCATCGTCATCGGCCGTGGAGCTGCAATGAGCGCTGGTACATCTGGGACACGAGATGAGATGGTCGGAGAAGCTCGGACCAGGTCGGCGACGGTGGAAGATCGATGCGTCGCGCTGGACAAGAGCACGGTCGAGAGTTCGGTCAGGAGCGCCTCGATCTCATTGCCCGGCAGCGTGGTCCTCTTGGCGACGGTGGTGGGCGGAGCGAGGAGCACCTCGGTTGCGGTGATGTAGCCAGCTAGACAGGTTTGAATCACGTATCAGTATCGGACTTGGGCTTTCAGACTGAAGGGGTGGGACTGCAGTCGACGTCGATCCGTGGAAAGACCGCGCCGCGACGCGTCAATCAACGCCTGGTTCCAATGGAGCACGGGCTCCAAAGCGGATTGCCAATGACTCAAGCACTCCAGCGACCTAGAACTCCACCAAACGCATCAACACCGTGTCGAAAGACGCTCGCCTTTGATGAGATGTGCTCGATACTTGGACGTCAAGCCGAACAGGTCTCGCAGCTCGAGATTCTGCATCGGACCAATTGCGTCAAGCCTTGCTGCATCAAAAGTGGGTATTGGTGTGCGTCTCCACGTGTAGCAGTCGGTTAACTCCTAATCCGATTGGTGTCGTCGTGGTGGTGTGGGTGCCTTGTAGGATGTCAGAGGGCGTGGGGAGGAAAGGCGCAAAGTGGGCTGCCGTTCACAAAGCGAGAAGCGTCACTTCGGGTGCACGGACCTCCTCGTCATAGACTTGTCGATATGCGGTCTCGCGTCTGCATCAACGTTGGAGTAGACGACTTCGCAATCCGACCGCTTCGAGTCCGTCTGGTTTGCCAAGATCGAATACTGCATGACACCGGGGTTTCTCAGCTTGAAACGCCGAAATGGGCCTCATGAATAACGACCGCTGCAGTGAGAGTAGAAGACGATATTCATCCTTTTTCGCTCTGAGAGCTATGCCTCACAGAGAGTCATTAGGCTACAATGATATTGAGATTACTTCTTGTATGACCGTGAATCGCGTCTCTCCGGTCAGGGACATGTACGGGGGTGCGAAAACGCAGGTTTCCAGCTTGCCGACCCGGGCGTGGCTGGGTCACGTGCTCCATTCCTCGCCCTACAAACGATTCGCGACGAAAATTCCCTGGTCGTAAGATGACCCTCAGAGACGGCAAAGTCCCGTTTTTCCCACCGCGTCTTGATGCAAAGGCCGTTATGTGATGCTCTATTTTCGGGTCAAGAAAGATGTTGCACCGCATTGCACGCCCAGTTGAAGGTGAAGCGTCAGGTTTCAGGAGGGGTGTCAGGCGCGCACGGAAGGAAGGCGGGCCAAAGCGGCCAGCCACCCCTCTGTCTTTGGGCGCGCGTCGCCCAGCCCACTCACCTTCGCCGAGCGTTCTCGGTGACGGTCCTCCCTTCGCAGCATTCCTTGCAGCTTCGCTCGACCGAGATGACCACACGATGTACAGAGCTCGCTCCTCTTGTCCTCCTTCCATGCACTTCGACGTCCCTAAGACCTATCACCATCCTCACCCGCTGGAACTTGTGCTTCAACTTCTTACTCAACTCATCTGAGATCACAAGAGTCGCTAGCCGAACTGCTGCCCCACAAGTCACCGTGAGTGTCACCAGCAGCCGACGCAGCCTCCGAATCGCGATGTCAACTTGTGCAGCGTGGTGAACTGACCAGTCTGCTCTTGCCATTCCTTTCAGTCGGTTCATCTCCCAGTCGGCTAAGCCTCTTCACTTCCAAAAATATTTCTCTCAATCACCCCCACGACAGAATCAACATGCGTGGACCTCTGCTACTTTCGGTGCTGTGCGCCTCATTCGGCTCGTCGCTGCTAGTCGGCGCAGCGCCTGCGCCCCTTTCACCGCGCGATTCGACCGCCGTACACCGACTCGCCGTTCGCGGCCCAGGGGACGACGATGCCACAACTCGTCAAACAAGCTCTGTCCGAGGCCGAGCAGAGATAACATCTGAACGAGTTAGGGCGGAAGCCACAACTCGTGCTCGAACTACTACAACTGCGGCTCGAGTGGCTACAACGACTCCTGCGCGTGCAGCACTGCGCACGACGACCTCTGCCGCCGCGACGACGGCGGCGGTTCGTACCACCGCCAACGTTCGAGCTTCCTCGGGGGTCATCACCTCTTCATCAAGTGACGTAAGAGGCCGTACGGCAGCCACAACAACCAATGCTCGCGCGGCCTCATCCGCGGCCCGAGCTTCGTCGGCAGGCGTGTTCTCGGACGCGACCGGTTTCTTCAACTCGTCATCCAAAGCGTTCCCCTGGGTCATCCTCGCCATCGTTTCAGTCGGTACGTTTATCTTTATCCCTACCTTGCATGTTTGATCCACCGACCGACTTAGCATTTTCATTCTGATTCATCAGCTCTGCTCGTCATCATTGGTTCATTCTACTTGATCAAGCGTCGATGCTACAAAGGCCGTCTCGAGCAGATGGATGAACGTGGCGACTCAGATACGCACTCCAACCGTTCGCAATTCACCTACTACGCCGCCTCGTCCACTAACCTTCATCGCTCCGACACCGTCAAAAGTCACATCTCGAGCACGGGGTCGGAGATCCTCGACTCGTACGAGGATGAGAAGCACTTTGACGAGGACAACAAACCCCTCGGATCTCTCCAAGCTCGATCAGAGAGCAAGGCCGCTTACTTGGGATGGGACACTTTGCCACCTTCGGCCGCCAAGCCCCCTTGTGCCTTGTACGCTCAACCTCGACGCGCAAGCTGTTATGCCGAGCCCGCCCGCCCCGAAACGACGCTGCAACTTTCCACCCGCGAACTTCAAGAACAAGCCCGTCGCTCGTCCAACAGCCTCATCCTTCCCCCCGTCGCTGCTAACAGCGATGGTACCCATTCGGCCAACCGATCGTCGACACCACCTCCTTCGTACCGATCCGCCTCCGCGCCTTCCATGATCCAATCTCAACGAGCTGCCTCCCCTAATCCTCACCCTCTCTTGATGCTGCGCAACACCAACTCCTCATCCACACTAGTCGAACTTCGCTCGGTTGATCCGAACGCACGACTTTCCGCTAGCTTGCCTCCCGTTCCTCGACCTTACCAACCTTCAGTTGGGAGCTCGTTGAAGTACGCTTTGAGTGATGACTCCCATACCAGTAACAGCGATGCGTATGCTGTATAGGACGACGGCCTGAAGCCCCTCTCTCTCCTTTTAGACGTAACGACATTTAACGACCCCCAATCAACGAGTAGTGCTTCCTTAGTCCACTTACGATGTCTTGTGGTGCAGTAATATATATGAGTCGCTCACACTGTTCGAAACATTTGCGAAGTTTCCGGAAAGACGCGTTCTGTATAACAACGATCGAAGCGCTACAAGAACTCGGCCATCTCCGCCTCGAACCTCGCGTAATCCTCCTTCGCCCTTTCAGCCTTGCTCTGCGCCCCACCCGTCGGTTTCTGACCACTAATACCCGCATCCTTCAAAGCACCCAATAAGCTCGCTCGTTCAGGGATCGGATTCCCACCTTCTCCCGATCCACGCGCCGCATCGATCGAGCCCAGACCGGCTGTAGCGGCTGTCGAAGCTGAAGCAGTAGTGGCTTTCTTCTTTCGTAGATGGGAAGGCATGAATGCTGTTGCTTCTTTTTTGAGATCTCGTAGTTGAGGAGCGGCCGAGATAGTGGCTGCCGGGGTACTGGCTCCGATCGCGGCGAAGGGGGTGGGCAAACCCGTCACTGTTGCAGACGAAGAAACCGATGCAGAGGGAGGTGGTGGAGGTGGTGGAGGCGCGTTATCTGTTGGTGGCGGTGGAATCGAACTGGCATTGGCTTGAGCCTCATTCCGTCGAGCGTGTTGGTGCGCTTGATAGTTTGTTGACCTTTCACCCGTCATGGGATCAAGTTGCGACGGGGGTGGTGGTCTAGCAGGGAGATGATGGGGCTGCCGTGGTGGTCCATTGGGGTGTAAAGGTGGGGGTCTGAAGTTAGTAGGCGGTCGAGGAGGGTACTGCTGATGCGGGTTGAAGTTGGGATGAGGGCCGCTGTGTTGAGGATAGGGTGGTGGTCGAGGCCCTTGACTAGGCCTCTGAATGGCCGGGCGAGCAATGTCTAATGCAGAGAAAGCAAAGAAAACGTTGGCGTCGTCGTTAGTAATGCAGATAACATACCGGCCAAAAGACATGTACGCACTCTGCTGTCCGTTCGGTCCAGTCATCGCTTTCGGCGGTGGAGGTCCCGGCGGCATGGGGATAGCACCGAGAGAGTCATCGGAATCATCGTCCGAATCATCGCTCCCCGGGGGTGGACCTTCGGGCATGACAATATCATCGTCTTCATCCTCATCCTCGTCATCTTCGTCACTTTCATCCTCGTCGTTATCGTCTTCACTTTCGGCGGCGGGAGGTGCTACCAGAAGAGGGACATTGCTCGGTTCAGCAATCTCCTTTGCGACCGGTGCACATAGTCGAACCTACCTGGCATGGGGGCGCGCATGAAAGCAGACATCTCTTCCGCTGTCGGTGCTATCAAATCAAAGAAGAAACATGTCCGCGACGTGTCAGTTGAAGAGCACCCAAAAACTCGGCGAAGTTTCGCAGTCGCAGAAGACTCACGTCGTTCGCGATAAGGCATGCCAGGCGGTGGGGCACCAAAAGGGTTGAAGACGGGATCATAGTAGATACTCCTTTCCGGATGCTTCAATTTCCCGTCTTTGGTGTACAGTCCAGGTGGGTCTCGGGAAGATCCAGCGCCGCCGGGTCCGTTCGCACCTTCGGGTCGTTCGGGGTAGACGAACTTGCGGTGTTCGGGATGGGCTTCTACATCTGTTTCGAGGTAGAGCGGTCACAAACAAGCATCCATATCATCCACGAAAGTGATCCCCTCGGACCTGAATGACGTACACGTCGCTTTGGCCTTGTTGATCCTCTCGAGCTCGGATCGCAGTGAGGCGAGCTGCTCTTTGTCGGTCGCCGTGAGATCCCTTCTCGATGCCAGCCTCTTGATATCCGATTCGAGCGCTATGAATCGACATCAACCTGACTGTCAGTACTCTCCCCCCCTGAACTCTGCAGTTCCATTCATCCAAGCTCCCGTCCCCCCAAGTCACGTCCCCGACCCCCACAAAGCCGCTCCTCCTCGCCGACCTCCATGAACTACGACAACCAACCCCCAGCGCTCGAACCTAACGGTCGCTGACTTACTCCGTGTATCCTTCTTGACGGTCGAGATCTCCCTGACCTTCTTGCGATCGTCCTTGTTGCGCTTGATCTCCTTCTTCTTCAACGCCTTGCGGTGCGCGTCGACGGCATTCTTGGCCATGTTGAGGGTGGGAGGGGTTATGAATACGGCGAGGGGGTGGTGTTTACTACTTTAGGTCTTGCTGGATCCTCGTCGAGTGCAAGTCTAGGGCCGGGGGACGTAGAGAGGTCGCCAAACGAAGCTGGGTGAGCCGAGCGAGTTTGAGCTCAGAGCGTAAGCCGACTCTCGGCTCGGAGTTTGAATGCACCGGTAGACTTGAAAATTATCGTCATCGGCCAGCATCACTGAGATAAGCAATAGAAACAGACACACCAGACAATCTATTCGTTTCAATTCTTCATAGGGAAATCGTCAAAGAAATGGGTCTAAAAGAAAGAAAAAAGAGAGCGCAATACTACCTACTATCCATGTTCATATTTTTCACCTGGACCTTCATCGTACAACCGTCCACGTTGCATGTCTTACAATCGATTACCCATCCCACGTGCCCTCAAAGCGGCTTGCAGATCCATCGCCGCGGGCGGTCGAGCTTCTCCACCACCCAGCGGATCTCCACCTCCATCTCCAGAAGGTCGAGCAGGCGCAGCAGGGGCGGCGGCCGCTCGAACAGGCACGGCGGGGATCGCCGGTCGTCCAGGAGGAGCTGGTGCTCGACCTGGCAGCGAGGGGCCACTCGGAGGAGGCGCAGGAGCTCGAACAGGTAGCATAGGAGCCGCAGGACGAGCGGGTGCGGTAGGTGCGGGAGGTCTACTAGGAGCGACAGGGGCTTGAGGTCGAGCAGGTGGGGGAGGGACGCCTCGAGCTCCGGCGCCGTTTAGTGCGGGCTTGACGGGGGGTTTAGGTGCGATTGATGGCTTGGGACCCGGCTTCGGGGGCGCCATGGGCTTTCCTGTGATATACCAAAGCCCTCGTGAGTACTCTGGTAGATTGTAAGCAACAGACGAGGCACCTCAACCCACCAAGGCCAGTGCCAGGTCTCGAATTGGCCGGAGAATTACCAGTCGAGCTCGCAGGCGAGTCGTGACTGCTCAAACCGCCATTCTCGGCAGCTGCTCGCTTCGCGGCCAAAATTGCCGCAAGACCACCTGGGCCACCCGATCCGAACACGGAGACTGGGGCCGCGTTCGGGTCGGCGTCAACGGAGTGAGCCATCGGGGCTCGTGGAGCTGCCGGCGCTCGACCTGCTGCGGATTGAGGTACTGGGGCTGAAGGAGCTGCTGCTGGGGCGATGGGGGGAGCACGTCGGACAGGAGCAGCTGGGGCCACCGGAGCAGCTCGGGGTTTGGGTGGAATGAGTTGAAGATACTGTGAATCGTGAATTGTAAGTTCGAAGCTAGAACACCGGGCGCGGCTGGCAACCCCACTCACGTTTGAGGGTGCCCAACCTTCCTGTCCCGCTTTTTTGACGAGCCACCAACCACCATCGTCCTTTGTTACCACATCGAGCACATCGTCCTTCTTCAATGCCACCTCGCCAGGTTGGTTCGTCTCAAAGTTGTGAAGGCTAAAGAGGCATGAATCGGTATTAATGTTAGGACCAAGCGAAATAGCAACCAGAGCATTCCAGCTTGACTCACGCTTTCCATTGTTCCTTCTCAGGTGCTGCAGGAGGTGGAGGGGGCGCGGCACTCCTTGAAGGAGGAGGCGGTGCGGCCCGACCCGCGGAAGGTGCGGCGGGGGCTTGGGCCCGAACGGCGGGAGCAGCTGGGATGAAAGAAGACCCTCCCGAAGGCAGGGTGTGGGCCTGCGGTGTCGCTCGACCCATGGGTCTCTGTAGACACATGCAGCTGGTCAGTTCCTCGCTCGAGGTCTTTCGAATATAAATGCACTCACAACTGCTGCAGGTGCCCGGGGTGCCCTGTTGTTCGCAGCCGCTCGAGGAGCCCGAGCTTTCCTCTGAGCGGGTGGTCTCGATAGGCTCGAAGCTGGTTCCCCACTCGGAACGCTCACGGTGGACGACTTGTACACGTCATCTTTGCGGATGCTTTCGTCCTTTTTGAACGTGATCTGCGCCTGCTTATCCTTCTTCTTCGCGTAGGCGATCGTAGGTCCGATTAAAACTTGAACGGCGGCATTGGTGCGTTGCATCAAGTGCGTCACGAACTCGGTCTTGAAGTAGCAGTGAAGCAAGGGATCACCTTCCTCGGAGATACCAGCGTTGATGGCGAACCAATCATCGCGTAGTTGGGAGAGTCCGATGCTACGGATCGTGATGAGAGGGATCTTACGCTCAAGGGTGGTCGAGGCTCGTCCGTTGACGACTTGGGTGATGAGGACATAGACGGCCTTGTCCGAGAGGATGAGGTAGCGAGGACTAGGTTTGGATGATCGACCCAGCTTCGACACGAGCAATTGAGCACGAGCTGAGAAGGCGACGACCTCTTCCGATCCGATACCAGCCGAGCTCCGCAGCGATTGACCCTGAGGGCCAGCCTGGCCCACGCCGAGATAGTCACCCTGGAAGCGACGCATACTGAGCAACGAATATCGACGACGTTCCTTTCGGCCTCCCAAGACTTGGTGACCATAGTCTCGCAAAGCCGTGAGGGCGATCCCTTCCTTCTTACTCATCCAGAAGCGTTGGATCTTGCGCGCGCACTCGTTCCTGTAGCGCAGATACCGACGCCATGCTCGTTGGATGCGCGAGGCCATGTTGTGCCAATACCTATCGCGCATGTGTTCGAGCGCAAAGAGCGTTTCTGGGTTCTTGATGAAGGCCTTGGTCGTACCCATTTGCCATTCCTCTTTGGCGATGCCCGTATCCCGGAGGATGCGCTCACAACCCGATCTCGAATCGCCTTGCCAAATGTAGTCACCCGCATACGACGTCGCGGGGGAGAGGAGGTAAAACCTCTCAACCATCTTCTCGAACGTGTTGCGGTATGCGAATCCGGCTCGTCGCACGCGAATGTTCTCTTGCAAGCCGAGGTACTTGATCTGATGCAAGATCGCCTTGGAGTCGTATTCGGTCGGGCTCTTGTTTTGATTGGGTTTGATCGTACGGATGTACGAAGGTTGCGAGCGCATGAGCTTTTCGACGAGCGCGTTCGCCGAGGCTTTGATCTTGTCCGAGGCCGTCGGCGGTCGTTTCTTGGAGTCCGGGTCGGGTCGATCGGGGAAGAGGTCTTGCAAGAAGCGGTTCTTGGACGAGGCGATCAAGTCGAGGAGGTCCTTGAGGAGAACATCCTTGTTCTTGTCCGTCATCCCCGCGACGGTGTACATGACATCTCCGGCGTAGTGACGAACGAGGAATTTGGATCCACGCGACTCAAACTGCGGGCTCGAGACACCTCCGAGACGCTGCACGAACGAGCCATCGGCGGCGGTCGGGTCCGCATGGGCCGTGGCACAAGCATCGTTGAGGGCAGCAAAGACCCCAGGCGGTCGTTTCTCCTCGATGAGATCGCACACGACCTTGTTGTTGAAGTAGTCGATCGGGGTCCACTTGATCTGCTCGCGCACGTACTCCTCCTGCTCGGTTTTGAGCGTCAACTGGATGAAGATCTGCTGCAACTTCTCGTTGACGTAGTTGATGCACAATTGTTCAAACTGGTTCGTGTCAAAGATTTCAAAGCCGTATATGTCGAGCACACCAATGATGTGCGAGGTCGGAGCCTTGGCTTTCATCGACTTGTTGACGCGCTCAACGATCCAGTCGAACAGGTTGTTGTAGATCGCTTTCGCCAACGCATCGCGGACCGACGAAGCTTGGGCCGGGTTTAAAGGCACCTCGTAGACCGATCCTCGCCGACCACCGCGCTGGGTCTCCATTACACGACTCGTCAAGGCCTTGTTGACGAGCGTGGCGTCGACCTCCAAGAGGTAAGCCACGAACTCGGTCACGGTCTGGTCTTGCACGAACGCATTGCCATCGTCGGCGACGCCAAATTGCACGTTCCCGATCCACAAAACGGCCGCGAGTTGTCGCAACATGTCGTCCTGCTCCTGCTTGGTGATGCCGATGACGTCCATCGCCTTGAGCGTGTCGGCCCAGTCCTGGACGTCGTCGATGCCGGGGACCTCGAGACACTTCGATTTCGATGTGTAGGCGTAGGCTTGGGGGCCTTGGAGACCATACGCATCACGTTGCGCTGCCGAGGCACCCTTGGTGAGCTGGTAGAAGATGTGGAAGTTTCGCTCCGAGTTGATTTGACCCGTGACTCGGTTCTGTGGGGAGGGTCGGAACCGTATCAGCTCTGAATCGAATGTTCCAAAGCTCCGTTAGACTCACCTTTTCGAGCAGATAGTTGGTGATGACCGCTCCGACAGGTCCCCCCTGATCGTCAAATTCGATTTCGAGGTATTTGCCCTATGAGCGTCGGATCAGCATGTTAGCACCACAAATCAAAGTATAAGAAGCGTATGCGCACTCACATGTCGACTCGAATTGTTGTTCCTCAACGTCTTTGCACAACCGAACGACTCCAAGAGAGGGTTCGTCGCGAGGACCATCTCCTTGACGCCGTCGATGCCCTGACCGCCCGCAACGGCAGCGATATACTGCATGATCCTCTTGGCGGCTTCGGTCTTGCCCGCACCAGATTCACCTGAGATGATGACGCACTGGTTCTCCTTGTAGGAGGTCATGTGATAGTAGGCCGACTCGGCGATCGCGTAGACGTGGGGGGCCATCTCGAGACGGTTCTTGCCTCGGTACGAGTGCAGCACCTCGTCGGTGTAGATGGGAAGCATGCGAAAGGGGTTGACCGAGATCAAGACGTGACCGATGTAGGTCTGTGGGGATGAAGAGTACAGTACGGTTTGTGGGGTCAGCACACCTGGGCGTGGTCTGCCGTGGGGTGGGGGAAGGCGTGAAGGGCCAACTTGCGTAGATTTCTGCGTTCTCGAACCTGATGATGGACAAGGAGAAAGGGTTCAGTACGCAGGAATAGGGTCGGATAGAGAAGAGGAGAAGATAGCGGTGTGCTGACCTCTTTTTGAGGTTGTCGTTGACGGCATCGTTGGAGATGGTCGACAGGAGCGTCATGTCGCTCACGCCGGCCTGCTTCTTCTTGAAGCCTTCCTTCCAGTCGGCCTGGACGGAAGTGGGGGCCTTGCATCAGATCTGCCAGTAGTTCGATCCCGTACCCCTCTGCCCCCTCTACTCACTTTTGCGAATGCTGTGCCGCCCCCGGCCTTGGCTCTGTTGGCGCCGGCTGCGCTCGATGACGCTGCCGCGCCCGCGCCGGCGCCTGTTCTGGCCTTGGCCTTGCGCGTAGGTGCCTGCAAGGAGATGCAAGGTCGTGCTGATGAGTGATGAGAACACAGTTTTGATCTGATCTGCTGCGGTACTGACCATGATGGTCCGCACGGAATCGGGGTTGTCGGTGGTGTGGGGGGAAAAGCGTGACAAAGGAAACGAACACTCTGTCGATCCGCTCGCCGGTCGAGTCGACGCACATCGACCCGCTCGGGCTAGCTCGGGCTATAGCTCGGACTGGGCACGCCGCGCGCAATCAGCCACTGCTGCAGAGCACACCGCCCAGCCCAGCCTGAGCCCAGTCGTCGCGCGCTCACGGCTCAGGCGCTCAGGGCGCGACCACTGGCTCGATAATGGCTCGAACTAAACTGAGCCCGATCGCCTGTATGTCGGTTTCAACCGCGCCATCCTTTCACCACACCACCTTCCCGCGCCATGTCGGCACCACCGTCGAACGCTGCAGCTGCCCAGCCGCCCCCACCATCGCCTGCACCGGCCTCTGCACTCGCACCTGCCCCCGCACCCGCACCCGCACCCGCACCAGCACCCAACTCCAGTCCGACAAGCTCGACTTCGACTAGCGCTGCTGCTGCTGCTGCCGCTGCCGCTGCTCCTGCTACTACCGCCGCCCCTTCTGCTGCCGTCGGCACACCAAGAGGTGCAGTGACATCTGCACCCATGCTAGCACCAGCACCACCGACTGCTACCCTGCGCTCGACCCCCAATCCTCCTGTCAGGCCATCTGCACCTGCACCAGCCCCTAAACAGGCGGGCAGTGCTCCTGCGCCTGTGAGGAGCATGTCAGCGAATGCCAGCGCCTCGACCTCGAGCGCGAACCTGGCGCCGCCACCCGCACCAGCACCTACACCAGCCCATGCTCGTGCATCAACGAACCCATCTCCAGCTGTGGCTCGTGCCGTCGGCCCGCGCACCTCGGCCTTGTCATCGGCGAACCCATCCCGCCAGAGCTCGCCCGTCGCACCCAACTCGACGCCGAGTGGAGCAGCCCCGCCCAACGCAGCTGCCGGCCCCAGCTCCACCGCCTTCAGGCCGCTCAAGTCAGTACAGCACGCTTCATACTCCAGATTCATACTCCAGATACTAGTGCGACATCAGGACTGATCCCCTCCTTCCCCCGAGTGGCACAGTGTCCGAGATGCGCTGGCCTACCTCGACCGCGTCAAGCAGCAGTTCTCGGCCGAGTACACCGTCTACGACCAATTCCTCACCATCATGAAGGAGTTCAAGACCCAGGCGATCGACACACCGGGCGTCATAGACCGCGTATCCACTCTCTTCCGCGGCCACCCCTCGCTCATCCAGGGCTTCAACACCTTCCTTCCCCCCGGCTATCGCATCGAGTGCATCGTCTCGGGCGCCGGCAACGACGCCGGCGGAGCGAGCAACACCATCACCGTCACCACACCCCAGGGTACCACCACCAGGACCCAGGACGTTGCCGGTATCGAAGCCCGCGAGTTTGTCAATGCCGGTGGGGCAGTGACCCCCCAAGGCAATGGATCGGCTTCACCCTTGACCGTCGGCAAGCTCGCCTCCGCGATCGAACCGACTCCGCACGTACCCGCCGCGGCACTGCCCGCACCTTCGGCAGCGTCCACGTCGATGGCCACCTCCAACAAACCCTCGGCTTCGACCTCGACGCTCAACCCGGGCAATTCAACCTCACGCATCATCTCGCCCCCGGCCCCGATTCCTCTCTTCAACGGCCGCAACTCTGTGAATGCTCAGGCCGGCAGCAGCAGCTCGTGGCAGGCGCAACAGCAGCAACAGCCACCTCCGACTGCTCCCAAATCCGTCCGGCCTGCCCAAAACGCTCCATCGGGACGTCAATCGAAGCGAGACGACGACGATTCCAAGGGCAAAGCTGTCGATGCGAATGGCGACTCGACGATGAGCTCGGCTCAACCTCCCCCGCCCTCCGCTGGACCCCCTGCTCAACCGGCACCAGCGGCTCAAGCACCTACTGCGATACCAGGAGCGGGTGCCCAACCGCAACTCGAGTTCAACCATGCCATCAACTACGTCAACAAGATCAAGAACCGATTTACAAAAGATCCCGATACGTACAAGACGTTCTTGGAGATTTTGCAGACGTACCAAAAGGAGATGAAGCCGATTCAAGAGGTGAGATACGATTCGTATCTGGCTACGGTGTGCGGATGCTGATATTATCCCATTCCTTCAACAGGTGTACACCCAAGTCACGGCCTTGTTCCACACCGCTCCGGACCTCTTGGACGAGTTCAAGGCGTTTCTCCCCGACACGAGCGAAGCCGGCAACGCTGCAATCGCACCTGGAGGACCTGCTCCTCCACCTGTGGCGCAGCCCACTTCCAAAAAGAGCAAAGACGGGTCACAGCAGCGATCAGCAGACGCCGGCTCGTCGCGCGAGGACGGTCGATCCGGACTTGGATCAAAGAAGGGGGCTTTTGCCGAGGAAAAGAAGAAGCGTGCGGCCGCCGGTTCGGGAGAAAAGACCAAAGTCAAGCGTACGAAAACGCATCATGTCGATTCGCCACCTGTCACTGCGGCTCCTCCTCCCAAGGTCGATCGAACCGAGCGATCATCCGTGATGACGAGTCAGAGTCAAGCCGGGCCACCCGTCGGTGAACCTCTGCAAGGTCCACCCATGTACCACCCTCAACCTTATGGTGCACCCCCAGCGAATTTCCCCGGTGCGGTTCGATCGCGTTCGGCATACGAAGCTTACCTCGCCGGCCATCGTACGCCACAACTCGTCCAAGCCGACGAATTTTCCTTCTTTGACCGCGTCAAGAAGCACATCGACGACCGCACGTCCTACACCGATTTCCTCAAGCTGTTGAACCTGTTCACGCAAGAGATAATTGACACCAAGACGTTGCTCGAAAAGGCGCTCATTTTTATCGGGACCAATGACGAGCTGTTCGCTCAGTTCAAGGAGCTGTGCGGCTGGAACCCCGTTTGTGACGGTCGAATCGAAGGCGAGGATTGGATCATTGACAACGAGCCGGCATGGAAGCGTCCTCCTGTCGACCTGAGGGAGACGATCGAGTACGGCCCTTCGTACCGTCGCTTACCCGAATCCGAGATCGACCTCGCCTGCTCCGGACGAGGCCCGCTCGAATGGTCCGTGCTGAACGATGAATGGGTCGCATGGGCGACGTCGCAATCCGAAGGCTCGAACGCGCATCGCAAGAATCCTTACGAGGAAACGATGTACTATGCTGAACAGGAACGTCATTGGTACTCGTGGCATATCGAATCGAACCTACGCACGATCGCTCATTTTGAACCTATCGCCGCGAGGATCGCGCGCATGACGTCGGAGGAACGTAATGCTTTCCGACTTGATGGATTGGGAGGAACGGCTCCGAGTGTCTATGAACGCATCATCCGCAAGATCTGGGGTAAGGAGCATTGGCACGAGATTGTGCATTCGTTGCGCGAGAACCCTGCACAGACCGTGCCGTTGGTGTTGGCTCGGTTGAAGCAAAAGGATGAGGAATGGAAGCGGGCAGAAAGGGAGTGGAACCGCGTTTGGAGGGAGGTCGACGTCAAGAACTACTATCGAGCTTTGGATCACCAGGGCATCTTGTTCAAAGCTCTGGACAAGAAGGCGACGATGACTTCGAAAGCGTTGACGAACGAGGTCGAAGCACTCCGAAGGGACCGAACACAAAAGAGGACCGATCTCGATAGCGACGTCGTGCCGAGGCCTTTGCACCAATTCGTCTTTGGGATGACGGATCAGGATGTGCTCTTTGACGTCATCAAATTGACATTCTCCTACCTCGATCGAGAACAGAGTGGGTATAGCGTGCCCGAACGAGCTCGTCTCGAAGCATTTGTGCGACTCTTCATCCCGCTCTTGTTCGACATCCCTCAAGCCGAGATGGATGCGAACCTCGCACCTCAGGACGAGAGCCAGGATGCGCCTGGGGACGACGACGATATCGAGTCTGAAGCCGATGGCGAGAACGACAAGGATGCCTCGTCAGGTTCATCTTTGAACAAGCGCAACGGCGTCAACAAGAAAGGTGGAGCCGCCGATCTTCGCAAGAGGCTACTCAAACATGTCGCGAGCTCTTCGCGACAAAAGGCCGGATCGAGAGCTGGTTCGCCGAATGGGTTCGATGATTTATTGGGTTCGCTGCCTCCTGGGACATTGGGGGAACAGAAATGGATTCAGCTTTCGAGTGAATCGGAGGCGGATGCAGAGGCCGAGGCACCTTCTTCGCCGAGGAGGTACAATTTCTTCGCCAATGCGTGCTTCTATTGTCTGATCCGTATGCTTCATGTGAGTTTTCCTATTGTTCGCAGCTAAATAAGAACGCTGTACTTGTGGCTGACTTCACCTCATTTGATCGTACCAGACGGTCTACCACCGCCTGTTGACATTCAAGCAACTGGCGAACGAGCTGAGCAAGAAGGAGCAGGCCTTCCGATTGAACCCTCTCGCCGTCGATCTAGGTCTCGCCCATCCGATGCCGATCATCGACGAAGGGCCCAACCCTGCAGAACACTACTACGACCACCTGCTCGACCTCGCTGAGAAGCTCTTCGAAGGCGATATCGATCAGCAGACGTACGAAGAGCAATTGAGGTTCATGGCGGGGATCAAGGCTTACCCTCTTTACACGCTCGACAAGCTCATCGGCGGTGTGATCAAGCATGTCCACGTCGCGAACAGCGATGCCAAGTCGCAGGATCTGACAGCTTTGCTCGAGAAGGATCGCGCTGGGTCGTGTTCGACTGCGAGACGGATGATTGCGTACAGAAATGAGGCCGAGGCCATCATTGGTAGCGATGACAACTTGTACCGGATAGAATGGGTGAGTGCAGGCAAGGAAACGTTGCTCCGAGATGCTCGTAGCTGAACCACACGTTGCCCATACCGCTCAGATTCCCGAGTCGCAAGCCCTGACGATCCAGTTGCTCGGTCGCGAAGACCTGACCCTGGACAATTCGGACGACCCGCTCGAATACCAACTGCACCGTTCCTGGATCGCTTCGTACCCCCTCACCTCTGCGACCGAAGGTGTCGGCGCCAAAGTCAGGGCCCCCTTGTTGAAACGCAACCGCATGCTCTCGGCTTCCGAGGATCCACAAGAATTCGACCTCTTGCCCGGACTGGAGGCCAAAATCGTTGCGGATAACTATCAACTCAAATTCGTTGCCGGGACGGAGGATTATCTTTACCGCAAGAGACCTGTTATGAGGGCGCCGACACCACCGCCTACTGCTACACCGAATGGGACTCGCGGGACAGGTGGAGATGCGGCGGAGGGGCAGGTCACGGAGGGTTCCACATCAGAGGCGGTCGATGAGGGGTCTCTGTCACTGCAGAAACGAAGGGTGGCCAGGTTCGAAAGATGGTTGGAGGCCAAACATGCGAAAAAGGCCCCTGCGGCTGAGTCGACTGGAGAACCGGCCGTGCAGCCTGGGACAGCGATGGAGGAGTAAAGGGATGTGTGTTGAGTTAGCGCTTCTTGTTGTGTATCCTTTTTCCCGCACTGGGATTTTGATATAGTAACTCTTTTGTGTGATGCCCGCGAACTGTCCTAGGGGGTCCGCTATGGTACGATCACTGCATTGGCGCCGCGCACGTGCCTCGAGACGGCCGAGGCAGCCGGGGCGCTCCGTGGCCTTCCGTGGCCAAGCGAGTCACGGGACCGGGCCAGGGCGACGAGTCGCGCAGCACCTCTCTTGTCTCGCCACCACCACAGCAGCAACACGCCCCGAGTCAGCATTGGGGCTTATCACCGGCATCCCCGCCACCTTGGCGATCGTGTAACGACCACAACCACTCCAGCTTACAACGATGCTGCATGATCGAGTACTCGTCCTCGTCCTTGCGACGATCTCGTGCATAAAGGTCGTGACGTGCATCCCACAGCGGCAATGGACTTGGAGCACTCCTCCCCCGTCGTCGCCGGCCGATGACGACTCGGTTCGATCAACGCACGCCCATGCCCACGAGCACGAGCCCTACCCAGCGTACTCGGACTTGTTCTCCCTCCGACAAGCAATGCACATCTCGATCAGGAACCGATCTGCTCCGGTCCTGCGACTCGACTACGACCGTGCGGACCTAACCGCTCTCGGTCTCGGCGGGATCGAAACGACGCACCCCGTCGAAGCGCTCACAACCACCACATGGCGCGCCAATTCCCAGGCTGCTTTCGAGGCTTCTCGATGGGCGCAGTACAACGCCAAGCGAAGACGAGCGATGGCCGTTCTAGCGACGAAGGAGGAGTACGAGACGCAGGTGTTGGCGGATACATTGGGTTGGGACGAGGTCGAGATCAAGACGCCTAATACGAGTAGCGTGCGGACGCTGCAATCGCTCGCCAAGATGGCCAATAATGCCTATCTGCCCTTTGATTCGTCCAATTGGTGGAATCTGACCGAGAAGTGGAATATCGTGAGTACGGACGATGCAGCCGTGAGAGGGCTGAGCGCTACGCCATCCACGGCCGCACTCGATCTTCGGCGATCCGAGCACAAGCCGGTTGCTGACGAGGCATCTTTCCGAGCAGACCGATTCTTTTGGATGGCTCGAGGACGGTCTGAGAGGACACGTGTTTGCGAACCCAACCAACACGACCGTCATTGTCGCCCTCAAGGTATGCCCATTTGCTCGCTCGCATACATCGAGCTCGGAACGCGTAGATCGCCGAAACTGACTCGATTCTCATGCTCACGATCTGCAGGGGACATCGGCGGCTTTCATCGGCGGAGGGGGGAGCACGTCTAAGAATGACAAGATCAACGTGTGTTTGGATCTTATGACTGGTTGCATGAGAGCGTGATCTGACGAGGTCCTGTTACTACCCCACCATTGCAGGACAACCTCCTATTCTCGTGCTGCTGCGCGCGCGTCGATTGGTCGTGGTCGACGGTGTGCGATTGCTACAACGGCTCTTACACCTGCCAACAGGACTGCCTCGAACATGCTGTCATGACCAAGAGTGCATACTACCCTGTCGCCACTGCAAGTAGTTTCTTTGGTGGTCTGCTTCGATGGGTGCCCAGACGCTGATCCGCTCCATCCTCACGTGCTCAGGATCTTTTCAACAACATTTCAGCGATCTATCCCCACTCACAAATCTGGTTGACCGGACACTCTCTCGGTGGATCACTGGCCGCGATGCTCTCGAGGACCTATGCCGTCCCTTCGGTCTCGTTCGAGGCGCCGGGGGACTTTTTGCCCGCTCGCCGTCTACACCTGCCAATTCCTCCGTCCAAGTCGGGCCTACGAAACGCCGACGCCACGAAGGAGATCACAACACACGTCTACCATACCGCCGATCCCATCCCGATGGGTGTATGCACCGGTTCACTTTCGACATGCGGTGTCGCCGGTTTCGCCCTCGAATCGCGGTGCCATACGGGCGAAAGCATCGTGTACGACACCGTCGGTCGATTGGGATGGAGTGTCGATATACGCACGCACTCGATCAAACCCGTCATCGAGAAGGTGTTGATTCCCGATTGGGGTGTGACGGATGAACAACGAAAGAAGGAGGAAGAGGAGAGGAAGAGGAAGGAGAGATGCGAGAATAGAGACGGAAATAAGGGGGATAAGGAAGGGAGTGTAGGGGCGAGACGCCAGTCGGTCTGGTCGTGGGGTTGGTGGCCTTTACCTGGTGGAAGTGGGAAGAACCCTGATAAGGATCGGGACGAGTGCGATCAGATCCCACCGGAGGAACCGGATGACGGACAGCATTTTGGTCGGGGTGTTCCTGATGCGACCAGGGAGGACGATGGTGAATGCGTTGATTGCTTCAAGTGGGAATTCAATTGATCGCTGAGGGATATCGGGCTGTTGTTGTTGATGAGGAGGAGGGGGATGGAGGTAACGCGTATCATAGTTAGAATTTGTGTTGTATGTAGTGGATTATTCTTCCTTGTCGTTTGCTCTTGCATGTTCTTTTCTCTTTGCTTGTAATACACTTAGCGCATCCCAAGCAGCTTCCTCTTTGCTTCCGTAACGTCCGGCTGACTGTAATCTATCATCTTGAAATGCATTCGAATGATCCTGGAGGCTTATGCTTCCATCGAGAACAGTGGAGTTTTGGGATCATCTACTTTCTTGCTCTGGACGCCGGAACTCCGACCAACCCCGCACGTTCTCCGAGTCTTAGTGCTCCTGAAAGAGCGGGAAGCTCCGCATGGTAGCGCTCACGTTCGTAGCTTACCTCAGATTCAGCAGATCCTCCCATTTTTGCCCGCACACTTCTTCTTTCCTACCTATCCGAGTTTCCGCTCTAAAGAAGAAGAAAACAATCACTTCTCTGAAGTGTGTGTCGCAGAAATGATCTCAAATGAAATCTGATGATGACCACGACTCTGTCCAATGAAAAGGGGCGAGAACAGAGTAGTAGGATTCCAAAGGCGCCGACCTGATGATGACCACGACTCAGTTCCATGAACAGGGACGAGAACACTCGTTCACCTCATGTTCACCCATCACAATTCCCAAAGTTGGACGTTGGCAATCCTGCCGGAACATCTCACGCGAGTGCGAGTGTTATCGAGGCCGCCAGTTATCGTTTGAACTTCCATCTATGCCCCGAGGCCAAGATTATACCTGTGAAAATCAAGCTCAGCTTCGAATTCCATGGCTCTAGGCTGGGTGAGGTGCAGTTCCGTCTTACTCCGATCGACAACGCCGAGAAGTGTCCTCAACCAGGCCTGAACAGGGCGTTCAAATCGCCGTCGTCAGGTCTTAGGGTCACTCTCGATTTGGGACGAAGACTCCACTCGCGGAGATCCCGATTTCCAACCAGCGGCATTGATTCTGCGACAGACGCCGTTTTCGAGTTCAGGCTTGGACAGATAAGATCTGTAATACTGCCCTGGCTGCTAAGGGAAATGCTTTCATTGCGCTCGTAACTCTGTACCTCGATGACCCGACAGGGATCGAAACATTCGCGAGTTGGAGAATGCGCGCCTGAAGATAGAACAAGAAGTGGCATCGGGGTTACAAGCATACCAAGAAGCGCGAAAAAGAAGCAACAGGAATTGCGCAAACGTCTGACGCCGTGAAGGTGCCGAGTGCCCAGCGGCGATGGGCGAGGAAGCGGCAAGGACGAGTGAAGCGGCAGCGGCGGGAGGTGACACACGGCGACTGCGCAACTTGGCGAGTTTTAATCTGATGCCGTCAGAACCGGCGAAACCCTCGCGGGTATGCCCGTTCCCTTCTTCACGTTCAAGAACAATGATACCGAGAGCTGAGAATCGTCGACCTTCCTCGCGGTCATCTGAGCGGGTTGGAAGTGAGTCCATGGAGTCCGAGCGTGGCCGTGTTCTTCTGCTCCTCGGCGAACTTGCTGAGGCGCTGGATGACGACGGCGAGCTTGGGGAGAATGATGTCGCATGCGTCGCGGAGGAAGATGAGGTCCGCGTTGTCGGTGACGTAGCACGACGTTGCGCCGAGATGGATGATGGGGGCCGCGGTCGGGCAGTGGAGACCAAAGACATGGACGTGGGCCATGACGTCGTGGCGGCGCTTCTTCTCCTCCACGGCGGCTTCTCGCATCTGAGCCGCATCAAATTCGGGTAGGAAATGTTTTCATGCTCATTACATCACGAACATCCACGCAAAAACCAATTACCCGGCTGCCTCCTATCTTTCAACCCCCTAACGGCGCATTTGCCCGAGTTGGGGATAAATGCCTCACTAGCGGGCAGTTCCCACTTCGCAGCGACTATGACCTGACCCTTTTTGTTCCCTTGCTTTTGCCCAAAGACATTCGAATCGTTCAATGTTTGGTACAAACTTGCCCGAATGGGCGAGGACTTTCATCAAATTCTGGTCAGATTGGTCCTCGGCTGGAGGCCCTGCTGTGAGTGCGGTGTTTGAGGCTGGACGTCTCGTGAGGTAGACTGATCCTTGACTAGAGTACAGAACTTGTTCCAGCGCACTCCCACTGCCCCGACGGGTGCCGAGTCGACGAGCTTATCCATGGAGTTCGAGCAAGGTGCGGACGCTGCGTCGAGCTACTGGAAGCTCATGTTCACGTTCCGACGTTTCGGACTGGGGAGTGAATGGCTGGAAAGAAAGTCGGTGAATCTCGACAATGAACAATTCAAGATGCTTCAAGACGCGATTTCAGCGATCGGAGCGAGACACGAGACCGCCGTCAAATAAGTGGAAGCCAGGAGTGCGAGGACGGAACTGTAACGGCGGGCGGGGGTTTGGAATAGGTGGTGGAGAGTGTAAGGCCCGTGCGCCTGGGCCTTAGGAGGGGGCGCGCGCCTGGGCATTCTTATGGTCTCTCAGCGACTAACGTATAGTGTCCAGGTGAGCCCAAGTGGATCAGGAGGCATTGTTGTAGCAGCGACTAACGTAGATTGTCCAGGCAGACATACTTTGGTCCTGTGATCCTGTTGGAATGGGTTGGTGCAACAGAAGACGATCTCGTCTGTGAGCACAGTGGGAGCCAACTGGGTTGAGGCGGTGATCGCGAGTGAGAGCGAGGCCAGGGATTCTTGGGCTCAGTATTCATTAGAAAGTGTCCAATTGGGTATTGCTTAGACGTTGTTAGGCTCCGAGCGCAGAAGCGGCTTAGTTTCTCCCCATCCGCTTCTCAATGTGCTTTCGCTGATCAGGGAGTCGATTTCCTCAACGTCTCTAAGAACTCTATAGATCCTATCGTCGTCGCTCCGGTGTACACTCCTACGGGGTGTATCACAGGAACGAGCTTCAGACTCGGCGGAAGCGACTTCAGCTGGCGATCGCACCAACGCGGTTCTCGGAAGCTTTCAAGGTAAATGTCGCTTTTTCCTTGCTGTTTAGACTGGGGAGCGCCCTGACCTCATATCCGATTCTGGCATGCAGTCCTTCGGTCGAGCCCGCATCCGTTCGATGTCTGTTTCAAGTTCAAAGACGACGATACCGAAGTATGGGAATCCTCCAGTTTCCTTGCAGCCAAGTCCAACTACTTCAAGACCCTTTTTGATTCCGGGCTCGCTGAGAAAGCCTTGAAGACGGTAGGCGACGACCAGTTGTGCCAACAAAGGAAGCATCTCGTCGAAGTCATCAAATATTCGTCGAGCGTGTACCAAGCTGTCTTCACTTGGCTTCGAACCGGTCTCGTCAAGTTTGCGCCTCTCGGTGACACGCAGAAGGGACCTGAACCCGACTCACAGGTTCTTGGAGAGATCGAGTGCGACGTGCCCGCTCTGTCGATCTATAGGCTAGGTCACCACCTGCAACTGTCGGAACTCGTGGAGCTCACATTGGCCTGGTTCAACGACAACCTGACGCCGGAGAATGTCATCTTTGAGCTCTCGAGGGATTGGACTGGCGGGCCGACGGAGATGAAGGAGAAGATTTTGGCGTTCGCGATTGCAAATTGGGCGGATGTCAAGAGATCGACGCACACGACCTCAGTGTTGAAGACGGTTCTTGAACAAGGACAGCAAAGTGTTGCGCTCATCGAGCTCATGGTCAGGCTGGCTTTGAAGCTCAAGTAGCAGGAAGTCGGATTGAAGTAGTGTTGAAATTGAGGCATTCGATGTAGCAACATCAAATTATGCTCACGGGTCCAGATGTCAATCCAACTCCTCCACTTCCTGGCTTTCAACGTGTTTTCCCGGAACCCCCGACCACATCCAAGCTGCCCCAAGTTCCAAGTAGCGGGTTGAAGCTCACATGAGTCGTCGCAGCTCCGGTGATTTTGCACATCCTCCCGTCCTGGCTAGACGCTTCTTCTTCCCTCTCCATCCAGTTCAAATCAGGTAAAGAGGACGCTATACCCTCTTCTGGTGTGTGAGTGCGAGATGAGTAGTACGGCGTGGGATGAGAGTGGCTTGCTTACATTTCAGCCTGCTGACTCCACCAGGACTCCTGCGCGATGACCGCAAGGAGACGGCGGACTCTTCGATCTCACACAAGATTATCCCGCTTCCTCGAGTCCCCCACTGGCAGTCTTCGGTTGAGCGGATGCAGATAATCGACTCACCGCGTTCGAATCAACGATGAGCGGTCCCAAGTTCAACTTCTCCCAAGTGTACCCGGCGATCTTCACCTGGCTTCGCAGTGGCAGAATAGCTCTCGACGAAGGGTGCAATCCGAGTTAATTGATTATGAGAGACGCTATATGCCCGACCATGCGGACTCCTAGTAGGTTCCTCAGGGTTTTCGTTGAAACCCACTATGAAAGTCGAACAATTTACAAGTCGACTGTACATATTGTGGAAAAGCGAATCATATTTCCAAAGACAATGGAATGTGGGTTTCATCGCATACTCGTGGCGATCTACTACCTGCCACAGTGCCGCTCCGCTTTATTCCGCAAGTCCGTCCGCGCAAGTCTCCGCAACCGCATGACCGCACGCGCCGAGTCCGAGAGCTCGCCGCTCGTCTCTGCTGCCCCCACTTGCACTTCTCACGCACATTTCACCATGTCTGACCCCGCACTCGATACGTACCAGACTCCGTAAGTGTCGTACCGAGCTTGGCATCTGTTCAGCCTATCACTGATCGAGTTTCTTGCCGCATTGACCCTCCTGTTCGCCGACTGACTCCTCGATGGTTCGCCTTGAACGAGCAGTCTCTCGAGCCGATATGCCTCCAAGGAGATGGCCGAGCTGTTCTCAGCTTCCGTGAGTGCAAGTGCAAAACGTACAGCGGTACGGAGTAAAGCGTTCCCCACTGACACATGTTATCTCCGCACGCCGTCCGTCTCGCCTTCGCAAAGACTCGCTTCGGAACCTGGCGCAAGTTGTGGCTCACTCTCGCCACAGCGGAGAAGCAGCTCGGGCTCAACATCCCCGACAAGGCTATTGAGGAGATGAAGGCACACTTGGTACGGACAACTCCAGCCAAAAGCTAGCTCAGCACGGGATAGATTGGTCCCGAAGCTGAGACCAGCTCCGGCCTGAAGGGAGAGGCCGACCGATCCAGGCGAGGGGAACTATGGCTGATTCTTTGTATACTTGCCACCACCAGGAGCTCGATGCGGCTCAGATGCGAGAAGCCGCCGTGGAGGAGAAGAAGCGCCGCCACGACGTCATGGCCCACGTCCATGTCTTTGGTCTCCACTGCCCGACCGCGGCCCCCATCATCCATCTCGGCGCAACGTCGTGCTACGTCACCGACAACGCGGACCTCATCTTCCTCCGCGACGCATGCGACATCATTCTCCCCAAGCTCGCCGTCGTCATCCAGCGCCTCAGCAAGTTCGCCGAGGAGCAGAAGAACACGGCCACGCTCGGATGGACTCACTTCCAACCCGCTCAGTTGACTACCGTCGGCAAGCGAGCCACACTATGGATCCAGGTCGGTTGCACTGCACATTCATTTCTATGGTTCCGAGTCTGTACTTATCACAATGAGTCAAACAGGAACTTCTTTGGGACTTGAGGAACATCCAGCGCGCACGGGACGACATTGGCTTCCGAGGCGTCAAGGGTACCACCGGTACACAAGCTTCTTTCCTCGCCCTCTTCAACGGCGACCACGACAAGGTGAGCTCTTTCGTGTTGATTGAGTGTGCCCTTCTTAGCGATACCGGTGCTCATCTTGCTTCTTCTACTCGTTGCTTAGGTCGAAGAACTGGACGCGCTCGTCACAAAGCTGTCCGGCTTCGGAACCGCATACCCCGTCACAGGCCAAACTTACTCGCGAAAAGTTGACATCGACGTTCTCGCTCCTCTCGCTTCCTTTGGTGCGACCGCACACAAGATCGCGACGGACATCCGTCTGCTCGCCAACCTCAAGGAGGTCGAGGAACCCTTCGAGAAGGACCAGATTGGTTCGTCGGCGATGGCGTACAAGCGCAACCCGATGCGCAGCGAGCGTGTATGCTCGCTCGCCCGTCATTTGATGGTCATCCACCAGAACACGCTCATGACAGCGAGTGTGCAATGGTTCGAGCGGACCCTCGACGACTCGGCCAATCGTCGTGTCACCATCCCCGAGGCTTTCCTCACCGCTGACATCATCCTGACGACTCTCCAAAACGTACGTCAACCTGAAGCAAAGCTGAATGATTCCGCATGAGACTGACTATCGGGTATAATTTTACAGATTTCCGAAGGACTCGTAGTCTACCCCGCCATCGTCGCCCGTCGCGTGCGACAAGAGTTGCCTTTCATGGCGACCGAGAACATCATCATGGCGATCGTCAAGAAGGGCGGCGACCGACAAGAATGCCACGAGCAAATCCGCGTTCTCTCGCACAAAGCCGGAGCCGTCGTCAAGCAACAAGGTGGCGAGAACGACTTGATCGAACGAGTTCGAGCGAACAAATTCTTTGAACCCGTTTGGGATGAGTTGGATACACTTATGGACCCCGCGACGTTCGTTGGAAGGGCACCACAACAGGTCGATCGATTCTTGAAGGATCATGTCGAGCCGGCTTTGGCACCTTTCGCTGAGGCGCTCAAGTCGAGTGTCTCGGCCGAGTTGTCTGTGTAGAACTATTGGGTCGTAAGATCGGAACTTTCATGGGGCCAACATCAATGCTACAGAACGTTTATTAGTCGTCGATCGAAGGCCGGGCTGAAGTTCTTCCGAGAAGATCTGCACCGGGCTATTGAATGAGCTGATTTTACAATACAGTACCAAGCTAACGACACGGGATCAATCCTTCTTCAAAGCGATATGCCTCAACTCGTTTTCGACTAACGTCCCAACTTTCTGCCCCTCCTCGTACTCAACAGGCGGCAGAGATATCTGCGACGTTCGCTGAGCTTCGATCCACTCTGGCTTCAACTTCATCCTACCCGTCAACTCCTTGGGCTTCATCTGATAATCCGACGAAAGATGATGAAAGAACGTCGACGAGATCCTAATCAACCGCCGGTCCGGTGCTGATCTTTTCCTCGTCTCAATTACCTCCAAGGTCCGTTTCGTACATGCCACTTCATGATACCCCGCCAAGATCAATCCCCCCGTAACATGCTCGAGTTGTTTCGCCGCTTGGACGAGCAGATGCCCCGGAGGCAACTTGACTTCGATCCTTTGGCCCGAGTTGCGGGCCCAGATGTGTAGGCCGGGGTACCGACTCCTCCCATGGATGGTCAGAAAGTTGAGATCGGTATGGAATCCAGCAAAGATGGAATCGAGGCGACCGAACCGCGTCAAGTCCGTCGCGGTTGGAGCAAGGAGATGTGGACCGTACGTCGAAGCTCGGAGGAATTCGTCCTGAGGTAGACAAAGACCAACGGCGAGCATCTCCGCGACGCCCGAGACGGCAGATTGGATGATGTTGCCCCATTCCTGCATGGAGGACTCCCAGGTTGTGGCGAAAGCGGCTGGGATGACGTTGGGGATCGTCATGGATCCGAAAGAGGTGCTTTCAGGAGGGGGAGGCACGCCCATCCTCCAGAAAAATCTACACACGATTCATCGTGGTTGGTGGGGACAAGGCAAGCAGATCAGCGGCGCGAAAGTCTTTATTCGATCCGATAGAATCTCATGTTCAGCTTATGACTGACCGACACTTTGGATCCGCCTTGTCGGCTTCCAAATCGAGCGGTCGTTCAGAGGGGTCGAGCGAGGCGATCACGGCCTGACACGAGGCGTCGGAGTGACATTTCGGTTTCTCGGTCGACTCCAAGGTCGCTCCTGCTTGGTAGTGGAATTCGGGTCGAGTATCCTTGAGGAGCTCTTCTTGTGACTGGGCGAACTGGAGATGAGAAAGCGAAGGTCGAGTCAGTCGGATCCTAACGAGCTGAGCGTGTCAGGCAGTCACACGTACGTAGTCCTCCATGACGTCAAGGAACTGCTCGTTCGCATCATCCGACACCCTCGAGTCTTTGACAATCAAAGCACCATATCGAATCAGCGCATCAGCAGTCTGTGGTAACGAGTGGTGAGGTCAGCCACAGCGACAGTGCCGGGAGTCTAATGAGTGAGGCGCGATGCGACGCGTGCGGTGGTGCTTCAACTAGAGGATAACGTACCACATGGGCTTGCTGCAATGCCTCGGCCGATGTGGGATCCTGGCGAAAGATGTCGAGATCGATCAAGGGCAGCATCCTTTCGGTTGCGTGGGGTGGACGACGGAAAATAGGCCAGGTGCTGGTGAGTAATAACTTAATGCTCACTCCGCGCCCGAGGATGTCAAAAAGTGTCGGGCGATCGACCGACGCCTCTCCAGAGTCTTCTTTCGGGCTACCATTGTCGCATATTGACCCAAAGTGGGATTGAGACGAAGCGAGGTACGACTATGTCCTCTTGATTATACGATGCTGATGCTATGCGATATTACTGTTCTCTGAAACTTCACGCTCATGCCATCCGACCTGCCCCCGCCTCTAGAGCTTCTTCATCAGCTTCTCAGCATTCTTGAGCTTCCCACCTGTCCTATCCAATCCCTTATCCAAGTGATCCAATAGCTCTTCCTGCTCCGACAGCTCCTGACTAATCATCTCGCCCAACGCTCGTTGCCTCCTCAGCGCGGCCGTCAACGAGTCGAGCTTGTCGTCTTGCTCGGCGACGTACTGTTGCTGCAATTGCATCAAGCCTGCGTTGTCGAGCGGTCTTGTTTCGGCCGTCTCGACCGGTTGTCCCAACACTCGAGCGGCGGGTTTGGTCGACGATCGGGCACCCAAGAGCGCTCCTCTTTGAGCCGAGACGGGTTCCTCGGGTTTCCCTGTTGATGCTGCACCCACTCGAGGTACAGCCGCAGCGAGCTGGCCCAACGTCTCTGTCTCATCCTGCAATTGTGCAATCAAGTCCCCTCTCCGTTGCAATTCCCCTTGCGGCAGTCCCGTCTTGGCCAATCCTGCAAGCCCTTTGGTCAAAGTACCGAGCCGAGCGACAAGCGACACGAGCCCCCGCTTGCCTTCTTGTGCCGTCGCATGGGCGCTATGATCCCGTTGCAATAGCAAAGCATCCCTCTTTGCGAACGTGGCGCGTAGTTCCCTTGCCAATACGACGAGGGCTTGCTGCTCCGTCATCCAGGTCAAAGGCGTGAAAGTCGATCCATCCTCTTCCGTCATCGAAGGCGCGGCGAGAAAGTCCTTGAACGCTTTAGATGAGGCCCACCGACGATCTTTATCGGCCAGTAATCCCCTCAAGAAGTTTTCTAACCCTTGTCGTCGTTGTAGGAGCTGAGCTTCGGATAGGTTGCTGCCATTGCCCCCGCCTACGCCGACGAAGGAGAAGATCGACGACGCCCCTCTCCGCGATGGCAAAGCAAGGGGTAGTTTATGACCAGCGTTCTCGGTCTGTAGGTCTTGGACGAGTTGCACGAAGGCGTTATAGCGGTGCGAGACAGAGTAGACGCGCGAAGGGGTGGTGACGTCTATGCGATAGACGATGTGCGCCGGGGCGGGAGTCGACCTCAGTGAATGGGAAGGCACAGAGATGGACTGGATCACGGTATTCGGAGTCAGTGATAGAGGCGGCATCTTTGGTCAAGTACTGTGATGTGTGGAAATACGGGCGTCAGTACGAGCCGTTCACTTCAGACGGCGTGATGCGCGGCGAGTGGGTAGCAACGACGTCACGGCAACTACGAGGCGGTGTTGACAGTGCAGCGAAGCGAAACTTACGAGGGAGCTCCTGTGTACAGTACGCAAGCCCTTGTAGGCGTGTTTCCGGCTCCTCAAGCAAATGGCTTGTCGATGAGTATCTCTGAGGATGACGAGCGAAAGCCAGAGGGCGATGGAGTGGGGGGGAGTTGAAGGAGTAAGATCGGACATCGAACGGCCGCGCCTCCATGCCGTGCCTTCTCCGAACGAGACAGTCCAGGAAACGCAAATCAGCGCCGACTGATTGACCTAGAGAAGTAGGTAAACTCTGAAATTGGCACGCTAATTTTAGAAACACAATATTTTGTACGATTCTTTGTGCCATGGTTCGCGGATCAATCCGGGCGAAGCTCAACTCGGTCACACCTGCACGTGACCGAAATGATGAACCAGCCCTCTGTCCGAGGCGGGCAGCTCGGTGAGCTCGCGGCCGGCTTGCAAGCAAACCATGTAGTACGAGTACAAGCTGAGGCAGTTGGTAAGGGAAGCATATGCCTCAGTCTTAGGTCTAGATCCAGCAGTGCCGCTCCCGAGTCTCAACGCTGCCCTGTGGCACGAACAAGCTTCATTCTTCATAATCGTGGCACTGCCGGCGAGTTGTCGGCGGTGAAGCTGGTGAAGACTGGACCGATTTGGGCCAGGCTATTGGCGGGCGCATCGTGGTATCGCCACGGGGAGCCACGGCGCACTGCCCGACTTGCAAGGATGGGTTCCCACTCGACCTCTCCTCTGCTTTCTCCCTTTTGGTCCTTACGATCCCACCACATCACAAGCAGACACTCCCTTTAGTATGTTCTCGAAACTCAGACGCAAGCTTGACAAGGATTCCGGCTCGGACCCCGTCGAACGAAGCACCAATCGAGGCTCGGAGTCCGAGCCCCCGCCCCTCTACGGCGCACATGAAGGAGCTTCATCGTCGCAGCAGCAGCAGCAGCAGCAACAGCAGCAGCAACAACCTCCACAAGGCTACGCCGACATCAAAAGCAACCAGCCCGATTATCAACAGTCTCAACAGCACTATAACAATAACGCTCTACCCCAGTGTGAGTCACCCGAGTCGTGCAAGTCGCTCCTTCGAGGTGTGAGCCGGCGGTGTCCGTATCCGGTTCCCCACATGCGGCCGGATCCCGGTTCGGGGTCGTAGGTCTCACGCTCGTACTGATCCCGAGCCTCAACCATGATTGGTTCTCGCTGCGGCAGCCTTCGGTCAAGAAGGTGCTCCACTAGAGTACCACATCTACAGGGCCCCGGGCAAGTTTCGTGATGAGATCGTGACAGGTAAGTTGTCGCACGCCGATCAGAGCCACTCTCCCATTTTAGTAGATTCCAAGCACGAATACCTGACACTGGAACCGACCATTCCTCTTCGGCTTCGATTGGGCCTGACAGGACCCGACAAGAACATTATCTAGTGAGCTTCTCTAAAGAACTAATTGACGCTTTCCAACATGCTCCTGATTTGTTCCCGCTGCTTTGTCTTGAAGTTACTACATCGATTACAGTATCCGCTTTTCCGGCTCTCAAACCGTGATCACCAAAGGAGGGCAAGATGGTGAGCAAATTTCACTCTTTCCTCCTCGAAATTCAAGCCCTCCGGAAACTCAAGCCATAACATGTTTCAGGGCCACTCGTTTGCACTTCTAGTCAAGGATGGTCAACAACAAAGAATATAACTATGGCGTAAGTCCCCCATGTCCTGCGGCGGTGGACGGACCCCGAGGACTCTGACTGATCCATCCCGTCACTGTCCTCCATCTTAGCAATGGATGGACGACGCAACTCTTTCGTACCAATGCGCTCACTTTTTCGCACGAGTACCGTGGCTTTGATGGCCAATCATTCTTCAAATGGGTCGTCAACCAATTCACTAAAGATTTCACCGTTCGTCCTGCTGAGCCAGTCTACTCCTTCCTTCACGAAAGCTACCAAACTAACTCGGACCTCTCGGGAAAAAAGCTCACTACAAAAGCATCCGATGGCTCCAAAATCTTCGTGGCGAAGTGGGAGAATAATTACTTCTCCTTTACGAAAGAGGGCAAATTGTTCATCAGTCCGGTGCGCACCGCATTCGTCTTAATATATTCTGCGGCAAGGCGCAGGTCAACAATAGCTGATGATCTTAACATACGGATTCTCCTGCACTACATAGGCCTACGCAAATGAGGTCGAACTGATCGTAATAACGGGGACCGCAGTCTCGGGTAAGTCAAAGGTGTGAATCGGTTCCCGGCGGCCGCTCATACGCTGAGGCTCAAAGTACTGACATTGTGACTGTCAGAGTGGCTTCGCGAGCACAATAAGTGAACGGAAATCAAGTCGCGATATGAGCGGTGTATTGTTATGTATCAATGCCGGCGTCATCCGATCTGTAGCGTGAGCCTTAATTACTTAATTCTTGAAGACATACGACGCACCAAGCGTATACCCATGAGAACTATCCGAGATGACAGATCTTCACCGAACGACGTGAGAGTATATGGATACAGGTCAAAACCTCATGGGAATGCAGGGACCCTTTACTAAGGACGCGTCGGCAATTCACCACAAGTCTCGATCTCTCGATGAACTCCGCTTTCGCTTCCGACGCCGCTTCCGAGAGGACGCTAGCGGCTTCAACAAGTTGCGTGGAAGTCGAATCCAGGTACTACCTGCCATATCGCGGGTGTCATCAAGCTATCCAGTGACACAGTACTCTGCTTCCTCTCTCTTTCCATCTGCACGCTCCAAAGTGGACACACTTTCCTCTTAAGCTGATGCCCAGAGATTACATGGAATCAGACATATGGAGAGTTTGGTTTGAGCATGCCGGTTCTAGATGCGAGGTAGCAGTGCGGCTCTCAAGGCAAGCAGGCTCTTATTGAGATGCCATGTAGCACATCCGGTAGCGGGCAGGAAACTGATCACTGCAAATTCTTACCTCGGAGCGGGATGGATGTGTTTGATGCGGGACAAGTTTTGTGATTACATCGATCGAGGCGAAGATTTCGCACTTGGTAGTGTGGGGAGTGAAAAGGAAAATCTGAGAGGCGGATTCAGCTCTCTCTCAACTTGGATCGAACAGCTTGCATTGAGGGAAGCACGCACTCTAGGACCTGAAGCTCCCATCGCGGCTCCTAAACACACGACCTGGTCACCCCTTTGAGCCCAGGAACAGAACGAGTTGTCTCATTACTGCGATCTACCAGGAAGGGTGAGAATACCGTGGCCACCCGACCATCGCACACTCATCGTGGTTCAGTCGCGAACATGAGCCCGTCTCAGATGGTAGACTTGACGGTAGTCAAGCACGCTTCGACTGCCATTCACGTGTTTCACTGCATACCGTGACGATCCGAGTCCACGCTGGCCCGGCGCGGCAAGCACTGCAGCGCGCAAAGACGCGAGAAAGCGCTCCGAGCGCCCCGAGCGAGAGCGCCAGAGCTCAGAGCCTGCCACTGCCTGCCAGAGCGTGGCCACGTGTAGTCCGTCGACCCGACAGGTGCGCCTCACGCTGGTCAGCCCGACTCCGCCTTCTCACCGCGAATCGCACTCGCGCCTACACGTCTCCGATCGATCCTCATGGCCGACAAGTCGTCTTCAGGTGGTAGTGGTGCGTCGGCGTCCGGGTCGAACCTCGCGTTCACGCTGGTGGCCGACGACCATGATTCGTTGGCGACGACTCAGGACCTGCGCGCGGCGTTGGAGAAGGGCACCACCGAACTCAAGCTCGACACGCTCAGGAGGATCATCATCTCGACGTTGAATGGCCAGCCCCATGTACGTGTTCGCAGGATTGAGCCCTGTGCTGCGTGCTGCCTGCGTGCTGCGCCTGGGGGATGACCGGATGACCCGTGCGACGAGGGGAGCCGTCACACCCCGTGCGACGCGGCTGGCGATCAAGCAGCCTACAGGGGCAGTGCTGACCAGTCGATTCTCCACAGCCGAACCTGTTGATGCCCATCATCCAATTCGTGCTCCCGTCCAAGAGCAAGCACATCAAGAAGCTGCTGCAGTCAGTCCGCTGAGCTCCTGACCGTGTCGACGCGCGCCGTCTGGCTTGTACTGCCACCACAGCAGCCGGTCGCGACCGTTCCCAGACCAGACACTGACTCGACACTATCCATCATGCAGCTTTTACTGGGAAATATGCCCCAAGCTCGACGATAATGGCAAACTCAAGCAGGAGATGATCCTGGTCTGGTCAGTCGGCGCAACAGGTCCGCATCGCCAGCCTCGATCTTGTTGCTGACCTTGGCCGGTCCACTTGCGACGCCACAGCAACGCCATTCGGAACGACTTGGTCAGTCCAACTGCGCTCACAGTCGGCGAATCACACACCTCGCACGCCGCGAGCTCCTGCTGACCCTCTTCCCCCGCCACGCAGCAACATCCCAATGAATACATCCGAGGCGCGACCTTGCGCTTCTTGCAAAAGATCCGGGAACCCGAGTTGCTCGAACCCTTGGTCCCGTCATGCCGCACTTGCCTCGTCAGTCCCTCTGGCTGAGCACCGTATTGGAAGATCGTCGCTCACATCTCGACGCGTTCGACCGTCCTGTCCCCCTCAGGAACACCGACACTCGTTCGTGCGCAAGAACGCCGTCATGGCCGTATTTCAGATCTACAAAAACTTTGAATACCTCATCCCCGACGCGCCAGAGCTGATCCAGACCTTCATGGCCGCCGAATCCGACACGACCTCGATTCGCAACGCGTTCATCATGCTCCAGGCGATGGCTCCCCAGCGCGCCGTGGAGTACTTTTTGTCCATCTACGACCAGATTCCGAGTCTCGACGAGATGATGCAACTTTCCGTCATCGAGTTGATCCGCAAGGAGAGCAAGGGATCCAACTCAGAGGGGGCTCTCAAGGTGAGCGAGGCCCGTCTACAGCCAACCTGTGACCGCGACTGACGACCTCGGGACATCGCTATCATCAGGCCCGGTATATCAAGTGCATCTTCGAGCTACTCAACTCGGGATCCCACTCGGTCAAATACGAGGCTGCGACGACCCTCACGACCCTCACACAAAACCCCGCTGCTGTCAAGGGTGAGTCGCCGAAAGTCCATCCAATACAGTCAAGCGTACTGACCAAGACCTGTTCTCTTCAACTACAGCCGCCGGGAGCTGCCTCATTCAGCTGATTCTGCAGGAGTCGTCGAACAACGTCAAAATGATCGTCCTTGCGCGCGTGCAGCAGCTCCACGCCAAGCACGAGCACGTCCTCAACGACCTCGTTATGGACGTCTTGCGGGTCCTCAGTAGCCCCGACATGGACGTCCGACGCAAGGCGCTCGGCCTCGCGATGGACATGATTAGCAGCCGCAACATCGAAGAGGTCGTCGGCTTCCTCAAGAAGGAACTCACGCGAACACTGGACGGCCAGTTCGAGAAGAACGCCGAATACCGCCAGTTGCTGATCCAGACGATCCACACCTGCGCGATCCGGTATTCCGAGGTCGCGTCGAACGTCGTGCACGTGCTGATGGAGTTCCTCGGCGACGCCTCCAACGCCTCGGCCGTCGATGTGATCTCGTTCGTCCGCGAGGTCGTCGAAAAGTTCCCCCACTTGCGCAGTGGGATCGTCGAGCGACTCTTGTCGACGATGGGCGAGATCAAGAGTGGGAAGGTGTTCCGCGGTGCGCTATGGATCGTTGGAGAGTACGGCAGTACGGTCGAGGACTTGAAGGAGACGATGCAGCAGATCCGAAAGGTGCTCGGCGAGGTGCCTATCCTGGCGAGCGAGCAAAGACTGCTCGAGGCCGCCGAATCCGATCTTGCGGCGCAAGAAGCCGTACAGGAAGCGAACGGAGGTGGGAACCAGTTGCCGAAAGCGACAACAACGACGCGTGTGCTTGCCGATGGTACCTACGCGACCGAGACCGCCTACTCGTCGGCGCCTTCAGTCTCTCTCGAAGTCGTCAAGGCGGCCGCCAAACCGCCACTGCGAGCTTTGATTCTCGGTGGTGACTTCTACACCGCTTCTGTCCTGGCCTCGTCCTTGACCAAGATCGTGCTCAAGTTTAAGGATGTCAGTCGTGACGAGCGGGCCGTCAACGAACTGCGCGCCGAGGCGATGCTCATCATGACGTCCATCATCCGAGTCGGTCAATCGCCCTTCTCGTCCGTGCCCATCGACGAGGACGCTCAGGAGCGTATTACGAACTGCTTACAAGCCTTGGCTGAGATTGACTCGCCGCTGTCGAGCGTTGCCAACATGGGACCGATCAAGGAAATCTTTTTGCACGACACTCAGGCTGCTTACACCAAGATGATCGCGCACGAGGAGAAGAAGGCCGCCGAGAAGCGCGCACTCGACTCGAAGGCGAGCGCCATCCAGCCCGACGACGTCATCTCGTTCCGACAGTTCTCAAAGAAGACGAACGGTGCCGAAGCGGACGAGTACGAGCTCGATATGACCAAGGCCACCGGTGCTGCGGACGCATTGAGGGACGACTTCATCTCGAAGCTGAACCGAGTCGTGCAATTGACGGGATTCTCGGACCCTGTCTACGCCGAAGCCTACGTCAACGTCCACCAGTTTGACATCTTCCTCGATGTGCTCATCGTCAACCAAACGAGTGAAACATTGCAAAACCTCTCGGTCGAGTTCGCTACCCTTGGTGACCTCAAGCTGGTCGAACGACCAACGACGCACACGCTCGGCCCTCACTCGTTCCAAAGTATCAAGGCGACGATCAAGGTCTCGTCGACCGAGACGGGCGTTATCTTTGGTAACATCTTTTACGACGGAGCGCAGACGACGGCCGACTCGCATTGCGTCGTTCTCAATGATATTCACATCGACATTCTTGACTACATCAACCCGGCCAGCTGCAATGAGGGTGAGTTTGACGTCCGTGGACACTGCTCCAGGCAACTTTGTGACTAACGTGACTTGTTTGGCTATATCGTCCTCATAGCTCAATTCCGAAGCATGTGGACCGAATTTGAATGGGAAAACCGAGTCGCCGTTGACACCTCGATCAAGGGACTCAACGACTGTCAGTCCACCTCTTGAATCTGAAGACTGCTCGGTTCTAATACGTCCTATTCGCATGCAGACCTCACGCACATCCTGGCAGCGACGAACATGGCCTGCCTGACACCGATGCGAGAAGCCTCGTCCGAATGCGGCTACCTCAGTGCCAATCTCTACGCACGGTCCATCTTTGGCGAAGACGCCTTGGCGAACCTGTCCCTCGAATGCAGCGACGAGGGCGTCATTACCGGTCATGTCAGGATCCGGAGTAAGCAACAGGGTATCGCACTATCCCTTGGGGACAAGATCACGATCTCGCAAAAGAAGACGTAAAAGCAGTGTGGGACGATGTGGTCGATAGGTTTCCTCTTCTTGTGCTTCCCCTCTTCCTTCTTTCTTTCTGATAGGGCTGCTTATGACGTTTTCAGGTCTCCGTTGCCTTGCAATGTGGATTATGCTGCTGGGGAGGGGTTTCTTATTGCCTCTTGCCTTCTTTTGTAATTCACTTCAGACCTCAATCAAGACACTTGCCCAAGGCACGCGACGCATACTGGCACGTAGAGAACACAAACCCGCGAGACAGTTCATCATATAGATCAAAAGGGTTCCCAAACACATCGAGACTCAGGCACTCTCTTCCTCGAACAAGACCAAGACTTTGCCCTCGGGCACGAGTTCACCGACGGTCGCGACGACGCGGGAAACGACGCCGTCTTTAGGGGCTCGGAGAACGTGTTCCTATCGATCGTGATAGTTGAAAGAAGAATCAGTATAGTGAATAGGCCGAAAGATTGGGCGAGCCGGACTGACCGTTTTCATCGCCTCAACGGTGACCAACGGTGCACCCTGTGTGACCTTGTCACCTTCCTTGACGAAGACTTGAACGATCCTTGAAGCTTTAGTGTGAGTGAATTGCGAAACACGATGTCAGGATTAGAAACAGTCTGAAATGAGATGAAAAAGAATCTGGTTTCCCACTCACGCATCGGACTCTTCGCGCTGCCACCCCCTCCCGCCGCCCCAGCCTGTTGTTCCGCCAAAACCTTCATCCAAGTCGGCGGCGGTACATCCAACGAACCGACGAACGCCTCCGAACTATTATTGAACAAATGTAACCTCTCCCCTCCCAGAGGTTGAGGTTGGGAAATCACATCGACGAGGGAAAGACGGTCGTTGAGTAATGTGGAAAGACGGGTTGCGGAATTGTTAAAGTTGGGGATCGAGAGGGAGGGATGAACGGAGGGGAATGAGGTTGAAGTGCCTTGGAAGTCGATGACGGTGATGGGGAAACCACCTGATGCTGATGGGGCACCGATCTCGACCTTTGCTGAACGAGCTGTTTCGGTCGCGGCGTCGGCGGAGGCTGTGAGTTCGATCGTGCGTTTGAAGGAAGAGGTTTGGCCGGGTCGGAAACCGGCTAAAGAGGCCGTGGACCAGGGGGAACCGGTCGAGGAGCTTTCGGAAAGGGCCGCGTCCGAAAGTTCGCGGAGGGCGACGTAAAGACCTGCTTGGGCCAGCGTCGAAGGGGATGCTTCGGTCGAGGGAGCGAATAGGGCGTCAAAATGTTTCTGTGCGCCCGTAAGGGCAGGGTCAGTCACTCGAGATACTCAATCAAGCGGGGTATACTCACAGGAATGAACCCAGTCTCGACATCTCCAGCAATGAACGACTCGTGTTCGGATAATCGCTTTAGGAACTCGATGTTGGTCTGAGGGCCGACGACTTGGTATTCGGCCAAAGCTTTGCGCAGGACGCGCAAGGCCTCTGTTCGATCCGAGCCGTGGACGATCAGTTTGGCGATTAGGGGGTCGTAGAAAACCTATAGGGGGAAGGGAGTAAGCTAGCCATCGTTGTCAATGGATCTGGTGGAGAATTGACTCACGCTGATCTCATCCCCGGTACCAAAGCCGGTTTCCATTCGGACGTTGGAAGATGTGGCAGGAGGCTTGACATGCCTCAACAGGCCCGTATCCGGTAAAAAGTTGTTCCTCGGGTTCTCGGCATAAATACGGCACTCGAACGCATGACCCGTACGCTTGATCTCATTCTGTTTAAGCGGAATCGGGTTCCCCGCCGCGACTTCCAATTGCCACTGCACCAGATCAACGCCCGTAATCGCCTCCGTAACAGGGTGTTCAACCTGGAGCCGCGTGTTCATCTCCATGAAGAAGAATTTGTTGGGGTCTTGGGCGTCCATGATAAATTCGACTGTTCCCGCACCTCGGTACTCGACCGCTTCGGCGGCTTTGCGGGCCATCTCGTACAGGCGTTCGCGCAAGACGGGGTCGAGGCCTGGTGCGGGGGCCTCCTCGATGATCTTTTGGTGACGTCGTTGGACCGAGCAGTCGCGCTCAAAGAGGGAGACGTGGTTGCCATGGGCATCCGAAAAGACTTGCACCTCGACGTCTGTGAACACGGAGGCCACAATAAACATCAGTATGGTGTTTGTCCAAGTCGAGAGGTTTGTGTCACTTACGGCGAGGGGTCGAGAGGTACTTTTCGAGCAAAACAGTATCATCGCCGAAGCTCTTCATCCCTTCTCGCTTCGCACTAGCAAGCTGTTCCTTGAAATCCTCCTGTCGATCAACAATCTTCATACCCTTCCCACCTCCACCTGAAACGGCCTTGATCAAAACGGGGTACCCAATCTTGTCGGCCTCGGCTTGCAAAAAGTCAGGTAGTTGAGAATCGGCCGAAGCTGAAGTCGAAGGGTGCCATCCGGGGACGCAAGGGACGCCGGCCTTGAGCATGATGTCTTTGGATTCGGATTTGGATCCCATCGAGACAATCGCGGAAGAAGGAGGTCCGATGAATACGATGCCGTTCTCGTGCAGGGCTTTGGCAAATCCGGCATTCTCGGAGAGGAAGCCGTAGCCAGGGTGCACGGCCTAGAGAGAAAAAATCGAAATGGGATTCAGCTTGGTGAACACCAAGCCAGGTCACGTGGTAACCCACTTGTGCGCCGCTGATGCGACAAATCTCGAGGATCTTGTCGGTCCTGAGGTAGCTCTCGGCACTCGGGGCCGGTCCGAGCAAGTAGGCCTCGTCGGCCTGGCGAACGCGAAGCAAATCGATTATTGTCAGTAACCGGATGTGTCCCATTTCGAAGTGAAGTTTGTAAAGGATTCCACTGACCATTTTGACGTGCATGCTGTAGCGATCGGCTTCACTGAAGACGGCCACACATTTGATGCCAAGCGCCTGGGCGGTCCTCATGACCCGGCAAGCGATTTCTCCGCTGTAGCACGGAACGATACGGAAGAGATTAATGAGTCGAGCAATTTTCGATTCAAATCACGGGCTGACTTGCCGATTCGCAATGAGGATCTTGTTGAACAGGGGTTTGCCCTTGTCGGCTTCCGCCTCGGAGCGAGTGATGGTGGTGGGGGTCCCGCCGGGCATTTGGGTCGTAGCTGTCCGCAAGTGGGTTGGAGGGCTACAGCGTCAGTAGGGTTCTGCCACAGTCGAAGTTGCAGTGGCGCGGGAGCGTACTGGCATAGTTTCGTTTCAGCCAACGATTCGGTCGAGCCAAGGAGGTGGCTGCGACTGATCCTTTCCGGGACGATGAGGACGGCACGAGCGTGCTGAGTGGGGCAGCCCGTCGTGACGCCGCGCCGACGACGACTCCTGGTGTAGCGACCGAGTTGGACTTGAGCGCCACCGCCGATAGACGGAGACTGTTGTGACTTTGCTTTCCTAACATGTTTGCGGATCAGGGCAGTTTGAACGAGTTGAGGGGGAAGGAAGGGAGCCAGAGTCTGGCAGCTCAGACGGCCGACCTCTGCCGTCTGGCCGCCGCCCGGTTTGCCGTCGCTTGCCGTCTGCCTCGCGCCAACACGCCGAGAGCCCGCGGAAACTCACGGCGGGAGGGCCGGCACGTCCGAGCACTTGCCGTCGGCAGATTCGGCCTTGACGTTTCGGCTCGATCCAGCGCCTGCCGTTCTTACGTGACAAAATATGGTCAAGCCAGCGACGGTGTATGCTGAGGAAACGGTTGAGGTGGTGTTGCCAAATTAATGAAACGGCTAGCCCGACTTGAATTCGCTGTAGACCAGTTGCCCGCCCGGGCGTTCGCCACGAAAACCCTTCGCGACGGTTGCTCTCGGCGTATATCGTATAACGTTGGCTTATTTTTCGAATTTCCTCCTGTTGGTTTGTTGGTTCCATCACTCGATACTCAAATCCTGCCGTTCTCGGCCAGTACGAAATTTTTAACCACAATTACCTGAGCCTGCCATGATCGTCATCAGCGCCGAGGGGCGAAACACGTGAGCGCGTTAACTGGTCGTTGATTGCCCCTGTCGCGAGTCTCAGCTTCGCACCTCCTACCGCACCGGCTCGTACCTACGGCGCGTCGTTCGATCTTGGGTCCAACAGGATCCGAGAAGAACCTTTACCCGTCCAAGTAGCAGACCTCGAGTCGTCATGGCGTCAAGTAGCGGGTCCACAACGCCCACCGCCGCGCGACCCGTCGCGTCAACTTCGACGTCCGCATACGAAATGGCTGAAGCAGGGGCATCGACGACCGTCACGGCGTCTGTATCCCGCCCCGTAAGGGAGGACGACTACCATACCGACGAGGACGAGACGGGGCATGATCACGATGGTACCGGTGCACTACCCTTGCTCGACAACGACGACGACGATGATATCGGTCGTCCAAGCCAAGACGACGACGGACGACCAAGAGGGAAAGAAAAGCGACCTACACGGACACGAAGACCTTCCTCTACTCTCATGTTCGACTTTTCCTCCGCGCACTTGTTATGCTTGGCGACGAGCGACGAATCGACCAAGAGCAGGAACGGCACCGTTTCGGAACCCATCACCGTCATGGCTGGCGTCGCGCTCATCGTGGGGATGCAGATTGGTTCCGGCATTTTCTCGTCACCCGGTGTCGTGGCCAAGGAAACGGGGGCGGTAGGGAGCGCGTTGTTATTGTGGACATTTGCGGGTTTGCTATCGTGGGCCGGCGCACTGAGTTTTGCCGAGCTCGGGACGGCACTGCCGATCAATGGTGGTGCACAGGCGGTCAGTTCAGCTGGAGCGATCCAAAGAAGGTTAGAGGTCGTTTACTCACACGAACAATCTCTCTTCCTTCGACTGCAGTACCTCGACGCCGCTTTCGGACCTCTACCCGCTTACTGCTTCTCCTTCACGGCCGTTACCGCGCTCAAACCGGGGTCGCAAGCTATCATCAGCATCATCTTCGGCGAATACATGTGTCGCATCATATGGCACACTGCTTTTTCAAAGGACCCTACGGTAGCTGCTCGGTTAGTTCGTGATGGGTCTCAGCGTGTATCGTCGGTGCGCAGAATCTGAACTTCCGCTTGGGATCACATTTGTCAGAGGCGTGCCGACAATAGCGATCAAGTTAGTCGGCATCCTCGCTCTCTTCCTCCTGTCGTGTATGCAAGCATGGAGTACAAGAGCGGGAACAAGGGCTCAATTGGTATTGACTGTGTTCAAGGTCCGTCGGAACTAGATCGAGCTCACACGGATAACGCGCTGACACAGCTGGGTGATTTTCAGGTCTTTGCACTCGTGCTCGTCTTCATTGGAGGTCTGGTCGTCTTGGGTTTAGGGAGAGCAGCTTCTTCGTTTTCTTTCGAGGGCTCGTCGGACAAACCGGCTGGCTATGCGCTCGCACTTTTCAGTGCGCTTTGGGTGCGTCTCCGCTGAGAACAGACCTTTGGCGAGAGTCGTGAACTGATGCTTCGCGACTGCAGACTTTCGATGGGTGGGATCAGTGCAACTACGTCGCCAAGGATTGCGCCCCGGGAACACTTCCGTGAGCAATCTTGGTCCACATACAGAGGGAATTTGTTGAAATTTAACCCCTTTTGTGGCCGTTTGTTCACAGTCTCATCATCAACATCAGTCTGGCGCTCGTTGTGCTCCTCTTCATCCTCGCCAACGTCTCCTACTTTCTCGTTCTCCCTTTCACCACCGCGGTCTCCTCCTCCACGATCGGCCTCGACTTTGGACGAGGTCTCGCTGGTCCTATCGGGGGCGTTCTCTTTGCCTTGATCGTCTCCATCTCTTGTATCGGCGCGTTGAACGGCTCGTTGTACACTTCAAGTCGATTGATTGTCTCCGCGGGCGAACAAGGTTTCATCCCCAAGTTGTTTGCGAGATATAACGAGCGCAGGGAAACGCCATTCAATGGGATCATGCTCTCGTCGGGCCTCTCGATCGTTTTCATCATCTTTGGTGATTTCGCTCAGTGAGCACAAAACCCGTCCCTCAATACCACTGCCCTTCATCAACCTGAACGTTGCCCCCCCCCCCCCCCCCCCCACCCTTCTAGCCTTACCTTGTTCTACGGCGTCTGCGCCTGGTTCTTCAACTTTTGGGTCGTCGTCGGGCTTCTCGTCCTGCGCGTTCAAGAACCGACTTTGAAACGACCTTATCGAACGTGGCTCTCGACACCGATCCTGTTCGCTTCGACGAGTTTGTTCCTCATCGTGTTGTCGTGTTTCTCCAAACCTTGGGAATCGCTAGCTGCGTTTAGTGAGTACGGTATGATTGGATCGAGGTTTTTTGGGGGGGGGGAGGAAGGACTGAAATATTTGGGGCGCCTTGGTTCTTGCAGTGTTTTGTTTCGCAGGTACGATCCCTTATTTCATCCAAACGCGACGGGCCAAAACCGAGCGGCGTGCACCGATCGTAGGGTTGGAAATGCGATGATCGAGTGGGATGTTGATCTAATTTGGACTCTATGTTTTCTAAACTTGCGATTTATCATCTTGCACCTTGGAAAGGAGGAGTTGCGTGATCGCGGAGAGGGAGAGAGAGGCCCGTGGAAGAACTTGGAGACAACTCGCTTGAATGACACTCGGACCAATTGACCTTGCGAGCGGAGCGCCAACTTTGAGCTGTTGCAGCGCTCCGACGTGTGCGCTCGTCTGGGTCTCGCCGTGGGTCCCGTAGTGCGTTGGGGTGTTGGCCGTGCAAAATGATCGATTCCTACACCTGTTCCTCCGACGTCGAGGTCCACGTAATATCTCACCCATCCAAGCCCACAACCTGGCACCGCAACGTCGACATCGAGGACGAGGACGACGACGACGACGACGACGACAACGCGTCGCCACGCGTCCCTCTTGCCACGATCGACCACGACTCCACGCCACGACGTCACCCGCGAACTACCTTAGGCGCAGGGGCGTCGCTGTTTCTTCTTTCTTCACCTGCTTCGTCGCCCGTTCAGTTTGGGAGCTGGAGGGCCGCTGGGATGGATAAAGGCAAGGGGAAGGGGAAGGAGGTGGTGCAGATTGACTTGTTGGACGAGTCATCGGATGAGGATCAGGGGCTTGCACAGGGAGCTACAAAGGTGTTGTCGAGTGGATCAAGTAGCGACGATGGAGAAGCTGTCGTCGTTTCTAGACGACCGCTGCAGAGGTGCGTTCACGCAAAAGTCACGTGGAGGCCACCCACACACAGGCGCGACGAGGAACTGACCCAGTTTGTGCTTATATCAGAACCGCACCTCTTCCAGCTCGACCACCCACATCAGACGAGGATGGTGAATTACCTGATCCAGCTACGCTTGGATTCGCACCTTCGAGGAGTACCTATCTTGGACCCACCGTCGGACCCGGTCGAGCGGCTCCGGCCGCTTCCACTTCAAGTGTGGGTTCCAGCTTCATTTTACGGTCCACGCTGGGAATGCATCCAACTGATGCAAAAACTGCCTTGATGATTTTCCACTAACCAAAAAGAAAAAGAAAAAGAAAAAGGCTCGTCTCCCTCCTGTTCCAGACCCATTTCGAGACGCACCACCCCCACCACCCGCACCCGCAACTCGAAGGACCGGTTCAGGATCGGCGATTCTCTCCATGTTGGATCACTTACCGGTCTATCACAAAGCCAATCCGTCGACGACGAAACGGAAACGAGTCGTCATTTACGATAACGACGACCACAATCAAGATGGAAGCGTAACCACGACCGATTCCTCCGAAATTGACGAAACTTGCGCAAGTTTTCGTGGCCCACCTCGCCAATTCATCATGAACAGTGAAGGCGGGCCTGTTGTGGAATTGGATTGGGGGGAAGAGACGAGAGGTTCGGAGAAGGAGATGAGGGAGGAGTTGGCGGGGAAGAAAAAGAGGAAAAAGGAGAGGGGGAGGAGGAAGAGTGAAGAGGGGAAGAGGGAGAGGGCGAGGGCGAAGGAGAGGGAGAACGCGGTGGCGGGAAGTGCGAAACGCAAGGCGAGTGATCTCCGAGCATTCTAACGATGTGATCTCATGTTGTTGAGCGATGTCTCCTGACGTGCCGAGTTCCTGAATGCCTTATACCAGGCTTCGACGCTCTCGCTGAACGAAAGGGAAGCGATCAAAGAAAACAAAGCCGCCGAGAAGGAACGCAAAGCAGTTGAAAAAGCTCGTTTGGCTAAGGAGAAGGCCGCGCTTGTCAAAGCCAACAATTTGAGGGCGGGGGATAAGGCGACAACCGTGATGGAGTTGACGATTCATCTTTCGGGCACCGACTTTGATCAGCTTTCTGATTCAGAGGATGACGAGGAGGAAGACGGAGGAGGAGGAGACAAGAAGAAGAAAAAGGCGAAGAAGGGGAAGAAGAGCGAACAGCCTCAATGGATGAACATTACCAAGCTTCTACAAGCGCGCATGAATCCGCAAGGATGTGCCGTCGCGGCTCCCGAGACGCCGAGGAGGGATATAGGATGTGAAGGCGCGATTCGTTGGACGAGATGGTGCGATCGCAGGTGGAATATGGAGAAAAATATATTTGAGCCGCTGGGGGAAGGGAATGAGCTTGTGGTCGAGGAGGACTCGAGGCTGATTTACATGTGAGTTATTTCCCCTTTCTGATCAAGAAGGAAGGGCAAAGCTCATGTTCGTTGTTCGAATATGTTCCCAGCTCGGCCCTGCAACTCTCTACCCAGATCGCAAACAAGACCCTCCTGCGCAACCTCCAAAAAATTCAAGAGCGAATCGGCGCCCACTCCCAAATCATACTCATGCACTACGGGTTGAACACGTTGTATCGCGAGATGGAGAATGCGAAACAAGCGGCGTATAGGGAGGATACGAGATTGAGGCTGGATAACGTCCCTTTGGCTGGACCGAGTACGCCGCGGAGCGTGGGGATTGGGGAGAAGCAGCCTGAAAAGGAGGTGATTCAGATGGAGTTGTTGAGGTGAGCTTTCCTGATTGATGGAGAAATATGCGAAGATGGTTTCACTGAGTCTTGTCTTGGCATGCGGGGGACAGGGTTCAATCCCAGAGTCGGTGCTTTATGATTGCCGTCAACTCGGTCGAAGAAGCCATCGATTGGATCGAGCAGTTGACGTACGACGTCAGTCAGAAACCTTATCAGTCCGTCGTTTCTCGTATATTCCTAAAACCACGGGAAGAAAAGCCTGACGTGTTTCGCCACTAACTTTTACAGACGCCAGAAGAACATGCACATTGCCGCTTTGGGGACAGGGGAAGAGAAATTCGCGTCGGGTTCGAATTTGCAGGACACGTACGTCAAGATGTTGGCGACGTTGAAGAGTGTCACGGAGCCGTGAGTTCGGGGAAGCGAGAAGCGGCGAGGATTTCAAAGTACTGAAAATGACGATCCTCGATTCAGTGTCGCTAAGGGAATCGTAGGGCATTATCCGACGATTAAGGATCTCTACGACGGGTGGGCCAAGTTGCCGTCGGGGGAGAGGAAGAATATGCTCGTTGGGATCGGGGTTCGTTGTTGGGTTTTGCCTACTTGAGCTTCGCATCAAGCTGACCCGATGGATTCCTGAAACAGCGCGGGAGTAACGTTACGGGTGTGGCGACGAACCGAACAATCGGGGCCAAATTGTCGGAAGCGATTTACAAGATCTTCTCCAGCGGTGAGTGGTCCTAGGCTAGGCCAATGTGAATACGCGAAACTGAACATTTGTTGGGCTCGCAGAGGATCCTGGCATGTTTTTATGAACGCGTATTGGGTGGCTTGGTTTCTTCTGTCCCATCTCTTGTGTCGCTTGCCGCTTGTCTCTTGGCATCTATTACCGCTTGCCGCTTGCATCCAACTAGTACCTAGGCTCTGTTTTTGATTATTCTATTCGCACAGAAAATCCGATATACATCCAAAGGGACCTAGATCGCGGCCACGAAAGCCTGAAGGGGACGAAGAGCCCGGCGTCAGCTATGCCAGGCTCGGATAATGGCAGACGGTGAAGGCGCGACTCACGGTCTCGATGTTTTGTACGGCCTGCCTAAACTTGTCGACCTCGTCGGCACAGTCGAGGGGTGTTTGCTTGTTGTTTCTGTGCAGCGGGACCGTAAAGAGTCAGTGCCTCGTTCTCTGGCCTCGATCCCGAATTGGATGAACCCACTTGAGACAGTGCAACAACCCGCTTTCGCTCTGCTCGTACCTGTCCCATTCGTCCTTGGCGACCAAGTCTTTCCCCCCCTTGATCGTCTGACTGGTCTTCTCCAACCTGTCCAAGTCGTCCATCAAACTAGCCGAATGACTGGTCGGGCGCGCTTCGTCCGAACTCGAACTCGATCGTTCCTTTTCGAGGTTCTCCTTCTCCAGAGCGGCTTCGATCTGTTGACGGATCGAGCGTTCTTGGGATCGGAGACGGTCGATCTCGGCTTGGATGCGCGATTGGATGTGTGCGTCGAGGTGTTGTTGGCGTGAGAGCGGCAGGGGCGGATTTGTGGAGGAGGAGGAGGAGGAGGAAGAGGCGGAAGAGGAAGAAGAGGAGAGGTGGTTGATGAGGTTCTCGTCCAGCTGCCAAGAACCCAAAAGGCGGAGTGAGTAGCTGCTCACTCGACTCGCAGCATGACACTGCAGCGCAGACCGGTCAGCGTACCTGCACGTTGGCTTGAGCCCTCGGCGCGAAGAAGGTCTGCTCGGAGCGATCGTCCGAGACGTCCACTTCGGGTGCTCCAGAGTCGGTCCTGCTTTGACCTGCTCCCATCGTGTGGGTCGGTGTGGATGTGGGTGTGCGGAGGAGAAGCGCATGGCGCGCGGGCGAGCGCATTACGCTGCAATTCATAGATTAGCGTTCGCCTGGCTTGGATTTCGCCCGGGCTGGATTTACTAATCCGCCTAGCCACGCGTGTGCTTCGCGCTCGCTTTGGAACAGGCTGGAACGGACCCCCTTTACCCTTTGCCCTTCCCCCTGTGCCCTTCCCCCTGTGCCCTTTGCTGCGCTCCCTCTCTGCTGCCGCTCTCACTTGCACCCCCACCGCCATGACGTCCCTCCACCATCTCTTGAAGAGCTTGACCCTCTCGACACCCACACCGCGTCTGATCGGTTCGTGCTCTTCGCCCTTGTCGTCTTCTTGGGCACGAACGTATGCGACCGCGTCGACCTCGCACTTGGGCAATCTGTCCCCCGCGCCGGGCAGTACACACAAGGTCAGTGGCGCCGAATGTGGTCTGGTGTGAGCGTACGTATGCTGACTGAAATCTCACCGCGCTCTCGTTTGCCCCCCCCCACTCTCCTTCTCTCATCTCCACTCGCGTGCATCTCCAACTCTTTGTCCCGCTCCTTCTCCCCTCCGACGAACCCACCAGCGCAAACGAGTCGGCCGAGGCATCGGTTCCGGACGCGGAGGCACTTCGGGTCGAGGCCACAAAGGCCAAGGAGCTCGCTCCGGCAACGGTAAACCCGGTCTCCAATTCGCCGGTGGCCAAACGCCCTTAACGAGGGCTTACCCCAAGCGGGGCTTTACGAATCCGTAAGCCGCACAACACGACAGCTACATCACTTGCGGAGCTCATCTGATGAGAATGTGTCGTGCAGCGAGAGACAGGAATGGACCCCGTTGAACTTGGATCGGTTGCAGCATTGGATTGATCGAGGGTTGATCGACCCTAGTCAACCGATCACGATGAGCGAGTTGAAGAGGTCCAAGTGCGTGCACGGAATCAAACATGGCGTCAAGCTGCTGGGGGACGTGAGTTTTCGTGCTCAGGCTTCGGGCGAAGGAGGAGAACGATCGAGAAGACTCAACTCTTTCTAATACCGAGCTTGCAGGGCGCGGACCAATGGCGTACTCCGAATGTCAACATCGTCGTCTCGAGGGCTTCCCAATCCGCCATCAAGGCGATCGAGAACCTCAACGGTACCCTTGTCGCGCGATACGAAAATCGGTTGACCTTGGTAAGACCCAGACGCTCAATCTCGCCCACCACGGACTAACGGCTCATCCTTCCTTCTGACGCCCACCCACAGCGAGCTCTCCTCAATCCCGACTCCTTCCATAAAAAAGGGCTCCCCTTACCCGGGAAAGCCAATCCTATCAAGAGGAACGACCTCTTGTTCTATTCGGACGCCGAGAAGAATCGTGGCTACTTGGGTTTGATGGCGCAAGCTGAAAGGGAGGCGACGAAGGAGACGAGAGCCGAGGGGAAGGGGAATGAAGAGGTCTGATCTGATCTGATCTTGTAGAAGAGCGAGGCTTGCAATTTGATGATTTGTATTGCTCTTTGTGCGACTAAGCAAGATCGTAAGAATGAACGGCTTCTATTGCAATTTGGAAAACTCATCCGTCGCTTCCAACAAGGCCTTTTCGATCCCTTCCTCGATCGCCGAGTGACCCGCATCGGGAACGACGATGTACTTCGCTTCGGGGAAGGCTTTGTGTAGACTAGTCCAAGAAAAAAAAAATGTTGGAATGCTTAGGAAGTGGGCGAGGGTTGAGCAGAAAGGCACTCACTCCCAAGAAGTCTTCATCGGGCACACGCAGTCGTAGCGACCTTGAACGATGACCGTCGGGATCTGGAGAGGCCGAACGCGTTAGGTCATGGTCGTGACCGTGAAGATGGATCAAAAATATACGTGCGTGACGAATTTTGTCAATGTTCTCCTTCTTGAGCAGTTCGCCCTGAGGAAGGAAACCTTCGTTGACAAAGTAGTGGCTTTCGATTCGGGCTGCGTGCGCACCCGACCCACGATCAGTTCCCCCCTTCTTCAGCACCCAAACCCCTGTCTTCCTGCTCCTCGTACTCACCAAACGCATCCGCAAAACCCGGTGCATCCGCCTTCTTGATGTACTCCGGATCGACCCTCAACCGACTCGTCGACATTTCCCACGTGGACCAAGCCTTACCCGCCTTGGCCCTCTCCTCCTCATCGTCCCCCGTCAATCGTTTATGGTACGCTTTGACCATGTCCCCTCGCTCGGCTTCAGGAATAACGGATACGTATTCGTCCCAGTATTCCGGGAAGAGGAAGGAGGTGCCGGGGCCTTGGTAAAAGAAATCGAGTTCTTCTTTGCGGAGCTGTGAGAGGCCGGGTGGGGTTTGTAAAAAAGGCTTTTTTTTTCGGGAGCTGTTGGGTGCGGTCCGACGTACGGTGAAGATACCTCGAAGAGTGAGGGACTTGACGCTCTTAGGATGAGCCTGGGCGTACGCAAGACTCAACGTCGAACCTGAACGAACGCACCCGAACCTGCCATCAGACCAAGTAAACCCGTCCCGACCCCCGTCCAAAGCCATCCACTCACCCCAACTGCCCCCAAAGACATGCCAACTCTCCCCCACGCCCAAATGTTTTCTAATCGCCTCGATATCCTCAATCAAATGTTGCGTCGTGTTGTCCTTCAAGCAACTGGGGGGTGTCGATTCACCGCACCCTCGTTGGTCGAAGAGTACGATGCGATAGGTGGAGGGGTTGAAACGCGTGGCGTCGCGGTCCGAACAGGCGCCTCCGGGACCGCCGTGAATGTGGCTGGAGGGGAGAGGAGGGAAGAGGTCAGTCGGGTGTATGTTGAGGTGTGAAGGTACGACAGCGGAGAAGAGTGCTTCGGGCCCGAGGCAACCCGCCAAATGGCAACGACGGAACTCACACGACGGGAACACCTTGAGGATTACCATATTGGCGGATCGAGATGGAGTGCGTGTCATCAACGGTGATCATCTCGCTCTTGTAAGCTTGGATAGAAGGGTAGGCAGTCATCGCGGCTGCTGTGTTGGAGAGCGGTCGAAAGGAGGTGGAACTGAAGGCTCTTGGTGTGGAGAAAGAGACGGCTCGGAAACTTCTTTGTTGGATATGGTACGCTGGATGAGTAGACGTCCGAAGGTGATGAAGGAGAGCTCGTCGGACCGGTAGCATACGTGGAAGGCTCGTAGGGGCCTCCTCCCCCCCCCGACCCCCACCCACGCGGTTCGCCCGACGGCTCTGGGAATCGACCCCTCTACCTCGCACGGACCACCTGTCGCCGACCTGCGTTTCCACTCGGCATTTGACGGCTGATCCGTCGGCCAAATTTCGTCAGCCGGGTCAAAGAGCTTGAACTCAAGGACCTCACCTCTCAGGGGTTCCAGCCACGCCAGTATGATAGAAATTTTCTAGGGATTCCAGCCCGCTGTAACGGAGAAAAGTGGTGCGAAACACGTCTGAGCTCGCGAGAGCAGTAGTGGCATGACGTTGAAGGAGCCCAAAGCCGGCGCGAGTTGCCGCTGGCGGAGTCCGTGCGCTCTTTAGCGCCGAGTTCTCACACATCCCACTCCGCCCCGGTAAACTTCGGTCACACGAATCAAAATTCCCCATTGATCAAGCGGGTTTCCATTTAGAGTTTGGGGCATACCTACGATACGTCTCTATCCAAGCTTTTGTTGTTGGACTCTCGGTATCTCGGTCACAAAGGGTGCAGTGTCTACAACAAGTAGAAGTGCCAAGAGAGCCCCCGGTCGAGGCGGATCAGACCGAAACAAGCTTCTCGTAGCGGGTGCTGATAAGCAGCTTGTGAGGTTACATCGATACCGTGACTCCTAGCTTCCACTTTCGTCAAGGCGTCCAGGAACCAGAAAGGAGCGGGGTTTTGAATTGGCACCATGGAGGTGACGGAGAGGAAAAAAAACGATCTTGGGCCACGGCCACGGCCGCGTCAGGAGGTGGTTTCTTACCCCGCATATCATCCAGGCCCTGCCGATTAGAGCCCGTCCAAGGGAGAGCGAGCCGTCGGCCCATCGCCTATAGGGCCAGCGATTGTCTGACCAGATTTCAGCCACTGCTGGAGATTTGCCTCAGTGATGATCCTGATCAGGCCTGCGCCCGCGCCCGCCACGCTGCCGCCAAGGCTGCCCGCTATTTATATCACTGCCTATCGCTGATTTGCCCCTCATTTCCGTTTTCTTCCAGGGCGCGCCTGCACTCGCCCGCAACCAAATCTCGGCTCAGTCGGCTCACGGTCATTTTCCCTCTTCTCCGTCTTCTCTCCCTATCGTCCGGGCCTTTCGGACAACCCACCCCATCCCCCCTCCTTCGTTTTCTTCTCATCCCCGAATTTGTTTTAATCCAAACACCATGTCGTCCAAGGAAGTCGATGCCGAGAAGGCCATCGCCGCTCAAGACATGGAGAAGTCGGAAAAGACCCCCGCCTACACACAGGTCGAGCTTCACGGTCTGTCCGGCGACTCTTCCGATGGAACCGTTCATCGGTACGTTCTCTTATTCATTCCAGCTCGGAGTACAGTCGACTGACCACTGCTTCCCATCATGTCATCTTGCTGTGCACTCTACCAGCGATCTGAAAGCAAGGTGAGATCTGAGACCGACTCGAGCTCCGCCTCGCCCCCACGCCAATCCAGTTTGCGAAAACAGCGTCGGGTCGTCGGGTCGGCGCGCGCCGCCACTGCTGGGTCCCGAATGGCCGAGAGATAAGCCAATCGACGTCTGGCTGACGGGCGGGCGCATGCTGATCCAGTGGGCGGACGGGCTCATTGCTGTGCACGATCACGACGATGTGGTGCTCAGGAGTGATGTATTGACAATCTGTGGCGGGTTTCGTCTCCTTTGCGGTCTGATAGGCACTTGCAGATGATCGCTCTCGGTGGCAGTGAGTCTCGAAATCGCTTTTCGTTCTTAGATCCGGTCTAGTCCTAGCCGCCCACGCACTCGGCTAACGTCGCTTCTCTTCCGCCTTTCGCTTGGACCGCCCGTCTCCTATCGTGATGCTGTTATCGCCTCCGAACGTGTCTCCCCACTCGTAGCCATTGGTACGGGTCTTTTCGTCGGTGCGGGAGGTGCTCTCGCCACCGGTGGACCGTTGGGTATCTGGCTCGGTTATTCCATCATGGGTCTCGTCGTATACTCGATGATGACCGCGCTCGGCGAGATGTGTACGCTCTACCCCGTTTCCGGTGCCTTCACCCATTACGCCGCCCGTTTCGTCGACCCGGCCCTCGGTTTCGCCCTCGGATGGAACTACTGGTACTCGTACGCCATCACACTCCCGACCGAAATCACCGCCGCGGCCTTGGTCATCCAGTTCTGGGAAGGCGGCAGGAATATCAACGTCGCCGTGTGGATCTCGGTCTTTTTGGTCACCATCATGTCGTTCAACTTTTTGGGCGTCCGCGCCTACGGTGAGGCCGAGTTCTGGTTCACGGTCATCAAGATTATCACCATCCTCGGTCTGATCTTGTTGGGCATCATCATTACCGCTGGTGGTGCCGGCAGCCCTGCCATCGGCTTCCGGTGAGTGTGAGCGAGAGAGCCGAACGTCAGCGCCTTGTGCAGTGGACTGACGTTTACTTCCTCCACCATGGCACAGATTCTGGAAGAACCCCGGTCCTTTCCAGCAAGAGAACGGTATCCCTGGTTCGTGGGGCCAGTTCTTGGCCTTCTGGACCGTCTTCGTGCAAGCCGCCTTCTCCTACCTCGGTACCGAGATCGTCGCCTTGACCGCTGGTGAGGCCGAGAACCCGCGCCGCAACATGCCCAAGGCAATCCGACGTGTCTTCTACCGCATCCTCTTCTTCTACGTCATCGGTGTCTTCATCATGGGTTTGATCGTCTCGCCCAACGACTCCGGCCTTTTGCACAACACCGGTACGGCCGCCTCGCCGTGGGTCATTGCCATCCGCAACGCCGGTATCCCAGTCCTCCCTTCGATCGTCAATTCGGTCGTGCTCATCTCAGCCTTCTCGGCCGGTAACTCGGATCTCTATGCCGCTTCGCGTACGCTTTACGGTCTCGCTTGCGACGGCAAGGCCCCCGCGTTCTTCCGCAAGTGCACCAAAAACGGTCTCCCCATCTGGTGCTTGATCGTCACCGCGGCTGTTGGTCTTTTGGCCTACATGAACGTCGGCACTTCGTCCGCGACCGCTTTCGGCTACCTGTCCAATATCTCGTCCATCACCGGTCTGCTCACTTGGGGCACGATCCACCTCAGTTTCCTCCGCTTCTACTACGGGTGCAAGCGCCAGGGCATCGACCGCAGCACGTTCCCTTACGTCGCGCCGTTCCAGCCTTACTCGAGCTACTTCGGCCTCATCTTGGTCACACTCGTCGTCATTTTCAACGGCTACACCATCTTCTTGCACGGCAACTGGAACACGACTAACTTCGTCATCTCGTACATCACCCTCGTTATCTTCGCGGTGTTGTTCGTGTTCTGGAAGTTCTGGCGCCGCACCCACTTCGTCACGCTCGACCTCATGGACTTCCAGACCGGTCGTCGTGAGCTTGACGACATCGCTGAATCCGAGGCCGCCAAGTTCAAGGAGCCCACCACCTTCGGTGGCAAGCTGTGGGACGCCATCTTCTAAGCTCCCCTCATGCTCGCTCCTCGTTTCTCTTTGTCTGGTGTCTCTCCATGTGTGTATGCGTGTGACTCCTTTATATATTTTTTCGCCCTGTCGCTATCTGCTGTTCCATCCTTAGCATCTCATTCAACCTTTTCTTCCTTCTTACTCACGGGTCTGAATAAGCGACTTAATGGAGATCCTCCTTACCCAGGAGAGTGAGACTGTCCAACCTGGAGAGTAGTGCCTGCATGAGCGCGGCATCATTCGTATGCGAGAGAGGGGCTTCAAAGCCACGTGGGTTCAAGTCCACACCAGCTTCAAACTTGCAGATCAATACAATGCATGTAGTCCCTGTAGTCCGCTCGCACCATTCGTTCAGCACTGCCACAACTCCTCGTCTCCCTCCGACTGCGCCGAAGCTGAACCTTCTCATCCTGTCGTCGAGCATGGTGCGACGCTCGACGAAGGTTGCTTCGGCCTATGCTTTTATTGAAGCCTTGCGATAGTGAGGGAAGGAATCGTGGTGATCTGGACGAGTATTAGGAACCGAAGGGGTGTCAGTTGGGAGGGTATGAAGAGGCACGGAGAAAGGGGAAGGAATCTCGGACCGTCACAAGAGGATTTGAAATCGGCGAATATTGCTACCCAAGACGTTTGAGAAATACATCTCGAGAGGCGCGTTAGGATTCGATCGACTTTCCGAACTGAACTTTGTGACACGATCCTTCGAGTCGGCTCTCGGAGGCCTACCGCTTCGATGGACGCGCACAGGGGGTGGGGTGGGTGAATCTCCATCCTCGAGCGTGGGTTCGGTGCACGAGACATCCGGATTTAGCTTAGCGCATGTAGGTTCTTGAATCAGATCTGAGTGACCGATTGAGTGGCCTGTCCGGGAGAGCAGAAAGGTATCGGCGAACACCGAATGGTCAAAGCTCTTTAGATCGTCAGGCAGAGCTTCAGAAGAACCCGGTCGACAGCCTCTCACCGAGCGAGCCTTGCAGCCGTACGGAACTCAACGCGCGATCCTTGATGGTAGTTGAAGGGTTCGCGATGGTCAAATGAACTAAGGCGCATGTCGCCAGGATAATTGAACTAAAGGGGCGCATGACTGGGGACCAATCGCGTAGCGGGAGGTTCTACGCCGAGCTGTCGGCAGAAGAGCGAAGGAAAGGGGAGAATGATATCGGGAAAGCGAACGGGCGGTGGGATCTAGGTCAAGAGACAAGCGGTGACTGTGGAAAGAATGAAAGTGGTTGGACGCAGAGGTGATGAGCAACGTGTCGCGGCGGGGCTAGCGCACTTCCTTGATATCATCAAGGGGAGGAGCGTCGTGCACGTGACACGTAGGTGATGGCAGCACGAACCCCTCCCGAGGTGTTTTGATTCGGGCACTCCTCAAAGAATCTATTTTGGATCAAGTGAATTTTGTAAGCCAGAGCTTACCAGTCCGGTGGGACAGCTTGAGGACCAATGATAGGAGAGGGGTGGAAGTGTCCGCAAACTCAGAACGAAAGGGTCCCCGAATCCCCGATGGCCCCCCGCCAATTCGAGCCCAGCTATACACTGCATACTGTAGTAGGCGCGCAGGCGCCTCGCAGCCTCCTCTTTTATCAGCCCCTATCTTGTTCGCTCTGATGTTGATCGATAGCCAGCAAATCAAACATACACCCCTGCTCTCATAACAACGAGTCGGCGATTCGTCACAGACTCCCGCACCTAGTATTGTGTCAGAAACACCCTTCCAGTTCACTCCAAAGTCGAACCTCGCTGACGCGCCCGCCCATGTCTCACCTGTCGATGAACCGAGGCGACCCCTTTCTGCGGTTGCATCACTCTGACGATGCGCCGCTCAGTCGTGTCATCTTCCACCCGCTGCGGGGGAATATCCTGGTCGTCGGTGAGTCGCTTCACTGGGACAGTCTGTAGCCGCCGATAGGAGAATGTCTGAAATTGCTGATGTGATGGTTCGGGGAGTGAAACAGGTGCGGAAAGTCACGTTGAAGCGCTGTTGATCCAGACCTCCGCAAGCCCATCACAACTCACGGCGCGACGACTTGCAATATGGCCACTCAGCGGTCGCGTCACGGCAATTGATATTGCACCCTGGTCGAGTCCAGACAAGCTCGAGTGAGTCGGGGTCATTACCCTGCCGTGCTGGGCCATTACGCCGGAAATTGATTCGATGAAGGGTCGATCCGCTCCACCGTTCAGGGTCACCGTCGCTACTTTGACCCCTAATCTATTTCGACTTCGATGGAGCGCAGTCGAAGGCTCTCTGGTCACTCCGATGGGGGAGGGGATGGTATCCAGCACGATCCACGAGATCAAGTACGCACGAGCCGGTGGCGCACAAGCGGCGAGAACGGTTGCAAGTGTCGGCAATCAAGGTGCCTTGCTCCTCTGGGACGTCGCCGCCGAGTCGCCAGGTTTGCTCAAGCTCGTAAGTAAGCGTCAAACATAAGATAGATGGTAGCTTAAGCATTGGTTCGATGCGCCCAGCTGACCTTCTGTTGCACTAGATCCCTCACCCCTTCCCTCTCCGGTCTCTTTGCTTCCACCCCACCAATGCGAGCCTCCTCGTGACCGGCGATGCAAAAGGCATGCTCCGACTCATCAATCTCGACGACGCAAGCATCCGCATGTGTCTCTTCGAACCTCGTTCCCTCGCCCGTTCGATCCGAGGTGATCTCGTCTGTCTCGATTGGAACACCGCCGCCGCATCGGCTGGCGTTCCGACGACTCAAATTGGGGCGGTCATTGATGGTCGGTGGGCGCTGTGGGACCTCAGTGAGACTAGTGGGGGTGGTCCGACGGCTTTTGGAAGTGCTTTCTCAGAGCAATTGGCTGGTCGAGCCGTCTTTCGGTGAGCTGATCAACTCCTCGGTGGGAAGGCGAAGGCGATCATCGGGACGACCTCCTAACTCGGCTTCGGACTAACAACGTACGCGTGATTTGCAGGTGGAGTCCCCACGACCCCAAAATCTTTGCCGTGCTTTGTTCTCACCCGTCCGCCACACCTGCTCTGACCTTGCACAACGTGTCGTGTCCCCAAGGTCAGTTTCCAGGGTCTGAACCCGTCAAGAGCAAGAGCGAAGAAGGGAAGATGAACTTAGCCGCGATGCCGCTCTCACAGCTCCTCGACCGGTCAACATCGCCCCTCCACCGCTGCAAGCGATGGACATGTGCTGGAGCCCAACATTGGATATTCTTGCAGTCATCGTCGACCGGGATGTGCTGCTCTACAGCGCGACGGATTGAGAGGGCCGGTCTGGGCCGAACGGTGAGAAGCAAGTAGGCGCGCGTGCACCTAGCCAAGGGAAGAGCATGGCAAGGGAAGTAAAATGAATACAATAGCAAACGCCAATGACAGCGATCCAAAAAAAAGGTAACAACCGAACGAGAGTCTAAAGAGGGAGGGAAAGATCCGCGCTTAACCGCGTCCACGACCCCCTCGGAAACCTCCCGAGCCACGAGATGAAAATCCTCCGCCACCACGTCCGCCAGAAGAGAAGCCACGTCCTCCACCACTGTACGATTGAAAAGTCTTTTTCAATTTTTCGCCGTTTATCGATCTGGTTGAGAGAACTGAAAGGCAAGACTGACCGGCTTCCGCCTCGTGGCGGCCCACCTCGGGGTGCTCCTCGTCCTCCGCCTCTCCCTCCCGGTGCGCCTCGTCCTCGTCCACCTCGAGCACCTCCGGGTGCACCACGTCCTCGACCACCTCGCTTGGCGACTCCGGCAACCTTGGGTTGGGGCAGGAAACGCTCAATAGGCAAGAGCTTGTCGGTACCGATGCAAACTTTGTCGCCGGCGGTGAAGGAAGTAGCCTGGATGCCAGCCGAAGGTTTGATGGTGAAGTAGACCTCGTCTGTGGTAGTGAAGTGATGTTTCGATATGTCAGGGGGTGAAAAGTATGGGACAACGCTTGGCTCAGTTGCGCAGAGCCCAGCACTCGACTCACTGATGGGACCCAAGATCTCGTCCACTTTGCCGATCGCGGCTTTTGTCGGCAAGTAGATGGGAGCGTTGAAGTAAGGGACCTTGGAAGGCATGGTGGAAGAGCACAACATCTCGCCCTCGACGGCGTGTACAAAGGTGCCGATTTCGACCACCTCCGCGGGCGGCCCGTCATTGAAGCCACCCCCAAAGCCACCTCGTCCTCCACCGCGTCCACCACCTCGAGAAAAGCCTCCTCTTCCTCCTGTGATGAGAAGAAAGGTGCGAGACACACGCGCATTAATACCGGCTATAAAGTGGAGGAAGCGAGCCGGAGCTGTTGCGGGTGGTGCGAAAGGGCCAGGCCGGTCGCGGAGAAGCGTCTGCACCAGCAAGGTCATGACAGGGAGCAGAACCGTTCTCCGATTCGTGCTCTTATCCTGAAAACTATTCGTCGGAGCCTTCACGATCCTCGAAGTGCTCCCCCTATCCTCAAGTCGCACTCGGCACGGCCTGGCGCCTGCGCTCACTCGAGCTTTTGCGAAGCGTCGTCCTGTCTGCCGAGGACCCAAGCCCAGCCCGAGCAGCCCAGCAGCTCGCCTCACCTCGATCACCACCTCGACCACCTCGGAATCCACCCCGGTCGCCTGAGCCGCCTCGACTAGATCCACGGAATGACATGATGGCGTAGTTGGGGTTGTTGTAAGCTGTGGGGCGGATGGGCAAGTCGGATCAACGTCCCCCGCGCCGTGCACGAGGGGGGGAGCGAGTCGACAGCATATATTCACCACTTGCCATTACGGACTGGTTTCTTATCCCAATTGAAATCAACATCCTCACCCATTGCGTGGATCTATTTGTGAAGCGTGATCCCTTACATTTGGCTTTTGTGAGGGGTATTCGAATCGCGATGATCGAGCATGGTCGGACACAAGATATTCCTCTGGCCCCTTTTCCCGCCGCGCGTCAGGCCGTCCACGAAGACCGGATCGCCGACTTGACGATCGGCATCATCGACGTTCTCGCCTCGCCTCCTACCTCGCTTCAATTAGGACTGAGGATCTATCTCGCTGTGAACTGAGCTCAGGGGCTACCCCCTTGCAAGATCGTGCGTCATCGAATCAAGAGAAGTTCAGGTTCACCGCTGTCGTACGACGTGGAACGAACGGGCAATGGGGAATGGCCTCCTGTCTCAGGCGCTTCGAGACTACTGCAGTCACGCTGATTCACCTTCGACGGGTGGTGAGAGCTCCCTTTCTGGGGCGGTGAACACCCCAGTTCCAGTTCCAGGTTCTCCTTCTTCTTCCTTTTTCGTGCTTCACTCCACGTACCTCGACCGTTCATATCCATGCGTGAGCACGACCCGACATCGACTCCATCCCCGCAAGCCCCGAGGCAGTTCTTTGATCGCATCCGGCCCAACACTCCCGCGAAGCTCCATCATAGCTCACAGCAACCTTCCCACCCCCGCCACTCGTCCAACTTGTCCTACTTTGAACCTGGAACCTCGGCCCTTCCAAACACATACTCGAGTAAATCAGCCTCCATCCCTCGTGCTTCAGCTCCTGCTCCTGCTGCCGGCGCTAGCCCTCGACCACGGCAGAAACGTGCGTCAGCTGATCAGGGCCGTGACCGCTTGGCCGTAGATCTGGCTATTGCAGCAAGTCTGTCCGAGATTGAGATGCAACGCAAACGTGTGAGTCAGGGGTGCAAGCTCTCGGAGCCCTACTGCTGCAACGTACGCTGACCGGCTGCAGTGCTTGTGTCGCCGACGATCGGATCAGGCCGAGCGAGAAGAGGCTGAGCTTTGTCAAGCGCTTCTCGAATCCGCCGTTCTCGCTCGATCCGCTGCCTACCCACTTTCGACGATTCAAGACTCGTCTTCGACCGAGCAAGCTGTTTTGGCACCATCACCTGTACTTTTGAGTCCGCACGAGCAACGCACCGATGCGGCGACGGGGCAGGCAGGAGACGAGGCCGTCATCCGAAAGCCGACTCCTTCAGAGGAGTGGCTTTCGTACGCTCGACTGAGGAAAGACGTCGCGATCTGGCTCGAAGGCGGACCGCCTGAACAACCTAGTACCAGGACTACCACCCCGAACAAGACGGACGATGACTATGAAAGAGAGATGCTCGAACTTGCGATGCGGATCTCGCTCGAGGAAGTGGCCCAACTTAAACGTGGTCGTCAAGCATTTTCGACCTCCGCTAGTGGGACCTCAGCTGGTATCGTACCATCTTCAGAACCCACTGTTCAACCTCAAGCCAGCTTACACGAGGAGCACACCCAAGCCAACAAGCCGCAGAGAAAGTCCGTCCCGATCTCAATCTTCCTCGAAGACTTGGTACCGCTTCGCCGACCGCGAAGCTCGTCGGAACCGGCTACTCCTTCTCGAGACCTGCACTCTCCGACTTCGGAAAAGCTTAGGGCCTCCCCCATCTTGAATAAATTCACCCCTCCCACCCTAGTCGACAAGGGCAAGCAGGTCGATCGTTCGTATGAGGTGCTGGACGAACAAGCATGGATGGGTGGCGAGCTTGGGCGACCCCACCTGTCCGTCGACAGCCCTCACGATCCGGCGTTCTTCACACCGCCTACCGCTTTGAGTCCGGATCGTTTGACTTCCCAAGCCGGATCTTCCTCAAAACGTATGGATTGCCCTTCGGCCGCACAGATTCGTACCGCCGAAGCTTTGGTACCTCTTCAGCCGACGATATGTGCCGCACCAAGTCTATCGAGCGACTCCGTTTCCATCGAATTCCCCTCACCCGCATCAGAGATCCCATTCGATCCTCTGGAAGCTTTGACGGTGGAAGCTGCTCGGCCTCTCGTGTCAGCCGACGATGCGACGGACGACGCGACCGGCCTCGAGGATCCCCTGTCTCAGTTCAGCGGTCGCCCTTTGTCGTACGTCTCGGAGCAGTCCGAGCCTGAGAGTGAGGACGTTGGAGAACAATCCCCCCTTACTAGCTTGAGGGCTATCGACCCGCTCTCTCCACCAGTCAAACGCCTCGAGCTTGACACTGCTCTTCGAAGCCCTTCCTCGCTTATACCGCCGCGTAAGGGTCGCCTATCCCCACGCAAGACCGTCACGTTCGAGGAGGCACGGTCGAAAAGTTCGACTGCTCAAGCATCTATGGAAGCTCCCGCTACGAAATCAAATCCCAAGCGGCCCACCATCGCCGCCTTGGTGGGGTCGTCGCTAACTGCCTACGCCGCTTTGGCCGCATCGATCGTTTCGCCGCAGCAATTGACCCCGCCTCGCCCAGCCGATCCCGATCCTGGCACGACCCCGACAGGGGCAGTGGAGGACCTCAGTCTTGATGAGGTCAGCTTTGGTTACCTCACCTCCGCTCCGGGCTCACTCGCCGTGGAATCCGTCACCGTCGATGCACCTTTTCACCAGAAATCCAGTGGCACCTTCCCGGAAGAAATCAAGCTGTCGGCCATCACGCCCAATCGGAGAAGCTTCGCGATCGAGACGAGCAGGTGGTCAACTCTACTAAAATTCATGATGTTGTGAGTGATTCTATTGCAAATCTAAGCCGTTCGTCCACTGAGACATGTCACCCTTACATCTTTCAGGCAAGGCGACGTGAAAATATCGACGACCTCGGCCGATCAGATGGCTCATGATCATCCAGTCGAGTGCGGCGTGACCTTGACTTTTTGGACCACGGAATCAGGGCAATTCGTTCTCCGGCTCGTCATCGTGCTCATTTCGATCGACCACTCAATCGTTTTCGGCCAAGCCCACGAACTCAACATCGTCACCCACCTAACCTACAACCCCGACTCGACCCGTTCAACCCCACCCAAATCCAAGACTCGTCAAGTCGCACCAACAAGCTTTTTCCTTCCCGATCCTCAGCTCTTACCCAATCGCATGTCGACATTTTCGATCTCGCTCTTCATGCTTCGTCATCTAGCTCATATCGCACATTCGACCCAACCCGCCAAGGACGCCTCGGCTTCTTACTACGCTTTGCGCAGCCTCGCTGCTGCGATCCAAGCGACCCCAGCACAAGTGACACAGAGTGGCATTCCTACCAGGGGAGGGTCGAACAAGTTTGAGGAAGAAGACCTCCTCAGTCGAATGAGGGATCGTTTACGCAAATTGAAGAAGAGCCCCTGTCCACTCAACTTGCGTAACCTGCCTTGCGCTCAAGCGGCCAAGGGCCCATCACCCGCCGTAGTGGAGGAGTCTACGGAAGAGACCGAGGCAGTCTTTGGTATCGGGTCTACACCTTCAAGAGGGTTGTTCACCATTCAGACACCGACACGATCGTCCTTCGACAGTACCAGGGGTACGAGTCCGACGAGTCGATCTCGTCGGCGTTCATCTGAACGCTCGAGACCTTCGACGCCTATCAGTCGGACACGGACGCAAGAAGGACCTACAGCGCCCCCAAGGAGTTCGGTTGATGGACCTCGCTTAGGGCTGGGTATGGTCATCCGTCCGAGAAGAGTGGATCCAAACGGCGAGATCTCAGACTTGAGCGAGGATGAAGCGAGGTGGTTACCGACGTTAAATAAGCGCGAATATTTCTTCCGCTTCCGGGATTGAGAGGTGGTGGTCTTCATTCTTGACTTCTTTGTTATCTTGTTTCGTATCATCTCACTTACGTAACTGCGCCGGAAGAAACCCAAAAACCTGTACCATACAAAATCCGTGTCTTGTCGCCTCAAAGCTTGGCCGCCGCCGCAGGGAATTCTGCCACAGGCTGTCCCTTCTCGCACACCTCCTTCATCTCCCTCAAAGCCCCGGACAAGTTGTTACGAAATGTCTCCGTGGACGTATGAGGATCGGATCGCTTCGACTCGATACCGAATTTGATGATCTTGCTTCCCGCGAGATCTAATTCGACGACAAAACACGTTCAGTGGTTAGTCACTGATACTTCAAGCAGAGAATTTCGATAATATGAACATGGAACTCACAGTTGATCCCATATCCATTAGGCCACGGGGTCCCAAAGCCCGTCCCATAGAAACTGTCTCCCGCTGACAGCCCACTCGTACTCAAGATCCACGACTGACTTTCGGTGAACAAGGGATCCTCAAACAAAGGGTGCGATTCGCCCTTCCTCAAATTCTGTTGCAGTCCAAGGAAGTGACGATCCAAGCCTTTACCCGTTGATGAATCCCGCGTGTACGCGTTGTGCGCCTTCGTAGCGGCGGTCAAGAGTTCGTACAATATTGTCGGGCTATGTTGTTCTTTTTGGCGCATCGCTTGAACCCAACGAAGACTGTCCTCGCTGAAGGTGCGAATGACGTCCGTCCTTCCATGCAAGAACAACCTCGTCGAAGCTGTCTCATAAGTGCCCACACACCTCCCATGGGTCTTATGGAACGCGAGCTGCAATGCCATCTGACAATACGCATCGGGGGATTGTTTGCCGACCTTCTTGATCCATTCGGTACCGTATTCGTCGTAACACAACATCTTGCCTTCGCTGTCCTCGGCTAGGCCGGAGATGGTCTGGATCGCTCTATCGATGTTCTTCTCTGCTTGGGCGTCGAGGACCCAGTTGAGTTTCTGGACGCCGGTCAAGGAGCCTTTACCTTTTTGGGAGGCTTCGTCGGCCGAGACACCTTCGGCTAAAACGTATTCGGCGATAATGGAAGGGATGAGGGCGTCGCAGGGCGAATGTTCGCCGTTCATGATGGCTCGACCATTGCTCTCAACTGCGACGGTGATGGCCTTGTCCCACCAACGGTTACGACCTTCACCACCTGCGGACGAACCATTGACGATATGGGCATCGAGATCGGGTGTTTGCGAAACGGGTGACGAGGATCGATACGACGGCGATTTGATGGTATGTCCATCGAGAGCGAGAACAAAAAGCGAGTTCTCTATCGCGGTCATCGTCGCTCGGTTCTTGGGATCAAGTTGGAGCAAGTGTTCACGCGAGACGGTCCAGGCGTCTCGGCCGTCACCTGAGCAGGCTCCGACGCTTGGTCCACGAGGCCGTGCCGAGGCATCTTCGACGATGGCCCAGAGTGTCGCTTCGACGGAGGCGAGGTCGACGACTTGGCCATCCGCGGTGGTGACGGGGACGTTGTAAAAGTGATCGTTGACGATGACGGTGATGGCAGCTGAGGGATGGGGGTGAGGGGCGTGGACGAATTTGTCGAGAGGGAGTCCGGGGAGACGAGTAACACCGTAGACCCTGTGTGAGCAGATCAAAAGAAGAGTTGTGGAATAAGATTACTGCTAGTGATTGGCCTCTCAAAGTGTTGGCTAGACGTACCTCGTGTACTGGTGCATGCAGAAAGGCCCGGCCCGTGAAGCATCGGGCGCAATCTCTTCCCTGCCAGATCGAAGCGCCGAAGTCAGTCATCCAAGTTCGAGCAAGTCGCAACACGTCTGCTTCTCACTAACCTATCCAGCTTGTGCTTGAACTGAATCAATCTCTCCACAAGCTTCGCACCTCGTTTGATCTGCCAATTCGAGTATTCGCCCTGGGGAGGTGCCGAAGCTCGGACCTCTTTGGGAATGGTCTGATCGTCGGCCATGAGAATGAACCAGTTGCTGTTGATGGGCAAGGCTGCGCGCCAGCCGTGGTATACGCTGAGCCAGTAGTTGTCGTCGAGCCAGTTGTTGGGTGAGCTTCGATCGACGTCTGTGGGCGAACAGAGAATGGTGAGCTCAGGCTCAGAATAGACCAACCCGGGGTCCCCACACGCCGACACGTCTCACCGCTCGAGCGCGTACTCACCCTTGAGCCTCTCCTGCAACAGCCTGCCCAGCCCGCCCTCCTTGAGGAAGTCGTTTGCCCATTCGTGCCTCTTCTGCAACTGCTTCTGCGCCTCCTCCTCCCCTTGGCCAGCCTCCTGAGCCTGCTGAAGCAGGAACGGCTTGAGGCTCTTGAGGTACCTCTGCGTCGAGGCTTCGAGAGTAGGGATCGGCAGACGGGGGAGTTCTTGTTGGCGCGACAGGGTCGGGGCTTGGTTCGCCCTAAATGCGGAGAGCGCGAACATGCGGCGCTGTGTCCCGATTGGGAGGGCGACGACCGGCGAAGACGACGACTGGGATCGGGACGTGGAGGGGTTCACAGCCGGCGATGAGAAGACGTCGCACAGGGACGACAACGAAGGGGCTACACAGACGCGGGGACGCAACAGTCTGGACGACCAGTGTCGCAACATCGGTGGCGACGAGGGAGCTCAGGAACACAACTCAGAGGGGAAGGAAGCCGAAGCAAGGGCGGGCATTCGAAATACTACGGCCGGCGGGCGGCATGTTCGGGCACGTGAATTATAGCCGCTCGACAAACACCGTCCGAATAGCCGGCGCAGCTCACCCATCGGGTCGGATACATCTCTTTCACATTCACACACCCGCACGCACACACGACACGTTACGTAGCTAAAAAGAGACAAAGCAAGATCATGAAAAAGGCAATGAAAAATCAAGCAAGATGATGGGGAAAAAAGAAACCCGAAAAAGCACCAGTCTAAGACAATAGTCCGCCCGGACGCCGAGGCCGCCCCTTGGACGTCCCCGACTTCGCTCAAGAAAAAATCGACTTGCGGCCACCCGTCAGACCGCGGCCCAGGATCCCAAGCGTCGTTGCGGGCCGAGTAGCACCTAGACCCAGCCCCCCACCACCCTTGATAGGTGATAGGTGACTCGGCAACCCAAGACTATTGACGTCAGCGTTCTGTTACAGTAGACGAGAAAGTAGCTGTTAGCTTCGATACATACTTGCCCGTCCTCACAAGAAAGCCCAACTCACCTCGATCAAATCCCAGGCGAACTTGCCACCTCCCCCAAACAGCGTCCTCTTCTTCTTCTTTTTCGGCGCCGTCGACTCCTCCTCCTCTTCCTCTTCCGCAGCCTGTTCCAACAGTGCCTCTTTCAACCCCATCTTCGCCGTCTTGGCCTTGACGACAACCTCCATCTTCTTAGGCTGCAAAGGAATCGGCTCATCCCTCTTGGGACTCGTCGACGTGTTCCCACTCTTGTCACCCAACATCTTGCGCTTCTTGGATGCAGTAACGCCTTCACGTTCGGACTCGACGTCCGCTGTAGCAGCGGCGATGATGGCTTTGGTCTTTTGAGGCAGAGCGACCGCTCGAGACCTCGATTTTTGGGGCTTGTACACTTCGCAACCTTGGTCGTCGGAAGCTGGCTGCTCATCGACAACGGGGGCTAATTTGGTCGATGTCTTCTTCGCTTTGACGACGGGGGCTGGCACTTCCTCCTCCTCCTCCTCCTCATCGTCGTCTTCGGGTTCGGACGCCACCACGGGGTCAGACGCGACGTGGACTACTGCACGTGGCTTTCGAGCCACATTTGACGGGGCGGATGGTGCAGGGGCTTGGCTCTTCAACGCTGCGCTCCTTTGAGCATCTTTGAGCTCCGCCCGAGTCGACTTGAGCAAAGCCTGAGATAAGCCATTCAAACAGATTCAGCTAATGCTTCAAGAGCCATGGTCCAAGTCGCAACTCACCTTCACCTCCTTGACCTCCACCTCCACCTTCTCCCTCTTTGTCCTCTCCTTCTCCAAACTCTTCCTCACCTCTCCCAACTCCTTGGCATCCTTCGACTCGCTCCTTTTCTCCCCCTTCTCCAACCTCAACGCCTCTGCCTTCAACGCCTTGATCTCCGTCTTCAACTCCGCCATCTCCTCCACATTGTTCTCCAATTCGACCTCCCTTGCTTTTACATCCTTCAACGAGGATTTCAGCGCATTCACTTCCTTTTGTAACGCCTTGTTCTCCTTGGTGAACCCTAATTTAGCGAGGTTGATTTCAGATCGCAGTGCCGAGATGGTCGCTTCGGACCCGTTGACGGTGTTGAGCAACATGGATCGAGAGGCACTCAATGCCGAGATCTTTTTCCTCTGTCGGTGGATCGTTTCCTATGATCGAAGAGTGTCGAGAAATCAGTCGCTGCCTCTCCGAGTCGGGTTGAAAACAGTCGACACAGCCGTACCTGCAACTCGTCCGCATCCACCTTGGCAATCCCCACCTGCATCCTCAACGTCGCAATCGTCGCCTCCAACTGCACCTCATTCACATCCCTCGCCCGATCGGCCGCATCCATCACCCCCAAATCCCACTTCTCCTTGGCCTTCCTATTGTGCAATTCCGATCTCAACTTGGCGCACAAAAATCGATAGGTTTTCTTCTTGCTCTTCTCGAGTTCCAACTCGTAGGAAATACGATCGTGTTCGGTTTTTTGCGAAGTCGAGAGAGAGTCGAGTTCGAGTTGTAGTCGTTGGGCTTCGGCTTGCCATCCTTCGGCATCTTGAGCAAAAGCCGCGGCTTGTTGGGACATCGTCGTCGAAGGATCTTGTCCGTCTGCTTCCACCTTCGTGGTCGCTTGTTGTTCGGCCAACGCCTTCTCGAGCGAAGCGATCCTCGAAGTCGCTTTAAACATCGCCAACTGATGCTGAGCCGTCCGATTCGTGACCGTGGCTTCGAGAGTCGTATTCCTCGCTTTCAAAGCATGCAATTGAGCCGCCACAGGAAGAGCAAGGAGGGAGCCAGTTTCGGACGTGAGGGAGTTGCTGCGACGATGTTTGCGGTCGGGGGAGTGGGATGCGCGGCGGGAGTGAGGGGTCGGGATCTGGGATAGGGGTCGTTTGGGGAGCGAGTTGAGGGAGGAACTGAGACTTGGCAGGCGGAGCGTTGCTGCAGGTGGAATGATGGGTTCCAAGGGTTGAAAGCTCGTATCAGCATCGAAAAATGCTTGTACGAAACAAAGCACCAAGTCTCCTACTGGCCCGACGAACCCATCTGATGATCGACCCCTTCCTCAACCTTCTCCACAATCTCCCCTTCCTCAACCTGCACAGTCGTGTTCTCCTCCTGCATATATGCCATCGTCGGCTCCTCTTCCACTTCAGGGATCGTCGCCTCGAGCAAGGTGTTGATATGCACCGACGACGATAACGACGAGGCGGCAGGCTGCGCTTCTTGAGGCTGTTGTTGCTGCTGTTGTGGTTGAGGTGCGGGGGTGGCGATGGCTTCCAATTCAGCTGAAGTGGCGTACGTTCTTCGGATCATGGTTGGCGGAAGGGTGGACCCTGAGTCAAGTGCGAAACGGAGCGCAGTCCTGTGCCTGCACGCACGGGTCGCACTGGCCCAAGGTTAGGTGATGATCTAATGCCGGGCTCTGGGAGCCTTCACGCGTCCCAGTGGTGCGGCTCCACAGGGGAGGGTCCAAGATCGTGTGTAGAATCCCAGTGTGTTCACCAAAGACGCGGAGTTTGTTGTATGCGGTATCATGCGATAGGGGGTTAGATGCCCGTGCTCACCGTGTTGACGCGGGCTCGAGGCACGTGACTCGCGATGCAGATCGTCGGACTTTGAATCGGATGGTCTGTTGTGTCGCAGTCAAGAGAAATACAAAGGCCGGAGAGAGCGATGGTCACTGGAATAAGTCGGGCTGTGAGTCGCTGTCCGATTCGAGAGCCGTGGGAAGAAGGCAGAGCAGCAACTCGTAGACCGCGTCGCGAAAAGTTGGAGCAAAATCTTGACCTGAAAACGGCCGACGATCCGAAAAGGGTGGGCCGGGTTTGTTTTGATTATAGAAAAAGTTTTTACTTGCAACTTGTTCCTTTCTTTTCTCCTGATGATCGATTGCAGATTCTATCGGAACCGCGCTCACAGGCTGCAGTAGTGGTGACGCGTCGAAGCCCGGTGGACAGGATCGTCCTTCGCACGACGACCGCCACGTTCGAGACCTTGTCAGAGGCCAGATTTAGCACGTCCGCACCCACGCCACGCAACCACCTCGGCAGCATCAACGCGCACACAGAATGGAACCCAGCCCAGCGCTGATCGCGGACGTCACCGAGACGTTGGACCGCCTGTCCTCCCCGACGAGCTCGGTGCGAACGACGGCCGAAGCGCACCTTCACTCTGAGCTCGTGTGCCCCTCCAACACCGCTCAGACGTTCCTTGCCCTGGTGCACATTGCCACTTCTGTCCAAGGTACCTCACCACGCCGCGTCCAAGCACTCATCATCTTCCGGAGGATAGGGCTACAGAGCCCAACCGTGCTCGACCTCGAAGCAAGTCGACAGCGCGACAACCACGATCATGATCAACCCCCGACTCATCCTGCCCTCGTCGGTCCGAGATGGTCCACCCTCCCTCTCAAGACCAAGGCCCACATCGAGAATAGGCTCCTTGGCGTCTTGGCCAAGAGTGATATGAGACCTGATACCGAGCGCAAGGCTCTGTGCGATACGATCGCCGAGATCTACACACTCAACCAGCCAGGTCGGTCAGCAAGTCAGATCTTGCACATCATCAGTCGGTCGTGAATTCATCTCAACTTTCCGCACTTTCAGGACCCTGGCCCCAATTCGCCTCGGTACTCTCACAACTCTTCGTCTCCCCCGCCCCCTCATTGCGAGAATCCTGCTTCCGTCTTTACGCCGAATGCATCGACCTACTCGAACAAGAAACCCCCACCACCGCAAGCCAGGGTTTACTCCGAGGTTTGCAGGATCCGGCGATCCCTACTCGGTTGGCGGCGTTGCAGGCGGCGAGCAAGTTGTTGCAAGTACTTGAACCACCGAGCAAGTTGCAGAACTATGCCGAGCTCATTAGGGGAATGCTCGAAGTCAGTCTTGGCCATGCGCACCACCACTTTTGTTTTCCTAGCACGGGAACCGCTCCTAACCTGATTGTTCTCTTCCCAGATCCTACCGACATTGACCGCCTCAGCGGCAAGCGACGACCGACCCCTCACGACCGCTTTACTCGAGATGATCGAACTCGCCTCGATCCCACGTCTCGCCTCGCGCATATTCAAACCCCACGTTCCCGCTTTAACCCACGTCTGCACCTCCATCATCCAATCCCCCGAAACCTACGACGAGAATCTCCGTGCCTCGGCTCTCGAACTCCTCGTTTCCCTCGCCGAATCCGCACCGACTTTGATTCGAACCGCACGTGATTTCACTCCTACGATCGTGGAGATTTGTCTCGACTTGATGAAGGAGCGTGAGGATGATCCCGAGTGGCTTGGAAAAGAAGTGATCAAAGACGTCGAAGAGGATGATACGATCGCGACGATCGCCGAACAAGGTCTCGATCGATTCGCCCAACGCTTGGGAAAGGACGTCTTCGGTGCTGTTCAAGGGAATGTGGGGGAGCTGCTCAGGAAGGACAAGACGTGGCAAGTCAAGAGTGCCGGTTTGAGTGCTATTGCGGCGATTGCGGAAGGGTGTAGGGTGCAGATGCAAGGTCATTTGGAGCAGATCATCAAGTGAGTTTCCCGGGCAGACTTTCGAAGCACTGCACTGCAGAAGGAACTGATGTGTCATCCAACAGCGCGATCATGGCGTTGGCAGGTGATGGTCATCCTCGAGTCCGCTACGCGAGCATCTACGCACTCGGACAACTGTGCACCGATCTCGAAGACCAAGTCCAAGCTGAATTTGGCCAACAGGTGTTGCGCGTATTTGTCAGCAATATGCTCGGCCAAGAAGCGCGGTGGGTGCTTTCGCGGAGCGCCCCCAACGCGAAAGCGTTCTGCGCTGACGATCGTACTCCCCGAGAGCAGATTACAAGCCTTCGCCGCCGCAGCTTGCGTCAACTTTTTCCGAGCTACAGAGGTCGTCGAGCCGCTGCGACCTTTCTTGCCCGACGTCGTGCGTGGTTTGTTGCATTTGCTTCAAACGGGATCGACGTTCGTTCAAGGCAACGCGCTGGAGGCGTTGACGGTCGTAGCAACCTACATGGAAAAGGACTTTGCTCCCGTAAGTCAATCGTCGGCGGTGATAATCACGACAGTTGCACTCACCGTGATTGCGTACTTTACAACAAAGTACTACCCGGAAATGATGCCCCACCTCCTACGCCTCCTCGAGACCGAAACCTCCCCCGAGATCGAGACTCTACGAGCCCAAGCCCTCGACTGCGCATCCAACATCGCCGCAGCCGTAGAACCTTCCGTCTTCAAACCTGACGCACCTCGTCTGATCAAAGCGATGCAAAACATCTCCAAGTCACTCCCCGAAGACGATCAAGTCACCCGACCTTATCTCCTTACGGCGTTCTGCCATCTCGCCGCTACGGTCGGGGCCGAGGCTTTCGCGCCTTACATCAACGAGACCTTTCCCCAACTATTGAAGCGTGCAGCTCGGGATGCCCAAGTCACCATCGGAGACGTAGGCGAACCTCATCCATCTGAATACAACGAAGAAGGCGAAGATGATTGGGAATCCGTTCTCGTCGATGGCAAAACGGTCTCGATCCGCACCTCCGCAGTGGACGATAAACTCGAAGCCGTGCAAAACCTCATTTCCCTCGTCAGCACCTTAGGCGCGACCTTACCTTTACCCGAACTTCAACAAGTCGTGCAAACGACGTTGCCTTTGCTCAATTTCGTTTGGCATATCGGAATCAGGGAAGCGGCTGCAGCTTTGATCGCGGTCACCGTACAGTCGTTGGCTTTACACCCCTTGAATGCGGAGGAAAGGACCTTCATTTGTTCGAACTGTTCGGACGCGTTGGCACCTCATCTGTGCAGCGATACGGACGCGGAATTCCTCTCGACCGCTTTGTCGTCGATCGCAACGGTGTATACGAGTTTCCCTCGAGGGACGTTGAGGATCGATTCGAGGAACTTGTGCATTCGCGCTATAGAGGGGCAATTCGTCGATTTGGCTCGAAGGGAACAAGAACGACTGTACGAACGAGGAGGGGAGCACGAGGAAGCTGCGGAATACCTCGATGAAGAAGTGCTAGAGATCGAAGAAGGAGAGAAACAGGTGTATTACGGGATCAACGTCGTCGTCAAGGAATTGATGAAGCAACATGACGTTCAGTCTTTGGACGTCGGGGTTTCGACGACGAGTACGACGTTCCCTTTGGCGGTGTTCGAACCGGCTTTGAAGGCCATCGCGACGCCTTCAGGACAGAGGTTGAATGCAGCGCAATTTGGGTTGAGGTTGGTGTGCGACATGTTGGATCAGTTGGGGGAGAGGGCCGTGGAGACTGTTAAGCCGTATTTGAATGCTCTTGCTGCGCGATTGCACGATGAGAGTAAGTTTTCCTCCTCATCCACCACCTAAACTTCCACGCTCACTCGATCTCCTCTGTGCGATATCCTAGACCCAACCATTCGCCGCGTCGCCGCCTACGCCGTCGGCATCGCCGTTGAACGTGCCCCCTCGTCCCTCCAGCCCTGGGCCATCAACCTCGTCGACTCCTTGTTCACCGCGATCGCTGCGATCGACCCATCGGACCTCGAACAAGATCCGGACGTTCTCGCCGCTCGGGATAACGCCGTTAGCGCTTGTGAGTACACGTCGGTGCGCAAGAATACTCGTGAACCGTTTGCTGATTCTGGACCCGCGTTCGTACCACAGTGAGCAAGATCATTCGCCGATCCCCGCCCGCGACGATCGAACCTATCCTTGAACGATGGGTGCTCACTCTCCCGATCCTTGTCGACGAAGATGAGTTCGAGCACGTCTACCCGCTTTTGATTGAGTTGTTGCATACGTAAGTTTCGACCTCCCTTCACATCTTCGGCCATCGTTGTACTAACTCCTTCCCCTCCCCTATCCGGAACAGCAACCACCCCTCCACTACCTCCCCCACCCTCGCAACGCACATCCTCAAAGTCCTCGTCCAAACCCTCCAACAAGAGACCCTACCCCCATCCCTCGAGGAACCCCTCTGCACCGAATTGAAGAACTTTGTCGCCAAGCTTCCTCAGGGTAGTGAAGCGAGGGTGCAAGCTGAATCGATTCCACAGGATGTGAAGGATAAGTTAGGGGCCTGGTAGGCTTACGAAGGTCACTTTTCGCTTTGTTTCGCATTTCTGCAGCATTCGTTCGCTTTCTCTTTGCAACTGTGTTTTCCTCTCTCCTCCAAAGTGTTCGAAAAAATCAACGATGATGCAGAGCGAGAACGTGGGACTGTTGTGATATAACATGGACGACGAGTGCGAGAAGATCTATGGTGAGAAAAGAAGAAGAGGCCAGGGACGCCTACGCCCAAATATTAGGGGCAGGGCGCATCCCACAGCAAAGGTCCGAGGGGTGCAATACGAGCAAGCACATACTACCACAACGATGACAACCAAAGTGACCAAATCACAGCTCGATTCCCGCGGCCTTGCACTTCTCCAACACCTCGGCCTGTTCCCTCTCAAAGTTCGCCTTCGCCTGCGGTTCCGTCTGGAGGTACTCGACGCACTCCGCACAGCGAATGAAGAACGCCTGCGACCTCTTCCCACACCCCAGAAGGGCAAATTCGGGCAAGACGTCCCCAACAGCATCAATCTCGTCGGGGGGTAGACAGTCCTCGCAGAGCGAAACGGGGCACAATTGGCAACGGAAAAGGAGCCCGCCGGCTTCTTGCGTCGAACGGTGACATACGGTGCAGTTGTGTTGGGGGCAAAACCAGCTCATCATCGCGCGAAGATCCGCTTCTGAGTACTGTCAAAGCTCAAACAAGGAAGAGATGGATCAGTACCGATAGCTTGTGTCAACAGTTCAATTTGAGCGGCTCACGTCGGTGCAGGGTCCGTGGCAAGAACGAGGGCAGGATGCGCATTGGTAAACCTCTCCTCCATCCTTGCACACCATGCAGAACTGCCGAACGAGAACTTATGAGAAGTCAGCGCCATCCTTTTATTCACCAACTACGTCGCTAAAGAGCTCTGTGACTCACATCCTCATGATCAAACTTGTTGCGCTGGCGCTTGGTGTTCTGCAACTTCTTGAGGGCCTTGGGGTCGCTGGTGATGGTCTTGACGGCCTCCCACTGCCCATTCGCGATCGTCTCCTTGAGCACCATCTGCCCATCAATTTCGACCGTCCGACTGCCCCTCGATCTCGCCATCGTCTCTTGCCACTCCCTGCGGATCTCGGCGTTGGTGGCCTTGTACATGGACCCTTCAAACTTGCGCGCCTGCACCGCTTCCTTCCCCTGTAACAAGAGACGCTCGGCCTCTTCCTCCTCCTTCTCCAATTGCGCTTTCTGCTCAGACGTGATCGTCTCCCCAATCTCGACCTTGATCCCAACCTCCTTCTTCTCATCACGCGCCTTCCCACGTGCCCTCAACTCCGCGAACGAAAGAGACTTGAACTCCGTGAACGCATCCGTGCCTTCCACCGAACCCCACCGCGCCAACGCCCCTGCCCCGCCTCTCAAAATCTGCGCCAACTCCCCCCTCGTCATCTTCGGTGCCTCATCCTCCGTCTTCTCCACCTCATTGATCGGCCCATCCAATTCCTCGTCCGCGGCCCGATCGGCAGCGTTCCTCATCGATCCCATCACCTTGGCAGAGAGGTACAACTTCTTCCTCAACCTCGTCAACGCCTGTTCCTCCACCGAATCCTGGCACACCAATCGATACACATGAACAGTCTTGGTCTGTCCGATCCGATGCGCTCGAGAGATGGCTTGGATGTCGACTTGCGGGTTCCAGTCTTGGTCGACGAGTACGACCGTGGTCGCGGCGGTCAGGTTGATGCCGAGGCCTCCGGCGCGCGTCGAGACGAGGTAGACTTGGTAAGGCGAGTTTTGCTGTTGGAACAGTTTGATGTCGAGTGCTCGGCGCGGGCGCGAGGTACTTCCATCCAATCGAGCGTCTACATGGAATGAGAAGCGCAGCACATCATCAGCCACCTTACTTCTTCCACGTATTCGGTGCGAAAAACGAAACTCACACTTGAAGTCACGCAATTGCATAAAGTCCTCCAAGATATCGAGCATACGCGTAAAGCCACTAAAGATGAGCACCTTTTCTCCCTTGGGCAAGATATCGGCGAGCAACTTGTCGAGGAGGACAAGTTTGCTCGAAGCGGCGACGAGGTGTTCGGCGACTTCGAACGGCTCGGCTTCGGCGTTGGGCAAGAGGTAAGGGTGGTTGCAACACTTGCGCAATTGCATGAGCCTGGAGGAGGGTCCGCTAACGTCAGTAACAGAGAGGGGTATCGACGTTCCGCTCTTGCGGACTCACAAGTTCATCATCTTCATCCAAGCATTCCCTTCCCCCGCCTTGGAAGCGGCCATGGCCCTCTCAATATTATCCCTCACACCCGCATCCCCTTCATCCTCCCCCGCAAGCTCCTGACCGGCAGCCTTGACCTCAGGCTCCTCTTTTGCAATCGACGCTGCCGCAGAAGGCCTCTTGGCCCATCCTCGTCCTCGTCGAATCGCTTGCCCTTCCCTCAGATCAGTCGCAAAGATCTCATTCAACGTGATCGTATCGGCCCTGGTCAACAACCTCGTGTACCAAAACCTCTGCGCCGGCGAAAGCGGTACATAAAGCGTCATCTCCTCCCTCCTCGGCACGCTCAATTCTTTCCTCACCCCCTCCTTGGTCCGTCGCAGCATGATGAGTTCCAACAACTTTTGCGATTTTTTTAGGAACGATTGGTCGTACAAGCCTTGGGTCAGATTGAACGCCTCCTTGAACGGTTTGAGCGTCGTCGACGTAAACACCTGCGGTGCCAAAAAGTGTAACAACGACCACAACTCGATCAAGTTGTTCTGCAACGGCGTTCCGGAAAGGATGAGGCGCATCTGCGCGCTGATACCGAACAAGGCTTGCGCGGCGTTGGATTCGTGGTTCTTGATCTTGTGCCCTTCGTCGAGGACGCAGACGCCCCAACGACGGTGCTTGAACCAGCCGGCTTCGGCGGTGTAGGCTTCGTAGGTCGTAACGATCAGGTCGGGGTGCAGTGCAGTGGCGTCGTGCTTGAGGCGACCTCGTTCCGACATGGGGCCGTGGAAGCGGAGCGATTTCTGATGGGGTAGTAGTTCGGGAAGATGAGTCTAAAGAGACTCGTAATCATGATATTTGAGAATCGGAGCACTCACAAAGGTCGGAAGCCACCGCGCAATCTCCTGTGGGCATTCGGACATGCGGCCGTGGGGTCAGTATCGCCGCAGCACGTGACCGTAAGATGCCAAGTCCAAGTGGAAGAACTGACCGTCATCCAAGCACCGAGCACGGACAAGGGGCAGACGAGCAAATGAGGACCCTTGACACCATGTGTTTCGTGGAGGTACGCCAACAACGAAAGCGTTTGCAACGTTTTACCCAAACCCATCCTGATCCGAGCAAGAAGACCCCATGGTCAGCTACTCCCAATAAGATGTGGAAATCCTCCAACATCAACCCACTCGTCGGCAAGAATACAATTCTGGCCATTCTCAAACATGTACGCGAGGAAGCTGAGCCCGGTCAACTGGTACGCCTTCATCGTGCCGCCCTTGATGGTCTCGGGTTGGCTCAATTGGCGATAGGGGACGGCCTCGCGGTGTACACTGCCCGGCGGGGATTGTTCGAGCAGGGCGGTGACGTGGTTCTTCTCGGGCAAGAGGGCTAGGTAGACCGAGGCGTGGGCTCGACTGTGTGATCAGGCAAGTTGGCTCAGCGAAAAGAGGTGAACTTGAGGTTCGCCCAGATCGGACTCCTCCGTGCCGACTCACAGGAACTGATCGCTCCTCCTCTCCAACTCGACGCGATCCTCGTTCGTCGCCTGCTCATGCTCGGAAGCCTGTTGCTGCTTGGTCGCCCCAAACTTCAACCTCAACTTTTTGACAATCTTCTGGTGTTGCTCCGCCAATGAATCGCTCCCCATACGTCCAGATTCAAGCGGTAAAGGCGTCGGCCCGGCCGAGGTATCGGCTGTGAGGGGTAGAGAGGACGAGGTGTTGGACGGACTCGAGACGGAGGCTGGAGCCGAAGGCCCGGCGCTGATGGTGCTGCCGACGATCGACGACTCGGAGGGGGAGACCGCTTCGAACGGGCGCTTTACACCGTTGGCAGTGCCATGGCCATTCGGGGAGATTGGTGCCATTCTGGTCGGAGGACAAGTGCTACGATCGACCCGGGGCTCGGAGCGACGACCGAGTGAGCGTCTCGATTCCGTTCGTTTCGAGAATTGTCGAGTGCCTCCCTCGAGGAGATGATCGATCCACCTGAATGAGGAATGCACCCAAGGTTGAGGGTGATTGGAGCACGCAGAGAAGGAGGGTGTAGTCCGGAACGAGTAGGAACGGTTAGTCACAGAGACCGCACTTGACGGCTGCTCGCTGGTTGGGCCAGGTTGGGCCATTCCCGGCCGGCTGCGAAGGACAATCGCGCGCGGGCCGGCGCGGACGGGCGCGCGGTCTGAGCGGCGAGGCATTAGGCTTTCGACGTCCGACTGTCGATCGATCTAGCCGCCCCGCTCTGAGCTCGGTGTGCCCAATCTCTTCAGACAGGCCCGCGGAGAACGCGAAAACTTGTCAAAAAAGTAGAACGTCTTTTTCAAACAAAGAAAAAAAGAAAAAAAAAGAGAGCTATGTTACACAGAAACTATGAACCTAGACAGCAGGAGTCCCCCACATTGTTTTTGTTGGTTTGTCAAACCTCCCCCATGGATGCGTTGACCCGTATTCAGGCGCCGAGTTCTACACCGGATGAAAACACACGGTCGAGATCAGTATATTTCCAGGTTGGTAGCGGGACGAGCTGAACCGCACTCACGCTTCTCCTTTTCTTGCTCCAGTCGGGCGTACAGCAAGCGCACCGCGACTTGGATCCCTACCGGCTGACCCGTGATCGTCACAAGCTGTGGGAACGACGCACACAAGTCCATCGGATACTCAGCCGAATCCAAAAAACTAAAACTTGCCTCCTGGAGAACTGACCCTCTCTGCTGGGGATCCACCCGCGGCGACCGCTCCTCCCGGTTCGTCAATCTTGATCTGGCACTGCGACGCCTGTCGCACCTCGTTGATCTTGGCCCCCCCTTTCCCAATGATCGAGCCTGCAAGTCCACCACCGTCATCGAATACTCATCGTCAGCAACCCATCGTAGACGCGTCGAATACGCCGCGGGGTGGGGGGACTCACCGACCAACTCATTCGGAATAAAGATCTGCTGCGTCTGCGCACCCGGACCGGCCGCACCTCCACCGTACCCACCACCGGGCGGTCCACCATGGCCATGCGGCCCCGGTCCTCCGAGTCCAGGGTACCCTCTCGGCGGTGGCGGTCCCCTACCGTACGCGCCCGGGGGAGGTACCGGCGCTCCGTAAGGGTCGAGAGGCGGCGCGACGCTCGGTCGATACGGCGTGTTGACGAGCACGTTGCCCGCGTGTTCTTGCAGGATCGTTCCAATGTAATAGACGGCGATATGGATCGCGTCGGCGACACCCGAGACCGACAGAACTCGCTGGAGAAAAGAGATAAGATTGGCGAGTCAGATGGCGAGTCAGATGAAGACTCGGAGGAAGGTCATGAGACTCTTGCGCCTGGATAGATTTCCCGACTGACCTCGGTACTGCCTGGTAACATGGCCTCACTCGCTTGTAGTCGGGCGCCGGAAGCCTCCTGGATTTCCTTGATCTTGGCGCCACCCTTGCCGATGACGGATCCCATTCGAGCGTTCGGGATAATGAAACTGGACACGAATGACATTAGCCCGGAGGCCCTACTGCACAATATTCTAGTGATGACTCTCTTACCGAATTGTGACTGCGCGAGATCCAGGTATGGAGGGTGTCTCGAAGGGCTCGTCGTTGATTCGACGCACGATCAAACCAAAGGCCTACTCGCCAAGTTCGGGGGTGATCAGCCATTGAGCCCGATAACGCAAGAAAGTGACCTATTGTGTCCACGCACCTTGGAAACAGCATCCAACGGTCCGGCAATGACCATAATCCTCTCCGGGTTGCCCGGGATGGTCTCGGTGATGGTGATCTTGCTGCCCGATTTGTCGCGGATCTCGTTGACGTTCTTGCCGCCCTTGCCGATGATGATGGACGCGTCCTGGGTGACGATCAGAGCCCTCATCTGAATGAGCGCGGCCGAGACGGCTGCCGCATCCCCCTCTGCAGTGGCAGCGGCAGGCTTGGCCGGAGTCGAAGTCGAAGGCTCCGCCGAGGTAGAGGAAGGGTTTTCGGAATCGACGACCATGGGCTTGAGGCCGTCGTTGCCCTCTCCTTCCTCGACATCATCGTCGCGGGTCAACTCGGTCGGTGCATTGGTGTTGTTGTTGGCCTTTTTGTTGGAGGAGGTCGAGGTCGAGGGGCCACCGTTGTGGTTGGCGTTGCCGTTTTGGGGTTCGGCCGGGTCGTGGCCGTCCTGCGACGAGGAGCGGCTGCGCTTGCGAGCGAGATCGGTTGGGTCCGACATGGATGACGGAGACGGGTCAGGCGAGCGTGATGCGTGTGTGTGTGTGTATAAGCCAAGTCGAAAAAGTCCGGGTCACCCTCGAGCTCGATTAGGCGTACTACAAGGCAGGCAGGCAGGTAGAACGGCGCGTGAATGGTGCGTGAACGTGTTACGGGTTGCGGTGGTGGGTGGGGTGGGGTGGATGGACAAACGAGCGACGAGCAACGAGGGAGATCAACGGGGTAGCAACAAGGAGGGTAGATATGCGAACGTGGGAGAGTGTGAGTGTGAGTGATATGTGAGATATGAGGTGGGGCAAGGGGGACAGGGGAAAGATGATCCCGATGTGCCCAAAGTGGGAGTGGGAGATGGCCGGTGACGAGCTGTCCCAGGACAAAAGGAGCGCAAGCGCACCGTCGTCGTCGACGGCTCAAGCAGGGTGATGCCACTCCATTCCGGGTGGCCTACTCGGGGAGGATGGAAATCAACTTACGGAGGAACGAGTGTGTGTGGTGGTGAGGGTGATGAGCAGCAACAAGCACGAGCACGAGCACGAGAGGAACCCAATCCCAAGAGTGGGCCAGGAACGGGACTGGAACGGGCCACTTTCATTTCGCGTCTGCGCCAAACGCGCGTCGGATTGGCCAGTTTTCGTAATGATCTATTGGACCTATTGACTGGACCTAATTGGCGCTGTTGCAGTTCAGCGCAATTTATACACCCGACGCGCGTCGGCACCAACCGCTCCGCTTCCGCGCTCGACGCGTGTGCTCTCTCACCGCACACCATCGCAACCATGTCGGCATCGGATGAAACTGCCGTCGCAAGTCACCCTCCACCACGGAAGCCTTTGCGCACACCTGAGACTGAGAGCTGACCCTCCCCTGTCCTTCCTTCCCGTGGCCCGTCTTCGCGCGCGTCGCCTTACACCGCACCCACCTTAACCTGCATTATGCACTCGACGCTCCACACGAGCAGCTGCACAAGAGCATCAACGAGGCGTACAAGATCTGGAAGAGGCACACCCCTTTCCTGTTAGTACACACTGCACCTCGCCTTCACCAGACGTGCAGCACACTCGTACTGACGCCCGTCCGACCACAAACAGCTACGACCTCGTGCTCACCCATGCGCTCGACTGGCCTTCCTTGACCTTGCAATGGTTCCCTGACAAGGAGTCGTAAGTCAGACACCGCTCGTCACATGCACTATCGCTACTTGCGACGGGAATCCGCACCAGAGCGAAGAATCGACGCGTCGTAGCCGGTCACGAGCACAAGCTAGGAGCAGCCCCGTTGACATTGGCTATTCGAATCATCGCGCAGACCGGCGGGCAAGGACTACACCTCGCACCGCATCCTCATGGGCACCCACACCTCGGACAATGACAACAACTACGTCCAGATCGCCGAGGTCCACCTACCGAAACCGACTGCCGAACTCGACCTCGACAAGTACGACCAGGAGAAGGGTGGTCAGTCCACATGGTCTGGTCGCTGGACACCAAGCTCGATTGCTCACCCACTGTGCCCCCTTCTTCATCACAGAGGTCGCAGCCCACTCCGCGACCGAACCGCGCATCAAGGTGATCCAATCGATCAACCACACCGGCGAAGTCAACCGCGCGCGCTACATGCCCCAAAAGTGCGATCTCATCGCCACAAAGACCGTCCTCGGCGAGGTCTACGTCTTTGACCGAACAAAGCACCCGTCCCAGCCGACCAACGACGTGTGCAAGCCCGACATCACCCTTCGAGGCCACACCAAGGAAGGGTCAGTTGGGCTTCGTGGGCTGGGTGGGCGCTGGGGGCTCACTCTTGCGCTCGTTCCACGTTTTACAGTTACGGCCTTTCATGGAACCCAATCTCAGGGAAGGCCGGTCACTTGCTCAGTGCTTCCGAAGACCAGACCATCTGCCACTGGTGCGTTCTTCCATGACTGAGCTGCTGTATGATCGGCAGACGCTAACCGGCGCTCGTTTGGTCTTCACCAGGGACGTCAACGGGTACACGAAGGGCGCAGCAACGATGGAACCCCTCACCGTCTACCGAGGCCACACTGCGATCGTCGAGGTGAGTCACACGTCCTCGAGGATTTGTGCTATCGAACAAAGTCACTGACTGAATGCCGTTGATTGTGCTCAGGACGTCGCATGGCACTGCCTCCAAGAAAACATCTTTGCCTCCGTCGGCGATGACCGACAACTTCTCATGTAAGCCTCGGTGGTCCCCATTGTCTTGTTCGACTACTGACCTTTTGAACGCTTCTCACTTCAGGTGGGATACTCGTGGCGTTTCGGGTGTAATGAAGCCGACTGCGCGCGTCGAGGCCCACGAAGCCGAGGTGAACGCTGTCGCTTTTGCGCCCCACAACGAGAACATCCTCATCACCGGTTCAGCCGACAAGGTTAGTCGACTCATTTTTTTGATTACAACCCGCTCGCCAGAAACTGATGGCGTCCATTCTCTTGGAACAGACGATCGCTTTGTGGGATCTGCGAAATCTCAAACTCAAGCTGCACACCTTCGAGTCGCACACGGACGAGGTCCTCCAACTCGCCTGGTCCCCAACGAACGAAACCATCTTCGCCTCCGCCTCCGGCGACCGCCGCGTCAACGTATGGGACGTATCCAAGATTGGTATAGAGCAAACACCCGAAGATCAAGAAGATGGTCCACCGGAGCTGCTGTTCGTTCATGGTGGACATACCGCTCGACCGACGGATTTGGCGTGGTCGCCCAATGAGGATTGGACGTTGGCCACCGCGGCGGAGGATAATGTTTTGCAGGTGTGGAGGCCGAGCGCGACGCTGTATTCGACAGAGGAACAGGACGTTGTGTTGGAGTAAAAGGTAGGGTACGTTCTGGACGAGTGGCGTTTGAAAGGGGTCCGAACAGCAATATCTTGCCTCGGGTAGAGAAATTCAGGTGGTTGGACCCGAGGCAGGTGGGCAGGTAGTTGGGGCAGCGTGTATCACAGAGTCATGAAATGTGAATTTTAGATCCAGTCCGAATCAATGGGGTCCTTTTGGAACAGATTGGTCATTCAGCACGGAAGGTACCAGAATGACCTCGTCCTTGCGATGCATCTTGACCCCGACTACGGATTTGTCACCCGGGCCTATCCGCTGCGATTTGTCAGCCAACGCCGCCCGATGGCGTGTTCGCTCATCGATCATCTGCAGCTGCCGGTAAAACCGACTCGACGTCAGAGGGCCTGCTCCTCTCTTTGCCGGGCTTTGATCACACCTCCCCAATCTCCACCTCCCGCCCGTTTACTTCGTATATAAATATCAACAGTGAGTCTCACCGTCCGTGGTTCGGAGCTCAGTGGATGTGGTATGATCCTGGTGCAATCGTCGAGACGGCCTGCGACGATACACGCCGGGCCTGGTCAGATTTCCCCCTGATCCGACTCGCGCCACCACGCACGAGACAAGGGCTTATCTCAGCTGTGTCGAACGGAGGAGGAGAGGAGATCTGACGACTGTTCAGTACGACACAAACACGAGTATCTCATCCGATCACTGACCACCACAAAACGCAGTGGTTACGGCAATCGAGTCGCACGCCGATTTCAAGAAGATCATCAGCTCGGGCAAGATCGTCGTCATCGACTTTTGGGCCACGTGTATGTTTGCACACGAAGAGTGGTAACGTCGTCGTCGATGTGGTCGTAGCTGACTTCATGAGCCCTGTTTCGTGCGTCGCCTACAGGGTGCGGGTGAGTGTCGATATGCCAACAGCGGACGGGTGGGTCAAGTTTGGCACTCTCCGCTTTTACTGACGTGGATTTACTTCTGGATTTTCCTGTCACTTTCACGCTATAGACCTTGGTAAGTATCGACAAGTGAGCAGATCCGCTTGGTCTCGCGATCCTGAACTGACGCACATTGCTTCCCCCTTCGCGTGCCAACAGCAAGGTGATCTCGCCCGTCTTTGAGCAACTCGAAAAGGAGCACCCCAACCTCGAGTTCTACAAGGTCGACGTAGACAGCCAAGAGGTTCGTGATTCGGATAGGCTCACCGACGCAAGATCTGAATCAGCAAATCTGACTTTGCTGCTCTGATCGACATCTAGGACATCGCGTCCGAGTGCGCGATCAAGGCGATGCCGACGTTCATGTTCTTCCAGAACGGCGAGGAGAAGGGCAAGGTCGTCGGTGCGGCCAAGGACAAGCTTGTCGTACGTACCAATCCCAGAAGTCGTCGTTTCGCCCATCAATTTTAGTTGCTGACCTCTTTCGTACCGGATAGGCCGCTCTGCAAATACACTCCGAGTCCGCTTGAATCTACTCCTGTTTTGAAGCTTGTTCATTCAGCCGAAACACGTATGATGGAAGAGTGCAATGCCGAACTTAGAACAGAGATGATTTTGATTTTGACTGGTCGGCTAAGCCGAACAGTCGAGGACTCGTGAGGGCCGAGAGAACGTGGAGCATGGAGAGGGACGGATACATGTGAGCTTTGAGTGGTAAATTGCACATGCCATTCACAAGAACAAGGTGAACAGTCGAGGTAAGCAGCCGAAAATTTTCTTATCAAATCACTATCATGAAATCGCGATCGGAGCCCATCGACCGCTGATCAACGATCGACGATGTTGTAAGCGAAAGAGGCCCTCCCCCTCTTGCACTTTCGAGCCTCTCCGATCGCCAGATCTCTTGAACGCTTCTTTTCACCAACATCTATCCCAACTAAGAGAGTGACAGCCATCTAGCAAGCGTCTCTGATGAACGAACAAACAGCAACCATCGGCCATTTTTCGAGTCGATCGAACCAGCTGCTTGCTTCAATCAGCGCTCTTACTAAAGACCGGGTGGTACGCGGTGGGTGTACCTTGGTCAACGGCGATCACATCGTCTCCACCAGCTGATTTGCAGCCCCCCAGCTCAGATGGTGCTCCAACCATCTTGTTACTAAACCAACACTTTCACCCCTTTTCATTCGATCCACTCCGCTCCTCCCCCACATTCCACCCCACTGCCCTCACCACCACCCCAGTTCAGACCACCATTCCAAGCCACGATGAAGTCCAATACATATCGAAGAGAAGACGTGCGAGCCGCTTCGAAATCGAAGACAAGTACAGCAGTCTTCTGGACCTCTTATACACTCGTTTGTGTATCGGCATCATAGACTGAAATTTCTTACGAGACGCGAAAAACACGACCACCCATTGGGAGAGCACCCAGAATGTATGCGCATATAAAGTTCCACACCTCCTGTTGGGCATTTTCCTATCACGCGCAACGTAAAGCCTCGGGTGATGGCCCGAGCTTTTCGGTCGACGAGTTGCTTTCCCCGCAATCCCCACCTAAGCTTTCGACCACCTCCATTCGAACGGTCTTGATCCCACCCCTGATCCAAGAGTAAAGTGGTCAACTGCGCTAGGGGTGTAACGGGCTGTGATGGTCAAGTGATGGCGGGCGTCACGGTTGTCGCCCCTCCCCGATGCTCAGCTCTGACGCGCCAAGCTTAAGCGCTTCAGCTTTAGCCCAACAACCACTCCCCCAAAGATTACACCTCGATGTGCATCGACTACGATGCAAAGGATGCAAAAGGGCGAACCCTTATCAGGTCTCACGTGGACAAAAACACGTGGTTGAGGCTGAAGGGAGCAGCCGTCGGCGCCAGCCTTCATCAAGTCTGGACCCAACGAGAAGAACACGGTTACGTTCGTAGGGACCAAAAACCCTCCAGCAGCCTAAATAACGTATTTTCGTCCGTGAGACCTGATAAGGGTGAGTCCACGACGTGTGCATTCCACACCCCTCTACACCCCTCGACAACCACGGCCGTAAGTTCCGAGTCGACATAAAGGCCGTTCCGAGCAAGGCAGGGGGGAAAGCAGGTGTTAGTAGGGGTAGAAGGGGCCACTCAATATAACGGGTGGCGAATCGGGGGTGGAAAGGGTACAAGTAGGTACAACAAAATCTGGCTACTTATCTGAGCGTTATTTGCTGCTGGTCTATTAGTAGAGTCGCCTCTTTTTGTGGGCTAGCTGGGATTTAAATTCTCATCCGGTTGCCTGCACCGGCCGGCCAGGCGCGCGTGGGCCCTCAGCTCCTCTTGCCGCTGCCAGGAGAGGGGGTGACTGTGAGGTCTAGTACTACGTACGTCCGGCAAAAGGAAATCGCCAAAGATCTAGAGTCGGGACCTCGATTCAACAAGAATGCTGTGCTTTCGAAAAAGCCATAATATGCCTCGGTGCAGTCTTTCCCATGAGTAGGGTCTCCGAGTCTCCTCTAATTCGCGGCAGGCACCGAATTCACCGAACCCTGGCAGCCTCTCCGTTTGTGCGCGGGCCTCTTTGAGATGAGGCAGCTGGTGCCTGAGCGCCCCGACGACTGAGACAGACTGAGGAGTGACTGAGGCTGGGCTTCATAGCATCACCCACATCGCTCGAACGAACGCTGCTCTCAAGCTCGTCCATAACTCTCATCCTCACCTCGGACCCATCCCAAACCCCGCATCGACTGTCCAACGACCATGAGTGAAGGAGGTGCTTTCCGCAAACTGGTGCGCTCGTTGAGTCGCAACAACAAGGACTCTGACCGCCACCGCAACAAGACGCCTTCGCCTCCTCTCGGCTCGGTTCCCATGCCGTCCACCTCGATCGACCGACCCGAACGGACGTCGTCCCGTCACAACGCCAAGGCTTCGGGCGGCGGAGCACGATCACCAGGCTTCAACAACCTCAGTACCAGTCCCGCACCGGGTACGTACAGCCTTTACCACCCTGCGTTGGCTGGCTGTCGCGCGATCGCTCCTCGTCTTGTCTGTGCGGACGCGCCGTAAACATCCCGCTTCGACTAGGCCAAACAGACCTCTGTTTAATACGACACGTCGCGAGCTCATCGAGGATGCGTCGGCATGGCTTGCACCTCGTACATCGGCCGCAGCCGCGAAGGCCTCGACGGCGGGCGGGGCTGGGCGGCGGGGTATTGATGGGGAGGTGGCTCACGTGCTGCGTGTCGCTCGCTGCGCCTGCCAAGGCTCGAAGGTGGAGTCGGGACTCGAACGGGGAGGACGAGTCCTGGGATGGACTTGCGCGAGATCAGAGCGATCCCATGATGTAGCTCCTTCGAGGGAGAAGATTCATGCTGCTACAAACAGCTCGGCTTGTTCGGCGCGGTGCTGCTCCAACCGTCTGGGCCATAGGCGTTCACCCCGCGCTCCGAGGTTTCGTCACTGATGGCTTCTCGTCTGTCCTTCACCTCCTCGCAGACTCTTACTTCCCTCAACCTCCCGCTCAGACAGTCCACGACAGCGAAGCGAACGGTCGAGCTCGTCATCCCGACTCTCGCGGGGCTCGGTGAGTTCCGAGCTGAATCTTCCCCACAAATTGCAAAATCTCACTGGAGCCAACTCAAACTACCGGTGTCCGGTCGTTGCTTTAAATGAACTTGTAGAGCCAATGATGTTGGACAAGGGACTCAAGGTATGGCCGCACCTGGCGTTGCCTTCGCGCCCTCCGCGACGGGTGCAAGCCGTCTTCGACCCGACTCGGAACTCGCGGGCTGGAAGCCGTCGCCGCGTCGAACGCAATCTCAACGAGCACCCCGCGGTACCAACAACTCGGATTCGAACCGTCATCGAGCTGGATCGGCAAGTCAGGCCAACGGGATGCCACCGCCACCTCCGTTCTCCGAGAACGACGGAGGACGCGATCCCTCCCCTCTGCCCCAGGGCAACCGAGAGGGCGTGTCTTTGCAGGATCAGCCATTGACTCGATCGACGAGTATGAAGCGAGTCGCGAGCGCGGTCAAGAAGGCCGTCTTTACCCCCGTCCCTAAACAAGATGGCGAGAAGCGCGTCATGATCCTCGTTGCAGACGGATCCGAAGAGATTGAGGTCATGACCATCTTTGACGTCTTGGTTCGGGCCTCGTTGGGGCCTAAGATCGTCTCTCTATCGCCACAATTCTCGCCATCCCAGTCTTTGCCCTACATCACCTTGTCCCGAGGCGCACGGATGTTGGCCGATACCAAGTTCGAAACTCTCAAGCAGGAGCACAAGGACGATTTTGACGCCATCGTCAGTGCAGCACGAGATCTGCTGTGGTGAGGGTGAGCATCTCATTCAGGTGCTGACTTCCTCCTCCTGTGAACACCACTTGCAGATCATCCCCGGAGGTGCCAAGGGAGCCGACCGTTTGTCATCCTCGCGCGAGGTGCAGACCTTGATCCGATCTTTTCACGACCAGGGCAAGCTCGTCGGCATGATCTGCGCCGGATCTCTCGCGGCCAAGACGTCCGGAATCGCCGGGGGTCAACGCATCACCAGTCATCCGAGCGTCAAAGGTGATCTCGAGAAACGTGAGTACAAGGCTGGAGGCCCCATACATGAGTAGTCTTGTAGTGGACCTGACGAACGTGGTCTCTTCGTGTTACTGTCAAGACTACGACTACGTCGAAGATCGAGTCGTCGTTTCAGGCAATCTCGTCACCTCTCGTGGACCTGGAACCGCACTCGAGTGGGCTTTGACGATCGTCAACATCCTCGCCGGGAGCGCTAAGCGAAGCGAAGTCGAAGACCCTCTGATGATGTGATGCGATGGTGCTCTTTTTCAAGTGGAGGAAGTACTCCCCCCTACTGTGTTTTCTGGGTTCCATTGGCAGTCTCCGGAATGCCCGTTTTTACTTTATGTTTAGTCTATCATTCCACATCGTGGTTTTTATTTTGCGTTCAGTCTCATCCCCTCACCTTTCATTCTTCTCTTCTTCTAAGTTATTGCTAAACAGACACTGAGTCTCGATGTAATATGGAGCGCGATTCGGATCTGGGCCAGGTCCTCGAAGAGTTGTGAATAAGCTCAGATCGAGGTCCTCATGGATCGTAGATCCTTACTAAGGGCGGCGAATCATGACAGGATTGGACTCGTGTATTTCAAAGGACAAGGACGATTCAAGTAACAAGACTGTAGAGGATCACAGATTCCACCAAAACAGGGGTCCGTAAAGCAAAGCTGAGGTGCAAAATATAAGGCAGGGTACAAAGCAGGTTGGATATTCCAAACTTAGTGAGAGACGAAGAGGAGCAGTGTGGTGATGACGACGGAGGCCAGCCGGGAACTGTGCCTGCAATCAAGTACACATTTTTGTCAGAATACGATCAAATTATATATGAAATGGGGGCCTGACCAACCACGTGCTGCTGAGGCTTGGTCCGGCTGCCGAAGCACGAATGGGCGGACTCGTGTTGTTGGACTCCGAGTCGGAGTCGGCGATGGGTCTGTGGCAAGGAGTGATGAAGAGAGGTACCGTGGAGGATGTCAGCAACTGATGGGCAATGTAGTGCTGCGTTGAGCTCGATATAATCACGTGGTGCTCTTGGTAGCGACTGCGTCTGGGGGTGTGGTAGACGTCGTGGGTGTGATCGTCGTGGTGCTTGTTGAGGTAGCCGGGGATCCCGAGCCGGAAGTGGATGGCCTGGCTGCTGATGGTGGTCATGGGGCAGGAGACGGCGCAGTGAGGAGGCGAACAGGAAGTGGGTAACAAGTACATCATTCAAGACTGACCAGGCGTAGAAGAAAAATCATTGTTCATGTGCGAGGGATCACTGCTCATTGTAGAACCCGGCCCGGCAGAAGGCCAAGCACTGGCCGGGGCTTCTGAAGACACATCACAGCGCACATTGAAGCGAGATGAGCTTTTCTGACTCCAACGTTAGTCACGAGGAGGGTCACCTCTCACCGCTGCCGCTAACTCCACTGCTCCCGTTGCCTCCAGTTCCGCCATTGCCACCACTGCCACCGGCACTGCTACCGCTACCGCTTGAGTAGAGTGGCGTAGCTCGTCAACACAGTTCGCAATCCGAGAAGAAAATGAGCTTACCATCCTTTCAGGCCAGAGAAGACCTGGGTGGGAGCATTGCTTGCAACGTTGCCTGTCGAGTCGCTGGTGTGGATAAAGCCACCGGTCAGACTTTTCGTCAGCGAAGATCGTATCACGAGATTAAAATGCATGGAGCGAACGAACTAGATGAAAGCTGTGATCGACGATCCCTGCGCAGTGAAGTTGAGGAAGCTACATGGATACGAGCTTAAAAGATCAAGTGATCATCGGAGGATTGGTGACTTACCGCCGTGGCCCCGGGAGTATACGTGACCTGAGAGGGAAGATGGACCAGCTCGGGTCAGGTCGGCATGGTAACAATGACAAGACGACTCGGAGTGTGACACGCACCGAACCGGAACCGGTTTCTCGGCCAGCGAAGCTTTGCAAGATTGTCGCAGGATCATCGGAGGGACGGACTGGGTGAGAGTCGCGAACAGGATCGTCAGCGTTCGTTGTCTGCTGAGGGCATGAGATGACGTCACGGCTCTGGGAGACGAGACCCCTGACTCGAACCGGTGCCAGGGGTGTTGGCGGTACTACCTTCGGGCACTGAAAATTGGTACAACATGTCCGATGGTGTAATAGTGGAAATGTGACTCACTGAAGACGGTACATGGGCCGCTGTCACAGGTGTAAGCGAGGGCGGAGGCCTGGGTAGGGTGAGTGCGCAGCACGTCGCACGACCAGTGTTCAGTCAGCTATCGAGGCTTCAGGAGCTTGCCTGATACCGGTCGTGAGATCAGAGCTTGGTGGTACTTACTTGACAGGTGTACAGCACGGGTGTTGCTTTGGAGCGATACATGGGCGGTGTGACTCGTCAGTTGGCTCCAAAGTATTGAACGGTGCAACCGACCGCGCGCTGGGTTGATGCTCACCGATTCGCAGTGCTTGAGCGGCCGTAGCCCTAGCCAGCCCAAGCGCACCGAGAACATGGACTATGAGCATCTGGAAGTAGGATCGAATGTGAAGAAATTGCAGGGCTTTGAGAGGTTGTGGGAGCTCAAGAATGCAACGACAGGTATGCGCGGTGAGACGGACGGGGAAGGGAAGTGAAGGAAGGAGCAAAAGGAGCGAAGTGGGAAGATGTGAGCGAGCTGCACAATGTTGGCCAGCACCGAGTGACCTCCTCCAGAACTGCACAACTTTCGTCTGGCCCCTCCCCTCCGACACCACTGCCAATCGGAGCTCACCGCTCTCACTCGCCGGCCGGCCCGCCGCCGTTTGGTCACTTCCGACCGGGCCGCGCCACCTCGCTCACCTCCTTTCCGCTCGATCACGGACAGCTCGGAAAGCTTGCGTCATGTTTAGCGGAGAATATGCACGGCGTCACGTCTCCCAAGAACCTCAGGGGGTTGCACATCGATTTCCAGACCTGAATGAAAGGAAGACGAATGAGATTGGAAAGCGAAGGTAGTGGGGGAAGGGGGAAGAATTTTCACAAACAAGAGGAGGAGGGCCCGATCAGGCAAGACGTCCTTTTTTAGATGCGAAAGCTAGTGTAGAAAGGCTGCAGAAAGTTTCTAGTCTTCGTGATCAAAGTGTAACTGAAACTCGATCCACGAGTCAGAATGATTGCTCTTCGGAGACAAGATGACTTCTCCGTTCGTCCACACGCCATCGACCAGTGGGGTGCGAGTCAAGCAATCTTGATCCGACCGTCAAGCCAAAAGTGCAGCACCAAAGAACATCGAGGTCATGACGACCACGATCAGTCTAGAACAAGATCGGTAGGCGATATTCAGCCACAGTCAAAGCCATACAATCTGTCACTTCGGCGACTCACGATCCCAGGAGTACGGCCGAAGGGCTCGAACTGAGCGAAGTTGCCGACGACTCTCGGATGGACCCGTCCGAGGAGGTCGAAGATTGCAAGTTGCCGAAATGGCCACCATTCATGTTCGAATCTCCCTGTGCGTCTTCCGAGTCACTCGAGTCTTCTGGTAAATCCTTGCTGTCCTGGCTGTTGCCGGTGGGGAGCGTGAATGGAGCTCCGGAGCCCCCCATGTGGTCCGAGTCATCTCCGCCTACACGTGAAAAGTCGTGCTACGAGTCAAGTCAGTGGCCATTCATTTTTTCTTCCATCTGCTATGAACTCTATACCAAAGGACATGCCATTGATGTCACTGGATGATCAAATGTAGGAAACGTCAGTTGGGGTCCGACGCCACAGCATGACACGGGTGATAGATCGACTGACCAGTCTGAGGAGCCTGAGTTCACCACGGTGGCGGCATTGTTGGCCGATACACCATTCGAGTCGCTGTCGAGTACAATATACAATGCGTAAGATATAGTAACTCTGGACATCGTTCGAGGCGACCATCCGGAGAACGCACTAGATGAAGGCGATGACTTTAGTCCCCTGAGACAGGAGTAACCCACCCGAGGAAAAGTACGGGGCTCGTTTCTCGTTAGTCAAAAAGAATCGGAGATCAACCAACTCTTGGCAGCCATATGACTAACAGCGGCCACGTTCGGCTCCCAAGAAATGGTGTACGACCCAGACGATAGGTTCGTCTTGGTCCAGAGGTCTTGCTGCGACGACGCGTCACGTACTGTGATCGTTCAAGAGTATTCCGGCGTGTCAGCGCGCGAATAGGGGACAGTGAATGAGGGCAGGGGACAGTGGATGAGGACACTGGCCGTGCAACGCACTGTGGATGTTGCAAGGTCCATTCACGCACGTCGTTTGGTAGGACGTGAGCTGTGTAGTAAGGTAGCAAAGTGATGTATGTTATATGTGAGGGGTCAGTATCTGGCCGGTGACCGACTCCAAAAGGACCGTCGCTCCGCCGGAAAGTTCCTCACCTGGCAAGTGTAAAGCGATGGAGAAGCTGCGACATCAATTGGCCCAAAGTAGGTATGGATAAAGGCAATTCAAGTGATTTGATCAGCCAACACGTTGTAAGCGTGATAGGCTCTGCCACCGGATCGGTTCATGCAGTCTCGTCCACTAACCGATGGAAAGCGCCGACGCGAGACCAGGAGCGAGCGCGAGTACCAAGAGAGCGAGCGATTGTATCGGTTGCATGGTCAAGAACAAGAACGAGTGTGGCTGAGCAAGAACGTGAAGAGCGGTTTGATGGGATAGAGCGGCGAAGGGGAAAAGAAGGGGTGAACTAGGTCTGCCGATCCTTCGCTACACTCACCCACCGGACAGGCCGCCGTCTTCCTGTCTCGTTGTACGGACGGCGCGATGTTCCATCGCTAGCGCGTGGGGTAAGCTGGCGATCTCGCTCGCACGCTCAGACAAGCGTCCAGAGTTTTCAACCCCCAAGTTCCCGCCTGCAAGTCTCAGAAGGATGCAAGTGGTCTAATGCAACCACAAACTCGCCGACGTTCCCGCGATCCCCCAGTGAGTGCCGAATTTGTCCATGTGCTGCTCATGTCGTGTCAAAGGCGACTTGTGTGGCTGGAGTCAGTATACCTTGGGCCAGGAGGCGGCTTATTCACTAAGCCAGCTCAAGAGTGCGCAAGCCCAGAGGGAGAAGCAGGAGACAACAGAGACGATAGGAGGCAACCACGAAGAGGTGGTCTAGTGCATTAGAATTTCAAGAGACAACGAACGGAGAGAGTTGATTAGGTCGTCCAAAACAGGAGGTACGTCATAAGTATACGGAGGGGATAATTGGAAAGGAGATTCACAAGAAGATGCGGCAGCTGGCTAGCGGCCGTCCATCGGTGTGAATTTAGGCGCCGATGGCGAGGAAAGCGGCACCGACCACAGCAAGGAGGGTCGAGGAGAAGCCGACGAGCGAGGCACCGGAGGCAGGGCGGCTCGAAGTAGCGGCACTGTTGGGAGTCACAGCCGAGGCAGAGAGAAGAGAGGATAAACTTCAGCATCACTACCGATCCCGACTAAGGGATGAAGGGGAGCTTACGCGGCAGCCGAAGCGGTGGTAGGGGCGGCGGCGGTGGTGGCGGCAGGGGTGGTCGTCGCAGCCGGGGCGCTGTGTTTCTCAGAGCTTGGTTTAGAATGCAGTGATCAAACCCAACAGTCATCCATGGCAGAGCCAAGCACTTACGCAGAGGTGGCGGCGGCCGAAGAGGTCGCAGGCGCGGCAGCCGAGGCAGTGGCGGACGAGGCAGCGGCGGAGCTGCGCCAGAAATGTGCAACCTGGGTCAATCCGAGATCCGCAAAAAAGCTCCTCCCAATAGCAGCTAAGACTCACCTGGGGGCAGCAGCGCTAGAAGCGGCGCTGCTGGCACCGGCACCCGAGGAGGCGGCACCAGCAGTGGTGCCTGGAGGAGAAAGACACCGGAGAGGGAGGTTGTCAGAGATCAGAGCTTGCACAGCTCCCGTCCTTTACAATTGTCGTAACTTACTAGCCGTTAAGCAAGCGTTAGAAGACCCGGCTTGGATCGAGACCTGAGCGGTGTAGGCGGAGTTACTGTACAGACGTCAGGGAGGTCCGGTTTCCATTGTCAGCGCGCGGCCCAGTGAACAAGCGGGTTGCGTGGCCCACCACTCACCCAGCCGAGTCGAGGACCTTCAAGGTGACCGATGTGCCCGAGGCGATGTTGACAGTCTGGAGGAAGAAACGCATCAAGCCATCAGTTCCATGCCCACGCGGATCATCACTCGCATAGCCGGTGGGCCAGCACGCGGACCAGGAACCACGTGGGGACCGAGTATATCAACGATACTTGATCGACTCACCCAGGTGTAGGTGGTGGCGGTGGTAGGCTGTTCGCCAAGGGTGGAGATGGCACTGCAAGTACAAAGTGGACGAGGTAAGTATATTATTAGATCAAAGAACCGGGGGTCGGAGGTGCGTGCGAAGCGGATCGGCGATCGTTATCGATCGATATAATCAGCGGCATCTGTGCGGACTCCGCTGTCGCTGCTGGCTATGGGGCATGGTGGGCGACGGGAATGACACTTACGCCGCGCTGAGCTGACCACCGGGGAGAACGGAGACGTAGTAAGGCGCCATCCCGCCGGACCAGGTGACGGCATAGGGTTGGCACTCGATCAACGACGTGGGGGTGTTGATGAGCAAGGCTGGTGTTTGGAGAAGGGACGAATGGGACAGCGCGGACAGCGCGCGAGGGAAGCCGAGAGCGGATTCCGAGAGGGAGCAAGAAACGAAGCCGAAGGAGAGGGAATGGAAGAACGGGACAAGGTAAGTCAGATGTCTGAAAATAAAGAGTTACAGTCTGGTGCCACAGATTCGCTATATCAAGGCCAGCGGTCGGTGCATGTAGTGCGCACTGGCGGTTGTTGAACGAGGGAGCCCTCGCTGCCGTCCTCGCCTCGCTCTCGGCCTCCAAACAACCCAAACAGCCCCCAGCGGCGGGTGGATTCGCAGGCGCCGGAAGCAGCGCGGCCACCACGACTCGGCCAAGTTTGGTGGGCCAGACCTGGTGGCAACGGTCTGCGTGTATCTCACAACCGTCACCTTTAACCCTGGTGGTCGTTCAGGGTCAAGTGAAGTGGACGTGCGCGCATCGACGTGCGCCACAGTCCCATGGGCTGATCGTCCGTCCGTCCGGCGGCGCATCATCACTGAACAGCGCCGCCCCCGATACCGTCGCCATGAGCACAAAAGAGACAGATAGCAAGTACTCACATTGCGCAAAGGCAGCCGAGACGAGCGAGAGAGCGGAGAAGACGGAGATTCGCATTCTGTTTAGAGGTGGGAATCTAAGGTAGGTGGGTGCGAGAGATGAGATATGGGCGCGGTGGGTGAGGGGAGGGGGCGGAAGGAGAGAGGGAGGCAGAGCGATCGGAGGCCGGATCGACCGCACCACTTGCCAGAACGTTTTAGAACGTTGGCTACCTTTGCCTGCGAGAGTTTTGCGCCACTTTGCGGCCAACTCGCGCACACTCTCCAAGCCAGCCAGGCCGCCAGAGCTTGCTGCTCCAAGCGGACCCCGCCAGAGCTTGCTGCTCCAAGTGGACCCCGCCAGTTTCACAAGCTGCACTAGGGCGGTGTGATCAGGCCGAGCCCACCGGTGGCCGATGCACGTAATTCCACCGAGTTCACTCGCTCGCACTCTCTCGCACTCATCAAATGTTGACATTAATGCCCCTTCTTGTGCTGGCCACCCATTACAATAGTCTACTTCTCTACACATCTGAGATGTATTATTTACCGAAACCCTGCCCGCACTGCTGGCTGACTGCCCGTCGCCCGACGCCAAGTGAGCTGAGATAGCCCCAACCGAGGCATACGTGGAGGCACCGGTAGGCGTCGAACGCGACGGCCCCGGAGAACATGTGACTGCAGCTAGGCAATCGGAATTCTGCCGGCAGCAAAAGGCTCGGTCTTGGAAACATCAAAATTCAACATGCCCCCCTCCGGGGGAACCAACCAGGACTGTGCGAAGTGAGAATCTTGACCGTACCTACCGTACCAACTCGGAATGTCTTGGGATCCATTTAGGAAGAGTGGCCACTGTCAGACTTTTAGTAACTGATGAGCGTAGCACTTGCACCCGCAGCGCTCACGTTGTGAACACCGCCGCCTGTGCTTGGCTCGACAAAGTCGACAGCGCCGCGACGCCTGAGACTGTGCGGCGTCGATGCTGTGCAGCTCGCGCTTGGCAAGGTCGGCGAGGGAGAACAGCGATTCTTAGATCTCGATCTGGCAAGCCGAGGTACCTATCATTTGCGGGTTGCTGCGAGGACTTGGAATGTTTCACTTGGCTGTTTCGATCACAAAGTGCTTCTGCCTACGGTCTAGGGTCCGAGGCTCGGGTCACTGGTGGCAAAACTTCTGCTCGTTCGTTGCAGTGCTCGAGCAAGTCTTCAATGTCCACGAGTCCTCTTCCTCCTGGCTCTTGACATCTGCCAAGAGAAGGCACCGCCTCCTTCGAGTCATTCGAAAATCGAGAGATACATAATGAACACAGACGAAAATAATCCACGGTCCCCGCATTCTCGTCAGCTCTGCCCTACATGTGCGCTGCCACATCCTTCGGTGCCGCTGGGAAAATCTGGTCATTGACCCAGCTCGCGATCAAGTCGAACGTCTTGGCCTTGCTCGCCTTGTTCCAGAAAGGGTTAACAGCGTAGTCGTGAACCGCATCTGGCTCGAGATGGAAGGCTGAAAGACAATTACGTCGTTAGCTCAGGGGAGGACAGGTCGGAGGATGAATGTCTTGAAGGTCGACTCAACTCGTTTCAACGCCTCCTAGTCGGAATCGCGAGGCCAACTCCTCGATCGAATGTCGGTACGTCTCGATACCACCGCAGGTGATGAACACTCGGGGAAATCCCTTGAATAGGTCTGGGGTCGGTTTAATGTGAGGGGATGCCGGGGAGAGAAACGGCGATTGAAGCAACGAAGGTGGGTGGTGGCGCAAGAGTCGTTTGACCATGTAGGTCTTGTACTGGGACGAGAAGCACAAAACAAATGATCAGAAAATTCGGTCCTTTCCGGCACCAATTTTGGACCGAGTTGACGCTCACTGACCACCGCCCTGTTCATCATATCTTGGCTCGCTCTCAACTTGACGACCTCACTCTGTTCAATCTCGGGAAGTTTTTCCAAATCGCCCGAGAGGTCACATGCCGGGCTGAGCAATAACGTGGCTCGCGGCATCTCTTCGACCTCCATCACATCCCTGAGGTACCTCAACAGGCACATGGCGACGCCACCGCCGGCCGAGTCCCCTCCGACGAGGATGCTCGACGGCGGGATCCCGAGGTCCGAAACGAGGTAGGCGTAGGCGCTGATCGCGTCCTGGAGGTGGGCTGGGAAGGGAAGGTCGCCCACTTTGGTGTAGTCGACCGAAAGAGCGTGATGTAGCGTCTGGGAGCACCTCGATAAGAGCTGAAGCACCGCCTCTGGATGAAAAAGAGCCGCACTCGGAGATTCGGGTGAGTAATCTCGTCAGGGTTTTGGCTCCGTGCACGGGCGCCGACTTACGAGCGGTGCCATCCAGTTCGGAGGCATTACCAATGAGGTTCGCCCCACCGTGGAAATACAGTAGAACATGTTCCCCCTTCCTCACCTGCATCCGCCCCAACCCTCGGTGGTCCTTGCCGTACACGTAGGCGGGGCATCTCCGAACCTTGACGATCTCGTCATCGACGATCGAGCCCTTCTTGATCCAAGCATCTGAAGCAGGGGGGACCCAGAGCGCTCGACATCGGCGAAAAGGCTTGGACGGCAGTTCGATCCTGGAGGAGACGTTGAGCCGGATATCACACTGGGTGAGGAGTCGGGGCATCTGGCGCATCGACTGTACACCCAGCGCTTCGATGAGTGACCACGATCGGGGGTACAGAACCCCGAGGCGCAAGTAGTAGCGCAGGATCCAATACGGTAGGCGAATCAAGATGCTGATAAGGACATATGTGATGTAGATCGCCTTGAGCGGCTGACGAGAGAACGGCGAAGGGGCGATGACGAGTGGTGCCGGTCGCATGGTCATGCTCGAGGTAGGGGGGGGGAGAAAAAAAAAGAGGCTCCAAGCTCGCCGCGATGGCCGAGAATCAGTGGGCGAAGCGACAGGTGGGGGTGGGGGTGATGCGGGAGCCCAGTGGTGGCACTGCGAAGGTGCCGGTGGGACTGTTGTAGTTGTCGATCTTGATGCGGCTGCGTCGGTAGCCTTGCTTGCGAGTGCACGTTACCGTTATTGGACAGGAGGGAGCGGTCCGTTCACCGCGAAACCCGATTAGGTGCTCGGCGCCATCTGGTCTGAGCGGAGCCATATAATTGCCTTTGAGGATGCAACACTTCTTACAGATTCACAGCTTTTATTAGTCGTACACAATCTGTTGGGCTGGAGTGACAATTATTATGACTGCATGCATACCCTCGTCCATCATTTACTCAGCGCCTCGACAAAAGCCTTCCACTCCTCTTCACTCATGCCCAGATCCTCCTGACCTTTCCACCCTTCTCCCTCGGCTTCCCGTACAGCCTTGACGATCTGTTCCTTCTCTCCCGTTTGTAAAGCATCGGCATCGCGCTCGATCGCGTTAACGAAGAATCGCAACACCTTGTCGCGATAGTCGGCGTCGATCTCTGCAGAATCACCGTCCGGCCCTGTCGGTGTGGCCGAGGACTTGAACAAGGATGCAAGCAGGGTCGAGAGTGTGTTGGAGGTGCGTAGTGATGAGATCATCTCTTTCGGGGAGGAAGATTGCGAGACGAGTTGGGACAGAAGGAAAGCGGTTTTGGTCCGCATTACTTGGGATGGGTCTACAAATGACAAGTGGATCGAGAGGCCCGGTCAGCACAGAGTATCCCTGAAGCTCCTCTGGTAGTCAACACACCTTGTAGAGATTGTGTCAATGTATTCCAGCCTTGCAGCTCGGAGAAGCGCTCAACGGCCGGTGCCGAGTGCTTGAGAGTCGACGAGAGGCAGTACATGGCCTTGTTGCGCGTCCCGATCGGAGTGGATGTCGACGTGATGATCGATGTGATGGTCGGCAAGGGGTCCAGTGCAAGGAACTGCGGGTCAACATGTCCCGGAATGGGTCAGTGACCAACCAAAGGACGAGAAAAAGCTTTCTCTGATGAACCTACAGCTTGTTGCGCTTTCGGGTTGTTCTGCAGAGGCGTTCAGATTGTTATTGATCAGTGAACTGGATGAAAACAGCTCACGCAATGTCGTTTGCTGACCTGAACAGCGGTACCGCAGACCCAGCATGCTCTCAAGACCACGTCGGTGTCCTCATCGGTGAGGTGCGCGACGATGGGTTTCCACAGACCGAGATTTTGCATGTCTGATGCGCGGGGATGTGTATCGAGTCAGTACGAAATATTGAGGTCGTTGGGGTCTCAACCCAAGCTGGTGTGAAGCGACCAACCGTTGGCATTGTCGATCTCTTCGATGAGCTTCGATTTCCAAATTCGGCGAGAGAGATGGGATGAGGAAAGAAAGAAAGAGAACGCTCGTGTCAGCTCCGGTAGGATCAAACATGAAAGCACACAACTGACCATCTCCAAGTCATCCCAAGCCCTGTACCTGTCCTCTGCGGTGACCTCGGCATTCTCCTTTGCCACGCCCTGAGCTTTCCCCGTCCCATCGCGGTCGACCCACTTGCCCTCGATGACCATAAGGCACTCGCGCATGCGGTCGGCGTCGGTGGTGCCCATGATGGCCTTGAGGATGTCGGTGTTGAGGTCGGGTCGACGTCCGGCTTGGATGTCCTCGTGCAGGGGCAGCAGCGAGTTGGGAGCGGCGTTCTCGATGCCCCATCGTAGCAATGACTGGGTCGGATCTTGGGCGGGAGGCATGGCGTGGTAAGAAATGCGTTGAGTGGAGGGTGCGAAGTTCTGATTGGGTAGCTCGCGAGGCAGTGGTGGAGTGTGGGCAAAGCGCAAGCGCGGATGGAAGGAGGCAGAACGCCGAGAGAGCTTGTGGGCGGTCGGCGGTCATAGCGCAAGACGTTCTGCTTACAATAAGTACTAGGCTTGGCGGCGCGCTCCGCGCGCCACCTCACATTGAATATCAGCAGTTCTGTTACATTATTGCAGATGGCTATGGTTCTACGCTGCTTTCGGGAGTTTTCTGCAGGTGCTGTTGAACGTTCTCAACTGAGCGAAGGCTGTCGGCAACGGGACCTTGAGTAGAAGCAACCGCAAATAATATCGCGAAGGTAAGCGCACTACGATTTCCCGATAAGACAAACGATGCTCCGTCTCGTCACCCGGTAAAATGACGGCGACCTCGTCTTGCGTTGGCAAATTGTACCTCCTGGGGTCTCGATTTCGTGGTGCAAGAAGACGTAACTGATATGCGTGCGCATCCTCATGATTGATGAACTCCCGCGCCGTGAGGAACTACTGCGCTCTCCTGTTTTCTTATATCCAACCGGGAAAGAATCTGGCGGTATGCGATGACCAATTGCTGTTCGTCGTCCGATGAGGGTCCGTTGAACCTAATTCGAGCGTCGATTCGTTCGGAAGGAGCCACGAAGAGAATTTGCGCGAATACAGGGTTGCTACCCCGTGCTGGAGCTAGCGTACCCATTCTATGATAGACATTCCCGCTGAGGCAGAAAGAAAGCGGTCCACCAGCGCCGATGAATCCGTAATCTTGGCTTGTTCGAAATAACGCCATTGCAAGGTTCTCGTTAAAGGCCAGGATTCGCTCACGGAAGAGCTTCTCCACTGTACACACGATGCAACGCATTTTCGTCAGATGTACTGCACCAAGAAATAAGGGCATGAAGTCTAACATACCTTGCCCATCGCCAATGAGAAGCTCAAGCAAAGTGTTGGGAGGTTTCTTGCCATCATCGGCAGCTCCACCTTGCCGTCGTCGCAACATGCCCTGAATACTGGAGTGTGCCGTCCTCCCAAGCGTTCAAAGTCCCAATAGAAGGTGCTATACTTCCGACACAGAAGATCCATTGCACCTAAGTCATGTCAAGGGTAGGCTCCTTCCGGCAGTGGACGCAATGCAACAGGTGACTGTGCGGCAAGTGGATGTCGCCGTGCGCGAACTGAACGCGCTCCCGGAGGTTCCGGACTGTGAGGTTGTCGCTGCGGGACAGAGTGGACGTCGGGCGTTGGCTGGGGTGGAGGTGATTGTTCGAAAGAATAATTTTGCTGCCTTTCGCTGAGTCTCCGCAATCGTTGTGCCCTAGATCTTTTGGAAGTCGACTGATTCGTTGATGTTGATGCGGTAGAAGCAGGGTTCGGCAAAGAAATGTGTGGGACTGGACGGGCACGCTCTCGCTCGAGCCTTTCCCATTGACGACGTCGTTGCTGGCCTTCAGACCTCCGAGATGTTGTGCTCACAGGCGGTGGAATCATTTGATAACGTCGATAGGTGTAGCTGAGAACGTTTGAATTGATAGAAACGCTCGAGCACGTTCTACGTCGACTCATGGAACGTCGGCGAACGTCGGCGAAACAACCTGTGGCTCCTAGCCGTCGGGAGCACCAACCGGGCGCACCATGACTAATCCTGAAACATCGCTAGCTGGGATGGGCTGGACCGAGAGGCGTGCAGAGCCGAAACTGTGACGTCACGCCACATGGTTTGTCTGTTGTGTCTCAGGTGGTTTTTTGTTGAGTAGTTTTAAGGATTTGTCTCCCTTTCCGCTGATTAATGTGAGAGCTGGCCGAGCACGCGTCAGCGCAGACACTGCGCTTGTCTGCCGGCGGTCGTGGCTCCGAGCAGATAGCGCCGACTGACCACCCACCAGCCTGAATTCTGTGGGTCGCACCACGCTGTGCCCCCAGCACGCTTTGACGCCGATAACCACAGCAATCAGCGGCCGACGGAGACGCTCGCCCTTCTCATCAGAAGTGGGCGCAGCACGTCGGCCTCTGACACCTTCGGGTCAAAAGTCACGTGCAGCTCACGTTCGTCGCCACGGATTCCAGCCGCAATGTCACGTTAGTACAGCCACCAGCCCCGTACTCGTCGAGACATCTGACCTTGCCTCCTCCACAGTCTCGATCGACGCCCCGACGTCCACCCCAATACCGACCGTCTGGGCCTACTCGGATCCCAGCTCCGACGCCGCCTTCTCGCCCGTCGTATGGCTCCCACTCACTTTCCTCCTCACCACCTGCTTGCTCTTCATCTCTCTAAGGAGGGCCCATGCGTTGAGGCTCTACGCCGACGCCCAGGATTGGTCAGTCAGCGTACGCTCCCGGCACCGCCGTACATGGAGAGCTCATGTTGTCGTATCGGCACACCTGTAGGCTGCGGACAAAGTACCCATGGCTATTCTCGAGTCATATACGACTACCCGGCAGATCGGATCGGACAACGCCATCCTCTCGGCCGCATCGTCGTTCTAATCGACCTCCACCCGCGGCCAGCTCGTTGCAGGCCGATCCATCAGACGACGAGAGCGCTACCGCCAATCACATGCTCGGTCCTGACAACGACGATGAAGACGACGATCTCGACGGAGACGAGCTACCCTTCTCCACCACCTCGTCGCTCTACCAATCCTCCTCGGTGAGACCAATGTGGAACAAGGCCGTCGATTCAAGTCGGTCCTTCCTCAACACATTAGGATGGGGTGATGGCGCCGGCGTCGGAGCGAACCAAGGTCGAGACGGGATGGCTCGGGCATTCTGGGGGATACCAAAGAAGGATCGGATAGGGACCATCCGATTGGGATCTACGGCGGCGAGCGGTGCTGCACCGCGGCCGGGGATGGGTCCTTCAAGTGGGGGCTTGAGTGGGGTAGCTGGTCTTTTGGCGCGCATCACGGACCTGGCCGGAAGGTCAAAATACGATGCGTATCTTCCTGTTGATAGACAGAGCAGAAGTCAAGGAGACCCATTGACGACCTTGTTCGACTTGGAGCGAGCGGACGAGGAGCAGGGCGACGATACGGTTGAACTACCACCGGGGTTCACGCTGGAATCCGTGGGATCGATTAGCAAGCCTAGCGCTTGACGTGTACAAACCTGCATTGTAGTATTGAATCCATGAACTCGAGAAGGTGATCGACGCTTTGACCTGAGATTGTGTCCGCCCAACATCATAGCCGCCGTGCAAAATCTGCCCCCACACATCGAGCTCACTGCAGCCCGCGGCAGTCGATGCAACGGATCCTCACTCATCTACAGGAGTCTTGCCTTGAAGCTATGATCCCGTTCATACCCCTCGTTTCGGACTTTGGCTTTCAAGGCCCAGAAGACAGGGGTTTACAGTCAGACCCGAGAAAACAGTCAGACCCGAGAAAACAGTCAGACCCGAGAAAATTTATATCGCCCAATCTTATACCTGTCAAAATTTATGGAATTTTCGATCTCCCGACTTTTTGGCTGACAGAACCTGTCCAATCTTATACCTTATAATTTATAGGTTTACAGGTCAAATTATAAGATAAGAGAGAGCCGGGAATGAGCGATTAATCAGGAATTGGCCTCTATTTCGGCGTTCTTGTTGACGAGCCGCCTGCTGGAAGAATCCGAAATTCCCCGAAACAGCCGAGAAGCGAGCACAGGAGAGCAAAGGCGGCGGTTGACACGTTGACAGGCTGGTCGCGACGTGCTTCTCTCTCCTCTTCCGCCGACAACGACGCCGAGATGAACATCTTCACAATCCGAGAAGCCCTCATCAAAAATTCCTCTTCATATCATCATGGTCTCATTCCCTTCCCGGAATTTGAGGATCGTCGCGGTCGACTCACCGCCGATCCTCAATTCGCCCCCTATCGCGCCAAATGGGACGCGAATGGGACGCGTATCGCAAGCACCTGGTCGAACTCGAAAGGGATGGACCTCTCCCACCGGTGAGTTTTCATTTACATACTGAGCGCTTGCTGCATTGCAAACCTTCTGATGATGTCTGTGGCACCTTCACAGCCGCCTCGAAGCCTTGCTGAGAGGAGTCGGACGCACGGGCCGCCGCGAATGAGGTCACCATGCTCGACCTGACCTCGTCGCCTCCAAATAAATCGCCAACAAAGCGAATTCCTCAAGCTATCTCTCGACATACAAAGGGCTCGACTTCAGCCTCGACATCGTCTCAAAAGGCTAAACCCAAGCCTCAAAAGCTTGGACCGAAAGCTTGGACCGAAAGCGAAGGGCGCGGCGACCACCGCGCAGATTGTCCAGGTCCTTGACCATCGAAAACGGCACAAGTTGACGCTCACGGCCACCGTCAAGTATTTCAACAACTCGCCAAACCACCGAGACATCCCGAACTTGAGCCAGCCAAAGCTCGCGCAATGGAGCAAAAAGGAAGACGAGCATCGCGCCCTTCTCGAAAGCGGTGAAGGAAGCACTGCATGAGGCGCAACAACAGCGTCATGCACCCGAACCTGGAAAAGGCGCTGGCAATCTGGTGTACTCAAGCTCTCGAGCAGAACACCACCATCATCACCGATGTATTGCGCCTGAAAGGTCAACAACTTGCCGACAAACTCGAGATTCGGGATTTCGCGTTTTCGAACGGCTGGCTTCAGCGCTTTAAGAAAAGGTACTCGCGTGGTTCTTGTTCCAGTCAGCCGTTCTACATTGTCTGAATTTCCTCTTTGTGAATCTAGACACAATATTCGCTCTTACAAGTTCCATGGCGAAGGCGAAAAGGTCGATGCGAAAACGCTCGAAGAGGAGCGCAAAAGAGTCGTCAATTACGAACAAGTACGACCCAAGTGATATCTTCAACATGGACGAAACCGGTCTCTTCTACGCTACGCGTCCGTCTACGAGCCTTTGCTCGGAACGGTCGAAATGGTGTCAAGATGAACAAGACTCGCATCACCTTCGCGTTCACGGTCAACGCCGACGGATCGGAACGGCTCCCTCCCTTCATCATTGGTAGCGAGGCGAAGCCTCGTAGCTTCAACAAAAAACCAGCCAGCTACTACAATCATTACTATCGATCGAACAAGAAGGCGTGGATGGCTGGCGAGCTTCATGTCGACTGGTTGAAAGCCCGGGATCTCGAGCTTCGCAGCAAGGGCCGAAAAGTGCAACTCTGGCTCGATGACTTTTCGGGACACACGAGGGATGTTGATTCCATCACCAACATCGAAGTTCTGAACCTCGCTCCGGGAGAGATGAAAGGCGGTCCCAACGCAGGCGCCGCCGCTCGGTGCCAGTCTTCGTTTGGCATCTTCCATAGTTCGCAATGATTCCTTGATCGAGCGGCTGGATTCTTGACGTCATATTGGGTGCAAAGTAATGAACTTCGATGTTGGTGATGGAATCAACCTTCAAGGTGAGCCGCTTGCTGAACTTAGGCGGTGTTAGGCGTGCGAGCAGGGTGCTGATTCTGCTGCTGCTTCCCATCGGCTACTTTAGAACTTGCGGAATTGGCATCGCCATTTGGGCGCAACTCAAATAGTGCATACATCCACCACCGTGTGGTGACCACAAAAGAGTGATTGCGCGTTTTCCTCACTAAGTTCCCGCAGAAGGGGCCAAACTGACACTGGTTTCACAATGGCATCCTCTGCAGCTGTTGGGAAGATTTTTGGGAAGTTTCCAGTGCTGATGAAGGGCTTGAGACACCCCTCCTTGGAGCCAATTTCGAAACTTTACGACCTCCGAGTCGGACTCGAATAGCTCCAGTCGAATCTCCCGGTCGAAATCTTCAGGCCTGACGCAATCTCGCTCAAGGCGCCATTGCTGGCTGTTCAAGGGCATGTATAGAAGTTTGCGGCATCTTGGTTAGCGCTAGCGTAGATCTCCAGTAACACATGGCTTCGCTTACTTCTTTGGCACGATTCCCCCTGCAGGATCAATGGTTCGGATTCGGCCTACAAGCCATATGTTGGCGACTTGACCGGCCGCCGTAGCCAGTGCGACTTCACCGTAGTTCCCCAGTTTCTGTAGACGAACGAAATCGGCAACCGAGCGATGATCGACGATGTTGGCTAAGGTCGTCAGGGAGGCGTTGTAGACCTCGAAAATGTTCTGAACGTCTTCGTGGGTGAGGGAAGTTCGCTCGTAATCTAGAGCGTCGTATGATGTTGGCAGTCGGTCGGTCAGAGAGGGGGTCGGAGTCATTGCTTGTCGCGGAAGAGGTAGATGAAGGTGGCGTGGTGACAAGTAGGGAGAAAGAGATGAAGAGACACCGAGGTTTTGAGGACAGCCAAAGATGCTCGCGGAGTCGACCCTGACAAAGGACAAACGACGTGCACCTTTGCCGCATGCCATATATGGAATGGTCGTTACGATCCCTGAACCTCGGACGGAGTAACACCGACTTGTCGCTGTCTGACTTGATCTTGTTGGCTGCCAGGGCACGCCTCAAAAGTCCGGATAGACTTCATCGGCCATTCATTCCCCTGTGAAGAGGTGTGCGTACGAGGCCGAATTCGAATTGGACTTTGCCGACCTCACTGATAAGGGTAAGTGGAGACAGCGATGCGCCTAACACCAGGTCATAAGTCAACCTGACATAACCCTTCTTCACCCCCGTCTGACTTGATCTCTTTGGCCGATGAAATCTGTTGGGAATTTTGAGGCGTGCCCTGGCAGCCAACAAGATCAAGTCAGACAGCGACAACAGCAGCGCCGAAGAACACCAGTTGGGCGCCTGACCAATCTACTCGCTTTCTGACCAATCTACTCGCTTTCTAGTACATAGCTCATTTTTACCAACTGGTATAGAATTAAACTCGACCGCGCCGCGCTTGAGAGGTTCAGGGACTCGTCGCCGGCCCGCGGCGCGTCAATTTTGACAGGTATGAGATTGGGCGATATTAATTTTCGCAGGCTTGACTGGTCTGACTGTACGTTGGTCCTTGGAGCGCTCGGCCTACGAATGATCCGCGCTTCGGCTGGCTTGGGCGGCCGTCGAGTCGTCGACACTGGAAGCCTGATCGAGCAAACGCGCCGGGGCACTTTCCCGGGGCGAGGGCCGAAGTTTTGCCGCGCTTGCATCTGACCGCGCAGAGGGCTCCCCATCCGGCGCCGTTTTGGACAGGCCTGGGCTGGCAGCGGCTCGACTCCGGCAACGTTTGTGCCGGATCGTTGCACAGCGGCAGGACTGCGGCAGGCCGAGCCGACGCTCGCGAGTCTCCGGAGCCGAGGAACCTCGTTCTCCTTTCGCTCTCACCCGTCCATCGCCTCGTCCCGCATCTCACCAATTGCAACCCACTTCAAAGGATGCAAGCCACTCTCGACAACATTGTTGGTACCTCGGGCCGCACCAAGCTCCTCCGCAAGAATGCCGATGACAGTGCGTGACTTTCTTTTGCGATCCCCGCACGCCCTCGCTTCTGATCGAGCCGCACCCAGGCTGACCCGAATAATGCACATCCTCTCAGTCGTCGTCACGTTTGCCAAGCGCACGCCCATGTGCAAGGCACGCAAGGGCGGCTTCAAGGACATGTCCGGCCAAGAGCTCATGATTGCCTTCTTCAAGGTCAGTCCGAACTCTCCCATGTTCCGTCTCCTTCGAGCCGCGGCAGGGTCGAAGCGGCTCTTCTGTACCACGTGCTAATTTTCTTTCTTTGTGGGCCATCCGAGTAGGGTGCTATCGCCGAGATGAAGGTCGATCCCGCCGTTGTCGAGGACATTGTATTTGGTAAGTCCTCTCATTCGATCAGCCGATCAGCCGGTCCTGGCCCTCGCCCGCTCAGAAAGTGGCGGCTGACGTAAGCGACGCCACACTTGATATTCTAAAGGTACCGTCTTGCCTCCCAAGGCCCCTTATGATGCCCGTGCATCCGCACTTGCCGCCGGCTTCCCCGAAACGACCAGTGTCCAGGTCATCAACCGGTAGGCTCTGCTAGAAAACCTGGCGTTGTCCGAACTCTTCACCCGCGTGCGCTCCCACTGACCTGCCATCATTCGGCTTTTTTTCCAACAACAGTTTCTGCTCTTCGGGATTGATGGCCGTTCAGTCCGTCGCCAACCAGATCCGAGTCGGTGAAATCGAGGTCGGTTTCGCCGTTGGATTCGAGTCCATGTCGGCCCACCCCGACCGAGGCGCCGACGAGTTCGCCCAGGAGATCCTCGACCACCCCGTCGCCGCCGATTGTCGACACCCGATGGGATGGACTTCGGAGAACGTTTCCAAGGATCTCAACGTCCCCCGCAAGAGGATGGACGAGCTTGCCGCCGCCTCGCACCAACGTGCCGGCAGGGCCCAAAAAACCGGCATCTTTGCCGACGAGATCATCCCCATCACGGCTCTGCAAGCGCCTTCGACCCCTTCGGCCGAAGGTGCGCCCAAGGCCAAGCGTGTCCCCGTTCTCGTCAAGGACGACGACGGCATTCGCGCCGATTCGACCGTCGAGGGATTGAGCAAGATTCGCCCCGCTTTCCCCCAGTGGGGCAACGGCACCACCACCGGTGGTAACGCCTCGCAGTTGACCGACGGTGTCGCCGGGGTCTTGTTGATGAAGCGATCCAAGGCCCAAGAGCTTGGTCTCCCCATCTTGGCCAAGCACATCGTGACCTGCACCGCCGGTTTGGCACCGAGGATCATGGGTATTGTACGTTATGGCGTCCACGTTGTGCGAAAAACCCTGCCTTTTGCGACAAACTGACCACTCCGCAACGGTCCTTCATCCCTCAGGGTCCCGCTATCGCGATTCCCAAGGCTCTCGCCAAGGCTGGTATCACCCGAGAGGACGTGGACTTGTGGGAAGTCAACGAGGCGTTCGCATCGATGCTCGGTTACCTGATCGACACCTTTGGCCTCCCGCACGACAAGGTCAACATCCACGGTGGTGCGATCGCGCTCGGTCACCCATTGGGTTGCACCGGTGCACGACAGGTCGCCACGGGTCTCAACGCGATCAAGAGGACTGGCGGAAAGATTTTGGTTACGTCTATGTGCATTGGTCTTGGTATGGGTGCCGCCGCTGTCTGGGTCAACGAACAGTAGGAGGCCGAGCCTCGTCTGGATCGAGTCTTGAGCGTATGGGGTGATGATTACCATCAGTGATGGCCTGTTCAATTATCTGTGTTTTTCTCTCTTGCGTGTGATGTAATAGCAGTTTTATTACTCAGGCTTTCGGACCCACGTGGCTGAACGGACGATGTGTGAAAACCCTGGCCAGAACAAAGTGTGAGAACGTTGCGGACAGGCCCACAGATTGCAAGGTACCCCAATAGCCGTAGTCGCAGAAAGGATGTAGTATTTGTGCATGATGAAAGTGGGTGGACTGTACAATAGTCGTGTCGGGGCGGATTTGGTGGTGCGCGCCGGCCTGAAGCCCGGCTTACGGCTTGGTCTTGTCCCACTCGTCGTTCAAGCTCAAGAGCAAAGACTCGGATGGCACCCAAAACTACCAAGGCCCGGCCGGCGGCGAAATCTACGCCCCAATCAACCCCGGCAGTAGCCTCGACATCATCGACCAAGGTCCCAAGTACGCCCGCCAAGGCGTCCACGTCGTTGATCCCACTGCAGCACTACGGCGCTCGCGTTCCGCTGCAACTCGCGGCGCTCTTCTTTGCCCTCTCGACCTCGTCCTCACGCCATGTACCCCGTACGACAGCCCAAGCGAGGATACTCCACTCGCTCATCGAGGACCCGGTCGTGTTCTTGGGGTCGGCGTGTGGTATGGTCGCGGTCGTGCAGGTTTGGTTCGGGGTGTGGTGCAAGGGCATACTGGATCAATCGCAGCAACATTCGAGCAAGAACGACAGGCCACCGCCAAGAAAGGAAATCGGGGAAAAGAAGTCGTTCGGTAAGATGTTTGGCGAGGCATTGGGCGGTGTACGACCGACCGCGAGGCCGAGGACGCAGCCCGAAAGCGGTGGCGCAAGTGGGGGTGGTCTCGGAGCGCTCCGAGCAGAGGTTCGTTTCGCTGGTGCGCTTGTGCGCTTTCCCTTCCTTTCAGACGCTGACACTCAAACATGTAAAGCAGGCACTGATGCCGGCCGTGACGACAACCGTCATCTTGGCACTCGTCATCCATGTCGTCGCCTTTACCCTCGGCGCTCCCCTCATTCGGTGAGGAAAATTCTCCAGTGTCGTCGACCGCGCCGAACAGCGCTGACTTGGTTCCCTTCGCAACTTCCGACAGAAGTATCCCCGAGACGTTCCTCCTCTCGCTTCTCGTTTCGATCCTCGCTTTCCTCCCCCTGGCCATCACGTTCGGCCAACCGCACCCCAAGAAACCTGAGCGCTTCGTCTGGCTCAGGCTCTTTTCCTCCCTCTCGTCAGTCAGAGTGCACCAAATTACCACGCGGCCGGTGACTCCGAGCTGATGGAGGGCCTGTCTATTTTACCACACGACAGACCCCAGACCGATCTCGAGATCGCTCTGCTCTTGCCTGCCCTCGGAGCCCTCGCCGGAGCGTGGCTCGGCGCCGTTCCAATACCTCTCGATTGGGATCGAGCATGGCAGGTAAACTCTCAATCCTCACCACTGTACGCCAAGAAGCTCATCGAACGTAAAGCTGATCAAACGCTCATGGTCAACGTGCCGATAGAAATGGCCAACGACATGTGTCGTCGGGACGTTGCTGGGTTACGCCGTGGGCTCAATCGTTGCGTTGGTAGCAATTGCGATGGGGTTTCCCACGGGAGCAAACTCAGGGTCAAGGAAACCAAAATCGACGTGAGGAATTGATGCAATTTCACATATCGTGTCAGAATGTGCACATGTTCTTCTCCGTTAGACTCTGAACGGCCATTTTCGGCGTGCCACAGCCCGCGTTGGATGAGCAGGTGGCTCATGGGCGACCGAAACTAAATTTCACATATCAAGCTTCCTCTAGAGCAGAGCCTGCTTCTTCGTAACACCTCAGTTCGTCCCTCCTGTGTGGTCTACGGAAAGAATGAAGTATCGTTAGCATTCGGCGTCGACTGCGGCACAGGCTTCACGATCACGAACTCACCTGAACCAAAGATGACCTAGAGCCAACTCGTGAACAGCCTCGCCAGCTCAGCCTCCTCGACATTGAGTCGCTGACCCTGCGTTGAGGATGGCGCGGTCCCGCGCTGATCAATGATCCTCTTCTTGAGCTGCTTGATTTGCTGCAGCCGCTGTCGCCAATTCGAAACGTAGCCGATCCTCTGCGTCTTGCCGTGGCCGCCTTCGAAGCCGACCGTTGCGAGGTAGATCTGGGCAAAAATATTGCTGTGCAAGGCGAGTTGTCGAATGACGTGGGGTAGCGATGAGCCGGCGACCATCTTGAAAGAGCCCAGGGGTCCGATCTCGGGCATCCCAGCGCGACACTGCATCGTGACTTTGAAGAACTGGGCGTTGCTGGTCATCCCCGGCGCGAGCCAAGGGTTCCCTGCAGGCGTGTGCGGCTGGATGACGATGTTGACAAAGTTGAACTCGCTCGGCAAGGTGTCGAAGGCGAACTCGCCCCCGGACTCGTTGAAGATGACCTTGACAAAGTCGTTGCCGATGTGGGACTTCTTGCGCTCGCTTCGTGGGTACCGCTCGAGATCCGTGGGCATCAAAGTAGCGACGTGGAAGAACATCTGGGCGATATCGTCATCCCAAACGTACATCCACTTGCCGTCAAAGTCTTGCTCGCGATCAAGGCCTCCACAGTACTGGGGATGGTCCTTGAGTCGCCACAGATGACCGAGCTCAGAGATGAACTCGATATAGGGCTTCGAGCCGTGGGTATTGGCGAGAATCTCGGCCTCGGTGAACTGCCCCGGTCCAGCGTAGAGCACACCGATCTTGTGCAAATCTACGACGGGGACGCGATCGAGCATACGTAGAGCCCGACTAAAGGCTGGATCGTCGGGCATGAGGATCGGGGTCGTGCTAGGCGCGAGCTCGGGGAATCGCGACAGTTGCAGCGCAAAGAATTCGGGGCCGACCGTGAGCAAGCCGGATTCGAGGGTGGGCGGCGGGGAAGCCGCATGGGCCAAATTGACGGCTTCGACGACCGCCGGGTCCAATTTGGGTGCAGCAGGGGCCGTTCCCGTCGGATCCTGAGAGGACGCTGCTGATGCTTCGATTGTTTCGGCACCTGAGATTCCTGCGCCCTCGCGGTGACGCATGTACATGCTGACGAGCTCGGCATCCGACGACGATTTGACGCCCGTAATGTTTTGCAGCTCCCACATCATTTTGACAATGCCCGACGCTCGGCGGATCGTCACTTCGACCCAACCGGCCATTTTGACGCTACTGATCGTGATCGTAGCGGTGCCAATGATCCACGACTTTGAAGGTAGGGTGGGGGCAACGCCGAGCGCGGGCTGTGTCTCCCCCGTCAAGAGATCGTCGAAGGAGGATGCGCGCGCTCGAGGGTCGGCATTCGTATAGGTGTAACGAGCGATCATGTCGAAGCAGACCTCTGTGGCTTCATCGACCTCGGGCTTGCCTTCGTTCGCTTGCACCAGGCGACGGGTGAGGAACGGCACGAATTTGGGCCGCTCAGAGAGGCGCAACGCGAGGAACCACGCGGCGATGCAGTAGTACGCGAGCAGGAAGACGTACTGCGAAAAGGCATACTCGATGCCCTCCTCGTCCTCTGCGGTCAACGGGGCGTCGAGTAGGCGCTCATTATGGGCCTGAATGTACTTGAGCGCGATGCCAAACACCGTCTGGAAATCAACGTCGGTAAAGTTGGAGTACACAGACGGCTGCTGGCCGATCCCGGCTATGAACTCGAGAATGTGTACGCCTAGCTCGGCCGACGAGATGATCTTCTGCAAGTTGCGCACGATCTCGGACAGGTGCTTGGTGACCGAGGGGCGCATCTCAAACGAGGCGATGCTGAGAGCGTGGATGCACGGCTTGGCCAAGTCGCGCGGGTTGCTGAGGCCGCACATGAACGTTTCGACCATCTCGTGCTGTTGCTGGCGACTGAACAGACTTCGATACGCGATGAGGGCCGTCAAGATTTGGTACGTCACAGCTTGTGCCTCGGCACGCTTCACTCCCATGGGTAAGATGTTGGGCCACGGCCGGTCGATCGATCTCAGGCCAAAGCAGAGATGCTTGAGCAGGGTGTAGATCTGCAGCGATGCGCGAGGACCCGCAGCAAAGTGCTTGTTGCTGAGCTGCTCCGGCAGATGACACAGCAGGTAGGAGAGCAGCTCCCACTCTTGGTCGTGCGCGAGGAGATGGTTGACTACGCAGAGGTACTCGGAGACGGGCAAGACCACGACCTTGGCCTCGGAGGCGGCGGAGGGATCGACAATCTCTTTGGCGACGAATTGACCCGTTCCTGGGTCCTGCTCCTCGGTCCAGTAGCGCATACGGTGATGGTCGAACGACACGAGGCCCTCGGCGCCGAACGAGGACGACAGAGAGCCGAAGTCGAAAGGCAGGGTCTCTGGTACGGCCCATAGCGGAGGTCCGGTCGCGATCACAACGCCAGCCGGCGTGGCAGGGGTCTGGGTTCCGCGACGGCGACTCAGGCTTCGTTCATCATTGCCTCTTCGTGCACGACTTGCGCTGGCCGACCGCTCGCTCGGAGGTGCTGATCCACGCCCGGAACGGCCGCGTGATCCATCCTCCATTGCGCCGTTGAGCGCGTCCATGGCAGGCCCGTTCGCTTGTTCGGCGCGGTATAGAGCGGTCGCCGGGCTCGTGATGTCGACGTCGTGGATCCATTGGATACGGTGGGACGCATCGGCGCGCAATCGAACGAGCCACGTCAAGATGAGCATGCGAGTGCGCAGTGGGATCGCGTAATCCGTCAAGGCGTCCGAACTCGACGCCGCGGCCGAACTGAGCAGGGCCAAGAGGTCGCGGAAGATCTGCACGCCCTTTTCCGAGGACTCGCACGTCGATGTCTCGAGACAAACGTGGAACATCGTGATGAGGCCCATGACGGCGACGTGCGATATATCGGTCGATTCCTGCGTCGTCGAGCCTGCGATCGAAGGGGTGGCAACGGGAGCCGAGATGGACGGTGACGACCTCATCGCCGAGGGCGAGTTGTCCTTATGGTACCGAGAAAGGGACGCCAGGTTTGATCGTCTCGCTTTAGGCGTCGTCGGAGCAGAGGTTGAGTAACGGTCAAAAGGTCGGACAGATCCTTTGGCATTGCGTACTAGCAGCAAACGGAGTCGATCGAACGGACCGAGCGGACCTCCTATTTTATCTTCCTCGGTGCCGAGGCTGTCGCGAACCACCTCGTTGGAGAGACTGATCATTACCTCGGCGACTTCGGCGTCCGTTTCGACCTCGAAGCTCGTCTCAAGTAGCGGTAGGATGATGTTGCTGACCAGCGCATCGCGCTGCTCGCTCTGATGATGCAGCTGCGAGTGCAGCGACGAGACCAGCTGCAGCGTTCGACGTCGAACCGAAGCCGTCGCCCCCGGGTAGAGTACGCGCACGCTTCCTTGGCCTCGTGACGGCAAGACGTAGAACGCTTTGAGGATCTCTTGCGTGCGATCTAGCCATTCCGTCCGTGTGGGTAGACAAAGGGCGTGCGCCTCGGTTTGCTCGAGCACGTGGAGGGCGTACGACTCGGGCAAATGCGATGCGAGGGAGATGAGAAGCGCGAGGACTCGCTCCGATGGTCCAGAGAAGCCGTCCTCGTGGCGCCACGCCCGGATAAGTCGCCGCAGCAAAGCAGCAAAAACTTCAAGGACCTCGGGCTGACGCCAAGCGTGACCCGATGACGAGGCTGGAGCGAGCTCGTCGCGGCTCTCTTCGTCTTCAGAGATATCTGTTTTATCGGGGAATGCATTCGGGTCAGCTCAATTACCTCGCGGCGTGCGTTTGCCTCGTGATCCCACCTGTGCTGCTCTCGTTGGGATCATCTGTACACAGGGTGAAGCTTTACGCGTCAGACGGATATATACGTTCGGGTTCGTGGCTCATTGACTGACCTTCATCTTCAAGCGTCCAGGATTTCAACTTGGTCGTCTCCCAGGTGTCGATGTGCCACTTGGTTGTCATGAGCAGGTCAATCGTCATGTCCCACTCTTCGTAACCGACACCCTGCTTGCCCTCGTCTTCCGGACCCTCATGGTGAAGGCCTCCCTCTCGCATCCCACTCGGAGCCAGCAAATTGCTCGCGGTACCACCTGCACTTGCTTTCCTCACGTCCTTGATCTTGCGGGCAAGTCGATCCATAGCATCCAGACGATCATCCATCAACTTGAGCACCTCGGCATCGATCGGGGCGGACTGCCACTCCATGGCTCGACGCATCCCGTTCCAGAGGTAAGGCAGACCCAGCGAGAGCAAGTTCGGCAGTCGGTGGTCACCCCAGCTCGGAGTCTTGGTGATGGAGTCCGCGCGACGCTCAACGCTCGTCTCCACCCCCTTGGAGTGGTCGTCGAGGGCCTTGCGGAGCGATCTCAGGGTACCGACCAGCAATAGCACGGGAGGCAGAGGCCGCGTTGAGGTCGCCGGCGGGGCGATCAACGAGCTGCGCAGTGACTTGAGTGCCTGGTTGGCCGGCGATCTGATGAGCTCGGTCATAAGACGTTGAGCTCGAGGAGGCAGCTCGCTGGGTCGGGTCGCCCGGTCATGCGTCAAAGGTGGTGTCGAGTTGCCGTCGATGAGGTCCACAACTCGCACATGGCCTTCCAAGCCGATAATGCGCGCCACGACAGCGACAATCTCACGCAATAATTCGTCACTGTCCAAGCTTGCGCCGTCCGGGTCAAAGTCGCGGCCGTCGTCAATCTGCGCCTGAAAATGGGCATCTCGTTTTCCCGCAACCTCGCCATGGCGGATCAGTGCCGTCAAGAATCCCAGCATGCTGCCGTCCTTCGAATCGTCCGACAGAGACCACGTCGAATTGCCGTGTTCGTCCATCGCCTGGACTCCGCCGATGTCGTCCTCGTCTTGTAGCCTGGCAACCTCGAGCATCGCTTTCAGCGCCAGTCGAGTCGAGTTGGCATAAACGTACGGGGCCGAGAAGCGATGCAATGCCGTCAGTAGTGCGAGGGCGCTTGTGTGCTTGGACGGTGGCATCAAAGCTGATTTGCGCACAAGAGGGGTTTGTAGTGTCAGGTCAAACAGAGGTGAAGGCGGACGCGGGGTCGGTAGAGATTCGGTGACAAAGTGGCACAACAGAGCGACAAGACCCGGCACGTCGGACAGATCACGCCCGCGTTTTGTCATGATCGACAGTACCGTCACGAGGAGTTCACGCTCGGCGTCGGGGAGCATCCAGCGTCGACCACCGAGTCCGTCGTCAGCTTGTACTTTGCCTTCCTCGGCCCAGCGTCTCGTCTCGTCCCAATAAATGGCCTTGTCCGTCTCCTTCATCCCTCCCGTGGCACTTTGACTCGCCTCGATCGAAGCGACCAAGAGCGCAAGAACGGCCTCTCTAAGTGCTGGGGGCGAGTGCGGCGATAGCCAGCGTGACTGCGAGAGGTAAATTTGCACGGGCGTCGGGGTTGGTGCCGATCGACGCAGGTGCGGTGGCGTCGTGTCACCGGCTTCAGCGACAGGAGAGCTCGGATGGGAGGCAAGTGCCTGGGAAAGGGGGGCAGCCGCAAGCGCAGGGGGTGGGAAAGGGTAGGTGGCAACGCTCTTTGCGAGCTTACGCATCAGATGGATCAAGCGCGACGGATCCGAGGTGTGCTGTGCGATGTCGGAGAGCTCGGACAAGATTTGGGAAGGTCGCATCATCGGTCCCTCATCCTCTACGGTGGGAGGCGAAGGTTCATAGGGCGGAGAGGAGGCGATGTCGATGGAGAGTCTTTGTGGAGTTGCAGGGGAAACGGGCGACCCGACCAAGATGCTGCTCGATCTGGACGTGGGTGATTTCAGGCTCGTCTTGCGCGCGATCTGCGCCTTCGTGGCAGATGTCGCGGTCTGGGCTGGTGCAAATCCGGCAGTTGTGGCTGCAACCGTCGGCTTCGTTTTCCCGTGCGTCGAAGTGATCAATCCACCCCTCCCTCCTCTTCCTCCCCCCGCGACAAAAGCCGCGGCGATGGCCTCTTCGCGCTTCAGTTCCTGGTCGAGAATGATCGGATCAATGGCCGACATTTTCGACTTTGAAAGCTTGACGCCTGCACCGCGAGAAGAGCTGCCCGTGGAAACGGCCCTGCCTCCGAACGCTTCGAGACCATCGCTACCCGGACGACCGGCCACAAAGTGGGACCGATTGGCCGGGGAAAGTGTCGAGGGCGAGGTGGAGGCAGAGCCCGTGGCCGAAGCTTCGGCGCCCGAGGCACTGGCCTTGCCTAATCCGCGGCCAACTTTGGTCAAGAACGAGATGAACTGGTTGCCACCCCCTCCTGCCGAGCTCGTATTTGATGGGGCGGCGGACGGGGTCGGTGAAGATGTCGAACCTTGCAACGAGGCCGATGTCGCGGGTAGCCTGGACCGATTCGGGTCGGGAGTCGATATAGGGAAAGGCGGCATATTGACGACGCAGCGACCCGTCTGCACTCAAATCGAACCAGGTAGCTCCTCTGCTGGTGCGCAATAAGATTCCGACGGTGTCAAGACGGGTCAGAAAGTGCACGTCGAGTCGAATCTCTGTGCGGGCGTTCTATCACGAGCTTTCGACGACTTACCCGCGGTCGAAGTTGGGCTCTAGCCCGGTCGCTCGTCTCGTTCACCGATATGCCTTCACGGCCTCTAGCTGTCTTTCGCAAACCCTGGTAAAGAGTTCCGAACAAAAGATTAAGCGAAGTCGTCTATTTGGCAGCACGAGTCGGGCGTTGGCACTTGCGCAAGCAGAAGCGCGGATAGGAAGGACACTCACCTTGGCCTTGAGATCACCAGGGCCCACCGTGCAACCGAGTGGAGAGTGCTCTAATAGTTGGTGTGTCCGATAAGAAAGTGGCGAGGCGGGAAGAGCGGTGCGGAACGGCAGCCCAAGACGAGTCGCGAGCCCGGTGTCGGTCGCCAGTTACCAGCTGGACCCGTCGGCAGCTGGTCGATATGAATGCCGTCACCGCGCGAGCTCGAGTTGAAGCCGTGCGTCTGCGCTATCCAAGCTCGACAAGATCAGTGGTCTGACAAGAACCTCTGAGCCCTGGGTTTGCTATTGCTCACACACACCTCGAAGAAGACCCGCTCCGAGCTCGCACCGGTTGATCGGATGTGGATGGCCGGGAGAAGCACAAGCCGGGACTCGGCAGCGCCGCGCACGGCCGTCCCAGGCACAGACGACAAAATCAGCTCCAGGCGCGATCATCGGCGACGAACGGACGATATCGAAGATTGCATAATGCGAGTGTACTACACACATATATATTTAGGTACGTAAAACGACTGGCCACAAAAAAAAAGAGGAGAATAAAAGATATGCAGGTTGCGTAAATGTGAATTGTACCAAGATGGGGTGGGGCAAATGCAACACGACGCGCTCAAGGACCGACGAGCCGGTGGGGCCGGTCTGGGCTGCTGACGTGCGCGGTCGACAGGGGGGGGGGGGGGGGGGGGGGATAGCAGTCAGACGTCAGACGCACCTCCGAGTCAAACGAAAAGAGGTTCATCAGAATCGACGGCTTTAGCATCTTTTGCGGTGGAGCCCAATAGTCTCGACAGATGGTTGTTTGACTTGATCGGGACAAGCTCAGGAGGGTCGGTCCGGGCCTGATCCTCTTGCATCTTTTCATGATCGAAATCTCGACGTTCCGCTTCGGTAGGCCGAGGCGGCTCTCCGCCCCCGCTGGCAGAATGGCCCTCGATCTTGCGCGCCTTGGGGGACCGCAGGTCACCGTTCAGAGGCGAGTCACGGGCGGTCTTGGACGGCGAATTCGACCACGATGCATGCCTACCTGACAGCGGAGGTAGCGACGACCAGGGCCCAGCACCAGATAACTCGCGAGTCTGCATCATGGCGCGATGCTCGCGCAGGGGCGGCAACGTGACCGATGCCAGAGGGGGGGACACAAGTCTCCGATCCGCACGGTCGTAAGGCAAGGCGGGTTCAAGTGTTGGGCAGCTTTGCTGTTGATGTGGCGGTTTGTGTGGCGGTTGCGATGAAGGATGAGGTGGCTGCGGTTGGTGCAGTGGGCGAGGGCCAAACCTTTCATTCAGATTGGGTGCATATGCTGTCGGCGGGGCCGGTCCCGTTCGGCCAAATGCGTGAGGGCCGAGATAGTGAGCTGGATAGCCAGTGGCAGCTTGGACATGAACGGAAGGGTAGGAATTCGGAGGTAGAGCGGCTCGATGCGATGCGTATGCGTGTTCAGAGGTTGTAGCACCCGGATGGTGGGCGAACGGAGAGTGCCCGCGTGCCGACACCGAAGAAGGCGATAAGCTCTGATGAGGCGCCTGATGGTGGAAAATGAAAGGAACGGCAGTGCTGGTGGTCCGACTGTGGTAAGGGACGCTGTATCTGTCGAACTGGAGGCTGGGGTCGTCAGGGGAGGGCCAAGAGTTGTGGGATGAGTGCCTCCGCCTTGCTTCGTTGATGGGACTCGGGGTGACGCGCGAAGGCGTCGAATGAGGCAGAGAGTGTCGATAACCGCCAGAGCGCTGACCGAACTGCCCATTTTGAGACGAGTATTGCGCGGAGGACTGCCTTTGGCTCTGCAGCCTCCCGTTCTTTTCGGCGTCCCCGTCGTCGGCGTCATTATCTTCGTCACGCTCGCTAGCCCCTGGGCGACGGATCCTGAGGCGCAGCCCTTGTTCTGCAAAAGCTTTCGATAGCTCGGTAGATTCTGCCAGAAGAAAATGGTCATGTCCGTCGATGTCAGAGTCAGTCCAACACAAGTCTCGATTCCGGGTACCACGTTTGCAGAGACGAGAGTCTTCACTCACTCGTCATGCCGGGGAACCGCTTGCTCGAATAAACCTGAAATGGATCCGTAAAGATGGACGTGCAATACCGAACCCCATCTCTGTCGATAGGAGCCGTTTTCAACGGCCACTCTGTTCAATAAAATAGCCCCGAACGAGCTCGCTCCACCATTCACTCACTCCATGATTTCGAATAAGCTCATCTTGAACCGAAACTTGCCCTCGGTCCGAACGCTCAGATCGGGAAAGACGAAACAGCTCTGGTCCTTGAGGTGGAATAGGGACGAGACGACCGAACCGGTGACGTGCGTACTCCTTGACCCCGAAAGTTGGTACAGCTCCTTATCGTGGTCGGCGCCGACGAGCGAGGCGAAACAGAACAACGTGTGGGTCATCGACGGTGACGTGTACGTGACCGCTTCGTCGTCGCTGTCAGCGGCCACGTCGACGTTATCGTCACCGTTCCTATTCAAACCCTTGCCTGACCTGTGACGATTGGATTCCCTCGGTCCAGCGGCCCAGGGGTCGTTCGCTGAGACCAGCGCTCCTGTCGGCATCGTGGCTGCGGCGGGGGTGGCGGCGCTGGAGCGCTCCTGACTGCGACGATTGGCCTTGGGCTGGCGTATGCGAAGCCGAATGATCGGCGGTGGATCCAATGGCCTGCGATCGGCCCTCGAACCTGCGCCTGCCATCCGCGCCTGCACAGGTTGTTGTCGCATGTCCATCTCGTACATGTTGCTGTTGTGACTGCGGAGGTTTGGGGGAATACGCGGGCGGTAGCAGAGGAGAAAGCAGTAGTGATCCAGACCCAGCGGTCAGTTCAAACGAACACTAAGCTTAAGACCCGACCGAATCGTGAGTCAGTGGGCTCGGGCTGCCGCTGCTGCTGTTGCTGCTAGCAAGTTGGAGGCAGGAAAAAGAAAGCTAGCCGTCGGTGTGAAGACCAGCCAGGACGAAGACCATCTTTGTTGCGAAAAGGTTTGACCCCTGGCCACACTTTGGACACAGGTCTCTAAACTGTGGCAAAGTCACGCGAGAGGGGGTGCAATCGCGGGTGTGCGTTCAGGCGTCCAAGCTGGGGCTGCGCTCGGTGGATCACGACTGGCGAGATCCTGCGGTGGCAGCAGGCGCGATTATCCCCCCACCCTGTGCTACGGCTCCACACGGCCAAAGCAGCAAGACCAGCAGCAACGCGTTCCAGTGAGTCACTCACCTCGTGCCATCGTCTCCATCGTGTTGCACTGTTGCGCCCGCAACCGCACCAATGATTGCGGTTGTCATGACGTGTCGCGTCGTCCTTTAACCCCCCTGAGGTCGAGCGGGTGATGTCCAAACGTTCAAGCCCCGAGGGAGGGGTCGAGGCACGCCTGCTGGCGAGCCGGGTGTGAACTGCCGGCTCGGAAGGAGTTAGGTCGTCAGGAGAGGAGAGATGACGACGTAATCACCGCTGACACCAATGTGCGCTGTGTGATAGCAGTGCTAGGAGCTGGCCCAGGCACGTGCCCGGACGTTGCTTGCGGATCTCCTCTGCTTGCGGGTCTCCTCTTCGACTCGGGATGCATCACCCGTCCTGACGTCGACGCTCACGAAGTAGCTCCGATCAAACTGCACGCCCAGAGAGGATCAGGCGACGCACTGCCGAAGCTCGAGATGGACCCCAGTGCGATCTCCGCCAGATAGAGCCATCCATGATATCCATGCGCGCAGCTCCTGCCGGGGCTCTGCCTTAACCGCGTCCCGCGCCGTCTACGGTGGGTTTCACAGCTTGAAGGATTATTAGAACCGTCCTGGCCGAACCAACTCGGGGCCAAAAATAAGCTTTTCTTTTTGGGTCTCAACTGGTCGTCGTCGGCTCGATCACTAGAGCCACATTCCCCGGTCACTTATCGCTGGCAGACGACCACGTGCATACGGCACCGAATGCATCAATTAGCGCACCTTTTTGTAGCTACCGTCGCACCGTAGGCACCGGGCAGTAGGCCCGGGACCGTCCCGTAGGCACAGGGAAAAGCAGCGGAACGTACATGCGCCGCAAATAGCTTATTTAAGCCTGTGGCAGTGGCATGGCACCATCCTTTGATCCGCCTTGTATCCCCTCGGGCTGGTACCGACGCCCCTTAGCGCCTAAGCACTCCCCACGACTGGGAAATGACACGTCGATTCTCCTGCCGATCACTTGTTTCAGAATCGGGAGGGGCTCGCTGTGGGTAGCAAAGCACAACTTTTGAACTGAATGATGCATTGATCGGTGACAGCAGTCCAACTGGAAAACTACTGTTCAGAAAGACTCCCCCAGCCGAGCGAGTTAGAGTGACACACTCCGATTCCTGTCCCTCAACCCCTGTGGGCGGATCAGGCTCGAGGTCGAATCGATCACACCGCGGTGGCTGTCGATGCAGTCGTGGCCCTCAAGCGTCGGGCCATGACGAGATACCCGACAGCTGAGATGACGGCAAAGCTAGCACGATAAACAAGGTCAGCGAAACGATCCTGCCGCAGATCAGTCGCCCGCTGATGCAGCACTGACAAGTAGAAAATCGTGCCCGAACCGGAAGTTCGTCCGCCGGACAGGAGGTCTCTTAGGGGCAGGAAAGTAAGTCCCTGTGCGCAGTGGACAAGATGCAAAGTGAGCACCTCACAGCAAGCTCATGCGAGGGAGAGCACATGCTTTTGTACAACTCACAATAATGAAGTTAAGCCCCCAATTTGTTCCCTGGCGGTCGCATGGGGCAAAATCGTCAGCGACAAGCCGGAGGTGTGCCGTAGGTGCTGCTAGCGAAAACGGGTGACCCACAAGTGCAGCGCTAGCCGTTGCGGATCGTGCCTATTCAGTGATAATAGATGTGGAGCTTTGTAAGCGCTCGGTCCCTATGAAAACACAATCTGAGCTGAGGACGGCCCCTCACCTCTGGCGGGGGAAGTTCGCCCATGAGGACGAAAGGAATTGGACCCAGCCCGATCGAGAAGCTTGCGACAAATAGGACGATGCACAAGGACGCCAGTCCAAACAAGGAATGGTTGATGGCAAACGCCAATACCGCAGTCGAAACCGCCATGCTGCTGAGCGAGATTAGAAGTAATGCCCTTCGTCCGACGCGCTGGAGTACAATCGAGGATCAGCTGACAAGCCCAAGACTGGCGGAGGAAGACGTTTTCGCAGGCTTACGTCGATCAAGTACACTATATTCGTGCGATCACGCTTCGTCATCTGAAACTGTCACTGAGTGGTACGATAGGGAGCCAACTCACCCGCTGGCAAGGTCATGGCGAAGTTGACTGCGAGCAAAGATCGTCGACAGGGTTTTCAGCATGATCCCAGCAAGAGCAAGCGTCTCAACTTTCTCGTACCTATAGTAACGAATAGTGCTACGCCCTTGGCGTTGGTGGGGCTGACGGCGGTGAGGATTCTGCGAGGGACCAAGGATCACGCACGAGGTCAGCTATCCTGAGGACGCCAGTGCTTTGGGCAACCCGAGCCAGGTCGAGGACAGAGAAGGAGCGTACCCAACGCTATAGTACATCACAGCATTGATCCCGCTGTGGGTTTGAAAGCAAGAAGTCAAGTTGGTCAACGCGCAGAGACAAGGTCAAGCCATCTGTCGCTCCCGAAGCACGAACGAACCTGGTCTGTTGGAAAAATTGGGACAGGACTAGGGTCCAGAAAGAGCTCTTGACAGCGGCATCCTTGCTTCGATAGACTTCGACGAGCGTCAATGATTTGTCCCCCGAGTTATGTCCGGTATTCGTTGGACCACCTGTGCTTCCAGAGGTGTCGGCGTCAGCTTTCGGCGCGCTTCGACTCCGGCGACTCGTTTCAAGCCGAGCAGACCACACCGACCTCCAGACGATTCTTCCAGAGAAAGCGGCTCTCTTTCCTGGTCTTCGACTATATCGTAGATCGGAGTCTGACGATTCGGGGCTGTTTCGACCATCATGGACGATGTGGCGATCTGGTAGCCGTTTCAATCTGTCAATTTGGACCTTGCCCTCCCCACATCGAGTTGGTCTGTTGCTCCTACCTGTGCTGCTGCAATAGCCGCCGAGGCCAGACCAATCAGACGCCATTTGCCGGTCCTAGGCTCCGAGAGAGGAACTGTTGGTGTGAAGGGAAAGCAAGGGGATCGATCGTCAGAACCAGTCATCACTCTTGGGTAAGGGGTTGCACAGTTTCTGCCGAAGATTAACCCACTCGAGATGGCCTGGGCGAGGAAAATACCGGCACAGATACTGAGCTGCGTCAGAATACCTGTAAGAAGTAAAGATGGGGGGAATTCGACGAAACCGCTGGTCAGCGACGCGGCCCGCCCTCAGAAAGACCGATCTCGAACTTCCGAGCCCCATGGGGAGAGACGCGAACCTGTTCCACCGCGATTCGGCGCAATTTCAGAAATGTACAAAGGCACCAAAACGGTCGAGATTCCGCAAGCTGCACCATATATGTTCAGGGGCCCGGGTCCTATCAGCGCCCGCGTTCTGGACCGCACCCACGGCATCGTGCTGACAGGGGCTCACACAGGCCAATAATCATTCGGCCGAATGCCAGCACGGTGACACTGCTTCCGATCGCCATCAGCGATCCACCCTGGCTTCAAGAGATAGGCAGGTCAGCCTAGCCTCCTTGCCTCACCCGCCGAAAGACTAGAATCGGGAGCGCGACACGACGTGGCAGCCGACACCAACTGACCGCGACAATCAACCACGCCGCCACGACCGCCGTCTTCCTCCTTCCGAGGCCATCGACCAGTCGACTCGCATTCAGACTCGAGATGAGACCCCCCAACGTATATGACGCGGTCACGAGACCGAACGCGGACTGGGTCATGTCGACGCACGCTGGCATGCCCCACAAACCGATCCAAGGGCGGTGGTCGGCGCAGCGGATCGAGTCCTGCGAAGAGTTGAGCGCGGAGATGTGGAAACCATATTGCAGCGAGCTCGCCGCACACCACAGTAGCTGCAGCGTCGACGAAAAGGTCGGCATTGCAGAGAAAAGGATAGCCGACGCAGCGGCAGAAGGGAGAGTGGCGAGGAGGCGCCCCCGGGGCACCTCGCGGCTGCCTTGTGGGGCACGCATAACCTGGCTCGACTCTGCTCAACTTTACGCTCAACTTGACTGCGGCTGGCAACGGGCGGGGCTTCCACGGTCGACGCGGGCCAAGGCGCGCTCTCACCTCAAGGGGTCACCACATCACGAACAACCAGATCTCCACGGTGCAAGGCGTTATAATAGACACATGAGCAAGAAACGTAGGAGGAGGAGGATATGGAGTGGATGGAGTCCGCGCAAACAGAGGGACGGGGAGGGTGGGGGGAGGGAGGATTGTACCGCGAACTCGTCTAGGGTCTGGGGAGTATTAGATCGCAAGAGCAAGGTCAAAACTTCGATAATCGCCAGAGGTGACTCGTTTACTTCTTGGGCTCGGCGGCACCGGTGGTAGGGAGGCCCATGGTGACTATGACGGGCGGGGAGTCAGGGCATTGGGTCAGCGGGAATGATCCGGGCACGACGAGCCAGTCGCACAGGAGAACGTACCCTTGAAGGTATCGTAAATCAGCCATTGGAGAGCGGTGAGGGTACCGATCATGATGATACGAGTACCAAGACCACCCCAGAGACCGCTGAAGCCGATGTCCTTGTAGATGGTACCGACGGTCGGCTTGGCGGCGCCGGGCGCGAGGGGAGCGTTGAGCTTCGAGACCATGGTGTCGGCAGGGTGAGAGACGATGGCGCAAAAGACACCGGCGGCGTAACCAGCAGCGGCCGAGACACCGAGCTGCTCGAGCTTGGTGCATTCCGATCGGGGCTTGGGGATGCGAGCGTAGATGGCCTGGACGAAGCCCTCGAAGGACCAGAACTTCATCATTGTGTAGGGAATTTGACGGGACCAGAGCGAGGGGAGCGACTTGAACAAACTGCAACAAAGATCAGTGACAGGCAAGGGAGTCAGTCCGGAATGGGTGAAAGGGGGGGGGGACAGAATCTGCCCCTGCGACCGGAAAAGACTCACGCGCCAGCTCCTTCGGAGGCAACGACCTTGTTAACACCGTTGAGGGCGCCCGAGGCGAAGGGAGGGAAAGTGGTTTGCATGCGGACCTTAACGGTTTCCATCTGTGCGCGATGACGAGGGACGAAAGGTAAGATGACGACTCAGGATGCCGCGTCGATGCGAAGTACTTTGCACTTACGGGGACGAGGGCGATATCGGCAAAGAACTCGGCCGAGGCGGAACCGGCAAGGTAGATGGCATCCTTGTACTTGACGGCATTTTCGGGGCCCGCCATGTCGGCGTAGGTCTTTTTGAAGTATTCGTAGAAACCGTACTTGGCGGCACCTTGCATGGAATAACCGAGCAAGGTGGGGCCGACACCGGTGCTGTCATAAGGAGCGAAGACATCTCGTCAACAACCCCATCCCACTCTCTGCAATATTTGGTGAGCGAGTTTCGACGACTCACTAGAGACCCTTGAGACCGCCTTCGGTCTTCATGATCTTGCTCCATCCGTCCATGTTGGACTTGTACAAGTTCTTGTCCACCTGGATAGGCGGCGCGGGTAGTGCGACCGCAGATGGAGCATTCAGTGTTCCGGTGACGCCTCGGGATTGTCATGGCGCATAGACGAGAAGCACTGACCTGCTTTCGGCACTTGACCAGATCAAGAGGGGTGACGAGAGCGTGGGTCGCACCGCAAGCGAGGGCACCACCGAGGGCGCACGTGTAGTAGTACTTGCCCGAGTAGAGCTCGATCTTGCCGGAGTCGACCTTGGCGGAGATCTTCTGCGCCTCTACGGGGTTGGTACAGAGTACGAACGCAGAGGAGGAGCTCGGTCAGCGACGAGTGTACGAAGGCCGCGGCGGTAAAGGAAAGCCGCTCCCGCTCGCGAAGGGATCAGAAGCCGTGCACTCACCAGTAGCCACGGCCGACTTGGCGGCGGCGAGCTTGTTCTCGGCGGACTATGGAGCATGAAACATGTGGGGTGTGTCAGCGATGCTGTTGGCGGTATGGATGGATGCATCGTCGGCTGCTGGATCCGCGGACGGGCGGCCGGCCGGCGGCTTGGGTTGCGAAGGTCGATCGAGGCGGGGCGTCGTCGGCGGGCGTCGTCGGGCGTCGTCGGAACCGCCATCGCCAGCGCGACCGTCGCCCGGCCAATCCTAATCCGCGTCTTCGATCAACTCACCTCCTCGATCTTGGAGGCCTTGGCCTTGGCATCTAGAGCAGCACAACATCAGACATAATCAGCTCACTGTGGATCCAGCGGGTGTTGCACCTCGTCGCGGTGGATAAAGGTGCGGCAGCCAAGACATTCGACGACGAGACGCTTTTCTCGCGGGCTTGAGCGTCATCCGGAACTCGCTGCGCCCAGCACACCCCAGTGACCGGCTCGCAACTCACCGTCAAGGACCGAGAACTTCATGCTGCCCGAGGGCAACGAAGGCACGAAGGACGACGGCAGAGCCGCGTTCGAGAAGAGCGCCGAGAAGTTGATCGACATCGTTTCGAATGGATCGGGCGGAGGCGTGCGGAACGAGCCGAACCGACGAAGCCCGTGAGCACAGCGGCCTAGGTGTCGGGCTCGCGCTGGACTGCGCAGGACTGCGCTGGACTGGCGCTGGCAGGCGCGGCAGGCGCTTGCACTGGGCGGGCCGGCGCTGGCAGGCGAGGTCGCGCGCCGGCGAGCGATGCAGTCTCGGCCTGCTGAACCGCAGAACCGGGCTGCCCTTTTCGACACACCCTCAGAACCTATTTGGATCTGCTGGACTGCTCTCTTCCTCGAGTAACTCGCCGGGTGTGTTGAACGCTGTTCGAGCTCACGCGTGTGCACGGCCTCTTGAAATGAGCGAATGAGCGCGGTTGCTTCCGCACGGCAGATCGAAGCAAGTGGATATTCGAAGCAGACACACTACTCGCCGTTCTTCCACGCTCGTGGGTACTTCTGAGTCGTTATATTTGAACTGGGCACTGTGTCACCGTCCCAAGAGCTAAAGTACCGGGGCATCACTGGAGGCGCACACGGTAAAAATTCCTTGCCAGTAACTCGAAACTTGTACGTCACCGACCCGCCGAAAAGCGAATGCAGCTAGACACACTGAATGAGCCTGAGATACTTTTCTGAGCGGAGTAGAATGGGGGGGCATCAGGATTTCGCATTAGGCTTGCCCCCTTCCTTCCGGACGAAGCCCTCGCGGAGTTGATCAGGAGTTTGGAATATCTTAATGAACCCCACAAGGCGCAGGAGAGCTTGCCCCTTGCGCCGCCAGCAAACTCGGGTCGTGGCATCCACGATAACGCGTTCTAGTGCCAGCGATTCTGAAACAGAACCCACCCCCCCCCCCCCCCCCCCCCCCCCCCCCCAACCACCGCTAAATCTCGAGGGTCTGTGCACATCCGGGTGCTCCGCTTCGGTCGGCGTCCGGCGCCAGCAGGGTCCAACGTCGACCCCTGTCTGGGTTGGATTCGGGGAGAGGTCGCTCGATGTCATGAGCTCACTTTGAGACGGATGAAGTCATGCTCAAGCGTACTTAGGACAGAACCCCCACGGTGGTGCAGGATGGAGCTTGGTCGGGGAAAACTCAACTTGCGAACAGATGGCGGTACCTGATCACCTGGGTAGGTACGGCTTGCGGCGGTCGTACATGGTCGGTCGTCCTAGACCCCTAGACCGCTAGCCCGGGCGGGTAGCTAAAGAGAAGAATTAATACTAAGTAGAGATGCTGCTAGTTCTGCCGGGTGGGCGATGGAGGAGAGGACGTGACTGGGAGGTTTCGGTAAAATGATGTGACGGCTGCTCTGATCTCGATCGTGGCAGAGTCGGGGCGCCGGGGCCCGCCAAATCCAGCGGCGCAACCGGCCGATCACGGCCGATCACTGAAGTCCGACGGAGAATGACCATGTTGTCATCGACATGTTTATAACTCGCGCCTGCCGGTTCCTGAAGGCTAAACTTTCAAGGATCTGGTCGACGGCGGTCTCGCGCCAATCCGAAGTTTCAGTGGCGTCTGTTGCACTTCGTTGCGCCGAGCGTCATTTATCGCAGCGCGCGCGCTCCAGCTAACGGCTTCGGAATCTGGTGACGTCTATCGAAGAAGGTCCCTGACCTCCTACGTGCAAAAACCTCGCTCGCCGCACCAACCTCTTTGACGCCCTCACTCTCCCTCTCTGCGCCCCTGGCTCTTGCACCAGGCTCACAACTACGAGAACGTGCGTAAAGACATCTCCGCCCCCTCTCACGACTCAAAACGCCTAATTCAAAGCCATACCCTGCTAGTGCCGACACACGAAGCTGCAAATCAAGAGTGCGACCGCGCGCACCGAGTTGATTGATTCAGCTTTGAGACCCTCGACTCAAGAAGATCATCTCGTCATGAGCTTCGCAGATGTGAGTTCTCGAGTCCCCGGCCCGCATTACGAGGACTTTTAGGGGGCAGCTGCCTCCCGCTTCCTGCTGCCTCAGTGCTGGCTCCTCTCTTGCCACCCCCAGCTTCCCATCCTCCTTCCACGTGCTGCTGCTCCCTTCGCTAGCTCCCCTCCCCACTTATAGCATCATGAACACTTCAATGACTTTGGACGTGCATAATGAACAGGATCAGCGCGTCTTCATTCACTATCAATCCAACACCGGCTCTCATGTCGGTGGCAAAGGTGACGATGTTCGCCAGGCGCCGGCTGAGTCCGCCTTGTGCCGAGACTCGGGTCGGCTTCCTCCCCGGGTACCCCGTGCTCCAGTGGATCACGACCATGCTGATGAGGCCGAGAACGGGGATGGAAACGTTGTCGGTGTCACGGGCCAGCAACAAGATCAGGCCGCGACAGAGGGCCGACCCCACTCCATCATCGACGGTGCCGGTACATCCGTCGTTCCCGCCTCCGTTCCGTCTCGAGCCCCCGTTCGACGCAATACATTCCGTCGCGCTCAGATTCGTCACCACCATCAACCGGAACAAATCTCCTTGGATGAGGAACATTGTCAGTATTCCAGCATCTCGGAGTGCTGCTCATCAAGTCGTGCCGAAGTTTTGTACTTCATACTGCTTGTAGCTGACACACCATCGGCCCACCATCGCTACTAGACCGCAACCCTTGGTTCAGTTTTCGCTCAAAGTACCGCGTTTATCTTGCCGAATTTCTTGGTACTTTGATTCTAGTTCTGTGGGGTGAAGGCGTAAGTTTGAGATTGACGTCATTTTCGGACCGTAAGCGCTCGCCTGCGGAATCTGCACCGCGCTGAACCCCTCTGTTACTCTTCTGGCCCTCTTCGCGCCACTGGCCATGCTCAGACCCAAGCCCAGGTCATTGCTCTTCGTAACGCACCCAACGACTATCTCTCCATCGCTTGGGGCTGGGGGACCGGTTTGATGCTCGCCATTTCCGTGTCGTCTGGTATCTCGGGTGGCCACATCAACCCCGCTGTCACCATCTCGCTCGCCGTCTTCCGCAAATTCCCTTGGCGCCGCGTGCCTGGTTATATCCTCTCGCAACTCTTGGGGTAAGTCTTGTTCTGTTCGTGCTGCCCTCCGCGCGCCTGGCTGATTTTTGCCTCGTGGACGGACGCTCAGTGCGTTCGTTGCCGCTGCCATCCTTTTTGGTGTCTATTACGGCCCTCTCAACACGCCCGAGAAAGGCTATCTCGCTGCGGTCTTGACCACCACACCCGCCGGAAAGCTCGAAGGACTTGTCTCAATCTTCTTCTCCGTCTTCTCGGGAGCGGCCCTCCTCATGGGTGCGATTGCCGCCTTCACCGATACTGGGAACAACCCCGCCGCCCCTGGTCTCGTCCCCTTGCTCCTCGGTTTGGTCATGGTCGGCATCGCCTCCTCCTTCGGTTACCAGACTGGTTTCGTTCTCAATCCTGCTCGTGATTTGGGCCCTCGTCTCCTCTCTTGGGCGGTTGGCGCCCCTACTCAAAGTCTCTGGGTCGACAACTACCAGTGCGTCATGTGGACCACTCCTCGCCTTTCCAAACGTGCTAGCTGACGGAAGGGTCGCATTCTTCTTCCTACAGCTACGGTATCTGGATCCCTACCGTGGGTACAATCTGCGGAGCGTTGTTTGGTAACTTGATTTACGATCTCGTACGTTTTTTCCCTCGATCCGAACCCGTGTGATGGGCTTGAGTGGAAACTGAATTTGCATCCTCCTTCTCTTGTCCCGACGGCAGTGCATCTACGGTGGTCGCGACTCGCCACTCAATTACAACTTCTCCAAGTCTGGACGAAGGGCTCACAGGTTAGGGGTCCAGGCGGAGAAGGACTTGGAAAATGGTGTTTTGCCCGCCGAGGACGGGCACCACCTTGAGGAGAGGCATAGCGATGTCACTGATGTCACTCTGCGCAATAAAGAGCAAGAGCAAGGCGGTCCGCCACTGAGGGTCGGTTAATTCCGGGAATATCCTCTGTGATGGGTATTGCCCAGGTTTCACCTGGGTATTGTCTTGAACGCGCCTGGGTATTACCCAGGCGCGCGGTATTAACTCCCCGCCGGGCATCAACTCTTTGACGAGTATTACCCATCTCCCTGGGTAATACCATCTGACGGGGAATACTCAGGCGCGCGGTAATAACCCCCAGCCGGGTATTACTCATCTCCCTGAATAATACCCAGCTGGCGGGTAACACCCAGTTGAGGGGTTAGTACTACCCAGCTGAAGGGGTCATACCCAGGCGCGCGGTGATATCCCCCAGCAGGGTATTAACTTTTGACTTGGGTATTATCTGCTTAGATGGTTATTCCGACCTCTGGGTTACCGGCGCTATACCGCACGTGCGGCGTAGTTATTACCGGGGTTTGGGGTTATAACCACCGCAATACCACCCCTCGGATGTCTAAAACTTCTCTGTAACACTCTTGTCTCTGGCAGTGGAGAAAACAGACGAGTGAAGGAAGCCAGTGTCACTACACCCACACCCACACACCCCAATATATTCTAAGCCTTTTCCGGGATCGGAACGCTACTTCTTCCATTTAGTTCTGATAATTAATGACAATACCATACGCTGGCTGGCCGCCTTGGATTGAAATTAGTACGAGTCTTTGCGTTTCAGTGACAAATGTCGAGCCGGCTGATGAAAGAAGTTGGAAGGAGCGGCAGATGACCGAGGAGGTTTGTGCGGCGTACGCGCGAGCGCAAGAGTGCCTGCATCGAATTTGATAGGCCTGATCCCGCGAGCCCGAACTTAGGGGTCTTTTCCGCATGTTTGGCTCGGCATCGGTTCAGGTGTGTACCCGCGTATTCATGTCTCATTGTGTCTCATAATTAATCCTGAAGTTTGGCTCTGCATCTGATCAGTTTATTGTTCAACCCAGACACTTGCATCACTGGCAGTGGATGGAGACCAGATCGATAGTATTGCAGATCTCGAAACCTGCCAGCTCAGTACAATCCTCCGTCCCTCTCTAGGAGGGCCAGCATCGCTTTGACTGTAGGGCTTGCTTCACCTGAACCCGTCAAGACCGAAACATCAGCACACATCTAGGCTGGGGAGCCGCCCATGGCACCGACGACTGACCTTCCAAGTTGGGTGGTGACTCAATCATGGCTTCCAAATCGGCGTCGAACAGCCGTCGCAGGTAGTTGACTAAGACGCCGATCCTTGGCCAGGCTCGCATCATGACCCATCCATCGGTGCCGACCGTCACTCCCTTGTTGAGTTCAACATTGACCTTTTCGCCGAATAGCAGCACTCCGTACAGAGGGACCTGTCGTTACAAATATACCCTAACTCGTCAGTCTCTTGGGTATGTAAGAACCGACAATCAATCCCGTCTCACCTCTGTACCATCGCGAAGGAAGGGTTTGGTCGTGATGTGCTTGGAGAAATAAGTCACAAAAGGCGATGAGAACCTCGTTTCGGTGAAGAGCAAGGATCCAGGGTGCAGGAACACCCTTCCATCGCGTTCAAAGTACTTGACCTCCTTAGACTCGCGATCGCGTTCGATCGCACCACTAGCACCCTTGTCGAACAAGGCCGGGGGCAGCTTGACCTTGACGAGCCGGGCCGTACCAGCAAAGATGATCGCCTTGAGAAGATTATCGTTCTTGGCGTTGGTGTTGAGCGCTTCGTCGGAGGCTTGCGTGCGAAACGGGATGAAACCGACATCGGAGAGGGCGTGCAAGTACTCGGTGCGAAGCTGAAGGACATCGCGGAACGTCGCCAGCGAGATGAAGTTCTGCAGGGAAGAGGTCGACGAGATCATGGCTTCAGTGGGGTCGTCGCAAATTCGATTGCGTGAGCAGATATGTAGCCTACATCTTCAGCGTACGCGCGCAGCCCAGAATTGCCCCCATCATTGCGCGCGGCAATGCAACCTTCGAATGCTTTGATGTCCGATAGAAGATCGGAACGGCCCGTGTAATACATCGATCGAGCCCTGCTCATATCCAAAAAATCATCAGTGCTGTTCGATTGATCAATTTTGTAACAAGCACACCAACTTTTGGGCTTCGTCTCGCTTCTCAAAAGGTAGGTTAAAGAGCGACTTGCTCGACAAGAGTGCGGCAACGGTCAAGATCGGATCGAGGCACTTAAAGATGGCCGCGAGGACGAGCATCTTGCCCAGCCGCAGATCGAGCGGCAGCATGGCCAAATGCATTCCCAGCGGCGTCAACCTCGACTTCGTCCCCCCTCCCTCCTCTATCGCACCCAGCAACCTGAGCGTGGCCCAAGCACTGTCGATCGCTCGCACATCCGGCGGGCTGAGCGCCTTGGCCAGGAAGGTCTTGACGTCCTCATCGGCGCGCATCGCCTTGATCTGCAAGCAGAGCGACTCGAGCGGAATCCTGACCATTTCCGGCGTCGGATAATTCGCCATCGCCGTATCTTCGGTGTAATGACTGAAGAGCTTAAAGCATTGCCCGGGCCGCGTTCGACCGGCTCGACCTCGTCGCTGCCTTGAACTGGCTTTACTTGTCCACGTCTCGACGAGCTTGGTCACACTCGTATCGGGGTCGAATTGGTTTTCCTTGACGCGGCCGCAGTCGACAACGTACACGATCCCATCGATCGTGATAGAAGTTTCCGCGACGTTGGTTGCTACGACTACTTTCCTGTGCCCCGCTTTGGTTTTGCGAAAGACCGAGGTTTGCTCCGCCGAGGTTAAGTTGGCGTGCAAGGGGAAGATTTCGACTCGATCCAACGACGAGATGGCGCCCTCAATCGCCTTGACGGCGTTCTCGATTTCGAGCACACCGGTCATAAAGACGAGCACGTCTCCTCCAATATCGCGTGACTTTTCGAGGCAGTACGCGACCGTAGCCCCGACGAGCCCAAAGTCGATGCGTTCCGAACGGGTTAACGTCTCGAGTGTCGAAAGGTGCCGTCCGTTGTCGACGCCGCGAGAGATGAAGGATTCGCGCATACGGTCGAGCTGCGCCTGCGTCGCCTTGCGGGTCGGCTTGCCCGCAGGCGAAAAGTTTCGGAGGTGAGGCACAATCTCTTCCAGGTAATAGTCCTGGACGGGATGCGTGAACCTGTCGTCGTCGTCGTTTCCAAAAAACAGGCAGGTCAGCTTTTGGATGCCTGCAGAACGACTCTACTCAACTGACCCGGGTATCTCGATGCAGGGGGCGCCGCCATAGTAGTCCGCAAATTGCTTCTGGTTGATCGTCGCACTCATGAGAACAACCTTGATCTTGGTATTCCGCTTCAACAGGTCCCTCAACTCGAGCAACAAAAAATCAGAGTCGACCGATCGTTCGTGTACTTCGTCGATAAATATGTGACTGATGCCAGCAAGATCTGGGTCGCCACCCCTCGACAGTCGCGCGAGCACGACACCGGTCGTACAGAAGAGCATACGGCAGTCCTTGCCTGCTTTACGCTCGCCTCTGATCGCGTACCCAATCAGCTTGCGCGACGAGACATCGTTGATGTCTTCGAGCCGCTCGGCAGCGACACGGGTCGCGACGCCGATGGCAGAGATTCGACGCGGCTGCGTCACGATGATGTTGATCGACCCCCCCTGGCCCCTCGAGATCGCGTCATCTAGGATGAAGGAAGGGACTTGGGTCGTTTTACCCGAACCCGTCTCACCACTGACAATGACGACCCGGTTCAATCTGACGAGATCGACGATGCGCTGCTTCATATCGAAAGCGGGCAGCCTGGAGCGCACGGCCAACATGTCCGCATACGCCGGCTTCTGCGTCGTCTCCGTCCAATAGCGAACGAGCTCGGCCTGTTGAGCGGGCGACACGAAGAATCTCGAGGGCCCTCGCCCTCGAGACACGTTCAGAGACTTGTTCGACTTGTCCGCACCCGTCGTCGCCTGCCCGGGCCGCATCGACCTGCCAGACCCATGCAACTTGCTCAACACCGTCCTCGAATCCGGAGGGTGATCTACGGCTCGCTCCCAGTTCTCTTGCAGGAAGGTGGCCATCTCGGCAACGACGCCACCATAGCCCGTGTGGGCAAGGTCGCGCCACTCGGCGCCTTGAGGTTCGACGACGAACTGCTGCGCAATCAGCGATGTCAGGTGCAACCGGATAAACGCCGGGAGCGTCGACGAGTACACGTAGAATGTAGGAAGGTGCGGCGACGACGTGTCGGGATCGGTCGAGGGGGATGGGTAGAGGGATGCCGGATGGAAGAGAACGCGCAGTATAACCTGATCGGCCGGCGCCGTGCCTTGCCTCCTCGGCTTAAGCGATGAGACGAGGATCTCGCACCCCAAGTCGGTCTTTCTGAATCGATCCCCAAAGATGCCTTCCAGTCCCATGAGCTCATCCTTACGCCTGTCTTGCAGCGATTCCCTCTCTTCCGCCGTCAAGACCTGGCTCCAGCCCTGCTTGACGTGCTCCTCGCTCAATCGTGCGACCTGCTCCAAGTCGATCTCGTCGGTCTCGTCATCGTCGACCTCGAATGTCTGCCCCCAACCATTGAGCTTTCTTGTCAATAACTCGATGACCTTGCCTTCCTCCCCTGCACACTCTTCGAGCAGCTTGACCGCCATCGGAACGGGGATGCCGACGTCCTTGGCGAGCGCTTCGGCTTTCCACAACCTCCCCAGCGCATCAGATCCATGGCTCGTCGCGATGCGCGCATTCGAATCGGCGGGCTTGAGAGATTGGAACCTCTCTGGTAAGTCGTCTTCCGAGACGTGTAGATGCAGGTACGACAGGAGCGCAGATTTGAACGGCTGGGTAGCCAGTGACCCCAGCAGTGGGTCCGAGGAGGCGTTCGAGACCTGATGCCGAGCCCTCAGGACGTAAGCGAGTGCAGTCGAAACGTAGCCTTTTCGGAAGCCGAGGTGGACCAGTTCATCTGCTGCGGCCTGCTCTTGGGCTGTGGGTAACGGTACGGCATTGCTCGAGTCTCGCCCGTCCTCGTCGTCGGAATAATCTTGGGTCGATCCGAGCGGGGTCGCCGCGCCGGAGGCGTTGTTCGAGGACGTCGACGGCATGAGGGACCGAATTGCCTCTTCGACGAGGTCGCGCAGAGCGGTTGGCATCTTGACTTCGGGTGCCAATGCCCATGCTTTGGGTAGGACAGCCGGTTTCGAATGAGACGACGACCCGGACGCATGCGCATTGCCGCCATGAGCCCCCCGACCACCACCTCCTCCTGCTGTTGCTGGGCCTGAGCTCCTCTCTGGCCCCGACACGCCTTGCCTCGCTGCGGCTTCCTTCTCCCGTTCTGCCTGGGTCTCGAACGGGGTCGTGCTCCAATACCAGTCCTTACCCTTGCCGCTGTTCTTCTTCTCGACCTCCAACGCGGTCCAATAGTCCCTCGTCGTCGGGGGCAACTGAATGTTCAGTCGCAGGTGATTGCTGAACCTGAAAAGCGCATACACGGCGCCCCAATGGCGTGCCTCGAGTGCGGTCGTTTTTTTAATCGCGATCGGGGAAGGGGGTGGAGGTGGCCGCATGTAGACGGATTCGTGGTCCTTGGTCTTGGGGTGGCTACGGTGCAGAGTCACGGTCGCGGTCCACAATCCCGAGGAGAGCTGCTTGCTGACGATGGCGGGTTTGCCGAACGAAGATTTCTGGCATCGCTCGTTGAGTAACGATATAGGCGTCTTGTATCCGAATCTGGATTCATCAGATGAATTTGGGAGATGAGCACACGCGCTGATCTTAGATCCGACTTCGAAGGTCTCGAGGAGGACAGGACAGAGCAAGGCACTGACGGGAACAGAGGCGGCGGTGGTGGTTCTTGCCCCGGCTCGAGCACGGGCTTGTTGGATGCCTGCGAGTTACCCGATTTGATAATGGTCGGTCTGTTGTTGGGCTTGCGAGCTGTCGGAGTGGATGTGGCGGCTGAAGACGACGAGGACGAGGTGGACGGACCACTGGCGCTGCTGGGTGTCGCAGGCGCGTTGCCCTTGGCTGCTTTCGAAGCGGGTGCCATGTTGAAAGGAGTCCACTCCGGCAAGGTTCGACCCCCGACCTTGGTCTGCGATGGCGTTCCGTCGAGCGGGTGGCGGGCGAGGTAGAGTGGAACTGAGCTCGCAAACCAGTTCGCAGCGAAACTCGCCTGGCGTGGTCCGTGCCCTCTGCGGGCCGGACTCGGAACCAGAACGAATCTTCCGGCGGGGCGTGCGGTCCGGGTCCGAGTCAGAGAGAATGGTTTGCAGTGTGGATAGCTTCACCTGAAGTATCGAGGAACAGTGTAACACAACTGTTTCCAATTTACCGTAATGGACAGCTGAGCGACCCTCGCAGTGGACCCCACCACGTGACGGTCACGCGGTTCAACTTATAACTTGTCGGTGCATGCCGTCATCGCGTCATTTGCGGACCTGCGCGCGAGGTGTCTTTACGGCGAGATCGCTCGACCGCTGTCGGGGTCGAAACGGGGATCCTTGGCTCTGTTCCTGCCAGCGCCAGTGCTGCTCGTCCCACTCGACACTGCAGTCGTCATGTCGGACTCCCTCAATCCGTCGCCATCATCTGAGGACTCGTCACCGGTGCCGTCCTCGTCGCTGATCCCTCTGAGCGTCGGCAGCGGTGCACTCACAGCCGGATCGTCGTCGTCGTCGTCACCGTCCGTGTTGGCACTGGAACACCGTCTCGCAGGTCTCCGGGCGGACGTGCAGCAGTACGAAAAGCTCATCGTCAGGCTAGAGACCATCACCGACGAACCCGTGTGGGATGCGTTTGTCAGTCAGCTCGTCCTGTCTCTCGGCTGTCGTCCAAGTCGGGAATGAACGGAGAGCTGACCTCTTTGTCTTTCGTGCTCTGGATCTAGATCCCCTTTGGTCCGTTGGCCTACTTCCCCGGCCAACTGGTCCACACCAACGACATCGCCGAACAGGTGCCCCTTGCTTCGACCTCGTCCGCATCTGCAATCGAGTCGAGCGCTGGCGCAGGCAGTGAACCCGTCTTGCGAAGTGCGAAGCAAGCAAGAGCCTCGGCCTTGATCAAGAAACAAGGTTCGTCAGAGCTTGACCGGGGACGAGAAGAGGATACAACCGCTCATCATTTGGATCTCTCGCAGCCCTGGAGCAGGACATTACTGCGCTCGAAGCCGACATTTCGGCGCACCAGGCCGAACTAGCCCGCCAGCGTGCTGCCCGAGCAGGCGGAGCATCGCAAGAAGACAATTGGTCCTTCAACGAACGAGGCGAAGTGGGCCACATTCGTGGGAACATGGCTCATGACCCTTTGACTGATAAAGACTCATTACCCACCCAGGTCCTCAATGACGAAGGGCTGCCCGTGTTTGACATTCGCGAAGAGCTGCCCGCGGAAGAAAGCCCGGCCGAAGCACCGACCACGTCCACCAAGGGCAAGGAGAAGCAAGTCGACAAGCCGGTCCAGATGCGATACCTGATCAAGAAGGGCGGCAAACAAATCATACGTCAGTACCGAGGAGCGCAAGGGGTTGCCGTCGTCGCTTGCCGGCTCACCCTTTGTTTCTTCGCCTCGACCAAAATTCAGGCCCACTCAATGCGACAACGACAACACCTCGACCACAAAAGTCGGTTCGAACATCTTCAAAAATCACACCAACGACAGATGCAATCGCTTCGACCTCCAAGCTGGACATTCAGGCGATTTTCGATGCCATCGAAACCGAGCAACGTGACGAGGTCATCGCCGAGCCAGCATCACCAGAGCCGCCGTCTTTCGACGCGCAGTCTACTTCGATCCCTGAGCCAGCACGGACATCCGACTCGGCTGCTTCACCCCCATCTTCCCCTCCGGCCACCATGACACCAGCGCCCACGCCCGTCGCCTCGACCTCAAAGCCGAAGAGCTTTCTCACGGGCAAAGGCTTCTCGTCGGGATTCCTTAATCCAAAACCGAAGTACAAGGCCAGACCCGCACCAGCTCAGCCCAATCTCACTGACCCTACAGTACCATCAAAAAATAACTCGGAGCAAGACGTTCCTTCCCATGAACCCTTGCACCATTCGCTCGAGCCTTCAAAATCCATCTATAGGCCTACCCCACCCCCGTCCGCACCGGGAACGCCCACCGTCGGAGGCACATCTCGGTCAGGCTCCCCCATCCCTTTATCTGCGCCCAAAAAGGTTGCCTTCGACTTGCTGCAGGGTCAACGGCAACCCGAGCGGGAGAATAAGACACGCAAATCCGCCATCGTCTTGCCTCCACCGCCTGGGTCGGTGCCAGCCGTAGACGACGACCCCACTGATGCTGCGCCAAAGCCTGCGGTGAAGGACAAGTTCGAGCGACCAATCAAGGAAAAAGTGGTGGAGAGGGAGGTGAAGCCGCCGAGCTTGCCCAGCCTTACCGGCAATCGGGGCTTGCGGCGAAATCGCGCTCAGAACCCAGAGGCGGAGAAGCCCAAGAGTGAAGAAATGGGATACGTCAAGACAATGGCGAAACCGCCCAAAGTCGTCGAGTTCCCCGCGAGGCCTATAGCTACGAGCAGCGCGACAAGATCTAGCATGAATGGGCTGAATAGTCGGACAGTTACACAAACGCCGATCCACACCGTCTCGTTCGGTTCGAGGAAGGCCACGGATGAGCCTGGCACAGCGTCCATCTCCGAGATCCTCGACGAAACCGACGAAGATGAGGGTCAGATCGACGATGAGGACGAGGATGATCTCCCGAGTCCACCCTCGTTGGCTTCGTACCACGACTCTGATTCGTCCTCGTCCGATTTCTACGGTTCGGACGACGACGACGACGACTTTGACGTCGATATCGACGCCGCGTTGCACCAGCGCGAGATCGCACTGGCCTACCACGAGCGACGCCAAGGGTTGGGAGCTGGGGCGGGGACGGGCCCCCTTGGTGGGGATCGAGATGCGGCGAGCTACGACGCATGGCAGCAAGAGACCGTACCCGTCGAAGCGACGATGCAAGGACGTCAGGCTGGTGGAGGTGGGGTCAGTGGGTCAAGGTTCAGAAACGGTCGATTGGAAGCGACGAGGATGATCATCCCTGACTTGTTGGCCAAGTCGATTTATCCTGATCGAAGCAAGGACGACAGCGAGGGCGACGACGACGGCATGACGGCCGAGGAAAGGGAGAGGGTGCGCATCGCGTTGGAGAAACTCGCCAAGGGGGAGACTTTGGACGCGCGGGAAGAACTAGCTCGAGAGGACAAGGTCGCGCCCAAAGTTGAAGCACTCAGTAACGTGGTCGAGCGGGCGCCCCCTCAGGTCAAACCCGTTATGGAACATCCAATTCCAGCTGCTGAAACGCCGAAAGCGCCGACGCTGCCCCACGAGAAACCCAAAAAGATGTCAAGGTGAGCAACCAACGACCTCGTGGCCCTTACAAAGACATTCGTCTGACACCCGTATTTCCCTCGGTGCAGATTCAAGGCGCGACAGCTCGGGCTCGAGGTGGAAGAGTGAGTATCTTCACCACCTGGGCGCGGAGTGTGCGGGCAGATCAGGGGATCGATCATGTCTTTTTGGAATGAAAGGGTATATCAGGCCTTGACGGCTCGAATCAGAAGCGGGGATATCGTTTCAGGGAACACCGAAACAGGACTTCGTGGACGGAGCAAAGGCGACTTCACCAGTTGTTATTGTCCGTCATAATGTTGATGCATTTCGAGGTCGCAATTGAAGGCGAAACCCGTGTTGCACGATTCTGGCTGGCACACGCTGTTCGAGCACACTCCACCCACGCCCTGTGACACGACACGATGCGCTGATTCAGCATCTAGTTTGATGCGGTGGAAACGCCAGAGCGGCGCTTTTCCGATGGACTTACGTTGGTGTATGACGTAGAGTATACTTTCCCAGTCCCACCACTGTACCGTTGGATCCCCTCTATCAGCGTTCGAGGCCTTGGGACTTTACAATGGGTGAAATTCCTTACCAATTGTTCATGTCCGAGGTTGTGTCGATGTTCTTGATGCATACCCCATCTTCGACGTGGAAATTTGGGGAGTAAGCCGTAGCCTTGCATATACTGTCGATGCATGCCAGTTTCCTGACGCGTTGGACGAGCTACATACCGCGCCGATGGCTCCACTGAGAGACGGGGCAAGCGGCGAATAGGGGGCCTCTTATCAGCCTCCGGCTCCTAGCCGTTCCGTCCCATCATGCCTCCTCATCTCTTCCCAGCTGCCGCTCCGCCTCAAGACTGGGGTACAGATTCAGGGGTGACAGTCACCAGTTGTTGGTATCATTTGTTGTAGAGATGCAGGTCATCAGAGGAAAAGAGAAGGCGTAATCAGTGTTGCAATTTGTTCCGCAAAGGTTGTTCACGCAGACCGGTTCCCCGTTGCCGTTCCTCCACCCGGTACTGACCCGGTACTGGGGCAAACTTTGCCGGCTTTCCCGCAGTTCTTGGCATCCGAGGAGAAGTCGCAGAACAATCCCAAAAGACCGCAGAGTAGCCCTCGCTTCTGTAGCGGGCGATGCGCCGGTTTGTCCCTGACTTTGAAGTGTCGGCCCAAAGTAACCTCCAGGGCGATCCGTGGGCCAGCAACGTCGCGCTCCTCGGGTGACATCGGTGGCGCCTCCTTCCAGTTTCCGGAGCCGCTCAAGGCACGAAGTTGCGCCCTGCAGGGCCTCGCGCGCGCAATTTGATTCTGGCTCTATATTCTCGGCGCGCTCTCCGGTTTCGGAAAGCGACGTGGGCCTGATAACCATGCGCATCTTCCTCAGTTCTTGGAACGCCATGCCATGCTGTGAGGTCACTGTTGTCCATCTCCCCTGGCAGGCTCAAACCTCCCCCTGAGCCCGACGGGCCCCAGTGTCCGTGCGGTAGCTGTACAGCCTGAGTAGATAATCACGTGACCTATGGCTGTAGTGCCGACCGTGCTCTCCATTCCTTCGAAGCCTCACCGGGGTGTCAGCCTCCAGGCGAAAGAAGCAAAATTAGATTATCCCCAGAGGGTTTTCACGGTGTTACTTCTAGACGAGGACTATGCCGCTGAAGGTCCAGCCGAGGCATCGAATCGACGTTAATTGCGGAAATCGAAAACCAACTGAAAGGCTAGGCGGTTGGGTGAATGACGAACACTCAAGGCACTCTAGGCACCTACCTAGGTAGCTATCTCCCAAGTACCTATCCCCGGGCTACCAAGACGCATCAGTGGATCGTACCACATGTGGATCGACAGGAGCTGACTGCGCTAGCCTCCCGGGCACGGATCGTCACGCTGCCGAGGAGGCCTTCGATGGCGCTAGTGCACGAGAACTGAGGAGCCTGGAATGAGAGCTTTCAAACGCCGATCTGGCGCAACTGCCTACGCAGTGACTAAACTACCTGCGAGCTCGGAGATCGCCCTCGCAGATCTTGATCTTGAAGTACACAAGTACACACGTGCTGCCAGTCACCTCAGGTTCTCGGGCCCGACTCGATTGCATCGATTTACTGCGCGACAACGCAGTGACAGGGCTACTGACTATGGTTCGGCCGGTGACGTCAAGGAGTCCTTCTTCACCTTCTTCTTCTTCTTCTTCTTCTCAGTGGCCGCCCCAACCAACAAGGAGCTATTAGAAGTCGTCTTCTTCTTCTTCACGACTTTGGTCACCACCGCACTCGCTTGCGCCTCCTCGGCCTCCTGAGTTTCTGGCGGTGGCGCCTCCGCCGCCGTCGAAGGCTCTTCGTCCGCCTCTCCGAGAGCCTTCCCCAAGGACGGTGTTTGCAAACGCGATGGTGCGATGGCTGGCATTTCCCCGTCGATATCGATGTGGACGGGGGGTGGGGTCGGCTCCCTTGGCGGGGATGGAGTCCGGGGCTGGGAAGTGAGCGTGCCTAAGTCGAGGCGGACGATAGGTATGGCATCGACGTCATCCGAGTTGCCTGCACTCCCCGCCGGTGTCGAGCCTACGTAGTACGGGTCATCGCGTTGCCGTTCCAATCGTTCATTTCGTAGCTGTGTCCAAACCAATTGTTGATTTAAATTGTTCAGCTCCCTAAACGAAGGATGCACGTTGCGACGAAGAAGTGAGTAGGAAAGCTCACCCGCGCCATCTCTTCCGGATCGTCATTATCTGCGACTGCTTGCGATGCCTTCCTCCGACGCGTCTTGCCCTCCTTGGTGCCTTTACTCCGCGACTTTTTGGGCTTGCCTTTCTCCAGGGCTTCGTCGCTGCCCGAACCTTGCAACCTTCGACCGAATGCGTCCACCTGGCCGCTGGCCTCTTCGTCACGAATGCCCGAGACACTTGAATTCCTCATCACGATTCTCTTCCCCAGATCAAGACCTTCGGGAACGGCAACCATACCCTGAGCTTTTGGGTTGACCGGGTTCAACTCGTGCGCAAAAAAAAGCGGTTCTAACCACCGCAATGACGCAGGCTCGGGTTTTGCACCGACAGCGTCGTCGGTGACGGGGTCGTAAGGATCCAGGGAGTCACTCCCAAAACCACCGATCTGGTTTGAGACGGGTAGCTGGTGGTCAAGACCGGCCCGGACCCACGACAGGGTCTGCCCCAGCGACGCCGTTCGTTCCTGCAGCTCCATGTCCTCGTGGCCGGCGAACGTGCGCATTTGCTCCTCGAGTGCTGTTGAGAGTGCCCGGATCTGCTCGAGCGTCGTTGCGTCCGATTCGTTCCAGGAAGAAGCGAGAGAGTGGAGGTAGTGAGCGAAGATCTTGACGCCGTTGTGGAAATAGAGAGCGATGATGTGAGGGGGCAACGAGGATAATGTCGACGACCCAAACAGCGAAGCAATGACGGGCCTCGGATCATCGAGTTCGCTGTGCACGAGAGGAGAGTGAGATGCGTCAGTATCAAATCAAGAGGCACGAAAAACTCATTTCTCTTTGAATCTGGAATCCGAGGGTGGGGGGGGGGGGGGGGGGCGCGGGAGGGGAAGGAACTTGCCGACAGTATTCTCCGCAGATCCACGCCGCTGCACCCAACACTTCTCCGACACCGTTCTCATTCCCACATTCCAATAAGACGTCATCGCCAATCAGCTGCGCCATCTTCTTGACGGCATAAGGTCTGATGGCTTTTGCCCTTGCGGTCAAGTCGATGAGCGAGTCCCTGATTTGCAGTCCGAGAGGGCTCCCCGGGGCGGATCCACCAGTCGTGAAAGCGGCAGAAGACTCGTCGATGATGGTCAAAGAGATGTACGCTAGCTCTATTAGCGTGTCGATGTACCAGGAAAAGTTGACGATGTTGGCGTAGGTCTGACTTGCGCACATCCTCAGGATGAGGGAGATCAGCGAAGAGCGGTAGGCGGGCGAGAGGATGAGGGCCGTCGCGGCTGGTGTCGCGCCGTTGATGCCGACGCCTCCTGATTGAGCTCGGAGTAGAGCATCGGCGGCCGAGGTCTGCGAGGGCGAAGACGGGGGACGCAGGTGCGTCATGAGACGCTGGACGATGGACTGAAGCGTCCTGCGATCCACCTGCGCGGACAACAACGAAGATTGCCCCAAGATATCAGTTCCGGACCAGATTTCCGAAAAACCCAGCGACCTGGCCGAAAGTGAGGGTCTCACCATCCCCTCAACAAGATCGAGCGCCCGCATCCTGATAGACATGTCGGGGTCGTCGACGCAAGACAGAATCGTGTCGTGATGCGTCGCGACGAGGTGCGGGTGCGTCGGCAAAATCTTGACGAGCGCGACGAGAGCGATGTAGCGCACTGCCGAGGACCGCGAGCTCGACGTGAGCGTCTCCGGCGAGGACAGCTCCGGCCGAGCGCACAAATGCTAAGCTCACAGTTCTGATCAATATCTTCCAAGAAGCTCTTCAACTTTTCGACGCAGGTGGTAGCCAACGCCTCTCCCTCGCGACCGTTGAGCATACCTCCGACGATCGAAGTCTGAATGCACTCGAACAGTAGAGACATCGCTGGAGTCGTCTCTATCAGTTCGGTCAATGGCGGGACCAACTTTTTGACCAATCGGGGTTCCTCGGGCGTCAAGACGGCGAACTGCAAAAAACACGACCGGTGAGGGAGATGAGCCGGCAGCTGCCTGCGACGCATCCAAGGCGTTGCGGACGCACCAATTTGATAATCTTGATCAACATCCAGTTGTTCGTCGAATCCGTCAAGAGCTCGAAAAGCTCTGGCGCGAGCGGCAGATACTTTCTCGGGTCTTTCCTCGCCAGCTCACAGATCAGATTCACGGTCGCCGACACGACGCCCACATCCTCGTCGCTGAGTCGTTCGCGCAACCTCTCGATCCAGGGGTCCTCGCCGTGTTCCTCGCGACCCGAAGCGACCTCTTTCACGCCTGGCCAGGTGCGGTTGATTCTGAACAGGACGAGCACGGTCTGCTTGCGCACGATGGGTCGCGAGTGCGTGAGGAGCGACAAGAGCTCCGGAGCGAGATCTCTCGCGAGCGACGGGGTGAGCAGGAGCGAGACGGCGGACAAGGTGGACGAAAGATGCGCGACCGTAATCGACGAAGGTGAAGTCGTGAACAAGGGTGTAGGCGGTTGCAGCAAATCCTGCGTGGTCAGGGTCGCTCAGGGCTCAGCGAGTGTCGCCATTTGGAGGTGGGCAGTGGGCGAGCAATAAGCGGCCGGACTGGACGCACCTTCTTGACGAGATTGACGACGAGCACAGCGACCTCTGTTTCGCGGTCAAAGCACTGCGAGGCAGCCAAGTAGCCGATCGACTTGATGTGGTACTTTGTCGAAGTCATGCACTCGACGATGGCGAACGCGGCGAACGAGATGGAGTGGCCTAGCATCTCGAGCTGCGCGACGTAGCCACGACGGGATCAGTACCGGTAATCACGGCGGACAAGACCGGCTGCACGTCATGGTACTGACGTAGACGAGCTTCAGCACGGCTGCGGCCTTGACCTCGACATCGCTCGACTTGATCTCCTTGCGAGTCTCTTCGAGCGCACGTTGAATCACGCTCTGCTCGTCGTTCTTGTTGGCTCGCAGCGCCTTGATCAGTCCTGAAGAGTGGCAAGAAGACACTTTGGGTGAGTCTTGCATTTTTGGTCTCACAACCGTGGTCGAGGCAAGAGCTCTGGGAGGGTGCTCGCCTGCAACATCCTGTTCGAACATGGCGACTCGCGCCGACCGAGTTGACCTTCAAGCTCCGCTCCGCTGCACTACGACGCTGATGTGGCACCCAGTGAGGTTTCCAGTTTCGAGTGCAGCTTGTTCTATGCGTTCAGCCGGTATATGAATCCTAGAGGGCTTTGTACGTGCCGTACGTGGAGTAGGGCAGCTGACGACGATGACGACAAGCGCGGTGAGTGGGGTGGGGCCGACAGTCTGAGCCCACGCGCTAGCACGCGCTCGCCCTCGCTCGCCTTACCCAGACAGACCCAGACCCTCCGTGCAGAGTCCGTGCAGAGCCTCCGAGGCATCTGCCACCCCGAGCCAGCTGGGTCTGCCAATGGGCCGGACAGGATTCACAACCTACCTACGAATGGCGGTACAGCAGGCAGGTGTTGATCATCCCGTGGCACATCCCTTCACGGACGATAGACAGTCACCGCCCCCCTGAGTAGCCCGGAGCAGAGCACACTTCAACGAACTGCGCCATTCAGATTTCCGACCCGTTGGGATAGGGGCCTGCCTGCGATCGATTGCCGACCCAAGATCGGGAAGTCCTCCGAAGCCAGGATTGGGGCCAGACCAGCACCCTAGGGGCGGGTCTGGTTTGCACTGTTCGCAAGTAGTGATCGCCCTTGCGTAAAATGAAGTTCCCGAAGCGGCAAATCGCTGCTGCCCTCGCGGGCCAGGACTGGCCACAAGCGAACAAACTTTATTGCTCCGACCTACCCGCGGCGAGCCAGATGCAGCCGTCATGAAAAGTAAGCCTACCTCGATGGAACGTGCGTCTCGGAAAGCTTGTAGAACAGTACTTCACTTGGCAACCATGTTTTCGAGCCACAAACAGTGCAAGTCGTGCAGAGGCATGTACGATCAGAGATCTGCAGACTGCCTGCCCCCTGCCCCGCCGTGTTCGATCGACGACGCCGCCACAAGTCTCCCGAGCAAGGCGAAGTTGTTCTTTATACTGTGACCGGGACGGAACTTGACCTGAGAAGCGCGGAAGGGATTTTTTTTAGAAGAAACGGGTTCACAAATTGCGCCAAGTAATAATAAGGCACATGGGCAAGTAAGCGAGGCACTCACCCGTGGCAACTGAACAATCGGAGCAATTTCCATCCTGCCAATTTGTTCGGAGCGCGCGGTGAGTCGGTGACGCTGCGTTTGGGCGACCGGCGTGGCGAGGCGTGACTGAAATGAAACGAGCAGGTCCGCGGTGTGCAAACGGAGCGATCACCGCGCCGTGCTGGTCCTGGACCCCCCAGCCCCAGCCAGCCCCCCGCTCCTTGTCTCACCCACCTCCGTTCGCTCCAACGCTCGCTCCAACGCTGGACGCCTTACCTGCGCCCACCCACCACTCTGACAGCCTGGCCTGCGAGTGCCAGCTGCTGCAGACCCACCTCACCCGTTTGTACTCAGCTCGACCGCCTTTCGACCTCCCACGACCTCTTGTCTTGTCTCGTTTCGTCTATCTCGTCGGCCAGTAGCTCTCGTCGGGCTCTCGACTCTTGTCGGCTCTCATCAGCTGCTCGCCTCGTCTCGCCTCGCCTCGAGCGCGCGCCTCCGATCGTACCGATCCAGCTTGACTTGGAGCGTCGTTTCACAAGACCACCGCTATTTCGACGTGTCACCACTTACAGGTCCTCGTGTACATCAGCGACCACCTCTTTCTGCATCGTCGGTGACGGGATTTCCGGCGAGGGCACCAGCTATGTTTACGAATCCCTTCGCCCAGGGGGCCAGCTCCAAAGCAGCGCCAAGCCTCGGCTCCGGTGCGACCACCGTCCTGCACCCTCTGGTGACCCGTGCGAGCTATCCATTGCTACCACCCAACGGTCAACGCCGATCTTCTGCCAGCAAGCTCGGCTCCATCACGACTGCAGACGGACTGCATGCGCTCAACTGCCCGGCGTCGACCTTGAACCTGTCCTCCTCGAGCGGTTCCGACTCCTCGTCGAGCCCGACGACGTACTCTGCATCGAGTGGCATCACCTTTATCTCACCCTTTGCGTCCATGAGCAAGTCATCGTCACCTTCACCCTCTCCCACCACCTCGACGCCGCGTGAGTCGGGCCGGCGCTCGGGCGGCTCGATGGCTGGCTGCGGCGCCGGGTCTGCGGTGGCTGGCACCTCCGGCTCGTCGGCGTCGGCGTCGGCGTCGGCGTACCCGGACGGTCCTCGCGGAGCGGAACCGTCCTCGCCTACGTCGATCGGCAGAGAAAGGTTGTCGATCACCATCTCACCAAGGAAAGCGAGCATCATCAGTACTTCGTCCTCGACTCGCACGAGATCGGCTTCGCGTGCGGGCTCGGCCGACTTCTCGGCGCTCATGTCCCACAGTTCCTCCGGGTCGAGGCGAGCGTCCCTTGGGGGTACGCCCTCACCTCTGCGATCGCCGGCGGCGCCTTCGGCGCAAGCGCAACCCTTCTTCTCCAACTACGCCAATTCTCCCTCGACCACACCGGGCGCAGCTGGCGCACCGTCGTCAACCTTTGTCACGCGGCAGCAATTCGACTTTATGCGGCGGCGGTCGGTCGACGTCGGCGTCCTCGGTGTGGGCATGCATCGTCAGGGCAATGGCGCCCCGAGTCGAAGAGTGCGGGAAGCGGTGGGGCCGGATGCAGGAGACAAAGAGTTCGGTCTCGTTGGTGCGGGCGCCAAAGGAGGCAAAGATCGATTGTAAGTGGAAGGTACTCGAGGCCGTAGACGAGCAAAGGGCATGACCGCTCGCTCGAGACGATGTGGGACTGACGCCATTGACAACTTTGGGCATTCTACCTTGGCGTATGTTTTCAGACTTGGACGACATCTGGCATCGCTACTCGCACATTCGCTCTCGCTGTGCTCCGAGCCGCAACCTCCCCCGACCGACGAGGTACATTTCGACACCGATCCGCTCGCGTCCGACGAACCGAGGATCTCAACCAAAGGTTTGCCCCCGATTCCGGGATCGGTTGATTCCTCGCCAAGTGCCTCACGCAACACGTCCGTATCGACGGGTTCATTGTTATTCAGCGCGGCCGGCTCCTCGCTGTCAGAGCGCATCGACGAGCCTGCGGGCGCCCTCCCCCCCCTGCGCCCCAGCGCCCCAAAAGCCACTTCTTTCCCCGTCATCTCGGAAGCAAAGCGCTGCAAGCTGATCGCGAGCCTGCAGTCGTGGTCATTTAACGCGATGGGGCACTCATCCGATGACCTGTTGAGCTGCGTCGGCATCATCTTCGAGGGCGTGCGCAATATGGAGGGCGTCGACTTTGACCTCACCCAATTCAGGTCGCTCTTGCTGCTCTTACGCTCTGCCTACCACGCTCGCAACGGCTACCACAACTTTTCACATGCCACCGATGTCACGCAAGCGTGCTACTCCTTCCTCGTGCGGATGGGTTTGGCTCCACCCCTGTACCTGCTGTGCGAGGACGACTACGATGCGAACCTTGGCGAGGGGAGACGAAAGTGGCGACGCAACCGTGCCGTCGAAGAGAGTGGCATGGGGGAGCTTCTGCGCCCTATGGACGTGTTTGCTCTCATGGTCGCCGCGATCGGCCACGACGTTGGTCATCCGGGCCTCAGCAATGCCTACATGGTATGTTCTGTTGCCTGATGCAAGTTCGCACCCTTCGATAATCACTGACCCGTTCTTCTCGCACGCGCACGATAGGTCAACGCTCGTACGCCCGTCGCGCAGATCTACGACCGTTCCGTATTGGAGAATTTTCACACCGTGACGCTGATCCATATGCTGCGGCGATCGGGCTTCGGCCACCTCCTCGGCGGTGAATTCGGGTGCCTGGGTGAGAACGCGACCGAGTTCCGCAAAGTGCTCGAGGCCTCGATCCTGGCGACCGACATGTCGCGCCATTTCAGCTTCGTTAACGAAATCACAGACCTAGGTCGACGCTTCGGTGAGCGCCGAGAGTCGGACCTCGGCAGCCTCGAGTCGGATCGACTGCTGCTGTGCTCGGGCCTCATGAAGTGCGCCGACATTTCGAACCCGACGCGTCCGCACCGAATTTCGAGGGCATGGTCGACGGCTCTGCTCGAGGAATGGAACGTCCAAGCCGCGATCGAGCGACAATATGGTCTCCCTGTCTCGGTGATAACGATTGATCACGTCGACACCAAGGCGCAGGCCAAGAGCCAGGTCGGCTTCATCGACTTGTTCGCCAAGCCGCTGTTCCATGCCATGGCCAAAGTCGTCGATGGTGAGTTTCTCTGGTAGGATGGATACCATCCGTACTGCAAGCGCTGACCCTCTCTCTTGGTCTTTGCTGGTAGAATTTGCCGACTTTGCCGAAAAACTGCGTGACGGCCGAATCGCTTGGGAGGCGATCTCCCTCCAGGGGGACGAAGCGTTTCGACAGGCACCACTCGGCAAGGACTCTGAGCTTTCGCCTGCTCCAGTACCCACGGCGCCCTCGAGAAACTCGTCGGTAGCCCCTGCCCAAAGCGGTGTCGAAGATGAAGCGCCAGCAACGCCTCGAATCGACTCGCACTCTGGGGCGCCTCGACTCTCACCCTCGCTCCCGCCATCGGCCACCACTTCCCAACCGGGCAAAACGCCTGCGTCACTTCCAAGCTCACGAGGACACCCCGATGACGGTGTCCCTCCTGCCCCTGTACGGCCTATCGCCGTTCGAGGCCGTCCATCCCCTATTCGTCATGAACACATTGTTCGACACAACCGCCAGTTTTCGTCTGAGTCGTCGTCGTCGACAAACCTATCGCCGCTCTCGCCTCTCTTTCCCGCCTCCATCTCGTCAATTGCCACGGGCACGTCTGTGACCGCCTCGACCCCGTCCGAGTATGCCTCGCCCTTTCCTACCGCTCGTGGTGGACTCGGCCACCCGTCGGCTCAGCTGGGAAGCGATCTTTCGGCCTCGTTCAAGGCGACGTGTGGGGGCGTGTGCACCACTTCGACAGCCATGTGCGAGATGTGTGCCCGCAAAATCGAGGCCGCCGCTGTTCGGCGAGGGTCCTTGGGCTGCGCTTTGGCTGGGATCGAGCAACGTGAGGCCGAAGAGCTCGAACAAGCCGAGTACGACGGCGAGGATGCGATCATCGACACCGATCCATCGATCTGGCCGCCTTATCCCTTCATGTGGGTTTGCGGGATGCGCTTTTCTCTATTCTCTTGAGTTGAAGGATGCTAAAGATGTGCTGTTCCTCTGCAGGCCCACTCGCGCATCCGCTCAGTCGTCTTTGGCTTCGGCGATGGGTTGAGCAGACCTTGCTCGCACCTCGGCTCGCCTTACTTCGTCTTATGTTCTTGCGTTCCTCTTTATCTTTCTTTCTGTTGGATTAACTCTCCCCGTCGATTACCCGCTGTTGTGCGCCCTGTGCGCTGTCTTGGTCAGGAACTTTGCCACCCACCCACCCTGTCTCTATAGTGTCTTGTCAAGTTCTCAGCTGTTCCGGCAATGGCCCCCCTAAAATTACCTTGTATCCCAGACCGTTTCCCAGCCCTTTCCATATGTTGTCCTCGCCGTTGTCGTCGTCTAGCTGCCATGGTACCTTGTTCTTGTCCTTGTGCTGCATGTCGTGTGTTGCAGTGACAACATCCAGAGACGTGATTGATTTGCTAGATCAATGCATTTGCACCTAATTGGCGTGCGTCGCTTTCTAGTGGCCCTTTCTACCGGGTGAATTTCGCAAGTCTGAACGGTGCGCCGGTGCCGTCCGAGCACACGTGACGTTGATACCGAATCCGAGTCGGGGCGATTTGTGGCGTTTCTGACTATTGCGGAGCGATTTTAAGGCAAGTAAGTGAGCATGAATTTTTGATTCTCGCGTACATACCCACTTCAAATCGAAACAAATCGACCCCTCAGACACCTTCTCCCGACGGACAATTCGGCCCAAATTCGCTGTTTTCCGAGACGCACATTAATTATTGGGCTGAGCTTTCCCGGGTCCTAGCGGGCGCTAGCGGGCCCTCGTGCTCGCTGCGGCTCACGCGCTCACTAGCGCTCACTCTCAGCAACCACCCGTTCACGCTCCCAGGCCCCGGGCCCAGGCGTTTGTTTCCTCTTGCCCTCGACCTACACCGTCTGACGTCTGACCGCGCCGAGCCAGCACCTTCGCTCCCTCGATCGCAAAAGGTGTACGATCTACCCAGTCGTCCCATCTACTCAGCGCCGCCATCTCCGCTCCGACGGCTGCAGAACCCATCGCGCGGTGACCACGACTGGAGCGTGACGACTCGCCGACCGGTTTGCTCTGCCACTCGAGCCGATCAACTTCGACGCCGTCGCGAGTCTCGTGCGGCCTACGCCTCAAGGGCACTGCGTTCGGGCACAACAGGCCCCCCACTTAGGGACAAGGACTCAACGAGCGAGTTGACCATCCGACCCATCGAGCGCGACGAGGACCAACCATGTTTGGAGGAACGAGCAGCTTTGGCGGCTTTGGCCAGCAGCAGCAGAACCAGCAGCAGCAGCAGCCCGGTGGACTCTTTGGTAATACGGCTAGCACATTTGGCTCAGGTGAGACGGGACCGACTTTCCCCTAGATCAATGCCGCGTGACTGGTGCGACCTTTCGCGTGGATCGACGACGGGACGACGGGCTGCATCCACACTCTTGACTCCTAATGTCCAAGCTTGCTGATGTGTCCTTGTCCTTCTCTCTTTTTCTCCCCATGTTTACACAACCATACCATTCTGGGCGTGTTCAGCTTTCGGTCAACCGCAACAAGCGAACGGCGCCTTTGGCCAGCCAGCCGCCGCGACCCCGAGCTTTGGTACGTTCGCTCTCGCACCTCCATCTGCGATTCCGCACCGCTGCACTGACTATGCGAAACCCCATCCGGGCGAACGTATGCAGGAGGCGGATTCGGCGCGGCCAACACGACGACGCCGGCGTTCGGTCAAACAGCATCGACCTCAGCCTTTGGTGCGCAGCCCACCGGGGGCCTCTTTGGTACACCCGCAACCGCGGCTGCCAACACGGGCTTCTCGTTCGGTGCGTGATTTGTCATCTTTGCTCATACGAATTGAGAGAAATGTTCCGCTGACGCCCCTACGAAGGAATGCTTGCAGGCGGTGGTTCGACCGGCTTTGGCGCCCCAACGACCTCCGCGGCCCCAGCATCTGGCGGTCTGTTCGGGGCACCCAAGCCCGCTACATCGACATTCGGCGGCTTCACTGCAGCGGGTCAACAGCAGCAACAACAACCGGCGCCAGGAGGAGGCCTATTTGGGAGTAAGTTGGATCGAGAGGCGGGGCGACCGCACCGCGTTCGCACGTTGAGACGGAAGTCAACGCTGACATCCGGTACCTTGGTCGATCGTGCAGGTGCCGCCGGAGGCTTCGGTCAACAAGTCCAGATTGCGCCTGGTTCGGGGACCGCTGCAGTACAATACCAGCCGACGACTGTGATGGAACCCCCAAAGGAAGAAGGCAAACCGGATCCACCAAATCAGACGCCGCACCAGTTCCAAAGCATCTGCTGCATGCCCCCGTACTCCAACTACTCCTTCGAGGAGCTGCGTCTACAGGACTATCAAGCGAACCGCAAGACTCCGACGGCTTCGACCTCGGCCCCGTCCTTTAGGGGAGCGTTCGGGCAAACCACGGCCACGCCGGCGTTCGGTGCGGCGCCGGCACAGGGCGGAGGGCTCTTCGGCTCGACGACACCTGCCTTTGGCGCTGCGCAGCCTGCAACCAATGCGTTCGGTCAATCCCAGCCGCAGCAACAAGGTGGGGGTTTGTTTGGTACTGCCGGTACGAGTGCGTTCGGGCAGCCGGCGCAACCATCGGGAGGTCTCTTTGGCGGGGCCACGAGTCAGCCGGCGCAGACGGGGGGGCTATTTGGTTCGACCAGCACCGCCGGAACGACAGGAGGGCTCTTTGGGCAACCTCAGCAGCAGCAACAGCAGCAACAAGCCCAGCCGAGCTTTGGGGGCTTTGGCCAGGCCGCCGCCAAGCCGGCCAACACTGGGTTTTCGTTCGGTGCGACTTCCACCGCTCCCGCTAGTGGAGGACTCTTTGGCCAGACGCAGCAACAGCCGCAGCAGGCGGGTGGCCTGTTTGGGCAACCGCAACAGCAAGTGGGAGCAACAGGCGGTCTCTTTGGACAACCAGCGCAGAACGCCGGTGCGACAGGGGGCTTCAACTTTGGAGGTGAGTTTCCGCACGAACTCGATCGGATTGCGTGGCGGTTGGTGCCGGAGCACAGACCTGCGTCGATAAGGCGTCGCGGTGTGCGGAACGGGATCACTGACGTTCGCGTGCGAGTGTGCAACGTATTCCAGGTACCTCTTCTGCAGCTAAGCCCCTTTTTGGCTCGGCCCCCACAGCATCTTCCGCCCCCGCTTTCGGGATCTCGACCGCAGCGAGCGCCCCCAAGCCCGCCTTCAGCTTTGGTGCGGCGCCGGCCGCGGGCGGTAGCCTTTTTGGGACACCTGCTCAGCAGCAGCAACAGCAACCTGCTTCCAACGGTGAGCCCATTATCGGTTCAAAAGCCTTCGCTGGGCTCGGTCTCAGCACACTGACCGCTCTAGCACACTGACTGCTCTGGCGTTTTGGCTCAATCACAGCCTTTGGGGCCACACCGTCGTCGGGAGGAAGCCTCTTTGGCGGAGGGGGGAACACCTTTGGACAGCCCGCTGCACCACAACAGCAACAGAACACTTCGTCCTTGTTCGGATCGGGTTCAGGAGGTCTATTTGGTGCACCCAAACCCGCGGCCACCACAACCGGGGGTGGCTTGTTCGGCGGAGGGTCGTCGACGACGTCAAGCTTGTTCGGGGCGTCCCAGCCGCAACAGCAGCAGCAATTCCAGCAGCCTCAGCAACAACAACCGGGATCGCTGTTTGGCTCGACGATGCTCGGCGGCTCGTCCGGGTTTGGACAGTCGACGGCGCTCCAGCAGGCGCAGCAACCCACGGCATATGCCACGGCCGATGACGTGAACGCGTACGGCGCCAACCCGTTGTTCCAAGGCTCGGCATCGCGGACCAGCGTGCCTGCTGTTGAGGAAAAGAAGAAGCCCATTTTCACGTCCTTCCGCGGCACCCCCGTGAACCGCTCAGCGACCAAGATCACTCGTTTGCGCGGCTTTGGCGGATCGAGTTTGGTGTCGAAACCCGCCGGTAATGGCTCCCCGCTCTCGGTCGGGTCGAGCATCGGGCCAAACGGAACGAGATCGCCTTCGGTCGGCGCAACATCCGGTTCGCCTGCGGGTGGTCGATCATCACCTCTACGACTCATCAACGGGATCGGTGACGATGCTGCACTGAGCCCGAACGCGTTCGTGACGCGGCAATCGTTCAAGAAGCTCGTCATCGCGCCGAAGCACCTCAACGGTGGCCTCGGCACGGGCTCTCCCGCGCCCGCGGGCTTCAATGGCTCTGTTGCTTCGAAGAACGGTGAGACCCGACCCAAAGTTTCGTTTGACCCGGCCGTGGAGACCTCGTCACGGGAGCGCGGACAACTGGCCGAATCGACGTCCTCCGCGGCCAATGAGTCGAGCTTTGCCGGCTTCGAGGCGACCCCGAGCAAAAAGAGCGGCACCAACGGTGGGAACAGCTTGGCCGACGATTCGTTCGCCGCCCAGGTGTCGACGACCCCAGCCGGATGGCCTCCGCGCCGTTCCCCCGCGAGCGCTGCTTCGACGCCGGCCAAGTTCGGTGCGTATTACACCGTGCCCTCCCTCGATGCGCTCAAGAAGCTCCCCGCGGCGTCACTTCGCGCCGTCCCAGACCTCGTCGTCGGCCGCGTCGGTTACGGCCGCGTCACGTTCAAGGCACCCGTCGATCTAACCACGTTGCCGTCCCTCGACGATCTTCTCGGCAGCATTGTCGTCTTCGAGGACCGCAACTGTTCCGTCTACCCGAACGATTATGATGACGACAAGCCCGAAGTCGGGCAGGGTTTGAATGTGCCCGCGACCATCACGTTGGAGAAGTGCTGGCCGCTCGACAAGGCGACGCGCAACCCGATCAAGGACCCCAAGCACCCCAAGTTGTCGCAACATATCAAACGCCTGCGCGGGCTCGAGGGAACCCACTATATTGAATTTTCTCCAGAGGACGGCGTGTGGAAGTTTGCGGTCGAGTCATTCTGATGTCGCGCGGCTCATGTCAGGAAACTTTGAAGTGACTGGCCTTTTTGAGTAAAATGACTGCTTGTGTATGATCTCTTTCAGAACGGAATCCGACCGCTTGCGCAGAGGAAGCAGATGGGAGGAAGCGACCTTTGAAATTCCCCCTCGCCCCTTCTGAGTTCTGACCCCGAAGCTGGGCGCCACAATTCAGAGGTCGGGCATGGTCATGGCCTGACGTGTTGTGACGCGCGCTGTCTTGCGCTGTGCAACGGGGTTGGGCTCCACTTCCGGACTTCTCCTTTCTCTTGCTCGCCCCACTTTTCAAAAAGAATGCCAATCCTAAGGCGACCAATGCGACGCTCGCTCGTGCATGTACTACAGGCCCGAGGCAGCCTGTACCTCGGGCTCTTACATTTCTCGGTGTTGCGTCGGGTGCGAACGCCGGTGCTTCTGTTCACGCTCTACGCGGGCGCGATACACGTGTTGCTGCAGTGTAGGTCCTTATCGGTTCTGCTTCCCTTCGTTTTGAAGTGGTATCCTTGATGTTGCTTGTGTATCCGAATGTTTCCGGCTATGGAAGGCATACTGATCGGCATCTCACTCTTCGCGACCGTGTCCTACTATAGGGTACGAGATGCCCAGATTCACCTCGGGCGCTTCCTCGGTGGTCGCAACTTTGAACTTGGTCTTGGCGTTGCTTGTCTCGTTCCGATCTTCGTCGAGCTACGATCGGTGGTACGAAGGTAGGAGACAATGGGCATCGCTCCAATCCACCTCGCGCACGATCCTGCGCTTGTTTTATTTTTCGCTGCCCCCACCGGCCGCGTCGCCGACGGGCTCGGCAATCACGGTCCAGCAGCACTCCAAAGTAGTAAACGAGCTGTGTGCTCTCGTGTGTGCATTCGCATACGCGACGATGTACCATCTTCGGGACGAGCCGGGGGTCGACCATCCCGAGTTGCAGCGCCTCATTCCGCCAAGTTTGCTCCGTGCCTACAAGGAGACGCCGCGACAACTCCGGCGAGACCCTTCCATCGATGGGTCCAATGTCCACCACTCGACCGCCTCGGAGACGACAAGGGCCCTCGAAGGACTCAACACCGTTCCCGATCCGGCGGATGCTCTTCCCTTCGCCCTACTCTCTGGAGCGCCCTCTAACTTGCCTGTAAGTGCAGTGCATCGAATTTCCGATGCCCTACGGCCCGTCTTGGCTGAGCTCGGGCCACCTCCTCGTGGTTCCTTCGAGCAGCTTTCCTTGATTCGGGCCATTCATGGGTACCTCAACGCGTTCCATGCGACACCGATGGCTTCAGCAGGCTCTCCGAATCCGCAGACCCCTGCCGTCGACGGGCCGACCTACGCCAACGGGCTGAATGCGATCCGTGATTTCTCGGACCAACTCACTGCCCTCGAGAGGATCCGCGACACGCCGATTCCCCTCGTCCTCGAGATCCAGCTCCAGTTCTTGCTTCTCGTCTACGTTGCGGCTGTGCCTTTGCAGTGCGCCAAGTTGGGTATTTGGTCGATACCCGTCACTGCGGTAGCCGCGGCGGTCTTTTACGGTGTCGATCGTGCCGCCGAAGAATTGAGCGATCCCTTTGGCATAGAGCGTAAGTCCTCACGAGGTCGCTGAGCCTGATACACTACGGATCCAGTCCAAACGGCTGACGGAGCTTTCCTGTCTCGTACCGCCGTCGTCTAGCCAACGACTTGCCGCTCGCGAAACTGTGCGCCGGCATCCATCGCGAGTACATCGAACTAGTGGGGGCGGGGACCCTCTCCGGCAGCTATGGGAACGAGTGGGTGCCCTCGTTGTCTCGCAAAGAGAGCTAGCGAGCCAAGCTCTGGGGCCCGCCTCTCCTTCAATCTGGTCGCCTATGACCATATGCTTGGCCACATTTTGGTCCATCTGCTGCGCTTTGGACGACAGAGCTAGTCTCAACGCGCGTTTCCTTTTTAGGCTCAGCTCCGAAATCATGCCTAGTTGGCCGCTCTGACCGCAGTGGAATCGAATGCGGTATCTTATCAGTGTGATCCGTCTTTCCGGACGTTGGATTGGTATGTCACAGTTGCTGTGCCGGTAGCGTGGCCCCGCTCTGTGAGGCTGCCAGCCTGCCACCACTCGATTTCGAATCGGAGGAATCGCCTCGAGGTCTTTTCCGCATATCGGGGATCACTGATTACCTACCTTCGTACTGTAGCTTCGACGGATAAAAGACGAAAAAATTCCCGCGCTAGTGCACTAGCGTTGATCTGACGGGAGCTCGCCTTCTCCGGTGTGCAAAGTGCGGCCCGTGCCGCCGTGAGCAAGACGGGTGAGACCTACTAACCTACCGACGGAAAGGACCGCGGAACAGCTCAGCCCAATGTGCGGTGCATCTCGGAACTTTTCTACTTTTCGGGCCCATTTGTGTCTTATCACATGCTACACGAGGCGTTTTTTGATGGGAGAGTACCTTTTCTACTACCTTTCCTAAACTAGCTCGATAATTTGGTCTGACACCGGACTACAACCCTTCTATATGAATATTCGGTGTACAAACGGCCCCGTAACGGGGTTTTCCGAGACGGGTCTTAGCTTTCCCGGGTCCTCTAACGAAACCCCGTCCGGAGTGGGCTCAGTAGGGACTCGTCGAGTTCACTCCTTCCCTTCTCGTCCCAATTTCGCCGACCTTGACGTCTACCACATCCACCACGCTCCCCAGTGCCATCAGTATGAAACGCGTCAAGTCGCTCTCCTACTCCAGTCACTTCTCGCCATTCCACCGCCAGGATGCGAAACCCGCACCGCCGCCGCTGCCGACCACACCATCTCTGCCGCCGCAACCGCCGCTCAAAGGGTCGAGTTCTCTGTTGGACTTGCGGTCCTTGTCCAGACGGCCTGGTAATCTCCTACGACGGTTCAAGAGTCGCGACGATGAGCTGTTCGGGTGTGCAGGAGAAATGTCCGACCTTGATGATGCGCCAATGGCGGCCCGTGATTCAGGTGCCGGACAGGGGCTGGCGATCGACGAGGTAAGGTCGCCTCCTGAGTGTTACAGGCGACGTGGAACGGGTCCGAGCGCAGCGCTGACTTTGCTTGCTCCCTGCTGTCATCCTATAAATCCTTCACACCCTGAAGTTTCCTTCACCTCCTCCTCCTCGGTTCTCGCAAGGCACTTCGCATTCACCCAGGACATCGATCTCATCGAGCTTGGAGCCCCTGTCGCCACCTCCTTATTGCCCGCCGCCTCGTGTCGCCTCGCTCCGATCGCGAGAGTCGCTTCGAGCACTCGAGCGTCAGCGCGAAGAGGAAGCCGCCGCCAACGCTTGCATAAGCTACATTGCCGCCCATGCCTCAGTTCCAGCTCCGTCGCGACCTCTGCCTGGTCCGGGCCCGCTGTCCCTCGATATGAACGCCGTCGCGAGCTACCGGCGTTATCGTGCGAGTAGTTGCGCCAGCAGTGCCTTTACGAGCGGGAGCCAAACAAGTTCTCGACGCAGTACGAATGATTCGCTTTCTTCGTATCGCTCGACCGCCGGCTCCGTCACGAGTGACTCGCCCTCGAGTGAGCGCATCACCTTCGCCACCAGGTCCGACGTGCGGTGCACGCACTAGTGCCAGTACCCGCCAACCCGGGGGATCAACATCTGCTACCGTTCCCCAGGCGTTCACGGCAGCTTTGGGCTCGGAGGCGATCACCAGACTTGGACATTATTTCATCGAGCTTTGGCCTCTGTACTAGCCGTCTCATTCACCCACGTGATCCACTTCTCGTACAAAAACAAAAAAAACCGAGCACTTCGTGCAACGTTTCTCAAGGTAGGTATAGGCTCTCGATTCACCATCACCACACCGTTGTATGCACTTTCAGATATTTCCGAGCTATGGTCTCTTCAATGCCCCTTCATGCATCCGCCGTTCTTTACGCTGCCACAGTATGCGCAGGGACGCTCCGCATATGCAAACTACTGTCAGATTTCCGCAGAGTTCTGGTGACTTTCGTTGGTCGGCCAAATGATGAGAATGTGTCGATACGGTGCACGATCGTAAAGTCCGAAACAGTGAGTTATGTACCAGTGGCCGGAAAAGAGAAGAAAAGCTACGGAAAAGACTCGCGCACGCGTCAATGCAACCGCACTCCCCACTGAAATCAACCATGCCTAGAATGCCTTGATGTGCCAAACGCCCAAATCCAACAATTACCAATTATCGACTTCAGTGAATATCAATTATGCAAGCAGGCGAGTATACTGCCTTTGGCCGTGCCGAATCGACCGTCTGTTGGCAGATTTGGCGGGTTGGCACCGCAGGCCGAATTCAAAGCCCCGATGGCGCACGTGACATGTCGCCGTCTGCGCGTCTGCGAGGTGGTCTCCGGTGGTCTGGGGCTGCCGGCTGTCTGCGCGTCTGGGGCAGCCAAGCCCCCACCGCCGTCCACCGCCTCGGAGCGCACCCTTTGTTCTCTGAGAGCGCCTTCTTTGCGACAGTCTACCGTCACGGAAGCTCCCCACCAGGCATGGCCACGCTGGAAAGGCCGCCGTCTTCGGCCATAAACGATGGCAGCAACTCCACCAGTTCGCTCCAAGCATCGTTCGACCCGTTCGCTGTACCACGAGCGCCGATCGCGGCCGACCTGGACCGTGAAGGCGCGCTGCGTTTCCCCACCGCATCGAGCGCCGACCGTTCGCTTCTGCCCGTGCACGGCCATGAAGAGCTTGATCTCATTGAATTAGGGCAGGAACGACTGTTCTCTGGTGCTCGGACGGCGACTGCCACGACCAGCTCAGCTTTACCACCCCCACTGCCGCCGACAGCGATCGGCCGTGGCGCACCAACGCTGGGAACGCCTACCGCCGTGTCAGAGGTGAGTAAGTGTAGCGGCTCTCGCGCAGCAAATGCCCTCACACTTATGAATTGTACATGCATATAAACACGTTCCTTCCTGCAGGAGTCTTTTGGTCAACTCGACGCCGCCAAGCTCGCGTTCCTGTCGGCACTGCAGGGCTTGCTCCAACCGCTTCTCTGTCCTTGCACTGACGAGCTCACAACATCGCAAGCGACGCAGCCGATGGACTCGATCCCCATCGCATCTACTTCAAGAGCAAACGCGCGTACCGATGCTTTCATCTTGTTAGCGCAAGACGTGGTCGGACCGGGGCCGGGACTTTCCCCCCCTCAAGCCCCCACAGCGCCGGCCGCTCAGGCCGAAGACGAGCTGCTCGCTCACCTCATCAACGGCCTGAGGGTCCAGGCGATCGCACATTCTCGGGAGGATGCCGATGTCGACGGTCAGAGTCATATTTATTCCTCGACGGGCTCTTGTCTCTCCGAGACCGAGACCACGTCAACGCCCGTGAACCGTCTCGCCCTGGCCAATGAGTTACAGGCCCGGATCGATCGGCTCGCGCCAGCGCTTCCACCGACCGATGCCCAACTCGCTCACAACCTGGGCGCCTTGATTGCCAGCATCGAGCGACTCGTTCACGTTGGCCACACCTTCGTTGCCCCAGTACCCTTGCCTACCCAGCCCGCGCCTGGACCAGCTTCCGCATCGGTGTCGTTGACGACGGACCAGCTGTCGGCCTCGAGCGTCTGTCCGTCGAACGTGTACCAGCGACTTGAACGCGAGGCCAAGGCGTTGCAGCAGAGCAAGAACGAGGGTCTGTCGTACGATGCTGCACACGCGCTTTCGTCGGTCTTTGGAGCGGCCAGGGAGGTTGAGCGAGCCGAACGGGACCTGCTGTGGGGTCGCATCGACGATCTATCCGAGCGGGTGCGAGCATTGTGTCGGGAAAGGGCCGAAGCTGACGCAATATCTGAAGAGGACCAAAGTTTCATCTCGTCCGCCCGGGAAGGCCAACATGCGCACAATAACGATTATTCGTCATTACGCTCCTTGACCACGTTTGCCCTCTCGGCCGCGAGCATCGCCGGCGATCTCCCCTCGTACTCGCACGACCCGAGTCTCGTAGAGCCCGAGCATCCCCAATTGCCACCGTCCTACTTTGCTGATCACGTCGTCGACTGCAAGACCGAGCGCAACAGCGAGGGCGAAGCCGCGCCGCTGACGTATGAAGCTTCGCACCGCAGCAACGAAAAAATGCAACGCGACCTCGATTCGGTCTCGCACGCCATCGAGCGACTCTACGCCGTCTCGCCGCAACTCGCCAATCAACGCGTCGAGCCCGACAGGCGAGCCCTCCGGGAGCGGCAGCTCGCCAAACTGGGCAACGCGATCGAGCGCTTGTCCAAAGGCCGCCTGGACGACCAGCGCGCCGTGTCCGTCCCCTCGGCGGACGAGGATCCCGGCGGAAAAGCCGCACGGAACCAAAGGATACAAGAAGTGATGCTCGACAAGCTCGTCGACCAAATCAATAGGGCGGCCTCCCGCACGCTCACCGACCAACGGGTCGACGTCAACGGTGGCGAGCAGCGAGAAGTCGTCAAACCTTCTTCGCCCTTTGTCCTGTCGGATCTGAACGAGGCTGCACGAAGAGAGTTTATCCTCCAGCACACTGGTAAAGGTCGACTCGCGTCGCAGGATGCGGTACTCCCGTCGCACTACCCGGTCGAGATATTCCCCGGTCCTCCGCCTACCGGCAGTCTCTTCCCGGCCGACTATTCCCTCGAGGGCTCGCCCCCCGTTGACGGACCTTCGCTGAAAAAACGCTTTTCGACTCTGCGCTTGGGCATGTTCAAGCGCCCTGGCTCCCCTTCGGCATCCCGACGGCCGTCCTACGATGCTCGGATAAACTCTCCCTCGGAGGCAACGCCGTCGTCGCCCATGTCGAGGCGAGGCTCGGCGGACCGAGGCGCTCGGCGAGCGTCCGTCGAGTCGACGGGGCTGGGCGTGCTGGGCCTGGGGAACGCACTGAGGCGCCCCGTAGGCCCCTTTGACGCTCCTGCTCCTCCGGCCATCGACTATCTTGTCGAGGAAGCCCGCAACCTGGGGTCGCTCGTCGTTTCATTCTGGCCGCGCTCGCCTGGCTCGGCACGGCAGGAGTGGGAAGTCAAGTCCCTGGAGGGCGAAAGCATCCTCGTCGGGCCGGCGATCGGTGGAGAGCCATCCCGGATTGTACTGCCCTCGCGCGTTGCGACCCAAGACGCGCCCGTCACGCCTCGTGGTTCTTACTTTGAAGTCAAGCTTGCGGCGTTTGAACCATCTCCGACTCGGTCCCGACCTGACCTCGAGATCCATACGCCGCTGTCGACGGCCGAGCTGCGCGAATCGCTTCCCCGATCCTTCGCGTGCTCGACGTGCCACTCGGAAGTCGTCGACGCCTCGGCCATAACCAAGTACAATACGCTGCCAAGCGAGCACTGGGCCGAGTTGCTCGACGCTTGGATGTGCCACCAAGACCAGACCCTCTCGGACGATTTGATCGCCAAGGGCAATGGTATCCAACCTCGTGCAGGCGAAGGCTTGGTCGGGTCGAGTTATCTCTTGTTCAACCGAGCGCTCGCGAAAAATTGGCACCGGATGCCACTTGCTGACGAGGTGAGTCCGGCTTTATTACATTAATGGGCGTACATTCTGGCTCGCCATTTGCCCTTTGTCGTTTTCTCGCCTTCCTCTCTTTCTATTCACATCGGACGTACAAGAAAGTCCGCTTTCTTTGCCCTTTGGTGACGCTGCTCGCATTCCTGTCTGCTGGGGCCCCTCTCAGGGGGAACTGCGGAAGGTGGCGGGCCCTGATGTCCCGGGTAGACTATCTCTAGGGAAGGCGGACTGATACATTCTGTCCCAAATTGACTGTTACATGCGACCTCTGAACAAACCTGCCTGCCTCAGCTCTCTGCACGGAAGGCTACACATGAGGTCACACTTGCCCACCCCTCGCCCATCACTCGGTCCCGCCCCGAACGATCTGAGCTGACGCCCAGCTCGTTGTCCCCCTGTCTATATACCCAGCTCGAACGAACGGAGAGCGGCGACACGCTGTATCCTGCGCAGTGCGACTCGTGTTCGTCCATGATCGGCTTCGAGGTCTCGCCCGCACAAGCCCTGGACACCTCGACGACATGTTTTCGCTTACTCAAATTCGCTACGTACCCGCTCTCACTCAGGATTCCCGGCTCGCCACTCAAGGACGCACGTCGTTACAGTCTGGCGAGCCAAATCACCGCCGAGCTGCTCGAATTGGGGCAGGCGCACGCTTGCCATCGGTTTATCGTCGAGGATCGTGAACACGACAAGGCCCGACTGTTGGTGAGGACTAGTCCTTTCCTTTGCTCGCGCTGGCTATACCCGTACTAAACTTCATGTTTGTGTTCGGGTGTGTCTTGTCCAGCTCTGGCTCTTCAATCCTTCGGTCAGGTTGTCCTTTTCGGTCATGACAACACCCACGGTCGAAGTGCTCGAAGACAGCTCCCGCCAGCCAAGCGGGGCCGTCTCTGGCGCCGAGCCGGCCATACGACGCTCGATGAATGCCGTCAAGATATTCTACATTGTTGTGGAAAATGAGGCGGACGAAAAATGGTATGCTTGGAAGAAGACCTGACGTGATCGAGCCTCATTGTTTGAACCTGCTGACCTGCGCGACACTTTTACCCCCCTCCACTGTCTGCGCCACACGCAGTCGAGAATTTATTGCTTCGCCAATGTCGACCTGCGAACGAACGCAATACCCCTCATCTGTCATCACTCGACTGATCCACCTGTTGCGCGCAAGTTCGTCCATTTACCCTTCCGACAAGCGCCACTGGGGTCAACTCGAGGTTGGCTTTCTCGAGCGCCTGTAGAGAGCCGGACGCATTTTTCAATAATCGCCTGCTCTGACCCGCGGATGAATGTGATTGGACCCAAGCCCCACGGTCTGTATTTGTATCGCCTCGGGAGTTATCCGTCATCCTTCATCAGTACTGCATATCTCTTCATCTGCAATCGCATCGCATTGCAATTGGCCCGCAAACTTGCCCTCGCCGAAACTAAAGCAAAGGAAACCACTTCTCATCCATGGGACGTAGTGTCCCCGCCACTCCCTCCCTTCTTTTCGATAGATCATTTTTCAACTACCTGCAACGGTAGCTCGCTCTTTCGTGCCGCACATACTCTGCCCGAGGAGCGGAAGCAGTCGAGGGAATCCATGTCCGCCTGGAGTCGGGTTTATCGCGAAAAGTACTGCAGGATTAAAGTGGTGATAATGTTACTGACGCCATGGAGTAGAGCTCTTGCACTTGCATTGGTTGACTTCCAGGATCTTGCTCTGCCACTACAATGCAAGTGCACGGCCAGGCATCATGATGCAGGCTCATGCACCCACACGCATGTTAGCCATGTTCGAGGCCTTTGTCCCGGCGCCGCAAGCGGTCGTGCCCTTTTCCGCAGGGGCTCGTGACATGTCAAATCCGAACATATAGAATCATCGGGAGAAGAGATGAGTACCCTCCTTCTCCTCAGCTTTCTGCACAGAGTGTCGTCTAGTGCTTGTGTGGGACGATAGTCTCGACCCGTCCGAGTGGCCACGATCGAGTGGCGGTTGGCTATCGGATAGGGGCTTAGATACCTCCGGGCACCGCGCCACATCCGCGGTCGGCCCAATGCAGAATTTGGGATGCAATGCCTTCGTAAGCGAGAAATGTTGCCCACAATCTCTCTGGTGCCGACGCGAACCCAATTTTCGTGCGCGTTGCCGAGATTGGAGTTCGGCGCCGCATGTGATTTCAAACCCACGACGCAGCTAAGTAGTTTGCCTTCATCGAGCATGCGATGCGGCGAATTAGGGCACCAATACAATCGCTCAACCTGGAAAATCCACGACCGATCCTTTCTCCATCTTCTCACCATGGGTCGAAGCGCCTCAGCTGCTCACAAAAACTGCGCCAGTCTGTCACTCTTGTGATAGTGCCCCGGCCGGCCGCCGATTGATCGATCGGCTCGAGCAAGGAAATTTCGTGGATATAATTTGGTCGGGGAGAGGGTCAGAGGTGTTTGCGTGAATGCTCCTTCGTTTCTCCGGCTCCATCGTTTCCTGAAGCCCCGCGGAACCGGCTGAAAGCTTGGAGAAGGAAAATATTGAGAGGCGTCGGGTGAGACACTTCTGGTGTGCAGAGGCCACGCACGGGAATAAGCGATCGAGCTGAGACCCGGGCTGGCGCCCTGGGCACTGCAACCGCTGCGGGCGCTTGTCATTTGAGGGCACTTGAACTGATCACACATGAGATGCACGAGAACCGAGCAGACACCCGGTCATCCAGTGGGTGCCTACACCTGTGTAGCACAGATAACCCCGGGGAGTGGATAGAAGGAAGGAGGTAAGTAGTAGGCAGGTGGAGTAAGGAGGCCGACGAACCTATTGCAGGATCCGAGTCCAAAAGCCTCGACTCCAGTAGGCAGCGAGATTTCGCGAAGGTTCGAGGCTGAGTCTGGCTGAGTGGTGCCTTGAGCGATTGGTAGCGATGGACGCCGGCACCAACGTCTCGAGGCCTGCGACCCGAACCTTCGCGGGCGATCTAAGTCGGTCCCCCACCTGCTTACCTTACCTCCTTGCGCAATTGGTCTCTGCGTGTCTACTCTTCGACCACAGCTACCCACAGGATTGGCCACAACACCTCAGCAGTACCTTTCAGACATCTTTCGTCCTACGACAGGTGCAGATCCAATCGTCGGCCGAACGACAGTCGACGGCCAACGCCGAAGTTGGGGCCGGACTGCACAGAACGCAGGCGCCCAGCCAGCCTTGGAAAGCCGCCCGGCAGGGCCCACTCGCGGCGGAGCTTCGGATCGACGACTAGTCGAAGCGGCTTGAAACGTGGAAAGGGAGCTCGGAGCCCCCGCAAGGCGACCCAGCTCACTGCCAGGCTCACGATTCATCGATCAAGAATGGTCGTGGGCGCTATAGCTGGACCATCTCGGCCACGCGTCGACCGCGATCTGTCGACGGCTCATCCTGCCACCGTGAACCGTCAAGCTGCTCATCGCCGACAGCGCCGTGGCGCCTCCCTGCCGTCCTCGACAGTAGTGACAATTTCGGGGACCGAGCCGCAAGCACGCCCCGCCGCGCGCGGTCTGGGCCGCAGGTGCCGCCTTTGCCTAGTCATTTTTGTGGCCCTCTCCTTCTCGACCTCGCTCATGGTCATGTCTGCCGCCGTTCTACCCATGAGAGGCTTAGCCCATGCAAGTGCGCCTCGTAGAGCGTTGATCGCGAGAAAGCCTGACCCCGATGCCGAAGGGTTCGCTCAGCCCCATCGGCCGATAGGGGTCGACCGGCCGAAGGCATCGCCGCCGCCCGGAACGTCGGCGTCGGAGCAATACCCCCTGGTACCCAACAAGCTAGCTAGCTTCGCGCCCGCCAAGTCGATGGTCGAAGTCCGCCATCTCTACAAGTCACTATCGAGTGCCTCTCCCTGTGTCACGCGCTCGAGCGACAGCGTCCTGGCTCCCGCGCAAGCGCTCGTCCCGAGAGCAGTCGAGTCGTCGACGAGCACGCCCACAGCGGCACCAGCTGTCGTAGGTTTGATTGAACGGTCGAATACTTTGACGACACCTTGGGGGTCTGATGAATGTGCATTCTTGCTGGGTATGTAGACTACGAATATCCCCTCCGCCTCTAATTCGGCCTTGTTAGCGACGACGTCCGCGGCGTCGGCCTCGACCTCGACCTCGACCCCGTCGTCGACGACCTTCGCTGCGCTTTCAACCGCGACCAGTGTTCCCAGCAACTACACGCTCCCACAAGCTTTCGAGTGAGTCTCACTGCGTAGCTTTATGTGGTTCTGTAGCACGGATCAACTCGATCTCTCACAAAACGGGAGACTGCGGTTCCGGAATTGACGAGGGGCTTTGCAAACCCTGAAATTTCCCTCAGTGCTACCCTCGGCACCAACTTCACCTCCACGGCCTGCCCTTCGTTTTTTCGCACCTTTCTCGCCAACTCGGCTTTGTGAGTACACTCGATGTTTCTCCGCGCGGCCCAACTCGATGTCCTGGCGCTGATTGATCGTGTCCTCGGCGTCGGATCTCGCCCCATTGGATGTCCCAGTATCGCATGCACCCCCTTCTCGCTTCTGATGAGCACGTCCAATGGGTTTTTCATGGCCGCACGGTCACCGTTCGCACTTCTGCCAACTGTACTCGATGCGGCATGTGCGGCTCCTGTCGCCACGTGCACGACGCTTATGAATCAACTGGCTGGCCAGCTCGCCAAAGCCAGAAACTGCGGCAACGACCTGTCGCGGCGCAATCCGCTCGTCCTCGAGGCACTCGAAGGATTCCAAAATTATGCGATGATGTACCAAGCCGGCTGCCTACGCAACAATATCACAGCGCAATACTGCTTCGCCGAGGCCAACGTCGCGACCGACCCGTCGGCGCAGTACTATTATTATCTCCCCGAGGGGACCTCTCTCCCCTCGGGAACGGTGCCCAAATGCAGCTCCTGTACCCAGGGTCTTATGATTATCTACGCGTGAGTCTGAGGTAAAGGGTTCCGAGAGCCGCTTGGGATTGTTCAGCAGGCTGATGGGCTCGAGTCGATGCCTTGCCTTTGTGCCCGCCGCTGCCGCTTACGCCACCATCAGCCAATATGCCCGCAACTCGACTTACGTCATCAGTCAGACCTATGGTGGGGCCCGTACACAAACAGCACTAGCTTGTGGTCCCAGTTTTGCGCCTCTAATCGCCGTCGCTTCGACATCCGCCGCTGCGCCACACGTGTGGTCGGCATCCGCATCGGTGTCGCCGTTGTTGCTGTTTGTGTTCTTGGTGACTTCTTTGTACCCCGTTCTGAGTTAGGAGAAGACGCATACCTTTCTACTTTATATCATATCGCCTCTGCCGCGTTCTCATGTCTGCCGAGCATTAGACCTGATGGGCGACCCCTACAGACACTTTTTCTGACTGACCCCTGCGACCGAGCCGATTCGAACTGGGCCACTCGTATATGTATATATGCATAGTTATCTTCATAGCTGGGCTAGATTTCCTCTTGGTCTTTTTGCTGTACTGGGTTTCAATGGGGGCCTTCTTTCTATCACGAGTGGACAATGGAATATGCTCGTCGACGTCTCTTCAGCGCATGGTTTACACGTCTGCGCGCCTGGCCGTCGGTCGGGGAACGTTGTCGCGCCGAGGCGCGCAGCCCCAATGCTCCACTACCGGACCGCTAGATTTCTGACCATGTTGAACACGAATAGGGTGTTGCAAACAAAGGAGATGTGTGAGCTCAGATTGACTGAAACAGTGAGTGACGCACTTACAAGTCTTGACAAATATCGCGCAGGTCATACACGCCGTCCACGATGACTCTGATTCGACTCCCTCGGTCTGACGCTCGCTCGGCGTCAGATTATGTCATCGGTTCGGGCATTGTTATCGGAGCTTCACGTCGCGGCTGCGAGACACGGTGTCGGGCTTGGGTGTGCTGCGCAGCTCTACCTCAGCTTCTGCCCGCACTTGACCTAAACTATATTTGCCCGCATCAGCCGTCTGCAAGCTCGCCGACACAGTCTTAAGCTCACGACAGATTCAATATAAAGAGTTCGCGCTCTTCACAGTCCATTCGAACGAGTCAACATGACGATGGACAGTCGTGGGGAAGCGAACGGCGGCGTCGCGACTCGGCCTGCGGCCCGATTGGTGCCCACTCCTCCCAGCTCAAGCTCAAGTCCAAGCTCGAGCCCGAACCCCAATTCCCACTCGAACCCGACGAGCCCCAACCTGCACCTTGATCCGATCCCACCACCGCCCAAACGCCTCGTTCGCGACCCGCCCAAGGCCTACACTCCATATAGCGATGCGATGCCGCCGACGAAAGAAGGCTTGTCGGGCTGGTTCTCGCGCCATGGCAAGCAGAAGGGGACGGTGGCCGTACAAAAGGGCATCGCCTGGTCAGATTGGCTCGGCGTCAAGATGAACGGTTGGGCCGAGGCGGTGAGTGTTTGGTGCTTCACGCTGCTACAGAGTCGAGCTGTTCTTCGAGGGACATGCCTCCTGCCGTGGGCGCCCTGGACGGATCGCGCGAGGTCAAGAGTTTGGGCGGTCGCGAAGGTTCGGCTTGGCAGATGCACACTGTCATGATCCGTATGCCCGAGCGAAGACTCGGCTCTGCGGGTGTTGATGGCAACAGGCTTGTGGCAAGGGTAGGGATCACTGGCGTGCATCGCTTAAAAAAACACGCCGCTCGCGGTCCGGCTCGTGGCGCACTCGAGCTCACATCAATCACCACGGAGCGAAACGGCCGCCGCACTCTCGGGATCACGTGCGCGCTCGGGCCCGAACTGACCGCTCCTCGCGCCGATCGGTATCGACACTCCCACAGACCGGCTCGGAACGGTTCTACCCGGTAACGGGGGACTTTACGGCCGAGTTGGAAAAAGTGACGAGGATTCTGCAGTCCTTCACCGTCGACGGGATCGAAGGTGCCGTGGACGTGGAATCGAAAACCGCTTCCGGAGCGCCTCGCAAGGTGCAGAAGAAAGTCATTAGGTTCGTTCGCCGCCCCGTCGCCCACGCTTGCCCTACATGCGGTCGGTGCATGGGCAAGGCTGACTCTTGCTTGAGTTCCTGCATCTCCAGGAAGATCCCGGCCAAGGTCATCCGGGAGGCCAAAGGTGTTGCCATCTTTACCAGCATGCGTTCCGGCATCGCTCCTCTGGGAGGCGCTGGTGGGGCCGGAATGGTGATTGCCCGCCTCGAGGACGGAAGTTGGTCCGCCCCGAGCTCGATGAGCCCCAACAATCTCAGTCTTGGGCTAATGTTGGGTGTAGACATATATGACGCTGTTTTGAGTGAGTCACCGGACACCAGGGAGCCGGTGATAGTCTCGAGCACGAGTACATCATGCTGACCGAACATCCCGCGCTTGCCTGCCTGCACGAGCAGTTCTTCGAACTGCGGAAGTGCTTGACGCGTTCATGGGCCGTAGGTGGATGAAGAGCATGCCTCACACGCGTACCTGTCAGAATATTGATCGGTTCCCTGCCACTTTGACAGATACTGTCACCCTCGGCGCGGAGCTCGGTGTCGCCGCTGGCCCCTATGGCGCTGGCGCGGTCGCCGAAACCGGGAAAAGTCGAGTGCCGATACTGAGCTACCGTGCGTGGAACGGACCCGATCTGACCGAGCTAGCGTCGTTCATCGCTCGAGGTTGCTCACGCCACACCCCTGTGTGTCTTCCACCCCGTTCTACCCGCAGTCCGGACTCGAGGAATGTACGTTGGTGTCGAGGCGGTCGCGCAAGTCTACATCACGCGCAACGAGGAGAACGAGAACGCGTACTTCTGGCCCGGCATCACCCCACGCGACATCCTCACGGGCAAAGTCCGCGCGCCCCGCGAAGCCGAAGCACTGCACCAGGCGCTCGAGGCAGCCGAGACCGGCCAGGCGCAGCGGGCCAACGGCGACGAGTTTGAGTTCGAACAACCCTTTTTCGAGTCCGAGGATCTGGCCTCGTCGTTGGGTGAAGGGGAGGTGTTCAGGTTACCGCCCACACCGGCGCAGGTCGAGGAGGAAGAAGCGGAGGAGAGTAGGGCCGAAGCGATCAAACGGAGAAGCGAGAAGAGGTATCTGAGGTAATTCAAGGACGAAAATGCATTACGTTTCCGTTTGCTGCGTTTTGTTGTAACGTATCAGTAGCACCAGAGTCAATGCTGTCCCGTCAGTTGCATGCCTGTCTGAGTGACGCACGATCTTATCTGGTTCGAATGGGTGAGACGAGGAACCAACAGCGTTACATGCTATTACAAGCGCATCGAGTACAAACGACACCGGCAGGATGAGAGGCAGATGCTATTCGGGAAAAGAAAAAGACGAGGGGCAAGCGAAGCACGAGGGCGGGCGAAGAAACCTTCCTGCGCATTACGGTTTCCATTGCTTGTCTCGATCGGTCAAGCTGCGCACCAAAGGGAAGATGCGGGTCAGATCTCTTTCTGCTCTACTCGGCGAGAATTCTGGTGGATCTGACTCACGGGACGTATCTCACACCGAACAGCTTCTGGCTCGAGACCTCGCCATTGCGATCCTTGTCGATTTGAAAAACCTCTTGCTCGTCTTCGCCAACGGGCACAAACATTCTCCCCGGGCTCTTGAGCTGTTTGACCAACTCGGTCGGCCACACAGGAGACGCGGCTCCGACGTGGATGCAGTCAAACCCTTCGGAGGGAAAAACCTCGGCAGGCGCCCCACGGCGACCGTCGGCGGTGACGAGCTTGATCGAGCCCGCCGTAAGCGCAGACGACGTGCTGGAGGCTTTTAAGAGATTTGTGCGCGCGAGCGAGGTGAGTTGAGGGATGTGGTCGATGCCGACGACGAGGCCAGAAGGTCCGACCAGCGCATGGAGGATCGCGATGAGGTAGCCCGATCCACATCCTGGGGAAAGAGTCAAAAGCACGTCTGAGATGAGCACGTAGCCCACAAGCGCTCCGAGACGGAAGTGAAGGGCTAACGAACCGACATCGAGTACTTTGGCCCCTGGCTGAAGAAACCCCTCCAGGTTCTCGACGGCGTGAGCGTGCATGTGAGGTGCAGAAATGGTGGCGCCTGCGTTCGACGGGGATGTCAAGGAGGTCAGCCGAGCCGCGGCGGCCTGACCTCTGATGGACAAGAGACGAGACCGCGCAGCGGTTCAGAGAGATGGACAAGAGCTCAAAAGTATTGATGAACTGACCGTATCCGATCACCTGGGGCGAGTCCATGTAGGGCTGTGACGGAGTGAAATGCCCGCGGTCGGTCTCAAGAAAAGCCTGATACACTCTTGGGCTGCTGATCAAACCTGAGGCTGATGATCAGAACAAAGCCACTCTAGTGGAGTGGTCAGTTCGTAAGCGCAAAGAGAGTACCGAATGCAAAAAATGTGTCTGGTTGCGAGTCGAGCAGCGTTGTCCTTGGGGTGTTGACCCGCAGACGCCCTCAGCGCTGGGAATGTGCGAGCTGCACGAAAGCGCACGACGCTTACACAGGAGGTTATCGACCAGACCCGAGTTGGATTTTGCACTACAGCGCCATGCCATGTCGAGCCGCTCCTGGTGGGAACGGTACGAAGTCGTTGCAGAGGGGGTGGGCCTGGGTTTTGACGGCGAGGCAAAAGTGGAATAGCGATCGACGCCGAAGCCTTCCTTCGATGCGCACTCTGAGCCGGTGCGAGGAGGTCGAGGCTGGTGTGGGTGTGTGGGGGTGGGAGGGGGCGTGCGACTGTGGGTGGCACCGGGTGTGCCGGCAGGTGGGGGAGTGACACTGTCTGGCGAGGGGCACTGCCTGTGGTGGGAGCGAGAGAGGTACGCTATCGACGAGCTGGGCACAGGCGGGCCACGGTGCGTAAAGTCGAGGTGTGTGGTGCGGTTCCCGTGGTAGGTTGAGATCAGGATGCAGAAGAGCGACGAGACGCTGGGCCGAGTCCGGGCTGAGATCGCGCGCGTCGGGCGCTGTCGGGCGACGATGGGGGAAGATTGGAGACTATAGCAGAGACTAATAGCAGCCAGTAGCAGCCAGTAGCAGCCGAGGCGCGCGAACTGACGAGCGGAGCGGCTTACCTCGAGTCCTTGTTCTGAACATCGACTCTCTCGTGGTCAGATTCCGCTGCTTCCGTCATGGCCTTGCCTGTCGTCCGTCGTTCCGTGGGCCCCGCCGCCAGGTTGGTAGGCCAGCAACTCCTTCCCGCCCCGACTCGTCGCTCCAGGCACTGCGTCATCCGTCGAGAAGCATCGACGACCAGCAGCAGCACCAGCAGCACATCGCAACACTTCTACCCTCCACCACCAGGCACACCCAACCAAAGCAAGGGGGTCAAGATCGGTCACGTCTTTGGGGTCTTTGCGTTCCTCGGTCAGCAGCGATTTCCCACGTGCCGATCCGCGATCAGAAACGATGCCGTCATCTTCAGCCGAGCTATATTGATTCTGACCCCCCTCTCCCCTCTCTCACCGTGTCTTTCTTGCTTCGTCCTGCTAGGCATCGGAGCCACGTCCTATGGTCTCTACACTTTCTATTCGTCCTTCACGGCTTACCCAGCCGCAATCCGCACTCACCTCCGAGCCGCTCTCAGGTCCGCCGCGACCGAGTCCTATTCGCGCGCCGATGCGTCCTTTGCGCAGGCCTACCAACTCGCCCTCGACGACCCCACGCTTGGCAAGACGAGGCAGGAGCGGCTGATCAAGACGACCGGGATTGCGATCCGGTGGGGGGCCATGTGGGAAGCCGCGGGCGAGCTCGGCAAGGCGATCGAGGTCTACGACAAGGGTTTTCGCCAAATCGCCGACCTTGTCGACGCCGCATTGCCCGCCCAACTCGCATCCACCTCAACGTCGACAACAACAGCAACGACAGACATGCCGACAAAACCAGAAAACATGCGCGGCGCTGCCATTGCCCTCAAAGTAGGCGACCTCTCGTGCGACCTCGGCGGAACGGAGGCCCTGGCCCATGCCGAGGAGCGGTACGCGTGGGCCTTGCAAGAGTTGATGCGCGTCAACATGACCCCGGCGCAGCTGCAACAGGTCGATATCGAGCAACGACACGCCTCGTCCGATCATGGAGCAGTCCCTCCCCCGATCGAGGGCAGCGAGGGGGACAACGATCTGCCAACTTGGGCCAACAAGGTCGAGCTCGTCGGGGCGATGGAGAGGCTTGGAGGCCTGTATGCCCGCCAAGGGAAGCTTGAGTAAGCTTTGGGTAAACTACCCCACACCTTGGCTCCCCGATCGTACGAGCATTGAGCCCTTCTTTCCGATCACCGCTCTACAGATACGCGCAACCGCTGCTCCAACAAGCGATCGCGACACTTTTGCCACCTCCGAGCAAAGACGCCAACCCTCGGAAAAAGCTCCCACCCCCGCCGGTCGCAGATCGGTGTCACGCGGCGACGTTGATGAACAACCTCGCGTCCGCGTTCGTGCAGGACCCGTCCCCGTCGGGCGCCTCGATCGATTCGGCGTCGCGATGGGCCCGGCAATCTCTCGCGGTTGCGCATGGGGTCCGGACCGAGATGATTGGCAAACGGGGCGGCAGCGAGGTTGCGGCCAAGGACCGGGAAGAGGTCGAGTGCGAGCTCGTTGCGCTCGTCGGGGCTTACAACCTGGGCAAGCTGGCCGAGTTGGCCAAGGATAAGGACTCGGCTCGAAAGTGGTTCGAAAAGAGCCGAGCGCAGGCCGTGCGCATCGGCTCGAGGGATGGGCTGGAGCAGTCTCTGGACGCGATCAGAAGGTTGGGATGATGATCCACGTTTTAGATTTCAGAGTTGATGTGAAACATACAGTCATTGACTGGCTCCCCTGACCTCTGATGATTGCCGTTCGGCGAGTCGGCTCAAGTCGAGTTCTGCCGGTTCGGCCATGAGATGTCCGCAGTCCGTCGGTATATTCCACATCGATTCGTTCAGGTTCATCGAGATTACTTCTCCCGCCCGCGAACTCGATCGGATGCAGTGAGGTGCAGTCACGCAGGGGAACGACTTCACTTTGTAGAGCGTTCGGTTTGTTGTTGCTTAAGGAGGAGGAAGATGATTGATCTTCCTGGACGAGACCCTGGGATGAAGCGTTCACCCCTGGGACCGCGGTTGGCAGGTTTGCAAGATCAAGCCTTTTCGAAATAAGGGTCTGCACCTTATATGGGCACGGTGGGCGGGCGAAAAACATCTCAAACTGAGGAAAATGGCGCTTTGTAAGAAAAAAAGAAAGCTTGAAAGATTAGGGGCCTTCGGGTGCGCTCTCTTTTAGAAGTCCACCTCAATGACACACGACATTCTTGAGGATTTGCCACAACTTGCGGGGAATATTTCACAACTCTAATAAAAACAGAAAAGTTTCGCGAGTGTAGAAGCAATGAGCGCTGCCGTTCGAGCGAAACGAATAAAGGTACAGAATCGAACAGGCATTTCTCTCGCCTTGTTCCACTCTAAAAGCGCATGCGCGCTACCCTCAGGGGGGCGGCCCAGCCGTTGCCAAGATCAGATCGAAAGTTTTCCGAGTGAACGAGACACGGGCGGCGGCCTTACCTCATCGCACCTCATCCACATCAACGCGTAAGTCACCTTCTCCGTGCACCACCTCGCCCGACGTTCGTGCCACGGGTGCTCGGCCGCTGTGCCGCTCAAGTACGTCCACGACGCGTCGAGCCTGGGCCGTGTCGTGGAGGTCGTACCCCCAGCACCTGCACCGCGCCGCCGGGCGCTAGCCGGCTCACTCGTGCGTCGTGGCCCCGGCAGTCGGTCGGGGTTCGCTGGTGGTGGCGTGCACTCGGCCGTCTCAACGCTGCTGCCTGGCCCCTCGTCGCCTCTGGTCGCGGCCCATCCGATGTGTGGCAGCTACTGAGCCTTACGCACCCCCTCACTCGCCCCCAGATTCTACAGGCCCTCTTCTTCCAGCTCCGTTCGCGCTCTCTCCATCCCGTGCTCTGATAACCCTCCCCGTTCCCCGTTCCCCGTTCCCCGTCCGTGCTCCTGGATCATGGCTCTAAAGCGCATCAACAGTGAGTCAGCGCTGCTCTGGTCCAGGATGCTGCCGATCGACCGCGTCGTCGCGCGCTGTCGACGCTGGACTGCTGCGAGGTGCAACAAGCGCCCGATCCGCGATCATGGCTCGGGGGGGTCGCCGTGGCCGTGGCCGGCGGTGGGCGTTCCTTCCATCGAAGCCCATTCGGCGGCGCACCTGCTCGGCTGGTAGCAAGCAGCCTCTCGGCGCTCGTCATACGCGTCCGAGTATCGAGCCGCGCACCGCTTTGTCCATCGCAACGGCAACAGCAGCAGCAGCAGCACGCGAGTACACGAGCACACGAGCACCAGGACTGACCACACCTTCCACCTGCACCACCGCAGAGGAATTGATCGACCTCGGGCGCGACCCACCTTCGTCATGCTCCGCCGGCCCGACTGGCGACAACATGTTCCAGTGGCAGGCGACCATCATGGGGCCGGGCGACAGTCCTTACTCGGGCGGCGTCTTTTTCCTCACCATCACCTTCCCCACCGACTACCCCTTCAAGCCTCCCAAGATCGCCTTCACGACCAAGATTTACCACCCAAAGTGCGTTGACCCAAGCTCGCCTCGTGCGGCGCATTGTCCTCAGAAACGGGTGCGCGAGCTGATGTCTCATCCTGTGTGGCCCGTCTGCAGCATCAACGCCAACGGATCCATCTGTCTCGACATTCTGCGTGAACAGTGGTCCCCGGCCTTGACCATTTCCAAAGGTCGGTCCCGCCCCTTGAGCTCCTGACTGTCCTCAAGTGAGTCGCGTGAGTCGCGCTCGAGCTGACCGAATCGGCCCGTTTCTTCACATATTCATTCAGTTCTCCTGAGTATCTGCTCCATGTTGACCGACCCCAACCCCGATGACCCGCTGGTGCCCGAGATCGCGAATCTGTACAAGAGTGATCGTCCGAGATACGAGTCGACAGCGAGGGAATGGACGAGGAAGTGAGTAACTAGACTTCGCGGTCATACGTGCCCGGAGGGAGATGGGTCGAGCTGACCGACCCACGACACTCTCCGCTGCTCCAGGTACGCTATGTGATGATGAAACCGACTAATCCAGCTCCGTCCGCTCCGCGGAATCATCGATCGTTGCACTCTGGGCGTGTTTTCTTCTCTTCGGTTCGCATTCGAGCATCCTTTGCAAGAGGGCAAGTCAAAGTACATTGCCCAAGGGTTTTCGGGAAGCTCTTCGATCCTTGGAAGGAGAAGGGAGCTTTAGAGCGGGCGCCGGTCTAGCTTTGTCGAGCCCTCCTCTTCGCTGAAACCTATGTTGCAATCGTCCAAACCCCCAACCCCTCTCGTTCCTTGCCCCCCTTTTCTCCTCGGCAAGCGGCAATCGAAAGTGTGGTCGCTGACGAGTACAACTGGAAGTTTATCATGCGTCTAGAATCGACTCCCTTCGGCTGCGCGAGGAAACGCGATGCATTCCCTCACGTTCTCCTGCCCTGTCACGATCGCGATCAAGCGCTCCCAGCCCAGCCCGAACCCCCCATGTCGCATCGTGCCGAACCTCCTTAGATCAAGGTACCACCCGTACCGCTCCTTGTTGAGACCATGTTGGTCCAGGGCCTGTTCCATGCGCTCAGCGCGATGTTCCCTCACCGACCCGCCGACGAGTTCGCCCAACCTCGGCACGAGCAGATCAAAACAAGCGACCGTCTCCCTCAACGATTCGTCGTTGGACAGCATGTAAAAAGGTTTGATCCGCTTGGGGTAGTCGGTGACGAACAACGGTCCTCGGACGCACGTCTCGGCCAACCATCGCTCGTGTTCGGTCTGCAAACTTTTACCCCACACGGGCTCAAAAGTGAACGTACCGGGGAACGAATCCTCTTGGTGCTTAAGGACACGGATCGCTTCGGTGTACGTCATGCGCGCATATCGCTTGTGCGTAGAGACCAACTGATCCAATTCGTCCAAGAGCGTCGGGCGCAGCGTGACAAACGCTTCGAGTTCCTTCATCGCGATCGCGGTCGTGACGAGGTGTCGGACGACGTTCTCGACGACGTTCATGACGACCTGATTCGCGTCCGGCGTTCGGGCGGGGAGGAACCCGACTTCGGCTTCGAGCATGTAAAACTCTTGGAGGTGGCGGGAGGTATCGGACTCCTCGGCGCGGAATGCCGGGGACAAGGTCCAGACCCGCGACAAGGACGAAGCGAGCGCTTCGAGGTGGAGTTGGGATGAAACCGTCAAGTAGCGCGACGGCCGTGGCGGACGAGGAGGGCTAGGGCTGGTCGGTATTGCGGTAGTAGCTAAAGAGGAAGGAGGTGTTGATGTTGATGTTGGTCCTGGTAATAATCCAGACTCTACCCGAAAGACCTCGCCTGCACCTTCACAATCACTCGAGGTGATCAAGGGGGGTTCGACCCGGACAAAATCTTGACTCTGACGAAACGGTTCAAAAAGCTTTCCCATCAGGCGTGTGAAAGCCCGAGCTTGGGAATGTGGAGAGACTGACTCTAAAGTGCTGGGCTGCAGCAAAAGCGAGCTCACTCCGGACCCTCAACATGGCCGCGATCGAAGGTGTCCTCGGGCGAAGATGAGCATTCTTGCGCAGGATGGGTAGCGGCACGCCTTGTTTCGTGTTGGGGACAGGGTACGTCTGTGGCACACCATATCGAGTGTCAGATCAAGTTTGTACGGAGGGGGGGGGGGGAGGGGGGGGAGGGGTCGATAGCCGCGAAGGTGGGCTCCTTGCTTGCCTCTGCATCACTCGAGCCAAGCAGTTGGACTTGGTCGACTTGGAATTCCATCGCCTGCCCCCGTCCGCGACTCGGGACGAACCGACCCGTCAAAGCGGCCGAACACCCGACGACGAGTCTGCGATGGATGGAGGTCATGTTAGAGCGCTATAGTCCACCCAAACGCATCTCATCGACTTCCCAAAGCGGCCAAGAGCAGCCATACTCACGCGTGATCAATCCCCGCGGCCATGACGGCCTGAATGCCCTTGACATCGCTGCCGTCGTTGAGTACCGCAAACGTGACGTTCTTTTGTCTCCGGCACGAGCGGATCCACCCCGAGATAGTCATTATCTTGGCTTCAGCTGCTGCTACCGACGATGAAGTCGTGGCTTCGCCATCTTGATGGCTCTTTGGAGTCAGGGTCGAGCCGGAGGACGCCGAGGAGGGAGCAGCGAGTGCGAGTGCGAGTGCTTGAGCGATCGTCGGCGCCAGAGCTGCAGAGCCGATGCGCTGAGCTCTCGAGGACACGAGCCCTCGTCTGATGGGTGCGAACGACCAGGGTCGTGGCAGCAGCATCCGAGCAGCCTGAAGTTGGGGTCACGTGTCACGATCCCAGCAGCGTGGGAAGCGCGAACGAAACTCGCAATCGATCGCATCTCGCAAGTCCTGGCGCGTCGGGACCTTGTTTCCAATACCACCCACACAGAACGCACATGCTGAAGATGGGTCTCTTGATCAAAAACGCACACATTTCAGCAGTTACTACCTTTACGCCAAAAAAAGAAAAAGTTGGGGAGACTAGTGGAGAAACGAAGAGCCAAAGAGAGGGGGGAAAAAGGGGGGGGGGGGAGGGGGGTGGGGGGTAAGTAGGGCGAAAGGGGCGTGAGGCGAGCAGCTGCACAAAGTAGTAAAATGATCCAGCCATGCAGTAGTTGCAAGAGACAAAACGGAGATCGTGGAGAGTTTAGGGAGGAAAAGGGTCGTTGGCATCGTCGTCATCGTCATTGTAGAGTGGTAGAAGGCGGCGGAGTGGCTAGTAAAAAAATCGTCTCATCTCGAGGAGCGGATCGGGTGGGGGGAAAGACGCTTTGGACAGGCTGCGCAAGATGACAAGTAGGGGGGTAGGGGGGCAGCATTGAGTATTAGCTGGAACCTCTACACAAGGAGTACAGGTAAGCAACTCACACATGCGGACAAGACAGAACACGAACCAACCTTCCCGATCGTCGCGTGATCGAGCCGAGGGAGATGAAGGCGAAACGCGATGAGAAAATCGACGCACCAAAGGGGAGCAGGGGTGAATAGAGCTTAGTACAGTCAACTTCGAGAGGAAGAAGGCGGAATGGCGTGGCAGAGGAAGGTGCGGAAAAGGAGAAAGAAAATCATGTCGCGTCTTTTGGTGTTGTAAAAAAGGCAAATCGATCGCTCGAGAGGCAGGCCACGCCGACTCCACAACCCGATTGCATGGTCTTCGTCTCCTTAGGGTTGTTTGCCCTTGCCTCCCTTTGATTTGCGAGGAGGCGTGACCGGTCGTCCTTGTCCGCTGCCGCCATAAGAGAAGGTCTTTTTCTTTTCTGCCGGTTTCAGGATCTACGAAAGGAGAAGCAAGCAGGTCAGTGACCACCACGAGGGCATATCACACCGGGGGCATATCACACCGATCGGCGCCCGTGTCGTCAGAGGGGGCGTACTTGGAAGGAGCACAGCAATGTCTCGTCGACCGACATCATCGCACCAGCGTTGTCGAACTCTCCGCAGTCTGTGGCATAAGAACGTGCGAGGTCAGGATCGATCGTCGCAGTTCAGGCGCGATCCGACATGGTACGAACAATTTCTGAAGACGACTCGACGCGATGGGCGAGGGTAAGCAAGGGGCAGACAGGAACATGGTCAGCGGAAGTGGCCGTGGCAACGCGTCCCTCGATCGCGACTCACGGTGCAGAGAACAAGGTGACGAGTTGCCTCTTTGCGAAGAACTCGTACCCGTCCTCGACGACTTGGTGGGCGCGGCAGATGAGGTCCATGTCGTGCTTTTGCAGGAAGCGCGAGACGACGTCGGGCCCGAATGTGAAGGATACACCGCGATCGTTCTCGCTCCACCCGGTGATGTCTTTGTCCGGGTCGGACCACAGCAAGTCGCACAGCAGTCCCGTATCAGGGACGTCGGTCGGCCTCATCACGCGTCGAATCTGCTCCATTGACTGCAAGTCCGGACTCAGGCCGCCGTGCATGGTAAAGATCTTTTCGTCGATAATGGCGGCGATCGGCAAGCAGTTAAAGCAGTCCGTGAACGTCTTCCACAGCTTGATGTTGTACCGCCGTTTGCCTGTCAGGGAAGGAGGCAGCAAAAGAAGGTAGTCAGCAACCCAAGTCCCCGCCACACGGACATATACACGGCCTACGACAGACGGACATTCGTCGTAAAAGCCATAGATTCGATTGATGCTGGCGCACTCATGGTTGCCACGAAGGATGAAAAAGTTCTCCGGGTACTTGATCTTGTAGGCGAGCAAAAGACAGATGGTCTCGAGCGACTGCTTGCCCCGATCGACGTAATCACCCAAGAAGAGGTAATTTGCTTCCGGAGGGAAGCCACCGTATTCAAAGAGTCGCAACAAGTCGTAGTATTGCCCGTGGATGTCACCTATGAGAGACGGACCATTGAACGGGGCGTGAGTACTACTGCAAACGATCACTACGCCATCAGTTTACTGACCGCAGATCTTGATCGGTGCCTCGAGCTCGAGCAGTATCGGTTGATTGATGAAGATCTCGCGCGCCTTTGTGCACAAGAACTTGATCTCGTACTCTTGCAGTTGCACCTGCTTCCCTGGTCGGTTGCCTCGGACTGTGAACGAGTGGGAAATAAAATGCGCGCGTCAGCCCGGGTTCGACGCATGAATGATTAGAAAGCGTGGGTTCGATTCGAGATTCGCCCCTTCCCGTTCTCGCGGCGGCGGTAGGAGGAAACCGCTGCACTCATCGACCGCACTCCGTCTCGGCCACGCGTGCACCGGAACGCGGTCGAGAATCGGCGGCTTGCCATGCTGACGACTGATGTTCCCTTTGTCCCGGCCTGGCGGGCCCGGCTGGCGTAGCGTACGAAGTCGGCACACAAGGCGGCGGCGGCAGCCAAAGACGAATTGTGAACGGGAGTGGGCATCGCCGACCGAGGCGGACAGGATAGGGCCGAGGTCGCCGTAACGCGATGGACCGACACGACGCTCACCTTCGAGTAACCGATCAATGACGGAATCCAAATCAATGTCTTGGCCTTCTGCCATCGTTTCAGAAGGGCGGGGGGTAGATTAGGTGGGGAGGGCGTGGCCGTGGGGTGAGGAGAGGTCGTGAGACGCGTGGAGTAAGGAAGACAGGCGGAGAGTGTGAACTCGTCGATAGTCGTTCAAACGGCACGACTGGTGGAGAAGAGGGGAAAAGAAGGTCAGACTGTGAATCTGCACTGAAGACGGAACGCTGTGACGAGGGGGAGTTGTGGACGGAGGTGGAGTACGCCGAGAGTGGAGTACACCGCCCGGCGTAGGTGCTGCCGGGCGGCTGCCTGGGGTTTGGTGTGGCTTCCACGCACGCAGACGACATCCGCGCCTGTGCGACGCCCGGAGCGCCTGAGCAGTGCAGCGCTTGGCCCACTGGCACGAGTGGCTTGGCCCTGGCCCGGGCGTCGCCGCGCCCGCCGTCCTCAGTGCAACCCATCGTCGCGTTCCGTACATCCGATGCGGCACTCGATCACGTCCATCACCCCTTCTTCTCCGACCGCCAAGCGGACTCGACCCACTCCATCAAATCCAGATTCAAGGCGTTATCGGTCATCGTAGGCGAGAGATGGGCGTGCGCAGGTAAGCGAGCGCACACAAACAGCACACTCACACACACACAACACACACACACACACACACACACACACAACACACGTTCGAAGCAGGGACGTCCGATGCGAACGAAGAGCTACAAATGTGTAGCAACGGGCGTCGAGTTCCAAGTCGCGGTCAGGCAATCAATCAAGCGGGCTCGACGATGGAAGGGAGTCGCAAACAATCCGTAAGAGCCGTGAGTGCAGGCAAGAGCAAAGCGTAGCGCCGCCAGCAGGCTCCAGCACGCTCCAGCAGGATCCAGCAGGCGGGGTGCGGCTGCCCTGCGCCTGGGGCAAGCCTGGGGCCGCGCGGGTCTAGGAACAGAAGTTGAATTGGCCCAATTACTGAGATCGCTCTGCACCTGCTTCTTGCACTTCACAGCGTTGATTGCCTCAAAAAAAAATCTGACGAGATCGAACATGCAGGGCTGCTCCTGTGGCGAGTCTGTGGCCCCCGACTTTGGAGCGAGTGCAGCCAAAAGTGAGATAGATTAGTACCAAAAGAGTCGATCGGGTTCGATCCCACTGAAAACTCTGCCGGACCAGTCGACGCCCAGAAATGTCCAGAGTGATGCTCCATTATCAAGATCTCCCAGAGACATTATGCCCCCATCGGTACTTTGCAGCATGTCATATCAACGTTGCTCGGTGCGACCCATTCAGGACACGTAGAACCCGAGCGCCTACCGCTCGCCGGCACGCGGGTTCGCTTACGGGTCCGAATCCCAATTCGATCAGCCCAATTGGGCCCGGAGAAGCTGGAGCAGCAGCCTGCGCCTGGCGCTCCGAGTCCGCCTCAAGTCCCCTTTCGAGTGCTGCTCCATTCCTTCTCCCCGACCCTCTTGGTTCCCATCTACGGGGTTCGCTCCCTCAGAGTGCAGCGTGGATTATGGCGTCGACGGCCCTTCGGATACCTGCCCTACGCGGTGGAAATCGGCCTCGCACGTGCCCACGTTGGGTGCTGGGACCGCAGCCGACGCTCGGGACGTGCCGGAGCAGCTTGGCCGTTCAGCACCACCCCTTTCACCACCGGGCAGCGATCCTCCCCCAGCCCGCTCGTTCGACCCCGACCCGTGTTGTAGGGTTTGCCAAGAACCCGAGCGCTTCGGACTCTGTTCGACGGCACCTCTCGGCATTCCCTCCCACCAAACCGGCGCACGTCCAGGGCCCGACCGCGGCCTACGACCACGAAGTCTCGACGGGCTTGATCCAAGATGACCCGCACCAGCGCTCGATTGTCGCGCTCCTGCAGGACATGTACGACCGACTCGAGGCGTACAGCCCACCGACGATCCCACCTCTGCCGCCACCACGCAAGCCGTCGCTGTTGACGCGCATCTCGCGCTCGAGGTTCTTTGCGACGATGGAGGACGAGCTGCACCAGGCCAACACGGCGACGATCCCTTTGCCGGCCGTCCCACCCCGCTTGCCGAAGGGCCTGTACCTCTTTGGCTCGGTCGGGTGCGGCAAGTCGTTCCTGATGGACCTGTTTTACGCGCACCTGCCGCCCAAGTACGAGCACTCGAAACGTAGGGTTCATTTCCACGCCTTTATGGTCGACGTCCATCGCCGCGGGCACAAGATCAAGCAGAAGGGCGAGGCCCAGGACTGGATCCATCTCGCAGCTCGCGACATTGCCAAGGAGACGACCGTGCTTTGTTTTGACGAGTTCCAGGTGCGTGCGAGCCCATCTCAAAAGCTGACCTCTTTGGAAGGATCGGCAACTGACTTCTTTCGTTTCAATCGGGCTCCGACAGGTCACAGATATTGCCGACGCCATGATCCTGCGGCGGTTGGTGGAGTCGCTGAATGCGTACGGTGTAGTCACAGTCATGACCTCCAAGTGCGTTTCGATAGGAGACTAAGCGAGGGGTAGAGAGCGTTAGCACGCGGGAGCGGTCGAACTGATCGCTGGCGGTGCTCTCTCCCCTCTGTGTTCAGTCGAACCCCTGACGACCTGTACAAGAATGGGATCCAACGCGAGCAGTTCATACCTTGCATCGAATTGATCAAATCCTCCTTCGTCGTCAAGTGTCTCGACTCGGAGATTGGTAAGTCGTCGCCATTCTCCAGCCCTCGGAATCGTGATCCTCGCTCGCTGACCCGCGCGCTCCTGACCCTGGTCGACGACAGACTACCGCAAAGTGCCTCGCGCATTGTCCAAAGTCTACTTTACGCCCATCGACGACGCCCACCGCCTCGAGATCAACAAGCTGTTCGACGGTCTGACCTCGAACGAGCCCGTGATCGAGGACCGCAAGCTGACGGTCTGGGGTCGACCGATCAACGTCCCCGAATCGACGTCATCGGTCGCCAAGTTTGGCTTTAACGACCTGTGCGGCCTGCCTTTATCGGCGTCCGACTATCTAGAGATAACCAAGACGTTTCAGATGATCTTTTTGATCGACGTACCCCAGTTGGGGTTGGACACGAGGGACCAGGCGCGCCGATTCATTTTGTTCATCGACGCGGCGTACGAAGCCAAGGTGGGCATTTCGGTCTTGCCCTGCATCCGCTTTTCCCGATGCTGGATGCGATGTGCTGAATCGCTTTCTTTCTACTGGGCCATTTGATGCAGACCAAATTGTTTATTCTGTCCGAAGTGCCGATCGTGACTGTCTTTTCGGATCAAAAGGGGAAACGCGCCACCGGCGAAATCTCGGACCACCAGCGCGCGCTCATGGATGAGCAGGGCTTGTCGGCCGATGTCGTCGGCGCGAGTTCGATCTTTACGGGCGACGAGGAGGTGTTTGCTTTCGCTCGGGCTGTGGTGAGTTTGGAGAAACATAACCTTCAAAGTTTGGTCTGGCCTGGCGATCGAGAGCTGACGCGACGCAACACCCCGTTGCCTATTCGCGCAGAGCCGAATTGCGGAAATGGGGGGTGTACAGTGGGCTCGCATCAGCAAGACCTCGAAGTGAATCCCGTCGGATCATATATTTCATTCCATGTTGTAAAAGAAAATCGCGATGACTTGTGATCGGCGTAGAGTTGAGAGTGTGAGCTTGTTTCGCAATATTCTGCGATTACTAACAATTACTAGCGCGCGTCAGTGAATGAGTTGCACTCGACTCGCGCGCGCTGGTGGTGGACCCGAACGAATGCTTAACCCGCTCCCGTTCCGACCACACACACACACCGCCACACACACCGCCACCCCTCTACTAGCACCACCACCGAACATGAGTTGTACGTAACTTTCGGCCTGCGTTTGCTCATCGGCGTAAGCGTCGAGCATGCCTGGGCCCGTTGCTAATTCCGCGTTCACCTCCACCAACTCTCCCTCTCCCTTTCTTACCCACCACAGACAACGGCGTCGGCTTGTCGACCCCACGAGGCACAGGCACGAACGGCCACATCCAACGCAACTGGTCCCACCTACGAGCCCGGGACGTTCTGCCCCCACGCGACGGCTCCGGGGCCTTCTCATCGTCGAGTTCGTTCGGCGGCGCTTCGACCGGACTCGCCTCGCGGGCGCCCGATGCGGCCATCCTCGATCACGAACGTCGTCGCAGGGTCGAGGTACAATGCCTCGAACTCCAGGTCCGGCTCGAGGAACAGGAAGGGCCGGCGCTGAGCGAGCAGGAGATCGAACAACAGGTTGACGCGCTAAGGCAACGGCTGTTGGTGCAGAGCCAGGAAGCGCAAGGGAAGGAGAGGAAGGGCCTGATCCGGCCCCACGAACGACACGAGTTGGCGCAGGCCAAGGCTCTCGAGGATGAAAAGTTGCGCAAGGCGTTGGGGATCAGCAAGGACCACGTGGAGGGGAGGGCGTTTGACCGCGTCGAGCAGGAGCGCTTGAAGGAGGCGCGCAAGGCTGAGTGGGAACGCAAGGAAGAGGACAAGCGCTCCCGGCAAGAAGAGCGAGTAAAGCACCAGCAAGAACTCGAGAGGCTCAAACAGCAGCACGAGCTCGAGAAGAGCCGACTCAAGAGGGACTACGAGAGGCGGGGTGGGGCACCGCCGGCGGGCGCTTCGTTCGAGCTGCCGCTGCCGCTGCCGCCTACCGCGCGGAGGTCGACCACGGACCGAAGGAGGTACAGCCGGAGCCCCGAGGTGTCCGGGCGTCGTTGGAAAGATTCGAGATCGATCAGTCCCCCGCCTCGTCGACGCGGCCGCAGCCCTTCGCGTTCCCCGTCTCGCTCTCGCTCCCGCTCCCGCTCGTACTCGCGGTCCCGCTCCCCACCACCTCGTCGCGGCGCTGCCGCCGGCTCGTCTGCCAAGGGGAGAGGTCGCTCCTCTAGTCGGTCCGTCTCCCGTTCCCGTTCGCCCATGTCGCGTTCGCCTTCCCCGAGGAGATCTAGGACGGCCGAGGCCACGGGGGCCAAGCGGCCCCGATCCCCAAGTCGGTCGCGCTCACGTTCGCCGAGGTCGAGGTCGGCTTCAATGTCGATATCGTCGTCGTCGTCGACGCCACCGAGGTCCAAGGCGAGGAATGACTGAGCTGTTGCAAGGGGATCGCATGTGTACGAGTCAGATCACGGGGTGTGAGTTCTTAATGGACAGCGGGGAGGGATCGGTTCGTAGGATTCTTTTTCTCTTCAGGGGGGGGAATGCTTGGACAAGATAATATGGGATCCTTCCCAAGTGGTGCCCGTGGGACCGCTCGCTCTAGCTTTAGGTTTAGCTCTATGATGTGAATACTACGAAAGCTCTACTGCTTCAACAATTGCTCGATCGTCGCCCGCTTCTCGATCACATCGGCGACAGCGTCCTGCAGGGCGGAGTGAAAGAGAGGGATAACGGAATTTCCGATCAGTTGCGCTCCGTGTAGGGTGCTACGAAGCCAATGTCAGATCCGGACCGACCTTGACCTGCAAGAACTGCTCGAACGCGACGTAGGGGATCTTTTCCCGATCGCAATGCACGGACAGGTCGTTCGTATGGCCCGGAACGACCTTGACGAACAAGAGGTCCGCCGCACGCGCGGCCGAAAGGTCCGAGACGCCGTCGCCGCAAAAGAAGAGGGTCGGCTTGTGCTCGAGATCGCGGTAAGGGGACGTCGACCGCGACTTGTCGTGGCCAAAGCCCGATTCGGGGTGACGGAACTTGATGGTCCACTTGCCCTCGGGGAGGTACTCGACGTCATTGGCGATGATGTCGATCTTGGCCGCATCCTCTTGGCCGACGAGGTTTTCCATGATGGCGCGGATGATGGGGATCATGCCGGACGAGACGATGACGACGGGGACGTCGTGGGCCTTGCACCATTCGAAGAAGGGCTTGAAGCCGGCATCGAGCTTGATCTTGTTGCGAAGGTACTCGCGCGTCTCGTCAAAGGTCTTGTTAGCCGCGACCGAGTCGATCATTTCTCGGAACGCGTCCCTGCACGCGGAGTTTTCGGGAGGACGACATGGGGATCAGCACAAGGCCCTGCGCTAACGAACGCTGCGGATAGCAAACATCCGACTGACCTAAAGTTCTTGGTGCCGTTGAGAATCTCGACGTTGAGCGCGCGTCGTTTCTCGAGTCCAAAGCCGAGCTGTGGAAAGACGGATTGATCTCGGCGACTCGTCAGGACCGGTCCAAGTCGAGCCGGCCGAGTGGGCGCCAGCGTAGGTTTTCCGAGGCCTGTACTTACGTTGTCGGTGGCGGCATCGTTCGAGTCCTCGCTGTAGGAATGCAGACAGAGTGTGAGCTGCCTGGGGCGTGCGGTCGGTCACTCGGTCACTGTCGAGTTGCTCTCGCGAACGAAGCTTGGAGGTACGCACGTGGTGATGGTGCCGTCAAAGTCGGAGAAGATGATGTAGGGCGCGCGAGCGTGGGGAAGCGAGGACGAGGATCTGGGGTAGGAGCGGAGCGGAGTGGAGTGGGAGTCGGTGTCAGTGTCAGTGGAGTCCGGTGCGGGGTGCGGGGTGTGGTGTGCAGGACGGCACGCTCGTGTCGAAGGTAGATGATGACGACATGGGTGCGTTCCACACGCGCGGCGAGTCGGGGTTGTCGAGAATCGTCTGCGCGTGCGCGTTGCTAGCCTTCGTGGCCGTTACTCACGCGCTCATTTTGAAGGATCCAGAGGGTGGCGGCACGTGGTGGAGAGACGGGAACTCACCGAACGAGAGCGTGCTCGCGCGACAGGCGGTCATAGCGCGAGCGTGCGCGCCCAACTGCCCAGCGCCCAGAGAGTGTGAGGCCCGTCAGACAGCCGAGCGGGGTGGCTTTGTCCTGGGGTCGCTGCTCTCGTCGCCACCTCAATCTCGTCCTTCGACTCGGCCCATCCGATCTTTTGCACACTTCAACGGCCCTCTGGATTGAGTGGTCGTCCGCTGCGGCCCGGACCATGTCGACGACGACGCCTTCCAAGCCCGCTCGAGCGACGGCGGCCAGCGCCTTGTCGACGTCGGAGACGGTCGTACTGCTGCTGCAACACATATGCCGTACCTTTTACGACACCGAACACTCTATCCTCGTCGACTCGATCCGTCGCAAGTCCGTGTGAGTCGTCGGTCGTGATCCAAGCCCCACCTTCCCATTCTTGCCAGCGTGGACTGACTTTCGCTACTTTCTCGCGGCATTGCCTCCCTCCAGACTCAGCATCAGGGACGACGAGTTGGCTGGGATGATGTTGATGCAGAAAAAGGACGTCGCCGCCGTCGCCAAGCGGCTGATCGATGATCAACTCTTGTCGAGGTGAGCTTCAGAGGTCAGGAGATCATCCCAGAGAGTCCCACCACACGCACTCGCTACAGCATTGCCTCTCCCGTCGCCTCCCCACGCGTGCCAGCTTCATGCGCCGGGAAGCGATCGAAGGCACGACCAAGAGCTTCACCTACAAGCGCAAGACCGAGGCGATGCTCAAGGGCCAAAAACTCGGCCACGACGACGGCCCCAAGATGCAGAACAAGACCTACTACTACATCGACCCGTCCAAGACGACCGACAACATCAAGTGGAGGCTCTACCAGGTCAGAAAGGTTTTGGACGACCAGGACAGGAATGTGCGTACTCGTCGGTCGAGGACAACTTTTGGCGGTAAAAAACCTGATTTTTTTCTGACCTTCGCTCTCTCTCTCTTTCCGTGTCTCGCCCCCTGCAGGAGCTCGACGCACAGGGCTACTTTTGCCCACTGTGCAAGGCCGAGTACACCCACCTCGACGCCGGCGGGTTGCTCGATTTCGCTCGCAACGTGTTGGCGTGCTCGATCTGCGGTACCGAGGTCGTCGACAAGGAGACGATCGTCGTGTCCAAGAGCGCTCACGGCAACGTGCAGAAATTCATCGAGCAGACCAAGACCGTGAGCGAGCTGCTGAGGAGCATAGAAGAAGGCGTCTTGCCGAGGTCAGTCTTCAAGCTGCTTGCTCGTACTGAATTCGTCTCAAAGCAGGCGGTCACCGAGGCCTAATCACCCGCTCTTCTTTGTTCTTCACGGTCGCATAGGTTCGACATTGAAGAGTGGTTGGCCGTGAAGGATGCCGATAAGGCTCGCAACGCCGCCCACGGTTCCAGCGACAGCCACCGGCTCGCCCACGTCAACGTCCAGATCGCCGGCGACGAAGACGAAGAGATAGAGCGCTTGAAGCGCGAGGCCGAAAAGGAGGAAAAGCGACAACAGAACCAGTTGCCGACCTGGATCGCCAACTCGACCGTCACGGGCGAAGCGAGGGAGGCACCAATTCAACATCCTCCGCAGTCGGGTGACACGAAATCTCGGCTCGGGCTCGATGCCGCATCGTCGGCCGCAGCGGAAGAAGGCCAGCCGACGCCCACGACAGCAGCCGCTGTGGGCGCGGGTGTCGAGGGAGAGTCGCATGCAGGGCAGGACCCAGAAGAAGACGATCTCGACGCGTACTATGCCCGCATGGTCGCTAACAATGTACCGCCGCCGACAGCGACGACGACGAGTGTCGAGCATTCGCCCCTCTTCTCGCCGCTCGCGACGCCAGCGGCGCTGGAAAGATCCGCGACCCCCGCCGCCGCGACCGACTCCCCGCTCCCGCACGCGGTCAAACGAGCTCGCGAAGACACCGACGGTTCCAGCGTCGACGATCGAAGTAAGAAGGTCAGGATTGAAGATGTCGTGTTGCGAGATGAGGACGCTGGCAGAACCGACGATAAAGGTGGAGGTGGAGATGACGATGCTGGTGGCGCCGATGACGGGGATGACGAGGATGATGACTCTGACGAGGTCGAGGATCCCAACCCGCTCATCACCGTCGGCGATCTCCAGATCGCATTCGACCAGATCACCGAGGCACATACGGAGGCGATGGTGAGTTTTTGAGCACTGGCTGGGGAATGTATGACTCTTGAAGCTGACTGACCTCGTCACGGCGCGGCCGTTTCTCACTCGTAAGACGCCGGAGGAATACACGGCAAGTCGAAAGAGCGCCCGCCTACTTTCTCAAATACTGACACCACGGCTTTTGTACCCTTCTTAGATCTACTTTGACCACTACAGTCGACTCGGTTGAATTCAATCACGTTTTTTGGCACCTGTTGTAACATAAAGCAGTTTTGCATCGATAGACCCACCTGCGAGGCAGGGGAACTCGGCGCAGAACCTTGACTCACTGATGCTTTGCAATCCACTCACAAACAAGTTGTAGTGGCCCATGTTGATGATCGAAAACGAAACGGAGAAAATCTCGGACCGCCGCCTGGGATGCTCAGGCTCCCGTCACCTTTTGAGTCAACTTAATACGTTCTGTCATCAAGCGAAATGTGCAAGCTCTGTGTCTGTCCGCGGAAAGTACTGCTGTTGCTTCGGGTGCTACTGCTACAAGGGCAAAGAAAAACAAATCTCACACTAGCCGAAACACGCGAAACAAGACGAAGTGGTACCCTGCACCGTTGGCAGCGCCTACGTAGCCTCGTCCCGAAGCCAATGCGGTCCGAAAGGTAGCACAAGCGTCTTGTCCGTGTTGGTCTTCCCATTGGTTGCCTCATACCACGTCTGCGAAAGCGTTTGCAGCTTCGACAATGCCGCCAGTGACTCCACCACCACCACAGCATCGTCGGCGAACGCCAGATGCGTAAGCTGCGCACGCGGCCCCCCTGGCCACACCTTCTGCAGGTCGAGCGCGATCCCGCGCTGCACGAAAGCGTCGAGGAAGGGCTGGGACGTGATGTTCCACACCGGGCACGAGAGAGGATCCCCCTGACCGAGACCACACAGCAACCGCACCAACTCCGTGGGGAACCCATTGACGCGATAGGTTGTGAGCTCAACGGGCAGTGCCGAAGCCCCCAGTCAGCAAAGCGATTCCCATCGCGCCACCATCGGAATGGACGCCGAAGCACCTTCTACCACCGACACGAGTGAGCGTGGAATACACGTTCCCGTCCTTCGAGCCACCAACTACATGGATTGGCGTCGACGACTTATTGGTCGTCTAGTGTCCAAAGATTTGCATTTTTGCGCATCGAAGCCGTTGAGCGTCGCTGCGAAGGCCGTTCTTCAGGCCGCGACCGACGATCGATCCCCCGGCTTCCACTCGTCACTCGAGCGGCTCGACTTCGCATCTATGGATACAAAGATCTCCAAGGAGCTGAAGAAGGAGGTTAGAACTCAAGCTGAAATCATTCAGTTTCCCGACGAGGCCAATCTTCGCCTTGTCAGGGCTTGTCACACGTCTTACGACATCCTCGACTCGCTGAACTCGTTTTACCTCGGCACGATGAGCGCTCAGATTGGCGCCTTGACGACCGAGCTCTATGCGCGCAAGTTCTCGTCTGGCGATCGCGGGCAGCTGCTTCACCATCTGATCACCGTCCAAGATCTTCTACAAGATTTTTGAGGCGTGTGGCTCCGGGATGCCACCAGCTCAGCAGTCGACGCTGTTGCTTGATTCCGTCTTCGACACGCAACACGAGTCGAGGATGTCGTAAGACGTGTGACAGGCCCTGACAAGGCGAAGATTGGCCTCGTCGAGAAACTGAATGATTTCAGCTTGAGTTCTAACCTCCTTCTTCAGCTCCTTGGAGATCTTTGTATCCATAGATGCGAAGTCGAGCCGCTCGAGTGACGAGTGGAAGCCGGGGGATCGATCGTCGGTCGCGGCCTGAAGAACAGCCTTCGCAGCGACGCTCTGCGACGCTCAACGGCTTCGATGCGCAAAGATGCAAGTCCTTGGACACCAGACGACCGATAAGACGTCGACGCCAATCCATATAGTTGGTGGCGCGAAGGACGGGAACATGTATTCCACGCTCTCTCGTGTCGGTGGTAAAAGGTGCTTCGGTGTCCATTCCGATAGTGGCGCGATGGGAATCGCTTTGCTGATTGGGGGCTTCGGCAGTAACTGCCCGTTGAGCTCATAACCTATATCGCAGAAAAGATGCGAGCGCGGAAGTAAAGCCTTCCGATAGGTGAGGGTGCACGACGCCGAGAAGTCAGGACCACAATGTAGAGCAAGTGATAATAAGTATTCCAGTAACTAACCTTCCGATAGGTAAAGATGCACGACGCCGAGAAGTCAGGACCACAATGTAGAGCGAGTGATGAGAAAGCTACCAAGAGTAAACAGCCGTGCGGGAAGAAAGCCCCGCGCGCTCCCTAATTTAAACAGAGCAAACTCCAATACCAAAATGACCTATGACTAAACGCACGCGCTTCCGCGTCTATCAAATAAATAAATAAACAGATACCACAGGCACAGACACATATCAAATGACAAGGTAGCGCACCCCCAGAGTCTCGGAATCGTACAGAGCGCGCAGCAGGGAGATGAAACGCTCAACAAAGCCAAAGGCCTCGAAGACCTCGAAGATCCAAGCGTGGTCGACCCGATCGTACGCGCTCTGCTGATCCAAAGACAAGAGGGCGCCCTCTGGGAAAACTTCAGTACCGAGCGATCGAGTTTTTCGAGAAGGAGAGTGAGATGACTTCCCGCGTCCGCTGAACGTCTTGATGGCATGAAACCGTGTTGCGCCGGCGGCAAAATAATGAAAGCTCGCCGAGCACCCCATTGAGTCGCGCCACCAAGACCTTGCTGAGGACCTTGTAGGTCGTCTCGCGCAGTGTGATCGGTCGATATGCTCCCAGTGTTTTCAGATTGGCCCCCGGTTTGTTCTTGGGCAAGAGCCGCACCAGCCCCTCTGCCAAGGACGCCGTCAGTTTGCCGCCCTCCCAAATCGAGTTGAACAAGTCCAACAGCGTGGGAGCAAAACGTTGAACGTCGACACGGTGAGAGACTCAATCATGATTAAATCAGATCAGCGCCGCCCCCCTCGAGGTTGTCAGCCCCCGACCTGGAAACCCCTGAACTGTTGCCCCCTGAGCTGTCACCCCCTGAGGAACGGTGGATCATGGCGGATCCCGCCCGGGTGACACGTCGGTTGCCGGGTGCCGAAATCGATCGAACTGACGCCGGGCGTCGAGGACTCGTCGAGGATTCGTCGAGGTCGAAGTTGCCGAGGATCCCGACGTGCCACCGGACAAAGGCGAAGGCTGCGTCGATCCCGCAGCCGGTGTCGAGGTCGAGGTTGGGGTCGAAGCCGAAGGCGGGGTCGAAGCCAGTCGAAGTCGGGGTCGAAATAAACGCCGCCGTCGTCGGAGTCGAAACAGGCGCCGCCGTCGTCGTCTGCGTCTCGTTCTCCGATCCAGCGGTGGCGTGCGTCGAGGTGGCGCCTCCAATGTCGTTCCCCTCCGGTTCGGTCGAAGCTATCGATACATCGTCGCGGTCGGCATCCGCACCGTTCTTGTTGCCGGTCGCTAGGTCAGCAGGGTTAGCACGAGGTCCCAACAGAATCATGTTAGTGCCGGAAGCACGGGAGGCCAGAGCAGCAGCACCACCGTGCTTTCCGTTCTTTCCGGCGACGCGGAAACCACCCGTCGCAGTCGAGGTCGAGGCCCCGGGAACAGGGGCAGCGGGGGCGGAGGCCGGTGTCGGTGCCGGCTTCCTGCAGGTGCCCCAGTGGAGACCGGCGCGATCGCACATGGCGCAGTAGTGCGTCTCGTACTCGTGTCACAAGCCGAACTTGTTGCCGAGGACCTCGATCTCGTGCGGTAACGCGGCGTTGAGCGCCGCCTTTTGCGCCTCGGCCGATCCTTGGAAGAGGTCAGCAGGTAGGCGCAGGTACGCGCATTGGAACCCGTCTTCGGTCAAGGCGAACGGGTCAGTCGAATCGGTCGCGAGGCCCCGCTGTAATTGCAGCAAGGTATAAACCTGCGTGCGACCAGCGCGACCGAGCGAAGCAGTACTACGGTCGCTGGAGGAACCACAAATCCTCCAGCCTGGTCCACCGAGGCAGCTCAGGCCAGAACAAACCTTGCGAAAAGGTTTTAGCTCGGCTGTCAATTGCTCAACATCATCCCCTCCACCAAGTCGACCCGCCGACTGAATGTTATGGTGCACGATGCCTCGACCCCGCCTTCGCGAGCGCCGGCTCTCGCCCGGGCCGCCCAACGAGTGGTGCGAACCGACGCAGCTCCGGCGTCCAACAGCATCCGAGTCATCATAGATGATCCCACCTGCCCTCGTTGGCCCGTACAGACCGCGATCCGTAAGCACTTTGGAATGGCCGAGACGCCTTTCATGTTTGCGCGCCCAGAGGGCGCCGGCCGTGCTTGACCCCGAGGTCGAGAAACTCTTCTCGAAATGTGTCAAGCTGAACTTTATTCTGACCAAAGCCACCAAGAGGTTCCCGATTTCCCGTCATATGTACGAGCTCGTTTTGGAATCCGAAGGGATTTGCGGAGAATGGAAGCGGGGATGGAATTGGCTTGGGAGGGCAACGTGAATCGCACCTGAACGATGCGGATTTAGCGGGGAAGCGCTGGGGAGCTCAGTAACCATCTCCTTTCCGTGGTAGCGGAAGGGACCCGCTGCTGCAGCTTCGAGACAAGCCTCGTCGGATTCGAAAACGAGCTCGTACATATGACGGGAAATCGGGAACCTCTTGGTGGCTTTGGTCAGAATAAAGTTCAGCTTGACACATTTCGAGAAGAGTTTCTCGACCTCGGGGTCAAGCACGGCCGGCGCCCTCTGGGCGCGCAAACATGAAAGGCGTCTCGGCCATTCCAAAGTGCTTACGGATCGCGGTCTGTACGGGCCAACGAGGGCAGGTGGGATCATCTATGATGACTCGGATGCTGTTGGACGCCGGAGCTGCGTCGGTTCGCACCACTCGTTGGGCGGCCCGGGCGAGAGCCGGCGCTCGCGAAGGCGGGGTCGAGGCATCGTGCACCATAACATTCAGTCGGCGGGTCGACTTGGTGGAGGGGATGATGTTGAGCAATTGACAGCCGAGCTAAAACCTTTTCGCAAGTTTGTTCTGGCCTGAGCTGCCTCGGTGGACCAGGCTGGAGGATTTGCGGTTCCTCCAGCGACCGTTTCATGCGTGTGCATGTTGAGTGATTCGTCGTCACTCGCGCCGCTACCGGCCAACGGGGCGTCGGGCGGGGGCGGGGTTGGGCCGGGCGGATCCGGCATCGCTTGTTTGTGGTGTCCTGTAACACTTGAAGGCGTACGGGGTCAACTACACACGCTACAAAACTCACTTTCGTGTGTGGTACTTTTGTTTTTGTTTTTTTGTGTGAAACTCATCGCTAATTTGCAAGACGAGAAAACCCCCTACGGAACTAAAGGAGATGCTACCCAGTATGCACGATGATGACCACAACCGCCGCTCGATGCGTTGTAACTAGCAGAACAGACCAACCCGATACATCCGAGTTCAAGTCCCCCCCACCCACGGTTGCTCCCTCCCAGAGACGAATGAAAGGAAGATTGAAGATAATACACAAGGAATCGGGAATCGATGGAGGAATTGTTGGTGGTGGTACATGTGTTGTACAGGCGAATCCGATCATAGTTGTACAGTTGAACCTTCTTCGATCTTTTGACTTCAGCCCCCCTGAGACCGCCATACTCCTTGAGGCCCCTTAATTCTTTGACACGCGTCGAACAATGCCTCCGATGGCACAAACATCCCGCTCATTCCGAATGATTCACGTGGTCCAAAGGGGAATGTAACCCCTGCGACCGCAGCAATCACATACCCCTTGAACCCCACTGCGCTGGATCTGCACCGCGGATTCCAAACCCCTTTTCGGTTACCAAAGTCGGCCCCCCCTCGCGACCGCACGACCCCAGATCACCCCCATTTCAATGACTGCAACTGCGAAACAGGCCTACTTCGCACAAAAACACACAATCCAGAGATTTCCGGGGAAAGTCACGGAGCATGTGACAGTCCATTGGACACGCCTCGGTCTGCAGCGCGGGCGGGTGGCCGACAACACCGGCGCGCGGCTGGAGACAAGAGGCGGGGTATACCTTCCGCAGGGGCCTCGCTTCCCTGCGGCGTACTCCCAATCTCGGAACGCACACTCGAGTCCCGTTGTACGTGCAGGTGGTTCCCAATCACCGCAGATACTGGGAAAGAAGGAGCATGAGGCCCACGACGGTGATGTCATTGGGTGGGACCTCGCTCGAGTGTGGATGTGTATGGCGGTTCGGTACCCGAGTCACCCGCCGCGCGGCCACAGCAGCAAAGCAAGGCCACGCAGGCGGTTTGTGCCGGCCTTGAACAGGAGATCACGGAGTCGCTCGACCGAAAGAGAAAACAGACCCGGCCCTTGGGAGGAGTGGAAAACTCACGGCGGAGTCCAGGAGAGGGCCAAGGGGATCCGCTTTCGCTGTGTGTCATCGTGATGTGGCAGAAGCTCGAACCAAGGGCGACATGCCCGCCGGCGCAAAGAACCCGAGGCTCCTGGGGAGTACGGAAGCCTACAAGGAGGAATGGCCAAAAGAGCGAGAGAAAACAGGTTCAGTATGGCGTTTTTGGGAGACATTGGAGAGATTGAGAAAGAGGTAAAGGGGACTTGTGATTTTTTGGTTTTTGCTTGGGTAGGGAGGCAGCGCCGTCTATTTCATCGTGCCAATCTGAGCTCCAACCTCTCTTTCAGTCCGGCCATCTCCTTGTCCATGCTCGACATCGCTCTGGCGTGGCGATGGAGATCCCAGCGTCGGTTGCTGAGAGTGTCGAGCGCCAGCGCAATGAAGGCGCGGATTGGGCGCTTTTTCGACGCCGGAAGGCGAGCGCGCAGTCGAGGGAGGCCGTGCTCGATCTGAAGTGCCGTGTAGTCGACGTCGAGGATCGACACGACCCCCAGCGCGTCGCAGAGAATGGACCTAGCTGCTTGCCAAAATTGAGAAGAGTCAGAGCAATCATGCCAAAAGTGAGTAAAGTCATCCTCCACCCCTGCCAGGCTGCATGCCTGCACAAGGCAGCATGCTGAGTCGCCATGCCGCTGCACAAACTGGCGCTTCCGCGTTGGCGTGAAGTGGTACGCCAGCTTGAAGTGCACCTCGCGCTCGCGGGCCGTGGCGGGCCCGGTGCTGAACCACACCCAAAAGAGTCGCCTTTCTTTGGGTGTGGCGAGTGATCCAGGGCGTTGTGTGTCGTCGAAACGTCGCTGGTTGATGACGCGTCGAAGTCGCGCAATGGTGTAAGGTCTGTCCAAGCTCAACATTCTCCACTGATCAGCACGCAAGGGGGCGGAGGGGAGGGGAAGTTTTTGATCAGGCATGCCGACCGGAGTCGCTCTGGGCAAGATGTGCTCGAGGGGACCGCCGGGCCGGGCTCCAGGTGCTCCAGCGACACGAATGACGGGTGGTCGACGTGCGAGGACGGGAACAGGAGGCGGAAGCGGCGGGATGAAGCGATCGCCTGCGACCTGGATCCACGCCTGGACCTGATCGCGCTTCCATTGCCAAAGGTTGGACAGCTCCGAGCCGTCGCCTTGGGGATGCTTCTCAGGGGTCCAGGGCACCGTTGGAGCTGCGGGGTATTGGGCTCGAGCATAGATGTCAGCGATGGTGCGTTCGAAACTGAATTGCTTCGCTAATTTTTTTTTAATTACTGGGGCTCATAAATTGCAATCCTTCGGGTTGGCTGGGACCGCTACAAAAAGAGCTAAAAGAGGTTCTAAGCAGTGGCGACAAGCAGATGAGTGAAAATCAAACCCCTGCGCGCTAAGGGCGCCGCGCAGATCAAAACCCGCCGAGCACCTAACTCGGACTCCAACGGGCGGTGAGTCTGCTGCCGCTTCACATCCCAAGATCGGGAGCGAAGATACGTGATAAACGGGGAGCACATAGAAAGAAGGGGGGGGGGGGACATATACAAAAGCCACAACCAGAAACACAGAGAAGCAGGAATACTAAAACAAAGGGGAGGGGAAAGAACACACCCGAGGGGCCAACGGAGGGGTCGAAGCCAGCGATAGAGGTCCCCAGGGACTAACAGGCCGCAGCCAAGCCCCAGCTAGTCGTCACCCCGACAGTGCCAGAAGTCCTCCGTTGGCTGAGTCTCGGGCGCTGGCTTTTGAGCCGTCGAGCCGAGCGAACGTTCCAAACCAAATCCCGAACGAGGCTCGCCGTGGCGCGAGAATCTTGATCCAACAAGCGATCCTTCTTGCCGATCCAACACAACCAACTCGTCCAAAAGCCGGAAAATGGGGAAGGGGAAAGAGGGGTGTGGCCCAAATTGGTGTCAACATCTGAGCCACCAGAAAGAAAGAGAGAGAAAAAGGGGAGACTTAGCAGGGCATACAGCAATCTTGAGCATCCACCCTGCTGGCCGTTCCATGCAAACAAGGAAACCACCCTAGGGCAAAAGGAGGGTGGGGGGAGACGCGCAGCCTTCCACTGCGCAACAAGTTTCGAGACACGTCAACTTCCGAAGACCCACTCGAGGAGAAAGAAAGAAAAGGGAGGGGAGGGAAGGGAAGGAGAGACTTAACTCGGTCTTCACAGCTCCCAATCTCGAGCCCCAGGAACAAAGCCCGCCCGAGAGAGAAATCTCGCTCAAACGCTCTGAGCGCACTGGGGAGCGAGGGAGGGGCCACGACGTTGTCCAGCTCAAACCGCTGATGAACGCGCCAGCGGAGCAGGTGTAGCCGCTGGAAGCCGATCGCGCAGGCCAGCCGGACCCACATCCATTTCGAGGTCGTTCTCCCACGACCTCGCAAAAGGGGGAGCCCCATGGTCAGCTGCTCCGGAGTGAACGTCGACGGATCGACGTCGGTATCCTCGATGCCGAGCTTGTCGAACAGAATGCGCAGCACCCCGCCCCAGAAGCTGGTCGAGTACGCGCACTCGAAAAAGTAGTGCGACACCGTCTCGATGACCGCTGCATCGCTGCCACAGAACAGACACGTCGGCGAAGAGGCATGGCCCTGAGTATGCTGCGTCTTGCGCGTCGGCGTCACGTCGTACATGAGCCGCCAGTCGGTGTCCTGCTCCACAGCAGACGCGAACCGGTCATGAAGCCACCTCCAGAAGCGCTTCCTATCGCTCTGAGAAGTCCCATCAGGGAAACGCTTGACCCGATCCTCCTTCCCTGGGAATCGAACCACGTTCACAAGCCGACGCAGCTTGCGAATAGTGAAAGGTCGGGTGAGCCCAAAGAAGTTGAAGCACCGAGGATGGGGAGCCTCCTTGAGAGGTATCCGAGCGGGTCGCACCGCGGTCTTGGGCAGCAGGGCTTTCGCCCTGAGCTTCTGACCCACGCGCGACCACACGTACTCGTGCGCCAGGGCAGGTTCCTTAGAGTGCTGCCAGAACCCGCGTCGATGGCCAACGAGAGCCCATCCGTTCCCTTCGTCCCTCCAGTACAGGTCCGCGATCTGCGCAAACTTTGCCACTGCGTCCGCATCGTCATATGCGTGCTTGGCACCTTCAGCATAGAGTGAAGGGAGGCGAGGCGGAAGCGAGAGCAATTCGGGAAGCGTAAGAAGTTCGGACTTGATGGTTGGAACTGTGACCCTGGCCGCTGCAACGCCTGCCCCCCAGCGCGTCGAGTCGCGATACAGCTTCTCGACCCGAGCCGTGCTGCTGAAGAACCCCCACGGACTGAAATCGCGGGTCGCAGCGACGAGGGAGCTCCAGCTCTCGCGAGCTAGAGGCGCCCAGATCGCCTCGTCCGAGCCCGCCACGGCATCCCAAAATCGAAGCGCCACCGAGTGAACGATGTCGCCGATCGAAATCAAGCCCAAGCCACCGTCCTCCCAAGCCTGGAACACGAAATCGCGAGCGACGGTGTTTTGCCCTGCTCCTCCCCAGACAAAGTCCGTAAGTGCCGTCTCCGCCGCCTTAATGAACCATTGAGGCGGTATGTCGAAAGACAGCACGTGGAGGACCGTCGAGACGATGTGAGCATTGGCATAGAAAACCTTTCCACTCGGCGAAAGTGTCCGGTCTCGAGCGGCGCTGGTCTTGGCCTTGATCCTGTCAAGCACGTGGGTCCAAAACAGTTTCGAGTCACCATAGCGAAAGAAGGCATAGCCGCACCACTTGAAGCTCTCCCCCTCCTGCACCGTTGGCAGCGCCTGCGCAGCCTCGTCCCGAAGCCAATGCGGTCCGAGAGGTAGCACAAGCGTCTTGTCCGTGTTGGTCTTCCCATTGGTTGCCTCGTACCACGTCTGCGACAGCGTTTGCAGCTTCGACAATGCCGCCGGTGACTCCACCACCACCAGAGCATCGTCGGCGAACGCCAGATGCGTAAGCTGCGCACGCGGCCCCCCTGGCCACACCTTCTGCAGGTCGAGCGCGATCCCGCGCTGCACGAAAGCGTCGAGGAAGGGCTGGGACGTGATGTTCCACACCGGGCACGAGAGAGGATCCCCCTGACCGAGACCACACAGCAACCGCACCAGCTCCGTGGGGAACCCATTGACGAGGTAGCGCACCCCCAGAGTTTCGGGATCGTACAGAGCGCGCAGCAGGGAGATGAAACGCTCACCAAAGCCAAAGGCCTCGAAGACCTCGAAGATCCAAGCGTGGTCGACCCGATCGTACGCGCTCTGCTGATCCAAAGACAAGAGGGCGCCCTCTGGGAAGACATCAGTACCGAGCGATCGGAGTTTTTCGAGAAGGAGAGTGAGATGACTTCCCGCGTCCGCTGAACGTCTTGATGGCATGAAACCGTGTTGCGCCGGCGGCAGAAGCTCGCCGAGCACCCCATTGAGTCGCGCCATCAAGACCTTGCTGAGGACCTTGTAGGTCGTCTCGCGCAGTGTGATTGGTCGGTATGCCCCCAGTGATTTCAGATTGGCCCCCGGTTTATTCTTGGGCAAGAGCCGCACCAGCCCCTCTGCCAAGGACGCCGTCATTTTGCCGCCCTCCCAAATCGAGTTGAACAAGTCCAACAGCTTGGGAGCAAAGTAGGTTGGCAGCGCCTTGAAGAGCTCGTACGGAATGCCCGAGGGCCCCGGTGACCGCCCCGAATCCGTCTTCTTCAACGCCGCTTCAACCTCGAGGAGGGTGAAGGGCTCGTCAAGCGCCACTCTCGCTTGACGAGGCAGACGGCGACTGAACGTAGGGTCCGAGCGGTCGTCATCGTAGCATTTTGCTGCGCGAATAGGGTCGAGCAGGGACCAGCGTGCGTTGGTCGGGTCGCCACGTGCTGGGTCCGGCGTGAAGAGCGACTGCGCGTGCCGTGAAGCAATACCCAGCGCCTCCTGCATGTCAACGGTCTCGGTGCCATCCACGTCCTCCAGCGAGACGATGCTCGTCTGGCGACTCCGGCGGTTGAGGCGCGTGCGAATGCTTGCCGATTGACCTTCCCTCGAGTCGACTGACGGCACATGCGCACGAATGCGCAGCCACTGAGCTTCCTTTACCGCCAACTGGTCCAACCGCGACTTGGCAAGAGCATACGCATCGCGCTCGGCCTCATTCATGTGCTCACCGCGTGCCTCCAAAGCCTCCATGACGGATTGGCTCTCGGCCCGCAGTCGGCGCATGTCGGCACGAGTCGAGCGGTATCGTGCATGGCCAGCGACTGCAACCGCCCGCAAAGCGGCGTCGTAGACGTCGCCGAGCGGAGCGGTCCCCTCGAGTCTCCGATAGACCTCGTCGACGACCCCGGGAATCGATTCGACAAAGTCTTGATCGTTGAAGACCGTTGGGTTCAGCCTCGAAATGAATTCGCTCGTGGAAGGAAGAAAAGGTAGGGGTTCGGCATCAGCGTTTGAAGTAGGCAATGCGAAGGTCGCAACTACGGGTCTGTGGTCCGAACAGGGCGCGTCGAAGAGCGTAGAAGCGCTCAACAACCGGTTCGCCCAACTGCGCTGGACAAGGATATAGTCGATCCGCGACCACGAGCAAATCTCTCGCTCGTCCCCCCTACCACGGTAGTGAGGGCGAGTGAATGCGGGGGTAATGGGATGGACATGTCGAATCGTGTCGAGTGGGTTGAACGCGATCTTTGACAGCAAGGTCTGCCAGTGCGATACAGGAGTCCAAGCGCGATCGGTGATGGCCACCCGGTCGACCGATACATCCGGACAATCGTTGAGATCGCCGGCCAAGATCCGAAGGGTCTTGGGCCTCGGAGCGTTGAAATGCAGAAGCCCGTAGAAATCGCGTTTTTTTTGTATGAAATGCAGTATAAGTAAATACTGTTGTCAATGCTTCGACAACGGTGTGTTAAAGGTTGTGTGTCCGAGTGGTCTAAGGAGTGTGATTAGAAAAATCTTATCATCACATCCTCTTTGAGGGCGCAGGTTCGAATCCTGCCGCAATCGTTTTTTTTGCATCATCGCTCCACGAGCGCCCATGTCAAGGGTTTTAGTAGACTTTCTTCGCCTGCGAATTACACCGTTTGATCCTTTCAGTTTGGACTCGGACTCAGTGAGGCTCGAGAGCGATCTCGTGCCTTTCACCATCAAGTCCGGTCTCCTTACGCTTCCCAATTGGCTCTAGCTTCCGCCTCGCCTTCCTTCTGTTGAAAATCACCCTGATTGCCTACCCAGTACCCCAAAGGTGAAAGCACCTCCAGGCGGAATCCATGCGCCAAATCTTCTTCAGATGAAAACCGCCGATCCCCAAGTAATAGAGGAGTTTGCCACTTGACGCGCGCGGTGTCGTCAAATCCGGGAACTCCTTTCTCGCACCACAGGAAAAGCACTACACTCGCCCAGAAACAAAATCGCAGACACTCAAACTTCCCCGGCGAGGTTCAGCTTTACTGGATGTTTCATAGAGGAGCAGATTTAACAGGCACACTACGTCCCCGATGGATTGAAAGGACTTGGGCGGTCTCTCGATACAGAACCAGTCGGCGCGGAGCACATCGCCCGCATGTGTTGGGTAACAGGTCCGATCGTTCATGACACGAAAGGACGGCACGAAAAACTATGGGTCGTAATGCACCACGACCACCACTAGAGAACTACCTTCAGTGCATGCGTACTGACAACATAGGGAATTCCGATCGAGAGTAGTAGGGAACGTACGAGACGGCGCGGATGCAAGGCATGGCTCTGCACCCGCCCGACCCTGTTTCGTCGTTGAAAAACTGCACTCCTACGATGAGCTCGTCAATCCTCAATGACCCGCGTCCGCTGCTCACGTCTTCCTCCTTTTCCCGCGGGGTGGGGCGTCTTCGTCGTCCTGTGTGCACGGGGGGCAACAGGGCCGGTGGGTAAGCTGGTCCTCCCGCGTCCTGCCGGTTGCCCGACGGGTGCACAAGAGATACCACGGCAAAGCGTGGAGCCACCCACTGCACTCACCCTGCGTATCCACGTGACCGGGTGAGCCTTGTGTCCGTGCTTCTTGAAGGCATTCTCGTAGGCCGAGTACCCGGCCCGCGTCCCCTTCAGGAAGCCCGCCCACGTCGAGGCGTGCACGAGTTGGATTGCCGCCCTCGGCAACTCCAAAAAGGACGTGAACTCTAGCGAGTCCCAGCAGTCGTGAGCGCCCGGCACGTGCATTCTGCGGATCGTGACCCTTGGCGGTATGGGTATTGGTGCCAGTGAGGAAGCTGACCTGCCGGCAGACGTGGTAGCGATCGGGGATGATAAGTAAACAGGGCAACTATGACAGAGGGCAGGGACGGCATAAGCTGAGAGGCTTCTTTGGGGGCACCACTACATCTTCTTTCTCGCCCTCTGGCTCGTGTGAGGGTCTGCTTTTGATTTCCCTTGTAGACGTAGCCCGGATAGACGTAGCAGCCCAAGCCACAGCGATACATTTCCGTCGCTGAAACAGAGCTTGCAAGCTTCGCTTGAATATCAACCGAGAACATATCGATGCGAAGGTGGACGGCACGCATATGCAGGGCCGCGGTCCGGGTTTTTTCGTTTCGTTTTGATCGTCAACATAGGCCAGTACAGTTTGGCCGTGGAGGGATCGCACGGCACGAATGACTCAACGTTCTACGCCGAGATTTTCCGCCATCCAGTGCCCCCGAGGCTGGCTTCACAAACGCTCCATGTCAGAACAGTTGTCAAATGCGCGATTTTGACTATCGTCATACAAGAAAATAGGAGAGCGCAGCAGTTCCTCACGGCGCGGGAGTTCATCAATCATGAGGATGCGCACGCATATCAGTTACGTCTTCTTGCACCACGAAATCGAGACCCTAGGAGGTACAATTTGCCAACGCAAGACGAAGTCGCCGTCATTCTACCGGGTGACGAGACGGAGCATCGTTCGTCTTATCGGGAAATCGTAGTGCGCTTACGTTCGCCACCAGATGGGGACACGACCCGTGGGCTTCAAATACTTCCAGACAAACATCCAGCAATAATGTCGCTGACATATCCGCTACTATCAGAAGCCGAGCTTCGCCAATGCAGTCGACATTATTGCAGATGTCTACGGTTCTAAGCTGCTTTTCTTCTGAGTCGGTGGTCTGTTGAAAGTGCAAAGCGCGGCACCGTGGACGACTGCATTGGCGAAGCTCGGCTTCTGATAGTAGCGGATATGTCAGCGACATTATTGCTGGATGTTTGTCTGGAAGTATCTGAAGCCCACGGGTCGTGTCCCCATCTGGTGGCGAACGTAAGCGCACTACGATTTCCCGATAAGACGAACGATGCTCCGTCTCGTCACCCGGTAGAATGACGGCGACTTCGTCTTGCGTTGGCAAATTGTACCTCCTAGGGTCTCGATTTCGTGGTGCAAGAAGACGTAACTGATATGCGTGCGCATCCTCATGATTGATGAACTCCCGCGCCGTGAGGAACTGCTGCGCTCTCCTATTTTCTTGTAGCATCATCTCGTCCAACCGGGGAAGAATCTGGCGGTATGCGATGACCAATTGCTGTTCGTCGTCCGATGAGGGTCCGTTGAACCTAATTCGAGCGTCGATTCGTTCGGAAGGAGCCACGAAGAGAATTTGCGCGAATACAGGGTTGCTACCCCGCGCTGGAGCTAGCGTACCCATTCTATGATATACATTCCCGCTGAGGTAGAAAGAAGGCGGTCCACCAGCGCCGATGATTCCGTAATCTTGGCTTGTTCCAAATGACGCCATTGCAAGGTTCTCGTTAAAGGCCAGGATTCGCTCACGGAATAGCTTCTCCACTGTACACACAACGCAACGCGTTTTAGTCAGATGTACTGCACCAAGAAATAAGGGCATGAAGTCTAACATACCTTGCCCATCGCCAGTGAGAAGCTCAAGCAAAGTGTTGGGAGGTCTTTTGATCATCGGCAGCTCCACCTTGCCGTCGTCGCAACATGCCCTGAATACTGGAGTGTCCTGTCCTCCCGAGCGTTCAAAGTCCGAATGGAAAGCGCTACACTTCCCACACAGAAGATCCATTGCACCTAAGTTATGTCGAGGGTAGGCTCCTTCCGGCAGTGGACGCAGTGCAACAGGTGACTGTGCGGCGGGGGGATGTCGCCGTGCGCGAACTGAACGCGCTCCCGGAGGTTCCGGACTGTGAGGTCGTCGCTGCGGGACAGAGTGGACGTCGGGACGGGCACGCTCTCGCTCGAGCCTTTCCCGTTGACGACGTCGTTGCTGGCCTTCAGACCTCCGAGACGTCGTGCTCACAGGCGGTGGAATCATTTGATAACGTCGATAGGTGCAGCTGAGAACGTTTGAATTGATAGAAACGCTCGAGCACGTTCTACGTCGACTCATGGAACGCCGGCGAACTTGAGAGACGGCCCGAGGGCTCTGGCTCACTTGGCCGATCATGGGCCGATCGTGGAACGTCGGCGAACGTCGGCGAAACAACCTGTGGCTCCTAGCCGTCGGGAGCACCAACCGGGCGCACCATGACTAATCCTGAAACATCGCTAGCTGGGACGGGCTGGACCGAGAGGCGTGCAGAGCCGAAACTGTGACGTCACGCCACATGGTTTGTCTGTTGTGTCTCAGGTGGTTTTTTATTAAGTAGTTTTAAGGATAAGGATAAGGATCACTGCAAGCGATTCCCACGGTGAACCTGTGCCCGAGAGAGATCCCACGGTGTGCTTCACAATCGAAAAATTCTTCGGTCACGCATCCACCTTTAAGAAACCGTAGGACACGTCTGTCACAGTCAAGACCCGAACTAGGGAACTAGCAATGAGAGGATAGAACAAAGAAGGGTGAAAGATCTACCCCACGTTGTTCCGCAAAGGGTTCAACATCGATAGCACTTTGAGTGCGCGTGCACGGAAGATGAAGACTTGGAAGCGGCGTGCAAAGATGGTAGACTGCAGGATGATTCGGTTCAAGGTGTGGGGAAGGTCTGGGGAACACTATGGATCGAATATTACAACTGAAAAAAGAAGGAGAGAGAGAGAGAGAGAATGGCTACTAAGAGAGACTAACTACTCCGGCCAACGGATCTTCTGTTTGCCGAGCTCGCATGTACGCTTTGCGTTGAATGGTCTGTTCGCACCGTGTTCACATCCGGAGGGGGGACCCGCACTGTCTCGGGCAAGTAGTTCGCATTCAGAGAGGGAACCATAATGTCGCGGATGAGGAGTTCGGACGAGAGGTGGCATCAGGAGAGGTAACCGTGATGTCTCGGATGAGACGTGGCATCCGGGGAGGGTACCGCAGTGTCTCGGGGGAGGAGTTCGGGTGAGAGGTGGTTGCTTGAAAATCTTGACTTTGACACCGTCACACTCTAGACGGTTTACGATAGCCAACTAGGGTGAGTTCTACCATAGTATTACTACATGAATAGGGAAGATGATGAAAGACACGGTGACGTTCAAGTTGTCATTCGTATATGCCATGTCATATGGGTTGTTCCGTCCTTCATCTGATTATCGTTCCTATTATGGTACTTGGAATTATTGAGCCTAGCGCTGTCATTCACTCCTTAGTCACTCAATCTCCGTACTTTACTAGTTTCTAATCTTTCTCTTTATTAGCTTTACGCTTCACATTCTAGCCTTCCGCGAGTCTGTCCCTTAGTCTCTGGCCACTCTGTTCTCGTCCGTGTACTCTCGACTGAGTCGTGGTCATCATCAGTTACCACTTGAGAACATTTCTGCGACAGGTTATGAGCCTCTCAAGCTACCAAGCCGCTCCGGAGAAAGCGACGGATACGACCTCCTACAAGATCTACTTATCCAACACTCCAAACGCGTACGAGGAATGCCATTCACCACTCAAAGGGCGCCGAAGCTCGTTTCAAGCAACTCGTCCCCGTCATCTTCCGAAGCACTTTTTCTCGACCTGGCAACTTTAGGTCGTTCGTCCTCAACTTCACCAACGCTGTTGAAGAAGTTCGCAACATGGGGGTTGTCCTACCAGGCTGCCATGCGCTTGCCGCCTTGCTCATCCACTCCCTTCCACCCGGAGCGAGCGGGCGGCTTTTCATATATTTTGGTTTGATAGATTTCAATAACAGTATCTACTACTTCAAAATTCAATGCTTTGCGCGCTCCCGAACGGATGATTAAGCACGGCCCGGGGGCCGAGGGGGCACACGCTGCGCGGGTTGCCGTGTATGACCGTGTTTGATTTACCCGCAGCATCTCCAGATTGCACCGTCCAGGCAGTAAAGTTCACTCTGTCTTGTTTCCAACCTCATCACTTTGAGCATAGAATACTCGCCCGCAGGACCAGCTTATTTTTTCGAGTCGACCCGAATGAAGCACAAAGTCCCCAAGGTCAGCTAGTCCGTATGCTACTGCCAAAGACCATGGTCCTTTCTCATTTCCGAGCTACACGGATTACAACATGCCAACACCAAAGAGCACAATTTGAAAGGGGAGACTGATTTCACCTGGCACCCGCCAACCGCTTGTAGTTCTTGGGCCCATGCTCCGTTGTTCCTGACGCAAAGTCGGGGAGATACTTGTCCGAGGAGAGTTTGGAGAGCTGCGGCTTGTTGCCGCACCCTCCAGAGGCGTGCTTGTGACTTGACCGCGCATCGGTCATCGTCGGCATGGGGACGGTGCCTCGGGGTGGTCGAGCCGACGCCGCGAGCGGGGGAGGGGAGAGTAGGCCGTACAGGTCCTCGTCGTCGTCGCTATCGGTGATCTCGATCACATCCGTGCGCAATCCCGGTGCTGCCGCCAAAGTCGTCGGACGCTGCCGTTTGCGCGGCGAGGGGCTCGGCGTCACGCGGTTAGCATTCGAAGCAGAGCTGCTGCTCGTCATCACCGTATTTTTGATCCTGAAATTAAGTCCTGTGCCGGCCGTCGTCGAAGGTGACAGTGCTCTCGTCGCGCCAGAGGCTGCAGCAGGACTGCGTGGGACCGGAACGACAGGGCAGTTTTCGTCTTCGTCGTCCGAGATGGCGGCCTTGGGTCGACGCCGCTTGAGCTCCTCGTACTTGTGGCGCGTCCTGGCCTGCTTGGACTCCCAGCTCTTGAGCGCCGCCTCGAGGCGCTGCACTTGACCTTTGAGCTTGACGACTTCTTCTTGCGCGCACGTTTGGGCCTGCGCGGCCTGCGCGACCTTTTCGTCGGCCTCGTCGATGGCTTTCGTCGTCGTGCGTTGGCACTCCGCAACGCGCTCGTCGGCTTGGTGTTGGATCCGATCCTGTGCGAGTTGCATTCTGTGCGAATGAAGCCCAGACCGCGATCGATCGCCAGTCCAGCAAAAAGGTCAGCAGGGGCTGTCACACCTCGAGCTCGGTGACAAGTGCGGGGACTCACGCAAAGAGCGCCTTGTCGTGGCCGTCGATCTGTTCGCGCAGGCTTTGGATCGTCTTTTCGCCTTCTTCGCCTCGCATCGCCAGCGTCGCCTTGAGGCGCGCGACTTCCTCTCGGTGCTTGATCTTGGCCTCGTGCGCTTCCGACTCGACTTCGCGCAGCTGGGCCTCCAGCTTCGTGGCCTCGGCGCGCTTGGTCGAGAGTTCTTCGAGTGCGACCTCGATGACCCCGGTCAGCTCGTCGATGCGTACCTCGAGCTCCATGATGCGCTGGTGCGCACCGGGCTGCCCGCACTCGTACTGGACAAGCTCGTCCATGCGCCGGCCGAGCTCGCCCTCGAGATTGTCGATGACCATCTCCTTGGCCTGGCACGTTTCCTCGAGCTCCTCGAGTCGCAGGGCCTGTTCGCGCGTGAGCTCGCGCAGAGGTCGAAGTTCCCGCACGGTCGCTTGCGTTTCTCGGAGCTCGCGTCGGAGCCGTTCGACTTCTTGCTCGGATCCTGCGCGTCGAGCCGGCCTGGGTAGACGCCCTTCCCCTGTCAACTCATCCTCCCTTTCGTCATCATTGTCGTTCTCCTCGTCGTCGTCGGCTTCGTGCCCTTCGCCGGCGTTCCCCCGGAGCTGATTTGGATGGGAGTTGCCAAAGAGATCCACCCCCGCGGCTGCAATTTCTCGGCGCACCGATGCGGCCTGAGAGGCTCCGGCCAGCTGGGATTGCACACCATCGCTTGTGACATCGGCTTCGAAATAAAGGCGGACCAACGGGTACGGGGTGCGGCGATGGCTGCGGTCGGTGGTGCGGACGGAGACGTGGCGCGAAGGGCAGTGGAGCGGACAAATCACTTCGGCGCGGTTGTGGCTTCGAATCCACTTTTTGATGCATTTCTGTTGGTCGGAAAGCCACGTAAAGGCGCGTCGTAGGGAGGATAATGGTCAGCTGGGCTCGGGTAAGTAGTATCGTTTGTAGGGTCAAGGACATGATGTACGGTGTGGTAGACGTGTCCGCAGGACGTCAAAGCGGACCACTCTGAGCTGTGCGCGTCGTCACCATCCTCGGGCGAGACGGTGGACTGGCAGAAGCATTCGAGCTGGCCCCGAGCGACCATCTATCGGGGTGTGATGCTGGGTGGAGCAACTGAGCACCGAGTGAGGGCGGGGGCGAGAGGATGCAAGCGACGGAATGGACAGACGGAGCGAGCCTTCTCGGGGTGGGGGACGAGAGCGCGAATCAACACGAAGGGCGCGGGGCGGGGCGGCCCCGTAAATGACGCGTCGAGAGCGCGTCCAAGCTTCGCTGACCCGCGCGCGTGGGAAGAAAGCACGTGAGCAAACGGCGCCTCTCTTCATTCGAGACTCTTATCTGGTAGCCTGCCAACCAGCCTGTGTCGACCCACTCCCAACACTCGCCACCCTATCCTTTCAAAGGACGGCGCCGGGGAACATTGGGAACCTTGGTCCACCACAGCTCGCTCGTCGAGGGAGGATGGCACCTCGCGTGGTGCCCGGCAACCCGCAATGGATCGAATGGATCAGGACACTCGAGCTTGCCGCCGAGGGAAAGGGTTCTCGAGCGGCCAACTCGTGGGCCAGGGTACGTCCGATCAGCTACTCCACCCGATCTCGTTCCAGACTGACGCTCGTCTCTTTGCGATCACCCTCCCTCGACGCGTTCCGCCCCCCCACTCAGGCAAGGAGGTCTTTCGAAAAGTGCCCAATCGTGTTCAACCACCCCGACGAAGCGCTGCAGCTCGAAGGGGTCGGCAGAAAGACGGTCGAAACACTGTTACACAAGATCACCGAAGAATGTAGACGTGTAGGTATGCCTCCTCCAGAACGAGGTCAGTCAATTTACTGGTTCCTCCCTTGAGCCGGGACCGAATTCCTGACCCCCTTTTTGCAACCTGGCACTGTGCAGCGACCGTGCCGAGACGATTCGGGGCAGCATTGAAGGGAGCGGTAGTACCACCGGTTCGAGACGCGACCACGGGGAATGCCGTCCCTGGACCTTCTCGGAAACGTCCGAATCCGGGCTCGGTGGCCCTGCAAGAAGCGGCCGAGGATCAGTTGCGAGAAGCTCGACGGCGCAGGCTGCTTGGACTGCCCCCGGAACCTTCAAGCTCGCCCCCTCACCACCACCACCACTCTGCCGTTGCGTCTTCCTTGGCTCGGAACGAGAACGGCAACGCTGCTGCCGGTTCCGCTCGATCGCGCAAAGCCGCGGTCCCCAAGGCCTACGTCCCGCGTCGGGGCTCGGGGTCGTATGCAATCCTGATCGCTTTGTACAAGAGCTGCTCGTACGACGAGCCGCAGGTGTGGACGACCAAAGCCAAAGTCATGGAGGAAGCCTCCGTGTTTAGCGAGACTCCGATGGATCGACCCACGGCGGCACGCAACGGCGGCACCGAAGCGGGGACGGGCTTTTACAGCGCCTGGAACGGTATGACGACGTTGATCAGCAAGGAGCTGGTCTTGTGCGACAACAAGCGGCCCATCAAGTACTCATTGACGGACGCCGGATATACGCTCGCGGACAGCCTCGCAGAAGAGGCGGGCATGGCGAAGCATGTCAGGGGCCCCGCACCAGCTCCGGTCCCATGGAACGCGCCGCCGCCGCCGCCACCGCCGCCACCTCCAGGGGGCGTTCACTCGTTTCAAGAGGACTTTTTCGCAGGCGACACAACGGGGCATCGGCTCGGATGTGCAGCATCGGCGATAGATCCCGCTGCCGTGGGGTCGACGGGGCGGTACCCGAACATTGCCCACCGCACTCGACCTCGCTCGCCCCCTCTCTTTGCCGAGCTCGGCCGCATGGGCCACGACGAGGCTCGGTCAGAGGACGACGACGACGATCCCGAGTTTGCCGAGCAGATGCGCCAAGCAAAGGCACTGAGTCGCCAGGAGAGTCATCACCCCTCCTCCTCGTCGTCGACCGCGATGAACCACGATTTGGTGGACTTACCGGCGCCGCCTCCACCCCTGCCCGCGAGCCGACCGTTCTTCGACTCGAGTCTCGACGGTCGCCGAGCCGTCTCGGGTCACTACGCCGCGGCTTTACCCGCCGCCCCAGGCGTTTCTGCCGCGGGCAACGTCGATCTCCCCTTTGAATACTATTACCTCGACGAGGGTGAGTCGTGTACCGAGAGAGCTTGCACTCTTCCACTCGCGTGCCCCCAGGAGATTGCTGAGCCGCGTTTCCCACGACCTCTCACCACTCCGCAGCTGACGCGAGGGTGACTCGACGCGACCAAGCCGAGGTGGGACAGGAAGAAGGGACGCTCGCACCGATGTACCGCATCGAGTACCGCACCGCTCAGGCCCTGCATCAGATGACGCGCAGTGTCCTGAGAAGCACGACGCTGGCTCGCGCGACGCCTCTCCCCGGCGGACGCACGATGACCGGCTACCTGCGAGGTCGCGTCGCAAATTCGGTCGCTCCTGGCTTCCCGTCCATGTGTGCGGCAGCTCTTTCAACCGCGGTCGCGGCCTCTTCGGCCGCTCGAAAGCAGATCCCCGAAATCAACCTACTGGCGGGCTACAAGGAGCGCCCACTTCCCTTGGACAAAGATGCGATGTACGCGCCGCCCCCTTCGGTACGTCGGCTTGGAAGCGACCCCGCGCTGCAGCTTCCCTCTGTCGCTCGGCGGCCGGCGGGTGCCGCTTCAGCGTCGAGAGCCACGACTCTGGACCGCGATGGGAAGCAGGACGCGGTCAATCACGGCACGTCTTCACCAAACTTGTCCTCGAGTCGCACCGCGGCGGCCTCATTGATTCCTCGCACGACCGCTTCACTTCCTGCCCTTCTCGGGGACCGTTACGGACGTGCGGATGCTTCCGGTCCGAGCACGCGGCCGGACCGTTTTCACCAGAAGCTGCCGCCCGCTGTGGTGCCGTCGCGAGCCGATGCACCTCCTGGACGACCCCTGGCCCGCACCTCGTCGTCGCAGAACCCCTTGCTCGCCTCCTTTGATCAGTTCCCGAATCCGCTCATCAACCGCCACCCTCTAGACCCCGTCAAGGACCACATTGCCGCGGTCCCCTACGTCCATCACCCCTTCCCTGCCAAGGTCTTGCTTGCGGGCACGTTTCGGGTCATGCTCATCATCGACTCGCGAGAGGTGGGCTTGCCGATGCGCGGCAAGCGGACCGAGATGATCAAATCGCTCGAAAGGGAGAACGTCCCCTGCGATCGGCGCATGCTGCCCCTGGGGGACATGATCTGGGTCGCTCGACCGATCAACTCGTTCGGCCAACCCACCGGAGAGGATGATGTCGTACTGGACGCGATAGTCGAACGCAAGAGGCTCGACGACCTGTGCCAGTCGATTATCGATGGGCGGTACGTCAGCCAGAAGATCCGACTCAAGGATTCGGCCATCTCGCACCGCATCTACCTGATTGAAAAGTACGACGACAAGAGTCAATGTGAGCCCGCGTTTCCTTTTTCTCTCTCTTTCGCGTTCCCGTGGCCGTACTGATCCATGGACCGTTGTATAATTCCTTTGCGTTGCAGACGCTCAATGTAAGACCACCCTTTTGACGCTCAGCTGTCACCTGCTTGATTGCAACCGACGTGATTCGATTTCTCCTCTGCAGTCGGGAAAGCAATCTGGACGTGCAAGTCTCAGTTGCAGATCAATGACGGGTTCTACGTACACGAGTCGGGCAGCTTCAAGGACACCATCACGTATCTCAAAATGCAGACACAGATCATGCGCGAACAGTACGAGGTGAGTACTCAGTCGTCGTGTCCATGGCTGCTCACAATTTGAGATTGCGGGCTAAAGAATACTTTTACGCACCAGTCGCAAGATCTGCTCGTCATTCCGGACACGTTCATCGACCGACCGACCTACATCTCGATGCAACGCCATCTCCAAACGACTTCCCCTGCGTACCGCTACCTGACGACGTACCGTGCGTTCGAGGAACTGAACAAGGCCGACGCGGCACTGACGCTGCGTTCGCAGTGGGCGCGCATGCTGTCCTGCGTCTCGGGACTGTCGGCCGAAAAGACGGTGCAGTTCATCGGTCGTTGGTCGACGCCGATGCAATTCTTTGCCGAAGGTTCAGAATGGAGTAGGATCGTCAAGGAGAACCCCTTCCTTGCCGTCGAGGGCAGACCGGTGCCGAGAAAGGCGAGGAAGGAGGAGGACTTTGTTGTTGAGCACCTGGAGAATGTCGGGGCGAGAGGAATCAAAGGCAAGCTCGGGTCCAAGATCTGGAAACTTTTCCAGACAGGCACCGCGTACGCCGAGTAAGAAGGTGGTGACCAGAACACGCTTTCTGTTATTGTCGACGGCTATGCGAACTATAATACAACAAAACTATATGCAATTACTAGCGCTACAACGACCCGTGGTCAAGGGCTGGGAGAAGAGTCACCGTCCCCGTCCAGCAAATTCCACCGCTTCGACTGTGTAATTCACTACCCGGGTCAGCTGCGTACCGCGGGCATAAAAAAGCCAGCACATGTTCGTGACAGACCTTTTTAGAATCTCTGTGGTCGATCCCTTGCGTCGGTCCAAAGTGCGACGCGGAAGGTGTCTGCGTGGGCGGAGGACGTTGCGACAGGGCTTCTTGCGTCAACTGGTCGATCTGCGCGAACGCATCGTCGCCAAAGTCATCCATCGCGGCTCCATAGTCGAACTCGTCTTCACCTTCGTCTGCAATGTGGTCGCCATGCAGAGCTCGCTTGGGAGGCGGAGGGGCTGGGGGCGAGGGGGGTTCCTGCGTCGGTGTCACGCGATTGAACAAGGGCCGTTCTTGCTCTACCCCTGTCCGATCATGCGCCTTCCTCCCCCGTTCTGCATGCATGCGCAGTGGTTCCTCTTCTGCCTTCCCATTCCGCCCTCTGGCTATGTTATCGCTGTCTCTCGCAGCGTCGTCCTGGTCGTCCCCTTCAAAGTCGGTTGTGGCGATGACAAAATCGGCTCGGAAATTATCGGCCTCGACAAGGATCAAGACCGGTTCGCCGCCTCTCGAACAAGCGACGTCGACCGTCGCCGGAACCGCATCGGCCAAGGCGATAATAGATTTGAACTCTTTGAGCCCAAAAGTGATGACCGACGGGCGCAAGACTTCGTACATGTCAAAGTCCGAGACGGAGATGACGAGCTCGGTCGAGAGGGGTCGCGCGGAGAGGGAATCGGCTGAGAAAGATGAACAGACCGGCATCACTCACCAAGGTCAGTGGCTCACGACAGACGGTCTTGAGACTATTTGCTCTGGACTTACGTGGGTTATCGGGGGAAGTATTGGCGCCGAAGGAGCGCAGGCGACACGAGTCTTCGTGCAGGTCGAACGAGATCTCGTCCGAGCCTCCGCCCTGAGAACCCGAACGCAAGTGGAAGTGATCTGTCCTACATGTTTGTAATCGTGTTGTCAGTAGAAAGTGGGAGTTGGTCTAGGAAGAAAAACGAGGGAGACCCGTACGGACCAGTCCTTGAGGATGCGACTGGATGCGATCCAGGTGATGGTGCAGGCGTCTCGTTTCGCTTGCGGGTACAGTGCCGTCGAGCCCGAGCTGTAGGTCATACGATGAGTTTTGATGACGCCTGTGGGAGCATCAGGCAGTGTGGATGAGTAAGAATAGAGCCGAACCAGGGACGAGCGCTTGGCTCGGATGGTGAACGGGGCAAAATTTGCACTGACCATGCTGACAATGCAGTCGTATGACGATGCGGCACTGGGGTGCGGCTGCCGTTGCGGAACCACTCGCGGCCGTTGGGTCATCATCGTCGTCGCTGTAAGATCCATTGTGTCGGCGGTGTTGGGTGAGGCCCTGGCCGGTGACGGAGATGGAGCACGTCTCGATCGTGTTGGCCGAGCGAGGTCGCAGCGGGGAGAGCAGCGCCTGGGGTTGGGGGGAAAGCACATCAGCGGGGCCATACGGCGCAGGTACGAGTGTGTGTTGAGATTGCCGCATACTTTGCCCACGACGGAAAACGAGACGGTCGCTTCGCCCGCGGGTGCGCGGACGTGGTAGCTCGGAAAGAAGTGGGCCGGGAAGGTGACGGAGGCAAAGGCGGTGCGCGAAGCGTTGATGGACGACAGCTTGAGCTGACGAGGGGCGGCGGCGACGTGGATTTCTTCGCCCCATTTGGTGAGGCATGCGATCGCACGGGTAAAGTCTGTGGGATGCACACCGGGAACGCGATAATGCGGAGTGCGGGGGGCCCACGAGGAGGTGGGTTGGGTCAGCTGATTGACATTCAAGCCCCGGGGCGCGCGCGTCGCGACGTGGATCGCTGCGAAATGGACGACGATCAGACTGACGACGTAGCGCTGAGCCGGATGCGATGACCAGATCCATCACCTCCAGGGACGCCGCTGCGAGGTGGTTCGGGACTCGTCGCTAGGGAGGAGCCAGTTACGCAGAGAGAGTTGATGTAGGAGAGCGCTGCGTTGACGGATTGCCGCACAAAGGAGCGCACGGAGGCAAAGGCTGGGAAAGGCGGACGGTAGGCGGAGGTAGGCACGGCACTAGGTATTAGGCGGCAGTAGGCGGGCAGTAATAGGCGGGCAGTATTAGGCGGGCGGTCCGACCGGGCTCTGTTCGCGCTCACGTGCCTGTGATTAAGGTGCCTGTTGGCTTTCTGCCTTCACGTTCGGAAACGCCGGTAGGCTCAGCTGCTCTTCCTCGCTCAACCCTCCCACGCACGACGCGATGCTGCCACGCCTCACCTCTCGCTCACAGCCAGTGACTGCTGCTGTGACGGCCCGCGTCTCGGCACCACCAACAGTTGCCACAGTGCAACCGCGGACTCGGCACTGGACACGAACGATGCACCACACATCGCGACGGACGGCCCAGTGTGAGCTTCATGCCCTCATAGAACGGGTACCGAACGACCGCACTAACCATGTGCACCCCCAAAACAGACTACTTTGATACGGCCGACTATGTTTCGCGCTTCGAGAAGCATGGCCTCACGCCCGCCCAGGCCGAAGGCGTCGTCGATACGCTCGAGGACATCATCGGTGAATCCATCAGGAGCATGCAGGGCAACCTCGTCACCCGAGAAGAGCAGGAGAAGGTACGAGCAAATCCACCGCGCAATCTTGAACCTCATTGCCCAGACTGATCGCGTTCTTTTATCCCGACAACAGCGACACTACACCCAAAAGGTCAGAATCGACGAGGGGCCGCTCAGTCCTCATCCTGAGATTATCGCTCACCTTCCGTTCACTGCAGGTCGACTTTGCCTCACTTAAGCAAGCCTTGGAACTATCCGAAAAGACCGATTTCGTTAATCTCAAGGCCGAGAACGAGCGCCTCTTGGGCGACATTGAACGGCTCAAGCAACGTTTGCGCGAGGAAATCACCCGGACCCAGGCCGGCGTCCGGCTCGATCTCAACTTGGAAAAGGTGCGGGCACTTCACCCACCACCGGGCTCATAAGGCATCGTGAGCTCTTGTTGATTTTCTGTTTTTCGCTGCGCAGGGTCGGATCCGGGACGAGTTGTCGATGAGAGTCGTCCGATTGGCCGATGTCGACACGCGGATAGAGAACGAAATCGGGTTGCTGAGGACATCGCAAGTTTTCTTTCTACTCTTCCCATGTGCTGTTGATTCAGTTCACTCACGAGGAGACATTTTCATCGCTTCAACAGAATGGAGGCCGTCAAATTCAAGTGAGTCATTAGCGCCTTCAGCTACCAAAGACGGTTCGGGACCGTGGGTTAAGATTGAACGGTTGAACTGTTTCTCGCCCGCAGTATTCTGCAATACGCCTTCGCCGTCATGTCCGGTACCGGTGCCCTCTTGCTCGCATATCTTCGCATGTACGTTGACCTAGGACAGAGTCGTGTTTACGAACTGACCGGTCCGGCTTTTCTCCCTCGGCAGGTTCGCGCACTAGTCTGTTACCTTTCCTTGGGATGGCGCATGTACAACTATCATACTCTCGCTGAAAGGTACTCTTTGATGAGAGACCATTGTTTGCTCTTCACGCACTGGCGAGTCTCTGCGGCGAGCGGAAGTACGCAAACATTTTCCATTTAGGGGTCCGGTTCGACAAACAAATTCTTGAGGAGCGATTTTACATGCAATTCAGTAATACAGTATTTTTGTGGCTCTTTAACGTATAGTCCGAATGACGATAATTATCGATACCTGTGTTCACGTGGGGCTCAGTATCCACCCCTCATGCCACCACGACCTCCACCTCGGCCGCCACCTCTGCCTCCCAATCCTCCTCCTCGACCGCGGGAGAAACCGCCGTCTCCGCCATTACCCAAGCCACTACCACCTTCGCCGCCATTGAAACCACGATTTCGGCCTCCTTGCCCGCCCTTGCCATCCCCCGGGAGCACATTCAACCCCTTCGTTCCCTTCAACCCCATCTTGCCGATCGTCCTGGCCGGAATACCCGGCACCGCACCCGAAGCACCATCGAATGCAAGGCCATCCTGGGCCGTCGCGAACGCGTTGAACGTCGCGACCATATCTTCCGCCGAACCTCTGAACGAGTCTTTGAGGTACGTCTTGTAGAAGCCCAACGTCGCACCGTAGAATTGCGATTTGAGATCGTCGTCGATCGTACGCATCGATCCGGCGACTTGGTTCTTGGCCGTGCGGAACGCGGCACTCTCGGGTCTCAAGTCGGTCGAGGCGAGGGGATGATCTTGGATGGGGAGGGCCTTGATCTCGCGCTTGTTCAAGAAGAAGGTCTCGAAGGGGGTGAGGATCAAGACGCCCGAACCGGAGGCACCGGCACGAGCCGTTCGTCCCAACCGGTGGATGTATTGTTCGGGAGCCGAAGGTAAGCCCACTTGGAGTACAGTCGTCACGCCGGGGAAGTCCATTCCTCGGGCGGTCACGTCAGAGGAGAACAGGATCGCGGACGGCGCGGCCTTAAACGCTTCAGCGGCGGCGTTGCGCTGCGATTGAGATTTGCGCGAATGAATCTCGAGCACAGGAAGGCCCAAGTTCAAGCGGGTAAAGAGAGCTGCAGCGAGGCCGGTAGCACGGGCAGTGGGGAAGAAGGCCATCTGAGAAGTCGCCCCCCCCCCCCCCCCCCCCCAAAAAAGAAAAAAAAAAGGACTCGTCAGTCTTGGCGCCTGCGAGACAAGTTGGGAAGCGTAGCAGAGTCGGGGCTTACGATTTTGGTCGCTGGTCCGTGGGTGGCGATCTCGGCGCGGATGGTGACGAGCGTCGCCGCGAACGAGTCGTGCAGGTCCGCAACGACGGAGAACTGAGGAACGTGCTCGTGAGTGTTCTGGTCCTCCTCGGTCAAGGTCGTAACGAAACGATGGGTCGGCAGCAGCGCCAGCGAGGCGATCTGGTGCACCTGCGCGGGGATCGTCGCCGAGAACAAGAGCGTTTGCCTCGGGTTCACGTCACGACGGGGGAGGAACTGAAGAATCTTTTCAATCTCGCGACGGAACCCTTGCTCGAGCAGACGGTCGGCCTCGTCGAGGATCAGGGCGCGGCACTCGGAGAGCTTGAGCTTGAGGTTCGAGTTTTCGAGGTGGTCGAGCATGCGACCCGGGGTCGCGACGAGGATGTCGCACCGCTTGTTGTTGAGGCGCGACGTTTCGCTTTTTATGTTGGTCCCACCGACGACGTGCTGAACGGCGAAAGGAGTCGACGAGAGCAGGATGCGAGCAGCCTCTTCGATCTGGATCGCGAGCTCTCGCGTTGGGGACATAATGAGGATCGAAATGCGGTCGGCCTTGGGTGGCGGATTGGAGCGAAGCAGAAGTTCGATCGAAGGAATGAGGAACGCTAACGTTTTTCCCGTACCCGTCTTGGCTTGAGCTAGACTAGAGGCAGCGATTGGGGAGTGGGAGAGAAAGGGGTCAGTCCGTGCGACAGGGGCGGCCCAGTTCGGCTTCGATTCCCGAGATGGAAGGCCTCGTGATCGCCAAGCAGAAGATGCCTGGGAAGGAGATTAAGAAACCGAAGGAAGAACACTTACACGTCAACACCGGTGAGAATGACGGGCAAGGTCGCCTCTTGCACGGGGGTGCAGTAAATGTGAGGAGGGCTGAGCGCGGCGATGCCCTGCGCGGTGCGCTGCGAGATCTTGCCCTGGTGGTACAGATCCTCGAACTTGAGCTGCGTGAAGGCCTTGGACGAGTTGCCGCCGATCGGGGTCATAGTTCCCGTCGGGGTCGGGGCTTGCGACGACAAAGCAGGGCTCGAAGTGCCCGTACCCGGGCCTGCCGACGATGCGACCGTGGACAAACGAGACAGCAGTGACAATCCGGGTCCACCAGCAGTAGAGGGCGCGGCCAGTCCCGAGGCCGACGCGAGCTTGGGTGCAGAGGAAGCGGTCTTCTTCTGCGGACGTCTCCTCTTGTTGGGTCGACCGTCGTTCGTAGTGGGTGGGTTGCGGGGTTGTGACATGGCTGGGTGGAGAGAATGGATGAAGTCGATGGAGGACGTAGACGTGCAAGCACTGCGAATCACGCGTCCGAGGCTCGTCGCTGCGAAGGTGTCGAATTGGAACCGAAATACTTGTCGGCGCAAGTCCTGAAATTTGAACTTCCTGCTCGAGCTCAGCAACTGGGAGGTCATAGACGGATGGACAGTGCCGGAGCGGGGTGTGCAACACTACAGTGTGATGGGGCGAATGTCAAGGATCAGATCGCTCCGGGAGCGGTCGCGAGTGCGAATAGTCTATGAACGACAGCTACTTTCGCACCGGCGGTCGGCATGCCCTCCACGCCGCGCCCATGTCACCTCGATCACTGATGGCCCGCAATTTTCTCCCACGTGACTTTTCCGGAACCCGCAGCCATTTCTCAGAAGCCCGGCTTCGGCTATACGATTCAACAAGTACGAGATGAGACGTGAAAACCCAAGGAGAGTAATGCGATGAAAATTCCGCGGGCTGCGCATGGTGAGGTCTCGTGGGGTGTCGAATGCCGATCAGACGGTCGAGCCGATGTGGGTCACTGCGCTTGTCCGCTCGTGGCCTGCAACGTCACTCGAACAACGCCGACGCCGAGCCAACGCCGAAGCGAGCGCAGCGAGGTAACCCATGTCTGGACCACTTGGGAACGGCGGTGGAGGAGGGGACCTCAGCACGGGCCGTCCCATCAGTGCTCGGCAAGGCAGCTGGGCCGACTCGTCGCCCTGGGGCAACACGACGACCACGGGCACCCCCACTGCTCGAAGGACGACGGGCTCGACGCACGTCTATGAGGAGCCACCCTCGTCACTCCCGCTGCTCCGTAGGTCCAAAGAGTCGGGGAGCATCTCCTTTGCACCTACCGCGCTTACTGGGCAGGTATCACCCAGACGACTCGAATGTGCCACCCCTGTATCTCCACGCGTGGCGAGGGGCTCAGCCGATCCGCGACACTGTCTCGCTTGGAGCAGTGATGCGTGTGCTGTCCTCGGGAGGTATCAAGCAGGCCAGCATCGACAAGGCAAGCGCACTTCTCAGAGCGCCTGCTGATGTGCTCGGCCTAGCGCTGACATACATGGTTATGCCCCCTTTTGTGGTCCCTGTTCGGTTGCCCTCCCCGCACGAGCGCCGCTGGACTCCCCGGAAACCTGTCCAAATAGATCGTATCCTTGGTGGCGCCGAGTTCCGGTATCGTCACCAAGCAACAGTTCTACACCTCACTTGTGCTCCTTGCCCACGCCCAACTCCACCGCGAGATTTCACTCCAAGTCGTGGCCCGAGCCGTTCAGGTCGGCTCACTGCCGATCCCCACCCTGTCCAGTTCTTCGGCCTCGTCCTCGGCGGTATACTCTGCGCCGTCGTCGCCGACGTCCATGACCTCCCCACCAGATTACCACCGATCAACGTCCATGTCGTCCACGAACGATGGCCCTTGGGGGACGGGCATCGCCGGTGGCTCCAGCGCGGTCAAAGCGAGCGGCGGTAGTCAGCTCCATGGTGCCAGTCGCCCCACCTTCCCGCCCGTCGACGAAGACGACAACCACGGCCATGCGTTCGGGGAAAATCTACTGGGAGGGACGAGTCTAGGGGAGTGGGCGCTGGGCAAACAGCAAAAAGTCGAGGTCAGGATGCGGGAAGAGCTCAAGGGGCTCGTCTTCAAGCACACCATCTGGTTCATTGCCACAGAGGTGAGCACAGCACCCCACCTATCCCAATTTTGCTCTCTTTTTCAAGCTGATCCGCTCCCGTGCCACGTGTTCGCAGCGGGGAGTAATCGTCGAGCGCCGGTATTCAGACTTTGTGTGGCTGCATGACTGCCTCGCACGCCGGTACCCATTCCGGCTCTTGCCCGTGCTTCCCCCGAAGCAAGTCCACATCCCGGGATACATCGCCATAGACGAGCTCTTCCTCGAGCGTCGCCGGCGAGGACTCGAACGTTTCCTCGTCGCGCTCTTGAACCATCCGACGTTGAAGCACGATCACCTCGTGCGCATTTTCCACAACGAGCAATCCGAACTGTCGGCGTGGCGCAAGAGCAACCCCATTTCGCTGGAGGAGGAATCGACGTCAAGGGTCCTGACGTCGGAGGAAGAGATGTCGGTCCCGTCCGACTTGGAGGAACGGCTAACCAACCTCCGCGCCCGGATCATTCCCCTCGTCGAGCACTGGACCCGAGTGACGACGACGATCGATCGGATCGCGCACCGGCGCCAGAACCAGGCCGCAGAGTACGAACGCATGACCGAGGCTCTGTCCGGGGCCGTCGAGTGCGAAAGGACCGGGTGGCGTCCCGTCGAATGCGAGAACGTCGAGGCAGATGTCGACAAGGTCGCCCGCGGGCTGCGGGCCGTCGCCGGGAGGGTGCGACAAGGCGCGGACGAACAGTTGGAAACGACCGTCGAAGAGCTCAAAAGGGTGAGAGGGAGCTTTGAAGCGGGGCGACGAGTATCCCTGCTTGAGCTGATGGCCTCATCCCTCACCTGCGTAGCACCGCGAGCTGTACGTCAACATGAAGGAGCTGTTCACGCGGTACATTCACCTCTCGGCCGACAACGTCGACAAACTCAAACGGCGCGTCGAGACCAACATGAAAAAGGTGAGCTAGGCCGATCCCCCCGCTTCGAGCTAGGATGGTCAACATCGCTGATTGCTGCCAGTCTCGACGACCATGTGCGGCAGCTCGAAGCGTTGCGAGACGCGGCGACCCCTTTGGCCCCCGCCGAATTCGACAAACTATCCCACTCCATCTCGACGGACCAACGTTCGATCGATCTCTTGCTCCGAAGAAGATCGTTCGTCCGCTGGTGCATGTGGCAAGAGGTTTTGTGGATGTTTCGATCGACGAGCCTGCTGTCGACCGCGACGAGAGAATGGGTGACGCACGAGGTCGCGGGGGCGGAGCACCTCCGGATTCATTGGGAAGAATTGCAGCAAGGGTTAGACACTGTCTTGACTCGAGGCGCAGCCGAAGAGGACTGAGGAGCTCGTCGAGAGATATACTGCTCTGTTCACCGTTTTGCAGCAATGGCAATTGTTCAAGCGCACCGGCTGGTAATATTCTCGGATAAACGAAGCAGAAGAGATTGCAAGTGAATGCACTACGAATACAACAACTACACTGCGGGTGTGGCGAAGGTTTAGCTTGACACCTTCAAAACGGTTTCCATTGTCTTACGGCGATCCATAGCACGATCAGGAGGACGGGTAGAACCCTCTTTGCGAGCCCTGCCGAGGCAAGGCCGAAAATTGCACTTGAGCTGACATGCAGAGACGAAGGGTAGAAGAATGTGCGCTGCAAGGACTCACATAACACCATCTTGCTAGCCAGGTGAACCTTGATCAGCATCGCCTCTTCTTCGACAAGCTGGGACTGAAGCTCGAGGCCCTATCCGACGAAACGGAAGCACACGAGCATGCCACGTCAGCGCTCCTAATACAAGATGACGGAAGAGTCGAGCTTGGGCTGACCTCTTTTTCGCTGGCGAATAGGTTACCCCGGGCCCGGTTGAACGCCTCCCTCGTATGCGAGATGTTGACGAAGACTTCGGCCGTTGTTTGTTTCGCCTCGGTGATTGCTCTCGTGTCTTGAAGGATGGGCAATACCCTGAGCACTTGCTCGCTCGACGTCTGCGGAGGTCGAAGGGAGAAATCGAGAGCAGACAAAGAGGGTGAGAATGACCTTCTTCAAGACCCTCAGGTTCGGCAGGGTTTGATCAAAGAACGGACTTTGGCTCGGTCCTTGGCGTCGGAGGATTGCTTCAGCAGCGCATTCCAGTGCTGCGATCGAGCTTTGATCTCTTTCTGTAGGAAGGTATCAGGCCATTTATGGTCAGTGCTACATCATCGCCGGTGAGCTCGGTCTGCTGCCAAGCGCACCTGTAGCGCTTCAATCTCGGCTCGGTGGGCTTTACATCGCCGCGTCGTCTCGGTCACGATTTGCTCAAAGCGTCTGTCAAAGGCACCAAATCGCAACGTGTCAGTCCCATGGATCCACCGCTACGCTACTCACTCTTGTCGTGAGACAGCCAACGCGCTTACTCACTTGAGCTCTTCATCGACTTTACCCAGCGGCGTATCAGCGGGCTTGTCCGTGTTGGTGACGAGATGCTGGGCACCGGTGGCCCCCACCGGTCTCTTGCGCCTCCGCTGCAACGACGGATCGAACGACCTCCTTCTTCGATGGACCACCGAGGTCAAAGGCAAGGTGTCGGACGTGGGACTACGTAGGATGGCGGAGCGCGTCGGTGGCGGTGGGGACGAAGTCAGTGGGGCACCGGTGGGCATCGAGCCGGGCAAAGCTCGCCGGGGAGGAGCAGGAGAAGGCGAGCTAACAGCAGAAGCACCACCCGTAGACGGCCCTGGAATGGACCGTGCATACTGCTCCTGGTCCGAGACCGCCATGCAGCCCTCTTCGTGCCGCGGTGAGGATGCCTTGCGTGATGTACGGTTCCGTCTAGGCGACGGCCCGTCATAGACGCCGGCAGGGTCCGTGCGGGTTGCATCCGTGCACGTTGCGTCGGGAATTTCAAATTTACGATTGGCCGGTTGCCAAAGGCGACCAACGGGCGCGCCGAGTGAGTCGACAGGCGAGTGCGGTGTGAATCACTTCCTCTTGCTAGAACCAACTATTTTCGCTCGCAACATCGCCTGTTGCTTGCTCGAAACTTCAGAAATTTTTGCTTTCCCGCCCGCCTCCCCGGTTTGCCTCCCCTTGCTTCCGCTGCCCCGCCGGTTTCTTCGCGGGGCCGTGTCTTGAGGGAATTCGCCCCCAAGCCCAAACCAAATCCATTTATTATATATTCACTATTCATATTGATCAATAGAGATCAGCACAAACGCCGTTCAGTTGGAGACTGCTCGTCGTATTACTTGGCCGACACGAGACGCCCGACGAGCGACAATAGCGCCTCCTGCCCTGGCGCCGTGTGCCGTGGCGGCTGGCGCTCGCAAGCGACTAGCGACTGCTATATAATAAGCGCCTCGGTAAGCGATAACAATTTGGATTCAAATCGGCCTCGCCACGCTGATTACATGCCTAACCAGTTCGACTGTTGGCCCGTCTCCACCCCTGCCCGCGGTCGACTCCACCCAACCACGCACCCGACTCGTGCTAGATCGACTCTTTGTATCGGTCCTGCACCCCCAACCCACTTGGACTCGGACTTGCCGCACCCCGCAAGCCGCTGGGTTCTCGCTCGACCCGACACGCTCGCTTCGAGCAAGCGACCTTGACGCCCTGCACGTCTTGGAACCGACTCTAACGCGTGCCCAAACGGACCCAATCTGCTCCTACGCCCAGCAGTACTGACGTTGGTTCAGTATTGAGTCGACAGCCGCCTCCGTCGCCCGGTTTGTGCGCCCCGTTGCACTTCCTCGATCCCGCATCGACGAATCTGCGTCGACTCGCACCAAGACGCGCTCTCGTCTGCCTGACCTTTTGCCGGCTAAACCCGCATCCACCGCTGCCCGTACGCACATCCTACGCACCGCACCCGTCTCGTCGCGGTCTTGTCTGCGTCTTCGTGGCACCAGCAACTAGACCTGGTCCAGCTCGGCACTCGCCGATCATAACGATCCTCGTGCTCGCTTGATCCATCCACCGAGCCCCAGCCGCCGCCGCCACACAGCCGAACCGATCCCGGCTGGCTTCCCCGTCTCTTCGTTGTATCGACTGCAAGGCTTCCGATATCGCTAAGTCGCCAGTCGATCACGTTGTCTTTTACCTTTCAATTCCGCAATACCCTCGACTCCTACCACCGACGCCGATCAACGCGTGCAACACCCCTCCGCCGTCGGGCGCGCGCACGCCCCACCTCCCCCCGAGCCGAGACACGAACACATTCTTCACTTTCACCCCACACAGGTACGAGCGAGTCGGTGCAGTAGTCTGATTTTTCTTTGAACATCGTGGGCGAAAGGAAGCAGTTTTGGTGCGTCTGTCCCTCGTCGTACCGTCCTGCTCGGCGCTGGCTAATTCTCGCCTCGCGCGTCTTTTTCCCCTCCCCACCGCCGTAGGTGGTTTAGGTTTCTCTTCCACAAGCTCTCACATAGACGTCCGAAAACCGCTACGTCGCCGAGAGATCATAGCAAGAGTAGACCTTCTCCCCGTCACTTTCCCACTCGTCGACTTCATCGCGCTTCGCCTCCAGGTGGGTCCGTACCCATGGCGGCTCCGAGCTTGCTTCTTTGCCCCCACGATTCTCCTTCCCAGCGCTGACCCAAACTCGATCCTCGTCAGCAGTCCACTTTTCAACACTCGCTTGACTCTGCCTCCATTACCGGCCACCATGAGTTCTTCATACCCCAATCTCCACGGCGATGGCTGCGACGGCCCTACCGAGTATTCCGCGTACTCCCATAACTTTTACGCGCACGACATGACGGGGCAGCTGCAGAGCCATCCGATGACGTCCTCGGCCCCGAACGTGTCGAACCCCGGGCTCGACGACCCCACCCCAGCGCATGACACGTATTCCCATCTGCTCGATGGCAGCTCCCAAACACATTACGATCCTTCTGTGCCAGTTGCACTTTCCGGCATATTCGACTCTGCCTCTTATACGAACGAGGATAGGAAAACTTCGGTGCGGGCTCAGCAGCAGCAGCAGCAGCAGCAGCAATACCAGCGGCCGGCCCGAGAAGAGCCCAATCTTGGCGCGGCCGCAATGATGTCGAGCTATTTTGGTCCCGATTCCTCTCAGCGGAATCAGAGTCACAGCCAGTCGCAAAAGGACATGATTGCGCAGATGATCCGCTCTGCGAACGCTTACGAATTCGCCAGCCCTGCACCCACTACTTCGACCTGCGCATCCCCAAACACGTTGGCCATCGTACCGGATTCTCCGAGCCGAGTGCAGCGAACGCCGTCGTTTTCCGTGCCGACGACGTTCACCAAGGCGATCCCCGTTCGACCATCAGCGCAGGGCAGATCCAAGTCACGCTCTGTCGCAGAGACGTTCGGCATGATGGGGCCCCCGCCGCGCCCCCTGGTCCGCTCGCAGAGCATGACCAATTCGCAGTTTGGTCGCATCTCGGGGCCCGCCTCGCCTCAGCAGCACTCGTCACCGAACGCGCCCTCCTTCGACACATACAATGCCTCGGCGTTTGTCCCTGCCCTGGCGCCCCCACAAGTGCCGCAAACGACGGTGCAGCGCCCTGTGCAACAGCAGGCGCAGGCCGGTTCGAGCCCCCAGAAGGCGGACCGACGTCCCTCGTTGCCGAACTCACCTTCGTCGACGTTTTCTATGAATCCGACTCGCCCCTCGTCGCCCTTTGATGCTGCCAGCTGCGGATTGCCAACTCTTCCTGCACAGTTCGGCCCCAGTGCCTCGGGCACGTGGCCGAGCCCTTACGCTTCGAACGGATTCGACATGGTCAAAATCTTGTCGCGTGTCGCCTCGCGACCGAACCCGCAACTCTCTCTCGGCCCCGTCGACCTGGGGTGCTCTTTCCTTGTCGTCGACGCGCGCAAGTTCGACCAGCCCATCATCTACGCGAGCGAGACCTTTGCACGCTTGACTGGCTACTCGAGTGAAGAAACCTTGGGTCGCAACTGCCGTTTCCTGCAGGCCCCCGACGCGCAGGTGGTCCAGGGCGAGAAGCGTAAGTACACGGACGGCAACGCCGCCTACCACATTCGTCGGCATATTGTTCAGGGCAAGGAATCGCAGGCGTCGATGATCAACTATTGCAAGGGCGGGCGCCCGTTCATCAACTTGATCACGGTCATCCCGATCTCGTGGGACTCGGACGAAATCGCCTTCTACGTCGGATTCCAAATCGATCTCGTCGAACAGCCTTCGGCCATCATGGACAAGATGAAAAACGGCTCGTACGCCATCGACTACCGAATCTCCAACATTGCGCGAGAGATGTCGGCTCCGTCGACCGAGGCGATCAGCATCGACCAACTCGAAGAGTTGACCGGCGGCAGCCACGATCAGGCGCTAGCACTGGCCACCCCTGGGATTAGTTCAGACCTGACGGCGAGTGCGGTCGCGGACATGATGGATCCCATCAAGGTGCTCGATCAGGTCGACGGGTGGGGCCCGGCTGGCCTAGCGAGCGAATCGAGTCGCAAGTTGTTCAACCGCATGCTGCTCGAGAACTGCGATGACTTTGTGCACGTCCTTTCGCTCAAGGGCGCGTTGCTCTACGTCTCGCCGAGCTCGAAGCGATTGCTCGAGTACGAACCGCAAGCCCTCGTTGGCAAGAGTCTGAGCTCCTACTGCCACCCTTCCGACATCGTCTCCGTCCTGCGCGAGCTCAAGGAGGCCGGCAGCTCGCAGAACATCTCTGTCGACCTCGTCTTCCGCTTCCGCCGGAAGAACAGCGGCTACACGTGGATCGAGGCCCACGGCAAGTTACACCTCGAGCAGGGCAAGGGTCGCAAATGCGTGATCCTCGTCGGTCGCGTGCGGCACGTGTACAAGATGTCGTGGTCCGATCTCGAGCGAGCTGGTGGCTTCGGCAAGCAAGAGTACTGGTCCAAGTTGACGACAAGCGGGATGATGCTGTATGCGACGCCGACGATCGGTCAAGTGCTCGGCTACCGCTCCGAAGACGTCGTGGGCAAGACCCTGGCCGAACTGAGTCCTGGGCAGGATATGGCCGCGGTGATGGACGCGCTCTCCCAGGCCGCTGAGGGCGTTCCCGCGATCGCGCGTCACCGTCTGCTCAACATGGAGGGCGTCGCAATCGACGTCGTGACCCACTTCTACCCTTCGCGCGCGCAGACGGGCGAGGAACCAACTCTTTCGTTGTTTCAGGGCTCCGAAGACTCGCTCACGGTCGTGGCCCAGACGAATTCTGTTCCAAGCGAGATGGCCAAGCCGGCGAAGCCTTTTTTGCCGTCGGCGCCTTCTTCGGTCGCGCGCGCGCTGGCCAATTTCTCCGCCCATGGGCAGCGGCGCCCTTCTCTGCTTGCGTTGCAGCCATCGAGCGGCAACGACAGCGCCGCTTCTTCGACCGAGTCCAGCACCGCTTCGTCGAGCTCGAGCATGCTCACGCTCCCCTCCTTCAACATAAGCGCACGAGGCTCGCAGGACTCGGCTTCGACGAGTGGAACGTCGGCCGGCAAGTCCACGACCTCCTTTTCGGCCATCACGAGCACGTACAAGACGCTCGAGACCAACAGCAACTTCAGCGACAACATTTTTGACGAGCTCGACTCGGTGCGCGGCACAAGTTGGCAGTTTGAGCTGCATCAAAGTAAGTAGTTGTGGTTGCGCGCTTCCTTGTTGCTGGTGCGGGCAGTCGCTGACGAGCCGTTCCCCCTTGACTGTTTGCAGTGCGACTCACCAACAAGAAGCTTCGTGAGGAGAAGGAGGCCTTGGTCGTTCTTCAGAGTAAGAAGCGTCGACGGGAAGGAAGCCAACGGTCCGACCCGGGCAAATCCGTCAAGTCCGAGATCAAGTCGTGCCTCAACTGCGGCAAAACTCAGAGCGCCGAATGGCGAAGCGGTCCGACGGGGCCCAAGACGCTATGCAACGCTTGTGGACTTCGGTGGTCAAAGTAAGTCCTACAGCTCAGCTTCTTCCTGACCTGGTCGGCGCTGACCGTCGGGTATGGTGACTGATTCGGTCATCCTTTGTTCGCTTGCGCAGAGCACGATCACAGTCCGTCCCTGGCTCCAAAACAAACGAGTTTTCGCCGAAATCGCTCCAGGGCTCGCCGTCTTGCTCTTACCCGACCCCGGACACGTCTGGGCGACCTTCCATCTCGCCGCACGGCACCGGGCTATCGACGCCTTCTGCCGAGAAGGTGCCCAAGAAAGTCAAACTATCGTCGGGTAACGAGCTCGCTGTGCCACCTGTTCCTTCCCCCTCCCTCGCTCCCCCGACCGTCGCTGGTCATCAACGGCCAGCGTTCAATACTTATCACTCGGCCTACTCAACCGGATGAGCGCGAAGGTAAAGATCAGACCTTCAGGCCCTCCAAAAATACGCCGAGGACATGATGTCTACCCCCCCCCCCCCTTTCGGCCTCGCTTCGTCGTTCGTGACCATTCACCTTTGGGTCTCTTTATACATAATCCATGGTTTCTCGTCCTCAATGTATCCTCGGCGCGCGTTGCCTGTGACTCCCACCACCGTATATTTTCTCGTGCTCTTCTTTGCTTCTTGGGGCCGCCGCCCTCGGTCATTTTTCGCTCTTTATCTTCATTCTTCACTGTTTGTATCGTGGCATATTTTCCCATCTTTGCTCCGGTATCTGTTCCGGCACCCAATATATATATCTGTGTTTCTCATCTTTGTCGACTTTGACTAGAGAGCAAAACGTCGAAAGAAGCCGAGTTCCGCCGAGCTGTTAAGTGCTGTCAAGAGACAAAACGAACGGAGTACCGCAGCGCCGCTCGGACCCCCTTTCGATGCTGACGCCGCGCACTCGACGTCGTGTCTCGATTTCTTGCCTTTCCGCTGCTACCGTGCGAGCAGCTTTGGTTCCTACCAGTTGTTCAAGCCAACGATTAGGACCAGTCACAGCTCGCGAAGGATCTTTACTCGACCATGGCCGCTGCGATTCCACCGCATCCGACATTGAGCTTTCCGATCCTGCATGTTCGCGGAGGGGTCTCGAGTGCCGTCGATGATGCACAGATCGTTCAAGCCTTGTCAGAATGTCTCAGAGTGAGGTACGTGGATGCAATGCTTGAGCCACCACCGTCGCAGATCGCTGGTCCGATGCAGTCGTCTGGCGGCCACGTTCTCATTGGCCGCGGCGCTCGAGCCCCTTGTCGCACACGTCCCAGCTGAACCGCGAAGGCGCCGCGATGCTGACCCCGACGAGGGTTGGACTTTCGCAGACCCAACATCCAGCGCGAATTGGGAAGTCGGTGGGAAGCGGCGAAAGGTACCCTCGAGTTTGAGGATCTACATCGAGGTCAGTCCATTGGCCGAGGATCCACGCGTACCGTAGGACTGCACCAGCCTCTTACCGCATCGACTTCGTTCGCGACGGTGCTACGTTCTGTTCAGCCGAGAAAGCACTTGCCACGGTGAACAAGTATCGTTTCCCCGGTGAAGAAGAGCCATTGCGCTTGTACGCCGCACCAACGGGCGAAAATCCCGTACCCAAAGCAAGGCGTCGCATCGTCAAATTGTTGCCAGAGACAATGACGCCCGGTGCCCTCTTCGAGGCATGCCGTCCGTTCGGCCCCATCGACAGTATCGTCGCAGTTCCGACACAGGCTTCGGACGGTTCGATCTCGATGATCGTCACTTTTCTACAGGAAGAGCACGCCTCGGCTGCGACAAAGGAACTGCACCTCGCCGAGGTCGGGTCCCACACCGTCACCGTCGAGATTTTTCATCCAGCCAGTCAAACATCTCCGATCCCTCCCGCGGCGGCAATGGGAGCGATCAGCGGCCGTCGAGGCGCATTGCCCGCCCATGGTGAAAGTCAGGGATCTCAAAGTCCTGTATGGCACAGTGCATCAGCAACAAAGAGTTCCGGTGCTGATCATGCTTGGAGAGCGTCGACACAATGGAGTCCAACCAATAGCAGAGTGGCATCTTGGACGGCCCAGACGTCGACGCCTCACCCTGGGTGGTCGCCGCAACCAAGGTGCTTCTCCGGAACCCACTCCAGAAACCAAGAAACCGACAATTTGCTGTCGCCGACACGGCACCTAGAGCATGCTGGTCCCGGCGTCGATCCCTGTGAGCAATTCGCTGGCGATCGTTTCTTCTTCCCCGTGGCGGCCTGGGATTTGCTCACAGCCTCTTTCTGTCCTTAGGCAACTTGTTCATCAAAAACTTAGACCGGGCTACCACCACGGAAGCGTTATACAACTTGTTCCAGACATTTGGCACCATCGTCTCGGCGCGAGTGATGGAGGATGCGGTGACCAAAGCATCAAAAGAGTTTGGCTTTGTCTCGTTTACCCGAGCCGAGAACGCGGCGATCGCGTTGACGGCGATGAATGGGTACGCATTGCCCGAAAGCAATAAAAAAATTATCGTACGACTTCACGAGCCCAAGAACATCCGCGAAGGTCGTTTGAGGCGTTTCAGCGATGCCTCGCGTGGTAGTACCCAGGACCTGGTCAACGTCGCTCGGGGTCTGACTTTGTCGGTCACCTCCTCGGCCTCCTCTTCCTATTCGGTGAGACGCATCGTCGCGCGCCGGGGGTCTGAAAAGAGACGCTAACCGAGTTTCCTTGGGCTAATGTGTGCAGGACTGTGGTCGCTCGCCATCCCCCAGTAGGATCGCTCCCGAGTTTCCCTTCTCAAGCGCCGACACTTCGCCCGACCCGCCGCCGACGGAAGTCTGTCCACCTGCGATCGCCGAAGCAGCAACTCCTTCAAAGCTTTCCGACCCCGAGCGACTGCGTGTGGCAATCTCTCGCCTCGTGCCCCCAAATCAGGTGGAAGATGTGGTTTCATTAATTCTGGAGGTGCGGCTGGACCTACAGACTTTATCGCCCTGTCACGAAGCGACTGACGCCCCCACCACCCTTCGTGGACTGCGCAGCTGCCCAAGAAGGAGCAGAAGCTCTGCCTGTTCAACACCGCAATCCTCAAGGACAAAGTCGCGGACGCATGCGAGGTTCTGGCTGCATGTGGAGAAGATGAGCCTGTGCAGGACAAGCTTTCTCGCCCTCAGCCGTCTGCGGCGCCCTCGGGAACCCCAAAGCCCGCGATGACCGTTCCAAGCTCCTTGAAAGCTCTCGCCCAACTGCCGATTTCCAGCATCATCCCGCTCCTGCCCTATTGCAGCTCTCTAGGCATCGACGTTGCCGCGAAAGCGGCGCAAGAGGAGACAAACACCTTCATGGACGGTCTCGAAGGCAAGCCCGTACATGAGATGAAGCAAAAGCTCGGTGAGCGCGTGTTCAAGGCGATCAAGGCGACGGGGGTCAAGGGGGCAGTGAGTCACAGCGAATCGCAGCGGCTATCGCGACCGCAAGACAAAGGTGGTGGCTGACCTGAGCTCGTACAATACCAGCCGCGATACACGATCTATCTGCTGGACACGGAAGAGTTGCGGCCGTTGGCGCACCTGCTGGCCTACCCGTCGGTTCTTCGAGAGAAGGTCTTGTCGATAGGAGCCTCGGCGCTCAAATAGCGCTATGAGAGTGTTGTCCCCTCGTACACGTAAACAGTCTGTCCCTAATCCTTTCCTTTCCAATTGGTACGTATTTGTGAGAACATCCGTGTACGGCACCCTCTTTAGGCAATCCTATCCGTCTCTCGCCCCGAGGGCAGCAGAAGCCCTCTGTGTGACGGGCCAATCGGGCTTCGGCGATCTCTCGAGTAGGCGAAAACCCAAACGACCAGAGCCGCCAAAGGCTCGATGGCCGTCGCTACATCTCGAGGGGATCACGTCTCCCCTGCAACACGCTTCCATGGACTGTCATCAATTTGTCTCGCTGTGATGACCAGCGATTGGAAGAAGACTTTGCCAGAGAAGATGCCAATTGCCACCGCCGTCAGCGATAGCCCTCAGGGGGCCGCCGCCGGGCGGGGCTTCGGGGGGATAGACGTCATAAAGGCGTACGGATCCTCGTTGTGTCAATAATTTCTACGCACGGCCAACTAGTGACGGCTAAGTACGATACGAGAGTCCCAGGCGAGTTCACCAGTGTCAGAGTGCAAACTGAAAGCACTCGGGAGTTGATGGACACGCGCGCTACACTGAACCAGCGCGCTGCGTCAGTGCTGCGTCAGTGCTGTGTCAATTTCACATGCCAGACCATCCCTGCGGGCGAGGGTCCATGGGCTCGCGACGGGCTGGCTGCTGTCGAGATGCTCCTCGTCCCAAGCTCTCTTCCCTTCTGCTCATCCGCCCCTGTTTTCCTCTCCTGATTCTCCCGATTTAATCCTCAGCCCAAACCATCTGTACGTTTACATGCATGTCTACCCGAAGACATCAGACATGGTTCACCCCCCAGCTGCCAGCTGGATCGATCGGCGCCAGTCTCCGAGCTGACTCTGGCATCGCTATCACGACCATTCCGCAGGTTCAGCCATGTCCACCGCCACCGCCCCCGTTGAACAATCCGCCGCCGGTGCCGCCCACGAGACTTCGATCCAGCGTGTGAGTACCTGTTCTCGGGCTACCAGACCTTGCACAGCATGGCGCTCTCGGCTACCACGGCGTCGACGCCAGCTGCCTGTCTGGCCGTGTCTGCTGGGCTGACGAGCGATGCGCCGAGCGATGCGCCGAGCGATAGCGCATGCGCGATTGCGTGTGCTCCTCCGATGTTCTCGGCAGCGGCGGTGCACGTCATTACTGTCGCCGCGGACGTTCTGGTTCTAGTGGTGTTCCCAAGATCCTTGCCTCCCCCGCATGCATTCAGTCTTCACCTCGAGTAGGAGTAGGAGCTGACACTTGTCACCGCGACATGATTTGTTGCAATCACAGGTCTCCGGGTACCCCGTCGTCAAAGACTCGCTCGCCCAGGCCCATGCGCTCGTCACGTCTAACACGTACTCGGATGCCCTCTACCAACGCGCGTCGGGCCTGTCGCAGCAGATCCTCGAACAGCTAAAGCCTCTGCAAGATCGCCTCCCGCTCCAGACCGTCGACAGCTATGCCAACGCTACTCTCGACTTTGTCGAGCAGCGCTTCCCCTTGGTCAAGAGTGAGACCGGCGAGCTGCTCAAGACGGCCCGTCGACCCGCAGACGATGCCGCCGGTCTCGCAAAGTCGTACGCCGACGGCATCCAGTCGCGCCTCTCCCCTGTCACGCACGAATTTTCGACCCGCATCGCCCAGGGTCAAGACACTCTCCACGCCCTTCAAGAGAAGCTGTCGTCGACCATTGCTTCCCGTGAGCTCTCTCGTGAAACCCCCGACCTTTTCCTCTTTTCCGTCGAATATGAGCTGACGGACAACACCTCGACTCTGCACAGTGCCTCGCGACAAGCAGTCCGCAACCGATGCCGTCAACTCCATCTTCAAGGAGATCGAGTCCCTCTCCAGCTACGTCAAGACCAACGTCTCTCAGCTTGTGAGTCCAAGGCATCGCGGCGCTTACACTTGTCAAAGAATATCGCTGATCAACCTGCTCGATTCCCGTGCCTCGTCACAGCCTGCCCACGCCCAAGCCCGTGCTCAACCTTTGATCGACGAGGTCGCCAAGGCCACGTCCCACATCCGCGAAGAGTTGAACAAGCCTGGTCAGTTTCGCCGAACACTCTGACCGGACGTGCTTGCCCAGTTCCCGTCCTTGCTGCTGCTGACACGATGCACTGCGTTCCCCCGCAGATACCAACTTGTCGACCAAGGCGTCCAACATCCTTTCGTACACCCAAAGCCAAGTCTCGCCGCTCTTGAACTCGCTCAAGGAAATCGTTATCAAGAAGAAGGAGCAGGCCGTCGAAGTCGCCGAGGAGTCTGCCGAGGCGACCACAGACAAGGCCGATGAGGTCTCCTCAACTGTCTCGCAGAAGGCCGACAAGACCTCGTCCAAAACCTCGAAGAAGGCGGGCGAGGCCTCTTCGAAGGTCTCGAAGAAGACGGACGAGGCCGCAGCCAAGGTCAACGGCTCGCACTGAACGTACAACCTCCTCCTTTGGCTTCTCTCTGTTTTCTTCTTCTCCTACTCGCATCCCTATACAGTTTCCGACGGGCTTTCCGTCAATGTGACAATACTTTACACACGGCGCCAGCAGTACCCAATTTCAGGTCTACGTCTGCCTTTCTGGTTCTCTTGCAATCCCAGACCCCCAAGCAGCTATGCCTTCTGCCATTCTGGGAATCTGTCCCTAAGGAGAGACGCATCGGCCATTGTTCTCCGTGATAAGTGCGAGGGGTGTAGCAAGACTTCCTCCTCACAACGACCAACAAATGGTCCACAACTTGCGGCGACTTCATCTGCTGCTCACTTCGCCATCCATATTCGAGCGGCGGGGAAATGAGCTCAAGTTGTTGGAACATTGCAAACTACACATTGAGACTTTACAATATACAAACAAACCTCAAGGTGAACAGGGTGACGCAACCATACTCCTGATCTCGCCCACGCAAGACCGTCGTCACCTCAAAATTCTTGCTCGGACGTCCTGCACAAGGGATCGCACGTCTTGACTCTGCAGGCGCACTTCGACCAGATCTTCGATATCATCCGACGAATCGACCAGCGACGCGCCTCGCATCCGACCGTCTGGGCCGTATTCGATCTTGAGGGCCCGGACATCGCCTTCCGTCGTTTCGAGTTCGAGGATCATTTCTGTTGGCGGTGCACCGACGGAGTAGGCTGATCGGATCCCCATCAAGGAAGAGTAGAGCGCAGTGGTGTTTGTGATCCTGCAGATGGTAGACCGTTCAGCGCGCTGGTGGGATATCATGGGCCTGGTCGAACGTGCTGACTCACCATCGGCATCCTTCCTCGGCCCTTTCGTCTCGAGTCCCTTTGGCTTGCCTCTCCTCCAACTCTTTGCCCATCTCTCGGTTCACCATCTTCAACTGGTCCAGTTTCCCTTTCGCCGTCTTGATCGCGGACTTTGTCCGCGGCAATTTCACCTCGGCGTCCCTGATCTTGGTTCCGATCTCCACGATCTCGGCGTCGTGAGCTTCCAACTGGGCAAAGGCTTCGTCGATCGTGATGCGCTGAGGGGAATCTGGGAGAGTTCACACAACAATTCAATCTTCCGCGGATGGGGACCGATTCACTTACGTCGGCTTCGGATCGTTTGTTTTTTAGGAAAGCGATCTCCCGTTCCATCTCTTCACATTCTCGCAACAGCTTGGACGCGACCATCGCGTCCTCTTCCGTCTGGCGAAGACCTATCTTCGATATTGAGCGACGATCACAGTGTCAGCTTCATTTTAAGAAGGATGCATTGATCGAGTGGCGCAAGCCCGATCAGACTGACGACCGTCCAACACGTCCGCTTCGGAACGGATCTGTTCCTCTAATTCAATCGCTCGCGTCTTTCTTTGTTTGAGCTCGATTTTGGACTGAGTCCTTTGTTGCTCTGTCAGGTTCAAGAGTAAAAATTCAGCATTGGAATACAGGCATCAGCGGACGTGGTAGTCCAGTTCTGGTGAATAGCGGCTTGGAAGCGTCGATACTCGGAAAACATTGAGCGGGAAGGATTTTGCTTACCCAACGCATCGTTCTCTTCGAGCGAAACAAACTTGGGTCCCTGGGGGTCGAGCACGTTCTCGACGAAGAAGACCTTGGTGTTTGATTCGAGGCAGGCGAACTTGAGCGCCGAAACGGAATCCTGCGCGTGAGCGAATACTTATGGCGGTCAGTTGCCCAGCATGACTGGTATACCGCCCGACAATGCGCGGCGTAGACTTGTGCTTTACCTTGAACGCCTTGAGGTCTCTGACCGCACTGAGCTTGTCGTCGGGGTCCATCACGAGGCCGAGGTCGTCGTCGCCGTAGCCCGTGTGGTTGGTCGCGTCGAGCAAGGACGTAGCATCTCGTTTGGTCGACGACCGCAGCACGACCGACGCCTTGAGTTCGTGGGCTTTGAAGGCATGTTCGTTCAGGAGGCTCAACGCCCTGTTTGGGGGATAGGTCAAGGGGAAATTGCGGGGCGAAGGCGGGTCAGCGTGGGTGTATGCTCTCTCAGGAGGCCCGACACTGGCCGATCGGCCGCTAGTTGAGTGAACCCGCGTCGGCGGGGGCGATGGCGGCGGGCGATCGGTATGTGTGGGGCTATTTGGCACGCTGTATCTTTCACTCACGCATTCGTTCGGTCGACCAAGACGTTTTCAGACATAGTGGCTAAGAGACCGTGTAGTTTGCAGAGGTGCGAAACGGGATAATGCGTCAACGACTGAGGAAACATCACGCGTCGCGCGAGCCGAGTACTCAACTGGCACCGTCGCGCGGACTCGCACGGACCCACCAAAAGCTCGTGAATCCTCCGCGGGTCGGCACTGATCGGGAATGCCATCTTCAATTGGCACCTACGGCAAAGACTGGACTTTGTCTGGAACAAAAACGAATTTTTGAATCTCGTCAGTCACGTTCGCCGTGTCAAAGAAAGTGAAGAGATATGGCTCTCCGGCAAAAGGACTTGACGCGGTCCAAATGGCTCCAAGGCTCCGATACATCAGGGCTAGTGGGTTGGATAGGTTGGATTTCATGGCAGTGATGATTCTACGATCGATCCCACGGCTCATAACCGCTCTTTATACGCCTTCCACCCCGCTTGCTGGTACACCTGACAACTCTTGACAATCTCCTCGTCGGGTTTGCCTTCCCCACCACCATAGATCCCTCGCCCGACGATGATGACGTCGCACCCGCTCTGCTTAATCACCTCGTCCGGAGTTCGGTACTGCTGGCCCATGCCATCCCCCTTGGACTCGAGCCCGACGCCGGGGGTCATGATGATAAAATCGGCGCCGGTGCCGACTTCGACGGCACCCGAGGAGGCCTCGTCCTCGTCGACGCGATGCATGGCGACGAAGCCCATCACGAAATCAGTATGCCGCCTCGCCATGGCCACGGTTGTGGCGGTGTAGTCACCCGTCGCGAGGTTACTCGCGGACGACATCTCCGCGAGCAGAAGCAGTCCACGGTCGAGGGGGAGTCCGACCTGGGCCAGACCGGAAACGATGCCATCACCGGGGATGGGGTGCGCGTTCGTCAGATGTGCCCATGATGCGATCTTGTAGACGCCCGAAGAGTACTGTAACTTGACCGTGTTGCCTGTCGAACACATACCAGAGGGCGGACCCACACGTTAAGACACTCGAAGCATGGTGCGAAGTGAGCGAAAGACGACACGGCCTCAGCGGGGGGGGACGAACCAATGTCGGCAAACTTGCGGTCCTCCCAGATCAAAAAATCATGCTTTTCGGCCAAGGCCTGCAGTTGCTGAACGAGGTCGTCGTCAAAGTCCGAGACAATATCGATATGGGTCTGCGGGAATCGGGCCGTCATCGACCGGCGTAGGATGGAGTGAGGTGGGCCAAGCGTGGCGAAGCGATCAATACTCTGCTGGGTGTAGATTTCATCTAGCTCGAGTGGGTGTGCTTCTCACCTTGACGCAGCAGCAGTAGGGTCCGGCGGCGTTGGCGATGCGCAGCAGGCTCGCCTTGGTCGTGACATCGACCGAGACACACAGGTTCGACTTCTTGCGCTCGATGCACGACAAGAGCTGTTGGGCCACTTTGATCGGATGCGACGCAGCTCGTTGGGCGTAGGTGAGCTTGGTGATGGACGAGGGCATCGTGCGCGTAGGGTGGGACAGCGGACGAGGTCGAGCTCGCGAAAGCACCAAGCTCGGACTCGGAGCTCCAGAAGCAGAAGCTGAGCCATTGCTGCCGAGTGCCCTGCTATTCGCGCAATTAACCCAATTCCGATTTTCTCAATTGCGAGTTAGGACCCGGGCATCGGACGTTCGGACCGCTGGCCGTGCGCGCACTTCCCCGACTGTGGGGAAGCTTCGCTTTGGCTTCCAACAGAGCACCCCTCGGCCACCGTCCGCTGCCCCAGCCGCATCCCCTCTGGTCCGTTCCAACAAAGTTGCTAGGAGTGTAATCGGAATGCTGACCTCGGCCCTTACTCCAACTTCGATCGATCAATCCGCCCCTGCTGCTCGGTTCGCTTCGTTCGGCCGACCACCCACTAGCCTCTTGGGTCACGTATCACACGCACAAATCACCCGTCGAGCCCCACCATGGCGACTCATCAAGAGTTTGACTCGAGCTCGGCTCCCAGCGAGGCGGCTCTGGCCTCGGCACTCGCGGCAACCATCAAGGACCACACCGGCGCCGACGTCAGCTTTGGCTCGCTCCTCTCGGCCGAGGATGGCGACAAGACGATCGTCATCTTTATCCGTCATTTCGTAAGCTTGCTCATTCACCGTGATCTGCGGTCTAAAGAGTGTGGATGGCCAGAACTGACGGAGCCAATCCTTCCCTGCCGCCTCTTTCCCAACCTCGCTCGCGACGTCACGTCACGTGCTTCTCGGCCATGGATCGCCTCGGCCCGCCCCTGGCAATCTCAACCTGAACTGTGCAATGGTGTTCCAGTACTGCGGTCTGTGCCAAGATTTTTTGTCTTTCCTTACGTCCAAAGTCAAGCCCGATCTACTGCAATCACACAACACCAAGCTCATCATCATAGGCTGCGGCGAATTCGGTCTCGTCGACGGCTACAAGGCACTCATCGACACGCCGTACGATATTTACGCCGACCCGGATCTCAGCGTCTACACCCCGCTCGGAATGACGCGACGGACGCTCGACCAGGGCAAATTTGGCGCGAATAACAAGCCCGAGTACTTGGTCCGCTCAGGTAAGTCGCGCATTGCTATCTGTTCGCTCTAGCAGGCCCCTTCGGTCGATGCTCAAAAGTCAACGTCGTGCCCACAGCGTTCAGCAACATCGTCACGTCGATACGCAACGTCTTCAAGATGGGCAAGCCCATGGCCAACTCGGGTGACATCAGGCAGCTCGGCGGCGAATTTGTATTTGACTCGCAGAAACGGGCTGTGTTTGTGCATCGCATGGAGAATACGAGGGGCCACGCTAAGCTCGCCGAAATTCTCGGGGCGGCCGGTGTCCCCTATGAAAGTGCATGAGCCCAAGTACCTAGGTGTTGGGAATAGCTCCCTCACACCACGACTCGATCCGGTTTCCCATATGGTTCCCACTACATAGATCATATTAGCTTGTTGCCCGAATCTCATCTACTAATTCACGTCTCCCATTCTGCCGAGATCCGCCGCTCCGAGCTCAGTCCTTGCAGGTGAGCACGGAAATGGCTCGATCTTGATCACTGGAACATTAGGGCAGAAAAGTACAGGGAAGCCTACCTGAGGGCCTGAGTAGTCGTACTACGTAGGTAAGTAAGTACTATGTAGGCACGGCCCGCTCACAATGCTCAGCTTCAAACAACAGTGATCCCTACTGCGCAACTTGAAGCCCTAGCGCAGAGGGTGAATCTTGCTGCGCCGTCGGCCACGCGTTAGGTCGGCGACGGCCGCGTTGTTGCTGGTGGCAAGCGCATTGGCTGCCACTGCGACCCCGATCGGTGGACGCGGCTCGCCTCCCTCGCTCTGTCCACTTCGCACGCACGTTGGGTCCTCTGCAGCCCCTCGTTCCTCTACGACCTATCCCAGCATGAAGTCCATCTTCATTACGACCGCACTCCTCGCGAGTCGTGTCGCACTCGCGATTCCGGCCTCGTTCCTGATCCAAACGCCAGGCAATCCGGCGTTGTTGAACTCGCCCGAGCCTCCCTCGGACCAGCAGCAGCCGCAGCAGCAGGGCGGCTCATCGAGGGTCAAGGTCGCGTTCGAGGACTCTGTCGAATCCATCATTGACCAGCTCAAGGATTCAATCGACGTGGCCAAGGACGAGCTTGCCGACATTGCGCACGCGAACGTGCACCCATATCCACAGCACTCGCCACAAAACGCCGCGGACTCGGAGTCCGCAGCAAGCCCGCCCTGGCGGAAGTTACCACCCCACCACCCACCCGCGTACCTAAACTTTTCCAATTATACCATCAACGAGATCTTGAACGCGACTTTGCATCATCACCACGACGACCACGAGGGCCGCCACGGAGGCGACTCGGACTCGCAGCGCCGTGGCGCCAAATCCGATGACGGCAGTGAATCGCGCGGGGCACCGCATGCGCCTTTTCATCACGACGATCCCGCGTTTTTGCCTCTGCAACGATTGGCGTGGTTGGTGAACCGCTCCTCCGAGGCTCTGGCCTCGCTTGACAAGAGTGAATGGGACCGAGATGGGATCACACCCTGTGGGAATCTTTTCCACTGACTTTTCCTTCTTATGTGATACATTTTTCGTACTGCGGATCTGCCTTGGTCTCGCAGAGGGCATCACTCTGCTCGCTCCTGACGATCGCGCGCTGACGCCCCCTCACCGCCGAACTGGCGCCGAGCATCCCCCTCGCCGCCGTGGCCCCCGTCGACAAGACGATAAGGCCCAAGCACAGAGCGAAGCGGCCGAGTCGGCCGATCGGCCCGAAAACGACGACGAGATGATAGCCCAGCCTCTCGTTCACCCCATCTACTACGTCCAACGTTCGCTGCGCCAACTCGACCTCGCGACTGAGTGGAACGAAGGCGTCGGCGAGAGCGGTAACGGAGATAACAACGACGAGGACGACGAAAAGCGCCGCAAACGCTTCGAGCACATCGTTGCGTATATCCTCAAGTACCACACTCTGCCCTCGGAATTGACTGAACGGGAGCTCGCGTCGTCGTCGACGGTCGAATCGGGTCTCAACACTAGCCGGGTCAAGGTCGAGCCGAGCTTTGCTCTGTTCCCGCACCCGTACCGCACGATCAAGTTCAACGGGTATGCGAGCAAGAAGCTCACCGTCAAGGCCAAGAACGGTCTCATCCACCTCATTGGCGCCCCCTTGTTGCCGCCCCTGTCCCCTCTTAATGGCCTATTCCTGTTCCCGCAAGCGTTTTCAACCTTGACCTCGGATTTGCAAAAAGTTGACCTCGCCGAGTCGTTGCTGCCTCACTATCACCACTCTGCCGACGCTGACGTCGAGGAGCATGAGTCATCGTCGCCGTCGTCATTGCTGATGGACCAGCTCGTCGACGAGATCGTCAAGGAGAACAACCTGACCTCTTTCACCGTCTTTGCGCCAACGAATTGGGCGTTCACGCAGCTTGGCCCCAAGATCGTGGCCCTGTTGCACTCCCCCTTCCCCATCTCGAAGCGCATTCTCAAGTACATCCTGTCGTACCACGTTGTTCCCGACGTCGTCTTTTATAGCGACTTTGTCCGCGGCGCCACGCCGTCCGAGGACCTTGACCGCTTCATCGTCTCGGAGAGCCACGACGTCGACGTGCCTCTCGAGTGGGTGATGGACGAACCCCGTCACTGGATCGCTCCCAGATCCGATGCGAATGCTCTGCCCGATTTGCCCAAGTTCCCCTTCCCCAAGATGCCGGAGCACCAAGGACCCCCAGGCGCCCCTGGACGCGGGCCGCCGCCGCCTCCTCGACGTGGTGGGGAGCACGATGGTGCTCACCATCCGCCCCCGCACCACAAGGCCAACGTCACGCGCTACGAGCTACCGACGCTGCTGACGGGCGAGAACAAGAACGCGACGCTCAAGGTGCTCAGTGTGGCGTTCCGCCGCTTTGGCCGTGGCCCCATTCGCCGCGCCGTGATCGTGTTGCCCAACGACTCGTCGAAACACGGGCATGCCCAAGACGGTGGTGATCACTTCACCGTCTACACCAACGTCGCGGATTCGAAGCCAACTCATACCGACTGTCCCCATCGCCGCGGCCCGCCTCCTGCCCACCCGGTCAAGGTTTTCCGCACTGATATGCCGGCCCGTGATGGAGCGGTCCAGGTCGTCAACAAGCTTCTTCGACCTCCCATGCCTCACCACGACTCGCCTTCGTTCGGTAAGCCTGCAACCCAGCACCGTCGATTCCTCGGAAGTGGCATGGCCGCGCTCTTTGACTAGGTCTGCTTATTTCGTGGCGATCGTGGCCCCCATGAGCTCGTGTAACCGCGTTCGCATCGAGCTTGCGTCGTGGCTGCGTCGTTTCCTCCCCTCCCCCCCTTTTCTTTGCCTCGATCCCTTCGCTTTGTCGTGTTACTATTGCTGCCCTGCGTGCGCTGGTTCCTTTGAGCAGCCCAATTACCGGACGCAAAGATATTGTTGGATCCAGTTTCTATTTAGCCTCTTCTTCTTCTTTGATGCCTGTAAATAGCTCATTATCCCAATTTAGGCGTTCCTCCCGGCATCGCCAAAAGCCAGATGTAAAACCTAATTCATCATAAAAATAAAAGTCGTGAACTTGGGGCAAACAGAAGGTCGAGACTCGGTACTCTGTCGGTACTCTGTCGATCGATGATGTGAGCGCGCGAAGCCTCCGTCGAGCACCTCGAACACCCACATCGTCGACATTGTCGACATTGTCGACATCGCCACGGCCATCGCCCACCCGACCAGTCCCGGAGCTCGAAGGCTGTCGCTCAACGTCCTCGTGTCACCGACCTTGGGTCCCGTGCTGAGGTTGAAGTGCACTTGGCGGCCAGGTTGTCTCGGCGCGCCCGACTCGACTCAGGGTCATTCAACGCCCTCGGTCCCGGTCCGTACTGTGAGCGCCTTCAGCCTGTCCGTATTCGCCTTCTGATCATGTCCCATTTTGGTAACCGCAGTCAATCATTAAAGAACCAGAGCGTACATTTTGCTTCCCACCAGGATGCGTCGCTTCCCGCCCCCTCCAGGCGGCCACCAGTCGACGCCGGTGCGGCAGCCGTTGAGCGCGACGACGAATGAACGTCGCAGCACCGAGGCCCCGATGGAGTACGAATGGCAGCAACCCCGGGCGATCCTTCCCAATTCGCCCTTTAGGAGCCCTCTCGGTGGGAACGATGACGGCGAAAGAGCCAAGAAGCGTGTGTCCCTTTCCTGAACTCTTGTCGTGGCTTCAGGCCCTCGCCCCCCTGGATGTCAGGGCTTGTTCTATTTCGTTCGGAATGGCCCAGATCTGAGGTACAGGGCCCCTGCAAATCATCATGTACAGGAACCCACTATGAAGCTATGGATATCGATACACCGCCCCGACCCCTGCAGGCCAGCTTCCCCCCCGAAGCGACCGCGTCGTCGAACCCATTCGGCTTTGGCCACAACGAAACACCTCGACCTCTGCCCGAAGCCCCGGGTGTCGAGTTTGACGCGCAGACCTTCGACGTCAAGCGAGCACTGGGGCTGGATGTCGCGGATAATGCGAGTGGTGTGGCCGTCATGTCGATCGAGGAGTCGGCCGCCTTGACGAGCAAGGAGTTGAGCTTGCTCGGTGCTTCAGCTTCGAGCTCGAGCTCGACCTCGCCGAGCGATGGCACGTCGACGAGACGGAGAAAGGCCGGCACAGCCAACTCCCGAACTTCCGCACGAAAAGCTTCGGGGCCTCGAATCGAGAGTGACGAAGGGGAAGCCGAGGGGGAGGACAACGAAAACGAGCGGACGGCGTCAAGATGGAAGGCTCCGATGAAGTCCAACTTTAGCTTCCAGGTCCACCACCACCATTCGCAGAACCCGGCAAACCCTCAGTTTGACCACCTCGGGGTCGTGCCGTCGATGGCAGGGAAATGGCTCAATTCCAACACCCCCTACGTACTCTTGGGGTGAGTTTTCGATGGGCTCAGGTGATCGAGCTTTTGGTGAGATCCCAGGGCTAACCGAGTGGTCCCTTTCGAGCGGCACTTTTAGCTACCTGCAGTTTTTGTCGCTCGCCCTTCTCGCCGTCCTCTTTCTATCGCTTTCGGTACTCTTCCTGTACACGCTCTACGTCGACATTCAGTCGCACCTCCGATCGTTGACGTCCGAGTTGCGCGCCGAGATCCTTGCTTGCGCCAAGATGTACGTCGACAACCGCTGCGAGCCCGCGACGCGGCTGCCGGCTCTGGAACGGAAGTGCGCGGGATGGGAAGAGTGCATGGGCAGGGAGATCGTCGTCGTGGGCAAGACACGTGTCGTCGCCGAGACTCTGGCCGAGGTCGTCAACGGCTTTGTCGATGTTATCAGTTTCAAGACCATGGTGAGCGCGCTCGAGCCGTGTGCGATTGCTAATACGTAGCCATACCCTCGCTCGATTGCTGACCCAATAGCCCCGGCTACAACTACAGTCTTTTGTCATTCTGACGCTTGGGCTCTGCATCTACGGATCCTCGGTGGCGCTGTCCCTACTTCCCTCCCGTCCCGCACCGACGAGTCCCTCCTCCGCCCCGAGCCACGCGCACTCCTATCCTCCGCTCGGATACTACACCTCGCACCCGCCAGGGTACGGGTACTTGCCGGCTCCAGGAACTACCTCCGCACCATGGATGCAGATGGGTATGGGTCCAGGGGAAGACAAAGGCGTTATAGGGGCCAAGGGAGGACTGGAAGCATCGCGGTGAGGGAGGAGGCGCAGACGCCGAGAGTTTTTTGGTCTTTTCTGCTTTGTGTTCGACTGCAATCGCAAGGCTCGTTGTCGCTGCCCCACTGGACTCGATAGAGACAGAGAGCTCTCGGTCGAGGGCATGTGGAGTCGGATTAAGACGATTCGATCATTGGCACCAAGTGCTTTGCGCTCTACAATGAGGAAAGGAAGGTTGAAATGGGAAGACAAAGACAAGCAAAGAAAGGCTGTTACCCCATTCAAGCCAAAAGCATGCGACGCGGGTCCTCGATGTACTCTTTGATGCGGACCAAGAATGTGACGGCTTCCCGGCCGTCGAGCAGTCGGTGGTCGTACGTCAGCGCAACGATCATGATGGGTCGGATGACGATCTGACCATCAACGACAACGGCGCGATCCTTGATCGCGTGCATGCCCAAGACCGCGGCCTGCGGCAAGTTGATGATGGGTGTGCCGTACATAGAGCCAAAGACACCGCCGTTGGAGATGGTGAACGATCCGCCGGCCATATCCTCGAGGGTGAGCTTGTTGTCACGGGCCTACCGATGCCACCGAACGGAAGAAGAATCGAGGGATCCGCCTGTCAATTCCGGTCGCTTCTCTTAACAAGCCGATGCCAGCTCACCTTCTTGCCCAAGTCGGCGATGCCCTGCTCGATACCGAGGAAGTCAAGGCTCTCGGCGTTCCTCAACACCGGCGTGACGAGACCTTTAGGGGTTGCAACGGCGACACTCAGATCGACGTAGTCGCGGTAGATGATTTGGTCGTCTTCGATCGAGGCGTTGGCGGCGGGAATCTCCTTGAGGGCGAGGCACGCAGCTTTGGCAAAGGCAGACATGAAGCCCAGCTTGACGCCCGTGTTCTTGAGCACGCTATCCTTGTAGGCCGATCGCATCGCCATGAGCGACGACATGTCGATTTCGTTGAAGGTCGTCAACGACGCAGCCGCGTTCTGGGATTGCTTTAATCGCTCGGCGATGCGGAGGCGCATGCGCGACATCTTGACCTACGGCACCCGTGCGAAATGGAGCTCAGCATCGTCAGTTACTTCCATCCCAAACAGGTGTTTCGGAGAAGGTGTCTGCTGTCGTCGAGAACTTACTCTCGTCTCCTCGCGCGAGCCAGGCGCCGACGCTTTCCTCGGCTCCGGCGCGGCCTTGTCCTCCTTCTTGGGCTCGGGCTTTCTATCCGACTCTTGCTCAGGCGACGACTTGGTCGGTTTCGGGGGTGGTGCGGTGGTCTCCTTCTTTTCGGTCTGCTTGGCCTCTTGTGTCGGCTCGGGCTTCTTCTCCTTGGGGGCCTCCTTCTTCTCCTCCTTTTTGGGGGCCTCCTTCTTCTCCTCCTTCTTGGGGGCCTCCTCGACTTTGGCGCCTGCCGGCAGACACGCCAACGTCAGATACTACAACTCATGTTCCCTTTGGTGGGCAATGGGCTTGGGTCGCTCCTTCATACGACGTACCTCCATCCGGTGCTTCGCCTGCCTCGAGCTTGAACAGGTCCTGGCCAACGGTAACCGTGTCCTCCTCCTGGGCCAACAGTTCGCGGAGGTAGCCCGATTTGGGAGCGTTCACGGCGACATCAATCTATGGGTTGGACCAGCACACGCATCAGTACTCCCACGCACGTGACGGTAGAGCGTCCAGAGACAGGTCCCGGGTCAGCGGCGCACCTTGTCGGTCTCGATCGTAGCGACCTCCTCATCGACTTGGACGTAGTCGCCTTCTTTCTTGAGCCACTGCTTGAGCGTACCCTCAGTGATGGACTCGGCCATGGACGGTACCTTGACCGTCTCGGCATCTGTCGAAGGGCATCGAATGGCGCGGGCCGAAGGCGGGCAGAAGCGGAAGCGTCAGTCACGAGTACGGAGAGACCTCGGGTCCACGCTCATGGCAGTCCTGGCCTCGAGAAAGCGCAAGGGCGGGGTGGGGGGACTGACCGAGCTGCAGCGACGTCGCGTGGAAAGACCGGAGGCATGATCTGCAGAGTTGGACCAGGGGTGTGTGAGTGATGCGCTTCCCCGGGCAGCCAAGCGCTGCGGCTACTCACGCTGAGCGTCGAAGCGAGCTCGATGCCGCGGCGGAGCGGGGCACAGCGCACGCCAATGCAGCCGGTGCAACACGAGCGACACCGCGGGGCAGCGAGGTGCGGATCGTTCGGGACGCGAGGGAGCTCAAGGCTCGGCGGGTAGGAATCATGGCGGCGCGGTTGGGTGGGAGGCGATGGGAGCAAGGCAGGAGCGGGATGGGCGACTTTCCGACCACCCGACGAGACCACTACGAGACCCGTTGTAGCCCGTTGTAGCCCGTTGTGCCGAATTGCTCGCTCGCGCGCGCCTGTTGTCCTCTGTCGTCTCGGGTCCGGTCGCTGGAGGCCAACGATTGCAGTCGACGGTCGCCATCGTCCGGAAGAAAACCGCCAGCCCACACTACGATTGCAGAAGTTCGGAAGAATTGTCCTACCAGGCTGCCTTTCTGTGGGTTTTGGGCAAACAGATACTATCTTGACATTGATAATGGCGTCCAGAAGGAATAAAACATGAACCGTGGAGGTCCATGGCTGTCCGACTTTTGTTGAAGTTCGCGCGCGGTGGCAGCATGCAGGCGCGCAGGCTGTTGCGCCCGTATTAATCCTTTTCCGTGACGCGTAGATGTGATGCTGGCACAAAGGCTTTTGTTGTTTTTTTTGGTCGGCTTTGCGTGGGAGTAAAATGACCAAGGTTGTAATACGTAGGAAGCTGTACCCGGCTTTACGGTGCTCGCGCATCCTTGCCCTTGTGAAAAGATCATGAGCAAAGTCGGAGCATAGTTCCACCACAAGCGCGTACAGCTACGAGTACGCCTGACCCCTTGTTTCAACATGAAGCATGCTCCCAGGCATACTTACCTTGAGCTCGGCGATTTCTCTCACGAATAGAGATTGTCTTTAGTATGGTCTTCGCATTGCACAGCGACACATTTGTTTCACGATGACCGTGTTTCAGGCTTCGGCCATTGGCTGAAGCCCGCTCTCAATGTCTTGGATTGGCCCGCGTTGTTGCTCGTCAGCATGCGGGCCTTGTTTATCCTTTTTTGTGATTTTCACTACTGCTTTACTCTGTTTCCGGACCCGGCTATCGCCCAACTCACCCGCTCGTCTTGGCTTTAATGTGGCTAGGTCGTTCTCGACCGAGCGCCTGCGCGATTTTTATTCTTGTCTGGGCGTCACTGCAGTATCATGAATCTACCCTCGCAAAGTTGACCAAAGAAGTCTACTTTACCCGCTGTTAATGTTGAGCCCTGAAACAGGCTTCTGCTCCATGATCCGACTGGCAGTTGAAATCTTGGCGTTAACAGCTTTGCGCGCGATCGGCGCCCGCGTCGTGCGCCGCAGAGCCAGACCGCGTCGAAGGCAGTCTGCATACGATAAAGCATCTGCAGGAGAATCAGTGAGACTGGAAGTATGAGCGGGGCTATCTCTCTCTCCCCTGTGCGTGTCCCATGACCTTTTCGCGATCAGTTTCCGGGCCAACACCCTGGTGCGACGACTCGATCATCAAATTTGCAAATGAAGTCGATCGAGGCAGAGCGCACCGGCCCCAAGGCCAGCTCCAACAAAGTTAACCAACAATACAAGACACACCTGACAAAGTGCTTTTTTCTTGTTGTACCCCACAGTATGTAGTCAGCGTTTGGCAAGTGGTGCTTGTTCCAGATTTCAGGGGGTCTGATGGAGATGGGAAGCAAAAGTCAATTTGCCCGCACTAGTCGGATAATTGCGCAGCTGAGGTAGGGGGAGCACAGGCGCAAAAATGGGCACGTCTTGAGCAGCCTTTGCTGCTGAGCCCTCGTTGATTATCGTTCGCCTTCTGCGTGTGATACTCGTACAGAAGTGGGATACTGCTGGATGTCAGTGTTGCAGGGTCGGGTCGCCCTGGCGGAAGTGCCGCGGGCGATATCGATCAAAGTCATTTAGAATGTTGTCAACGTCGAAACTGTCGTCCCGCCTTTTCCAGTGATTTCTCGGCCTTAAGATGATTAAGCTGTTGCAGGGATCTATCCCTGAAGCTCTTTAGAGCTGAAGGTTTGTTCCAGAAAAATTGGGGGGCGCGAGCTTGGGAAATTGACGACAATCTCAACATTATTGATTCTCGTTGACGGGGGGGCGGCTCCGGCACAGACCCGCAGAGACCGGCGCGGAACGGCGGCGAACGGCACTGTAGGCGTGCGCGTCGGTCTCGTCTGATACATAGCTGTGTGCGAACACCAATATCTCAGTAGCTCATGGTACAGCCCTCCTCGGAGTACCGTGGAGTAGTTCATCAGTCACGAACGGTGCTCAGTCGGTCCGGCACACCTGTCATTGTTATCAAGTGGCATTTGTGTTCCCACCCTGCGGCTATGTCGATCTCTCCCAGTTCACGTGTCTTAGTCGTGCCTCCCGACGCCGAGTCATTGGACAGCATCTCGGAGCTTGGCTTAACAATAGGCAGTCGCTCGTGCCAACATGGGGAACGAGTACAATATGCTTATTATGGACCGAACAGATCTGGTGCCTCGCAATCGCTTGACGAGGATCTAGTGATCAGGTGTTCGTGGCGACAGCTCGCCTTGTCCCACGTCAACCTTCGTGTGGAACAACTGCAGATTCTCTGTCAGACTCACAACTTGCAAGGCTACTCTCTTCGGCGATCAAAGGCTAGAGAAAAGAGAAGAAAATTCAAAATGAAATGATAGTCGAAATTGAATGAAATGTGGATTTGTCGTTAGACTCTCTAGCCTTGTCTTGCGGTGAGGAAGCGTACCCACTGGAAAAGATGACCAAGGCTCAAGAGTCGTGTAAGTCGAATTCATCGCCAGGGCCAGATGGTCTCCCAGTGGAGTTCTACCGCGCGACGTGGACGGCCACGGGTCCCAATGACACCCATCCTTCGAGACGTCATCAACTCGATCCCCACCAAGGGCCATCGGCCCGCCGAGTCTTCTGCCCGCAACATCGCCCACATCCACCTCATCCATAAACGCGGTGAAAGGGATCAGCTGGCGAACAAACTTCCAATTTATCTCATCAATGTCGATGAACGCATCATCTCTCAAGCCCACAATCAACGCCTTGCACCCTTGCTCGAGTCCCTGATCGGTCCAACCCAGCGCGGCTTCGTTCCGAACCGATGGATCGGCACGAACATCGCTGAGGTCCAGTGTCTCATGGACTCTGGACTTCCGGACTCGGCCTCTGTGTCAGGTCTCCTTGCAGTGATGGACTTCGAGAAAGCTAACGACCGTCTCTACCACACGTATCTTGATGCTGTCCTCCACGCCGTTGGCCTTGGTTTCAAAGCCCGCCAAAGCTACCGAGCGACATACATCAACCAATCCGCCTCGATCTTCCTCAACGGTTGGCTCTTTGCCGCTTCTGACGTCCTGTTGGGCGTTCGGCAAAGCGATCCCCTTGCTCCCTCTCTCTTCGTGTTGGCAATTGAGGGGTTTGCCTGTCAGATCCGATCAAGAGTCAAGGGCATCGAGAGTCCGGGCCTACAAACGATTCGTGAACTCCTTTTTGCGGACGATGCTTGCTGCGCGCTCCACGACCTCTCGGACCTCGAACACCTTAATCGGACGATCGTGCTGTACAAACGGGCAAGCGCCAGCCAACTCAGCAATGCCAACTCGTTCCTCTACCCCCTCGGATTGTTCAGGGACCATCCGATCGCCTCACACCTCGGGACCTGGCGTCTCAGCGACTCGCACTTCTGCTACCTCGGTATTCAGGGCGGGGTGGACGTTGCCGAGGATGCGGGTTGGGACTCGAGGTTAAGTCCTCGACCATCGCTCGCATACGCTCTATCCCGATGTTCGACCTCCCCTACGCAGCCAAGTACTCGATTGTCAGCATTTATTGCTACACGAAGATTCTCTATTACAGCCGTTTCCTCTTAGCTCCCAAGAGCGTCGTCAAGGAGATCGAGGATGCCGCTATGCTCGCCATTCACGATCGAGCCAAGGATGGCACTCAGAGACCCCCAAAGATTTCTCGGTCGCGCCTCTAGACCAAGGTGGTTTCGGCTTGATTGATCTGCCTCGGCGCCTCGCGATTGATCACGCCAAGTGGGTCTTCCAACTCTGCGACCCGAACGGCTGCTTCACACGGCATCTCTTCGACATCCGCTTTCGTCTTCCGGCGGCGAACCAGCGCAACGCCTTTACCTTACGCAAAACGCCCCCCAACCAGCATCGTCGCCCTTGGATCTAGATCCTACTTTTGCCACCCTTCATCAAAATGGGATCACGCGGTGAAGAAGACGAGGGTACTTCTCCCTCAACGTTGGGTCCGCTACTTTGAAGCTGGCCGTTGGTGACAACGCCGAACCCCCCTGAATTCTCCAAGGCCCAGAACCTCGAGCGATGGGACAATGTAGAGCGAGTGATAATACTATTCCAGTAAATGACCTTCCGATAGGAGAGAGGTAGCGACACCGAGAAGTCAGGACCACCATTCGAGAATCAGTCCGCGAGCGGCAGAAATGCCGACGAAGAATAAGATTGTCGTGATGGACAAGACAGGAGCAAACGTCTTGTTGTAGTCGATCCCCAGTCGTGGAGAGCTCCGCCTCACGCGCCGGCGCCGGCGTCAATGACTTCGGAGCAGAGGGAGTCTATAGCCTTGTCTTGCGGTGGTTATTTGCTTGCGGCTGAGTAGGAGGTACTGCCTATCCTCGGACCCTGGTTGTGAGAGTGTGACTTTATAGAGGGCACTGGAGGTTCAGGGACTGGTGGCCGCCCCGTGGTGCGTTAATTAGATTAGATAACAAAAATAACAAAAACAAAAAAAGAGATGCGTACGCGAATGATGGACACTAGACAAATCGGCCTCGCCGCAAGCCCGTGGTGCATCCCACTTGGATGCAAAAAGACGATTGCGGCAGGATTCGAACCTGCGCCCTCAAAGAGGATGTGATGATCAGACTATTCGAATCACACTCCTTAGACCACTCGGACACACAACCTTTAACACACTGTTAGAGAACTTTCTCAAAACGGTCAATTTATATTACTGTTCAATTTCGGTCTGGGATGTCATCCGCCACCTTCGAAGCTACAAGTGATACATCGATACATCAGCCTACATTAGCATGGAGACCGGCGACACCGGCCCACCCCCAGGGGCTCCACCCCCACCATCGGCGTCCGCGGCGACGAGCGTCCCGATTGGGACAAAGGAGACGCAAGTCCCTATCGCCGCCGCGACCTACGCCACCGCCGCGATTCAAAAGACCAAGCAGACTCCCGAGCAGCAGACCCAACAACATCACCGTGCCAAGGCTTTGACCCAAATGTTCGAAGTCATGGGTGCTGTACCGGGCAATCGCACCGACCGGTGGTTGCAAGCCACCTTCGCCACCGACGAGTACCCTGTCGCTACCGCTACATCGCTCAAGTATTCGGCTCTCAACGCCAATCGATCCATTCGAAACATCTTCGACGTTGCTCTCGACGTCACTTTGACCGTCCAAAGCGCCTCGAAGGCCTCTCCCGCGGACAAGGCCGATCTGCTCGGTTGCGTCACGAGACTGCTCTCCCCGCAATCGCCCCTGTGCTTCGACGCCGAGGTCACCCTTCCCGAGCACCTTGCGGCGTTTGCGCCCCAGATTAGGGGTATCCAACACTCGTCTTTCGTCAGGGCCGGTGTGGTCAACCACCGTATCTCCGTGGGATTCGTTTCGGCGAAGGCACGTGACTCGGCGCTTACGGCCCCACTGGCGCTTACTTGGCACTCTGCAAAGGCTCACTTCGCAAAGGCCCACCACTTCTACCACAACATGGTCGAGCTGCGTATCAACGTCGGTGTCGCAGCGGTCCCATCCAGGGATGCCATTGTTGACTCTTTTAAATCAATTGTCACCAAAATCACAGCCAAGGGACACCGTTGCGAGCTGGTACAAGTCTTGCGCGTGATCCACGTCGATAACGACTCGGCCTATGCGCACTTGGCCGGCGAGTTTTCGGCCTTTATCCGCTTCGACGACGACGCCCTTTTCAAAGCCCCTAACAACACGCTGAAGGAGCTCCTACCGTCGAAGGTCTCTCTAGCCACTAGAGGCAACATGCATACGGCGGTTCGTCACGACTACGAACGAGAAGCGGCCTGTGCTCGGTGCCACTTTGTGGGGCATGTGGAGACCTGCGCGCTGGAACAGGAGAGGAGGCAGAAGGAAGCGAACAACAACACCGGAAGGCACAACAAGCACCACAACAACCCAACCAACACCAACAACAACAAGAACGACACCACCAACACCAACAACACCGACAACGACGCTTCCGAGGTTGTGGCCCCTAGCCGCGCCCTCGGAACCGACCAACTCGAATCGCGGAACCGATTTGCGGGGCTCGAGGTCGAAGGAGGACAGGAGGATGACGTCGAGGAGGAGGATGCAGGAAAGGAGGGCGAGGAAAAGGAGCAGGTCGAAGAAGGAGACGAGGATACGGGCGCCAAGGCGGACGACGAGGATTCAGACTCGGATGGGAACGCCGGAGCGGGCATCGACAAGGCGGGAGGCGACGACAAGGACGACGACAAGGACGACGACGAGGACGACGACAAGGACGACGACAAGGACGAACAGGACGACAGCTCGGAGGGAAGCGAACAAAGGGAGGACGAAGGAAACGATGGAGATGACGTGATGAAAGATGGAGCAGAGGAGGAGGACGAAGGGACGGAGACGGAGGTGGAAGAAGAGGTCGAGCAGGAACAGGGGGTACAGGACGACAGCATCATGATCATCGATGACGACCAAACGACGATCACCACGGTTTCCCGCGAGTCGACTCCTCGGAGTCCCTCGTGGCCTCCACTATCTCCTGAGACGTTGGCAAAGTCGCTGCGCGAGGGTGCGGAGTGGGACCGAGCTAACGCCGAAGCTGCTGCACGTGTCCAAGCAGAAAAGGAGGCGATCATCAACGCCCAACTCGACGCGGAGGAACCGCTCGTTCGCCACCAATTTGCAGAGTGGGGTCAGGAAGATGCACAACTGCGATTCATCAACATTCGTGGCACCGGCTCCGGGTCGAACAAGAAGATGAAGAGGTCGCAAACGGTGGCCGATCTCAGCGATCCGAGCGACGACCCGGTCGATATCAAGCGCGTTCTGAACAGGGTCAAAGGTCGAGCAGGAAAGGAGGTAGCGGGTCAGGGGAAGAGGGTGACGAGGTCGATGTCGGCGGCGGCGGCGATGCAGGTCGAGGGGGCCAAGGCGAAAGCGGAGAAGGGTAAAGGGGTGGAGGAGGAGAAGCGCTGGTCCGACCACGAGCCTGAGGATGACATTCTCCCCGAATTCCCACTCTTTGAGGACGACACTGCCGCCAAGAGCACGTCTACATCGTCTACCCAATAATGATCAAGCACACCATCACCAGCTGGAACGTGAGGAGGTGCATGGGGATCCCGGAAAAGCGACGCAACATTTACACCTATTTATCAACATTCAAAGCATCCGCCATTCTACTACAAGAACACTTCATCAAACCGGAACTCTGGCAATGTATCAAGGACGAGTACGAGGGCAAGGTCTTCATCAGCAAACACTGTCTGACTCTGATCCCCGCCGACTCGCCCCTGATCGACGCCGAGATTTTGCGCACCCACTCGGCACTCGACGGACGAATCCTGGTCACCTCTTTTCGACTTCGAGGCGACATCCGGATACTCGAGATCAACAACATTTACGCACCAGTCGATACAAAACAACGACTCACATTCTTTGACAAACTACATTTCAACAGGACGCAGAGCACCCACCTTCGACTCCTCGGCGGCGATCTCAACGACTGCCCGCTGCCGGCGATCGATCGGCGGAACCAAGGTCGGCACGGCCATCACTGGCCGATCCTGATCGGCAAGCTCGACTCGCCCTACACCGACTGCATACGATTCAAACACCCGCTCACACCATCTTTCACTCGACCCAACATCGTCCGCAAGCGACCAAAGTCCTTTTCACGACTTGACTACTTCCTTCTGCAGCGCACCCACCAAAAGCGACTCGTCCAAGCCTCGACGATCTACGACCACCCCAAGGACCTTTCGGATCACCGACCGGTCTCGATCGTCCTAGTTCTCTCGGACGAGCGAGGAGACGCGGCTCAACCCAACAACAGTTTGCCAACGACATCAAACCAATTACATCGTATCAACGCGGCGACCTTCAAGACGGCGGAGTTCCAGGGGATGTTGGAAGGATGGTTGGAAGGAGCGAGTGGGGAGGAACCGGTGGGGGAGCTCGAGGTGGTGCTGGGGAACTGCGAGAAGGAGGGTCGGGAGCTGGCGAGGAGGGAGCATCGGGAGCGGGTGGAGCGGATGGCGGTCTTGGTGGGAAGGGTGCAGGATCTGGAGGCGTTGCCGGTGATGGGGGACGAGGAGACGGCCGAATGGACGCGGACGACGGAGGAACTCAGGCGAGCGGTCAACGAGCGCGCGCGCCAACTTCGGATCCGAGCCCACGTACCCGAAATCGCTACCGAGGAACGACTGTCGCGGCCGGTCCACGCCAAGCTCGCGGCACGGAGTTCGGATTCCAAGATCACAGCACTGCGATTGCCCAACGGAGAGCTGACACATGACATTGACGTCGCGCTTGACCACACACAGGCGCACTTTCAGCGCCTCTACGATCTCGAGCCGCGCGATCGGGACCACGTCGAGCGACTTAGGGACGATTTCTTGGCGCCGATCAGGTCGGCGCGCACTTGCGACGACCCGAGCTCGGACCCGCTCTTTCTGCGACGACTCTCGGAAGCGCACATCGAGCTGCTGCAGCAACCCATCACCGAGGACGAGGTCGTAGCCGCAATCGCAACAACGCACCCCGGTCGATCGCCGGGTCCATCTGGCGTGCCCTACGAGCTCTATCACACAGCGCCGCGGGCGTGGGCCAAGGCGCTGAGCAGGGCCTTCAACGCGATGACCGAGCGCGGCTCGCTTTCACCGAAGCAGGGGCAAGGACTCGTTCGCCTGCTCTTCAAGCACCACAAGATCGGGGCCGATCGCGCCGAGCTCTCGTCGTACCGGCCCATCACCTTGCGCGAGTGCGACTACAAGCTCTTCACCAAGGTCTACGTTGCGCGACTCAACCACGTGCTGCCGGACCTGCTCCCACCGCAACAGCACGGCTTCGTCAAGGGCCGCCGATCGGCGGACGCGTCATTCCACCTGCGACTCTTGATCGAGGAGCTGGGCGCGCGCGGCACCGAGTTCCCTGACGCGGCGCTCTTGTCTCTTGACCAATCGTCGGCCTACGACCTCGTCGAGCACGAATGGATCTTCGCCATCTTCGACGCTCTCGGCGCTCCTGCCGCCTTCCAACGCGTTCTGAGGATGCTCTACTCGGGTGACTCGACCACGGCGCGATATATCATCAACGGCTTCTTGACTCCGCCGGTGCGGCTGACGTGTGGGCTCGGCCAAGGGGACCCGGCGTCGTCGTCGGTCTGGGATGTCGTGTTCCAGCCGTTCCTGGATGCTCTGCACCGTCGAGGCATCGCGCTGAACCTCTCGCTTCCTACCATTCACCCCTACCCACAGAGCCGCGCCATTACATCCCTTGCGTTTGCCGATGACGTCGTCGTCGCCGTCGCGGGCTCGGAGTCACTCAACTTGCTCGACGACCTGGCGCTCGACTGGAGGCTCGCAACCAATGGCCGGCTCAACACCGACAAGACCGTCGTACTACCCATCGGGTGTCGCTGGGAGGCTGGCGATCGTCCGCTCGTCGTCAAGGCCGAGGGCGAGTCGCTCGAGTGGATCGGCCTATCTTTCGACCCCACCGGCAACACCGAACTCGCCAACGTGAATCTCGTCGCACGGCTCGAAGCGGTGCTCGATTCGGCACGGGACCGAGGGCTCACACACCACACCCGAGCGTTCTACGTCAACCGATACGCCATTCCCAAGATTCTGCACATCCTCTCCGCCGACATTCCACCGCTCGAGGTCGTCAAGGAGCTTGATCGCATTCTCGCCGACTTTGTCCGCGGCGGCAAGAGGAGGTCGTGCTATGGCAAGGACGTCGTCTTCACACCGAGGTTCAAGGGGGGTCTTGGGGTCATGCGGATGCAGGACGTCGTCGACTCGGTTGCGGCACGCGTCTGGGACGTGCTTCTTGGCGGTTCGGATGCGATCTGGCAGGGACTTGCGCGCGCGGCGATTGTACGAGCCCATCCCGCCCCCGACTTTGACTTGGCAACCGATGCGTGGCCTTGCGACTACACTCCGATCCGAACCGATCTACACCCAAGATGGCAGGCCGTGCTGAAGGTACCATCGACGCACGATGCGCAAGTCAAGCCGAGGACGTTGACGCTCGCGAACCTTCTCGCTCTTCCGATCAAGTTGCACACCCTTCACTACCTACCGGGAGCACCAGCTGTGTCGCGACCACCCTACGACGCCGACTATGCTGCGTTTGCCATTTACGCCAAGGTAGCGGACCTGTTTCGACGCGAGCTGTACCCGGGCGGGGGCTTTCATCTCTGGACGCCGCCGACGGATGTGGTCGTCAGCAACAGCGAATACGATCAACGGGGCCGCCCACAACGAGAGCACATCGTGGCATGGTACCGACATGCAATCAATCGATTGAGGTTCACACCAATAGCTCAACCGGTCGCGGCAGTACGAATCAACGGGCCTCCCCGAGTCCGCCCCAGATCCGAGGTCCGCCCCACCACGCCGCTCGAGTCGATCCTGCCCCATCCGATCGACCCGCCGCAGCGCCTTCCGAGACCGGCTCTCCCAGACCAATCAACACAATACAACTTGCTCAGCATGGATCGGCCATACACCATCCGTCGCGTCCGCCGAGTCTTGAATGCAAAGGCCTTCACCGACACGATCGGTTTCAGGGACTCGATGCAGCCCGACGATCTCAAGGGATTCTGGAAGGGGGTCAACTCGAAGGCATTGACGGCGAGGGAACGCGAGGTGTGGTTCAAGCTCGTCAGGAACTTCACCCCGACTCGGAGTCTGCAGTTTCATCAAAAGCACGACGACTCGCCCGCGTGCCTCGTCTGTGGAGCGCCCAAGGACGATCGGGAGCACTACTTCTTCGACTGCGTTGACTCTGGGAACGTTTGGATCGCGGCAAGGGGCGTGCTCTGCGACGCACTGGGGCTTGACACGATCGACAACACGCATTACACGGCCGTTCAACGCATGTTCGGACTTCCGAAGCTCAAGGCCAGTCTGCGCGATCAAGAAGGAGCGGGGAGGACGATCGAAATATTCACCGGGCTGGTCTTGGAGATGATCAGCAGCGGGAGGTGGGGGATGCAGAAGTGGGGGACGAGGATGGAGGGTGTTGGGAGGAGGAGGATCATCTTGGAGGAGAGGTTGAAGCTGAGGGTGGGAGGAGCTTGGGGGAGGAGAGGGCAGTAGAGGCTGGGTTCGACTTTCCCCCCACCACCACACACACACACCAAATTCTCGCGACATCGTTTTCTCCTACTGTACACTAAATAGCTCGCTTTCCTCTTTCATTTGTTACAGGTTCACCGTTGCGGATCATGGACCATCTCGCGATTTGGCGTCGACTCGGTGTGGCTCGCGCTCTTCGGCTTCGGGGTTCTGAGTCAAGGGAGGGATCAGCGGACACAGGCAGAAAGTCGGCTTTGAGGGGCCAGGGACTGCCGAGGGGAAGGTTTTGAGGGACCTTCACCGCGTCTTGTTGTGACTGAGCAGAGACTTGGAGCGTCGAGGGTCGTGGTGGTTGCGCAGTCGTGCTCTTGTCTTCGTCTCGACCGAGTGGGAAGTGGCTGTGGGGTGGGCCTTCTGTCGTTAGTACATTTCTTTTCTTTCTCTTTCTCTTCATCTCTCTTTCTCTCTCTCATTAGTCTCCTGGGGGGGAGCAACCGCTTGGCTGGGGCACTTGAATCCCGTTATTGGATTGGTGGACACCGGCCCGTTTCTCGCACTTTGGCGGGCGGTTTGTGTTATCATCGTCGACTTCCTTCTAGTTTATCCGTAGGCCAAGCAGGGGGAACAGGAATTGGGGGCAATATGATGAACAGTTTCTACAAAAAAAAAAAGATGTCGGCTTTGAGGGGCCAGGGACTGCCGAGGGGAAGGTTTTGAGGGACCTTCACCGCGTCTTGTTGTGACTGAGCAGAGACTTGGAGCGTCGAGGGTCGTGGTGGTTGCGCAGTCGTGCTCTTGTCTTCGTCTCGACCGAGTGGGAAGTGGCTGTGGGGTCGGCCTTCTGTCGTTAGTACATTTCTTCTCTTTCTCTTTCTCTTTCTCTTCATCTCTCTTTCTCTCTCTCATTCGTCTCCTGGGGGGGAGCAACCGCTTGGCTAGGGCATTTGAATCCGAATCTCGGATTGGTGGACTTGGCTCGTTTCTCGCACTTTTGCGGGCGGTTTGTGTTATCATCGTAGTCTTCCATCTAGTTTTTCCGTAGGCCGAAAAAGGGGGAACAGGAATTGGGGGCAATATGATGAACGTTTTCTACAAAAAAAAGATGTCGTGTTTCAGCCGTTCCTGGATGCTCTGCACCGTCGAGGCATCGCGCTGAACCTCTCGCTTCCTACCATTCACCCCTACCCACAGAGCCGCGCCATTACATCCCTTGCGTTTGCCGATGACGTCGTCGTCGCCGTCGCGGGCTCGGAGTCACTCAACTTGCTCGACGACCTGGCGCTCGACTGGAAGCTCGCAACCAATGGCCGGCTCAACACCGACAAGACCGTCGTACTACCCATCGGGTGTCGCTGGGAGGCTGGCGATCGTCCGCTCGTCGTCAAGGCCGAGGGCGAGTCGCTCGAGTGGATCGGCCTATCTTTCGACCCCACCGGCAACACCGAACTCGCCAACGTGAATCTCGTCGCACGGCTCGAAGCGGTGCTCGATTCGGCACGGGACCGAGGGCTCACACACCACACCCGAGCGTTCTACGTCAACCGATACGCCATTCCCAAGATTCTGCACATCCTCTCCGCCGACATCCCACCGCTCGAGGTCGTCAAGGAGCTTGATCGCATTCTCGCCGACTTTGTCCGCGGCGGCAAGAGGAGGTCGTGCTATGGCAAGGACGTCGTCTTCACACCGAGGTTCAAGGGGGGTCTTGGGGTCATGCGGATGCAGGACGTCGTCGACTCGGTTGCGGCACGCGTCTGGGACGTGCTTCTTGGCGGTTCGGATGCGATCTGGCAGGAACTTGCGCGCGCGGCGATTGTACGAGCCCATCCCGCCCCCGACTTTGACTTGGCAACCGATGCGTGGCCTTGCGACTACACTCCGATCCGAACTGATCTACACCCAAGATGGCAGGCCGTGCTGAAGGTACCATCGACGCACGATGCGCAAGTCAAGCCGAGGACGTTGACGCTCGCGAACCTTCTCGCTCTTCCGATCAAGTTGCACACCCTTCACTACCTACCGGGAGCACCAGCTGTGTCGCGACCACCCTACGACGCCGACTATGCTGCGTTTGCCATTTACGCCAAGGTTGCGGACCTGTTTCGACGCGAGCTGTACCCGGGCGGGGGCTTTCATCTCTGGACGCCGCCGACGGATGTGGTCGTCAGCAACAGCGAATACGATCAACGGGGCCGCCCACAACGAGAGCACATCGTGGCATGGTACCGACATGCGATCAATCGATTGAGGTTCACACCAATAGCTCAACCGGTGCCGGCAGTACGAATCAACGGGCCTCCCCGAGTCCGCCCCAGATCCGAGGTCCGCCCCACCACGCCGCTCGAGTCGATCCTGCCCCCTCCGATCGACCCGCCGCAGCGCCTTCCGAGACCGGCTCTCCCAGACCAATCAACACAATACAACTTGCTCAGCATGGATCGGCCATACACCATCGGTCGCGTCCGCCGAGTCTTGAATGCAAAGGCCTTCACCGACACGATCGCTTTCAGGGACTCGCTGCAGCCCGACGATCTCAAGGGATTCTGGAAGGGGGTCAACTCGAAGGCATTGACGGCGAGGGAACGCGAGGTGTGGTTCAAGCTCGTCAGGAACTTCACCCCGACTCGGAGTCTGCAGTTTCATCAAAAGCACGACGACTCGCCCGCGTGCCTCGTCTGTGGAGCGCCCAAGGACGATCGGGAGCACTACTTCTTCGACTGCGTTGACTCTGGGAACGTTTGGATCGCGGCAAGGGGCGTGCTCTGCGACGCACTGGGGCTCGACACGATCGACAACACGCATTACACGGCCGTTCAACGCATGTTCGGACTTCCGAAGCTCAAGGCCAGTCTGCGCGATCAAGAAGGAGCGGGGAGGACGATCGAAATATTCACCGGGCTGGTCTTGGAGATGATCAGCAGCGGGAGGTGGGGGATGCAGAAGTGGGGGACGAGGATGGAGGGTGTTGGGAGGAGGAGGATCATCTTGGAGGAGAGGTTGAAGCTGAGGGCGGGAGGAACTTGGGGGAGGAGAGGGCAGTAGAGGCTGGGTTCGACTTTCCCCCCACCACCACACACACACACCAAATTCTCGCGACATCATTTTCTCCTACTGTACACTAAATAGCTCGCTTTCCTCTTCCATTTGTTACAGGTTCACCGTTGCGGATCATGGACCATCTCGCGATTTGGCGTCGACTCGGTGTGGCTCGCGCTCTTCGGCTTCGGGGTTCTGAGTCAAGGGAGGGATCAGCGGACACAGGCAGAAAGTCGGCTTTGAGGGGCCAGGGACTGCCGAGGGGAGGTTTTGAGGGACCTTCACCGCGTCTTGTTGTGACTGAGCAGAGACTTGGAGCGTCGAGGGTCGTGGTGGTTGCGCAGTCGTGCTCTTGTCTTCGTCTCGACCGAGTGGGAAGTGGCTGTGGGGTGGGCCTTCTGTCGTTAGTACATTTCTTTTCTTTCTCTTTCTCTTCATCTCTCTTTCTCTCTCTCATTCGTCTCCTGGGGGGGAGCAACCGCTTGGCTAGGGCATTTGAATCCGAATCTCGGATTGGTGGACTTGGCTCGTTTCTCGCACTTTTGCGGGCGGTTTGTGTTATCATCGTAGTCTTCTATCTAGTTTTTCCGTAGGCCGAAACAGGGGGAACAGGAATTGGGGGCAATATGATGAACGTTTTCTACCAAAAAAAAAAATTGACCCGCGATTTCAGTCCGTGGGGGTTCTTCAGCAGCACGGCTCGGGTCGAGAAGCTGTATCGCGACTCGACGCGCTGGGGGGCAGTCGTTGCAGCGGCCAGGGTCACAGTTCCAACCATCAAGTCCGAACTCCTTACGCTTCCCGAATTGCTCTCGCTTCCGCCTCGCCTCCCTTCACTCTATGCTGAAGGTGCCAAGCACGCATATGACGATGCGGACGCAGTGGCAAAGTTTGCGCAGATCGCGGACCTGTACTGGAGGGACGAAGGGAACGGATGGGCTCTCGTTGGCCATCGACGCGGGTTCTGGCAGCACTCTAAGGAACCTGCCCTGGCGCACGAGTACGTGTGGTCGCGCGTGGGTCAGAAGCTCAGGGCGAAAGCCCTGCTGCCCAAGACCGCGGTGCGACCCGCTCGGATACCTCTCAAGGAGGCTCCCCATCCTCGGTGCTTCAACTTCTTTGGGCTCACCCGACCTTTCACTATTCGCAAGCTGCGTCGGCTTGTGAACGTGGTTCGATTCCCAGGGAAGGAGGATCGGGTCAAGCGTTTCCCTGATGGGACTTCTCAGAGCAATAGGAAGCGCTTCTGGAGGTGGCTTCATGACCGGTTCGCGTCTGCTGTGGAGCAGGACACCCACTGGCGGCTCATGTACGACGTGACGCCGACGCGCAAGAGGCAGCATACTCAGGGTCATGCCTCTTCGCCGATGTGTCTGTTCTGTGGCAACGATGCAGCGGTCATCGAGACGGTGTCGCACTACTTTTTCGGATGCGCGTACTCGGCCAGCTTGTGGGGTGGGGTGCTACGCATTCTGCTCGACAAGCTCTGCATCGAGGATACCGACGTCGATCCGTCGACGTTCACTCCGGAGCAGCTGACCATGGGGCTCCCCCTTTTGCGGGGTCGTGGGAGAACGACCTCGAAATGGATGTGGGTCCGGCTGGCCTGCGCGATCGGCTTCCAGCGGCTGCACCTGCTCCGCTGGCGCGTTCATCAGCGGTTCCAGAAGGACGGCGTCGTAGCCCTTCCCTCGATTCCCAGTGCGCTCAGAGCGTTCGAGCGAGATTTTCTCTCTCGGGCGGGCTTTGTTCCTGGGGCTCGAGATTGGGAGCTGTGAAGACCGAGTTAAGTCTCTCCTTCCCTTCCCTCCCCTCCCTTTTCTTTCTTTCTCCTCGAGTGGGTCTTCGGAAGTTGACGTGTCTCGAAACTTGTTGCGCAGTGGAAGGCTGCGCGTCTCCCCCCACCCTCCTTTTGCCCTAGGGTGGTTTCCTTGTTTGCATGGAACGGCCAGCAGGGTGGATGCTCAAGATTGCTGTATGCCCTGCTAAGTCTCCCCTTTCTCTCTCTCTTTCTTTCTGGTGGCTCAGATGTTGACAACAATTTGGGCCACACCCCTCTTTCCCCTTCCCCATTTTCCGGCTTTTGGATCCGAGTTGGTTGCGTTGGATCGGCAAGAAGGATCGCTCGTTGGATCAAGATTCTCGCGCCACGGCGAGCCTCGTTCGGGATTTGGTTTGGAACGCTCGCTCGGCTCGACGGCTCAAAAGCCAGCGCCCGAGACTCAGCCAACGGAGGACTTCTGGCGCTGTCGGGGTGACGACTAGCTGGGGCTTGGCTGCGGCCTGGCTGCGGCCTGTTAGTTCCTGGGGACCTCTATCTCTGGCTTCGACCCCTCCGTTGGCCCCTCGGGTGTGTTCTTCCCCCCCCCCCCCTCCCCTTTGTTTTAGTATTCCTGCTTCTCCGTGTTTCTGGTTGGGGCTTTTGTATATGTCCCCCTTCTTTCTATGTGCTCCCCGTTTATCACGTATCTTCGCTCCCAATCTTGGGATGTGAAGCGGCAGCAGACTCACCGCGAGTTAGGTGCTCGGCGGGTTTTGATCTGCGCAGCGCTCTTTGCGCGCAGGGGTTTGACTTTCACCCAATTGCTTGCCGTCGTTGCTTTATAACCTCTTTCAGCTCTTTTTCTAGCGGTCCCAGCCAACCCGAAGGATTGCAATTCATGAGCCCCGGGAAAAAAAAAAAAAAAAAAAAAAAAAAAAAAAAAAGGGTCATTATCGTGCATACTGGGTAGCATCCCCTTTAGTTCCTAGGGCGTCTTCTCATTAATACTGTGGAGAAGATTCTGCATCCTCTTTTGGTCGGTGGTACCAAGGCCTCGACGCATCGAAAAGTCAACCTTCCCTACCGTCGACGCTGGATCACCACCGTCGTCGCGTTGATCGGGTGGGAAGTAGCATGCTGGGTCACCCAATATGAGGGCCGAAAGCTTAAGGGATGTGCTTCGGATCAAATCAATCAGTTTCAGAGATCAGCGGGCTAATCCGTATGCCAACAACAAGCAGGCAAACGCGCAGTATACCCACAGCTCCGTGGATTCCAGCTACCTCATTCACTCCGTCAATAGATACATGGCGCATCCACTCCCGGACGGAACGAACCTCGGACTGGATGACCCGGAGGGATCTGACGGGCTGGTTTGGTGTTGGGATAATACGAACGGTACGGTGGTCAAAAAAGTCAAGGCCAAGCCGGACCTCCCACCCGCCCCCGATCCGGTCGAGCGTCGCGCAGCCGGCACGGGATGCTCGGAAGAGGACTTCAGAGAAGAAACCACAGCTCTTGCTTCAGCCGCACGGTTCTTTTTCGATGGTGCCCGCCCTGCAACACAAGAAAGGACCCCCGATTCGGGGCCGAGCACGAGGGATGGCAGCGCTTCAAGCGGCGACATGGAAGCAACTTGAGCATGGGCAAAGGTCAGGACGTAGTGGCAGTGGGAAAGTGCTTGTAAAGGGGTAATTCAGTCTAGTCTGGGCAACTCAATCTGGTTTGATACACGTACGCCTATTCGCAACACACTTGTAGCCGGGTCTGGACAGAGTTCGGGGTCACGCTGTGAGATGATGAGTGAACGATGGAGCTATACCTATCAGTACGAACGAAAATATTGGGTGCGCATATCAGCATCGCAAATAGACAGAGAGGAGAGCACATCGTAGTAGTGCCTACCCAGGGAGAAGACCTTGAGACCCCTGAAAACTCCAATCCGATTGTTGGTTCACCTCACCCTGGGGTTGATGGTTCAGGGTTGACTCAGACGCACGCGTGAGGCTCCGGAGCGGGCTCCAGACGAGCATAGGGGAAGCTCGATGTGCACCGGCGTTCTCTCTGAACTCGGTCTGGACCTGTCCGGAACTGCAGTGCGCAACGAGCGCGCTCTGACTTCGAGCTGAGCCCGGGCAGGGATCCCCCTTTGTGCCTGCAAAGAGTGAACACTTTATGATTATGCACAGATTTCCGTCTGAGCGAGTCTGATATGTTGATTACTTTGTGATTAAGCACTAAGATCAGTCTGAGCGAGCATAAGCTGGTGATCACAGCAAGTGTAGCGGGGCACTTTCTGAATTGCGCGGGTTCTCGCTCTGAGTCGCTCAGAACCGGCGCTCAGTCTGAGATCGGTCTGAAATTGGTCTGAGATTGCGCTGAGCGGGTCTGAGGCCGGGAGCCATTTCTGGCTATTCGGAGCGATCGCAGGTGCCACGGGGGCTCGGCTCTGACAACGAATGTACACTTAGCCCGCGGTGACGAGGTAGCCGAATACCGTCAGCCGCATGGCGTACCTGCAGAAAATCGTATGCAAAGCGGGTGACTCGTCCAGAACATCGCGTTTACGGAGAGAAAAGACCGAGCCCCCGAGCTCGCGACAGGAGGTGCACACTTAGCCCGCGGGGACAAGGTGGCCGAGTACCGTCAGGCGCAAGCAGTGGCGTGCCTGCAGATATGTAATCGTATGGAAAGCGGGTGATTCGTCCAGAACATCGCGTTCATGGAAAGAAAAAGGAAGGGAAATGTTGCATGAATTGCGAGGGCAATGGCGGCCAGTCTCCGCAATGCTCATAGCGAGCAAGTTTACAACGGTGTTCACGCTGACGGCATCCAATGGCGGCCAATTTCCGCAATGCTCATGGCGAGCAAATTTACAGCGGTGTTCACGCTCGACGGCATCCAGTGGATCCAGTGTGCTTTCGCGATGCGAAATTTTGCGGTCACGATTCCACGGTCAGTGTCAGGCGACTCTCTTCCGTATCGGTAGGAACGCCTACTAGTGTGCAATATCTTAGGGCACCACTACATCCGCAAACAAGACGCAGAAAACGCTCTCTTCACTCTCGTACGCCTTCTACGACTGGCCCAGCCGCTCCCGCTCGAGCCGAGAAAATGAAGAGAAAATGTGCCGGCGGAGAATGAAAGTCGAGGAGCGCCGTCGTCGCGAGGCTGGGTCCATGAACGCAATCTCTCGTGGCTGCTTCATCTTATTCTGCTCTCCCTCCAACATCGATACAAGAACAGCTGCGTATGCTACAGAGTGCATGGACCGGGGACGCTACACTCTGGTCCAGTACATTCAAGGACACTTTCCCCCCTCATCTATCCCCTCAAACACTGATTCTGGTCGCCGGTCGATAGGCCGAAAACTCGCGCTCGACGTCTTCCGGGATCTCATCCACGTAATTCTCCTCGTCTCTCTCCACGACACTGTTCTTTCCTGCAGACTTGCTCGAAACCATTACCGCCTTCATCGCTTCGTCATGGAGCTCGCGCATCCACGCCTCCCGATCGACCGTCGCGTTCGGCGTGGCCCGCTTTGCTGCGCCCCTCGTCGACGGCGACGAGGTATACTGTCCCGTGGCGGTCGTCTTCCACAACTGCGTAATGTGGTTAGAGTCCTTGGTCGTCTGAGCGACCAAAAACCCGATCTGATCGACGCGGTGTACCTCCCCCTTCCATTCCTCCTCTGGTAACTCCCTCCCCAAGTCCCACCGCGGCAAGCGAGCTTCTTCCTCTTGCGTCATGGGGCGTCCGTCGGCGTAGAGCGAACCCCCGTGGGTGCTCGAGAGGGACGCGGAAATGTCGAGCGACTCGCCAAAGGGAATCGCATCTGGGTTCGAAGGGGTGACGCAGGTCATGTTGACTTCCTTGCGGAAGCACGTGTCGACGTCGACGGCAGAGAAAAAGGCACAGCCCTGCGACGGAGTGCGCTGCCGCATCAGCACAATATTGATAGATCTCGGTACTCGAGATAAATCCGCGGCAGTACTGACCTGAGGCAAATCGGGCATCTGCAACCGATACGCAAACAGCGACCGCGTCCACAGGTTCGCGACCTGCAACGCCAGCGCCGCGCGATACTTGTCCTCTTCCTTGACGAGGTAGCGGACCTCGTCGTGTACCGAGATCATGTACCGCGCGTCAATCTCGTAACGCTTGGTGAGATACTCCATCGCCACGAGCAAGAGATGGAGGTAGTCGACACCAGAGGATTGGACGACCCAGTTGATGCGCGAGGGCATGAACCCGGAACCTTTGCTCGCCCGACCCGCCTCAGCGGGGAGGTAGGCCTTGGTCAGCGCATCGGTAAGCCCACAGCCCAGCGCGGGCGTGCGCGGGCGTTCGGACTGCGCGATCCCTTCGAGCTTGTTGAAGACAAAGGACTCGGTCCCGCCGTGCCAAAAGTTGCGCCGGAAGGCGGGGGAACGATCGACGACCCCCTTGGTCTGCGCGTACAAGTTCTTGGCCAGTTCGGTCGCCTTGTCGGCCGCGAGCGTCGGATTCGCCTTGAGCAACAACTGCACGGCGTGCTTGACGCCGGCACCGTAGATGCGCGAATAGTTGAAGACCTTGGCGTCATCGCGCGAAATGCCCAAGATGCTGGCCGTCTTGGAGTGCAGATCCGTGCCCGCGGATTTGGTCCCTTCGAGCGTCATCCACCCGATCGCCGTCGCGCCGTGGAGACCGAACTGCGCGTCGCCCATGACGCTGCAGATCCACAACTCCTCGGAATCGACGTCAGCGCCGACGATGGCGTACCCCGGGGGTGCACGGACCATGGACTTGAGTTCGGATCCGACGCGGTTCTTTTTGGCGTTCGAGGCCGTCAACCACGTGCGTTCGACCGCGCGACGGGTGACGGTGCCCATGGGGATAACCTGGGGCAGGATCAGCCCCTGCGTGGCTTGGAGCGCCGGGTCCTCGGCGACACGCGCCGGCGTCGGCGTCTCGACCTTGGCCTGGCCCCTCCACACGACGAACTGGTTCGTGATCCGTTCCCTCGCCGAGGCCCAGTACGAACACGAAGCGTTGAGCGAGAGCGCGTCCTGGGCAATCTCGTAGTCCGAGGTCAGCACCTTGTCCTCGAACGCTTGCACGAACGACTTGGACAGCGGACTGCCGACGTTCTTGTCCTCGCCGTCGGGGTGAGGCAACTTGAAGTAGGTCGCCTCGGCGTCTTCGGCGAGCGTCGTGTCGTCGAGACTCTTGAACTCGAGGGGTTTGAGTGCCCGGTTCGAGGCCAGCAGCGCGTCGACCTCTGGCCGCGGCACGCGGTAGATCCATCCGTGCTGCCTCGAATGCACGGTCGGGAACCCGCGCCACTTGAGACGCAGCAGTAAGGGGACGGCACGTTTCCGCACCGAGACGTCGAGTCCGAGCCCGGGGAGGTCGAGCTCCCAGTACCACTTCGGCCACATCAGCATCTGCAGCAAGGAGCCGTCCCGCGCGCTCGAGGAAGCTTCGTCGGCGTCGTCGATCAGAGCTGTCCCCTTTGTGGTGCGGATCGTCGTATTCGACGCCGAATCGGCGGTTGGCTGCGGACGAAGAGGTACGGGTGTCCAGTCCAACTGGCGCAACCATATCGACTGCAATCGCTCTTCCGCGCTCTTGGTCAACGCGTCGCGGGCGGCCTTGTCGAGAATCGCGGCGATGTTTTTCGTGCCGGACGTCGTCGAGCGCAGCGCTTCGAGGAGCAGGTCGGCCCCCAGATCGCACTCGAGCAACTTCTTCTTGACGCGCGTGATGGCCCCCTTGGAAAAGAGCGTGAGGCAGCGACGACTTCCACCTCCCGGAACGGCGTAGAGGCGCACGTCCTGGATTTGGGAGAGGGCCGCGTCCTTGGGCCCGAGTTCTGCGGGGTTGATGGGCGTCTCGGTCGAATGCGCTTCGAAGGCGGTCACATCGTTGGGTACGGCAAAGAGAAAGCCGTGCGAATGCGAGTAGACGACGGGGTGGTCTCTCCACCTCGTGCGCAGTAGAGCAGCCGCGAGCGGCGACTGCAGCCCAATCTCGAGCGACTCTTGCCCGTTCCCCGCGAGGTGGTCGAACCACCTCGGCCGCGAATTCGTCGCATCGAGCTCGACGGGCTCCTCGACCTCGAGCTTTTCGTGCTCCACCACAGCGGTTTTCGCACCACCGTTTGCGACCCTGGACGGCGTCTGACCGGGCAGCCGCCTCGCCTTTTTCAGATTCCAATCCAACTGCCTCAACCAGACGTCGCGTTGCCAAACGAACTCGCCCGATTCGGGATCGACGACGTCGACCTTGGCGCGTGCCTCTTCGGCGAGGGCTTTGAGCGCATCCTTGACGCGCGTCAGGCGTTCGACGTAGGTTGCTTCGGCGCGTTCAATGTACTGCGGCCATCTCGAGTCGACGGGCAGGACGGGTTGGGACATGAGGAGGACGCCGGCGAACGAGACGGGGTGGGGGCACGTCGCGAGGAATTTGGGGAGCAGGACTTGGTACACTTTGGCGGTCGTGAGGACGTCGCGGGCGCAATAGTCGATCAGATCATCGAACGAGGAGCGCACGTCGTCGATCGTCGTCTCGGGGTCGATGAGGACGTTGCGCACCGTCTTGTCCATCGCGATGCCGCAGTGGAGACGAGCGACCTCGGCGAGCGAATTCATCGAAGCGACCTGTTCCCACGTCTTGCGATCCGGTGGACCGTCCTTCGTCGTCGCGCCCTTCTTGCCCTTGGCGGCCGTGCCCCGCTGAGGTGGGGTGACGAGCAAGGTCCCTGTCTCTTCTTCCTCCTCCGCCTCGACGGCACCACGTTCGAGCTCGGCCGCCGCGGCCGCCGCGAGGGCCGCGGCGTCCTTCTTCTTCTCGTTCGATCGCCAGGCGATCCACTGCGGTCGTTGCGGGTTCGTCAGTCCACTGACGGCGACGTGGAGGGACAGGGTGTCGATGTAGCGCGTCGAGGGGCGACGCAAGGATTCGTATTCGGTCGAGACGCGCGCACGGTCAAAGAGGACGTTGTGGCCGACGATGAGGCGCGGCTTGGACGTCGGGCGCTCGAACAGTTCGGACCGCGACGAGAGAAAGTCGTCGGCCGCCGACGCAGGGGCTGGCTCCTTTTCGCGGGGTCCGAAGGGGATGAGCTGTCGAGGCGAAGGGTCATCGCCGGTGACCCAGGGGCTGCACCAGCCGTACCAGGCCGACTTGCCGACGGCGACGGCCATGATGGGGTACGCGCCCGATTGGAGGGGCAAGGTCTCGACGTCAAAGACGAGGGCCTGGTCGTCGAGGTCGGGGTATTCGACGCTCTCCCAGCATCGATCCTCGGCCGAATAGCGTGCCCACCCAGGAACGCAGGCCCAGGATCCCTTTTCCGGCATCGGGGGCAGTTCTGTTTCGGCAAAGGAGCGGGCGATGGAGAGGTACGGTTCGGCGGTGCCTGTGCCGAGGGCGTGGAAGTGGTGGGACATGGTCGGTCCTTGGGTCGCGGGGAGGGCGAAGAAGATGGCTGGATCGAGCGAACGCTTCGAGGTGGAGGTCAGATCCTTTTTCAAGAGGCCATTCTCGACAAGGTGGTTGAGGGAGGTCTTGATGGCTTCGGGGGAGGGAGGGGGTGGGGTCAAAGGCGATGCCCGAGGGGGAAAGAGTTGGGCTCGGAGGTGGGGGGAGATGAGCGGCACCTGGGCTTCATTCAGTGGGGCTACAGTTGTGGTACCGATCTTGGGTCAGCTTGTGAGTTGGGCGACAACGAGACCTGTTTCGGTGGCAACGTACGTGGAGCGCCCGACTCTGACGATCTCGACTCGGATGCGGGCATGGCATGGTGTGCGCTTGACGACAGCATGCTCGAGTGTATCCGGGCTGTTTGGGAATACAGGCGTTTGATGTTGAGCAGTGTGCAGTGCGAATCGCGAATCGAGAACGAGTGCTACTGACGTGGATGGAACGAGGTCGCCTTCGCACGGGCCGAAGCGAGGCTGCGAGTGGTCCGTGGTGGTTCCGCTGCGGTCGTCCATGATCCTGCGGAGGAGCTCGGTATTGTGGGCGATCTCGGAGTTTTTGGTAGCTCTGGGTCATGATGCCTTGCTGTCGGCGATGTGCTGGAGATGGAGCGGGCGGTCGCGAGATGGATCGCCGACCGTGCGCAGGAGATCGACCACGGTGTCGGCGGGGAGGCTGTGCGGGTACACATCCGCTTGTGCGGTCTGGACAGTATCGCGGCCATGCGGTCCTTTGCTCGCAGTGGCGGCGTGCGAAAGCCCCGAATGCGCATGAGCGAGCAGTGTGAGTAAGCTCGGGCCGTCGAGTGCGGTGGACTGGCCTGGCTAATAACCTGGCGCTGTCCCGGCGTGCGGCAAGCAGGGGCAAGCAGGGGCCCGAGCGCGGGGAAGGCGGCGACGAGGCGGCGACGAGGCGCGTGTCGTGGTCGTGTCGTCTCTGGTGGCGTGTCGTGTCGTGGCGTTGGCGTTGGAGTCACTCCGGCCGTGGTCGATCGTCGCAGCTGGCACTCGGTCCCGTACGGTTCGTGTGTTTTTGCCGATTCGATATCCCATCCTATACCCACCTCTCGTATCGTCAGAGAGAACTCCCACACGACTCTCTGAGCCTGGGCCGTGCTCCACATCTGATCTCGGACGTGGCACCCAACTCGCCTCGACCGTGCGGCACGTCAATCCCACTCGCCAAAGCGCGAACAAAACGCCGTTATCCGCACCGCAACCCCACCATGTCTTCCTCTACCACAATCTCCTCCAGCCCAACACGGCCACCTACACGGTCACCGGCACCGACACGGACACCACGACGCGCGCTGTCCCCGTTCATGCTGACCGTCGTCGTGACCCTCATCGCCTACCTCGCCTTTCTCCCCCTCCCGCTCGTCTCGGCCGTCAAGTTCCAGGTCGAGGCCCACCACGACCCGCCACAAAAATGTCTATGGAACTACGCCATGACCGACACCCTGGTCGTCATCTCCGTCTCGGCCCCGATGGCCAGCTCAATGCAACGCCTCGACATGGAGGTCGTCGACGGCTCCGGCAGCAGGAACATCTACCAGAGCAAGAAGGGTCTCAAGGGCGAGACCAGGATGGCCGTCACGACCCATGCCGATGCTGATTTGGGTGTCTGCTTCAAGAACGTGCTGGACTCTTGTGAGTATCCCCCAGAACCGGACAGCGCGCCGCCGTGGACGTGGCTTTTCGAGAGCTCGAGCCCGCTGCACGACACCACCGCGCATCTTCCCCCTCGGCACACCGAGCACTGACTCGCTCTTTCACCTCACCCAGCCGTTCCGGAAGGGGATGCGCACAAGCACGTGCGAGCGATCGACCTCGACGTCGACATCGGCGCCGACGCGGTCGACTACAACGCCATCGCCAAACAGGAATCCCTCTCCGGCCTCGAGGTCGAGATGCGCAAGCTCGAAGGCGTCGTCAAGGAGATTGTCGACGAACTCAACTACCTCAAGAGGAGGGAGGCCCGAATGAGGGATACGAACGGTCAGTTCAACCGACTCTACCGTGAGCTCACGCATGGACTTTCAGAACGCTGACGAAATTTCTTCTTTGGGCGCTTCTGACTTGAGCTTTTCAGAGTCGACCAACGACCGCGTGCGCAACTTTTTCTTCATGACCTTCACGCTCCTCATCCTGTTGGGCATCTGGCAAATCCTGCACTTGCGAAGCTACTTCAAAAAGAGTGAGTCGAATGGGACTAGGACCGAGAACTCTTCCAAGCTGACCTGCTCTCATTGTTGGCGGTGTAAATTTGCAGAATATCTCATCGACTAGTTGTTTGCAATGTGTATAGTCCAGGGAGTTTGTCGTCTAGAATGCAATGCTGGATGATGACGTAGGGCCTACCCAATCGAGCAAAGAATAGACTCAAGTCGCCTCTTGAGGCCTCTTCTCTTTAAAGACCATGAGCTAGAAAAGGTAGCACTTTTGCATTCTACTTTCTACCGAGGTCTTCTCGTACCACTCCACGCCGGTGCTCCGCGTTGCTCATTCCTTGGACGACCAACCCCTGTCCTCTTCCCCTCGTCCCTCTGGACCCTCCTCTTCTCCTCAAAGCGGGCCTCCAAGACCGCGTTCTTCTGCCTCAACTCTTGGATCTCCTTGACCTCGCCGACCAAATCCCCCCTCCACCCCGTTTCGACCCCACGAGTCGGCTCCCCCTCCGTGTCCGCCTGAACGTCCTTACTCCTCTCCAAAGCCTTGACTTCCTTCCTCCTCTTCTCCCTCCTCTCCCTCTCCTCGACGTCCAACGAGAACCGACTCTTCAAGATCCTCCTCACTGCCTCGGGGGAGATCTTGAAATGATCACTCAGCACGCGCGTCGAGTAACGTGTTGGATCGGAGGCGTGCATCGTGCGGATGAGGTCCATGGCTTCGCGCGAGACTCGTTTGGGAGGCGCCCAACCGAGGGGAAACCGCGCGCGCATCGCTTGACGGTGTTTGAGCCACTGTGGGGGTTCTTTAGCGCCGGTTTCAGAGCTGCTTGGGTTAAGAGTTGGACGCGCGGGTGAACGCGGTCCAGAGTGAAATCGGGGTGGTGCTGATGTGGTCAAAGTCGGCGAGCGGTCAAACGGTTTCCGTATCCCAGCGGACGGCGTCCCTCCTGTTGTTGTCTTGGAGCCGCCCAGTCCGGAGCGTGTACCATTCAGAGGCTTGCTCCATCTCGGACGCTGTCGACCCTCATCATCAAAAGGGCGCTGTCGGTCTCCATCCCTGGCTTTCCACGAGCTTGCGAAGGTCGAGAAAGAGGTCGCCAGCGTCCGCGCTTGATGGCATGTGCAGACGATCGATGTGCAAGAGGTGGATGCGAGGTTTGATGTGGTTGCTAGTATGCGCTGGGTCAAGAGTCGAGGTAGGTGCGACATGGCGCTTCGGAGCGGGGTGCGTTCAGGGAGCGGGACTGAATGGGGCAAACCGCGAAACCACTCTGTCGCCGGGACCACGAGTGTCGTCGACTCGGCCCGAGAAGGACCCCCGAAAGCCCAGCCATAGGCGGCCCTCAAAAAACGGCCTTTTTCGAGACAAGATGTCCAAATATAGAGGGCCGCCTTAGTGATGAATAACTTCTCAACATTACTCTACAAATCGTACAACGTCCAAAAATTTTGCTACCCTGCGCGCAGAATTCGCTTTCGCCGCGCGCGCGCACGAAGAGCGCCGCCAGCGCTCCGCTCTAGCGCGCTTGAGGCCTTGAGGCCTTGAGGGGCCAAGCTCTGATAAACCTTACTGGCATACGGCCAGGAGCCAGGCTGAACCTCATTTTTGGCCTCCTCGTGCAAGACAAGCAAGGGATGCTGCTCGAACTCTTTTGTGGTTCTGCTGTACCGTTTTTCTTGATTGAAGGTGATGTGAATTTTCCGTTCATCACGCCAGTTTGATCGTGTGAAGTCCTTGACCTCGTAGTTGATGTTTGACAAGTCGGTTCACGCGGATTTATGATATAGCGTCCATCAACTTGACGACTGCGCGCGTTGCCCCGATAAGACAGGTTGGAGTAAACTCCCGGAGCGATGACACGCAGCTCTTATATCACGGCATTTGCGACAAGAGCAAGAGAGTCGACACTTTCAACACTTTCGTAAGTTGTGCTTGACTTCTTGTAGATGTTCCTCACTGCAGGGAAGGTGACGAGTAAAATTGTGAAAGATTCAAGTCCACACAAGCATTAGTTTGGCATATCTATCCCAATTGCCAGCCCCGCATTGTTCACCCAATGGCAAATCCACCCATAGCTTCTTCTAGGCTCCCACACTCGACCAGCGTGTCCACCTTGAGAGGGCAGAGGGCAGACACATTACCATCAACAGCTCGAACGAGTACGTGGTTCGACATGATCTGGCCACAGACCTCTTGTCGTCCTTTCATTTTGTCCTGTGGCGTCGGACTCCGGAGTTAAGCGTCAGCGTAGGAGAAGACACACCCCAGTTTGGGTCATGATACATCATGGATCAGCGACTAACGTGAGTTTGTCCCTCGGTGATGATGGCAGTTGTCGCTAGCAAGTCCTTTTCCAGATAGTTGCCCTTGAATTGCTAAAACGAAGGTTCCTCTCGTTCCCCACAAATTGTCGGTACCTGTCCATTCCCATCGTCTCGATTATCCGTCGAAGTGCGGAAGAGTGGCGCGGTGCTCGGTTCGGTCTTGGGCAAGGGGTGGATCTGACGGTGCTTTCTGCGCGCCACCCTTGAACTTGATCTTTTCGAGTTGGAGTCGGCATTGGTGTGCACGTCGTCGACCACACTGACGCATGCAGGACGTCCGAGTGAGAACCGCCTTGTATAGCGATCGGTATGACTTGAAAATTTCTGTGTTTGAGTGCGGTCCCGAGGTAGTAGACGAGATCGAGTACTTTAGTAACGCGCTCGAGTCGGAAGGTGGCGGCAGGCTGGGCATCGAGTTGGCCAGGCTCCAAGCTTGCTAGTTTGCGTCGATGCGGATGAGATACCAATGCTCCTTTTCGCAAATGGGAACGAAGCCGACGATGTCGTTATCCCTTTCAATGAGTCGGCGCGGATCCGACAGCGAGGCACAAGTCCCAAATGCTGCAGTTCGTCAAATTTGACACTGTCGAAATGGTCAATCCGTGCTCCTCGTCGGGTCAAGCTGATGGTATCGGATAGGAACCAAGCGGGCAAGGCAACGAATCGAAGAGACGTTGGTGCTGATGCTAGGACGCACTCGAGCATCCAATTCATGGGTGTTTCGGAGTACCAGGAGGAGCCTGCAGACACACGCATCAAGATTCCAGCCACATCGTCATCCGAGATCCACTCATTCACTTTCCTTGGAATGAGTCAAGAGGATACAAACTCACTGAGGATCTGTAGAAAGTCTTGGAGGCGTGTAGATCGACCTCGGAGATAGTCGTGGTCGATAGCTGCCCGGTGACATATGCGAGTGAGGTGGTGACCGGAGCACTGGCAAGCTCTCGCTCCCGAATCGCGTCGACGATAGCTAAACGAGGTATCCATTCTTGACTATTGTGGACGACAGATCGAATTGTTTCTGCCTTGTCGAGATGGGCTCATAACGCCGAGGCATTGAGAGGAAGGCGCGTCGACGACCCCGACACGACAATAGATCGATAGCCATCGAGATAAGCCGAGGATGGAAAGATTTGATCGGAGAATCTCCTGATAAATTGCTTCGAGGGGCGTGGCAGAGCGTCAAAATGTCGGGCGCAGGTAGGTCGTACGCGAGGAGGTCAACGAGGCGTAGGTCGGCGATAGGCAAAGCTCGGTTCGACATCAATGATCACAGGCATCTTGGACCCCTTTGTAGAGTATAGAGTGGTTAGGTGCCACCACCGCGGTCGGTGGCGCGTCGCAGTGTAGTTGAGTGAAGGAAAGCCGAGCGGCCACCTGCCAGCGCGACCGCCAACGAGCCTTTTCAAAATGAAATGGACTCGAATAGGATCTCCTGACGCAAAAAGCCCGTCTGTTACCCAAATTTTCGGGCTGCCTAGCATTTTCGGGTCCCCAGAATGTCCAAATATGCGGGCCGCCTTTGGCTGGGCTTTCGGGCGTCCTCGAGTGTCGACCGACGCCGTGATTGAAGTCGAGTGCACATACACGTGCAGATGCAGCGGGATCAAGATCGGAAGATATTCCAACACCAAATTACAAGAAGAACGAACACAGAATAATAAAGGAACAGGGGATACAGTATACAAGCAAGCCAACCGGACCCCGAGCTGAGCGAAAAAAGGAGAAAACATCACAAACCTCTGACGTTCCTAACCCCGACCACGAACATTCAAGCCTTGAGCTTGTTGACCGCGAACCATAACCTCCTGAACCACTCGGAGCATAAATCGGCGTCGAACCTCATGTACCTCTGCATCTCCGCGGGCAAAAGATCGGCGAGCACGGCGTCGCGTTCAGGATCTACATTCGGGTTGTAACCGCACGTGCCGTCATCGTAGAACGCCAACTTGAACGTCAGACCTGTGGTAAGTTTCAAGGGTCAGTTCCGAGTTCTTTTCGCAGACGTGCCGCGTTCGTATCGAGACTCACCCCCGGTTTGAGTGAGGTAATCGTTCAGGATCGCCGAATAGACGCTATATCCATCCTCCTGCTTGACCGAAACGACGCTGAAGCCCGTCAAGTCCTCGGAGAGCGCGACTTGCCTCTTGATCGTCGCCAGCTCGTCCGCCGTTCGACTGAGTTCCGCGGCAGAGGAGGAAGAGGCCGTAGTTGCGGCGGAGGCGGCGACGTTCTTGGCTCGGGCTTGCAACGTCTTGGAATGCTCGACTTCGGCTTCGAGTTCCTGTCGTGCTTGTTTGACTGCAGGCCGTGAGATCCAATAGGAGGTCAGCTCCGCAACTAGTCGAGATCCCCCATGCATGCTTGATGTACTCACGTTCCATCTTGAGCTGACCATTCAATCGATGCGCCTCGTCGTCCTTGGCCTTGACGATTCGGTCCATCTCCTTCTGCCACTTGTGGTCGCGTTCCTGCAATTTCCTCCTTCCCTCCAACTGTGCCGCCGAGCTGTACTCCTCCAACTCGCTGATCCGGGCTTGAAGGGCCTGCTTCTCCTCGGCGTGACCTTCGATGACGTGCAAGAGCTCCTCGACGCGTTCGCCGTTGGTGACGTTGATCCCTGCTGCTCGGCGGGCGCGCAGCGAGGCGAGTTCGTTACGCAGGGAGTCGTTCTCGTGCTTGTAATTGTCGATCATGGACATGGCGGCTGAGATTGGGGGAAAGGCATCGTGTCAGCACAACGGGATGACGATTGCTGGACGGTCTTTTGGCGGACCTGTTTGTCGCTCCGAGGCAAGCTGGGTCAAGGCCGCTTCAGACTCCTCGGCTTTGGTCGTGCGCAGTTCCGACAGTTGGGCGAACGCCTCCTGGGTTTGCTCGAGGTTCTTCTGAATCTGCAGGGTGCACCATCAAGTTCAGTGATGCTCTTGCATTTGAATCAGCACGGTGAAATCTTACCAATTCCAACTTGGCCAACATCCTCTTCTCCCTCGCGGACAACCTCGGCTCGTCGTCGTCCTCGTCGTCGGCCTCAACTTGTTCGATCACAGCGGCCTTGCCCTTTTTGCCCGTCGTTACCTTCTTGCCCCCCTTCTGAGAAGTCAATTTCTTCCTGGGATCAACATCGACATCCATCTCGTCCTCATCCTCATCCTGCGCCTGAGTCTCAAGCACGACCTGATCGTCCTCCTCGTCCTCTGCCAATTCGGACTCGGACTGAGAGCGACCTTTCCTATTCGCGTTGTTGTTCTTGTTTGCTCCTCGTTGTTGCGCGGTCGCCTGTTGGGGCTTGCGTTTGGTCGCGGTCGTCGTGCTGGACGCGCGTTGTTCGCCCATCGCGTTCGATTTGGCTGACAAGGGGGCAAGGTACAGAATGTGAGCTGTAGGTCACGGGCCTTGGGCCTTGATATGATTGTGCCCAAAAGTTACCGTTGCCATTCATCAGAGGCTGTCGGTTCTCCTGTAAGAAGGAAAGATGGCGCATCGCAACATCAGATTCAGGCCGGTGACGGAATTGTTGAGCGATTTCGCCCAAACGCGTGATCACTTCGCGCGCCAGGAGGAGACCAACGAAGAGGGAACGCAGAACAATGGGTACTGACCTTGTGTGGTTTGAGAGTACGATCCTCGTCCGAGTCGTAGGGATGACGATGGGAAGGCTGACGGGCCATGGTCGTGGTATTGTTCGAGTGGTGAAAGGGACCGTGTATGCACCCGACCGAGGAAGGTCCACGCCCGCGCGCGCAGAGAGGAAGAGCCGAAAAGCGGATTAGGATCATACATGTAATGCGGGACGATTACCCCTTGTCACAAATGGAAGCGCTGAGATCATTGGAACCAAGCCGTCTTTCGCAGCCCCCGCCCCCCGCTGCCCCTCAGATATAGCCAGCAACTTTGCCTTCTGCACAGCCATATACTTCGAACACCAGAACTCTTCGCCTCGAGATGCCCCCTCATCACCCTTCCGGCTGTTCCTGCGGCGACGACGATGCCCACGTCCTCCTCGAAGGCGTACAGGACTATCTCTACGACAAGGTCGATCGCGACCACGTCGTCGCGTTGAATGCTGTAGAAGGACAGGAGGGGAAAAGTGTCATTCGGACTTGGGACGAGCGGGAACAGGAGGAGCAGGTCAGTTCATACGCTCCCCTCGGACGGACAAGTGGGGCCCTTGATCGGTCACTTGACCCGCTGACGGTGAGCTAGATCCCATCTTGCGTGCTGCAACCCTCGACAGTTCTTGGAAAGCGATGCGGACGACCAACTCATACTACACATACCCTTCACCGCGTCCATCAAACGTCAGTGACCTTCTGTACACCTTCTCATCGCACCTCGAAAAATCCTGACATTTGTCGTCCGCCCACAGTAAAATCGATCCTCATCAAAGCTGGTCCACACGGGTGGACACCAGACAAGGTCAAAGCTGTAAGTGTTCTGAATGGTCCCCCACATTCAATTAGTGAATCACACGGATGCTCATTCCGAGGGGGTGTCAACTCCGCCTGGCACAAAGTTTTCCAACCAAACGCTTGATTTTGACGAAGCGACCTCAACAGCGTGCACACAAGACTTCGACATCGCCGCGACTCGAGGAGTCACCGAATACGCGGTTAAGTAAGCATCTTACCCAACTGCTTCAATCCGCACGCTGACGAACATCCCTTGTCGTCTCGTAGACCAGCCAAGTTTCCTTCCGTTTCTTCCTTGACCCTCTTCTTCCCTGCTTCAACGGGCGAAGACACAGTCCGGATATGCTTCGTCGGCTTCAAGGGGGAATACAAACCTTTCACTGTGAGTCCACATGGGATGAAAGCGAGCAGTCGCGCCACGAATTGATCCATTCCCTCTCAACTCGTAGCGCGATCCCGTGATCACCGTCTACGAGGCGCAAGCGAACCCGGCCGACCACCTCAAGCTCCCGGGGATCGGGTCCAACGTTCATTCCAGAATCGGCTGAACAACTCTTCTCACGCTAGCATTTTTCTGCGTGCATCCTGTAATTCCATGACTTGCTGTACTCGCACCTTGAATGTCGGGCGGGGGTGACAAAACTCAGGAGCTGCTGCGCTTATTCAATATCGAATTTCGTACGAACAGGGGAGACCAGTTGTGGTATCGTTGCAAGACAAGGAAGAATAAAAAGGAAAGGGAACGAGGAGGAAAGAAGGACTGAACAAAACATATGAGGTAGAAAGTATTATATCAGGATGCTCGGTAATCCCCGACCGAGTTCCCCAGAAGACCGGAGAAAGAAGATTTCATTCGAGCCCGTGCGCCTTCTTGGCTTCCTCACTGGACCAGTACGACCCGTGCGGGAAGGTGTACTTCGCCTTGGACTCGTCCTTAATGTGGATCGAATACCCTTCATCCAGGTTCGACGGGACATTGTAGTGGCCGTTCGAGTTAATCGTGCACGGGGTCGTGAAGTGCTCGTGCAAGTGGTCGACGTACTCGAGCACGTTGGTGTCGATCGAACCCGAGACGCACACGTAGTCGATCAAGGAGAGGTGGATCACGTATTCGCACAACCCGACACCACCGGCGTGGGGGCAGACGGGGACCCCTCGCTTCGCGGCCATGAGCAGCACCATGAGGATCTCGTTTACACCAGACATGCGGCACGAGTCGATCTGGCACACGTCGATCGCTTCGGCTTGCAGGAGCTGCTTGAAGACCATTCGGTTGTGCGCGTGCTCTCCCGTTGCGACACCCATGACGCCCTTGAGTTGCTTGCGGATAGAGGCGTGGCCGAGGACATCATCCTAGAGAGCGAGAGAGCAGTGAGAGGATCGTCAGCAAGCCAAGCTTCATACACGATCAGAAGGGTCCGGAGTAATACACTCACGGGTGCTGTTGGCTCTTCGATGAACCAAGGGTTGTGTACTGCCAAGCGCTTGCAGTAGTCGACGGCCTGCTGCACATCCCAGACCTGGTTGGCGTCGATCATCAAGACCGAACCGGTCGGCCCGGCGTTCTTGCCTTTGATCGTCTCGGGGGCGGGCGTCTTGCGACCAGCGCACTCCTTCGGGTCGTCGATGATGGAGCGGACGAGCGCGAGGCGGCGCAAGTCGTCGTCGACGTTGTCTCCGACCTTGACCTTGAAGTGGTTCCAGCCCGAGGCGATGGCCTCGCGGGTTAAGCGCGCGACCTTTTCGTCCGAGTAACCGTACCATCCCTGGAATTTGCGAACAAGGCAGATAGTGTAAATCAAAGTACACCAAAGGACCAGTCTTTTCCAAGAGACGACTCACAACCGAGGTGGTGTAACTCGGGTAACCTTCCTTCTTGACGCGCGCGATCCTCTCCTCCTTACCGACCTGCTTTTTCTTGAGCCACTCGAGCGCCTCCTCGGGCGTGATCTCGTCCGTGCAGTATCGGAACGCGACGGCCGACACGAACTGCTTGGGAGTGAAGTCGGCGATCAACTGCCACAAGGGCTTGCGCTCGTGGCGGGCGTACACTGGATGTGGGGGAGGGGGGCAGGAAAAGTCAGCCGGGCTAATCTCGACGCCAGCACGAGGTACCGAGTTCGATATGCTGCAACTCACTGTCCCAAAGAGCGTTACCAACGGCAGCCGTGGCAAGGGCGATGACACCCTTCTCGGGGCCGATCCATCGCAATTGCGGGTCGGCGACGAGGTGGGACCAGGCTTGCCCCATGTTGGCGAAGAGGTCGGCCGTCTTCTTGCCGACGAGCTTCTCGGCGACTTGCTCAACAGCACTGCAGCAACGAAGACGAAGAAAAAGACATGTTTCAGAATACTGATGCAAGGAGGTGCCGCTCTCCCCACTGAGGATGCCCGATCATAAGCTTTCCGAGCACGGAAAAGGGGGACTCACGAGCAGACGATATCGTTACCTCGGCCGATGGTGAAGGTCATGCCGTAGCCGATATCCTTGCCATCGGTTTCGAGCGTGACGTAAGCGGCACTGTAATCGCATCTGTATTTTGTGAAAGGAACGGAGCATGGCGGAGCAAGAAGATTGGCACCGAGCGGGATCGGGAGATAGCCGAGCAGGAAAACGAGCGTGAGCGGAAATATACGGATCTCGATAATTGAAAGGGGGGGACGGGGCGAGCGAACGGAGGGCAGAGCCGCTCTCGCCGGAACGGACGAGAATCAGTGAGAAAGGGAACTTACGTCTTATTCATCGCATCCGTACCATCCCCCGAGAGGGAGGTTGGGAATCGGAGATCCTCGACCTTGAAACCGGTGATGGTCGTCATGTTGAGAAGGTGGGAGAGTTTCTGCTGGCGTGGGGCGGTTCAGGGTATGAGCAATGGTGGTGTCAGTGGAACGTTCCATGCAGAGCAGTATCAAGTCACAGGTCTGTGTGGTACGCCGCAAAACCATCGCAACTTGCATCGCAGCAAGTGCTACAGCTCCGCAAGCGGCCACGACTGCACTTCTCCGGGACACGACTCGGGAAGCTTGAGAGCAGGGGGAATAGGAAGATCACGTACGGGTGAGGTAGTGTTTGAGTAAGTAGTGACAAGCTCGAATGCGCTGGCACAAGAAAACACGAGATGGTGGTAAAAAGGAGAGACAAAGAGGAAGGGCTCTTCAGCAAGACTCTGCCCAAAAGTACACCGAGGCCGGGCGCGCGGCCACGCCGCTCATGAGCACTGGGCGGCGGGCGTGGTGTTGGACCGGGCCGTCGTCCCGTCCGCGACCACTCGGCCGGTAGCGGCAACGGCGCCGGTCCGCGGCGCGGCGCACCAATCAAAGCGCCAGGCGCTCGCTCGCTTTTGCACACACCGCCATGATTCGTGCTGTCGAGCTCGGACCTACAAAGAATCCGATTGCAAGTTAGCGCGGCGACCTGAACGCTGTGGCTCACGCGGTGGCTGGCCGCGCTAGCTCTCAGCTCCCCAGAATATCCCGCACAGGGGCTCTCCCAAATGTCCCTCGGGACAGCTTCCCGCTCCGGGGCCCCTCAAATTTGGCGAGCACTGTGGTGATGCATATTCAATCAAGCCCAACCCTCTCGTCGATATCGTGATCGTTTGGCAATTCAGCATTGGAATTATTCTCTGGCCTTCTTTGCCATCGACCCACCTTCGTCGTGCCCAGAGGCGCCGGCTGCGCGCCTACCCCAGCCACTATCGGGCCTACAACTCATGGCAGACCCCTCTTCCCGTCGCGGGTGACCGTCACGACCGCCTCCACCGCCACCGCCACCGCCCCTACGACCTCGCCCGCTTGTATTCCAAAAGCCTCGCTGACTCGGTCCTCCCCTTCCTCGTCCGCCCCTCCCTCGGCCTCCGCCTCGGCCTCGACCCCTCTCCCATCGGCCACCAGAGTCGGGTTGCTGCACCTCTTCCAGTGATCGCGGTTGGTCAACAACCTGGATCTTGCCCTGCAACCGGGCCCTCAGGAAAGCTTCCCGACTCCACAGCTCGAAGCACGGGCATTCGAGGATCGTGGCGCCGACGAGCGCACTCTGCAGCGAAGGGATGTGGGGGGAAATGACAAAGACTCGGCGAGGCGTCGCTTTGGTCGAGGCGCTGACTGCTGGCGTCGGATGATGGGTTTGCGGAGGAGCATGGCCATCGTGGTCTTCGTCGGACGGAGACTCGGAGGATTCCGGGGGTCGCGTGAACAGGGAGAGGAGCAGGATGAAAGGGGATTCGTCGAGCTCCTCGTCGGCTTCGTCCTCGTCGTCATCCTCACCCACCGCGTCAGCGGCGGCATCCTCTTCGAGCAAGAATGGTACTACATCGTCTGTCTGCCTACCGCTTGTTGTGAATGGTTCCACAGTAACGCTTTCTTCCTCCCCTTCCACTTGAGTAGTGGGCCCTGGCACGACTTGGGAGGAACTAGCTTCGATCGCAGCTCCGGCGGTCGGCGGCGGCGGCGGCTCGGATGTCGGCGCGGGTTCGACCTCGATGGGTTGGAAAGACTCGAGCCACTTCTTTTGCAATGCTATCCAATCTTGGGCCTCCTGGGTCAGCTTTTTATTCTTGCTCTTCTTGTCGCGTTGTGCGAATGCGGCCGAGAGCGCGGCGTGCAACGTCGAGGTCGAGGGATGAGGCCCGGTCGTAAAGGTCGTCAGAGGTGCAGGTGCAGGCGAAGAGCTGGACGGAGATGCAGAAGCAGGGTTCGCCTGAAAGATCATGTCGAGAACCCATTCCATCCTCAGCGTCCTGTTGAGTGTGGGGCCGAACCGACTGGTGAGCCGACCTCTTCACGGGGACGTTACCCGCGTGCCTTGAATGAACTTACTTGGGATCCCACCTCGAAGCGTTTTTGACCCTCCTTGTCATCCCCTTGGGCAAGAGCACCAGGTCAACGCCTTGCTTCCTTGCTTCATAGACCATCTTGTTCTCGCGGTCATTCCGATCGTCGAGTCGCGCGTCGCCGTCGTTCGCACGCAGCGAAGGGATGAGCTTGTCCTTGACCAACTGGCGGCCGACGTCTTCGGACTTCCTGCTGACCGAGGCGATGTAGGACTGGTCACGCATCAACGGTCCCCAGGACATGTCGCTGGCCTTGAGGGGCAGCGACCACACAGGCGGCGCGATGCCCGAGCAATTGAGGCGGACCTTGTGCGAAGTCGAGCACGCAAGCGAACACGAAGGGAACTGACACGCGGGGCAGCTGTAACGAGCCGCGGTGGTGTTACACGTCTGGCATGTCCCCAATCGCGACGACGATGACGAAGCCATGATGATCGCGATGACCTCGATCGGTCGTTTCACGGCGCCGTGAATGGGGGCCGGATCGGCACTGTGACGCTGCGAGGGCCGCCGAAAGGCACCCTGTCGGCGCTCGTCAGTGCCATTCAGTGCCGTGTTTTGGACCAGAGGTCCGAGCGCTGCGGCGAACCGGCGCGGGGGGAAGTGCATACATGCAGCCCCCTGAGCCCGTACGCGCGCCTCACGGCCTCACGGCCGGCTTCGATGCCGAGTGTGCCGTCGCTCCAACACTGCATTGGTCCGACGCGGCGCCGGCTGCCCAGCAGAGGTGCCCCCTTGCCAACCAGGCTCAGGTTTTTCAGTCGAGCTCTCGGCAACAGAGGCGTACGATCGCCTCAGGTACCCCGCCCCACCCCACGGCAGCATCGGCGTTTTTTTAATTCGAGCGACGCCCGAACCCGACCTTTGACCCCGTACTTTTGGCGAGCCTCTCTTTCTCTTTCTCTTGCGCCCATCTTCCCCAGAATCCTATACTCACTTTTTACGAAAGTCAACTTGCACACCATGCCTCACGGTGAGTATCACGACCTACCGTGCCCATAGCAACTTACCCACCTCGCTGATCACTCCCTCGCTCTTTCAGCTACGATCAGGTCCTTCCCCCGAGGCGTCTACGCCCCGCTCAACACCTTCTTCCTGCCCGACTCCCAGGACCTCGACATCCCTACGTTCAAGAAGCATGCCGTCAACATCGCCAGCGCCGGTGGTACGTGTTGCATCACTTGCTCCCACTGCGCCAGCCCCTGGTAGCTGCTAGTGGCGCCATTCCGTTGCCTCCACTCCCCCGTTTCGTGCGCTGGGCGCTTGCCCGGCCCGTTGCTGCCGGGATGCCCACGTCGCTTCCGCTTTCGAGCCCAGAACTCCGGGCTGACCACGTTACCGGGGCCGATGTGATGATTTTGCACAGTTGGACTCGTTGCTTTGGGCTCCATGGGTGAAGGTGAGTCTTGCAGCATTATTATCTGGACCTCTCTGTGCGGTGGATCAAGTGACCGAGCCGGCGGCGTTCGCGCTGTCTCTGGTGTCCAGAAGGGAGGGGCTGCCGTAACTAACCTTTGTGACCTGGCTCGCGTTCTTCCCAGCCGTCCACCTGGACCATGCCGAACGCAACACCATCGTCAAGGCCGCCAGGGAGGCTTTGGACGAGAACAACCTCTCGTCAGTGCCCCTCATCATCGGCACCGCCGCTTCGTCGACTCGAGAGACGATCGAGTTGACCCGCGAGGCCGCCGAGGCCGGCGCCGACTACGCCATGGTCATCAGCCCTGGTCAGTTTCTGAGCAGAGCTAAATCTCCGCTGCTTTCTGTCGCTGACGAAGGGCGCCTTTCGTTGTGTTACATGTGCTCAGGATACTTTGTCGGTGCCCTTAGCAAGGATGCTCTTAAGACCTACTTCGCCGAGGTCGCTGCCGCGAGTCCTATTCCCGTGAGTTGGTGCTGCTGAAGAAAGATTTCACCTACCTGCTTCATCGAGCTCATCCACATTTTTCAACTCTCATAAAAGATCATCATCTACAACTACCCCAGTGCCTCGGCCGGTATCGATCTCGACACTGACACCATCATTGCCAGTGAGTGCTCATGCTTTAGAAGCGTCGGGCCCTTAGCCCCACAAAACTGACCCCATCGATGTCTACCCCCTCGATAGTCGCCAAGGGTTCCCCCAGCATCGTCGGCATTAAACTCACGTGCGGAAGTGTCGGCAAGCTCACCCGATTGGTGAACCTCCGCCCCGACTTCCTAGTCCTCGGTGGTTTCGTCGACTTCCTTGCCCCCGCCATGTTGCTCAACGGTGCCGGTTGCATCACCGGTCTCGGAAACGTCGCTCCTGTAGGTTCTGGGATTGCACTTATCGGACTCATCAAGCCTGCACCGCGGACCTCGTGTTTGACGTAGACGCTTCTTCCTCTCTGCCGCCCAGAAAACGTGCATGAAGCTCTTCAACCTCACCCAGTCGGGTTTGAACGGATCTGCCAAAGACCTCGCCGCTGCCAAGGAACTCCAGGCGATCGTCTCGAACGGTGACTGGACCATGTGCAAGGTAAGCCTTCTTCCCTCGCCTGGCCGTCCAAAGCGTTCCGAGCTGACTCGACCGTTGGCGCTTCTTCTAACACAGGTCGGTATCGCTGGATCTAAATACGTCTTGGACAAGCTCCACGGCTACGGTGGCGAGCCCCGTCGCCCGATTCTCCCTTTCTCCGGTGACGGCGAGAAGTTGTTGGCCGACCTCAAGCCCCTCCTGGACTACGAGAACTCGCTCCCGTGAAGAAAAAAAACAAAAGCAAAAGCGGGAGCTTGCTTGTGTCTTGACACCCGTGCATCGAACTTGACGATTTTCTGTCGATCATGGATATCTTTTTTTTTGGTTCTTTCCTTGCAGTCTTCAATTGTTCTATCCTTCCTTCTTCTTCTTTCGGCGCGTTTCTTTCTCGAGCTTCCGCTTGACTGGTATGGTGTGTGTGGTGGGTGTGTCTCCATGTTTCTCAAACCCAACTTGCAAATCACCGAGCAGATTTCACGATGAAATCGAGGAAGAGAAGCGGCCCTGAGAGTTCCTCAGCTCGAAAAGTCCGATCCTCTTTGGGACCTGAGCACGGCCTTTGCCCCGGCTGCCTTGGGAGAGGTACTGCGGATACTCGTGCTGCTCTTAAGACCTCGAGAAAAAAATCAAACCCTTTCGAAAGGTCGCGAAAGGACGAAAAACTCAAAGACTCCCTCGCTATCTTTCATACAGAGGCGCATAGCTTACAGTACCACAGCTTCGAGTGTCGGGGGCTTTGCAAATTGCAAGCGGTAGGGCAGGTAAGTTCTGGCGAGGTGGTGGACGCTGGGCCGAAACAGACAGACCCTCAGGGTTTGGACAAAGAAGACTTTGGTACGGAACTATGTGAATTGACTTTTGGGTCGCGGTGCGCTGCGCTCGAGCTTCCTCGACGGGCGCGGCGCGAGAGCTGAATAGGCTCCTGAGTTTGACTGTGTCACCGCCGCGCGACCGCGTTAGCCGGTCAGAAACCCTCTCCGATGCACTTCCAGTGACCCAAGGGTCCCTTTTTCCATATCCCACTCTTCGGCGCCTCCACTCACACCCACAATCTGTGGCAAAGGTGATCCGAGGCATTAGGTCGATGCAGTACCTGCATCGGACATATTAGCATCATATGGCATAGCACTCTGCAAATTTGATCTGATTGGGTTCAAACATTACTTTCGTACGCGTAGCATGAGGCCTGAGGAAGGAAGCGTTTGGACGTTTGGAGGCTCGAGCTGAGAGCAGGGTTCCCTTTCTTTGAGCCGACGTCTCCCTCGCGCTTTGCTCCCGCCGTCGCGCCCGAGCGCCGAGCGTTGATCGAGTAATTGAGACTTGCTGACAATGGAGCTATCGCCGAGACGAAACAAGCTTTGAGCCTGTCGTTCTTGAAAATCTCCTTAGATCCCGGATCTTGGAGTAAGCAAGAACTCATGCTTCATCGAGAATGTTCTCCGACGCGGCCGGGTGCTCGTCCCGGCCCCCACATCGAGAGATGAGCGCGACTGTCTCACCACGTCGACGGTTGCTGGCGGGTAAAACCTTGCTTCGGCCGCAGGGCATGAATGAATCGCGATAGGTGGTACAACACGCGAAACAAAACAAAAACAAAAACACAAAAAAAAATCACGAATAAAGTTCACGACCGGACGCTAGTAGTCCCTAGTGCTACAATGCTCATCGACGTGTTGTGGCGATGCGTCTGATGACCCGGACCCGACGCTCGAGCCTCCTGACGAACCTGGACGTGGAGCGGTTGAACAAGGGGGAGCCTGAGCGCAGCACCGGCGGCGGCGCTTGTGGAGGCGGGCATTGATGCATTGATGAGCAGCGACTCTCGACTTGGGGGTGCGGGCGGTGATTTCGAACGCAACGCTCGTTGCTGTGCAGCTTGTTCCCTTACTCTGCCCTCTTAAGTGCTCCTACCACAGCTCGTCAACCCCACGCGTACTTGGTTATTCGCCCTCCAGCCTATTGACGTCACTAGATCATTCGCTCGCTCAACTGTCCTGCGAGGCCTCACCACGCCGACCCCGACCCAGCGGTGAGAACCGAACGACACGATGGCGTCTGCAGCCGTAGCACGTGCCTCTGTGCCCCAGCCCGCTTCGACATCGAATTCTTGTGAGCATCCCTCTTCAGATTTCGGGTGTTGTGGCATTCAGCAACACAGATGGGTGTCCACCTCCTGACACTCTCGACGGGCTCAAACTGACGACCCCCTTTCGTCCGCCCTCTCGCTGCTTCCCACGTGCATCACTTCTGCTTCCCATATCCTCGCAGCCTCCAATCCAGCGCAGTCGACACGGACAGCGACTGGCTCCTCCAATCAAGCCGGCAAGGAAAATGCCCCACAACAGAATGCCACCTCCACCAAGCCGGACCAACCCAAACCAGCTGCCGAGGAACCGCGCAAGATTCGGTTCAGCGTCGGGTCAAAGTATGCGGTCAGTCCCGCGATCAATGTCCATTGCCTTCTATACGACACCTGAACCCTAAAGTTAATCTCGACTTTAAATTATCCTCAGGTCCAAGATGTGATTGGTGAAGGGGCGTATGGTGTCGTGTGCAGTGCGATCCATCGACCGACAGGACAAAAGGTTCGTTCGCGAGCCGTGTCCCCCTGATTCGATCTGGACTCGACGCTCGACGTGGCCTCGAATGGACTCGTCTACGTCTGCTGGCCTCCGAGGAGTGCAGCAGATGGACCCCATAGCTGAAGCATGCTCGATAACCCGACCAACAGGTTGCCATCAAGAAGATTGCCCCATTCGACCATTCAAGTCAGTCGGTTCCGATCGATCCTTTGTTCGCGTCGAGCCAGCAGGACTGACCCCAATGCATACATCCAGTGTTTTGCCTTCGGACGTTGCGCGAGCTCAAGTTGCTGCGCTACTTTTCAGAGCAGAACGTTTCGGAAAATGTGGGTGTGCTTTGGTGTTACTGGTGACCCTTTGAGAGCTCGTGTACTGACTGTTGAGTGCCTAATCACGACCGGCAGATCATCTCAATCGTCGATATCATCAAGCCAACCTCCTTCGATGGTTTCAAAGAGGTCAGAATTTATCGTTCATAGCATTCTGCTATTTCGCTCAAACCTCCTGTTCGTTGCTTTGTACACAGGTCTACCTCATCCAAGAATTGATGGAAACCGACCTTCACCGAGTGATCCGTACCCAGAACCTCTCCGATGACCACGTACAATACTTTGCCTACCAAACATTACGAGCGATCAAAGCGTTGCACTCGGCCGACGTCATCCACCGTGATCTTAAACCTTCGAACCTTTTGCTCAACGCCAACTGTGATCTCAAGGTGTGCGATTTCGGTTTGGCGAGGAGCGTGACGACTGCCGAACCGAATGGAGGTGAGACGGGGTTCATGACCGAGTACGTGGCGACGAGGTGGTACAGGGCACCGGAGATCATGTTGACGTGAGTGTAATTCGGGTACCCGTTGTCGACCTCGCGTGCGGAAGTTTACTCTGCCCCATGGCACCACAGATTCAAGCAATACACGAAAGCGATCGACATTTGGTCTGTCGGATGTAGTGAGTGCTCCTACGGACCTGTAATCTCACCTCGCGGGTGTTTTGTGACTTACACGGCGCATTTCTATTTCCGCAGTTATCGGAGAGATGATCTCGGGTCGACCCCTATTCCCGGGCCGAGATTGTCAGTGTCGACGAGGTGCCCGCTCTCAGCGTTGGTTTATCACACTGACAACATATGCTTTCCTTATGATCTTAGATCATCATCAACTCACCCTGATCCTCGACGCCCTCGGAACACCCACCCTCGATGAATTCTACGCCATCAACTCGCGTCGCTCGCGCGATTACCTCCGCGCGATGCCGTTCAGGGCGAAGAAGCCTCTTTCGCAGATCTACCCGACCGCTACGCCCGAGGCATTGGATTTGATGGAGAAGTGAGTCGAACTATTGATTGTGATGTAGTGAATATGAAACTGATTTGGCTTCTATTGCTTGTGGCAGATGCTTAACTTTTGATCCCAAAAAGCGAATTACGGTCGAGCAAGCGCTCGCCCATCCCTACTTAGCAAACTACCGTGAGTATTGGTGGATAATCGAGGAGTCACGATACAGTGGTCAGGATTAGAGAAATTCTGATTCGACCCATTCCACACCCTAGACGACCCCGATGACGAGCCCGTCGCCCCTCCCCTCGAACCGAGTTTCTTCGACTTCGACCATCAGAAGGACTCGATCAGTCGCGAAGCGCTCAAGAAGCTGCTCTACGACGAAGTGATGGCGTTTCAGCCTCTGGTTTGATGTTGCTCCTGCGAACGCGTCCTCTCCTTCGCTCTTCGTCAGAATGGTCATCCCTGTTCGGATCTCTTCATATTTCTTCCCATCGGCTTGTGCATTCTGACTTGTTTCGGTCCTCTCTGCTTTGCTTGATCTCGCATCTTCCATTTTCCTCACTTTTGGCTACCTCTTTCTTCTCTCGTCGTTCCACTTGTTCCATTTCTCAACGCATCGGTTCTATTCTCCCGAGGAGAGTCAAAAAACACGTAGAAGGGTTCGTTTGATCGTTTTTGGGTTTGGGTCTGTCTGGTTGCAATACTATTCTCCTCATACGGTATTTCGTGGATCATTGATTGTCATTGGCGAATAGGGGGGTGAACATGTCCTCGTCGAGCCCGAGGAAACGTTGTCGATCGGTCTGTCGGAATCAAGAAACAAAATACCGCGGCAATTAGCTACCTGAACGTAGACGTTGCGGAAGGATGATCGCTTTTCGGGAACCGACCTCATCACCAATCATTGCCATTAGTTCCCTCAGCAACGTTTCCAGCTCCTCTTTCTCACCCTTTTGCTCCTGCTCCTCCTCATCCTCCCTTACGACGACCCAAGTCTTGCCCAGCTGCACCAACACCATCCCCTTCCACTTTGCACTCTCCCTAATCCGTTCCCCGGCATTCCCCACGACCTCCTTCAATCCCCTCAAAGCATACTCGATGACCTCCCGATTCCCTTCCCCCAAAGCTTTTCCTGTCCCAGTGCCAGATCCGACCGTCCTACAACTCGTCTCCAACATCCCGACCAGATGCGGCACCAGCACGCCCAAAAACCTGATCGTCCCCATCCCTCCAAATCCCTTGGACCTCAACAAAGGTCCCAATCCCTCGATCGTGGCTTTGAATAAAGCGATGTGGGAGGGGTGAAATTCCCAGACCCTGATGATACCGAGTTGAAGGAGGGGGAGATGGGCTTGGGAGGATGCTTGGGTGGAGAAAGGGGAAGGGTAAGTTTGGTGTAGGAGGGTGAGGTAGACTTGATGCGTTTTGAGGAGGAGGGAAGGGGAGTAAGGGGAGGAGATCGAGGAGAGACATGCGTCGAGGGACTGGAGGATCGAGCCGATCTTGGCATCAGCTCCGGGGGTGCTTTTGCAGCGCGCCAAATTCTTTAACGCACCGTCGAGAACACTTTGCCGACACCGGTCTTGGTCAAAAGTGGGCCGCTCGTACGTTCGAGCAAGCCGGAGAGGAGATCGACACCCAAGAGTTTATTGAGGGGCGAGTAGTCGTCGAGGTAGGTCAGTAGAGGAGGGAGGACGAGATGCCATCGTGATTCGATGTCTTCCTTCTGCAGACATAATGCATCGAAGGCAGAATGATCAATACTCATCACAAAGTCGGAACATGGTTCAATGACGTACCTCCAGGGAGACCACCACGAACCGCACGAGATTGTGCAACCCCACTTCGGTGCGCCAGTCCAGAGCGCCAGTGCCATCGCCAGTGGAATGACTCCGATTCGAATCAAACCAGTCTAGTAGAGCATTGGCGCCACCTGCAGGTCGAGTGACGGCTCTTCCAGTTGTGGGGTTGATATGAGGATGCGGCTTGAATATCGGCGGCAGTAGTTTGGAGAGGAGGTGGTCGAGGATGGGGAGTCGGAGTCTGGGTGACTTCCGGAGGAGGTGGCTCAAGGTTGCTGAGGATGGGTCAAAGACGAGGGAGGTCTCAGACTCGGGGTCAAGATGGATTCGAGGCTCCAGAGAGCAAGAAGACTTACCAGTAGCATATTCGACAGTTTGTGCCGTACACAGCCTCGGTGCCGCGGTGTCTTGATGGCTGAACTTTGCGAAAACCATGATCAAGCGAGCTCGGACAGCGATTGTCTCGGAGAGGTTTGAGTCAATCTGGTCCTCGGTATGTACCAAACATGCGGCTATTGATGATGATAAACGCAATAGAGGTTCATGGTGCCGATTGACCATTGTCAAGGTCACATCTGCTGAGACAGAAGGAAGGAGAGGTCCAGCATGAGTTCTCGCGCTCTCGGACATGGACAGCAAGTGGCCGGGGACAGACCCTGCGTGTCTTGGTCCTGTGCGTCGGAAGGCGGGAACTTCAAAAGGGCGGAAATGGTGATCAACAGCTCATACGGCAGTCGAGATTGGACCAGATTCGCTGCAAAGGCGGGCAAGGCCTGGTCGACTTGGTCGGCGAGCGAGACGAGCAAGGAGCGGTCCTGCGAGAGAAGAGTTACGGTCAGCTGGGGGGACAAGCTGGGAATGGGCCCAAGATGAACTCACAGATGTCGTCGCCGTGGTCATGGGATCATATGTGGCCAGTAGTGGCTTGATGCGGTCCTTGAGCACGGAATCGACGGCGACGGCGGCTGCGGAGGCGAGTGGTGTCGTCATGTTTGCAGCTGATGCTCCGTCGGCTTGAGCGGCGGTCATGGGCCAGAATTCGCCCGGGAGCTGATGGCAGAGTGAGCCGTGTTGCAGGCAAGGAGGAGCCGCTCCGCGAGTGCAGCCCGACGGTGGACCGCGGGGGTTTGTCCTAATCGCCGACTCAGTCTAAATCAATTTAACTCAATTCTCGGCAAATCGTGATTTCCTTCCACACGCTCGGCTGTCACGCGCTTCCGACGCGTCGACGCTGCCTTCGTCCCTCTCTGTCGCCACTCACACCTCCTCTCGCACCCAACCATGCCACGCAAGACATCCGTCCCTGGAGCAGCCGCCGCCACGACGACGGCTACAACAACAACAACGACGACCACGGCGACCGACAATGCTGCTGCTGCCGCTACTGCATCGAGCGCCGACACGCTCGGACTCGCTCAGTTTGAACTGCCCAAAGCACTTGGTCAGTACTTACTTGAGCAAGCACTCGGGCCCTTCCACTGCTGACCCACCTCATGCCCCGACTCGCAGTCACTCGGATAGCCAAAGCTTCGGTATGACCAATCCAGACGTCGAGCTCAATACGAAACAGCTCTTAACACGCTTGCGTACAACCCTCACCCAGGTCCCCGCGGGTGTTCAGCTACAACGGGAGATGCCCTTGGCCCTCGTCAAATCCAGCACCATATTCATAAACTACCTCGCAGCTCTGTACGTCCGCAAGCTAGCCCAATCACTACCCACCCCCCACCCCCCACCCCAAGCTGCTTGTTCCCTGACGCCGGCCAGGGCTTCAAACCGTGGATCTTCTTCAAACCCCGCGCAGCTCCCACGACGCCGCGCACGAAAAGAATCAAAAAACCATCAGCGCGACGCATGTCCTCGAATCGATCAAGGAACTCGGCTGGGACGACCAACAGGCGCTCAACAAGTATCTCGCCGTGCACCTGCTCGCCTTCCGCAAGAACGTCGAAGACAAAAAGAATGGCGTCCTCAGGCCTACGACTTCCAAACCTAGCTCAGGACCGGCCGGGGCAGCGACCGAGGAACCGGCTCGAAAGACGAGGACGACGAGGAAGACGGTTGCCGCCGCTCAACAGGCCGAGAATGAGGTCGAAGCTGCCGCTGCTCTGCAGGTCGTCGAACCCAACGGTGCTGGATCTTTGGGAGAGGACGAGGAGGGTGCCGAACAGGACCCGTATCAGACCGAGGACGAAGACGAGGATCAGATTGACTTGGGACCGGAGGAGGAAGAGGACGATGTCGTCGATGACGAGGAAGAGCTCGATGAAGGCGTCGACGTTGGGCCAGGCTTGGAGGATGATCCGATGCAGGATGAAGATTGAAGGAGGCCAATGGTCCTGTAGTCGGCGTCTAAATCGAAGGGCAAGCGAGCCTTGAAGGCGAGCGGATTGCATGCATGTAGACAAGTGCGAGGGGTTTACAACAGTGTACGAATGACCAACAACCAGATATGAAACTTGACAAGTGAAACGACGTAAAACCAAAACCGAACCACGACAGGATGTACCTAAGAGAGGAGGCCCAAGTCTCATGCATCCTCTTGTTGCTCGATCGGATGCTGGCCCGAGGGACGACTCCCTCCCACCGCGCCTTGAAATCTCCACTTGAGGAGCGACGAGTTCGTGATCATCACCGGCGACGACGACTTGTGCTCAAAGTTGAACGTCGACGCCGATACTGAGGTCGTCAGAGTCGAGCTTCCAGATGACAGAGCCTTGGGCAGAGCAGGTGAAGGCGACAAGGAAGGCGGAGCAGGCATTCGGTTCATCTTGCGCGGCGAAAGCGGGACACGCGCCGGTGTGGGCGTCGATCTGGACGTCGAAGAGGTCTGCTTGACCGTCGTCGACGACGTGGCACCCTTGGATGACGACGAAACCTTCTTGTTGACGCTCGTGAACGTACGCGAGATCGGCTTGGGTCCCGAAAGCGCAGCGATCGGCGTCGACATCTTCATCGCCTTGTTGTTCCCCACGGGCAACATGTACTTGGACCTCCACACGGACCCAATCACCGCCGCAACAGTAGTTTGCTCGTTCTCGACCTCTTCTTCGACGCGCTCTTGGCATGGTCGTTTCTTCTTGTTCAAAGGCGCTGCGAGAGTCGGTTTGACGTCCTCGTAAATCTTGAACCCTTTGTTCGCGCGCGGCCGAGGCGTCGCTTCCTCGTCGAGCTCGGACGACGGACCGATCGGATCCGAAGAGAGATCCAACGTCTTGTCAATCAAGTCCACCACTTTCTTGCACGGCACTGTCTCGACCTTCGGTGCGAAGCGAGAGGTTGGCCTCGAGAAGACCTTGGTGTGAGCTGGCGAGGTGACGGGACTGGACATAAAGTCGGCATCGTCGTCGTCATGCATCGCGTCGTCATCACAAAGGGCAGGGAGGGGCGGGAGTAGGTCGTCTTCGTCGTTCTCGTCATCTTGATGATGAGCGGTTTCAATCTCTCCGTCCTCGTCGATGGCAGGGGGACTGCTCACGCCGACATCCCTGGGTGGCGAAGAGATCTTGCGCGCTTTGTCCCGGGCCTGCGCCGGCGTCGGGGCGGGACTGGACATGCAATCGGGGGTTGAAGGAGGTAGAGGCAGTCGCTCGTCTTGGCGTGGTGCCGAGAGCGACTCCTTCTGCGCAACGGATTCCATCTCGCATTCGCGCATCGCCGCCATCCCTTCCTCATCATCATCGTCGGATCCGTCGCCTCTTGCTACCTTCTCAAACTCTGCCTCCTGCGCCTCGTCAATGATCATGACCTCTTCATCCCCATCGTTCTCGGCGATCTCGTTTGCCTTCTCCTTGCCCTTCTTGCTACCTCCACCAAAGAACCGACTGACTTTATCGCCGAGCGTCTTTTCCTTGGTCACGGCCGTCACCATCGTCGCAGTAACGGACCTGTTCCCGAGCTTGGGCTTTGCATCGTCCGGCTTGGACGTCGAGGCGACACCTTCCTTCTTGAAGAAGTTGAGAATCGAGCTCTTGCCTCTCGCAACTGAGACCGGAGCCGCCGCCTTGCGCTGGTACGAGAACCCCGTCTTGTCCTTGCTTCCACTCTGCGGCGTATCGGGGTCAAAGTCGGCGGGGACTTGGCTCGGATTGAGGTCGACGATCGGTTCCTTGGTGATGGGGTCGATCTCCCCTTCGGCCAATCGCTGCGCCACATCTTCGTCCAAGGGAGCTCCGACGAAGGGCATTTCGGTTGCGGCATCGGTGATACCCGGAGGGAGAGGGGTGAAATGGACGAGCGCGCGAGCTATCGGGCAGAAGACTCGTTGGTGCAGGAAGGTCATTTCGGCACGCTTGAACTGGTCGAGGTAGTCACGAGGGACGGTGAGATTGCCCTCGAGTCGGACGAACTGAATGACCTGCGTCGTCACACCCAGAGGTCAGTATCGACACCTCCAACAAATGACCGCGGCTCAAGACGGACCTTCTCGGGCGTCTTGTACCTTTTCAGCAGCCTGTACGCCGTCTTCAGCCCGAGTCCAACGACGCTATGGAGGTAGTCGCACCCGCTGAGAATAGCCATGTGGCGGAAGTCGTCGTCGCCCCACCCGGCAAAGTTGTACTCTCGGCACTGCGAGAAGCGGGCGCGCTCGATCGCGACGCAGTGTCCGTCGCCGTCGAGCTTGAAAAGGACCGTGCGGCAGCCAAAGATGAGCAGGTCCGAATCCTCGGTGATGATGCCGTCGACGATGCCTTCGCGTTCGAGGTAGGCGAGCTGGGGATCCGCTTCGTAGGGTGCGACAATGTACTGTTGGTCAAGTAATATATGAGCACATGTCAATCTCCCCAGTCTGACTTGCTACGTGAGCACGACGCCAAAACCAACCTCAACTCCTTCGCGTCGGAGAGCCTACGCAAAGGTCACGTGAGCAGACGGCCGGATCGAGATCGCGACGACAGGAAGCAAGAGTCAGCAAGTGCACCGGCTGAATGAGCCCACATCAAGCAACAAAAGAATGAGATTGACCTTGATGAGTTGATAGGCCATGGCCGGTGTGACGTCGACGGCCTTGACGAACGCTTCTCGAGCTTGGGTGAGCTTGCCCTCGGCGAGACACGCGTTGGCCTTGGCGAGAGCTTCGTTTCGACGACTGCGAGGGTGGCAGCCACGTTCATGAGAGCTCTTGAATACTGTCTGGCTCCATTTTCACCGTTGACCCACCTCTCTCGCCCTTCCTCTGTGCCCATCTTGCTCGGGAGGTAGCCGCCGTCAAAGACGATCAAGGGCGTGACGCCGTAATGCTTGAGCATGCGCACACGGTGCATCGCGTAATTGACGTATCTGCGGAAAGCGGGCGATCAGAACGAGCTGAAGCGGTCGAGTTTGCATCCCCAGCAGAGTGGTCTGATGCTCACTTGAGGGTGGCGACGCCGGTCGCGAGCTCTTGAGCGCACCCGTACGCGCCACGGTGGAGCCACACCTGCGAACCGGAACGGACAAACAAGCTCGACGCCGTCATCAGTGCCCGAGCATCCCACCTACCCCCCACGCGACGCGACGTGTCGCAGCCAGCTCCAGTGCTTACATAGGCATCCACGGCCAAGGTCTTGCCCTTGTACTCGCTGACATGGGTCGGCGTCTGGATCTCCTTGAGCATGCCCAGCAAGCCCTGAACGAACGGCGACGACGACGGCGAGCACGGCGAGGCAATGCCAAGCACCGCATGCGCAAACAAGCCATCAGCAGCTTGACAGTGACATGAGCCGTGCAGCGTATCGAGGAGGATCTCACTTGGATACCCATCTTGCCTAGCCACCTGGGGAGGACGCGTCAAGAGCTCACGAGCTGAAGGATTTGATCTCAGGTGCAGCACTCGGTGCGTGGACGCGACAATGTCAACGCGACCCGAAGCGGAGTCGTGCGCGCAAGACCGGTCCGTGCGCGCCCCATTCGGGTTTCAGCGAGAGCTAGTAGAGGAACGACCCCTAGGGTAGATGTTGATTCATGACAACGTGCAATACAAAATAAGAAAAAGGCACATCAGGGGTTCTCTCGCAAGAAAATGCAAGGCATGGCTTTCCACGCGTCGGCAGGATCACGTGATCGGTCATCCTGCTCAAGAATGCACGGCGCGGGGCCTTACAGCTTGGCGCCCATGATTTGAGCAATCTTGATCGATTGTCGGATGCCGAGGTCTTGCATGATCTGCACGTCAGGGAAAATTATCTCAGTGAGCATCTGCGTTGCGCAGCACACGACCGTTCGCATTGAAAACTCACCTCGGTCGATCCACCCGGGATCGTGTACGCACGAACCTCACGGTACAAGCGCTCGATCTTCTCGCCTTGCCCACCCCGCGTGTACGCGAGCCCACCAAAGATCTGGGTCGCCTCTTGCGCGCAGTAGGCGAACACGTCGGCCGAATGCGCCTTGAGCAACGCGATCGGTCCTCCACCTCGCATCGTCAGCGTGTCGGCGTCGTACTGCGTCGATTGGTAGATGAGCGCTTCCATCCACGCCTGCGTCGACTCGATCCTCGAGGCCATGTTGGCCAGCTTGGCTCGGATCACGGGGTGGTCGCGCAGCAGAACGCCGAATGTCTTGCGCTTCGAGGCGTACTTGATTGACTCCTCGAGGCACACACGTGCGAAACGCGTGCACTGGATGGCAATACCGATTCGCTCGGGGTTGAAGCTGAATCAAAGCGCGTGCAAGTGTCAGCCTCGCAACGTCTACATTCCTCACGATTCAGTCAGACCTACTTGGACATTATGAGGATGAAACCCTTGTTCTCCTGACCGAGCAGATTCTCGACGGGGACCTTGACGTCCTCAAAGGCGACATAGGTCGTACCCGAGCTCCAGACACCCTGGCAATTCATCTTGGTCGTCTTGACGCCCTCGGTCCGTTCGATGACGAGTAACGAGATGCCACCCATGCCTGGGCCACCCGTACGGACGGCTCTGTTTGAGAAAGATTGAGCACGTCGATCAGTAGGCGGTTCCACAGCCCTCGTTGTGCCACACCGCAGGTGAAGAACTCACGTCACGAAGTAGTCGGCGTAGATACCACCGGTGATCCACTTCTTGGAGCCGTTGACGATGTAGTGCTTGCCGTCGGCCGTCTTTTTGGCCGTCGTGACGAGGTTCGCGACATCGGATCCACCCTCAGGTTCGGTGATAGCCAAGCAAATTCGCTTCTCGCCGGTCAAGCAGCCAGGGATGACCCGCTCCTTGAGCTCGTCCGAACCAAAATGCTTGACGGGGGGGAGACCGATACCGAAGCCACCGATGAGGCCATACAGGATACCACCGGAGCCGCAGCGGCACAGCTCATCGACGGTGACGTAGTTGTGGAATGCGTCCCACTTGTCCCTACTCAGGTCGAGACCACCAGGGATCGGCAAGGTGCCGGCGTACTCTGTGGGCCACCCATCTCCGCCCGAGGCGATGGCAGCGAGGATACCTATGGAATCACTTGAGACCTGACCAGTCAATAAACCGGTGGGGTTGGCTAACAAGGATAAGGGAGGTCGCACCTGATCGTGCGACGTGCTTGAAGGCCGAAAGCGGGATCTCCTTGTTCTCGTCCCACTCAAAGGCGTTCGGCGTCAAGTACTTGTCGGTGTAGTTGCGGATCGCTGTTCGGACCTTCCGGTGCGAGTCGGTGAAGTAAGGACTGCAAGGCGAAAGCCTTCGTGATCAGTCGCAGTGCCTCATAACCTATACCGTGACATGGGAGTCCCCACTCACGAGCTCCAATCCTGGTACCACATTGGGTCGCCGAAGCTGTAAAGGTGCGAAGTTAGCCACTGAGATACCCTTTCCCCTTGCGAATCGGTACGAAACGACTCACGGAACGAGATCACCAAAGTAAGTCGTGTCCTCATCGTCGACCTCGGTGATGAAGGCGGCGCAATCCTCGTCGTCCAATGAGGTTGAGGCTTGGGCAGATTCGGCCAGTTCGGCGCCTTCGACCGCGCCGATCAGGAACTTCTTCGCGACCTTGTCGAGCACAGATTGGTTGTGGAATGCCCAGAACTTTTCAGTCGCGTCCTTGCCTATTGATTTGAACGTGGGGTGGCGGGTGAGGGATCAGCATTCCGCTCTTTTACGAGGTTTGCTCGGCGTGTATTTGGGCGAGGCTTCGATTTCGCCGAGCTCGCGCCGCCCTTTGGCCGAGGCCGGCGGCAACCTTTGGCGTGTGGGCGTGGCTGGCATTGGGCCCGGCGACGGCGCCCCCACTCATCGTGTCGATCCCGACTGGAGTGGGGCCCATGCAGACACTACCCCGATTCGAAACTCACCGGACCAATTCTTCAAAATCTTGGCTCCGCCGGGGTGATCATCCAAAAACTTTGAACTGTTGACACGTCACGACAGGAGCCAAAAGACAACTTGCGGTTGGCTCAGCTTCGCCCTCGACAAGATCGCCAGGGGTTTTGTAGCACTTGCACATCGTAAACTTGACTTTCGATCAAGAGCCAGTAGCCGGCTGAGTCGGAGTTGTGCTTCTCAAGCTCGGACTTGGTGATGGTCTGTGTCGAGGCGGGAAAAAGAAAGCACGGCGGCGACGGTCAACTCCGAGCGCTTCAAAATACCCGTCGCCGGACCCTGCCTGGTGGTGGGGAGGGGGGCACCTGTGTGCTCCGGCCAGTGCAGGACTTACCTTGGACATGGCGTGTGATCCGTAACTGTAAACGGAGATGTGTGTATGTGCGTGGACGGCTGGACGGAAAGCAGGTGTTGAGTGGGCTGCCTCGTAGACGTTGGCGAATGGGACGAAAGGCAAGTGCCAAATCGCCTACCACCGAGAGAATCTGGGCCCCCCCCCGTTGTTGCGCGTGTCAACTCGAGAAAGGTCGCCGCAATGCCGTTGACCGAAGTCAGGCCTGTCAGGCACGGCCAACACGAGTGCCATACAAACAGCACGTCTAGCATTCATCGAGTTGTTCCTTCTCTCCTCACGCCCCTAACAAGCATCTGGTTCAGATCTGTCTTAAATTGAGTTATAGTACTACTTGTCAGGATGTCAACCGTAGAGGCGAAGACGAAAGGAATTCGTCGTGAGATGAAAACCTTTGTCTTTTCAAATTCAGCATCAGGCAGCGAAAGCTTTTCATTGGACTACAACAGCAAGAAGGAGCACCCGACGAAACCGCACATATAGCTAGAGAGAAGAGAGGGGTCGGAAAAAAGGGAGGGAAGCGTAGAGGGGAGGGTGGTAGGGTGGACTTGTAGATCCGACAGAGGGAGCAAAAGAAAACAAGAGTTCCCACAAAGAGGGGGTGGCGTCCAAAAGCTTATCCCGGATGTGTTGAAGCGAGCCGGGAGACGGATGCCCACACGCAGAAAGGTGTGTAAGTCAACAGGAAGAAAAAGCACAGACGGTGGGGATAGGTACAACCGCGTGGCCGAGGCGAAATCGAAAACAGGGTGCAAACCTAACGAGTCGTGGTCGTGCCGAGGCGTAGAAAAGACGAACCCGTGTGTTGACGTAGACTTGGTGGCGTGACAGAAAGAAGAAAGTTGCAAGCGAGCGGAAACAAACACACACACAACAAACGCACAGCGAGTTTGATGAGATCCCCATGAACGATGTGCGAGCGAAGACAGAGAATGATCGAGCCGAGCCGATGCCGTTTTGTGGGTGCACATATAAGACGAAAGGTATTGTACAGTGATCATCAGACGTTTGAAGTTGCGAGAGTGCTGGAGGGAAACGGGTTTACGAGTCGACGCGATCGGACAAGTTTAGAAGCAGGGTAGCGAGGCATCTGATGGGAGAGCAAGCACAGCACCAGCGTGATAGGTATGAGTCCCTCAAATTGACTGTGATTCAAAGTGACTGACCTCTTGGTGACCATGTCGCCCTTGAGTAACGGGGAGAACGTCGCGTCGCGCAAGGGTTCCGGCAAGCACGCGCGAAGGGCCTCGCGGGCTCTGCGAAGAGAGAAGAATTCACAGCCTGGTCAAGGACAGGGACAGAACGATACGATTCATCTCGAGTGCTTACCTGAGGTTGTCACTAAGACGGAGGTAGCATCGCACGACGTGTTTGAGCAGCCGCACGGCTTGCGATTCGACGAGCTGCTGCACCATGTTGCTCAGGACGGTGCCGACGGCGTAGAAACGCTCGTACGTCTGGCAGATGTAGCCCAGCCCCATCTCATCGAGCAAGATCTTTTGAACGATAAAGATGGCGACCGTCTTGCTCAATTCGGAGCCCGTTTCCATGATGCGCAGGCACAGCGGGATGATCTCGGTCGAAAGCAGGAAGTTGATCACGTCCGAGTTGTCGTTCTGCTTGACCAAGGCGCCTATGACACCGAGTGAGGTCAGACGCAAGTACTCGAACGGCCTCGTCTTGGACGTCGTGTTGAGGAACGGGTACAGGAACAGCGGGATATGGGCCGACAGGAAGAGCGAGCGCGTGTCGTTATGCGAGGCGACGCACTGCAGCAAGGCGAGCGCGTTGCAGACGCGATTCGAGGCGTGAGCCGTCAAAGAGGGCGGTGCAAGTAGAGGGTAGACGGAGACGATCTCTTGCAGCAGCGCCGACATGACGCCTGTGGGGAATCATGCGTGGCGCACGTGCGAGACGAGGGCGAGCAACAGGAGAGGGGAAGGGAGACGCAGGGGAAAAAGAAGACAGCGAGTCAGCCGATCGCCCTGTCATGACCAAAGAGGAGAGAAGCCAATACCTACCAAACGAATGCCATAGAACAAGTGCAAGGTCGTCCCACTGTTCACGTTTTTTGCTGAGCTCGAGCAGTGCGCCTTCGCGGGTCGCGGGGGACATGAGGTCAACGATGAGGTAGTAGACCTTTTCATTCTCACTCTGCCCACCGTTACCCGGGAGACTCCCGGGCTGAACGAGGGACAAGAGCTTTCCCCCACCTCCCTGATGATGCAGTTGCGAGGGCTGACCGCCAGGGGTGTCGGCTCTGGACCCCGCCGCAGATCCGCCCAGCCCCGAGCCGGCGTTGGCTCCGCTGATGCCGTTCATCGCATTGACGGCCGCAGATGAGACGATGACGCCCGATGGTAGGCCGGGATTGTTGATCGACTGCGAGATAGACAGGGGGAGGTGCGAGGCGCCGTTCGACGAGACCGACCACGGATCGAGCTGGGCTGTGGACGTCGGCGACGCGGGGCGGCCGATGCCGTTGCCGTTGCCGTTGCCGTTGCCGTTGCGATTACCGTTCAGAGTGTTGTTACTGCTGGTGTTGCTGTACGACGATGCACCCGAGAGCGAGTTGCTGGCCGCGGAGACGCCATTGAGCGAGGCGAGGAGTGCGCTGGTGTTCGGGTTCGGGTTGGAGCTCGCACCGAGGCTCGAATGCGACGGGGTACCGTTCAGCGCGCTCAGCAGCTTGCTCTTCTGCGTCGAGCCAGGCGTGAAGGCCGCCGAGTTGGCCAAGGACGAGTTGAAGGCGTTGTACATGTTCTGGTGAGGCGCGGCGTGGCCAGCGTCGTGGTGCTGACCGCCGTGACTTAGCATTCACCTGCTGCTCTTGCTCGCGGGCTCGCGGGTCCTTACTGCCGCTGATGATGCGACAAGAATTGGCAGCCGGTCGAGTGCGGTACCGAGTCCTGTGTGGTAGTCTGGCCAGCCGAAGCGCACTATTGCTGGGTTCTTGAGCGTATCGGATGGGCTGTAGCGCTTACAGGAGGGCGAGTGTGGTAGGCGTAGAGGAAGAGGGGTGAGTCGCACCCGTCCTGGCGGCTGCTTGTGCGCCTATGGGCCGCAGTGGACGTTGGACCGCTATGGACGGGCCGTGGCAGACCATGGCCGCGCGGCGCGGGCTGGCGCGCGAGCGCGGGCGACTCCCGGGCACCGGCGAGATGATATGAACCAGTCGGCAGAGTCCGTCAACTCTGATGTAGGGCTTACTTGGCAGAATCGCCTGCATGTACGAACCGCAAAATATCGCCTGAAAGCGGTCTCGAGCTCAAGGCATATTATCACGTGCCTGAAACCGTCGAGTGCATGACTCAGGGCGCGGCTAATCGTTTTCTCCTCGAGTTTGCAGCCAGGTTGGCATGGAACCGCCAAGCAACTAGCATGTGGTCCAACGTGCTTAGGAAAGGTGCAGGTACACGGCCCTTTTTCTTTGTGGTCAACTGAAATGGTGTAACATATGGTTTGGACAACAAGGCTGCATTCACAAACCACCTAAGTATGGGTGGGTGAGAATAAAGAGGGATGTAAAACAGGAGGATCCCCGGGAAGCGCCGTTAGAACAGAACGAAAAGTACTACATCGCTCCGGTGCGGTCGCAGCATTCCAACGGATCGGTTGAAAGTCGAAAAGAGTGTAAAAACACACGGTGAGTGTGTTTACTTGGACCCCGAGGAGAATTTGGTGACGGCCTTGGTTCCTTCCGAGATGGCGTGCTTAGACAACTCTCCGGGGAGGATGAGGCGGACCGAGGTCTGGATCTCTCGCGAAGAGATGGTCGACTTGCGGTTGTACGACGCGAGCTTCGAGGCCTCAGAGGCGATGCGCTCGAATCTGGAAGAATAGTGGGAATCAGCCTCAGGTCTCACGTGACTTTGAAGGAGGATCGCGTCGAAGAGGGTCGGCGTGAAAGTAGTCGACTTACATATCGTTGACGAACGAGTTGAGAATGAGCATGGCCTTGTTGGAGATACCAGTGTCGGGGTGGACCTGCTTCAGCACCTTGCTATGAACGGGCGAAAACACCAGTGACGCGACGCGTGCAGTGACAAGACGACGATCAGCTCTCGGCCCGACGCGCTCCCGAAACACCCCAAGTGCGAGGGTAACGCACTAGATGTACGAAGAGTAGGTCTCCTTTCGGACCTTGCGCTTCTTCTTCTTGTCACCATCGGCGACGGGGGCCTTCTTGACGGCTTTCTTGGCGGGGGCTTTGCCAGCGGGCGCCGTGGACGCCGGCGCCTTGCCAGCGGTCGAGGCGGGCTTCTTCTCAGCAGCTTTGGGGGCCATTATGAATGATAGAGGTTGGGGGTTGGGGGTTGGGGGTTGGGGGTTGGAGTTGGGTTCGTTGATAAAAGTGGGATGGGGAGGGAGGGAAGACAAGAACCGAAAGCACTGAAGCGAATGAGGCAACTCGCGGGCGCCGGCGTTTGTTTTGGTCGGTTGTTTGTGAAGCTCCTCGACTTGGCGCGCGAGACGTTGCAAACTAACCCGAGTCAGTTCCTCATTTCGTCACCGAAGGTGCAAATTTGCGCCTAGTGTGGCTCGGGTCCTATCCCGAGTCGCTGCTTACGTTGGCCTCAAGTCCTCAAAGGTCATCGATTCCAACACATAATTTCGAGTCGCCCTCGCTCCTCGGCGCGTCTCCCTTCTTTTCTTCACCCCGCGTTCATCCAACTCACTTCAGCCCACCAAACCTTCAACCCCGACCCACTTTATATCAACATGTCTTCAGGCGGCAAATCAGGTCAGCAACGATGGATGATCCTGTTTGCATATATTTGAATCACTGACCCCACGTTGTGCTTTCTTCTGGCAAACACAGGAGGCAAGGCCAAGACCGGAGCTGACTCTAAGACTCAATCGCGCTCGTCCAAGGCCGGATTGCAGTTCCCCGTCGGTCGTATCCATCGTTTGTTGCGCCGAGGCAACTACGCCCAGCGTGTCGGTGAGTCTTTACATTCGAAAGCTTTAGAGAGCCATCGCGCGACCCAAGGAAGGGAAGTTGACCTCGCCTCTCTCCATCTCCTCTCAGGTGCCGGTGCGCCCGTCTACCTCTCCGCCGTCCTCGAGTACCTGGCCGCCGAGATCCTCGAGTTGGCCGGTAACGCCGCCCGCGACAACAAGAAGTCGCGTATCATCCCTCGTCACTTGCAGCTCGCGATCCGCAACGACGAGGAATTGAACCGCCTCCTCGGGGCCGTCGTCATCTCCCAAGGTGGTGTCCTGCCCAACATCCACTCGGAGCTCTTGCCTACCAAGTCCAAGAAGCCCGAGAAGGCCGAGTAAAGCGAAAGTCTTTCGTCTTGCTCCGACTATGCTCCCCACTTCGGTTTTCATCCCTCGCTCCAACGAGCACAAGCTTCTCCGCGCCGCCTCGTCCTCTTCACGCAGTAGGGAGACGGGTTGTAGCAACGTGTTTGTGTCTTCGTTCTTGCTCCCTTATCACCCTTGTCTCATCCGACACAACTTTTGGCTTAGCTCGTCCACTCTGTTGAAACTCTGTAATGATCCATTCGACTTGCGGCCTCCCTTACCAAACAAGATTTCGAACGTATTCGCGTGAGAGGACTCGATGCCCATCAGTCTCTGTCAAAACCTCGTTTATATTGCCCAAGATAGATCTAGATGAGGGATTACAACTTTCGTGATAAGCTTTATGGTCCCAGAGGCCCAGACAACCTCGTTCTCAGCCCCAATTGGCGAAATTGAGATTGATGCCCCAGTCAGGCCGATGGTCACCGAAACAAAGCTGGTCAGCATCGGCACCGGTCGTCCCAGTCCGCCATTGCTATTCGGACTGACCGTGATGAAACTCTCTGCCTTTGGTTTTGTGCATGCTGTTGAGCGTCTCGAGGTCCTCGCTGCTGAGCTCGACGAGTTGGAAGTTGTCGATGATGCGCTTGGGGGTGTCCGACTTGGGCAGCACGACGACGTTGCGAGCGACTGCAGTTCAGCGCCGGGGGACACGGCGTGTCAGCTCACGTCTTCCCGCTCGTTGTGGAGGTAGTGCGATGCCCTGGCTCACCTTGGTAAGAGAATGAGGATCGTGCCGACCGAGACACCATGAGCCTCGGCGATCTTGACAATCTCCTCGTTCTTTCTTGAGCATGGGTGAGTCGGTCGATCCCAAAGGCGAGTAGGCCTCGACGGCAATGTCCTGGTCCTGGCAGTACTTGACGAGCTCGTGTGGGGGGAGGTAAGGGTGGAGCTCGATCTGGTTCGCCGCGGGTACCTTATCGATGAACGTCTCGGAGAAGTTGGAAATGCCGATCGCCTTGGCTTTGCCGCTCTTGTACGCCTTCTCCATACTTTCCCACGTCTTAGCGACGGACCACTCCTCGAGTTCGAGGTCGCGGCTGCTGTCTTCCTTCTTGGGGAACTTGGGGTCGTTGCCATTGGGGTTCGTCGGCACGGGCCAGTGAATAATGTAAAGGTCGATATAGTTCACGCCGAGCAACTTGAGCGATTTCTCGATCGCAGTTTCGGCATCGCGTTAGTGCGTGCACCACAGCTCGGTGGTGATGAAGATGTCGGAACAATCGACCCCACTGGTCTTGATGCCCTCGCCAACCTCTTGCTCGTTGCCGTCTGCGAGAGCGAAGATGCGGTCCATCAGCCCTCCGTGAGTGCATGCGGAGCTGCCGGGCCGGAACGACCGCAGCTTTAGGCTTGTCATCTCCTTGGACGCAGAGTTGATCTTGTGGAGTGGGTGGGCTGAAGCGAAATGGTGGACTTACAAATCCAAGCTCCATCGATATGGCGGTAGCCGTTCTGTAGATTGGGGCAGCAGAGGACATGGGTGAGCTTTAACTTGGGAACGGAAAGACCATGTTACGTCATCCTCGCACCACCGCCGACGAGGACCCACCTTGAGAGCTGTCTTGTCTCGACAGCAGCCGCGACTTCTCCGGGCTGGGATTGCCAGGTACCAAGACCGATGGCGTGGATCGAAGCGCCCGTGTTGAGCTTGATCGATGTAATAGGGATAGTGTTGACCATGGTTGCCTTGGGACTTTGGAGGCAACTTGAAGCAGACGCGTGAGTTGGCGTGGGGGAGGGCATGATGCGGTCGGCTGATAGAAAGGTACAAGAAAACCAAATAGCACGCAAAGTACGGGCGAGAATCCCAAGAGACTCACTGTGTTTGCTTCTTCTTGGGGTTGGAGAGCACTTGTTCTGGGGTGTGGGTGGGAACTCGATCGAGGGGCGGCACACCGACGGCCGGCAAACTTTGCACCGATCGAATCATCGGACCCGATACAGTTGCATTCCCGCTTCCAACCCCGTCGGAGTTGACATCAACTACGGCCGCAATTTCGTAAATCACTACATCCAGAGTCTAGGGCAACAAGTAGTAGTTGCTAGTATAGTATTGATGCTCGTATCAGCTCTCCCAGCTCCCTACTAGTAGGGCACCAACTTCTTGTAGCTGCTAGTATAGTATGTATTCGAGCTCGCGATTGATAGCTATAGGTCATAGTGACTCACCGTATTTTCGAACGATTTTTCGAAGCACGGGTATAAGAGCAAGCCTATCAGATGCCACGTGGTCTGCTTCTCGCATGAAATCGGGCTGAGATTCCTCGGGAGTCGGCGCCAGTGTGTCAGCACTCCAAAAACAACAGGGGTTCGAGCCACGTACGAGCAGCTGGCACGCGTCCAAAGCCAAAATTGACCACTCACCTCCTTTCGATCCGACTAACCACTGGTGACATCGACGTGTCGCCGCGCACTCACCCGACACGAACCGCGTGAGCATGGCGTATACGAGATCTTGCAGCACTCTGTTGCTGACCTGCGCTTGCCTGTTGTCACCCTCTTTCTCTCCGTCATCTGGTGCCCCCGCCCCCCCTGTCTGACTGACGACAACGTCTCGCGCGCTCGCCCTGCCAACTCGCACTAGCACCGTTACTCAGCCCGATAGCACCCACCCACTCACCGCACCGCGAAACTCAACCCATGGTTGGTTGGTTCAAGAGCCCCAGAGAGGCATCTCCCAAGGAACCCGACCTCACCGGGTGGCCGAATGATTGGGACGAATCCGTGCCCCCCACCACCACCTCGAGAACCACTCATGACAATTGGGGCGAGACGTATCCGACTCGGGCTCCAGCTCGTACCTCAGCTCCACCCGTTCGCACCCGCCGCCCTGAAGATCCTCCTCTCCCTCCCACTGCCCCACCTGGTCATCGCTATGAGCGCTATGAGTTGTACGAGTCCTCTGAGCGTTACGAGCCGGCGCCTGCCCGTCGTCGTGAGCGCTCGCGGGAGGGCAGTTGGCAGTCGACGCCGTCCACGCCCGCTGCGACGGGCACGAACAACGTCCCCCTCGGTCGCAAATTCCGCTACCCGTCCGGTGTCTCGCATCCTGCGGCGACTTCGTACGTCTCCAACGCCTTTGACCGGCCTCCCGATCGTGTCGGCACGACCAACACCAACACTTGGAGCTCCCCCGATGATCGTCGAGCGGCTCCCAGGTACGCGTCGGAGGACCACCATACCCAACCTCAGCGATCTGACCACCAGAGTGAGATCCCGAGCCGCTGTTCTTGGGGCGAGCCGACTCCCTACCCCAAGCACTTCTCTACCTCGACTCGACGCAGGCACAGAACGCCTGAAAACCAAGCTCGATACGCACGCGACGCACGCGACACCTCGGTCCAGGCCCCACGATTCGGCAATGATCAAAGGGGTTACCACGACGGCTCGGCTGCAGACTCACCCACTGCTCGATGGGAACATTGCCGTCGAGAGAGTAGTCGCCCCGGCGGGTCTCACTCTTCGGCGTGGAGGAACGACACTTCCAGTCACATTCGCCGCCGGGAGTCCATCGCGGGCACCAGCATGTTACCCTTGGCGCACAGTCGCTACCGAGCCACGTCAGGCGTGAACGACACCGCCGCATCGAAGCCAAGTTCGGCATCCCGAGATGAAAGCAGGCCCGACCCCGACACGTCTTCGCACCACGCTACCGCTGCACCTCTTCGTGCTGCCACACCTTCGTCTCCCGTCAAGGTCCAAGACAAGGATACAGGTGCCCCTCAAAACCACGTAGCGATCGAAGCGTCGCTTCAAGCGGTGCTGACAGGGCGCAAGGCTCGACTCGCAAGTTGTTTGGCAGCGCGCTCCGATCGGTCGCTTACCAGTCCAACGCCACTGCTTCGCCTTCTACTGCGTGTTCCCAGAATCTTAAGCGACAGCAAACCCAAAACGCTCAGGGTGCTCAGGTGTCCACGGCCGGTTCCAGTGCGATAGGCATTGAGGCCTCGGCCACGACCATGGTACCTGCGCCGTCGGCCGACACGACGGGTGGAACGGTCCACAAGGACCTCATGCAGTCCCTGCGGGCGCGACCTCCGACTCCTGCGGGGCCGCAGATGCCTCCTCCAGCAAGAAGCGCTCTCGAGAAGAATACCAGAGTTCTCAAAAAGATAATGCCGAGAAGGACAAGAAGAGCAAAGTTGACGGAGTAAGCGAAGTTGAAGGAGTAAGCGAGCTCGATGTGCCGAGGTGAGTTGCGAACACCCTTCACCCACTGCTTCGGAGTTTCCCCCTTGATGCTCATTATGCTCCGCAAGCAGCGAATCCACCGTGGCCGTCGACGCTTGGAGCAACTGGGTTCCCCCAAAGAGCCAAAATCAAAAGAGTCCGCTCAGTGCCTCGCCGTCGTCGAAAGACACGGCTGAGACGTCGGAGGCCACGACCGAGACTCAAGCCACGACGGTCCGAGCTGAATCCGAGCCGGAGAACGTCGATCCTGCCGTGAACATGTGAGTTCCTTACTTCCTGATCTCAGCTCCCTTTATTCCTGACACCCTTATAACACGTGCCACCAATTGTCACCTCGCAGGACGCTACCCATGAGCCCTCGTGTCGTGGCTTGCAAGTCGGGTCACTTGCTGAGTTGTCCCGTCCCGCGCGCTCCGCCCGTCAGTCGAGCATGAAGCCATTCAGCAACTTGAGATCGAGGCCAAACAGCTTGGAAGTGGATGGCTCTGATCCTCAAAATGTATCGTACATCTCCTGAGTCAATTGGCGCGACCGCATCCTTTCAACACACATATTCCCTCGCGTCTTTTCCTTCTCTCAATTTTCGCCTATTTTTGCTGCTGCCCCCCCCCGCCCCCCCTTTTTTTTTCTAGGCGATTCCAGCTTGTGTAGTGTCCTCTGACGTGTACCTCAGTGCTCGAAGAGCCAAAATAACGACTCGGCCTTTAATTCTTCAATATGGAATAACTTCGCCTGGTAAATTGCTCGGTCTCGCGCAGATATTCCGCAGCGCAGCGATAACGTCATCGCCGGCTGGTGTGCTTAGCTTCTCACTCAGCTCTCTTCTCCCTCTGCCCCGATCGATTCCAGGCAAGCTTGATTCTCTCAGCTAGCCAACCTCGATCACTCAAGATGCAAAAATTCAAGGGGATGCTCCACTCGGACCATCGTAGGTTGGGAGGATCGACAAGTGCGACCAGCGGTCGACACGACGCTGGCGTTGGATCGGCTGATGGTGGTACGACTGGGGAGCTTGCGCCCGAGGCGCTGAGCTCCTCAGCAACAGGCGCCGACGTCACCCGCGGCGGGGATAGGTGTGACTCGCAGCGCTTCCACTGCGACCGCTTCTCGCACGTACGACATGAAGACGGGTGCACCTGCTTCTGTATCAGACATGAACACGACCAGCCCCATGGTGCAACATCCGATGAAATCGGGGTACGGACCTGCCAATCGTGCAACCAGGCCGCTGTTGGCTCGTCTGGCCATGGTGTGACGGGTCTTCAAGCTAGCCCTGGTACGACGGAGTCGAGGAGCAAGTCGATCCCTATGGCTCAGCTTAATGGGTCAAACTCTCACATGCAGCAAGTTCACCCATACCACCACCATCGTACCTTTCGTGAGACCCATCTCAAGTAGATCGCGCCCCCTCCTGCTCACACCCACCTGCTCCCGACCGACGCGACGATCCTCAGCGAGGAGGAGCTCGCCGGGGCCAAGCGCGACCTCAAGAATCTCGCTGCAGTCGTTCGTAAAGAGCACCAAAAGCACGAGGTTGAAGAGGTAGAGCGCGAGCGAGTGTGGACCGCTTGTTCCACCACGTCTAGCTTCATGTCCAACCCCTCGATAAAGAGGTCCACGCCCCAGAGATTTTTCACCACGAGACGGCAATTGAACCAACGGAAATCTTTGGTCGGTGCGTTGAACGTGGCTGCCATATCGTGTCCAGCTTGAACTCGACTGACTGGTATCTGATCTTCCTCGCTGTCTATAGAGCGCAACATCAACACCCCGGACAATGTCGAGATGCTTCGTCGCCTGGCCCAATCCGAGAAGGACGAGTACCTCGGGCGTCATGCCGAGCGCAAGGTCATCGACCGCGGCGAAAAAGGTCAGTACATGAACAGTTATATTAGGTGCTGAAGTGGGTCGATCCCTGAAAGTTTCGACTCCCCTGTCTAGTCACGACCAAGGGTCAACACTGTGCACCACGTCGTCTTGCCTTGCATCGGACCACGCACGAGCACCACGTTAGGTCCAGATGAGCAGCACCCCTTGGGCATGCCCAAATTGACAAAACGCGTCCCACTCGGCCCAGATCTACCACACCAAAATCCCGATCTAGGAAAAGGTCGAACAAGCTCCCGTCATCCATCAGACCGTCAAGCACCAAATAATGCAGCTTAGCGAGTTGAGTTTTAGCTCTCCCCGTCTTGCCTCTCGCCTCCCGTCGAAAACGACAGGAAGGCCTCCGACTGGGTGTGCCGATCAGCTGACGAATCCGGCACACGCCCCACTAAGTTGGCGCACCTTCTTGGAGCATGGCGGCGATCTCACAGGCAATCCGACTCACAACATGGTGCGTATGCTTCACACCGATACACTCGTGCCAACGCGTCGTCGATGGGCCAGTGCCAGAGTTGACCTAGAGGTACCACCCGAGGCGGTGCATCGACGACCCCTGAGACGACCAGGGCGACCAGCGGCACGCATGCTGCCACCAGCGACCAGCCCTAAACGACGGGCATCTGAAGCGCTGCATATCTACCTCGTCGGGTCTGTTCCACATTAATTTGACATCCCTATCACTATCGCCCGTAGCCACTTTGATCACGTGATCCCCTGGCCGCGCCTCCACTGCATCACCGCGGGTAGTCACTACCTTATTCTGTAGCCGCTTTGTGAGAAATTAGCAGTACCTAGTCCCAGGTATCATGTCAGAATACTAGGTTTCTTGAACAGACCCAGTCATTATGCGATGCACCGAACCTGATGGCCGTCGAAAGGGCTAGCGACGACGACTTGCTGAGAAATCTTCCACGAGCTTCGAGCGCGTTCCAACGCGTTCCAGCGCCTTCTGGCAACTTCGGCCAGAAAGCTCGGCCGCGCGCGCGGGCGTCAAAAGCGCCTTTCTCGATGGGAACTCTTCCTCCTCCTTTCCTTCACTCCCATCACTTCCACCATTCACACTAAGCATCAGCCTCACACTCTTCACCAACTCTCTCACACAATGTTCCACTTTGTGCAACCCGCTGCGTTCGAGTCGACAGCTGTCCCCTTCTCGGTGATGCCCTCCGAGTTTGACCCCCGCCACCATCACCGCTCGGCGACCAGCGCCTCCTCCCCCTTCGGTGCCACCCTCGCCACGTCAGCTCCCGCCGGCTTTGACTCGTTCGAAGAGTACGACGAATACCGCTCACGACAAGAGCTCGAGGCGCTGATCCGTGGTCAAGAACAACGTCGTCAGCGTGAGGCCGCGGTCTTGCTCACTCGTCGTCGTCAACAAGAGGCGGAGCAGATTCGTCAGCAAGCCCTCCTCCGCGCCCATCAGGAGCAGCAGCAGCGTGCAAAGTACCAGGCGTTGTTGGAGCAGCAGGTGGGTTTTCTAGCCTTTTATCTTGCTCATCGCTGTCTAGAAACGTTTTCAAATGTCGCGGAAACTGACTCAAGTCTTGTGTCACGTGATATCTTGCTACAGGCCGCTCAGCTCGAACACCTTCGCCAGCAAGAAGAGATGAAGCTGCGCGCCCAACGAGAGATCGAGCGACGCCAAGCAATCCAAAAGGCTCAACAACTGCACCAAATGCAACAGCAACAGCAGCAACAGCAGCATCAACAACAACGCTGCCTTCGCAACTCGTTGGAATCGACTACACCTACTGGCTGCCCTGCCCGTCGTCGTCAGCCGCTCAAACACCTCACCGGACTCCATCGCAACCATCAGGCCGAGGTCCAGCATCCTTTCGCACCTTTGTTCCGCCTGCTCATCGACTCAGGAGAAGACGAACAAGACCAAGTACAGCACCCTTCTTCCACCCCATCTGCTCAAACGCCCGAGTCGACTAAGCAGCAGGTCGAGGCTACCCAAGCTCCCCCCGCCGCCTCTGCTCCCGTCGCTCAGCCTCCTGCCTTGACCGAGCCTCAAGCTGCGGCCTATGCCAACAAGGACCAAGAAGCTTCAGTTGATTCCCTCGAGAATGTTCTTGGCTCACTTTTCAAGTCTCTCTTTGGCGTCGACATCAAGGCGAACGCACAGAGGGAAGCCGAAGCCCCTGTCGATTCTCAAGCACCGACGGCCAAGAGGGAGTCATCCTCGACGGCTCCCACTGCGGCCGCCAACAAGAAGGTTCAAGCTCCTATCGAGTCCTCCTCCGTCGACGTTCAAACTCCCGACCCGGTCGAGGTCCCGGTCGAGGTTACCCAGGAAAAGTTGGTCGCATCGGCTGAGCAGGAATCGGCGGCGGAGAAGCTACAGCGTCACTATCAGGCTCACCTTCAACGTCGCAAGGCCCTCGCAACGCTCTCGAATCTTTCGGCCCAATTCGAGGCTCGCCGCTCCTCTTTTGCCGTGCCGCAAGCGCTCGAGTTTCAACCTTCGCCTCCCCCATCGGAGCATCCCGACTCGACTACAACTGAGGTAGCCCCCAAGCTGGCGTACAAGTCTTCGAACGCTCCTTTCCTCGCCTACGAAGACTTCTTGGTGAATCTGCTCTCTAAGATCGACGAGGTACAAAGTGGTGGCGATCGTACAGTCAAGTCGGCTCGTAAGAGCTTGGTCAAGGATATTGAAGCCGAGCTCAAGACACTTGATCAAGCTCGTGACGAGGCGTGGGAGAAGGTTTCGTCGCAGCACCAACAGGAGAAGATCTCGGACAGTGATGACCATGAGAACGAACCTCTCAAGTCTCTGATTCCTGTGTCTGAAGAGACTACCGCCACCGCCGCCGCCGCCGCCGCTCGACCTACTGAAGTCGCCATTGCAACCTCCGGGATTGCACAAGCCGAGGCAAGTAGCACTGCCGAGGATGCTCCCGCCCCCAACCCGGCATCTGCACCCGAAACCGAGCCAGCTCAATCCAACGAGGACAAGCCCAAGGTCGAGCAAGACGACGAAGCTACTACTTCGACCGAGAACGCCGCCCAAGTCACCGAATCCGAACCTGCACCTGAATTCGCTGCCCAACCTCCAGTCGTTTCGACCCCGACCCCTGGGCCCGTCCGCCTCACACCCGAAGCACTAGCCAAGTTGTCTTCGCATGCCGAGCGGCGCAGGCGGCATCCGGAAGACGACGACAACTCCTCGTCATCGACGACAACCCTCTTGGAATCGTCACTCGAGATCGAGGAAGCACTCGGCGCCATCTTGAAACAAGCCAGGAAGTTGGGCGAGCGAGTGGAGCGCATGGAGCAAGCGGAGGTCTGATACTTTCGGGATCAAGGAGCCTGCATAGTTTCTGTGAATGTGTTCCTCCTTTGCAATACTTGTGTATTTTTTTGCACTTTCAGATCTAGCTGTGATACACTATTCACCTACGAGACCAAGAGTATCTATTGTCGAACGCTTGGCTTGGAGGCGACTGGAGAGTAAGCCTCGGGAAAAAACGTGTTTACCAGTCATCATCATCGGGCGTGTGCTTTGATCGCACGAGCTCTTCATCCTCTCCTTCTTTCGCGGACTATTCAAAGAGAAAAAGGAGGTTCCAGATTAGCCGAGAGATTCCACCCATCCGATTTCGGTGGAACCGGCACAGACCTGGAACAGTCGATCCATGTAAGCGTCGGTCTTTTGCGTTTCAGTCATCCTATCTTCCTTGATCTGGAAGCGTCGTTGTCAGCGTTCGTGTTTTAAAAGGCACAACGATCTACCCTATCTCAAACGTACCATCGAACGGGTGCTGACTTTGGCAGCAGCAGGGGGTGCTTCCGACAGCGGCTTCATGCCTTCGGGACGGAGGTTCAGTCGCTTCGACAGCACATCACGCCCTTGTATCCATTCTTGCGCATTCAAAGAGGGCGTCTCGACATCCCTCGTGGGGACGAATATGTCGTCCTGGAAGTACTCGGTCTTGCTCCTTGGGATGGTGAACGTCACGACCTCGACCGTCGAAGCCGTCAAGCGCAGGGCGCGAGCGATTTCCACGAGCTTGACATCGTTCATCCGCTTGGGCATGAACGCGTAGCCGTTCTGCAGGGTCGCCGTTTCGAACGAAGGTAGCTTGGTAAAGGGCGACGGTTTTTGCGCGGGTTGGATCTCGTATACGTGGCAGGAGCGATCGCCACGCGAGTAGAGGAAGACGACGCTTGTGTCGAGATCGACATGCGGGAACAGGGGTGCGGGCGAGACGTCCAACATTTGTTTGCCCACAACAGAGAGTTCTCCATCTGCAATCGAGTAGAGGATGATCTCGCGAGAGGCGGAGCGCGAGAAGCCTGTCGAGAGCAGATGCGTATCGTCGGTCCAGCAGACTCGCACAGGTCGGATCGAATCGTGCGCCGCGGTCGTCATCATCGAGCTTGGGGCTCGCAGGTCGAGAACGAGAAGGGTTTTGGTCTTTGTCGCGAGCGCCAATCGGGAACCATCAGGCGACCAAGCTGCCGAGGACACCTGAAAGCCGCGAAGCAGAGTGAGCTATACGATGCACTCGAGCGAGCACCATTCACTCTACTTACCCCGCCTTTGGGAAGCGCCACGAACGTCAAGACGTTGCCCGCAGAGTGGTCCCAAATACGCGCGCTGGGGTGGCCGTGATCGTCCGAAATTGAGAGCAAGGTATCTCTCGCGGTAGGGTGGTGTTTGAGCTCGACAATTCGATCCAGCCCAGGATCTATGCGGCGCACAAACGAAGCTTAGCAATACTCAAGCGGAGTCGTAAGGCGGGTCTGCTTACCTTGAAGGACGGTGGCTACTTCGCCACAATCTGCTTCAAGTCCACCTTCTGGGAGCTCAAAGACGCGAATCTTGGAATCGTCGCTCGCGATAAACACGCGTCTCGGATCAAAGGGATCTAGCTCGAAGCTGACGATCGTAGCCCCACAAACTAAAGACGGAATGTTGGTCGGTAGCCGCCCCTGCGCCGCTAGAGGGTGGACCCCAAGACGTCCTCCAGCGCCAGACAAGGGAAAAACCATGTGGAGCGAGTTGGCCTACGCGGGAAACAACAAATAGTCCTATGATCAGCTGGGAGGCTAAAACCCTTGAGACCACGCGTCAAAAACTCACCTTCAGCATCTGCGAGTCGGCGCCCATGGTCGCACTCAGCCCGTGGACATCGTAATAAGTCGGTTTCAAAGGTGTTTTCCCCAGCAGGTACGCGCGACTCCAGTTGTCGTTTGCGGGCTTCTTCGCAGGCGAGGCCCTTGCCCCGTCATGCTTGGTCCGAGCGGCCGTCGTTTCCGTGGGCGCATGTGATGGTGTCGGTGCTTGACCTGTAGCATCCTGCACATTCTTCTCTAAATCAATCTTCAGCGTGTCAAGCGCGGGCGTGAGGGACGCAACCGGCGCAGTGGACGGAGTCGGTTTGGCTTTTTGGCCAAACGTGGGGCGCGATGAGGTCGTTGTCGTCGCTTTCGACTTCGGTGGGCTGGCCGTTAGCGACGGGGACGTAGCCGCGGGTGAAGGCGGTCGCGGTCGGGGTGTAGTTTGAACTTGTGGCTCCATAGTAGGGATCGGAAAAATGAACTCCGCCGACACTGAGATTTCCTTCTTATCCGCGACGGGTTCTTGCTCCGCACGCGGTTGCTCGGCAGAAACCGGTGTTGACGCGGGAGCTTCCGCGACAATTTCTTGTCGATTAGAGCGAAATTGGTGATTGGGGTTCTGCGTTTCCGACTTGATTGCGGTGTTGCCACCCTTTCGCCAGGCTTGAGCATCCTGAGCTGGAACGCGCGCAGCAACCGGCGGAAACAAGTCTTGGTGGAAATCAATGTACTGTCGGCGGGGCACCTCGATTGGGACCGGAAGTACTGCGTCGTTGCTCAAGATGACCAAGCGATTAATCTCGGCCTTCATGAGGTTCAGTCTCGACGGTGGGACGAGCGCGGCCGATGCAATGGCGACCGGGACGGGCGAGGCTCCGGCGGTGAACATAGCCGGCCCACCGACTTCGACCCAATGCAACGTCATGTCGCCCTTCCCAGCGAGGTAGACAATGTTGCGCGAACTGTCCAGTATGGGTGTCAGCGCGCCCATGTTGTTGTCCAGACGTTGTGACTTGATCGGCGTGCCAAGTGATCTGGCGTCGTGGAGAGCGAACTCGCGCTCGCGCATGCGGTTGAAGCCCGTCGTGAAAACTCGGCCATCGTCGAGCCACACATGCCTGGAGCATTTGAGACCAGGATGGATACTCGTCTCCGCCGAGCTCTTGCCCGTCTTGTCTCGGACGTCGAAGACTCTTAAGATACCGTCCTTGCCGGTCGTGGTGATGGTCCGTCCGTCCGAGCTCCACTTGGCCGACCACACCGGCTTGGGCTGCTCCAGAGCGAAGATCGGAGTTGCGGACTGAGCTTGAATATCGTAGATGGCCACAACAGAACCGGATCCGGCCAACAACAAGCCCGATGTCGTCGGGTGAAACGACAGTGTATCGATATTGCGACCCGAAGGATGAGTCACCGAGAGTGCCGGTTGCGGAGCAAGTACAGATCCTGATCCATCACCAAATTCGTCCCAACCGGGCAGATGGTGTACTACTATCTGCGCGTCCAGAAAAGGACTAGTTTCAGCGGGGAAGATTTTGCGATAGTGCAGATCGATGAGCGCGAGAACTCACCTGGCCATTGTCGGTACCGGCGGCGAGCAAGTCGTCGAAGCGGGAAAGGTCGAAGTCGGTGATCTGGCGAGGGGCGACTTGGAGGCTTGGTGCGCGGTGGTTGAATTTTCCCGGTTGGTCGTAGGGTAGGCATACAAGAGAGCCTGTGGTCCAGAACGTGGGCAGATCAGACCGGTCAGCTTCGGTCCGTACACGTGGAGGTGAGGGCGGCGATTCCAGGGTCGTCCTCGCTGGATAGCCGAACCCGCTGGTTGCAGTGTGCGATGCTTGCACAGACGTGGCTCTCACCGGATGTTTTGCCTTGAGCGAGCCAGTACTCTGAGCACGTCTTGATGAGATCGGCACTGTCCGAAGCTGCGGCGGTCGAGACAGGAAGTTCGGACCACCACGTATCAATCTGTCCAGACGTTAAACGCAGGACGATGTAGCGTCAGCCCTGACCATTCATAGCCGATACCAGAGTTACGCCCGACTCACTTTGCCTACTTGGGCCACAGCATTCTTGTAGGGCGAGGCGAAGAAGCGCGGAGCCATGGTGAAACTCGACTGCGCTCAGACCAGGCGGGGAAGGTGCTGTGGGGCGTTTGCGATCACGAGGGCGGAGCCTTGAAGTGCATTAAGGCGATGAGCCGAGCTGACAAGAGGCTCGGCGATAGATGAGCTCGCGTTGGCTTGCTATAGACTGGCGGACAGGGCGACGGAAGCAGAGCAAGCACGACAGAGACGGGCGCCACCCGTACTGAGCGCCGACGTGACCTGAGAAAAAACGAATTCAAGTCGTCCCTCCCACTTGTCACATAGACATGCATTCTTCAGTCTGGTCAGGGCTGGTAGTCACGGCACTATCTGAATTTCTAGAAGGCACTCAAAGCAGAAGGGAGTCGTAACAATAGGCCCGCTCCGAGAGACAGGAGTATCTTCGCCGGAAGAATTCATTTCAAAATAGCAAGTGTGCGAGAGCTTAATGGAGGCCTTCGGTGGATTAATCAAACTCGCATTGCTGGTGCCTACCATATGGAAATGATTGTATTTCCGTTCTACCTATGGCTGCTTCCTTGGTGCTCGTGAGAATCATGACAGACCTCGCGAGACCACAAGGGGAGCTGGCGGGGCCCCTGATCTCCGTCCACAAGGCGTAGGTAGCCACGATTAACCGAACCCTATCTGTTAACTGATTGAATCTGATCGATGCCGAAGTGAACGCGATTACCGTCCGAACCACCCGCTGGCTTGAGGGCGAGCTTGTACACAGCTACGTTTTAACGTGCGACTATGGGTGAACGGCCGCGGTCCACTTTGACTTCGCGCGGCCTAGTGTAAGGCGTCGCTCCGCCTACGCCTCACGACGACCTCAAGCCAACCTCAGCGGCCTCACGCTTGCCCTCGCGCGCGGCGCCACAGCGTCTCTTGACCTTAGTCCTTTTAGTAGTCTTTCTTCGCCTGCGAATACACCGTTTGATCCTTTCTGTTTGGACTCGGAACCAGTGAGGCTCGAGAGCGATCTCGTGCCTTTCACTTTTTTTTTGAGAGGATCAAACGGTGTATCCGCAGGCGAAGAAAGACTACTAAAAGGACTAAGGTCAAGAGACGCTGTGGCGCCGCGCGCGAGGGCAAGCGTGAGGCCGCTGAGGTTGGCTTGAGGTCGTCGTGAGGCGTAGGCGGAGCGACGCCTTACACCTAGCTTGTTAGCGAGGCCTCAGACAGCTTCGTCGGGGGTAAGCAACGAGCATGTGTAGGGTAATCTATCACCACCTGCCCCGAAAATAAAGCTGTCTAGGTGGGCAAGAGGACACCTACCGGAGACGAAGTCTTCGCGCTGGACTCATACTGCGCGCGTGAGCTTGTGGCGCAGATCGTGCCGACATGGGTACCGAGTCTCCTACCTGACTTGGTAAGGCCGCGGTTCACTACCCTGAGACACTTTTCGTCCAAGTGGGTGGCTAGCCAAGAAAGTGAACGTAAAGAGTCTGTGCTCATTTCTTTATCTATACTAGTCCGGTAGGTATCCAAACGCGGCGATCTGTGCGTCGGCGGAGTCCGCAGGTAGGCAGTGGACAAGGATTGACAATGGACGCTACACAGGTATCTCGTGAAATGCACTGACCAAGGACATGTTTATCTTTTAAACGCCGGTTTTGTGCACTAGGTCATAGCGTGCGCGACCCTTACGTCGACTAGGCTTGCGCATGTTCTGTTGGAAGCCCGCGCGGTCGACCTCAAGATCTCCTGTGATTGTTTCTCGGACCTCGCGCGTCATGCTCAATTCAGCCTCTGACACTTTTACTTGCTGGTATGATAGCCACTTCGTCTTTGAACTTCATTAAACAAACTGTGCGGCAATTTATACATGCTATCGGTATAGATATTGGAGGACTGTCTGTCTGTGAATCGAACTCGAGCACACGCTCGGTGCGAGCAACGCGGTTGCCGATCGCCGAAACTACGACGCGCTACCGCCTGAATCAGAGACAGGTTATTTACGAGCGCAGTCTAGGCCTAGGTACTGAGTGTGAAGTCATGGATGGTCCGACAAAATGTTGCGGCTGCTCACCCTTCGTGACAGCCATCACACTCAAGCTCTTGAGAGTAGCACCTTCCGCAGCACTCGATGCGTCAGAACGAAACACTTGCGAAAGGTGAGACCTCGTGAGCTTGAGATCGATCTGCGATCGAGCGCGGCAGGCCAGATGAGTTTTTGAAGTACGTTGTCTGGAAGTCTCTGTCTTGGATCGAATCGAATGCATCGATTACCTACCTATCTAGTCCTCAGTAGGCAGCACATTACTTTGTGACGCAGAAAGCTGGTGAAGCAGATACCCGCAGACCTTCGAGGAGAGCCACTTGAAACCCTCCAACAACGCAGTATATATGAGGCAGATGCTACTACTCACTGAGTTCTGAGTCCTTAGTCCTGAGGCCTGAGGCCTGAGTCCTGACTGTACGGGTGGGGTGGTCTCAACGTGGCGAGTAAATACTACCTGGACAGGTGCATGTCTACCGTACTTCGGTGGTTACCTGAGTTCTCACCTGCCCACCTTCCGTACCTACGTTACACCTGTAGATAGTGCAAGGTCCTAGGCTTGAACGGCGGTTCGGGCGGCGCGATCACCGCCGCGCGTCCGCCTAGTAGTAGGTAGATACGACGACTCAATCAAATCCTTTTCGACTTCGCCACAGCCTTAGGGCTTGGGACCAATCCCAATGGGACTTTATCTTTGTTGCATATCGGATAGGCTATGAATATTGAGTGACGCGGGCCTTTCTTGCCTCGCAAGGGGTCGTGAGCACTCGGAGATGCGGGGTGAAGGGCGCGCGCAGTCCTAGCAGCACGCGCGAACGGGCCGTGCTGCCGCGAACACTTCCGTCGTCGACTCGTCGGGTTTTGAGTTTTGACAAAGGAAGGTCGATTTTCCTTCCGGAGTCCCCAATCGTCGTGGGCGCCCGTCGATTCCTTGGCAGCTGTTAGGTCAGAAGCCCGAGAGCCACGCGGGGGTGATGGCCCTGCAGCAGCTCGTTGAAAGGCACGCTGTCTCGGACAGCGGAGCCTCACTGGTGACCGAAGATGACAGGTGCAAGCTATATGGATTACAACTAGATTCTGGTGTCAGCTCGATCAGATACGATAGTGCTGAGATAGGGAACACCAGTACTCACCTAGCTTCTGGTGTCAGCTCGATGAAGAGAGAGCTGAAGAAGCTGGGCGCGCGCAAGCTCTATTTCTAATGCCTGTGGCCCGTCGTAAGGCCTTGCCTTACACTCTCCCCTCCTTGACACAAAGCTCCCCTCTGAAAAAACACTCTCATTCCTCGTTCCGATGTTCCCAACGGTCCAATGCCTCCGTGTCCTCCAGTGCCTCGGCAGGCTCCCATGAATCGTTATCCGACGGCCATGAAACCCAAGAGACCAAATATTGAGTCTTCCCCGCTCGGACCCTTTCATCGACGATGTCCTCGATGACCCACTCGGGTTCTCCACCTACGTCCACCGGTCCCGGGCGCGCGGGTTCTCTGCTTGGGAACAATTCCGATTCATTTGAGCGGTAGGCCTTGAGCTTGCCCGTGTGGAAGAACGGTACCGCGGAGTTGCAAGGTGTACGTGGAGATCCCTGGCTGCGCCGCAACAATGCGATAAGGGCCGTCGAAACGGTCCATGAGCTTGGCTGCGCGGCGCTTGCGGGTGTGAAGTCGCTTCCTGCGGTCACTTGAGTCGAGCAGCACAAGGTCCCCGACGGCCCATGAAGGTTCATCCGCGCGGTCCTTGTGGGCTTGGGCGGCTTGACGAACTTTGGACACAGCGAGTTGGTCTCGTGCCTCCTCGCGTGACTGGAAGCGAAGTGCGAGCAGCTCCTCAACCGATGGGAGCTCCTCGTCGCCTTCAATAGGGGCAAGCGGGGCGAGGGTGGGTGTGTACCCCAGGACAAGCTCAAACGGGGTCTTCCCCGTCGAAACGTTGACCGATGAGTTGATGGCATACTCACAAGCGGTGAGACATTCAACCCAATTGGATTGTTCCCTGTTGACAAGCGAGCGTAGGATTTGGAATGCGGTCTTGTTCGTCTTCTCGCTGCGCCCGTCAGTCTCGGGGTGGAACGCCGAGGAAAGTTGCAGCTTGATGTTCAGACGCTTGTGCAGGGCGGACCAGAACTTGCTCGTGAATAACTTGTCACGATCCGAGACAATGCGTTGAGGCAGGCCAAAAAAACGATGCCACCCCTCATGAAAGCGGTTGGCAACATCCGCCGCTGTGTCGGCTTCGCGCGCAGGGATGAGGCGGACATATCCCGACAGTCGATCGGTGATCGTCAAGACACGGTCGAACCCCTTGTTTGTTGGCAACGGTCCGACAAAGTCAACGGCGATGTCCGTCATGGGGCGCACTGGAACGGGAAGGGAGTGAAGCTTGCCCGCGACGCGAGTGGTACGGGCCTTTGTTCGTTGACATTAGTCACATTGTTGCACGTATTGCTTGACGTGGCGGGACATGTTCGGCCAAAAGTACGTCTGTATAACAGTCTGGTACGTTTTTACATCACCTAGGTGCCCCAGCGCGTCATGAGCATCGTGAAGGATGGACTCACGAAGCGGGGCTAGTAGTGGAATGACAAGCCGGCCCCGTAAATACAGCAATGCGTCAATAATCTTGAACTCCGATGCGACCGACGCGATGTTGTTCAGGGCTTGCTGGCAGAATGCGTCGATTTTGTACGCGTCGACAATTTGCTGCTTGACGACATCCGAGAGCGAGACTTGCGAAATGTTGGCCACAATGACGGGAAGTGGCTCGGGAAAGGAGTACCTGCTCATCGCGTCGGCTACAATGTTCTCCCTGCCCGGGAGATACTGGAGGTCGTAATCGAATTCGGCCAAGGTGTCAAGCCAGCGCGCCTGGCGTCGCGAGATGACCGTGCGCTGCGTCTGAAAGTGCTCAAGTGTGGAATGGTCGGTAACGATGTGAAAATGGCCACCCAGGAGATCAATTCGCCATTCCTTGAGAGCCTCGACAATAGCTAGGAGTTCCTGCTCGTGCGTTGGGTAGTTGCGTTCAGCTGGGATGTATTGACGCGACCAGTAGGCAATGGGGTGTGCGGTCTCTCAATGCGAGCCCTGCAGGAGCACACCTCCGATACCTTGAAGACTGGCGTCGGTCATCACCCAGAATGGCATGGCATCGGCAGAGTGGTCGGGCGGGCGTAGGCAGTCAAGGGAGACGACAATGGACTTGATGGCTTCGAAGTGACGGACCGTTGGAGTTGTCCAGAGGTTGTCGATGGATGTCAGCCCTTTGATTGTCAACGGAGTCAGCGCAGCGGTATGCTCGGCAAGGCCCGGAATGAACCTGCGGAGGTACTGCACCAAACCGAGAAACCCCTTCAGTTCCGTGACGGTCGCTGGGAGATGCCAGTCGTGGATGCGCTTGATCTTCTTGGGGTCGGCGTGTACGCCGGAGCGGTTGATAATGTGGCCAAGAAACTCACACTCCGAGGTGGCGAGGTTGGTCTTTGATGGCGAGCAGTAGAGTTCGGCTCGGCGCAGGGCGTCCAGAACTTGGCAAACACGGGCCTCGTGCTCCTCCAGCGTATTGGCGAAGATGGTGATGTCGTCAAGGTAGATAAAACAGATGGTGCCGATTAATCCATGCAGGGCGTCGATGACGCGGCGCTGGTGGGTGGCGGGCGCGTTGCAGAGTCCCATGGGCATGACCGTCCATTCGTACAAACCCCAGGGCGTCGAAACAGCGGTCTTTGCTATATCCTCTTCCGCCATCTTGGTCTGAAAGAAGGAGTTGATCATGTCAATCTTGGACCAGAACTGCGCTTTGGAGCACGTCGACAGGATGTCATCGGCCAGGGGCAAGGGTGTGCGGTCCTTGATGGTGTGCCGATTGAGGTGGCGGTAGTCGTTCACCCATCGCGGTGCAATGGTCGGGTCCACATCCGAGCCCTTCTTGGGGATGATGAACGCCGGCGACGCGTACGGCGAACGTGAGGGGCGAAGACGGCCACTTGCGAGGTGCTTTTGAAGCAGCAGGTACCATGCCTGGCGGTGGCGTTTGGCGACCGGGTAGCCGCGCAGGTTGATCACAGTGCCCGAGTTGTCAAGCTCGATATGGTGTCGCACCGGGGATTGATAGGTGGCAACCGGTGGAATGTCGTCAGGGAAGCGATCCGCGTAAACCGCGCGCAGGCGCTGGTCGAGCGCGGCAAGGCGGAGCTGTTCGTCTTCGTTGACGGGCGCGATAGCGGCCACGGGCGACGTGCCGCGCGGCTGGGACGATAGTTCAAGCAGGTCAATTGGCTCCTCCGGGTTGTTCTTACACGTGAGGTGGGGGTGGGGGAAATGACCTAGGTCAATCTTGTGCGTGTAGATGAAGTTGCCTCCCAGAATAAGCTCGAGGTCCCTCCCAAGGGGCGCCACTTCGGCGTACGTCGGGCCCGCCGCCCAACGTCCATTAGCCAGTTCGACCGGAACTCGCACAAAATGCGTGCAGGTGAAGACAGTGGGAACTTGGTTCTGCATTGCAAGAGTGTACTTCGTGTGCTGTTCCAAGGCCCGTTTTTCCAATCCAATCGCTGAACGAAGTCCTCACTGAGGAACGTTTGAGGCGACCCCGAATCTATGAGGGCCGAGGCAGTGAGGGTACCATGAGCACCACGCAGAGAGACGGGTAAAGGCGGGAACGAGCGAGGGGCGTACGAGTAATCATCGTCTTCCGAGTCACTGTTGAGGCCAGCACGACCTCTCACTCGAGAGACTCGCTCTCGATGCTCCCGCCCCAGCTGTGGTCTCGGAAACCGACGTCTACAGCGATGCACCGGAGGAGCAACGCGGGGAGTTCGAATACTTGACTCCCCGGGTTGCTCCGCCGGTGCATCGGTGTAGACGTCGGTTTCCGAGACCACAGCTGGGGCGGGAGCATCGAGAGCGAGTCTCTCGAGTGAGAGGTCGGACCATCCAGCTAGCGACGAGACGACATGCGTGCGGAGGAGTTGGCACGCCATTCTCGATGTCTACGGCGGTTATGATCAGTTTCCCATCGACGAGGAGTACCGGGACAAGACGACCTTTCAAACTGCGCTCGGACCGATGCGACTCACGCGGCTGCCTCAAGGTGCAACCAATTCCGTGGCGGACTTCTAGAGGTTGATGGAACATGTGATGGCGGGAGAGATTGGGGAGCATGTGGGGGTATTCATCGACGATGTAGGGATGAAGGGGTCAAGAAGTGATTACGGCGGGTCAACGATCGAAGGCAATCCGGGAATTCGTCGTTTTGTGTGGGAGCACGCGGTGAAGCTTGAACGGATCTTATTCCGGCTGGAGGAAGCAGGCCTTACGGTGTCGTTAAAGAAACTTCAGGCGTTCGTGCAGGAGGCGACGATAGTAGGGATCAGGGTGTCGAAGGACGGATCGAGGATGGAGCAGCGGAAAATGAATAAGATCGAGAGGTTTCCGCGGCCGAAGGACGTCTCAGAGACCCGCTCGTTCTTGGGGCTTTGCACTTTCGTTCGGCATTTCATCAGGGACTTCGGCAATATTGCGCGGCCACTCAGGGAGTTGACGAAGAAGGATGCCGCGTTTGTCTGGACGGAGGAATGTGAGGCAGCGTTCAAGGAGATGAAGAGATTGGTGGGGAAGGATGTGTTACTGAAGAGGCTGGAATATGGGGAGGGAGCAGGAAAGATTATCTTGGCGGTTGATGAGTCAACATGCGGCCGGGGGTGTCTTGTGGCAGGAGGACTCGAGTGGGAAAAGGCGGCCGGTGCGGTAAGAGTCTCTTACCTTCACGGCGACGGAATCTCGATATTCTCAACCTAAGCTCGAACTGGCGGGGGTGGCAAAGATGCTCAGGAAACTACAGCACTTACTCTGGGGGACTCATTTCGTGTTGGAGGTGGACGCATCGGCTATTGTGCACATGATCAAGAACCCGGAAGTTCCTAATTCAGCAATGACGAGGTGGATTGATTTCATTCGCCTGTTCGACGCAGACATTCAGCACGTTCCGGGGAAGAAGCACGTTATGGCGGATGCTCTCTCGCGCGTTCGAGGGACGGATTCGGATTAGGACGCGCGGTCTTTCACGGAGATGATGAGCAACCAGGTCGTGCACACCTTGGCGTCACGGGTCGAATGCAAAGGGGAAGGCGGGGAAGTTTTGAGGTCGAACTTGGTGCGCGGAGCGTATGAAGGATTCTGGAGGAAGCTTGGGGAATACTTGGAGACCTTGGAACGACCGGAGGGGACAGACGCGAAGGAGTATAGGAAGATTCGGACCGCGGCGAAGCGGCACTTCGTTCGTGATGGAAGAATTTACCGGAGAGATCCGCTGGGGGAAAGGGAGGTGGTTGTGTTAGCGGAGCGAAGGGAAAGGTTGATGAGGGAGTTGCATGACGAGAGCGGACACAGGGGTGGGGACGAGACGTTGAGGCGGCTGCGGTTGCGCTTCTTTTGGCAGGGGATGGAAGGCGACGTGCGGGAGTATGTGAAGACTTGCAGGGAGTGTCAGATGACCAGCCCGATCCAAGAGAGGGAAAAACGACGGGCGACATTGCCAGCCGGCGTTTTCACCAAGGTCCATTTCGATTGCGTGCATCTCATTCAAGGCAAACTCTACATTATATCGGCGAGGGATGATCTGACAGGTTGGATCGAGGCGCGGATTGTTCCCGAGATCACGTCGAAGGCGTTAGCACGCTTCGTGCAAGAGGATGTGATCGCACGTTTCGGGCACTTCTATATGGCGGTCGTTGACGGAGGCTCTGAGTTCAGAGGTGATTTCAGGAGGACACTGGAGTTCTGCAAAATCAAGAGGGTCGTGACGGCAGCGTACCATCCGGAGGCCAACGCCACGGCGGAGAAGGGTCATGCGCCGATTGTCTCCCTGCTTCGGAAACTTTGCAAGACGATTTAGGAAGCCAAGGCGTATCTTCCCCACGTGCTCTTTGCGGATAGGATCAGCACCTCAAGGGCGACGGGTCGGTCTCCTTATGAGCTTCTTTACGGGTCGGCGCCAATACTTCCGATTGACTTCGAAGAGCGAACGTGGCTAGGGGTCGACTGGGAGAGGATCAGCACAAGGGAAGAACTGTTGGAGGCGCGGGTGGCGACGCTGATTCGAAAGAAGGAGTTGGTTCAGAGGGCACACGAGCGGCTGAGGAGGTCGAGAGAGGCGAGCATCGCTTACCATGATCGCGTCAACGCACATCGGATTCGTGATCCTCTCGTTCCGGGACAATGGGTGATTGTGGCGGCGAAGCGGGAAACGGACATGGGGAAGAAGTTGGGATGGCGGTGGGAAGGCCCCTATCGGGTGGTGAAGAGGCTTAGGCTCGGCTCGTATCTTCTTTTGGAGGCTGATGGTGCGGTGAAGGGTCAAGCTTACGCGGCGAAACTACTGAGGCGATACTACCCGCGGGGCAGGGCGATCGACGATGTTGATGGCGAGGAGCTGGATGGGGACAATGGGCGGGCGGAGTCTTCGACGAGTTCGTCGTCAGGCACAGCCGACAGCGCAGACCAATTGGAAGCACAGGAGTTAGCGCAGGGGCAATCCGATGGTCTTCTGAGTTGGAGCGAGGTAGAGGATGATGGTGACGAAAGCGAAGTGACTAGGCGGTACCGGAGGAGAGAAATTGAGCGGCGGAAGCAACGGGAGGCGCGAGAGGACAGGTCTTCAACGCCGGCGAGCAAGGAAAATACTTCTGATGAAGCTGGGGATGGCCAGGCGCCTGCGCAGCCCGCTATAGCGCGACCGGAGGGGGAACGATGGGGGCGCGGCTACGGAGACGGTTACGAAGTGGTGGGGCGAACGACGGAGAGGGAAGGAGACTTAGCACGAAGGTGGGGTGCAGGGACAGGAGCTGGGAGAAGGGGGCGACGGACTTAGCATAGAGAGGCCTCTCCACACTGATGCGTTTTTAACTCAGTCAGTCGGGGCGACCTCCTCGTCTGGGGGGAGTTGTGGTACTCGGGGTCCCGTCGCGTGCGGCATCGGAAATGAGTCGGAGTTGTGGTACTTGGGTCACGAGGGCGTTGTGGTACTCGGGGTCCCGTCGCGTGCGGCATCGGAAATGAGTCGGAAGTTGTGGTACTCGGGTCACGCGGGCGTCGGCCAAACTCGGCCTAGCGTCACATGAGCGGATAAAAGTTCAGAGCAAGGGACCGTGCGACAGGAGCAAGGTATGGCGTGATCAGAAGGCCGAGTGTCGGAAAAGAGGAGGAAGCTGGCCCGGAGGGATTGGAGTGTCCTGGCGTGGAGGGAAGATTCGCTTCTTGTTCTTAGATAGACTACTTCTCACGACTCAGACGGCCTTTGGAGGGAGACGACTTTCGGAGGGGGTGGACCACTTAGGGAGAGGACATTTCTGCGAATCTATCAATTTCGGTTTCATTATCTGCGTGTTTCTCGGTTTCGGCATCCCGGTCACGGCGTTTCGATAGTAATCAGCCCCCCTGTCTTTGATCGTCCGCTCACGAATACCATAGGGCAGCAGCGACTCGAGTTTGACTGGGCCACCTCCTCCGAGTCAGCGTCGCAACTTCCGAGAAGTCTAACATCGATGTATCTTGTGTAATATGCCTCACTCTACTTAGCAATGTCTGACTGGCTGGCCCCTGTACCGATCCGGGTTAGCCTCTCTGCCTCTCGTCCCACACCTCCCGATCTTTGCTGATGTATGACATGCTGACGTTTGTCGACTCTCCATCTGTGGCGTAGGCAGATTCGTTTTGACACCACTCCTACGCCTCTTCCCGGCTGCTGACGGCTCTAGGCCATGCACTGACCATCAACTGGCAGCTATGCACAGAACACCACTCATTCAAATTCATTTCATCTCCCAACGTGAGTCACCGCCGGTTCATCTTCGAGCCGCTCGGTCGCTTGTCGGCATCGAAGCCTTCGACTCAAGGGCTCACGGCTGAGTCGCTCGCGGTTTATAAACAATCTCCCCGACTGCTTACCAAGGCAGCAGATCTGGGTCAGTCTCTCTCTCGGGTACTTGCTAGCTATTGTCACTGGAGTCTCGAACATCGAGCAGGGCGTTGACACGCTCCATTGCCCCTCGACAGAATGAAGCGTTGGCCGCCACCGGGCGCATCCACGAATTCCGGTAGGTGCCTTGTATGCGCGTCTAGAGCAAGTTGGACGTAGCAGATGCCATATTACGTCTTTTGCCCTTGTATTGTATTCCATGTGTCTACCATACCGATCACAGCGAGAAAACGACCGCAAAAGTGATTACAAGATCAAAAATTACTTATGCGTCTGCCGATGGAAATTATTTAATTATCGATGCCACGATCATGCTGGCACTACCTCGGGATCATCCCATGACCTAGGTCTATCCCCAAGCCGTCCCCAGACCGCCGTCAATTCCGGGACCATCCCAGGATCTGCGCGGGTCCCGCGATGGTCGCAGGACGGTCCCGCGACGGGCGCGTCTGAATGCTGGGACCGTCATGGGATGGTCGCGAAATTGGGGCGCCCAATTCTGGTAAAGTGCCGTGATCATCCACGGTTATCCCAGGATGGTAACCATCCCTCGGCCATCCCGCGGGCGTCCCGCGGGCGTCCCGACCCCGTCCCAGAGCCATCCTCAAAATACACACCCTTTTCGCTATACAGCGCCCTCACCAGCAGCAAAGGCTAGTGCCTAGAGCCGGCAAAGTCGTTGTCCCAGACGCAATCCGAGTTGCAGAGCTCCCACAGTATTCACTAATATTTTTCATACGTCTCACCCCCGTTAGGTTTTAACCCCGGAGTCCGCTTAGTCCGAGCTCAGGCACGGGTCGGGTCAAGCTTGACGAAAACTCCGAAGTAGGGCTGGGTCAACAATTGATTGGCCGTGTCAACAATTATGGCCGGTCGGAAGGTTCATGTCAACAATGATTGCCAATGTCAATAAAGTGGCAACAATGTCAAGATTCCAAAAAATTGCTAAAATCTGTCAATAATGTCAAGCACGTAAAACAGTGCAGTGGCAGCATGAAGCATAGCATAACATTGCAAAACCTCGTTATACAGAAGTCATGACATTCCCATGTCATCTTCAAGCGTCCACGTGACCGGCGCTGTACCGTCGTCGGTATGGGTGAGCTCCATAGATGGCAACCGGACGGCCGGAGCGTGATACACCAGTGAATCAGCTCTGTCGAATACTTCGCATTTCCCGAATTGAAGCTCGGGGGTCGAAACGATTTCGGCAAGCCGCGCTCTGTACCTTTTTTGACCCGGATTTGGCGCTGTAGCGAACATTTTTTCCTCGCCACCAGCCATTGGATTGTTGACATTGTTGACATCGCTTTTCAGACCCTCATGTCAACTCAGCAATGTGTCAACAATTGATGTTTCAACGATGTCAGGATCATTGTTGACCCAGCCCTATTCCGACGGGAATTCCCACGTTTTCGCAATTCTGAGACAATCATGTGGGTGATCTACCTGGCTCTTTCTCAATTGAAGGAAGTCGGCTGCAATTCTACCGGCAAAAAGGGCGGATTTTGGCCCAAAGTTACAGTACTGTTCTAGCGAGTTACGACCCCTCTTTATCAACCTAGTACCGACCTGCTAAGCCTTTATAATCGAGATGACAGATAGAGGCGACCGGTAGCTAGAGCTGCTACCTGTCTGATTTGCTGAGACTGTACACAGCAGAGGACGACGTGTCGAGCCGTTAATGGAACTGAACCAACCTTGCGTAGTACGGGGGAAGCTTTTCATGCTACGAGGCGTGTGGACGATACTGATGAAACAGCGGGACAGAGTCCGAAAGGTCGAAGGTCGCGTGAAACGAGGAATGCGAAGGACAGCGCGGGGACGCTGACGTTGGGGAGCGGGGTCGAGAAAGGACGGGAGGGAGCGGGATGTGCGAGATGCCGCGCACAGACTGAAAGAGAAACAAACCATAATATATGGCTGCTCGGACTACCGAGGCAGGTAGGTGGGGCATCAATTAGGTTGTCGCGACGTGCCTCGATATTGTGCGCCTGACTGCCGGAGAAAAATCACCGACCGTCCGTCTCATCGTCTCGGTGCGTGTGCCTTAGAGCCACATCGAGCTTTCAACGTTTCAGACCGACGGTCCTTCGTTTTTGTCGGCTCTGCTTTCTGCTCGTCATCACACCTTCCTCCCTCCAGCCACCTTGCATCTACCTCCTGGAACCAGTGCAGCGTTTCACACCCGATCCGCCGTCACGATCCCCTGCAGTCGAGGTAAGCCCAGTGCGCGGAGCGCGAAGCCGTACGGTGGATTTGTCCTCGACTCGCCGTGTCGTCGTCATCTGGCGCGGGACCTCGGACTTGGCTCACTCGACTTGGGGCCGGCGGCCCGACTTTGTTGTGCAGATGGACTCAGCAACGAACTCGCACTCAAGGGAGCCTTCCAACTCGTATACTGCCCGCCAATCCGACTATCTAAAACAAGAGTATCGTCCCAGCCTTCTACACGACTTGTCGCGCGACACCCTATCTCATCCTTCCGCGTTCGCCGTAGCCCACCCCTCTCAGCTCGACGCGCAGCCCCCCGCTGGGCCGCACGGCGTGCCGTCTTCGTCGAACTCGATGGGCTCGCCAATAATGGAGCCCCATCCGGCCCTATCGCACTATGCGCCTCGATCCGCGATCGAAACGACTCTCGACCACAAGGTGCGCACTCTGTCGGCTCCTCACCTCTCGAACGCTCAACCACAGTGGTCGCATGGCGTGCAAGTTGATCTCCCAGGAGACGACCAGCTCGGCGCCGGGTCGACGTCGGGCTACAAGGGTCCCTCGGCACACTGGTCTCCGGGCACCTCTCCGATGGCAATGACTCATGGAAGACCCCTCAGCGCCTCTATGACCATGGAGTCGTCTCCTCCTTCGTTTCACGCGATGCCGATAAAGGCCGGGGCGGCCCACGGCGCCGCAACCGGTTATCAACCTCAGACTACTCATCACATTGAGCAAACCCAGTCTACTGGCCTCGCCAACCAGGAACCGTCAGCGAGATCGTCTGCATATCAAGTTTACTCCATTTTGACCTCGCTACCTCCACACGTCGCCTCTTACAGTGCCGTGAGTGGCAACCCGCTCTCCACGCTCTACCCCGAGCTCGGCCCTGGCGATGGGCACCGGCCTTCTTCCCTCAGCTTACCCCACACAGGGTACAGTGGCTTCACCTTACCGAGCAACGCCATCGGAAGCACTCGGTCAAATCGTTGGCATCCAAGGTCGTCCCATACTCCCGCCACTTCGACGCACTCACCAACGCCCCCACCCCCGCCGCATGCGCAAGCCAGCTACACGTTCCCCGCCGACCCGACCAGCGGCGCGTCGAACGCGATCCCGATGTCGCTTCATTACTCGCTCCAACCCTCGGAGTATCACTCTCATTCTTTCGCTTCCAAATCGAATGCTCGGGGCGGTCAAAACGTATCTACGCGGGGGCGACCGCCGCCGCCCACTTCGAACTCCTCGTCGACCTCACACGGCGAGGAACCCTCGCTAGGGGTCTCGTGCGACGCGTACAAGGGTACCCGTGCCGCACGCGAGACCGCCTCGGGGCAGACCGCAGCCCACCCTGCCCCCCTTCAAGGCGTTCTCATCAAGCGTTCGCCCTCGTGGAGTACCTCGGACCACTCGGACGAGGAAATTGCAGTCGGCGAGGACGGCGTCAAGAAGCGTCGTCGCCGTCGGCGTGCGAACGAACCGCCGAGGGACGCCGCCACGCGCCGTTTCCCATGCCCTCAGTGCGGCAAGATGTTTGCAAGGTACGTTGCGCTCCAGCCACGTGGAGTCATGATGAGATGAATAAAAATTGACTAAATTGAAGACTACTCTTGTTTGGTCACGCTCATCAAAGGCCTTCTGCGCTTAGCACTCATGAGGTACGTTCCCCCTTCCCTTGCCAGCGTTCGTGCCGGTGACGGGCGTGCTTAGACTACGCGCGCGCTCATTCTCCGTCCTCTACTAGCGCTCGCACTCGAAAGAAAAGCCGCACCTCTGCCCCAACCCAAAATGTCAACGTCCGTTTGCTGTACCTTCCAACCTACGTCGGTACGTCTGCCTTAGATGTGCATTTGATGTAGTGACTTCCCTCAGGAGACTGACACTTCCTGTGGCTATCACCCTTTCGCCCGCCCCATTTGTAGGCACCAAAAAGTCTATGTGAGTGCATGTACCACTCGTTCGGAAACGAGCTATCTCTTAACCACCTTTCATTCTCTTACAACAAGAAACACTTTGGTCCCGAAGGCGAGGACGGCAAGTCGAGCAGCATCAGCAGCGTCAAATCCCACTCGCGGGCATGGCAAGAAGACGATGACGACGATGAGCTCGATCACGCCCAGGACGATTCGGACGAGGTCATTCGTCAATCGCCGTCGCGCACTCGGCGACGCACCGAGCTCTCCTGACGGAGATTCGTCTTGTAGCAGACCCAAGCTTGGACACAAGACTTCATAGTCATCATTAGCTCGTATCTCGGCCCCTCTCTCCCACCGACGCTCATGCCTTCTCCTTGGCGTGCATCGCCATCTTTTAACACGGGGGGTCTTTTCTATTTCCGTCCCGTGGGCTCCTCTCTTACCGTGCTCGACTTGTCGATCCAGATTCTTACGGCCGCTCTGTCCTCGAGTCCATTGTATCCTTCCGCACCTGCCGCCACGCACCTGCTCCTCGATTCGGAGTTTGTACCTCCTCTCTCTCCCCCTCGGTGTATGTCACCCGTCCCTGTTACGTTAACTTTGTTTGTCATTCTATTGTGTTGGAATCAATCGCATCATTTCTGTTCTTTACACCTTCGTACATCTTGAAAGCTTGGGAATTTCTGTTCGGATGCCTCTTCAGTCACTTCAATCGACGCGAGTCCTTGGCCCAGCGCTCGGCCGAGCGTTTGAGCAACCATAAAGACGCGACTGTGAAAGAGAGGCATTGGCACGAGGTCAAAATGTTTGACATCACGTCACTCCACGAAGCAGAAAATTCAGGCTTCACTGGGTACGTACTCTGACCGGTGCCCCAGATCAGACTCCTGCACGGTCAAGACAAAGTGAAGAGCCGATCAGCCCCGGGTTGTCGGCGCTCCATCCCCCTCCCCGTCCTAACTCGACGACGGGTCGAGATCTCACCTCAAGAGAGCAATTTTGGCCGAAGTACCGTAGATGTAGACGGGGTTGTAGAGGAAGCGAGTGATAAGGCTGTTTGTTGGATTCAGCCCGTCCATCGGGGTGGCGTGAGCGCTGTTCTCTCAAGGAGAAGGCCGTTTCGGATGTCAAGCTTGAGCTTACTAGAGGAATGAGACGTTGTTGATCGACTCGACCGGAACACCCGCCAAGTTCGCGGAAAGCTAAGTGAAGAGGGTGAGGGTAGCGAATTGGGTAAGCACATGATCAATGAAATAGGAGCGTCTGTGGTTTAGCCTCGGGATGAAAACCTGCGATCGCGAGGCCAAAAAGCGGTAGGGATTCGAGGCCGTTGATATGAGCGCCCTGGGCTATTGAAGTTCATGGGAAAAGAATGAAACTGTTATCTCGGTCATCGGGGAGTGTACATTTGTGTGACGGTACAGCGCACCCCGCTTGAACCTGGCGAGTATCTGCTCGGACAAACGAGGCGAGGCTTTGTCGACGTTGACCCTGATAGCGGTCAAATGACATGCCAGTCGCGGTCAGTCGAGGCAGATGCTCATCGCGAGATAACTGAAGTGGAGACTAACCTAGGCGAGACGTTGCCCCATTGACCGACAGCTTTGGTCATGGAAGCCTAAGGGGCTCATCCACGGAACAGAGTGAGAGGAGGCGAGGTCTCAGGATGATATAGCCGGACGGACACCGGTTCAAGGATGGCCGAACTCGTGAGCGCAGATGGACTGGACCTACCTCGAGGTAGACATGGGGTACGAACGCCAGTAAGTAGGCCGTTGGGATCGAGTAGAGCGAATAATTGGTGACTCGACTCATGGTGGGTGTGCGAAGGGCAGAGTAGGGTTGTGTTATGTGGGGGCAGCTTGTGAGGGAGGCCCGGATCCGGAGATGCCCGCTCTGCTGCCAGCTGACCCCGGCTCAGCCTGTTCGGCGACCTCCAAGCTTCAAGCTTCAAGCTTCAAGCTTCAAGGCCCGGTGATGAGCAAAAGTATTCGTTCGCCAGTAGTGAGTTTAGGGTTTACCATCGATTCAAAACTAGTCTAAGCACATTCAGACTCGCTTCTGTCTGATGATTCTACGCGATGGCAATGTCTGTTTCACCGGTCGTAATAGGTCGAGGGAGCTGAGTTTTTATATGTATTACCTGAGGGATCTCGTTAAATTAACGGCAGGACGGAATCCAGAGGGATCCCGTTGAATTAACGGGAGTATGAAATTCAAATGGCAGGAGAATCGAACGGTATACTAGTACAGCATAGAAAATATTCTCCATTCATCGCCCTAAGAACAAAGCGGAATTTTGGGTTTGGGGTCACGGTGGTTGCGGCTGCCGCTCGATTGACAGCTTCGTGATGAACAGCGAAGGCTTCCCACGTTTGACGACGCACGCCATCGCATCCTGGTAACGCTGCGTGATCTCGCGCGGCCTATTCTTGAACGTCGAGCCCAGAAATCACCGAACGTCCGATTTGATCCGGGGTCAAGCCGTTGGCAACAGCGTCGGCGATGCCCTGGGCCGTGGTCAGGCGCAGGTTTTCTTGACGAAACCGGGTGTAGTTGAGTCGATCGGTCTCGACTAGGGAGTATCCGTCGATCACGAACTCGAAGAAGAGACGCTGGGTGCAATGAGGATTGAGAAGCACTCGTCGTGTTCGTGCAAGTAGTATGCAAAGAGTGACCCACCTCGACCCCTTTTCCTTAACCTTCGTCCTGGATGTTGGAATATACTATGTCAGTCTGTGCTGGCGTCTCAACTGAATGAAACATCCGAGAAGGAGCCGAAGCCGCTTACGTTCACCATCACCATTCTCTTCGTCGTCTTCCTCCTCGTCTTCGTCTTCGTCATCAAGGCCGAGACCGGCAAGTACCTCGCGTAATTGGGCGCCATTTTTTTTGCGTACTACTTGCACGAACGCGACTACTACTTCTCAATCCTGCATTGCACCCAGCCTCTCTTCCTCGAGTTCGTGATCGACTGATACTCCCAAGTTGAGACCGATCGACTCAACTAGCGTGCCCACTTGAGTTTGGTCCCAGTGGGCAGCGAGCGAAGTAAAGGACAGTGCGTTATTGTACGACCGAGCTTTTTCGCGGAATGCTTTAGCTTCTGTGTAGGTGGGTCGCACAGTTCAGCATGTGGGCGTACTGCAGACAGATGTTGTTGGACGGAGCAACTGACCGCGATCCGAGCCTTCAAGCAGAATTCGATACTCGGGATTGGGCTGGGGAGGGGGAGGTAGCTGCACCTCGCCCTGCGAGCAGCACGTGCTGAAGTGTCGGGTCGACTTGGACCTTTCGCACTCCCAGTGTCGAGCCTTGGAGTGGGTGCACACGGCCGTCTGGGAGCCGAGGTCGTCGCGGATCAAAATGTGGGGCTTGAGGGCAGGGCTACGCATTAGATCAGATAGATGCCTATCTATATCTACACCTCCTATAACTATCTTTGATCTATCTATATGGCCATAGATCATAGATAGATAGATAGATACGCTTGGACGTAGTATCTACAGATATCTAAAGCATCTGCCAGGAATACACATTGAGGAGACAGGTTGTCCATGGTCAGAGGGGTTCAAGCATATTCAAGAAGCATATCCGCGTAAGTTCCCGAGACCTTATCAAGTCGTTGGCTTGGCTCCGAACGGTGGCGGTGAGACAGAGGCCGCCCTCCTGGCTGCCCAAGGCCGCCCTCCGGCTGCCCGTTGGAAGCCCATCTGCTGCTCAAACTGAGCGCGAGCTGTTGAATCCGGCGTCAACGTGGTTGCGGTCTCTGGCACAATTGCAGCCAACTTGGATCCCGGCTGCCCGTTGTGCCCTGTTGTGCCCCACTCTGTCAATAGAATACAAGGCACGGCTGCCATTCTGCCACTTCGTTGAGTTTTTCTGGCGGCAGCTGGAGGGATCTTGTCATGGCTGCAAAGCCCTTTTGTGTCGAGGACAAGGGAACAAGGGTCCGCCCTAGCCTGTCATGATATCTATACACACACATCTATGCATGCCTCCACACATCTAGTCATCATCTATCAAGTGGCGTATATCTACGTAGATATCTACTCGATATCTATCTTTCATCTATCTGTTGTGCTGTAGATGACAGATAGATAGATAGCCCGAAAAAAGGCAAAATTATAGATAGATAAAAGATATCTACGCGCATATCTGATCTAATGCGTAGCCCTGCAAGTTGAGGGGTTTGAGCGCGATTCGAGCCCGGCGCACTCGCCTTTGCGCATGAGGAGGTGGTGGTGGGGCTACCGACCCGATGCATCCACGGTCATCATCGCCTACTCCGACGCCAGCTGGGCCAACGACTTTGAGACTCGTCGCTCAGTCGGTGCCTATGTGAGTCTCCTCGGTGGTGCTGCTATCTCATGGCAGTCCAAGCAACAAACCCTCGTCGCTACGTCGACGACCGAGTCCGAGATCCTCGCCGTTTCGTCGGCGACCAAGGAGGTGATTTGGCTTCGTCAGGTCGCCAAGGACTTGAGCGTCGAGCAGCCCTCAGCCACGACGATCTACGAGAACAGTCAGGCGACGATCAAGATCGCCTACAACCCAGCTCACCACGCTCGCACCAAGCACTTCGATGTGGTTCATCACTTCGTTCGCGAGCGCGTCACCCTTGGTGACATCAAGCTGGTCTACTGCCCAACCGTTTCAATGACGGCCGACGTTCTCACAGAGGGGCTCGGTCCGATCAAGTTCGCTGCGCACCGCAAAGCGATGGGAATGGTTCAACTTTCAAAGCTCTGAACCAGGGGGAGTGTCACAGTTATTGGTTAAGAGTCTGAAGAGTTTCTACTACGATTAGGTTTGATCTCATTATTCTAATTCTTATTTGCTAAACGGAAGATATTATCACCTCACAAATCTTGCCCTGGCCTTACAATCTATTAGCTTGTTTAGATTGGTCTGCGCCTGAGTGACACTTTTCTCCTTAGTCTTACTCCGTTCGCTCTCGCAACGGTTCTGACATAAGTGTCCTCAGGTGAGTTGTCATTACATATATTGTTCGCTCTCGCAACGGTTCTGACATAAGTGTCCTCAGTGCGAGATACATAGCGTCCCAAATACATCTTAGGTTATGAGCCTATTCGCTGCTACAGACCTGCCTCACAGCAAGGTGGACAAGCTCCACAACTCCTTCGTCAAACTCAAGGACGAGGGACGAGTCCAACTATGCGTCATGGCACAAGAAGATGACTTTGCTCTTTATGGGTCACAAGGTCATGGATATCGTCCTCGGTGAAGAGGTAAAGCCGCTGTCACTGCCTCGCCCGCCTGCGACCGGCACTCCCGACGCTGCGGAGCTCGATGCATCGGCCGATCGCCAGAAGAAAATTGCAACCTGGACCGATCGCGACATTTGGGCGCAGAGTCACATCATTGCAACCCTCAGTCCCGAAATCGAAGGAATGGTCACGTACTGTGAAACATCGCGCGAGATGTGGGACTTGCTCGAGAAGAAGTACAGGAAGCGCGGCCACAATGCTCTCTACAGCGGCCTCGTTCGCCTACTCTCGACCAAGTACCGTGACGGCGACAACATGGACGAGCACATCACCAAGCTTCTGACCTACTCGGCAGAGCTGATGAAGATCGGCAAACCCGTTCCAGACAAGTACCTCAATGTATTCATTCTGTTCTCGCTCCCGCCTAGTTGGTCCGTTGTCAACACGTGGTACGAACAAGCCGCCGCAATCGATGAGAAAGTAACTGTTCGTCCATCGCTTGTGGTCGAGCACATTCAATCGGAAGCCCAACGTCGTGCTACAGCCAACATGCAACTCGTTCCCGTCAAAGTCTCGAGCTCATCGAACGCCGGTGCGCTCTCCGCCAACGCCCTCAAAATGTGCGACTCCTGTAACAGGAAGGGACACAATGCGGACGAGTGTTACACCAATCCGAATGGTCAAGGCTATCGACCTCCTCAAGTCAAACAGTCAAGGAAGCGTGGCAAAGCCAAATCGGTCAAGCCCGCCCAGTCATCCAACCAAGAGGCTGTGGCGTTCTCCGTGATGTCAGCGGGTCAATCCGCCAAGTCTAGATTCATTATCGACTCTGGCGCGTGGAAGAACCATACCGGCGATCGTACTCAATTGACGGACTTCATCGAGGATCCGTACGAAGCCGAAACCGCAAACGGCGAATGGGTCGTCTGTCCGGGACACGGTACGCTCTCTATCGAAACTGCTGGTGGTCGAAAACTCGAGGCAAAGAAGGTGTATTACATGCCTGGTATGCCCGTGGGACTACTCTCCGTTCGACAAATGACGAACTCGGGTCTCTCAGTCCACTTCGAGCCGGACAAGTCGTGTACCATCCTTCGCAATGGCGAGTTCATCGCTAGCACGATCGTTTCGGATGGTCCCTACGAGCTTGACATCAAGCAACAGAACCTTGCCTTGGCAACTCGCGAGACGGTCGGCGCGCCGCTGATGCTTTGGCATCGCCGCTTCGGTCATCCCAGTCCTCAGACGATTATCGACATGGCGCGGGGCGGGGCTGTACAAGGCCTCGTTCTTTCGGACAAACTAATCAGTGATTGCCTGCACTGCGTTCTCGCCAAGTCGAAGCGTCGTCCTTTCACGATCAAGGCCACCGTCGGCACCGAGATTCTCGAGCGCGTGTGTATCGATCTGGGGATCGTTCCCGAGCCCGATCACCAAGGTCGTACCGTTTACCTCGCTATCGTCGATCAGCACTCTTGCGGTCGATGGGTCTTTCCGCTCTCCTCCAAGTCATCCGAGGGAGTCATCGAGGCCTTCGACACGTTTCGAACTAGCGTTGAGAACATGACGGGAAAGAAGATCCGATTCGTACGCTCTGACAACGGCGGCGAGTTTACTTCCAAGATGTTCGAGACCTACTTCAAGACCAACGGGATCATTCACGAGCGCACTGCGCCGTACACCCCCGAGAACAACGGTCAGGTCGAACGTCTCAACGGATCGATCATGACGACGGTCAAAGCCATACTCCACGACGCAAATCTTCCCAAGACTTTCTGGTCGTACGCGATGCAAGCTGCCGTCTACCTCTCAAACCGCACGACTGTGGCTCGTCTCAACGGAGTAACACCCTACGAGATCATCTTCGGAAAGAAGCCTCGTGACTCGACCGTTACCCCGGTCGAGAAGGAGGTTCCACAACAACTCGTGCCTGTCCCCGATGGCTACGTTCAAGTACAGAACGATTACCAGCCCGGGAAGTACGGCGAGCTTGACGTGTCCAACATCATAACCTAAGATGGATTTGGGACGCTATGTATCTCGCACTGAGAAGTGTCCCAAATCCATCTTACAGGTTAGCTTTGGCGCCAGGGGTCGAGTCGTTGAGGGGGTGGTGGTGGTGGTGCGGTCGAATCTCACCAAGCTTGACAAAGTCTGCAGGCTCGATATTCTCCTTGCCCAGAGCCATGGCCGAAGCAAAGGGTGTGACGACGGTTGGGGTGAGGTGTGAACGTGAAGGAGGGAGAGCGACGGTCAGAGCACTGAGCTGGCCCCCCCGCGACAGTCATACTGCTCAGCTCTGCTCAGGCTTCGGCGGGCAGTCACGAACCTGGGTGCAGCGTTTGGTACAAAAGAAATGAAAATGACACCTGGCAGCGCTCGAACTTTCTAACCAGCTGTTTGTTGCACAGTTCCACGCAGAATGCCCTCTACCCAACTTGCATAACCCGCGCCGCCGCACTTTAGACGGTGGCCGCTGTGGTCCCGTTGACGACGCCCGCAGAGGAGGTGAGGTGGGTGCCCCTCCCTGTCACCGCGCGTGCACCGGCTGGCGCCTGTGAGGCTAGACAGGCTAGACCTTTGCGGCGCGGCTGAGAGCGGGGTCCAAGCGGGGCCTCATGGCCTCATGGGCCACCACCAGGCGCGCGGCCGCACGTGATAGCGCCGTGACATAGCGTGACAAGGCGTAACATGGGCCTGCTCAAGCGCCCGCTGCTGGGCGCCCCGCTGCTCGACCCTCCTCTTCGTCCCGCTCCGATCAACAGAATCAGCCCCCCACGCGTTATGACAACAATCCAATCGATCTTGGTATTGCGACACGTTTATGAGCCCGCCGCCGCAGCTGTGCAGAACGGACAGCGTGGTCAGCGCGATGGCCGACCCGACGCTGAGCCCGCCCCACCACCACCTCCTCATGCGCAAAGGCGAGTGCGCCGGGCTCGAATCGCGCTCAAACCCCTCAACTTGCAGGGCTACGCATTAGATCAGATATGCGCGTAGATATCTTTTATCTATCTATAATTTTGCCTTTTTTCGGGCTATCTATCTATCTGTCATCTACAGCACAACAGATAGATGAAAGATAGATATCGAGTAGATATCTACGTAGATATACGCCACTTGATAGATGATGACTAGATGTGTGGAGGCATGCATAGATGTGTGTGTATAGATATCATGACAGGCTAGGGCGGACCCTTGTTCCCTTGTCCTCGACACAAAAGGGCTTTGCAGCCATGACAAGATCCCTCCAGCTGCCGCCAGAAAAACTCAACGAAGTGGCAGAATGGCAGCCGTGCCTTGTATTCTATTGACAGAGTGGGGCACAACAGGGCACAACGGGCAGCCGGGATCCAAGTTGGCTGCAATTGTGCCAGAGACCGCAACCACGTTGACGCCGGATTCAACAGCTCGCGCTCAGTTTGAGCAGCAGATGGGCTTCCAACGGGCAGCCGGAGGGCGGCCTTGGGCAGCCAGGAGGGCGGCCTCTGTCTCACCGCCACCGTTCGGAGCCAAGCCAACGACTTGATAAGGTCTCGGGAACTTACGCGGATATGCTTCTTGAATATGCTTGAACCCCTCTGACCATGGACAACCTGTCTCCTCAATGTGTATTCCTGGCAGATGCTTTAGATATCTGTAGATACTACGTCCAAGCGTATCTATCTATCTATCTATGATCTATGGCCATATAGATAGATCAAAGATAGTTATAGGAGGTGTAGATATAGATAGGCATCTATCTGATCTAATGCGTAGCCCTGGCCTGTCAGCAGCGAGGAGGAGGAGGAGCTGGTAGCAACTTAAGCATCCACGCAGCCATCGTTGCAGATGGCCAACCCAAAGCCTCGACCGTCACTCGTGTCCAAGTCTTCACATCTCGTACCCCCAAGTACCATGGGCGACGATGCTGTCTTCACATCTCGTATTCCCAAGTACCATGGGCGACGATGCTGAAAAACATGGTCATTTCAGGCGCGGTGAGTCGTACGATTTGAGCACGTTTTGGTGGTGCTCAACGTTAACTTTGCCACAACCAGATGGCCTGATGCAGACCGCGCAACCGAAGGCTCAAGCACTGCAATCGTCCATTGCGGGACGATCTCTTCTACGTCAAAATTCGAAAGGTGATCACGCAAAGCGCTCGCCAGCGTCGTCTCCATCGATCGCAACATCTTGGACTCTGGTCAACGGGCCAAATAATGTTTTTGCTCCCTACGACGGGGCTTGCAACACCAAGCCCATTGTCCAAGAATCGCTACGACCAAAGCGACAGCGGCACCAGTCCGACTTGACTGAACACCAAAAAAAAGATTGCCGGCCTATGGTACCCAGAAATGTTTTTGGATGCATATGGCGATCAAAGAGATCACTCTATGATCAATCAAAGATCTTCGCCGAGGAATACAATAAAGACAGGCGGACCAGAATCGAGAGCAGATCGTTTCAAGACCCCAAGATCTTGGAAACGATCTGCTCGAGAACAGCGTGGGCAGTATCAGCTCAGGAGATTTACCGCTATTGCCGGGATTAGGCGCTATCCGTACCAGGTCTGCAACCTTCGTTGACCACTCAATTCTGCCAGTCCGCCCGTCTTTGTTGTAGTCCTCAGCGGAGATCTTCGATTGATCATGGAGTGATCTCATTGAGCGCCATATGCCTTGGCCGTCGAGGATCTTATCCAAGAACAATTCTTGGTACCATAGACCGGCTATGTTTTTCTGGTGTTCAGTCAAGTTGGACTGGTGCCGCTGTCGCTTTGGTCGTAGCGATTCTTGGACAATGGGCTTGGTGTTGCAAGCCCCGTCGTTGGGAGCAAAGACATTCTTTGGCCCGTTGACCAGAGTCCAAGATGTTGCGATCGATGGAGACGACGCTGGCGAGCGCTTTCAAGTTGCGTGATCACCTTTCGAATTTTGACGTAGAAGAGATCGTCCGGCAATGGACGATTGCAGTGCTTGAGCCTTCGGTTGAATTCGGTTGCCACGCGGTCTGCATCAGGCCATCTACCACCAAAACGTGCTTAAATCGTACGACTCACCGCGCCTGAAATGACCATTTCAGCATCGTCGCCCATGATACTTGGGGGTACAGACCCTTAGTTAGGCTGGTCATTCTTTTTTTTGTTTTTTTGGATAGACTAGGTTCGGCGGAGCGCGTCACCTCCCACCGTAAACGTTGACCTGCTGCAATGCGATGTACTTTGCTGCAAAAGCTGCGGTACTGTTCAATAATGGAAACCGAGTGGTTGAAACCGGGAGAGGACCGCGCGACGACGATCAAATGTACAGAGCCTTCATTTCATCACTGAACTACTTTTTTTTTCTCCGAGCCCGATGATGGGGTTTTTGGATAGATTTCAATAACAGTATATTATCTATCTTTGGAAAAGTCGGAGGGAATGCAGTTAAGCACACTGGCTAGACTTGCCTGGTGTCACTAAGCACAAGAGGAGCACTCTAAAAGTGTGGTTGGGCGGCCCTGACGCGCCTGACACCTGGATCGACGCCCGTAGATCCTCGAAAGCCGTTTCGGTGATCGGTTCCAAAGGTTCCGACGAGAATCGGCGGCGGCGAGAAAGCTTCCAGATCGAGTGGAAAAAGAGAACACGTAACTCCACCAGTCGACGCCCCAAGCGAGAGACAACCGGGCATACGAAGTCGGGAAGAGCGGGGTGAGGGGCCGGAGAAAGAGCGATCCAAAGACGCCGCAGCCGACTGAAAGATGTGCCAGCGACTCGGGTGCGTTCATCACGCAAGATGTGGACCGATTATTGACGTAGGCGTGGTTCGGGGACGCGAGTTGTTGACCTGGATGGAGGGATCCCAGGGAGAAGAGGTGGGCGGTGTCTTCGGCATCCGAGCGAACCCTGCGAATCTTGCGCAATGAGTCTACTAAATTCGCATTAGCAAACCGCGCCGAAACACCTCGGTTAATACGGTTCCAATGTGGCGCTTGCTCAGATTGGATCGCTCAAGTCTCGACGCGTCTCGTCTCGGGGCTTTTGGCTTTGCTCGCGCTCAACTTGACCGCATCCACATCCCGTCCTTGCTCTTCGACATCTGGCTTCGAGACGCGGACGACACAGCGAATCCTCTTCGCTACCAACGTCCCCATCTCCAGCAGCGGACCTTCCCCCTTTCCGAGCCCTAGCGTCATCGCCGTGAGCTTGTCGGCGCGTACTCGATTCTCGCCTCTCGCTCCTTCAACATCCTCGACCGGACCACACCCTCGCTGTATCCCCCCTTGCCACCATGTCCCTGGAAAAGTACGAAAGGCTTGAGAAAGTAGGAGAAGGTACGTCAGAATCATCCAGGTTCGAGTCACGCCCGAAAGTCTCGTGTAGGGACCTGCAGCGAGACGCGCCGCGCTCGACGACCAAGCCGCCTGCGCCCGACCAGGGGCGTCATCGCGCGACGCAGCCTTGGCGGTGAACGGAGCACGACTCGCCGTGTCCCAGTATGGGTGCCCACTTGGCTTTCACGTTCCATCACTGACCACCTTTATCGGTTTTTGATCTCACAGGAACGTATGGTGTTGTCGTACGTTGGCTTTTGCAGTGCAGTCCACTTTGCAGGCGCACGCGTCCCCTTGCACGCGTCCACAGATGACTGACCTGCGCGCCACTCTTTGCCCTCTCCTTCTTTCTACAACGTGTTTCCGCCTCGCGATCTCTCATGTTCGCCCCAATTAGTACCGATCCCGTAACAAGGAAACGGGCGAGATTGTCGCCTTGAAGAAAATTCGTCTCGAGGCAGAGGATGAAGGCGTGCCCTCGACCGCGATCCGGGAGATCTCGCTCCTTAGAGAGACCAAGGATGACAATGTGGTAAAGTGCGTGTCGCGACCCATCGGCGCCATCAGGGTCACCCCTCGTCGCAAGAGATGGGAAGGTCGAACTGACGAGTCCCACACGCACAGGTTGTTGGATATCGTGCACAACGACACAAAACTCTACCTCGTCTTTGAGTACCTCGACCTCGATCTCAAGCGGTATATGGACAAGGTCGGCGACGGCGAGGGCATGGGTCCCGATATCGTCAAGGTGAGTCAGACGTCCCTACTCGTGGATCTGTTGCATTCTTCACTGATTTCGACCCCTTGGCATTTCAATCGCGATGCAGAAATTCGTACGTAAAACCCTGCTGGTGACGGGAGATTCGTTGCCGGAACTGACCATGGACGTCTACTGTTTGCGCGTCTTCTCACCCATCCACAGACATATCAACTCGTCAAAGGCGTGTACTATCTCCACGCCCACCGCATCTTGCATCGCGACCTCAAGCCGCAGAACTTGCTCATCAACAAAGAGGGCAACCTGAAGCTTGCCGATTTCGGTCTCGCGCGAGCGTTCGGTATCCCTCTGCGGACGTACACCCACGAGGTTAGTTACGGAAATCGGTTGATACAACGATGAATTCATTCTTAACGCACCTTGAATACCACAGATTGTGACGTTGTGGTACCGTGCGCCTGAGGTGCTGCTGGGGTCAAGACACTACTCGACCGGCGTCGACATGTGGTCCGTTGGCTGCATCTTTGCCGAGATGATCTTGCGTCAACCCTTGTTCCCCGGTGATTCAGAGATCGACGAGATTTTCCGAATCTTCAGGTCAGTCCAGGCATGTATTCCACAAGCGAGACAGAGGAGCCTGACCCCCTTACGTGTCGAGCCAGGCTACTTGGTACTCCGACGGAAGAAGTGTGGCCCGGTGTGACGACATTACCCGATTACAAGACCTCGTTCCCCTGCTGGCACGCTAAGAATCTCTCTGAACACGTCTCTGGAGCGACCCCTGAGTCGGCCGAGATCTTGCAAGGGATGCTTATGTACGACCCGGCCAAGAGGATGAGTGCAAAGGCCGCGCTCAAGTGCGATTACTTCAAGTTGCCGGGTGGGGTCAAACTGTGAGCGTTACTGTCATCCTTATTGCTTTCACTTTTGTTCGTTCCTTTGTCCCTTTTCAGTCTCTACTTCGTCAAGATCTCAGCCCTTTTTTATTGCTTCTTCTGCTTACATGAGCTCGATGGAACCCTTCTCTTTCTCTCTTTCTCTTCGCTTTCATGCTTTGCACCCTTTCATAGCCCGTCGGGCTACCTCTTGTAAAACACAAACATATATACTTCTCAAATCGAGCTTGTGTTGAAGGTCACATTTCCAAGCCTAGCTATTCGACGCGGCCCCGTGAGAGAGCACGAGCTCCCAAGATCTCATTGGGTTCGGGTTGAATAAGTCATGCGTAGTTCCAACACGATACTACATCTAAAGATTACACAATCATCTCACCCCATCCGCCCCTCTCCGATCCTCCCTCATTACCTTTCTCCTAAAATCGCCAAAGACAACCCGATTAACCAAGGAGACGGGCAAATCATGAATCGGGGGCACCGCGTCCGGCGGCAGCAAGACCGAATTCGTAATCAAGGGATGGGGATCCTCTTCACTGGGGACGAGAATGAAGGCGAACGGATCGGTGAGGGTGTCGAGGGAATTTATGGGAGGTGTGATGAAGAGATTAATGGAGATGTAGGAGAAGTAGATGAAGGCGGCGAGCATGATGGTCCAGGCGGGAACGAGCAGGGCCCATTCACTGATTGTTTGTTGGGTTGGATGGAGTGGTTAGTTGGAAAGAAAGCATAAAGTAGAAGGAAAATGTTGGGACTGACCGAGATGGATACCATGCGACACCGATAGCTTCCAAGTGTCGATCGGGTACTAAGGACCACACAAGGTACAGGATCCAAGCGACGCCTGAACCGATGTAGAGGACGAACCCTTGCGATTCGACCGTCGGTCCGGGGTCCGTAGAAGCACGAGGCGGGAATTGGGCGGGTAGGGACGAGGCGGATCGGTCGGGGATCTCGGTCGAAGAAGGAGGGGCCGTGGTCGAGGTGGAAAACGTCGTTGGTGAGGAAGAGAAGACGGGCGTCGATTTTCTCGTCGATGCCATCGTAGGGTGGTCCACAAGACTCACTGGGGATGAGCGAGTTGACGGCATTGCGAGAGAGGGCGAAGGTGGACGGGAAAGGGACAAGAGCGGTTGTAGAAGGGTGGTGAAGAGGTCGGGGGAGGGTTGGGGTCCCGGTCGACCGTACAGGGGTGGGTGCAGGATCGCGCTCTGGGGTGGGTCGTTCCTCCACTGCATCATATCCCTCCAATCCTCCTTCCCGTCATCAGCGTCTTCACTGTCATCTTCACCGTCGTCTTCTTCGTCGTCGTCGTCGTTGTGCTCATCGCGGTGATCTTGTCCGTCCTGATCGTCGCGTTCGTGTGCTTTGTGATGATATCCGTTCGTCCGCCTTCGCGTGGACGATGTCGCCGATCGCGACCTGTGCCTCCCCAACGCGATCGCACTGTTTGTTCTCCTGAGCTGTTCCCTCTTCAGCTTCCTCTGCTCGACCAGCATCAACGCTGAAAGCGAAGGCTGGCGCTCCGTCGTGGCCCAACGCGCATTCGAGCGGCTGCACTTCCGCGTCGACGCCAGGCTGGGACGAGCGAGATTGCCATTGGCTGTGATGACCGATGCGGACAGGAGTGAAGAGGACGAGGACGAGCTGCGCAAGTGGTGGTGTCGTGTGTGTCCGTCGCTGCTGGTGCCCACGGTCGTGTGTGTGCTCGTGCTCGTGCGTGTGCCCGTGCTCGTGCCGGCGTCGGACGAGGCAGCGGAGGAAGGCAACACGTCCAACGAGCGCGAGGGCGCCCTTCGAAGGTGGCTACGACTGCTGGTGCTTGAAGACGAGGTCGAGCTGCTGGTCGATGCTGGACCATAGTCGTCGCCCACCCGCGCCGGCATGCTGGGTCGCCTCGACTCGCGGACAGTTGGCTGAACTCGAGTGCCAAGAAGTAAGTCGACACCGTGGGGGAGAGGGGCGCCGCCCGCCAGCAGGACACGAGAGGACACGAGGGGTCACGAGGCCACGCGACCTCACGCGACGCGCCGATCGCTCGAGCAGGATGGACCAGCTGATCGGTGCCTCTAGTATCGACCGCTTAGAACGATCAGAACTGCAATGCACAACATCAAGAGGGGGACACACCATAAGGGAATAAAGATCGCAGCGAAAAGAATTCTCGTACACATCAATAATCAAATGCTTGAAAAACACACTCCTCGGACATTACAAAACACTCTTTCACTGCTCGGGTGAAGAAGGAGGCGTCTCGGTCGCGGCCTTGCGTCTCGCTACGAGTCAGCGTAAACGAAAGGCGAGGCGATTCAAGTCAGTGATCCACATGATCAATCTCAAGCGCGAACCCGACAACAAAACACTCACGTCGTGCCTTGGTTTTGGTCGCAGCGGCCTTGCGCTTCGACTTTTGCACCTTTCTCGCCACTTCTTGATCCTCGCTGCCTTTGGCGCGGTGCTCCTCAAGCGCATTTGCAAACTCTTGCAAGTCTTGTTCGTTCTTGGTCGCCTTGTTGTTCGTAGCCTGTTGGAAACAAGTAATCAGCCACGATCAGAACGGTTGGCCCTCTCACGAATACCTTAACCAACTCACTTTGGTCAAGATCTCGCCGAACCTCTTGTACACAGTCTCCTCGTGCAACTTGTCCTGATAGAACGGCAACCCTTCGACCAACTTCTTGACCGCGACTTCAGAGTTGAAGGGCAACAGCGAGAGGCAAAAGGCGATGTCGCGCCATTGACGAGCATCGGTCGCCATTTGGAAGCGTTGGCAGAGCTTCTCGACGATCGTTTCGGCTTCTCGTTTCTGTGGAGTGGACAGATGGGCGTGAAAAGGTCAGTAGAGGAATCTTGTGCATGGAGGCGAAAGAAACAGACTGACCTTGTCCACAAAGGTAAAGATGAACCTCATCGATTTGCAAAACACCTCCTCAGTGGCCGACGCCGACAGATGACTGATGATGTCGGGCAAGTTGTTGTAGATGGCCTTCTCCTTGGCCGACAACTCGGTGAAGAACAAGTGCGCCAGATCGCTAATCCTCTTGTCCTCGTCCTCGAGGCACTTCGCCATCTCGCCCAATTGACCTTTGACTTTGATCATCCCGTTGAGGATCAAGTGCGTCAAAACCATCAACGTGTTCTTCTTGACCGTTAGATCCTTGTCGTTCAAACCGGCGTACAAACGATCACTGTTCTCGTCCATGATCGTGGAGAAACAGACGGCAATATCACCGAGCGCGATGACGATGTTGGATCGAACGGCCGGTTCCCTCGACGTCTCGAACACCTTGAGCAACATCATCAGATGTTCCTCGCAGAACTGCGCCGAAACGCACATGAACTTGCTCAACGCCAACGTTGCGGCCGTCTTGAGCATCGAGTTGCGATACACCTTAGGTTGTGAGACGATCGTCGCCGCCATGGGACCAAAGACGGCCAAGAGCGAACGAGGACCATAGAGCAACTCCTTCTCCTTCGTCGAAGCGATCACGTCACCAATCTCATCCTCGACTGAACCGGCGACTTGGTCGAGTTCGTCCTGACCCGCTGATTTGGCCGCGCCTTTCTTGTCCTCGTCGGCTTTCCGTCGTTTCAAGTCACGTTCGACGAGCTCAATGTGCACGAGTTGCTTGATCGCGCAATGACCGGCGACGAAGATGAGTTGACTCAGGTGGAACGCGTTACCGTTCATTGGAGCACCTGCATCCGGCGCGGGCGTCAACGGTCGGGTGGCTGTAGCAGCGTCATTGTCTTCTCGACCATCGAGGGCGGAGTCATCCTCTGCAGCCGCAGCATCGCCCGCGGGTGTAGCCTCGCGGGACGGGGCCGCTGCTTTGGGACTAAAGACACGCGTCGTCATCTCGCGCAGGATGAGCGAACACAAAGCATCAGGTTGGTCACCGAGAGAGTAGATCGTATTAAGCGCCTGCTCGGCCATCGAAAACCTGGAGAGCAATTAATAAAAACGTGAGAGATCGGCACTGTGTTCTCCATAGATGAGGAGATGGAACGTACCATTCCTTGTCCGAAGAAGGATGCTGGATGATGCCGGCCAATCGAGCAAAGACCGGACTGTCCATCGGCAATCTGATCGAGACATCGTCGAGCGACCCTTTGACCTTTTTGACGCTTCCCGCGACTCGACTGAGCGCGATGCACGTGTACTTGGCCAAGACGAGGTCAAGCTTGCCGTGCGCGCCGAGACCGATGCGCAAGAGGGTCTCGACGTGCTCCGAGATGATTTCGGGACGAGGGGCGGCGAACATGCCCAGGACGATGATAGCGCCTCGGCGTTGGAACTTGGGGATGGACTTGTCGGTGCCTGGGAAGTGAAATTCCTCGGATCAGCTACAGCTTTTCCGAGGCAAGTCGAACCCGTTACCACGACTCACTGTAGACCTGCCACAGCTTGGCAATGACGTCGTCCTCGACGACACCCTTGGACATCATGACCCCCAACAACTGTTCGAGCGAGGTCAACTCGGCGAGCGTGGCGTCCCGCGTAAACTCGATCACGTTTTGCGTCACGCGATTTACATGTTCCTTGGGCGTCATATCCGGCCTCGCTTCAAAGTAGAGCTGCGAATAGCATTCGATCAACCTCGATCGAATCCCCTTCAACTCCTTGCCGTCCTCTTCCGAAGTCGTCGTCGCGTCGTCCTTACTCCAAATCAAGTGCAGCATCCTCTTCACTCCTTTCTCAGCGGTCTCCACCTTGTACTGCGACGCCGTCTTGAAGAACTCCATCGCTTCCAATACCTCGGACTTGACCGTCGAAGCGAGTAGATCGGCGACGGTGTCCATGGCTCGATCGAGTTGCTCGATAAAGGTGATCGCGTCGGAGTAGTAGCGTTTGGTCAGGCGCAAACGTGTGAGCGTGTCCTCGTCGACGCGTTGCAGAATCTCGGATTGATCGGCAGCAGCGAGATCGATCCCGTCGGACTTTCGGGGTCGAGCTCGAACCGCCTCTTTCGCTTGCTTCTGCTTCCTGGGCTTTGGTGGTCCATCACTGTCCGAAGACTCGCCATCGTCGTCGCCACTCGCATCCTCGCGCTCTTCACCCGCCTCATTCTCACTATCTTGCTCGTCATCCGAACCAGCCATCAACTCCCTCGCCTCAGCCAAAGCAGCCGCTTCCTCGACCCCCGGCAAATCCAAGACCTTCAACTCTTTCTCAAGCGCCTCGTACCTGGTCCTCCACTCGCTCATCTCCAACTCCCCACCGTGCATCCTCCCATAAGGATGGGTCAAAATCAACTTGGTCAGAAGAGCAATACAATTCTTCCTGACTTGACTCGACTTGTCCTCCAACGAACGGATCGTCAATTCGGTTAGACGCGTACGGATCTTGGGTTGTTTGGTCGGCAAGTCGCACGTTTTGATGAGGATCGTGGCGACTTTGGAGCGCACGTACGAGTTGAGGTCGAGCAGGCGTTCGAACAAGAGGTCGTAAAAGGCTTCGAGTTGTCGTTTCTGCACCTCCGGTTCCATGTCCAACCCTTCGGTAATGGTCAATTCCTTGACGAGCAGACCGATGACTTCCAAGATGGCGTTCCTCATCGGGTACGATTCCGAATCGAGGTGGGTTTGCAACAATGCGATCTGCTTCAAGATCAAGCGGGGGGAGATCTCGGCCAATCGGATCAAGAACTTGGAGAACGAGCGTGGACCCTTGGAGTCGGCGCCGTTGAAATGTCGGTTCGCGATCTCCCTCAACACGTCTTCACCCAATTGCGAGTAGTCGAATTCCTTCATGAGCAGGTGGACGAGTTCGGCCATGGTCTCGGAGAGATGTTCGTGGTATTGGAGGTTCTGCATGATCGTCATTTGGACGCTCAACGCCTGGCCATGCGATTTGGCGGCGACGCAGAGCACTTTGAAGAGGCCCGTCCTGATCTCGCCAACTTTAACGTAGGTCTCGTTCTCAGCGATCAGGTTGACCGGTTTCAGAAAGCAGTTCCTGTCATGGAGAGAGGAAATAGTTAGTCTTTGATTCTCACTGATGTGCATTTCAAGAGCGCGTCCACTTACGAGACGAGGGTATCGCGCTCGGCGGTCGTTTGCCAGATCCTCTCGGTCCTCAAACGCAAAGCCTTGGACATGACCCCGAGCGCCTCGGGGATGGATTCGATCCAGGAAAAGTCGTCGCGTCGTTTTTTGGCCGAGGCCTTAGTCACCTTCTTCTGCTCAGTGCGACAAGGGTGCCATGTTAGTCTTGCTCGAAGCTGACGGGCCATCAGTCTGTGCAAACTTGCCCTCTTGCCCGCGGCAGTCAAAGCGACGTCTTCTCCGGCATGCTGGGACTGGGCCAGCTTTTCGGCGGTCGAGACGAACCACTGCAACAAGAAGGCGTACATCTCGAGCGCTTGTTTGTGGGATCGATACGCGGTGTGGTCGGTGGGGTCATTGTCCTTGGAGGTGGATTCGATCTCGGCCGAGAAGCCTGGGATCGCGAGGATCGAGGGTCGAGGGTCAGTCAACATCCTCTGGCGCGCTCTGTCCGATGGAGTGCGGTACCACTGCTGCGACTGACCCGAGCATATCGAGTCGAGCAGTTTGTTGAGGGTTGGCCCTTGGAGGTGTTCGGCGTATCTACGTGCGTGTGTGTGTGTGTGTGTGCTCAGTTGCGGCTCCTTTAGGCTGAGCTGGCTTGACTTGCCGGACAGAACCTACTTGAGCATGGACCTGAACGTATCAAACACCTCGGCCTCTTGGATCGTCGAGCAATCCCCCGTAATAGTATCGACAATACCTGTGAAGATACAAGAGGGGGTCAGCGGGTGTCACACACGCCCTTCGCAAGCCGCCGTAGATGGACAGAGTTGACTGACCGTTCAACGTCGCGTTGACCTGGGCCGGTTCCATCACCTCAAAGTCGATCGAGGGGAACACATAGTCATTGAGATCGCTCGAAGCGCTCAACTCGTCTTGGAGCGAGAACTCCATCACGGGGGCGCGGGGCGAGGGGCGAGGGGCGAGGGGCGAGGGGTGAGTGAACCGGGGATAGGGGGAGGGAGGCGCAGGGAGCGAGTCGAGACGCGTCCATCGGCGCGCGCCGGTTGCAGCTTGGAAACTGCTTGGAATCACGTGCACCCGCGCTCGGACCGCGCTCCTCGTCCAGAGCCCATATCCCACTCTTCCTTCCCACGCACCATCATTTTGCTTCTGTTCCGCCCAAACCAACGTAGCGCTTTGTCCCGGATGAGTGTCCGACAGTATCACACGCTGAGTAAAGCGGCGCTCACTCAGGAGTGCCAGTGGCCCCTGGGCCCTGGGGGTGCAAACTTTGATTAGTGATTGCGCTGCTAAATTGCATAGAAAGCGAGAGTGATCGACACATCCAGCCGGCACCGCCCGTGTCCGTACGTGCGCGCCGACGCGGTTCACACTCGTCCTCGTGCCAGTGCCACACGCGAGCTTTACCCCGCCCCTCGACCTGCCCACGATGGAGGAAGCTCAAGCTAAAGCACCTCGTAAGTGCTCCAAAACCACACACTGCTCTCTCCCTCCTCGTGCCACAGCTGGACGCGGGAACACCCCAGTACTGACGCCACGTCTCTTCCCCCTTTCTCCTCTCGCGCGGTGCTCGTCCATCCCTCGTCCCTCGTCATCCGCTCGCTCGGTCTCTGTGTGTCCGCTGCTACCACCACCTGCAGCCGAAATGAAGGCTGTTGCCGACTTTCTTCGCAACAAGTCAGGGATGAAGGTGCGTACGGGGGCCCTGTCGGGCAAGCGCGCCGACTACTTTAAGGGTGAGCACACGTCGGCACCGGGACGGACCATCTGATTCCCCTGCATACGGCTTGCGTTCATCAACACTGACTCGCATACCAACGACCCGAACATCCCTCCAGGTCGATCGGCCATCAAAGTGTTGCTCTCCCCCGCCTACGCCAAGCTCAAGACGGTGCCCAAAGTCAAGGACGAAGCCGCCGCGATCGCTCTGCTGCACCAACTGATCCCTCACACCTTCTACCTCCGAGTCGAGCGCGGTCAATCCGTATCCGGCCAATCAGGAGGACCTCGTCTGATCCAGATCGTGCCCCAACAACTCTTCGCCCCGGACGAGTACTACGTCTGGTTGATGGACGCCAACCCGATCCGTCAATTGCTCCTCGCCGCGGCCATGGTCGCCGTCGTCCTCGGTGCGGTCATGTTCCCCTTGTGGCCGACCAAGTTGAGGGTCGGCGTCTGGTACCTCAGTATCGGACTGTTGGGCTTGATCGGCCTCTTTATCGCTTTGGCCGTCGTGAGGTTGATCTTTTGGATCCTCACCATCGTCGTCGCCAAGCCCGGCATTTGGATCTTTCCCAACCTCTTTGCCGACGTCGGATTCGTGAGTTCTTTCTTTCCGAGAAAACATTTCTTCGGGGCTTATCTTTGCACTCGCGTCTTTTTCCGCAGGTCGACTCCTTCATCCCCCTGTGGAGCTGGGACCTCCCCCCACCCAAGAAGCAAAAGAGCGAAAAGAAGAAGGCCAAGCGTGACGCTCGTGAAAAAGCCGGGCGGGAGAACGACCATGGCCACTCCCACGACGGACCTGGTGGAGGACACGGTGGCGGGGGAGGTGGGGGTGGCCATAGTCATGGTGGGGTGCCTTGTGGTGGGCATGGTCAGGGGCCCGAGGTCGAGTTGCAGTTCGAGGATCGACCGAGGATCGAGGAGATTGAAGAGGATTGAATGGGGTCGTCATAGGGGAGCTACCGAGTCGAGGAGAGGTATCCAGTTCCACTTTAGGGTTTTTTGGAGGTGTGCAATGATGAACAGGGAGACGTCTGCGTTGGTAGAGAGGGACATTGCTCGTTGCGGCCCTGCTCGAGAGACGCACACGTGGCCCACTTGACAATCACGCCAGGTGGGCAAGCTAATGCGCTAAGTTGCAAGGCCCTCTCGGAATGAGATACATCGAAAGGGGTACCGGGCTTTGGTTGAAGGGGTCTCGCGAATAGGATGAACCCGAAAACGTGCGATTTGTCTTTCTCGCTACTCCTCGAACTCTCTCGACGTCTCATCCCGATGAAGCTGTCGACTGTTCTCCTCGGTAGTTTCAAGTGCTAGGCGTGTTTTTCCCCGATCTCAGATTTGCCCACCTTTGGGCCCCTGTGGAGTCCACGCGAAGAGCGAGGCGCTGATCGCTTCCTATTCGTCCCTCTCGCGCCACGTTTCGAGTACAAGATCCTCTTCTTCTGGAAATGCCTCGCACGCGAGTGACTCTTGAAAGCTATCAGGAGATCCCGGTTTGAAAACCAATAGAAGAGTTCGGTTTAGATCTACGCTTCGATGCAGATTTGCCATTGAACGCCGTGTCGATTTGACTCGAGGGAGTTGTTGATAGAATGCCGTAAAGTGCCGCCATTTTGCGGATCGAGAATGAGGCCCAACTTGGTCGAACGCGTGCAGTCGGATCAATCGCATTGTTCAACCCGTGTGTGGAGGCTCGGTGCCGTTGACTGCGCAAGGCTGCGTATGGCCCCCTCTTTTGATCCAAGAGATTTTATAACAGCACTAGTTACCATAGTAATGCCTAGTTTCCTCTGGAAAGGTGGAAGGAGATGTATTTAGGCACACTGGCTGGGCTAGTAGTGTAGGAATTATCGACCCTGCAAGATAATCGACGACCCCACTAAAACCGCCTTTGCAATAGGTGGTATTACAGAACTCGAAGGCGGGGGCGAGCGTTAGTGTGCGCCCATAGTGCGCCATTCGACTGCGACTGGGCCAGCGCCGACTCCGGCCTTGGCCTGTTCCGCTCCCTTCGTGCGCGCGTGTGACCCCATCGAAGGAGAGAGAGAGAGAGAGCCGATCGCAGCAGCAGCAGCAGCAGCAGCAGCAGACGAGATGCAACGCAACCCATCGCAGCCGTTACCTCACCCGCGTTTACCGGCTGGATGGACCGCGCAGTGGTGAGTTGCTGTGTAGCGATAGGGCCAGGCGCAAGGCCAGAGTGCGATGTGGGTGTTGTGTGGATCCACGTTGCGTGTGAAGCGGGGAGGGGTCGGGTGGGGTGGTGGTGGTGCAACTAGCTGCTGTATGTGTACGTACTGACTCGGCTGGAACGACGACTGACTACCAGGGATCCTACGGTGGGGAGGCATGCGTTCATTGGTGAGTGGCAGGTCATGTTGTGTCCTCTCGGTCGTCCTGGCGCTGCTGGGTGGTGCGCGATCCAGCCAGGTGCTGCCAGGTGTGACCGTGACGTGGTCCGACCCGCCCCCGAAGAACCCGTCCGGCGTTCATCCTCGGTCCACACGGCTCCTATGGTCACCTGCGTGGTCACGTGCACGAACCAGGACGCACGAGCTGACACATTGACTCCCGTGCGTTCAACTGCACCCGACAGAGGCAGCTACAGGTCGATCACAGTTCAACTTCCCGTTCGGCGCGCCCTTGTCCCCGGCCCAGGGTCGACCGGCGGGAGCCCAGCATGGTTCAAGAGCCTCCATTTCGGGACCGATATCCTCCTACTCGCCCCCAGTACACGCCAGCGGCCCCGGCGGTGCCTTCAATGGCATGCAGCGGGGGCACATGCGAGCAGGTTCGGTCGCGAATGCGGGCGCCCCTAGACCCCCCGGTGCGGTGCCGATGCCCCAGTTTTCGCCTCATCGACAAACACCTCCCGTCCCCGAACATCAGGCTTCCCCTGGACCAGGACCAGGTGGTGCAGCAGCAGCTCAAGCGGCCCGATCGCCGCCCCCGCCCCAGCCGCAACTAGGCGCGATCCCACCCCAGCAGCAGCAGCAGCAGCAGCAGCCACCGCCACTTCAACCGCGAGTAGGGCGTCGTCAATATGCGGCCAACACGGCGGCTTACATCGCCGGTGACCCCAACTTGAGCGCCCCTTCGACCGGCGCCGCCGGTGGATCGTCTCATTCCCACAGCCAGAGCCAGTCCTTCTTCTCGCCCGCAACCGGCTTCCAAGACCCTTCGGCCAGCAACAACTCTGCTGGAGGTACAGGCACGTTCTTCTCGCCCGGCTTACCTGGTGCCCAGCCGGATCAGTACGGTGCTGGAGCAGGAGGAGCCGCGGCGGCGCAAGGGTATGGCAGGGGAGGATCAGCTCCGGGTCCCGGTGGACCAGGCTTTGCAGGTGCGGGTGCAGGCGCAGCGCAGGCGATGTCGAATCAGTTTGGGCAAATGAACTTGGGCGGCGGGCAAAAGCTGCAAGCATCCGTCTCGACGACGAACCTGATCGGACTGCCCCTCCACCCGGCCGAATTGATGAGCATGCCCCCTCCTCCGGTCAACTTGCCTCCCCACGTCAGTTTCCTGCGTCCTGTCACCTCCTCCTCCCTAATCAAAAGTGCGATCCACTGACGTCACAGCTACACCGTAACCTACAGGCCTCCTTCTCGACGAGCGAGACGCGCAACGCCGACCCATCCTACCAGCGCGCGACGATCAATGCCGTCCCGACGACCAACTCTTTGCTCAACAAATCCAAATTGCCTCTTGCGCTCGTCTTGACGCCTTATCGCTCGCTCAAACCCAACGACCCCGAAGTGCCCGTCGTCTCCGACACCGTCATCGCGCGATGCCGACGTTGCCGAACCTACATCAACCCTTTCGTCACCTTCATCGAAGGCGGACAGCGGTGGAAATGCTGCATGTGCAACCTCTCGAATGAGGTGCCGCAGCTCTTTGACTGGGACCAGGAGAAGAACGCGCCTGCCGACCGATACGCTCGAGCCGAACTCAATTCGTCCGTCGTCGAGTTCATCGCCCCGACAGAATACATGGTCCGCCCGCCGCAACCGCCCTTGTACATCTTCCTCATCGACGTGTCCTACTCGGCCGTGACCACGGGCATGGTCGCAACCGCGGCGAGGACCTTGCTCGAGTCGCTCGATCGACTGCCCAACGATGATGGCCGGACAAAGATCGCTATCATCGGTGTCGACTCGTGCCTGCACTTCTTCTCCCTCCCCGCCGGTGCGACCGAACCCTCGATGCTCGTCGTCGGTGACCTCGACGAGGTCTTCCTCCCCAAGCCGAGCGACATCCTCGTCAACCTCGTCGAGGCGCGTTCGGCGCTCGAGTCGCTGCTTTCCCGCTTGAGCGACATGTTCAAGGACACGCACAATGTCGGCAATGCACTTGGTGCGGGACTGCAAGCCGCCTTCAAACTCGTCTCGCAAGTCGGGGGCAAGGTCATCGCTTTGACCTCGTCGTTGCCCAACATTGGGCCCGGGGCGCTCAAAAACCGAGAGGACTCCAAGGTCCTGGGCACAACAAAGGAATCGGCGCTGCTGCAGCCTCAGACAGGCTTCTACAAATCGTTCGCTATCGAATGTTCGCGCTCGCAAGTCTCGGTTGACATGTGGCTCTTTGCTTCGGCCTACACCGACGTCGCGACGTTATCCGGCCTGCCTCGATACACCGGTGGACAAACGTATTTCTACCCTTCTTTCAACGCTGCTCGTTCAGAGGACGCGCTCAAGTTCGCGCACGAATTCGGCACCGTCATCGCCGATCCGATCGCGCTCGAGGCCGTCATGCGTGTGCGCGCCAGTAAGGGCATCCGCATGTCGGCTTTCCACGGCAACTTTTTCGTGCGGTCGACCGACTTGCTCTCCCTCGCCGCCGTGCCAATGGACCAATCGTACGCGATCGAAATCCAGATCGAGGACCCTATTTCGGCACCTTTCGTCGTCTTCCAGACCGCGGTCCTGCACACGACGTGCTACGGCGAACGAAGGATTCGAGTCATCACCCAGGCGCTACCGACGACGTCGAGTTTGAGCGAGCTATACGCCAACGTTGATACGGTCGCAATGGCGACCTTATTGGCGGACAAGGCCGTTGAGCGATGCATGCAAGCCAAGCTTGAAGACGCCCGCGACGCCATCATGAACAAGCTGATCGACATTTTGGGCACGTACAAAGCGACGATGACGTCCTCCGGATCTGGGGCCTCGCCTCAGCTCGTGTGCGCCGAGAACATGAAGTTCTTGCCATTGTTGATGTTGGGTCTAATCAAGCACCTAGGTTTGCGTCAATCGGCGATGATCCCTTCGGATTTACGAGCCTACGCCCAGGCCTTGTTGACGACCTTGCCGTCGCAACTCTTGATTCCTTACCTCCACCCCGTCTTTTACTCGCTGCACAACATGCCCAAGGAATGCGGCACGATCGGCGACCAGGGCGTCGTATTGCCCATCCCTTTGCCGCTTTCGAGCGAAAGGTTGGAAAGGCACGGCTTGTTCTTGATCGAGGATGGGCAGAACGTCTTCCTTTGGTTAGGTAGAGACGCCGTACCGCAGTTGGTGTTGGACGTCTTTAACATACCGAGTTATGCCGAGTTGAGAGGGGGCAAGGTAAGAAAGCTGAAACACCCGTGTGGTTGCTTGATCGAGTAGAGACTGACTTTTGTGATTACGCTTGTGCTCTAAGATGACGTTGCCCGTCTTGGACAACGCGTTCTCGCAACGGGTCAATGCCATCATTGGCAAGGTTCGGGAAGCCCGACGAGGGCCTTACTATGTACGTACCACCCACACTCACTTGGATTCTTAGCGTCCCAAGATCTGACCACTCCTTCGTCTTTCGTTCCGACATAGGCGCACCTCTACGTCGTCAAAGAGGATGGCGACCCGGCGTTGCGTCAATGGGCCCTGTCATTGTTGATCGAGGACCGGATGGAAGGTCTGCCGAGTTACCAACAGTTCTTGGGGCAGTTGAAGGACCGCATTAACGACAAGAGCTTCTGAGAACATCCAAAACCCAAAACCGACTCAAGAGGAGCATTTTGTTCCTCTCCTTTTTTTTGCTCCTTCCTGTGAATCTCTGCTCACACCCCCCGCCATCACTGCGTTCCTTCTGGTCTCTTTTCAAATGTTTGGCGTCACGAATAAAGTTTCTTTCTCTCCTTCTTTCTTTCTTCATCGCCACCCATTTCTCTCCCCTCCACCCTCTTCGTGTTCCTTCTCCTGTAAACGCACCCCACTGAGTCACTTGCCCATCTTTTGACAATAATGAGACCCGCTTTCTTTCTCGAAGTTGGGTCGGCTGTGACAGGTATTTTGCTTTCTGATTTCCTCGTATTTATTCAACCAAGCTGCGACAAGGCGGGAAAAGGCAAAACGTAAACAACGGGTAAGACACAAATCGGCCCCCCCCAAAAAAAGAACAGCGCGACAACCATGAAGCAAAGCAAACACACGGGGTAGAGGAAGAAAGAGCTGTTTCAAGATGGCTCGGGCCTCTTTGGTGTATACCTTCTTCGGAAAAAAAACATAGGTCGTCCTTCTTTCTTTCTACAAACTCGAATACGTCCAAATTTTGGCACTGTGATCACCGGAACCGGTACTGAAAAATCCACCGACGGGGGAGACGGCGACGGAGATGACGGAGTTCTTAGCGCCTTGGAGCATGAATTGCGCTTTGAAGGTCTTGACGTCCCAGAATTGCACGCCGCGGTCTTTGGAACCCGAAACAATCCAGAGGCCGTCGGGGGTTGTGTCGACCTGGATTGAATCCAGGGAATATCCAAGAACCGGATCAGCTTACAGCATTCACGTCGAGACACAGCACAAGTTCACTCACCGACAAGACGTAATCCTTGTGCCCGACCAAAGTCGTCACACAAGCCGTCTTCCCCCCATCCCCACCTTGCGCAATCGACCCCGGTTCCTTGTTGTTCAACGCCTTGAACGAGTTCATATCCCAAATCTTCAACGTCTTGTCCAGACTACCCGAAACAAGATACTTCCCATCGGGGGAGAAGGCGACGGAGTAGACGCTGTCCTTGTGCGATTTGAGCTTGTCCAACAACTTGCCCGTATGGGCGTCCCACAAGCGGACGACGGTGTCGAGCGATCCAGCGGCTATGTAGTGCCCATCGGGGGAAAGCACGACCGAGGTGACGCCCGCGTCGACGGGTCCGTTCTCCGCGATCGTCACGTCGTCGATCTGCAACGTGAACAAGCACGTCCCCGAGTCCATATCCCACATCTTGGCACTGCGATCGCCCGAACCACTGACGAGGCGTCGTCCATCCGGCGAGAACGCAAGCGAATAGATTTCAGACTTGTGGCCCGAGAAGATCTTGGCGACGCGCTTCTGAGCAAGGTTCCAAATCCGTACGATGCAATCTTCGGACCCGGTCGCAAGGAACCGCCCGTCGGGGGAGAAGCACGCCGATCGGATGTAGTTGTCCTGCTTGCTGTTGGACGCGTCGTCGTTGAGAATCGAGAGCTTAGCCCCCGTCTTGGTGTCGTACAGGGTCGTGTTGCGGTTGCAACCCGTCGCGAGCACCTTGCCGTCGGGGGAGAAGCGAACGCAGCACACGACCGAATCGTGGACGAGCGTATGGACAAGTCCGACATCGAGCACCCGCTTGACGTTGGGGTTGTACACCGTCAGCCAGTCGCTGCCTTCCTTTTTGAACCCTGTCGTATCGGGGTCGAAAGCCTCGCTCTCCTTCGGACCGCCTCCCATCTCGGAACCTGGGTGCGGACGCGGCGAGGCGGCGTGGTCGCGGCTTGGCCCACCATTTGGTGCCGTTGAAGAAGGTCGAGACCCTGGTTGTTGAGGGTACGGCGACATGTTGGACACACTCGGACTCGGTTTCGACGAGTAGCCTAAGGTAAGAGTGCACGCGCACCAGCAAATCCAGGTCAGCAAGCCTTCTCTCGCAAGCCTCGCATTCCGTGCTGTTCCAGTGACGGGTTTCACCTTTCCCTTTCGCGCCGATGGGTGTTATTGCGCCCCCATACCGCTCATCCTCATCCCTCGATCGCTTGGAGTGCTCGGCATCCCTGTCGATCGGTCGATCACGCAGGCCCTGGACCTGATTCCCTCCCCCAGGCGGTCCGTACCGATCCCTATCCGCATACTCGCTCGGCGGGAACCCCGATGACCCCGGTCGACCACCCGAACTCGATCCTGGAGGACCACCAACGCCCCCTCCAGCCATGATGGAAGGCAGAACGGGTCGGGACGATGCAGACGATTGGGGCAGTCCGCCGAGGGGTATCGAGGACGAGCCTGGCGGCGGTCGTTGGTCGAGCTGTTGGCGCAGACGAATGGTTTCCTCCTGTAACCTCATATTCTCCTCCTGTAATCTGTTCAAAGGGATGCCGTAGAACCAATGGGGGAAATAAGGCGCGCAAGTCAGTATAGATAAAGAACGTCGAGGTAGCAGGCGGCCTACGGATTTCGAGCGGCTTACACTCGCTTGTCGTCGTGGTGTTTGCGCTCCAAGTCGTACGACATGGACCGCATCGCATTCAATTCGTTTGCATGAAGTTGAACTGCTCAAAATGCAAGTACAGTGGGTCAGCACACATTCCACTATTTTTTGCAAGACCGATCGGCGTTCAATTCTGGCAGTCGATGACAGCGACGACGACGAGGAGAAGCAGGGCCGGGCACGGGGCGGCCGTCGACGTGGTCGATGCCCGGCGTTCTTCCTCGGCCACGGAAAGGGATAGCGCCTGCGTGGGCTGCGCCTCGGTCGGTACAGGTCGATGGAAACGAGGCTGGAGCGGTCGGACAGGTTCGATGTATGCGTGCACCACGTCCTCGAGGCGAGCAGAGAGGGGGTTGCGCATCGACGAGGGCCGGGATGCGGGACTTAGACTCGACACAGACACACGACGACGATCATACGATGAGATCACTCACTCATGGCTTCGTACTCTTCCCTCGCGGCCCTGAGCATGCCCATCTCCCCCGTGGCCTGGTCGAACTCTGACCGCACAAAGTCGAGCAGATCGTTAAGTCGACTCGGGGCATAGACGACGGCTGCACCGGCGCCCCCGCCTGCGCCTGCGCTGCCGCCCATGGACGAGGCTAGTGGTGGTGGCAGGCCCGTGGACCCTCCCCCTCCTCCGCCTGCGCCTCCGACCCGGTCACCTGCACCCGGACCTGGTCCACCGACGCCGAGGTGCGACGCGTGCAAAGGTCCACCGCCACCGACGCCCTGTCGCCCGTCACCGTTGGCGTTGAGGTTGTTGCTCGACATGATCGAAGGGAGTGAAGCGTTGAGCGCCGAGGACGAAGCGCGGTCACCACCCCGGTCACGCTGGTCCCGCTGCTGCTCACGCTCTCGCTCACGTTCGCGCGCTGAATCACGCTCGCTGATTACACCGCCGCCGCCGCCGTGCCCGCCGCCCGCGCCCGCTGATGCTGCCGCCGTTGATCCAACGCCGGCTCCACCACCACCACCACTACTACCTGAATGCGTTCCCAAAGGTCGGTGGTCGTACACTCGATTCGACATGACCCGTCCCGCGAGATTCGATCAAAGCCAGGGGCCTCAAGGTCGTCAAAGCTCTGATCTGTCCCCCCACGAAATGCAGGGTCGACGATCGGGTGTCGTGGTCGTGAGAGAGAAACGAGAGGTAGCACGAGGACGTTGAGGTGGGAGCGGCATTCAAATGCTCTACTAGTGGGTGGAGGACCCCCGAAAGCCCAGCCATAGGCGGCCCTCAAAAAACGGCATTTTTCGAGGCAAAATGTCCAGATTTTTCCCGCATTTTGATTAAAATGTCCAAATATGAGGGCCGCCTAGTGTTGAATAATCTGTCAACATCACTCTACAAGCTGTACAACGCCCAAAAATTTTGCGCGGGCCAGAAAGGTCGCGCGCGCGCACCAAGAGCGCCGCCAGCGCTCCGCTCTGCCACGCTTGATGGGCCAAGCTCTGAGAAAGCTACCACACGACCATGAGCCAAGCTGAAATCTCATTCTTCATCATTGTTAATGTCCTGTGTCTTGGTCTTTGAACAGACTCCTGGTGCAAGACAAGCAGGGATGCTGCTCGAACTCCTTTGACGTCCCGTAAGAGTTTGTACCGTTTTTCTTGATTGACGTGGTGTAAATTTCCCGTTCATCACGCCCGTTTGATCGTGCGGAGTCCTTGACCTTGTAGTTGATGCTTGACAAGTCCGGTTCACGCGGATATTTGATACAGCGTCCATCGACTTGACGAATGCGCGCGTTGCCCCGATAAGACAGGTTGGAGTAAACTCCCGGAGCGATGACACGCAGCTCTTATATCACGGCATTTGCGACAAGAGCAACAGAGTCGACATTTTCAACATTTTGGTCAGTTGTGCTTGACTTCTTGTAGATGTTCCTCACTGCAGGGAAGGTGACGAGTAAAATTGTGAAAGCTTGTCCACACAAGTACAGTGGACGTTGCCGCGGTGCTCGGTTCGGTCATGGGCAAGGGGTGGATCTGACGGTGCTTTCTGCAGTGCGCGCCACCCTTGAACTTGATCTTCCCGAGTTGGAGTCGGCATTGGTGTGCACGTCGTCAACCACACTGACGCATGCAGGACCGTCCGAGTGAGAACCTCCTTGCATAGCGATCGGTATGACTTGAAAGTCTCTGTGTTTGAGTGCGATCCCGAGGTAGTAGACGAGATCGAGTACTTTGGTAACGCGCTCGAGTTGGAAGGTGGCGGCAGGCTGGGCATCGAGTTGGCCAGGCTCCAAGCTTGCTAGTTTGCGTCGATGCGGATGAGATACCAATGCTCCTTTTCGCAAATGGGAACGAAGCCGACGATGTCGTTATCCCTTTCAATGAGTCGGCGCGGATCCGACAGCGAGGCACAAGTCCCAAATGCTGCAGTTCGTCAAATTTGACATTGTCGAAATAGTCAATCCGTGCTCCTCGTCGGGTCAAGCTGATGGCATCGGATAGGTACCAAGCGGACAAGGCAACGAATCGAAGAGACGTTGGTGCTGATGCTAGGACGCACTCGAGCATCCAATTCATGGGTGTTTCAGAGTACCAGGAGGAGCCTGCAGACACACGCATCAAGATTCTAGCCACATCAGCATCCGATATCCACTCATTCACTTTCCTGGGAATGAGTCAAGAGGATACAAACTCACTGAGGATCTGTAGAAAGTCTTGGAGGCGTGTAGATCGACCTCGGAGATAGTCGTGGTCGACAGCTGCCCGGTGACATATGCGAGTGAGGTGGTGACCGTAGCACTGGCAAGCTCTCGCTCCCGAATCGCGTCGACGATAGCTAATTGAGGTATCCATTCTTGACTATTGTGGACGACAGATCGAATTGTTTCTGCCTTGTCGAGATGGGCCCATAACGCCGAGGCATTGAGAGGAAGGCGCGTCGACGACCCCGACACGACAATAGATCGATAGCCATCGCGATAAGCCGAGTATAGAAAGCTTTGTTTGGAGAACCCCCGATAGATTGCTTCGATGGGCGTGGCAGAGCGTCAAAATGTCGGGCGCAGGTAGGTCGTACGCGAGGAGGTCAACGAGGCGTAGGTCGGCGATAGGCAAAGCTCGGTTCGACATCAATGATCACAGGCATCTTGGACCCCTTTGTAGAGTATAGAGTGGTTAGGTGCCACCACCGCGGTCGGTGGCGCGTCGCAGTGTAGTTGAGTGAAGGAAAGCCGAGCGGCCACCTGCCAGCGCGACCGCCAACGAGCCTTTTCAAAATGAAATGGACTCGAATAGGATCTCCTGACGCAAAAAGCCCGTCTGTTACCCAAATTTTCGGGCTGCCTAGCCGATTTTCGGGTCCCCAGAATGTCCCATTGTGCGGGCCGCCTCTGGCTGGGCTTTCGGGGGGGTCCTGTTGGTGTTGGGGCGGCGGGGTGATCTTACGGACCCGCGCCGCCTATGTGAAAGGCCGCTCGGGGGCCAAACTTCGTGCTCCGTGGGGGGCAGTCAGAAAGTCTACGACAAGAAGATCATTTATTCAAAAAAAGGTTCGTCCAAAAGTAGGGACATGTCGCTAAATACGTGAGAGAACTCGCTATAATGTTGAAGTACTCGCGGTTGAGAACTACGGAGGTTTTTTTCGGCCTTTGCTGCAAGGATTTGACGCGCCGATCGAGCTCGCGCGCTCGGGCCTCCCCTCTCCTCTCTCCCACACGCGGGCTCACAGGCGGTCACTCGCGCTGCACGTTCCCTTCAGGGCCTTCACTGCACCGTCGACGTCTCCACCAGCCTCTGCTGCTGCGTTCACCACCTGTTGATACGGGTTCGTTCCTCACTCCCAAGATCACCTCACAGTTGACGAAGTCGCTGACCGAGCGTTTCATCTTGCAGGACGTTTCTCAGCTAGCCGCCACCAGCTCGTCCAAATCCTCGCCGTGGCTCTGTTCTAGAGTAACTCGGGTTAAGTGTTATTGGTCACCCAAGCTTGTTGCACGGTGAACTTAACATTTTGATTCCTGCAGTGATCTTGCCAGTCCTGTACAGGCAGTTAATCGGTAGTCCTCCTTGGACCACTCATCTGACTCGCACCCCCTGCATCTCTCAGCAGTCCCTTTGCCGAACCCCTTTTGCTCGAAACACAGCCTCTGCCTGCCTCCGCCGCATCACAGAGTATCGCTTGTTCTTGCAAAGGTATGCTGATACGAAGGTAGCTATCCCCACTCACCAGTTGCAGCCAACTGACATCACCCATCGCTTGTTCTTGCAAAGCTCCATCTGATTGATCGCCAGTAGTTGCTTTTGCCAGCTCTGGACAAAAAGAACCAGGAATGCTACGCGACGCTTCACCCGAGGCGAGTTCCACTACATAACCGACGAGGAATTGGCCCGACTATCCTCAAGCCCAAGCCGGCGCGGGGATAATCGGGCCAATTCTTCGTCGGTCAGGTAGTGGAACTCACCTCGGGTGAAGCGTCGCGTAGGGTCGGGCATGAGCCCAAACGGCATGGGGCGCCTGGCAAAGTCCGCGACGGTAATTTGCCCTATCGAGCACTCTCCGTGAAAGAATCTCCGCATGACCGCGATAGTCTGCACGCTGACGAAACACGATGACGATGGCGAGGGCGATGACGACGACGGTGATGGTGATTATGGTGATGGTGGTGACGACGGTGATGGTGGTGACGACGGTGATGGTGGTGACGACGGTTATGATGGTGATGGTGATGATGGTGGTGAGATGATCGAGCGAGGTCGAGTACGACCCCCCCCCTGTGCGACCGACTGAGGGCGAGAGGGGAACGTCGCACAAGCCGACTCACTCACCACACTTCGACACCTTGTGAGCTTCACCAGCAGAGCACCCCACTATTGTGCCCGCTTAAGCTGAGGCTCCAAAGCCCATCATCCCCTCTTCCAAATCTAAACACCAGTCCGAGAGCCCGAAGTGGGTCAGCCGAGGCTTGGTTAGTCACTTACTACCCCAAATACGTGTATATTCGCTTTCGAAGGGCGGATCGGAGTGTCATCGTTCTCCTTATCGGGATGATTCATAGCGATGACACCACCGCTTTCCGTGTTCTCGACCTCTGCCCAGCGCCGAGCACAGCCAATCGCGCGGCGGATCTGAAGCGAAATCGCGGACAGGGGACAGCGCACCCCACATCGAGGTCGATGATCCACCCCTCGGAAAGACCGAACACCTTGTGGATCAAGCTCGTTCAAGTCTCAGCACGCAAATTGATCCTCGAGGCTCACCCCCGAGTTGATCTTGCCGCGATCGATCAGTGATTGTTGCTCCAGCAGCTTTGCCTGAGGCCTGAGGTGGGACGATCTAGCTTTCACCTCGATTTACTGCGAATCCCAACGCGGAGCTTGGTCGATGGGGCGCTTCACGCGAGAGCTCCGACGCGGCGAGTCGAGGCGAGAAAACAAAAAGGAAGAGCAATTCCTGTGTACTTCCAAGACAAGGAATTGATAACAAGTAGACGTGTCCTTGTTCGGCGGGCCGTGAACTGACGAAACTGCGGACCTTCGCTGTTGCGCTCGCGGCGCGGCCAGTCGTCGGGCGCAGCCGACCCGGCGGTGTCTCGCGAGTAATTGTCGCTCTGGTTCGAAAAAGGTACCTTTCAGGGGTAAAGCCTTCGAAGTTGACCTGATTACACCTGGCAGCTGTAAGCTGATGTCCAGAAAGGCGGGTGTACCTGAGTTATGTGGACAGGAGGAGAGGTGGCCTGGCACTGAATAAAGTTCACGAGGGCACTGCATGAGTATGTCAGGCCGCGGCAAGGAGCAACTAGCAAGTAGCAAGTAGCAAGTACTTAGCTCATTTTTTTTGTTTTTGTTTTTTTGTTTGGTGAGTTGAAAAGAAGCGTTCTTATTTGAACGGCCGCTCCGATGGCCTCGACAAAGACCTCGAAGAAACTTGAGACCCGGCGAAAGGTCTCACCCCGCGAGGAGCGAGTCGGCGCGGCACGCAGCGCGGAGCATTGGCCCTGTTTCGCTCATGGTCCAGTAACGGCCAGCGCTAAGCGCTTAAGCAACGACGACGCCGACGACGAGTTTGGGCGCGATCGAAGCGCAAATCGCCAGTTTGTTCCGGCGGCGTTGCAAGAGGTATTACAACGGTTTTATCTCTTCAGGTATCTTTTAATCTAGTCTTTTGTCTTTAGGTTAGGTGAGAAGGAAACCAGGTTGTCTCGTGAACAGGCGATATTCGCTTCGGCTTCACGAGTGACGATTGGCCGGTAAGTGGAGCACCGCTAGCTCTCGACTCGGCGCCTCGTTCCTTTGGGACCTTTCGTCTTCCCCACCCGAGGCACCTCCCAAGCTCGATCATCAGGGCACCGATGGATGGCTTCTACTCCCCTTCCTCGACCTTACTCATCTCGACGGCGTTCACGACCGCGTACGTGTCGTCAATCTACCTCTTTCCCGCCAGTCGAGTCTCGTCCGTTTCTTCTCGGCCCGTCGCACCTTCACCACCATCATCTACCAGCAGCACGCATGCCCCGATCCCACCTACCGCCATTCCACGAGATCGCAACTCCCCCTCCGTCATCAAAGCCCGCCTCTTGGCGGTGACGATCGCATCTTCGCTCGCATGCCTTTCGATCCGCTCCCTCCAACGCTGCCCCCCTTCTCTCATCCATCCCCCCGCCTCCACCCTCCTGGGCCTCGACCTTCCGAGCTCCGGCTCAAAATTCTTCAACCTCATTACCTATCCTCTAGGACTTACAGCGTCCTTGTTTTTGGGCTCTTTGTACGTCGCTTTTCTTGATGGGAGCTTGTTGCCTGGACAAAGAGGCTTCAGGTGGCGGGAAGTGAGGGATCATTTCACGTCGTTGCAGGGGATTAGGAATTATATCGTCGTGAGTTGCTTCTTGTTCGAGATACTATGCTGGATTCATCATCCTTCCATCATCAGGGGTTTTGACGGAGAGCGCTCCCAACCCGCGAAGATTTTCGTTTTCCCTTTGTACTGACCGAGCCCCCACATCGTCTCCTCCTTTCATTTGCTCGAACCAGGGTCCCTGGACCGAAGAACTCGTCTTCCGCTCGGCCATCATCTCCATCTCCGCATTGGGAGGCTGGTCCAAGAAACAACTCGTGTTCCTCACACCCCTATACTTTGGGATAGGTCAGTCAACAGCAGCGAAGTTTCAGAGGAAGAGGTGCCGAGGGAAAGTACCGGGGGCTGACCATGCGCTTGATGGGCTTGGACTCTGGGATAGCGCATGTGCATCATGCTTATGAGGTGTATATCGGACATGGGAGGACGAAACAAGCTTTGATGAATGGTGTGCTTGGTTCAGGTAGGGGTTATCCTGCGACTCGCCTGCCTGCTCGGTCGAGCAGTGGCTCTCAAGGGGGGGGTCCGCTTTTCACAGCAGCTCGATTCGACGTAGCTGACTTGAGCCTATTTGATGGTTCGCCAGCCTTCCAATTCGCCTACACGACCTTGTTCGGGTGGTACGCCGCGTTTCTGTTCGTTCGAACCGGTGCGTTCTTTCCTCCTTTCTCGTTCGATGAGTTCCATCGCGTGTTCGGTCAAGCTCCGAGCCAACCCCGTCATTCTTGCACAGGTTCGATCCTCCCTCCGATCTTGGTTCACACCTTCTGCAACTGGTGGGGCTTACCTCCCATCGTGAGTGCGTTGACGGTCTATCCGGCGAAGAAGATTCGTACGTATTTGGTTTATCCTTGTCTGGGTATTCCATTAACAGTGTGCTGATTCCGCACTTTTACCGCAGCTATCATCGCGAGTTATGTACTCGGGATCGCAACTTTCAGTTATGGTTTGTTCAGATGGACAGAGCCGAGGTTGTTTGGAGGGAGTTGGTATTGGAATTAGAAGGTGCCAAGCTATAGATTGCAATTCTCCACAACCAACAAGTCCATGGAAAAAACTTAAAAAAAGTGAAGAGTGTTCACCCGATGGTTTAACCCAGCGCAACGATCCAATGGACCGACGGAGACTCATCTAGCACCCCAGGAGAATGCGTTCCGAGAAACGCCTTTACGACCAAGTAGAGGAATATCGGGAGCGGACGCAGGCCCCCTCCAAGAAACGTTGTTGCGGAATCCCGAGGCCTCTCGACGCCCGTAATTGAGGCGGAAAGTCCATACAGGATCGCAAGGACGAGACAGGAATAAGTGGGGGTCTAGGCGTCATTGATGATGAATCCCGTTCGACGGGGGACGGGACAGGCCACTCGATGGGGAAGGAAGAACGTCAACGCTCTCGCATACCCGAGCTGCTCCCCATGATTGGTTGTCGAAGATGTGAAGGAACCTTAACGACCTATTGAGGAAGGAGCGCTTGCACCGAAGTGCGAGCGTCAATCCGCAAAGGGAGGTTCCGACACCGGGACACGTGAGGAGAAGGAGGAAAAGAGCGAGCGGCCTGCGCGGCTGCGAAGTCGTTCGCTCCACGCGCGTCGTTTCGCTTGGACCCATTCGGCGTTTGGCTTACTCGTCGGTCTTTGGCACGCGATTTACACAGGGGGTGGGGCAGGTCTGTCTGCGCTGTCGAAAACCGGAATAAGTAATGGTTTCCTCTACCGGATCATTTTGATCAAGTCTAGTAGGGCATGGCAACGCAGTATTCAGCTGTTGAGCCGGCTTGAGGCGGGGCGGGTCGAGTAGTAATCATAAGCCAACACGAACAGACACGAACGGAGACTCGGCATCTCCGCCCGCGACTCGATCAGCAGGCCGACCTGTGGATCAGAATCGGACTCTCTGCCCGCATCCCGCTCGCGGGAGCAACATGTCGCCCTCTTCTAGTACGGATGCCCACGATGCACCGTCTACGCATGCACAAGATGACGGCACCTTGCGGTCGATGGACGCCGTGCGCCACGCGCTGCCACCGCTCACTCAAGACCGAGCCCGACACGAGCACGAGCACGAGCACGAGCACGTACGCAGTCACCGCCCATCTGCTAGCACGGATACGGATACGATTCCCAATCCAAGGGCAGAGATAGGATCCACGACCTTGTCGGCTGTGAAGCCCTATCTGGACGATTTAGATCCATTGCAGCCCCAGTCGCAGCACCCGTCCTCGTCCTCGAACGCGATCGTGCCACCGTCCACGTTCGCGACCTCGACAGGCTCAACCAGTACGCCTCTTGCACCTCTTGCGCGTCCTCCACCGCGTCCTCCACCGCGCACATCGGCTTCGTACGTCGCCGAAATTCAAACCCTAGGCCACTACGTCGCTCCAGGATCCAAGCTCGAGCTCATGTCGGACGACTCGGAGGAAGAGGACGACTCGCCGACTATGGCCTCCTCTCCCACTCGGAGACCCTTTTCGACCTCCGAGACGACCTCGAACCCACCCACATCTGCAGATCCGGCTTTGTCGAACGCGCCTTCGACTCCCAAGGGCAGACCGGCTCCTACGGCGGGATCTTCGGGTTTCTTTGGCGGCATGTTGAGATCCCTCTCCGGATCAGGATCCGCACCGGGATCAGCTTCGAGTTCAGCACCAGGATCGGTCCACACCAGTCCTACCTCCCAGACTCATTACTCGAAACGGCAAGAAATCAATGATGAAAAGGCCGCCCTACAACAGAGAGACAGCGACGCCGGGCATGCTGCTCGACCCCGATCAGAGCCTACGACACCCGTGCCCAACACGACTTCGGTGCCTGGGCTTAGTAGCTCAAGTTCAACGACGGCACCACCACCGCCGCCATCACCGCAAGAGCAACAGCAGCATCAGCAGCACCACTCGGTCATGTCCAAGCCACTCGCTTCGATCGCCTCCGTCTTCCGATCCAGCCCATCCAACTCTCGACCGTCAAGTTCCTCCGGCCTAGCACCGCCGCCGCCACATCCCTCCGAAATGAGCTCCAAGCAACGGGAAAAGGCACCCGAAGCAGCGCTCACGACCTCTTTTAACGAAGCCCAATTCGACTTCAACAAGTTCCTCGAACAAATGCGCTCGCGCTCAGCCGACCCCATCGCCAAATACCTCCGCTCGTTCCTCAAGGAATTCTCACGCAAACCCCCCGTTGCGACCAATGACCAGATTCGGGTGCTCAACGATTTCCTCGATTTCATCGCCAGCAAGATGAAGGGCGTTGATCCTTGGAGGAAGTTGTTCGTCGAATTCGAACCCGAGAGGGCCGAGGTGGAGTTCGATTTGGCCGTGGAAGCGATGGAGAAATTGGTCATGAATCGGGTGTGGCACCTGTGAGTTGAGAAAGAGGGCATCCCGCGATCGAGGGAGAGATGATGACTCATTCGAAAATGGCTCTTGTCAACTCGCAGAACGTTCACACCTGCGATCGATCTATCGGCACTACCGGGGGAAATGTCCCCTACTGGCGATATCGAAAGGGATCATGTACTCTCGCAGAGGATTCGACTCTTTGCTTGGGTCAAGCCGAGCCATCTCGACCTGCCCCTACCTGATCCCGAGGACGTCTCCCCTTTGGCTTCAAGGACAGATTCTCCCCTCCCTCTAGTCGACCTCCTCGCCGACGACGATCAACTACCCCTCGCCGAGTCGTCGACAACAGGCAGTACGACCTCCGTCCCGACCTCGGAGGACCCCATCCTCTCCGCCGCCGAAACTCGCGAAAAGAACCGCCAAGCGCAAGCCTTCCTCGATTTCGCCCGTCGCGAACTGTGCAAGATTAACTCGTACAAGGCCCCTCGGGACAAACTCATCTGCTTGCTCAACTGCTGCAAGATCTTGTTCGGTTTGATCCGTCAGGTGTCCAAGGATCAAGGCGCAGATTCGTTCATCCCCTTCTTGATCTATGTGGTGCTCAAGTCGAATCCCGAACATTTGGTCTCGAATATTCAGTACATCCAGAGGTTTAGAAATCCGGACAAGTTGACGGGGGAAGGGGGGTATTATCTGTCGAGTTTGGTGAGTGGGTCGTTCGAGCTTGGGGCCAAAGTACTGGCCGCAAGAGCTGACTTGCGTGCAATGTGGGGCTTTGCTAGAACGGTGCGATTTCTTTCATCGAACACATGGACGCCTCATCGCTATCCAATATGACCCAAGCCGAATTCGAACGCAACATTGAACGAGCCGTCCTCAGCTTCCCCACCGATCGGGACGAGCTCCCCGCCGCTCAACGAAGATCTTCCTCAACCGCCTCTCCGATGCCTCGATCCCGCGAAGTCTCCTCCTCCCAACCCGCGCGATCCCCCCTCCCCCCTCCCAAACCCATCCGAAGCCCCCCGCCTCATCAATCAGACGAACCAACGCACCAATCCAACATCGACGTCGAATCCGCTTCCGTACTCCCCGGTCCCTCACCCAACAACGCCTTGGCATCGACGCGTAATTTCCTCGTTCGTTCATCAGATTCGGTCGAGAGGATCGTGTCGAAGCCTTTAGGGGCAATAGGAAGGATCTTGGATCAGTTGGAACAGGTCGCTTCGAGTGGGGCCAGTGGAATCGCTGGCGGTGCAGGTTATCAGCATCCTTTACCACCCCCACCCCTCTATCAACAACAACAACAACAACAACAACAACAACAACAACAGCAGCAGCAGCAACCGCAATCGGAGTTCTATCATCCTTCAATGGTTCAACAAGCCCCACCTCAAGGATGGCTACAAGCGCCCTATCAAACCCCATCGGGGCCGGGGGCTCAGACCCTATCCTCCCCGCCCACCCGTACCCGATCCCTTTCCCCGACCCCCTCCATCCGTTCCACAACAAGCAGTGTACGACGCTACCCCCGTTCAAGAGGGAGCAGTGCAGGAGCGCCTAGAGGCACGGGACCTCAACTTGATCCGGGTTTGTTCGCGAGGAACGATCAGACGACGGAAGAGGTGACGAGGGAGATTGATCGGCAGTTCGAGGAGCAGAGGTTGGCGGCGCTCGAGGTGAGTCTTCGTTTTACATTTTTTTTTCTTTCGTCGTCAAGAGATGATTGTTGGTGATTGACAGTCTTTTTCTTTTTGTTTTGAACTCTGCGATCCAGACGTTGCGGAACGTCTTCCCCGACGTCGAACAAGAGGTACTCGAAGTGGTGAGTCGTTCACGCACCACAAACCTCTTGCCCCACCCTTTCGACAGGATCTCAATCCCTTTCTTCATTTTATTAGGTCTTGCTCAGTCACAACAACGACGTCGGGAAGACGATCGACGCGTTGTTGGAGATGGCTTGAGGGGATGGTTTATTGAGCTGATCAGAAGTAGATGGGGCCAATGTGCACACACATTTTTGCTTGTAACTCTAACCTATTCGAGTAGATGGAGATGCGCCAGAAACGAGCGTTGTAAGGGGGGTCGTCGACTGCAACTCCTCCGTCTCTCGAACCAAAAGCCGCTCAAAGACATGAGTCGAGCACACTTCTCGACGTCTCAATTTCTCAACACGAGGTAGTTGCAACACAGTTGACCAGAAGCAAAGGAGAACCTTGTCCTCTCTTAATAACACAAGAAAGAGACAGAAAGAAAACAAACGCAAAATTAGGTGGGGTCTAAGAGGAACACGACTGGAGGAGTGTACTCGGAGATCCTTGGTGACTACTAGCGCATGGAAGGAGAACACTGGGCTAGGAAGACGGAGATGCGCGGTATTTCGGGAAACGGAAAGGAAAAGAAAAGAAAAAACAGATCCGTGGAGGTGGTATCTCAACAAGAGGTCAAGATTCAGCCAGACGAAGAGGAGAAGTTGATTATGACTTGAGTAAAGGGGGCAGAATGGAAGGCACGGGATCGACAGCGGCCGTAGAATTGGCCTTGCCCATCGAAGAAGAAGACGAGGAAGAGGATTGTTGGGTGCGTGGGACGACGCTAGACTCTACGGTCGATGCGAAGATCGACAGGCTGGAGCTCGTGGGACTGTTCGTCGCCGCTGCTGCAGCGACGGCGGCGGCATGTCGGTGAGGGTTGTATGGTGGGATCGCAGGGATCGACATGAAGGGTGTAGCGCGTTTAAGGCTGTTCGGATTCGGTGTCGAATGCGTTGAACTTGATGCGGAGACGTCGGATGACATGCCGTTGTTGTGATGCTGACTGGTGAGTTTGTTCGCTGACGCGGAGAAGGTCGATGACGAAGTGGACGTATTGGGTGATCGTACGTACTTCATGTGGTCGTCCAATGAGTACCCGTTCGCTCCGCTGCCTCCGGATGACGTGGGGACAGAGTTGGAGTGCGACGCGTCGTCGTAGGATTGGCGGAATCGCTGAATCTCAACAGGAGCGGGGAGCTCGCCGAGTCCTCCCGTACCAGGTACGCTCGGCGCTCGTCGACGATTCTCCTCGAGCTTGAACTGCGATGCCGGCGTCTTCGACGACCAAGGCGTGCGATCTTCCTCGGCATTGGAAGTTTCAAAGCCTGGGTAGGACGATGTTCGACCAACACCTTGGTAATTTGGCTCGTGAGGGAAGAGGTTCGACCGCGGATTCGAAGGTGGTCGGGGCAAGCTCGCCTCACGACGGGGCGTAGGTAGAGGGGGCAAAGACGCAGCGACTGAAGGGCTATAGTTCATCGCAATCGCCGGTTGTGGTGGTGGAGCGACCATGGCCGCGCCGTAGATTTGCGCCGACGGGACCCCGAGCGCTGTTTCGTAAGGCAAGGCTGCGTAGCCGTATGGCGACATCATGGGTGCGCCGGTGTTGGGATCAGCGTAAGCCGCGACACCGGGGGGTGCACCGTATATCGGATCGTACGCGTAGGCGGTCGAATGCACGCTCGGTTGCCGCAGTCCCATCCGCTCGAGGTCGCTCAGCGCAGCATCCTCTTCGAGCCCGCTGACCGAGGGATCGGCTTGGACGTCTCGATGTCGCAAAGCCCAGGCGATATCGTTTTCGGACAGCGTCTCGCCATCGAGCCCTAACCGTCTTCGATGGTGGAGCGGAACCACTGGTGTGATCTTGGGAGCTAGTGCATTTAAGAGAGTGTCTGAGCGAAGAAACCAAGTCAGCACAGGTGTTCACCAACGATTCTAATTCAACGCATGAACAACTCACTATCCTGAGGCCGATCCAGATTCCGCTTCTCCCGTTCCAACCTCCTTCGCTTCAAATTGGCCTCATCAAGCATCGTCGACCTCAACTCAGCTCGGGCATCAGCCCACCAAACCCACGTCTTATGCTCCGCCATCTCACGTTGCTTCTCATACCCAAGGTAAACGCTATTGAACTGGTTGCGCGCCAATTCGAGTTTCCTCGCGCGACGTAACTCGATCAACTTGGTGAGGTGGATCAGTTCGGGGTGAGCGCCTGTATCGACGGCAAGGCGATCGCGTTCGACTTCGGCCATGCGCTCGACGTAGAGACGATCCCTCAATCGAGCGAAGGCAATTTCGATCTTGGTCAAGGCCTCCATCGCCTCGGCCCGCTTGCGCATGAAGGCATCGTCGGACACCTGCTCATCCTCGTGTTCGCTCACGGCCGCACTCTCGGCCTCACTGCCACGCTCTTCGTCATCCTCGTCGTCATAGTCGTGCTTGTTCTTGCCGTTCGTTCGCCTCTTACTCCGCTTGACCGAAATTGCTTTGCGACCTGCCACCCCTCTAGGCTTGGGGGACTCAGGCACTTTCTCATCAGCCTCGACTTCCGGTTCGGGTTCCTCGTCCTCTGCTTCCTCTTCACCATCAACATCCATCGCCGTCTCGTCGTTCGTCGGACCGGGTGTATCGGCTTCTTCTTCCTCATGCAGCTCTGCTCCCTCCCCAGCGCCCGAGATCACACCCTCATTCGCATCCTCGGCATCCTCGGCATCCTCGGCATCCTCGGCATCCTCGGCACCTTCGACCTCCTCCGACGCATCGCGCTCCTGGTCAACTTCCTCCCCTTCCTCTTCCTCTTCGACTTCAGCTCCGGGTAAAGGCGGCAAAGCATCGCCGGACAGCAACCCTCCCAGGACTTGCGCAGCTTGCGCATCATCGGTGATCAACGCACCCAAAGTTACTTCCTCCTGTTCCGGTTCCTCGGACTCGCGCCGCCTTTTATTCGGGTTGTTATTCGAAGACGAATGCGTAGAATCAGGGGAAGCCGCATCAAGGGGTGTCAGAGCAGCCTGACTAGGCTCATCCTCCTCCGTCGATGACCGTTTCCTTGCACGAGCGGCAGCAGCAGCGGCTCCTCCTCGTCCTCCTCGACCGCCTCGACCGCGCTTGCCTCGTCCACCTCGTCCGCTCGTGGAGGTCGACTTGCGTGTCGGTTCGATATCTTGCGAAGGAAAATCCCCCTCTTCGCCGGATACGGGGATTAAACGTGCTACAGAGTCGAGATGAGCCGTTGAAGCATCGACCACATCGACGCCCATTGCTCCATTAGACGACGACTCGTATGCGAGGCCTTGGTCCTGTCGAACGACCTTGGAGGATCCACCTCGCCCTCCCCTCCCTGATCCTCGTCTTCGTTTGGTTGCTCCTCTTCGTCCGCCTCGCCCGCCTCGTCCTCTACCGCCACCTGTCTTGTATTTCGGCTCCATCACGACATCGGCTTCATCGTCCTCATCGTCTTGCTCGGCGCGCTCATCCTGGGCTTGCTCATTAAGATCACTCAAGACGCTGCCCGCACTCGAAGTGCTCGCAGTCGCGTCCCTCGTCATACTCGACGACACGTTCCGTAGCAACTGCTGCTCCGCATCAAGCTCCTCGACATCCGCCTCATCGTCATCGTCCCGGTCCTCATCGTGCGCCTCAGTGTCCTGCGAAGGCTGATCCCTCCTCGGAGCACGAGGCGTCGCTTCCACATCCCCGTCCATCTCCCCTTCCTCCCTCTCATGCTCCTCCTCCTCTTCAGAATTCCCTTCGTCCACCCCTTCGCCTTCAGACGAGCTCTGCTCCGTCAACGAACTATCACTGCCCGGCGCGGCGCCACTCTTCCGCCGTCGAGCATGAACAGTCGGTATCCGATTCGGCGGTTCGCTCGACTCGAGTCGAAGGCGCGGATTCGCAGGTGCTGCTTCTTCATCCTCTTCTTGCTCTTGATCAACATCACCCGCAGTTTCTTCTTCGTCTATACCGTAGTCATCATACTCGTCCTGGTCCCGAGGCCCATCTTCATCTTCCTCGTCGTCGTCGTCGTCGTCGTCCTCATCTCGCAAGCGCTGTGAAGCTGAAGGGAAAGGCGAGGGGGAATCGTCGAGCGGTTCCGGACCTTCGGAAGCGGGCAAAGGTTCGGTCGAAGCTCCGATCGAGGATAACGAGTCGGACGATGCGGAGGGGGAGGACATGGTCGCGGGTAAGGGTGTTTTTTCGAGACTGGGGAGGATGCGATCGGGTGGGGGTGGGCGGGAGGTCGTGCTGTCTGTGTTGGTCCAGCTAGGTAGCGCTCTTCAGTCAGGTGGATTCAAAGATCATATATGCAGGTCCCTTACTCACGCGACGAGGCGGCAGTTCCAAGGCTCGGTCACGAGGTCAGGAATAGGTACTCGCTCTAGAGCTGAGCGAGGGCTGGCCCAGGCTACGCCGTCGCCGTCGCCGGGAGCTGGTGGGCTAATCGCTGGGGAGCAGCGTACTCGAGACGAATCGTGAATGGCCCACGAGGGGTAAGCAGCCACCTATGATCAAGTACGATCCTGCTGAGCAACGGTCCACACACGGCGACGGCTGGCGGGTGAGAAGGCGGTAGAGCGGATGAGCGCGCGCAGGTCACCCGCGGGCGATCGCTGCGAGACGACGGCGACGACACGATGTCTGCACCATCAGCAAGTTCTTCATGAATCAGTTCAGACGTTCGATAGAGTAGCTGCAGCGAGGTGAAGTGGGCGTCGCATGGCTGGCTCGCGCCGACGATCGTACAGCGTCTGGGCCAGTGGTGGGCCTCGGGTGGGGTTCCCGAGCTCCAAGGAGCGACTACACGCCCATGGGAGCGCAGCCACCTCTTGGGTCATGTTGCGACACCATGTCTTGTCCGCTCGCACGCCACGAAAAAGCTCCCGGTCCCCCCGATACGGCCGGCCGAGCTGGACGAGAGCGACCGTCAACTCACCGTGGTCAAGCCGGGATCGAACGGTCGCACGAGCTAGGCTCAGCTGCCTTGGTGCTGATTCCACGAGGATGCGAGTTCCTCCCACTTGGCGCGAAAGGGGAAACGGGAAACGGGATCGACGAGGTGCGGTCGGGTGGTTCAAACGCAAGCAGAGAGCAAGTCGGAGACGGGCGCGCCAGCCAACGGGACCGCGCAGTCGCCAGCTGTAGCCAGCTGTAGGCAGGGCGGCGGGCGAGCCTTCGTTTGCCTGGCTCGACGTCAGCAAGCCAGATCCGTCATCAGCGTCGGGCGCGATGGCCCAAAATGGGTGCAGCGTCCGATAATAGCCCACTTCGGCTATCCCATGAAAATGGCTGGAGAAAGACGTCGGTTGAGAGACGCGATCAAAGAAAAGATCAATTTAGGAGGACAGCCTCGGAGCTTGTTGGCTGCAACGCCCTTCACGATTCCCACTCTGAGCTCATGAGGCTGGCTTTCGATTACTATGGTGCTCACCTCATTCACCGACATGGAAGCTCACTACCATCTGACAACCGATGACACGATCAGATCATCCTAGATATCTCCGAGCCGTTGAATCTCCGAAGGCCAGTATATACAAACTCGAATCGCTTCGTTCGCCCGAAGCCCCTGAGCGCTTTCGGAGTGCCTGCCGCGCTAAAGTCAGGAGGTCGAGATCATCAACTAGTAGTCCGCGCACTGCGCAGCTCAGCGGGGGCCTTTTACCAGAGTCAAACCTGTTTAGCCACTACTGACTATACTCAACACCAGGAGATCGCGAACCCATTGGCCACGTTCAACGCACGCACTCCATGACAGGTCCGCAGAGGGCATCCGGCGGTGCTGGTCCGAGCGCTCGAAGAGGCGGCACCCGGAGAAACTCCTTGCGCATGAAGTAACCCACGGTGCCGCTATGTAATGCTGTGATACGACGACAAATGTGACCCTGAGCAGTAGCTCCGGCTCGAAGGCAACCCTCCACCGAACAGTTTGATTCGTTCCAGCCACGTGACGTCGGTCGGGTCGTCAAGGACGTCGTCGCGTGTCGCCGAGTTGCTCTACAAGCTTTCAGCAGTGCTGCGCCTGCATCAAGGGAAGCCATTCCCGGGCCGGCCCCGCGCTCGCGCCGAGGGGCGATTGCCGCTCGATCACTCACAAGCTTGCCGCGCTTATTCGGCCCCGCAAATGCCACGGGAGAGCTCGAAAACTCAAGCTGGTCATCCATGATTGACCTTTCTTTGACTTGAACCCTTTTTCCCTTTCCTCATCCCGCTCAGAAACATCTACACGACCTTTCGGCTTTAAAGAGGCATGATTCACACCTCACCTCATCCACCTGTCGAGCTCCCCGTTTGTTCGGTCTGGGACAAAGGTCAGTTGGCAACCACCTCCACACCCTTTTGATGCCTATAATTCCGCAGAGGTGGAGCCGGCAAACCAAGTCGGGCCGCTCCGACCGGACCTGACCCGAGCGAGCACTGATCCTCTTTCGGTCCCCGGCCTTGAACCCTCTATCACAGTCTGGTCGAACCCTGCTGGACTTGCTGATTCCGAAGTGGCCGTGATCGATGGTCCTTCAGGGCGAACTCACACGTCAGTCCCGTTAGGAGTGCCCCTCTTGCAAAAACACCGCCGAACTGGACAAGTTCGGTCAGCTGACCTTTGGCCCTTTCCCGCTGGCCCTTCTTTCTCTCTTATCTAGCCGAGGTGACCTGAAGAAGAAATCACAACAACTTGCGTATGGATACCGACAACTCGGTCTGACCCCAGGCCAAGTCGTGTGCATCTTCTCGCCCAACTCGTTCTACTACCGTCAGTTTCTTGACTTTCGGCCTCTTCATTTCTTGGGCGCTGTCATCCTTTACCCCGGAATCGTCTGACGCGTCTCGACGCTTACACTCCGTTTCCGTCTTCGTCCTGCACAGACATGATCGTCTTGGCCGCTCAATGCGCTGGATGTGTACTCAGTGGCGCCAATGCAGCTTATACACCCCAAGAGATGGCACACCAGTTGTCGGACAGTTCGACCGAGTTGGTGAGTCGACCGAACTGAGCAGCGGCGGTCGGAGACTCCGTTTCGAAGTTAAGCACCCAAGGTTTCGTTTCCTGAATTCTGAATCGTTGGTTAATAAAGTTGATGTGCCACCCGAGCAACCTCGATGTCGCTCTCAAAGCTACAAAGGCCGTCGGCTGGTCCGAGCACAAGCAAAAGGAACGCATTGTCCTCGCCGTCATGGCTGACGAAGCAGGACCTGCAGGAAACAGTTGAGTCATGGATCATGTATGCATTGCACCTATTTTCCAAGTTGTTCTCGAACTCATCTTCTCGTCAACCTTCCTTTGCACAGCTTACAAATCCATCTCGGACCTGGTCAAAAGCAAACACGAACTGACCCCTTTCCGTGTCGAGGATCCCAAATCGACCGTCGCTTACCTTGGTTACTCATCCGGCACCTCGGGCAAGGCCAAGGGCGTGCGTACGTCCCATTACAACATGACATCGGTGTTGAGTATTCTCAAGCCTTTTGTCGTCAGTAAAGACGGTGAGTCCACTTCGTCCATGGTGGTCCGTGCGGCCTAGAGGGGAAGAAGCTGAGATCCGATTTTTGAAATCCACGTGCAGACGTCCACCTCGCCGTCCTCCCCCTGAATCACATCTACGGCCTGACCAAACTGCTCCACTGGCCTTTGATCACGGGCAGCAAAGTGGTCGTCATGCCCAAATTCGAACTTGAGCCCTTCTGTGCGATCGTCCAAAAGTACAAATGCAGCGTATGCATGCTCGTACCCCCGATCGCCTTACTCCTCGCTCGGGAACCCATCGTCGATTCGTACGATTTCTCCTCGATGCGTTTGATCGTTTCAGGCGCAGCACCCTTGAGTGGTGAATTGGCGGAAGAGGTTTCGAAACGATTAGGAGCGGCGGTGTGTCAGGCCTATGGATTGACGGAGACGTCGCCGACGACGCATTTTTGTCCGATCGAGACGCCGACGCCGGGTAGTATTGGTCCTCTTTTGCCGATGATGAGGGGAAGAATTGTCGATCCCGAGACAGGGAAGGATGTCGAACCTGGGGAACAAGGGGAGATGTGGTTGCAAGGACCTAATGTTACGGTACGAAGCCGATCCCAAGTTGCGCAAACGAAAGAGCTAATCCTGACTTACGCCTGTCTCCCTCCAGCTCGGCTACCTGAATCGACCCGAAGCGAATGCCGAAACTCTCGTTGAAGACGCCCACGGCCGTTGGCTCAAAACCGGTGACATCGCTTGGGTCGACCAAAAAGGCTACTACTTCATCACGGACCGTCTCAAGGAACTGATCAAATACAAAGGCTTTCAAGTCGCCCCTGCCGAACTCGAAGGTACTTGTCTCGAATGTCCTTACGTCGCTGATGTTGCGGTGATTGGTGTATGGGACGATGGACAAGCTTCAGAGTTGCCGAGGGCTTATGTGGTTCTTAGTGCGGAGGGGAAGAAGCAGAGTGATGGTGCGAAGGCGGTGAGGGAGTGGGTTGATCAGAGGGTTAGTGCGCATAAGAAGCTGAGGGGTGGGGTCAAGATCGTGGATATGGTCCCCAAGAGTCCGTCGGGTAAATTATTGAGGAGGATCCTGAGGGAGGAGGCCAAGGCCGAGGCGGCGCAGGCGAAGGCCGCCAAGCAGAAGGCCAAGTTATAAAGGAGGAATAGGGGTTTGGAGCTCATCTCGCTCGAAGTATCCTTTCCTTTCATTCTTATAGATCAGATTGCGCAGAGACTGAAGTGGAATTACAAACAAGATACGGAACACGAAATACAAATACCCATACACGCTACTCGGTTCCTCTCTTTAAAACTCCATAGACACGCCCTGTTCCTCCTTCCTCGTCTTGTTCGTGGCCTTGATGATGCCATCGATATGTCGTTCGAACAACTCGACATAGGGGCGTAGACTCGTCTTGTCCCAACTGGCCGAATCGTCACCGGCGACGGTGACGTGTTCAAGTTCCATCAGCAATTGACCGACGGTGGGGACCGCTTCGGGGTCGAAGGCCTCGACCTGTTCGGCGAGCAACGGGACACAGACGCGGCCTGAAAACGAGCGACGATCAACACCGGGTCAGTAACGCAGGAACATAAAAACTGCGCCCGAACCCCTGTTTCGAAACTGACCCGTTCCAGGATGCACACAAAATGGCGCCTTGAGCAAATGGTTCAACTTCTTCGACACCTCCGTATCGATCCTCGGGTACGTGTACTGCAGGATCAAGTCATCCACCGCATCGAGGTACTTTGCCTCGGCAATGTGCGTTTTCGAAGGTGGGGCTATCCTCAACGCGCCCCAACGTTCAGTCGACGTTTTCGCATTCACGTTCTCGCTCTCCGCGGGGAAACGCTGTGATAGTTTGGAGGCGTGATCCTTGTCGGGTAAGGTGGCTAGAGCGGCTTCCCATTGTTCCGGTTGGGCGAAGCAGTTTTGGTCTTGCAGGACAACGTTGGCAAAGTAGGGTTTGAGGAGGTCAAGGGAGCGTCTGTGCATAGCACGATTTGGTGCTAGGATCTGGTCAATATAAGTTCCCATCTTCTGGAGACACAGGTCGTCCAACGCACTGCATACTAGGGTGAAGCGGTCGTCGGAGCTCCAATTTTTTGCCCTTGATCACCTCGAGGTAATTGACAATTGCCCGTCGTTGCTCATCGTTCATGTTGACCGCGGCAGCGTCCGAGATCCAGCAATGGATACCACGACGACCTGAGTAAACCCATAGAAGATGTTGGAAGCCAAAGTCCGCTGTGGGTCGGAACAGATGAGCACGGTGGTCGGGCTTCTTAGGAAGAGTGGACAATGACAACGTACTTTTCAATGTCTTGTCGAGGACTTTGACGGCCATGGCTATGAACATCCAGCACCTCTTGCACATCGCTTTGTCCTTGCAGCATGTTCGAACGTTGTCGTCTGCGCAAGAGTGAAATGGCCGCAATGAGCATACGTCCTCGCCCCAGACTAAGAAAGACTAGGGACTCACAATCCGTCATATCGATATCGAAAACAAGTTCTCGTGATGTCGGTCGAAAGGCATGCTTCATCAACGTTCTGCGGTCCTTTGGCTGATTGAATTATGATGCATGACATGGAAGGTGAGTAGTTGGCCCCGATGTGAAGCAAGGGGGTAAACCGAAGACTCACTCGTCCGGAGTAAGTGGGTCCAATCTCAAAACGCGCAGGGTTCAACCTGACGATCTCTTTCTTCATCTCATCCGCATTGGCGTACGACTGGTAACGCAGGTAGACTTCGTTGGAAAGCGTGAGTGCAAATTCGCGATGGGTGAACTGCTTCGTCGGGACTGCGTGGGGAAGGGCGCCACGACATCTGATCAATTGCTGTACGCTTTGAGAAGTGAGTACGACGTACCATGGGCTTGATTGAGCCATAAGAACATTTGCTTGAAGGGCAACACGCGTCGATAGTAGGTAAGCATGACGTAAGGATTCGACAGGTCGCTCATCGTCTCGAGCGTCGCGGTCGACGAACTGCGCGGGGGAGGGTGAGGGTCCGTTGTATTTGCCCCTTCATACACGTAGATACAGGCACTCACAGAATTTTGGGCTTGGAAGGCTCATCGTCAAAGAGGTTCTCGAGCGCTGTGAGTGGTATGATGAAGTGGGCGAATGTGTCAGCGACGCGTCTCGACCGCTCCGATGCTTTGTGCCCTCGAGACGTGACTGACCAACACCATTAACGGCGCCGGAGGATGTGATGTCGTTCATCGCATTCATCCGAGGCTTGACGTCGACTGCAGTGGCCATGTTGGGAGCGGTGGGCGGGCGGAGGTGGCGGTGAGGGTAAAGTACGCGACGCGTCGGAGCCAATTTGTCCTGGCCGACGCGTGCGCGTGGGTCCGAGCTCAAATCGGCGGCAACACTGGGTCAAAGCTCGAGGACGAGAACCCGGGAACGCCTCGCAATCGGTGTCCTGCGCTGCGTGGCGCTAGCAGCCTTTGACTCGGACTATAATCGTGGTAATCAGCATGGAATCCTGTGTCTACTTTGAGTCACTGAGAGTCTGAGACTCGCTGACTCCTGAGCTTGACCCGATCATCGATGGTGGTGCAGCCTTTGCTGGCCTATTGCGTAAAGGTTCTGCAGTTTCTACGACAACTTCCCGTGATGTACTGAAGCGGTCGCAAAAATTAAAGCCATATTTCCGTCAGGAGCCGCCCACGTGCCAACGTCACCCAGTGCGCTTTTGTGCGTTCAGTCAACATGCGCGCGCCCTCGGCAGGCGTCGGCGCTCGATCCTCTCCCTGCTTCCCGCGTCTCTGTGCCACGAAACCCACCCGATCGTCCGCTCCACGTCGTACTGCGTTAGGTCTGGACTGCGACGCTTGGCACCTTTGATCGGGTTTGTATACCTGTCGCCCGTCGTGAGTTGCTGGCTGTGTCCTCAAGCCGACTGCGCGTGTCGCTAACGTATGCTTTGCGCGCGTGCGGGCGATGTAGTCCGAGCAACGCACGACGCGTTGATCGACTCGTGTGTATCACGACTCTTTGACGCCTCAAGACGACACTCCACCAACCCATCCCGTCGGTCAGTGGACAGAGTCAAGCTACGCGTTACGCCGCCTGCCTGCTGGGATCGCTCGCGGCCTCGCTGCGTGTTGACCCAAGCAGCGAGCAGCACCGGCAGCACCGGCAGCACCCGCAGCGGCAGCCCCGCCTAACGACCTCGCGCTGATCGTGCCACTTATTCGCCTCCTGTCCACCTCAACCCGCTTCCGTGCTTTGTTTCCCTCCATTCCACGTCCACGTTCATTCTGCAGACTCATCACCCCACGTTCTTTCAGCTCCTACCACTTACGACCCTGAGCCCCGGGTCTTGTTCACAACCGAAATTCCACGACCCCACCGAGACGACTGCGACTGCGACTGCGACTGCGGTTGACACGACCACCGTCGCCGACGAACATCGTCTTGTGTTCCATCAATCAGCGACGTTCATCCTCGATCATCGCCCCGACATCCTCAGCCGCTGGGGGACTATAAACTGCACAGTCAACATGGAGGACCCGATCGCTGCTCAAGTCACGGGGGCTAACACCAACCCGACCTCGTCCATCGCCGCGGCGGCCTTGCTCAACAAGCTCGAAACGCTCCTACGCGACAAGGCGAACGAGATTCACCTCGCCGGTCAACTCGGCTCGAACCTCTTGGCGCAACAGACCGAACTCGAAGCCCGTGTCAGGGAGATCGCTGAATTGCATCAATCGCTCGTTCGATCACCCTCCTCGCTTGATGCTTCGACGGGGGGGACGCGGAGGGCTCGAGGAGGGGTCACTGCCAATGGCGCTGGCGCTGACGATTCGAGCGACGGCGAGGACAAGGCCGTTGGGGCTGAGACCAAGAAACGACTCAACGCCCTCGAGAACGAATTGCGACAATGGGATGAAAGCAATCAACCTCTCTACCAAACGGTCGGGATGGCTGCAGCACGAGGGATCCCCGATATTGACTCGAATGACCTAGACACGACCGCCGACGCCAACGCCAACGACGAGGCCGAGCGGGACGTCTTCATGTCCCCACCGCGGACGACGACCTCGATGCAACAAAAGGTCGCACCCCCTGCTTCGGCACCCAACCGTGGGCGAGGACGGGCCCACACCAACGCTGCCTCCATCCCACCCGTCACGAGTTTATCTCAATCCACCACCGTGGCAGGCGCGGCCACCGCTGCTGCTAACAGCCACACCGATGCCGCTTCGTCCCGTCGCGCTCGCAACAATGCCCAACACCGCAACAACGATATTGAACTCGCGACCGAGATTGGACAAAGTCTTTTGGGCGAGGTCAGACGGTTGCAGGCTTTGCTTTCGGAGAAGGAGGAGCACATGCGCGATGGGCTGAGGGAACGGGATGCGCTGGAATCCGAGTTGGAGAATGAGAGGTCGATGAGGCGCACGGTCGAGGAAAGCGTTGGTGAGTCAAGAAAAACCGATGGAGATGTTTGGTATAATCACCGATGCGACCTTGTGGAGTCTCGCCTGCTCACAGAGAAATACAAGGATGAAAATTGGAGCCTCGAACTCGTGACCCAGGACCTCCGCACAAATCTCACGGACTCGCAAAGTTTGTTGCAAAAAGCCGAACTCGAACGTCAACGTGCTCTCCGGGATCTCGCGACAACGCGTGAAACGCTCGATACGCAGCGCTCCGAGGCCGAGAAGCTGGCGCAACAACTCGAGGCGTTCAAGCAAAAGCACGAGACGGACCTTGCCACAATGCGCAAGCAGACCGCGGGCTTGCAACGCGACAAGAGCGATCTACAAGGCACCCTTGAAGGGCTCAAGACCGAATTGGCCACCCGCGCTCGTGGCATCAAGCGAGCGGGATCCGGGCACAACCTCGACCGATCACCTGGCGCCGATGATAGCTTCGAGGAGAGGCGAGACGATCTGTACGACGACGAGGAAGGCGACGTCTTCCGAGGCGGCGCGCGTCGCAAGACCGGCGATGGCTTCCCTCCTGGATCACCGGCCGACCTCTTCTCCGAATACGGCGACGACGACTCGGTCGCGGGCTCTCCCGTGCAACGCGCTGGCTTCCTTTCGACGCCCGACGACTCACACAAGGCCGGTCTTGCGCATGCCCAGAGGACGATCGCGACGTTGCGTGCTTCGTTGGCTCGCGAGAAGGCCGCCAAAATGGAGTTGCGACGACAGCTCGCCGACAGTGGTATTGCTTGGGAGGAGGAGACCGACGCGGGTGAGGGCCACAGCACTCGCCACAGTACACCAGCACGCAAGGCGACCCCCGGAAGCGCGCGCGGCAGTGTCCGCGGCAGTGCTCGGGGTCGAGGTGTGGCTCGACGACGCGGTGGTGTCGCCGTCGGTGTACCTTCTCGTCTTCGTCAACACGCCGGTGACAGCTCGATCGACGAGAGTGGAGAGAATGACAGCGTCGGCGGTGAGGCAATGGGGAGCTTCGATCGTGCCTCGCTGTTTGAGCATCAATTCCCGAGTGTCGAGGACGAGTACTCCGAGGTCGACTCGCCAATTCGCCACAACCGTGACCTCAGCCTCGACGACGCTACCCCCTTGTCAGAAGACGACGCCAGTATTCGTTCTCGTCGCTCCTCGTTGAGACAAACCACGAACCTCGGTGACGTCCTGAGTGGCCTCAGCAACGACAACTCGCATCGTCGAGCCAGTCTCATGAGCCTCTCGTCGACCGTCAGCGCTGCGCGCGACTCAATGCGGGCCCTTTCACCCGAGCCGGAGATGACGGCCATCGCACCCGTCGAGCCGGCCAACCATCAGATCGTTTGGACCGACTGCTCAACGATGACCGAACCCTTGCCCGAACCTATCGTACCCAAGCCAGTGACGGTCACGGTCTACGTCCCCGCTGCGCGCGACTCAATGCGGGCCCTTTCACCCGAGCCGGAGATGACGGCCATCGCACCCGTCGAGCCGGCCAACCATCAGATCGTTTGGACCGACTGCTCAACGATGACCGAACCCTTGCCCGAACCTATCGTACCCAAGCCAGTGACGGTCACGGTCTACGTCCCCGCTCCTGTCCCCGACTCGACCGAGATCGGCGTGCAAACCGAGCCACTCCCCGTGCCCACCCCTGTGACTGTTGTCGAATACGTCGAGGTCCCTGCGCCGGTCGCTCATTCCGCTGTCATGGTCGACATGGCCGGACAAACCGACCCTGCGCCTGTTACACCTACGAAGGAGACGGCGGTGACGACGGACCCGATCACGATGACCGAGGCCAGCACCTCGACCGATCGCGTGGTCGTGTCCGAGGTGCAAGTCCAGACGGACCCGGTCCCCACTCCTGCAGCAACAGTCGCGGTCGCTCCCTCGTCTGTTGCGTCACCGCAAGACATGGAAGACAAGGCGCTCGCTTCGCAGGCTTCTTTGACGGGTCTCAACATTGGCAAGATCTTCAGCGCTTTCAGTCGAAGTGGCAGCACCCCCTCGGCGCCCGCCTCGATCCCGCGATCTGCGACCGAGTCGACCATCGACGGTTTTCGCACCGCCAACGAAGCGACCGAGGACGAAACCGAGACTGAGACCGAGACGGACAGCGATTTCGAGGACGCGCGAGAGACGATCGGTGCCGCCTCTCCGTTCCCGTCGACGACGCATTCGCGATCCGGGTCGGTTAACGACTTTGTCTCGATTCGTTCTTCGACTTCGGCTTCGTTTTATGCCGGTCGTCCTTACAATGGAGTCAAGTCGGCCGAGAACAGCGACTACGACGACAACATTGAAATCTTGAGGACGCCGCTCGCCCCCAAGAATGGTCGTGAATGGACGGCAAGTCGCGAGACGTTCGGCAACGTCACCGCCAAGATGCCCACCAAGGTCACGGTGCACGAGGTCGGCGTCCAGACCGAGGCATATGTGCCGCCCGTCGTCGAGACGCCGCGACCCAGGACTCCGATCACGCCCATGTACGGCATGAGCAAACGCGATCGGGATTCGATAAACACCTTTGGTCGAGCCGATACCCCCGACGACCTTAGCGATGCAGCCGCGAGGGCGTCTTCTTTTGTGCAAGGCACCTACACCGATGCTGCGTCTCGACCCGAGTCGGCCATGTCGGGCTTCTCGCAGTACACGACCGATGCTGGGTCGGCATCGCCCCTGTCCCCCGTCGGTCTCAAGCCAATGCGGCTCGTTCCCGAGGTAGCAACATCGAGGATGGGCCCGCCTCCGACCCCCGTACGACGCAGCCACACACCCGCTGGTACACCTGGTCGCCCTGCTGCCGCCGCTTCTCGTCACAGCAACCTGTCAAGCACGTCTCATTCTTCGCTTCGAGCTCCCCCTCGCCCCACCTCGCCCCCTCCCGCCGACCTCTTGCTCCGTGCTCAAAGCCCCGCTTTTGACGAGGACTATGCGCGGCGCTCCTCGACACTGCTCGTCCCCGGTACAGTGCGTTCGACGCCCTCGCGCGGTAGCTCGTTGCAGAATTTGCGCCCGCAACAATCTATGACCCAAGTCATGGACCGCAAGAGCAACAGTAACAAGTCGCGCAGCAGCACGATCAGTCGTGCCGAGGGAGCGGGTCACGTGCCACCTCTTCCTAGTGGTCCTCCTCTTTCTTCGTCCGCACGATCCATTTCCGAGATGAGCATGCACAGCGAGATGTCACGCCGACCCTCAATGGCATCCTCCAGGACGAGTGAAGGCGGCCTCTTCGACGCGCACAACCCATCGCGCGGTGACGAGCCCCTACGCAACGGTGACGATTCGACGGACCCAGCCGTGATCCATGCCATTACGCAAACGATGATTGGCGAGTTCCTGTACAAGTACACGCGACGCGCGATCGGGAAGGGTATCTCGGAGAAGCGACACAAGCGCTTCTTTTGGGTGCACCCGTACACCAAAACCTTGTACTGGAGCACTTCGGATCCTGGAGGAGCCAATACGAATCAGTCGAGCGCCAAGAGTGGTGAGTCGCTCTGAGACGTCTTTGTGCTCGGTTCGCGTTGCTGACCCCTCTCTATGCCCTTCCCTGTAGTCTGCATCGAGGGTGTTCGTCAAGTCCTCGACGCCAACCCGTTACCACCCGGTCTCCACCAGGGCAGCATCATTGTACAGACGCCAAACCGCGAGATGAAGATCACAGCGAGTACGCGCGAGCGCCACGACATGTGGTTCGCCGCGATCAGCTACCTCCTTGCTCGTCCCGACCCCGTCGAAGGGGACACCACGGCCATGGGCGGTGCATCGAATGTGTCTCCCCCTAGTAAACGATCCATGTCGCACCTCCGACGCAGCGAGAACGAACACTCTTTGACTCCGAACGCAAGGATGTACAACCTCGGCGGATCAGCTTCCGAATCGCGCTTGACGCCCAAAGCGACCTCTCATTCTCGCTTGGGAGGGACAAGCACGATGCGAAGTCACAAGCTTTCGTCGACGACGTTCAACTCAACCTACAAGCGGTCCGGAACGCCCGCGAATGACTATCAACGCTACAACGAGTTTGGGAGTCCTCGTAGTGCGCGGACTTTGTCGTTCTTGGGGGACGAGAGCGTCGAGCTCGTTGATCGGCGGGATATCCCTGCGGGCCTTGGGGATGAGGAAGGGGACGAGACGTGGGAAGGTCTGGAGAATGTGAGGGCGTGCTGTGATGGTAGACATGATGGTGAGTTGACGTTTTTGAAGATGACTGAGCGAGTTTTGCTTTGTTGCGACGCTGATAATGTTCTGCTTGCGTGCCTGGTTCGAACTCACAGTCGGTAGCCTGAGTCGACGAAGCGGATCGAGCGCTCACCACCCCCATCACCAGTGAGTTCACGCGTCGCTTCGGTCGAATTACGTATCCCTGGAAACTAAGCACGGTCCTTTACTCCTGCAGCCACCACTCGCACTCCAGTCGTCGATCGGGCCTGCTCTCGGACGCCGAATCACGTTCGATGCCCCCCTCCCCAAGCCACGGTCAACGCTCGCGCAGCAAATCCGCGCTCGGAACAGTCGGGTCGACGTTCTCCCGTCGGATCAACAACTCGTCCTCGACTTCCCTCGGCTCAAACTCCAGATCGGGGTCCAAGACGAGCGCGACCGCCAAAGCGGGTCCGCCCGTTTTGGCACCTTCGACTCCGTTGGCGCCTATTACGATGAATGTCGCATCTAGGTGACGATGATGATTATGTATATCCTTCTCTATGACTTGGAGCCCCATTATGTTTTCGTTCGTTTTTCGGTGTTTCTCCTATGTTGGCCCCTGCGCCAAGCTAGCTTTGTTCCTTGTCGCGTAATCTTGTCAATCCTTTGATTCGGTACATTTTCCGCTTCTTCTCGCTCGCTCTTGCTCGCTATTCTTCTTCTATATAAACTTTACTATGGTGATACGTACACTTGATGAACCAGGACCACGGGGAGGTATTCGAACCAGCGCAGAAGATGAGAGGAATCGCCCGTCTTGTCATGGGTTCGCTTTTATCGCGGGTTGATGGAAAATGGGCTGAACACGCGAGCGACGGTTGGCGATCAGCAACTCTCCAGCAATTTAGCACGAGTTAGCGCTCGATGTCCCGGCTCGAGCATCCTGGCACTCGTGCTTTGACTCTTTGCCTCCTCGACACCGATCTCAGCTCCCATCACTGGTTACCACGATGGCTACTGGTACCTCCGTCAAGGTAAGCGACGGCACTGCGACTCTTCTCCTCCGTGGCCGCCGTGGTCGCCGGGGTCGCCGATGAGGATCCCCACTTGCGTCATCGGTCGAGCGATTCCCCCCGGGGTGAGCAGTCGGCTGCTAGAGCACACCCCGGACTCGAACGCCGGCATTCAACCACGCAATTGACCTGTCCACTCGTTGAAACCACGGCTGACTGTTCATGTACTGCTCTCGCAGAGCGAAGCCTCCTCCACGCGCGCTGCGGCCTCCCCCTCCAAGCGCCGACGACCACCACCACAACAAATGCCCGCCTCGGCCTCGGTCTTTGGCCAGACCGTCAAGTGGTCGCTCATCACGTTGGCGCTGAGCGTCTTGTTGAGCAAATCGCTCACGTCGACTTATTCGTGGGGTTACAAGGGTAAATGGATCGAGCCTTCCCATGTAGGTCCCACCATCAGACTTGTCACGGCTCTCAGTCCCCACCTCGTATGCGGTGCTGATGTCGAGCTCCGTCTGGTCCTACAGTACCTCGACACCTTGCACTCCTTCACCAAGAGCGCCCCCGCGATCCCCAAGGAACGCCTCTTCACCGAGGCCGAACTCAGCAAGCACACGGGCAAGGACCCCAAGTACCCGACCTACATCGCGATCGATGGTGATGGCAAGTCACCCCGTTCTCTGATCCATAGCGTAGCCGCGGTCAAGCTGATGGTAGCGGGATCTTGAGGTTATGCAGTCTATGATGTTTCTTCGAGCAAGACGTAGGTCCGGCGGTCAGCTGTTGATCGTTCCATCACTCCGGGCTTACCCGACTCTGCGTTCTCTCATAGGTACTCGCCCGGTGGATCCTACGACTTTTTCGCCGGGATCGATGCTGCTCGAGCTTACGTCACCGGTACGCGATATCCCGTGCTTGACGACTGCATTCAGGGCACCCTGACTGATTCCCGAACCGCTCCCTCTTGCTCTGCACAGGCTGCTTCGACACGCATCTGACCCACGATCTTCGTGGTCTGACCGAAAAACAATTGGGCGGTTTGACGCACTGGAAGGAGTTTTTCCGTGGACATGGTCAGTACACGTGAACCTTTGCCGGTGAAAGTCTTTTTGAGCCCCCGGCTGATCTTGACCTGATCCCCCCTTTGGATGGAACAGACTCCTACAAGAAGGTTGGACGGGTACTTCATGCCGCGATTGATCCTAGTAGTCCTGAACCGGCTGCTCATTGCTAGATGCTGGAAAAGAGGGAAGAGATCTCGGGTTGGGAGGTGGTGCAAGCAGGGACTTGATTGTAGAATCGGAGAGTTGAACGAGAACTTTGATACCAATCGCCTGATTTGAATTTGCTGCCAAGCGCTAGAGACTTAGCACGAGCCAGGAAGAAACGAGATGCCTCCCCATGAATTCGCCAAGAGTTACCCAGGAGTGTAAGATGGTTAATGCACCGACCGATCGATCCACAGGGCCCAAATCCCGCCGCGGCCCGCTGCCGACCGATCGCCAGCCAGCCCATCGGTGCTCCGGCTCTCTCGATCCTCTCGCACACTGCCAACGCTCCACTCCGGTACACCATGCAACGCACCACAACCCTCGCCAAGACTACCATCAGCCGTCGAGTGGCTGCATCCTCACCCCAACTGTGGAGGTCCTACAGCTGTACTCGTGCCCTGCAGCACTCGGCGTCATCCTCATCCACTTCGGGCCCCTACGTCGCCCCCTACTCCACCTCCTCCTCAAGCAGCAAGACCAACACCATCTCCGCCTCCGAAATCGCGCATTTCTCCTCCCTCGCTCAACACTGGTGGGACCCCACCGGCGAATTCAAGCTGCTTCATCGCATGAACCCCAGTCGGATCCGGTTCCTCCGTGATCGCGTGCAGAGGGTGCAGGAGTTGGATATTGCGAGTGGCAAATGGTTGGAGGGGTTCAGTGTGTTGGATGTGGGGTGTGGTGGGGGAATCTTTGCCGAGGTGAGTCTTGTGTGCAAGCGCAAAGGGGCGTAGTTCGTGGGGCTGATCCGAGACGGTCTAATCAATTGCTTTCAGTCCCTGGCTCGATTGGGAGCCACAACCACAGCAATCGATGCGAGCGAAATCAACATCAAGACAGCAACACTGCACGCCTCCGTGGATGACAAGCTCACGCACCGGTCCAAATTGGAGTATCGTCATTGCGCCGCCGAGGATCTCGTTCAAGAGGGGAAACAGTTCGATATCGTCTGCGCGATGGAAGTCGTCGAACACGTTGAGGATCCGAGAGCGTTTCTGAGATGTTTGGCTCAGTTGACAAAGGTACGAGTGAAGATGTGCGCTCGCGGAAAAAAGAAACCTCCCGGGATTGCCCACGCTGAAGCGAATCTGTTCTCTGCCCTCTTCCCCATTCCCCATTCCTCGACCTCCATTTCTCCCGACAGCCCGGCGGTCATCTCCTCCTCTCGACCATATCCCGCACTCCCCTAGCCCACTTCCTCACCATCACCCTAGCCGAAGATCTTCTGCGCTTCGTCACCCCCGGAACACACACCTACTCGAAATACATAAAACCTTCCGAGCTCCAACACTTTTTCGAATCCGACCTCGGATGGCCAAGGGGGACTATGGAGAGGAGAGGCTGCGTTTATGATCCGTTGAAAGGGGATTGGACGTTGTTCGGGATGGGGGAATGGGGTGGCTTGGCGGAGGGGGTGAATTATTTCGCGGGGATAAGGAAACCGCTGGAATGAGGGGCGGTGTGGGGCGATACGGGATCAGATGAGGGCTTCTTGTACGATACTTGACGGGGTCTGTCAAGGAGGGGAAACGAGCCCATGTCTCATTGAGCCCCTTGAGCACCGTCGAGCTCACCCCGCGCTGGCTTTCGGACACCGGTGAAAACCGAACCCGCATCCCGAGTCTGCGGCCTACATCCGTGGCTGTTCAGCGGCCCAAGTTCACGCACGGTGTCAAAGTTTTAGCCAGTCTTGAGCTATCCGGCCCACCGGATGGTCGTCGAGTTCGAAAGTCCGAGCTTTGGGGGGCTCAGGTGAATTTTCGTCGGCGGTTTAACCCATCGCCCGGATACACAGGCACAGATAAATCAATTACCGCGCGTCCGAAAGGAAATACAAGTTGCTCTATACGAGGCTGCATCGTTTAAACGTCCCCCAGTTTGTGTACTCGGGCGCAAGGATATTTCCTCAGACCAGTGATCCCACAGATTGGATCAGCAGCTCTGCGCCTCGCCAGCGACCGCATTGCCCCGCGGTAGGAAAGGACTTTGTCCCCAAAGGACGAGTACGCTGGTTCCCTTGGGTCGCTCGCATCCTCACTAGATCAGGTGTTGGAACTCGATTACTTTACAACATGCGCTTTGGACATCCCTCAAGTACCTTCACCAAAACTTGTGCCACACACAAACCCATGCATGTGCCTATAGGATCGCCTTCCCCCGCCCAGGAGCAGTCGCTTCTCCGCTTCCGTCTTGATTCCCTTCTTCGAGTCGTTCCGCAGTCGTTTCCCGCTCTACGGTCTTAAGATCATTGGCTTCCTCCTCCTTCGTGCCCTCCTCCTTTGTGGCATCAACCTCCACTTTCTCCAACCTCTCCGTCAACTGCTCAATATCCTCCTTCGAAACCCTCTCCCCGCGTTTCACCGGCGCCTCTTTAACCTCCTCCACCGTCGTCTTCACGTCCACATCCTCCTTCTCCTTCTCCGTCCCTTTCCCTTTCTCCCTCAACTCCTCCAGCTCCCTTTCCCACCCCAACTCCTTGACCAACCCCAATACCCCCTCGTCACTCTCCCCCAACCACCTAACATCCTTCACCCCTCCCTTCCTGCCCAACACATCCTCGAAATCGAACCCGTCCGCTCGACTGCCCAAGAACGGACTCGAATGTGGGCTCAGCTCGCCTACGGATTCGAGGTTGATGAGGAGTCGGGGAGTCGGGGACGGAACGCGGTTTATGAGGGATGCGAAGGGCTGAACGGAGAGGGACGTGCCGAGCACGATGAGGAGGTCACAAGCAGTGAAATCCTGAGGGGGCAGTGGTCGGACGGATTAGTAGCTGGTCAGCGCCCGCCGGCTCAAACGTGGGCTATGGGCTCGGGCGGTTGGGATCTCATAACTCACGCTGATCCGATCAAAGAACCGTTTCGGTAACCCTTCGCCGAAAAAGACAATGTTGGGCTTGACCTACAACCCGACCGAGAAACCGTACCCCGAATCAGATCAACCCACTCTTGCAGACCCACCCCGACGTACACCAGATCCGAACTCACCAAAGCCTTCTTATCACCCTTGCAGCTCTTCAGCGAGCAATACACGACCTCACCCTTTTCGATCTGGGGCTTGATCGCTTCCTTCGAGTACCCCTTCTTGCACGCGAGGCATTGCGCCGATTCGAAGGAGCCTGCGCACATCCAAAGCCTTAGTATGAGCAAACCTCCCTTCCCTCCCGCTCTACCAACCACGTACCATGCGCCTCGATCAACTTGTCATCCTCGACTCCCGCAATCCTTTCAAGCGTATCAATATTCTGCGTAAACACGGCCTTGAGCAGACCCTTGTCCTGCAAGAGGCGGAAGAAATGATGCGTCGTGGTGGGTCGGAAATTGCCGGGGTAGAGTTCCTTGGCGAGGGTGTAAAAGGCTTGGGGTTTCTCGAGGAAATAATCAATGTCAAAGATGGCTTCGGGACTGGGGTTTGGAACAAAGGGGAATCAGTGGCGTGCAGCGGAGAGGTTTTCTGTCTGGACAAAGTTTTCTTGGACGTACTAGGGTAAATCGTACTTTTCCAAATTGGCGTAGAGGCCCGTTTCGGGTGATCGAAAATCGGGTCTGAGAGCGTGGAGAACAGGGGAAGGAATCAGCTCGGGGGGACGCCGAGAAGGACCCTTCGCAGAAAGGGTGCAGATGACGAACATCCCCGCGGCGGTGCTGATCCCTGCGCCGGCCTGTTGAGCGGAGAACCCAACCAGGGTCAGCACTACCCCACCCGACCAAAAAGACACGAGCGGTCTCTGCGCACCATTACAATAACATTCTTTGCCTTGCCCTGCTTGATCAACTGCGCGACATCCTTCAAACCCGGTTTCTTGCCCGGTGCGAGATCAGGGAACGTCCTAGAGGAGGTCCCCGGTGTTGCGCTGGTCGTCGAAGATCCCATGACGATTTGAGAAGCGCGTTTACACCAGTTGGCTATGCTCGTGGTGGATGTCTCACCCGTCGTATAGGGGATGGTACTGAGACTGGCTACTGTTACTCGTCAAGCCCGTTCGATCGGGCGCGAGTCCTGAAGAGTTCGTATCTGCGGGTGTAGGGAAGTGGGGGGTTGGGGACAAGGTCGAGGTCGTAAAGGTTCAATGTCGAGCGAGTAGGAAACCAGCGTAAGGGGAGGTGTCGCCCGCTGGTCGGTGCGGGAACGCGGGCAGATGGACGGGCCAGCAAGTGATTGCTTGCGTTTCCCTCGCCGACTCGGCCGCGCCGGCGTCGGTTGCCAAATCGGTTCATCAGCAACCAGACTTGGCATCCGTGGGTTCATGAAATTAGCTCGTGATCGAATATTTTTGGTGGTTCAATATTCAATTTTCCGGCTCGAGTCAAGCGCCTGCGGAGGATTCAAGCTGACGCCGTTGGGTTTCACCGTGGAGGCCGTCGTCTCGTCCATGTGGGGCGGCAATCTCCAACCTCTCCCCCTCCCCACTTTTCTCCCTCCCGACCTCCGCACCCTCACCTCCACCTCCCAAACTATGGCAGCCACGCTCCCTCCCCCTCCCCCTCCACCAGGCACCACAAGCCTCCTCGCCACGCTCAAGCTCTACCGAACTTCGCTGCATTCCCGCCACTCGCTCCTCTCTGAACTCGAAGCCGCGCTGACGTCCTTCTTCACCAAAACACCGACGCCCCTCTCGACCCTGACCCTCGACGCCGACGACAGCTCCAACCGAACCCCCACGTCAGTCTGCGCCACCGAATCGATCCGACCTCCCAACGTCGAAGAACTACAACAGATCCTCCGCATCGGCTTGCAAGGGGTGTTGGAAACCCAGCAGGAGCATCGGCTCATCGCGGAGAGTCTCGAGCATCTGTTCCAACGAGGCGACTTGAAGACTGTGGTCGAGAGCATCGAAGCGATGGAAGAAGAGAGGTTCAAGTTGGTCCGTTTTCTTTCGTTGGATCGGAGAGCGCAGCGGGACGGGACAGAGCTGATCCTGATCGACTGCCTTTGACAGATGATTGAGAGGGATCAACTGAGGAGGTTGGACATGATCACTCAAGTAGGAGAGGGCGAGTTCCAGTCCTCTCTAGACAGGTTTGAGAAGCGGTACGTCCACGTGGCCAAAACTCACTCCGGCCGCTGACCCCATCTAGAAATAACCCCTTGACGAATAGCCGGCGAGAACTGGCCCAAAAGATCCACGACGAAGAGCGCGAGATCGACGCCGAGATTGTCGATCTCGATGCGGCAGAGACAATAGGTACGGCAGAACAAGTTTGATGATGCAACACATCCCCCTTTCACACTCTCTGCGAACGCGAGCGATCGACCGAGTCTGTTCCGAGAAAAGTTCTGCCTCAGGTATTCGCAGCTTCGGACCGCTTACGGGGGCCACTAGATTCCTCTATCCTACCATGCTCGTTCTCAGGCCCCTTTGCACTTTTTTCCCGTTTCCCTTCCCCCTTTTCCCCCTCCCCCTCCTCCACCCACGTCCCCTCCTTCCACTTCTTCCAAACCTCCAAACTCTCCGTCAGCTCTTCATCGACCCCGATCCTCGCCAACCGCGCTCTATACTCCATCTCCTCCCTCTCCGTCTCCCTCCCCGCCAAGGGCAACTTCAACCTAAAAGCATCCTTGGCATTCAGGTAAAAGCGAAACAACCTTTTATCGCGAAAGAAGCCGAGCTTATCGTAAAAGGTCAAAGCGGCGAGGTTGTCGAATTCGGTTTCGAGCATGACTTCTTGCGCTTGGTAAGCGACCATCTCGGTGATTGATAACTGAACCAATCTCGTCGCTGGCGACCACACAAACGCACCATATGAATTAGATCGATTGGGGTTCATGTATCTCCACCTCCCCCTTCAGCAACCACTCACCGACTCCTTGCCCCCTACAGCTCTTCACCACTGCGAGCATGGCGATGTAACCCCTCTCGAGGCCCCTCTTGTGCAGGTCCTGCTTGCACACGATCGTGCCTATCGGGATGTCACCCATGTAGGCCTGTGATGAAAAGAGTCTCTTCGATGAGATTCTGGGCAAATTTGAGGCTGTGAGGGTTGGGGCCGACGTACGAAGAAACATAGATGAGGCCTGTAGGGTTCGGCGCGAAAAAACAGAGATCCCAAGCTTGAAAAAAAGTCAGCTACAGGGGGGGTTACAGTCCACTCAGACCTCTGAAAAGGCTCGGTAGCTCGACTGACCAATCTTGTAAGAAATAACGGTACGTGTACCAATTGTACGGCTCGGACAACTCGCTCTCGACCAGCGCGATGATGAGAGGAATGTCCTTTTAGCATTCCAGGTCGGATGAATGGAGCATCAGTTCCATCCCAACGAGCTCAGATGCAAACTTCTTAGTGGGTGACTGACTTCTTCCCCGGTGTATCTCCGATAGGTAATGGGAGGACCTCTGAGGACCTGCCCCTTTATTTTCGATGACGAAGCAGTTAGTGGTGGAGGTGGTGGTGGTGGTGAAGTCGAGGTAGACGCGATCGGTTGGTGGTCTTCACGCTCGTCCAATGAGAGATCCTCGATGGCTGGGAAAGGGAAAGTTGATGGTCTGCTTGGTAACGGTGGTGGTGGTGGTGGTGGTGGTGCAGCCATCTTTGTTCGTTAGCTGCGCGCACGGGGTCAAAGGGCAACCAGAGGGACGTGTCTCGACGCGAGGCAGATCGTCGACGCGCGTTGGGTTCGGCCCGCAGCCGTCCGGAAAACCTTCGCACGAGATCTTCTTGAAGAAGGGCCATTCAGATTGTTCCAAACTTTCCCACTACAATCCACTCCCCAGATTCTACCAAAACTCTCGAGTGCAAGTCTCAGCCAGCACTGACACACGCCGCGAACCCCCGTCGCTCAGGCACTTCCCAAAAATCGCCGAAGCATCATTCCATCCTCACCGTCCCCAATTTCCTCCCAACCCCATTCCACCACTCCCCACTGTTCACCCACTTCCCTCCGGCACCCTTAAGTTTTTCCACGCCCACGACCCCTGCCGCACATCTCACGAACAACATCTTGGTCCGCGGATCAAAGGCCGTTGATCCGGGTGGGAGGGAGTTCAGTTCGGCAATGGGGAGGGAGGCGGGTTCGGAATGCGCTGGGGTGTCGAGGATTTGGAGTTGGATCGTTTTAGGGGGCTGGGAGCATTCGCTTGGTTTGGAGGGAAAAGTTTTGAGGGTCGTCCAGAGTGGGAACTGGGCAGATATAGCCGGGAAGAAAAGAAAGTATCAGTTTCCACGAGCGAGCACTAGCCCCCCCCCCCCTCCCTAATGAGTGTAGTTCTAGATCCTCACCTGATGTCCAATCCCCCTCTGCAACCTCTTCAATTCGTCCGACCCCATCCTATCCCACACGATCCTCGCATGATCTCTCACGATCTTGGACGCATGGGAGACGACCCCTGTTTGGGCGACGGCATTGGCCTTTTCCCCGATCAAACGGGACAAGTCAACTTCTCTTGACAACTTTGGCCGGAGAGCCGGTTCCGATGTCGACGCACCTGAGCTTCTTCAAGATGGCGCAACACCTCGACGAGCAAGTTGGCTCCTTCCCTAGCCAAGATCGGTTCGAGCGTCTTGAAATCCGCCAGGGGTGGCATGCTCTTTTTTTCATGAAAATTCCGGTGGGGTGCGCCAAGCCTAGACCAGCATCAGCCGAGCTTTTCGTATCCGATCATGCTGGAAATCACTCACCACGTGCCTCTGGCCCAACAGCCTCCCTTGATCGAATTTGCGCCTACTCAACTCTTGCACGCTCACGCCCGTGCTGTGCTCCCCCTGAGCAATCGCCCATTGAACAGGAGCCGCTCCTCGATACTTTGGGAGCAGGGAAGGATGGACGTTGAGCGTATTCAAGGGTGGGAATAGGGACAAGAGGCTGGACGGTATGAGGTGGCCGAAGGAGGCGGTGAGGAGCAGGGTTCGGGAAGGGTCGAGGAGCGCAGGGGTGCTGGATGTGGGGTTGAGGAAGGAGGTGGGGGGCTGAGAGGTGGGTAAGAGGCGGAGGATGGTGGTATGTGGGCAAGGGTGAGGGTGGGAGCAAGTGAGGGAGTTTGAGTGCACCTTTGCTGGGTCAGGATAGATGCGACGACGCACTCGCCTTGTATGCTTTGAGGAGTGTGGTGGGCGGTAGTGCGATCGAGGTGAGGTTCAACGACTCGGCCATCTCGCGAAGTGGGGCTGCGAAGTGCGGAGGACGGGTGTCGCCGCGGAGCACGAGTGGGGACGAGCACAGCAGGGGAACGCACACGGTTCAAACTTGTAGGGATCCAGGATGCACTTCATCGCGGGAGTCGCAGCCGATGAGAAGGGAAAGTAAACGTACGTCTGTGTATGGTCTTGAGCCCTCTGCCCGTCCTCGCATCGGGTGGAGTGACCACGACGAGCTCCTCGACCAAATCTGTGCCCAGTAAGGAGCTCAGCTGCTGCGAGTAGACGGTGCAACCCCGAATCTGAGCTCCGACTCGCCTGCTCTGGCGTCATGTATGGCCGCGAGCGTCGCACAGCTAAACTCGTCTGCCCCAAAGAGCAGGATACGGTACGGCGCACGAGGCGCGGCGGTGTGACGATCCGAGCTGAGCAGTCGTCGTTTCTTGAGCGGCCGTGTGGTCAGTTCGACCTGCTTCCATATCGGTCTGAACACGTGGAACGACATGCACGAACTCGGGTAACAGCGCACAAGTAAAGTGAGCGCAAGAGGAAAGTGATCGACGATCATCGACCCGAGTCGGAAGCGCGCTTGCCGTTCTTTCTCCGCTCTGCTCCTCGATCCGTCCGTCATCCCTGGTCCACGGTGGAATTGAACACCATGTCACGACGCGTCATGACTCGGTTCAGACCCTGGCCCAGACCCGCAGCGTCTCTGATCGCGTCGGCATCAACGAGGTCGCTCAGCTCGCAGTCGACGGGTGCCGCCCCACTCTGTCCTCCCCGTCGAGCCACCACTCCGGTACGCCGGACACCTCAATCAATACCCCACCCCAAATATTTATCCTCCTCAACAGACACCCAGCACCCCGATGCACCTCCACCCCGACAGACCGTCGCGATCCTCGGCGGCGGTCTTTCGGGCCTCTCCTCGGCCTTCTACTTTCTCCGCGCCTTGCCTCCCCACCTACGCCAGTCGACACGCATCGTCGTGTGTGAAAGACAAGAACGAGTCGGCGGCTGGTGTCGAGCGATCAAGGTGCCTCTCAAGCGTGGGAAGCAGGGGGACCAACTTGTTTTCGAGACGGGTCCGAGAAGTATTCGACCGGTCGGCTTGATGGGCTGGTTGACGATCGAGATGGTGAGCCTGCAGACGGTGACCCCCTCCTACTCACTTTCCCAAATTGAAAAGATGTTTCCCTTGGCATTCCTCACAGGCCCACACGATCGGTCTCACCCCCCAAATCCTCACCGTCTCCAAGTCGGCCCCCTCCGCGAGAAACCGCTACCTCTTCGTCGACCGTTCGCTCTTCCTCCTCCCTTCCTCCCTCTGGTCCGCTTTCAAATCCCTCTTCTCCCTCCAAACGAATCTCATGCGTCGAGTAATCCCCTCAGTCCTTCTCGAACCATTCCGACCTCGTTCTCCACTCCATTCAACACCCGACGGAGGGGACGAAACCGTCGACGCCTTCTTCTCCCGTCGCTTCGGCCCCGTCTTGGCGTCCAATATGATCAGTGCCATGATTCATGGCATCTACGCGGGTGATACGAGGCGGTTGAGCGTGAGGGCCATTTTCCCTGCGTTATGGGAGGCGGAAAGGGAATGGGGGAGCGTCATCCTCGCTGCGTTGTTTGGTGGGGTATGGAGGAAAAGGGGTTGGAAACCCAAGAGTGCTTATAGGCTAGGGGTCGAGCGCGAAGCGGTGATGATGGAGGAAATCAAAGAACGCTTAGTGCAGAGTGGTGAGGAAGGTAAGAACTTGGTGGAGAGGATGTCAGGGGCCAGTGTTTGGGGTGTTAAAGGGGGTTTAGAGGAGTTGACGTCTGGGTTGGAAAGGTGGTTGAGGGAGCAAGGCGTCGAGTTTCGATTGGGGGAAGAGAGTCAGGTCGAACGGACCAAGGAGGGGGAGTGGACGGTGAGCAATCATAAAGCACTTTGCTGAGAGGGAAATTCCAGACTGATGTATCTTTGGACTGTAGATCAAGACCCCAACCACGACCATTCACCCAACACACCTCATCACAACCCTTCCCTCACTCCTCCCTGATCCCATCTCCCCTCCCCCTATCCCCGCCACCACAGTCTCCGTGATCAACCTCGCGTTCCCCACCTCCCCTACGACCCCTCGTCTCCTCCCTCCAGGTTTCGGCTACCTCATCCCTCGGACAGTCCCGAGGAGCGAGAACCCTCATCAAGCGCTTGGAATCATCTTTGATTCGGATGTTATGCCCCATGTCGACGCGTGCTCTACATCGTCTCCGACGTCGGAAGGTCTCGAAAAGCTCTCCCTCCTCCTCGGCGGTTCCTACTGGCTAGACCACCACCCACCGCCTTCGCCCACCCACTCGGACCTCGTCAAGCAAACCCTACAAACCCTGCAGTTGCACTTCCCCTCCACTTCCTTCCCTCCCCCCTCCTACGCATTCTCCGCAACCCACCAGCACTGCATACCCCAAATCCCGCCCTACCACTTCCTCGCCTTCCGTCAAATGGGCCAAAGACTTCGTCAAGAACGTCGTGTCAGAGTCGCTGTAGTTGGCGGCGGTTTCGCGAGTGTGGGAGTGAACGGGGCGGTGAAGGCGGCTTGGGAGGTTGGCGAGGGGATGGCGAGGGATGTTAGGGGGGAAGGGGGGTATAGGACCGGTACGGAGATGTGGGAATTATAGAGGGTTTTTGGGTGGGATAATGGGTTGAGTTGGATTTCTGGTGGGGAGTGTTGAAGTAATGGACATGTTTGCTGTCGACAAGTCATGAGCAAAAAACAGGCATCAGACACTCGCTGGAAAGGCCACTTGGGTGTCGCTCGGAACAAACGTCGATCCCGAAAACATTGCCTCGAATACTGCGACATGCTCCATGTCCCTACTACCAGGGCCGGCATGACTCAGGTTCAGGTCGAGCATCTCGAGCTCCTTGCACAACAGATTGTGACTTTTCAGAGCTGCAACAGACCCGGGCTGGTTGGGGTCCCAAATGGACTAGGAGGCGAACAAGCTCCCGTGGGTGAGGGCTGTTGGCCTCGAAGAGCAACTTGATGGGCTGACCCAAACTCCCCAACACGTCGAGCTCGAACTATCCATAGTTTGGCAGGCTGGGTTCGGCGAGTTGGGAGTCGACAGATCGGTAGCAAACGCAAGAAGTGGCTCGAACCCGGCGTTTTCGATCTTGAGTATTTTCAGCTGAGGTTGGGCCACTGAGGTGGGTTGGGTAGACCAGGCAACCAAGCCACGTCTCTTTCGAGGTACCCAAACCCATCCAAAAAAAGGCGTTCCAGATCTGCAAAATCAAAGTAGGAGCTTCGGTCGACCTTTCACCGACACCACTAGGTTTCGAGAGAATAAGTTCAATAATTTCACTCTTGAGCTTGTTCCTCACTTCCGCGTGCCAGAGCGCCTTGAGGCCGCGCACAGTCTCGACGAGGTTGCGACAGCTTGTGCAGGCTCGCCACATTCCGATGTTGTTGCAGCGTCGCGAGCGATCTTCATACCCGGTGAGCAGTAGACCAAGCTGTCCCACGACATACCAGGATGGGGATGATGGAGAGGAAGTGGGGATGTGTGGGGTTTCGCTGTGTTTGCTTTTTTCATTAGTCTGTTTCTCACGTGCACGTTTCAGGCCGCGTTGCACAGCGACTCCGACTGGTGTCCTCTTCTTTGTTTTCTCTTTGTTTGAGTAGAACAGAGTCCGAGGATTAACCGTACTGGAATGTCGAAGCACGCGCCTCCGGCCGTGGAGCCTGCCCGGGTTGACATCTCCCTCCACGTTCTCCACGCGGAAAGGGGCCTCTCTCCCTCGCAAGTCCGGTACGTCCCTCGCACGGGCCTCTGAAAATCGAGTAGTTCAATCAATATGAGTAGTCTTAGGAACAGCATGTTCGAGATTGCTCGACGTTGCTCTACCATCGTCTACAGCATTCGGTGCCAGTGGTGCTTAAAAAAACCCGTCGGCCCGCGGCGGGGGAGAAATTGCAGGAGATGAAATCTTTAAGCAGGCGAGAGGAAGCGATGAGATTTTCAAATACTAATTTCTGTATGATAAAACGAACTATAAGATCTAATACGATGTCCGACAGCTCCGAGCTGGTCACTTGCAAAATTGATGACGTGGCGATTGCCCGACGGCTTCCCCGCGGGCGTTGGCAACAATTTGGCGCGCCGCGTACTGCCCAACTGCTGGGCCTGCATGGCACCGCTCGCTCCAATCACGCTCCACCCAAACCCTCGTCGACCACCACCACCACCACCCACCGCAAAGCAAACACTCAAGCACAAAGAACCATGTCGGAACCTTTGCTCTCGGATGCGCGCCTGGCGAGCGAGTTGGACTTCTTCAAGCACCACGCCGACTCGATCGCGCAGAACAAGATCAAGCTGCCGTCGAGTTACGTGCCAGCGGTCAAGGACCGACCGAGGAAGCCGACGCTCGTCAATGTAAGCGCCCACATCCTGACCCAGACGTGTTTTCGTTCTTTCCGAGTCCGGCTGGGACGTGTCGTTGTCCCCGTAGTGGGTGGACTGTCCAGTGCGAGACGCAGCTGCCCCCCATCCCGCTCGTGCGCACTGCACGGCCAACTCTCGCTCGAGCACGGCGCGGACACGGAGCCACGCGCCCACTGGCTACGAACACGCGTACCGTCCCCCGTTTTGTCCTCGCCAGCGGCACTTGACCCAAACAAGGATAACTATTATTTGATCTGACGACTGACCAGTGCCTCGTCCCCTCGTCCCCCCGTCCCCCTTCCGACTTGAACATCAATCTACAGGTGCCCGTCGTCGAACCCCCCACCCCTTCGATCGAAGACGACTCGGCCCCTACGAACGACGAGATCGAGTTGACCATCAAGTCGCTGAAACCGGCCCTGTCCTTTTCGCTCAAGGCCTCGCCGACATCGACGATCCAGACGTGCAAGGTGCTGCTCGTACAGCAGAACCCGACCGCGCCCGCTCCCGAGCAACAGCGATGGATCCTCAAGGGCAAGTCGATGGGCGACACCAAGCTCCTGCGCGAGTTTGCGGTCGAGAACGGTTCGGTCGTCAACCTCATGATCACCAAAGCTGCTGCACAGGTCCAGGTTGCCGATCCTGAACCGACCGAAGCATCCGCGGTGTCGACAGGAGCATCAACGACGCTGGCTTCGACCTCGACCGCACTCTCCCCACCTTCTACCCCGGCTCATGGAGGGACCGCATCGGGTCGACATTCTCGCGTCCCCTCCCTCACCCTGTCCGAGCCACCAGAACCCTACACCCCATCCAGACGAGGCTCCAGCGCAGGTTCGCACCGTTCCGTCCCTTCGCTGAGTATCACGACCGACCTGCTCTCCTCCCCCTTGTCGCTCGATTCGCACCAACCCGCCTCGGCACGTTCAGCCGGATCAGACGAGTTCATCGCCGGTATCTCGAACCCCGACTTGTGGACTGAGGCGTTTGAACTGTTGAAACGACACTTTGAGGGGGACGAGTCCAAGGCGCAGAGCGTGTGGGAGAGTTGGCTGTCCGGGTCGAGGGATTGGATCTCGCCCGGGGACAAGGCGTTGATTAGAAGTAAAGCTGGCGTTAGTGCGATGGGTGGGTACTAGAGGCGTCTTGTCATCTTCTTGGTTGTTTTTTCTTTGCATGGTCCGGCCCCGCTTGTATTGCATACCACTTTGTTCTCCCTTCATCACTGTTGGCCTGCCGGGCTGGTCGGCGCACGGGGTGTATTGGATGATACCTTTGAACCACTCGACCTCCTATGACTTCCAGGCTCTTTCATATTGCCCTCGAGCACCTCGTGCTTTGACTTTCTTGCACGAGTCGTGACTGCTGCCGCGTAAACATGCGAAATGCTTTCGTCGCGCCAGAGGAATTTCCCTCTGACGATCGACAAATGATTCAGTCCTCTCTCAGCCACACGGAATATAGGTCTCCAAGTTCATGGTGATATCCCTTCTACTCCCGTTCTCTGACTTCTTTGACGTTCTTTGACTCGACAGTTGATTTGAGTAGTTTGTAGATTCATATCACAGTCCTCGTTCTACAGCCCCAACTTGCGCGTCCTCCTGCCGAGTGCTAATCGCCTAGCCCTCTAAAGTCCGAACCTCTAAGCCTTGAAATGCTTGAGTATAAGGTCCTCGGCGGGTAACGGGTCCTTGGGGTGCTGTGAGGGCAGAGAGCAATAGATCGCTCGAGTCAGTTGTCGATTGCGCGTGAATGAAATCAACCGGGCCAAGTTGGTGTGCACTGTGTACTTACCTTGGCCTCGAAGTGTTGCGTGAACGTCTGTGTGGCCGGTCATAGGGGAGCGGTCAGCCTTGTATTGAATAAAAGGTCGGATCAGTATCGTATGCTCTTACCTTGTAGTCGACCACGGCGATCATGCACTGGGATTCCGGGGCAGGTTCGGCGTGTTATGTGTCGAGGCAGAGAAGACCACACGTGATCAGCCATCGGCTGCGGAGGCCACCTACGCATCAGTGAAAGCCTCAGTCGACCTTACCCTGGGGCAGAAGATCTATTCAGAAAGATAAAACAGACTGGTTCTCGGATCTCAGAAGAACGACGCGAAGACGGTGCAGGGACCGACCTTGAACGCGGCGGACCTATCCTTGAGGTTGGATTTCCCTCCCGCCTTCTTGGCCGCGGCTTCCTGCGCCTTCTTTTGCGATTCGGCCTTTTGTAATCCGCGTGCCATGGTCGATGTTAGAAGAGAGTTGAAAGTGACGAGGATTGAGGTCGCGGTGATACGGGTGACGGCGTCAAGGCCACGTGCGAAGTCGTTCCAGGTCGTTCCTGCTCCGCTCGCACGGTCCTCGTGGGGTCGTCGGGGACTCGGAACACGGCGCCGCGCTCGGCACCTCGGCGTGCACTCAAGTCGCCGTGATCTCCCAGTCCACGAGACCCCGCCTCCATCCTTCTCGCCCTCTCGCCATCCCCCGCGTACCTCGCCCCATTCCAGCAGTGACAATTACTATGACAACGACAACCTCCGCCCTCCCTGCCAAGGCACCTCCTCCCTGGGACCTGACCGGATCAGGCTACATCTTTGTCATTGAACCGCAACCGTTCTCGCCGACCCAAGCGGTCCCTCTTCCATCCGGCAGTTACGACCCGTTCGAACAGGGGACGCCATTCGATCAGTCGTCCAACTTTCACGGTGGTGTTGGCGCCGTCTTGGTCGTACGGTATACTACTTCGGATGTTGGTTAGTCTTGGCTACGCCTCTCTGGTCTCGGGCTAGATGTGGAGGCTGCCCCGAGTCACCGGCCTCGGGCTCCTCTTTGTCATTAGAGGTGGGGCTCCTCCGCACTCCGTCGTCAGACAGAACGTTGACGCCGGCGACTTTTTCCCTTGTCTCACGAAATCCACAGGTCCCTACGACGAACTCATGATCATTCCTGGCAACTTCAAGAACGAACTCAAAGATGGCACGACTTCGTTCGACCTCGCCATTACTCGTATCTACGTCTCGACCAAGGAGAGCGTTCACAATGGTCGGCAGAACTGGGGGATCCCGAGTACGTCCCTCAGCGGAGCTAGCCGAGTGCCCCACCTTGACCATTCTCATGTCCCGGAGTCTTTGGCGACATTATGAACTCAAGAGGTATCTTCTCTCGTACACAGAGCACCAGGCCAATTTCTCCTTCACTCCCGTCCAAGACCGACCCGGATCGACATTGATCACGGTCTGGTCCCCAGGCGCCGAAGATTCTTTCTTCTCCGCGATCCTGACTCGTAGCCGCTGGACGCCTTTCGCATTCCCCGTCTCGACCAAGCTTGCTTCCACTTCATTCATGCGCTTCATGTTGCGAGGCTACCGACCAACCCTCGTCCAACCCGCCTTATCGATCCAAATCGATTCTTCTAAACTCAAATCCGTCACCTCGGAAGATGCCTTAAACCTCGTTGGCTCAAGCGCCAAATTCGCCGTCACCCCTACATCTACAGGATGGAGTAAAGCGTGTACGATCTCCCCCATTTCGGAGGGAAGGAAGGGGTACGGAGATGGGGTCCGGTTCCCCGAATTCAAGCCGTGGTGGGGTGGTTTCGGCGTCGAGTTGACAGAGTTCAATATGGTGTTCCCTGTGCCCGAGGTCGTCGAGTAGATGAGGTCACGGTCTTTTTTCAAGACATATTTCATCAGTAGGATATCTCTATGGTTTGTGAGTGAGTTTGTGTAACGTATCGCGTCCTTCAGTGCAGAGGTGCAGGCACTCTAAACACGTATGGCAAGAATCCTTTAAATTACGGATCTCCGACAATCTCCTGCATGCCTCATCAACCTCAAGCGAGCGGTATCCCTTTATCCCCCTTCCCTTCCTGATATGTCCTTGACAAATCATTATAAGCCTCCTTGACGGACTTGACCTTGGCTTCGAGGGTCGTTCGTTCCTCCGACCCCTCGGGCAATGCTTGGACAAGGTCGCTTATGGATTGCGAGGTGAAGAATTTGTTGACCTTGTTGTACAACGGTCGATTGGCGAGTTCGGTAGCGGTTTCGGAAGAAGATAAGGAGGGCACTTTGAAGACTTGTTCGACTGCGGAGGTGAAAGAATAGAATATCGATGCCCCGTCGGTTAGTTGGAGATCTTATGGGCTTTTAGACGAGGAAGTGCACGCACGGATGTCAATGTCGTGAGGGATCGCAAATGTGTCGCGCGTTTCTTCGTAGCTGAAAAGGTAGGTGAAGTTGTCCCAGCCGCCCCAGGTGATACCGCTGCAGGAAACGGCGAAGTGAGCTCAATGGTCTGCCCAAAACTGAAAGCTTTTCAGGAGAAGCCTCCTCACGATAAGCCTAGGAACGGAGCACGCGAAGCAGGACAAGTCTGATCAAGTCAGCATATCCCAAAACTACGGAAAAGAAGACGATGCTTTGAATCACGACGTACATAAAGAGCAAGGCTCATGGGTCGCGAAAAAGATGGTGTCCTTGGCCTTCGGTCGAGATTCGGCCGAGATTTGGGTGTAGAAGTTTTGTACTGGCACCAGGCAAATTGGGGTACGTCAGTCGATCCGAGTTGAGCACACTTGAATCTTGAAACACGACTCACTGCAGGTAATTTCGCCGTGCTTTGGAACCGGTTTGAGAAATCAAACAGGAGCAAGCGGAATCCGTTATCAGGTTGAGCTGCGCCGAAGAAGCTTACTCTCGGTGGCCTCGGGGCTCATTCGTACATAGGTTCCACCCATTCGAACGACGCAGAGAGGCACGTGAAACGTATGGACTAACCATCAGAGGTGAATCGGTTTCGGTATTCGTCGCGACCATACAAGTTTCCATCGTGTCCTTGCGCAAGATCGCGGCCCCAAACACCTTGGCACCCGAATCGACGCCGGCTCGCGTCAAAGGGATGATCGAGTTCAATGTGGTGTCGAGGAGAGTGTGGACGAGTTTGAGGTCTGCCATGGGTTTTGTGAGCGTAGTTGGGTGTTGGACGGGAGGTGATACGACTAGGGTTGAGCGTTGACCCGCGGCGTCCGACGGAGAAAGCGGAGGTCGGTCGAATCGCCAAGCTTCGTCGGAGGGCGTCGGCACGTGACCTAAAATCTACCAAGACCTATGGCACAGATGCAATTATCTTTCTACCCGGTAGAACTTGTTCTGAACTTCTTTCAAAGTAATCCATTTTCGCCTGATGATCCGGTACCAATTTACGGGGCGTCGATGAGGCCCAAGTCACCTGACCACTCGTTCTGTGAATTCTGTTGTGGGCTCTGACTTTGACTTTGGTCCGTAACTTGTTGACGACGCCCTCCAAGTCCTGACGGCGAGTCGAAATTGCGACCGTTGACATCGCCTCCGGGACATCAACCATCGCCTCAAGGGGGCCTCTGCGGTGCTTGTCACCTGATCTGAGGCTCCATTATGGTCCAAGCAGCTTCTGCAGCATCACCAGCTGCACAGCCAGCCGATCGGGCGTTGCGCACGGTCCATGTCGACGACTCGGATGAGAACATCTCACACAGCTGGTCACGGACGATGTTCGGTCAAGCCGAGGAGACGGAGGAGGGCGAGTGGGAGGAGGGTGAGATGGTCAGTAAGGTCTCAGTTGGACGTAAAATTTCATGTAAATGTTCTCACTGTAGCTGATGGATGTTGTACAGGCATCGCAACCGTCGCTGTCGCCAGCCGTTGCACGGCCGATCGAACTACCCAATCGGGACGGCCCTCGAGTGTTGTCGTCGGATCGTGGCAACATGCCATCACAAGGTGGAGCTACCCACCAACCCAAGTCTCGATCCAATTCACCTGTAAAGACACCGCCACCAGGCCCAACCCAAGTTGAGGCTTACTCATCGCCTCCAAGGCCTCAATTTGAAGCCTCGAGCTCCGCGGCGCCGGCAGCGATCTCGCAGCCTATCAGCGCTATCAGCCCCATTACCATGACTTTCCCGACCCCGCGACCCCGCTCACTCGAACCCATCGCTCGGCGCTTGCCCCTGAACTTTCGCGAGCGGTCACCATCTCCCGGCGCGCTCTCAATATCTCCATTACAACCACCTCAAATGGTGTCTCCTTCTCCTCCAATTTCAAAAGAGGGAGTCTCGGCCTTCTTGCCGAAGATGACACGACCCGAAGTAGTGACTAGCAAGTCCATTTGGCCAACGCGAGGTCGACCAGGCGACCCGAGGTCCAAGCTTCAACGCGCCATTAGCAGCAGTAGCAGCTCAGCGCTGTCTGCGACACCTCGAGACACTCGCCCAGCGTCGCCCCCGTCAAGGCATCGCCCTCCCTCGCGTCACTCGAAGGGATCACTCTACGCACCGGACGAACGTCGCCTGCCCAGGCTGCCTACAAGTTTGACATCGTCGTCGTTGAATCGCCGCATAGCCCCGTCCTCTGCTCCTCGAATGAGATCGCTTTCGCCATCTCGACCGCCGCCGGTAGCAACGGTCCCACAAAGGTCCTTCACGTCTTTGCGATACAAGCCTCCAGCTGAGCAGCAGCAAGACGGGACTCGCGCTTTGCAGCCTTCGCGCGGACCGCTTACCCCTGGACGCACGCCCCTGTTTCAGCAAGCGCGGGGAAGATCGACCAGCCCTCCACGCCATGGTGGCTCGCATTCGCGTGGCGCCAAATACCCACCACCCCGTGAAGCCTATGGTGCATGTCACCGCCGAGATCCTCTGCCAACCCCGGGAACGAAGACAGACCTGTGCCGACGATGGAAGCAAAATCGCCGGTGCGGTCCTGGCCGTTACTGCCGCTTTGCCCACGGCCCTCACGAGCTGGGCGAGCGGTGGCTCCGTACACCGGAGGAGGAGGAACGAGTTGTCGAGCTGGTTCGTCGGGCTGCGTTTGCGCCGCCCATACGGTCGCCCGTGCGGAGTGTGTCGCCGCCCGAGTCTAGGGCATGCGAACGACCATTCCACGCTCGCTCGGTCCACGAAATTGCGCTTTACAAGGCCGTCATCTGCAAGTACTGGGATCTGAAAGTAGCGTGTCCGAAGGGGACACGCTGTAACTTCGCTCACGGTGCCAAGGAATTGCGCCAGTATGTGTCTCCCCACGCGAAGCAAACCTCGCCCAGGTGGAAGGATCGCAGCGAGCTCGTCGCACTATCGGAGCAAACGCATCAGGAGGGGCGAGCATCTTCGGGTCGAAACAAGTCTAATCGAGCCCGGTCACCAACGGAGACTAGAGTCCATGACGGAGGACGCCGTCGCTTTGAAGAGGAGTTCCGACACCGACCTCGTTCGAACTCGCCTTCCGCTTTGATAACGCACTCCAGTGCGGCACCCGGAACGACCAGAAAGCGCCGTCAATCACTCGATCTGCCATGGGGGCAAGGTCTCAATAATATTGCCAAGAAGCGGCGCAAGCGTCGACGCTCGGCGAGTTCGACCGGATCAGGGTCCTCGGGGCTTGATGCTACCGACCCGAGGCGTCGCGATCGTTCATTGAACCCGTCGGTACCGCCCCGGGTGAAGCGGGACGAGTCGAACGATGACGACTTTGACGATGATAATCTCATCTTGTTTTCGTACGTGGAGCCTATTGTGGAAGACGACGATGATTTGATAGCGAGTGATCAAGACGAGGATCCGTACTCGCCACTTTACTCACCCTTTTCGATCATCGAGACCGATTCGGAGCCGACCCCTCAATCTCGAGCCCGAACGACCGTTTCGCCCTTCTTGGAACAGGTTCGTCGGCCAAGATCACCGCTCGCACCCAAGTCTTCTGTCGTGCCAGTACAGATTCGACCACTTTTTTCACCCCTCGCGCCAACGGCAACTGCGTCTGCGTCTGCACCCGCGCCAGCGCCCGCACCCGCGCCAGCGCCCGCACTTCCACTTCCATCGGCGCCTGCACCCCAACGTCGACCCGCCAGCCCTGTCGTCATCGAGGATAGGCTCGTACCCTCGGACCGCGACTACTTCCGCACTTACTTTGCCGAGCTTGCGCGCCGCAAGAAGACCGTCCGACCCATCCTTTGATCCCTCATCAAGTTGGTTCGCTCGATTTGTCTGTCGAATCAATTCTGCGATTTGACGATGGTTTCGTTGTCCATTCAATTCAATTCGACCTAACCTTCCTGCACCACCACTTCAGGTTTTGTTGTGATTTGTGTTTGATTTACATGTGTTAGAGATATATGGTTGTATCGTCCTTCATCTGATTCTTGCTCCTATCATGGTACTTGGGATTGAGCCTAGCGACGCTTCATGAACTCCCTAGTCACTCATTCTCCCTGCTTTACTAGTCTCTAATCCCTCTTCCCTATTAGCATTACGCTTCACTTTCTAGCCTTCCGCGAGTCTGTCCCTTAGTCTCTGGCCACTCTGTTCTCGTCCCTGTTCATTGGACTGAGTCGTGGTCATCATCAGTTACCACTCGAGAACATTTCTGCTACAACATGTAGTTGCAACTGTGAGCCTGTTTTTCAGCCCTGCAGACTTATCTCTTCGCCGCGAGGACCGTTATACTGAACGCGTCAAGACTTCACAGTTCATAACCTAACCTGCGGGCGGCATTTCATGGGCACCTCAACCCGGAAGACACCAAGCGCGAGGCTTGCTACCATGTACGACGTTGTTGCAGCTCCTGTCTCCGGTCGGAGACAGATATATCGCTCGGAGACCACTGCCGCCGAAGCCAGGCAGCCTGGGTCGCGTTCAATTCTTAAAGCGCGCGAAATCTGCTTTTCGGTTTAGTGGGGTTTTAGGCCATTTGGGAATGCCGGTCACGTGCGCAATCACGCAAGAAGACAGGCAGCAGCAGGCAGCAGCAGGCGTTGGAGGTGCTGGTGGATCGTGGTTACGGCGAAATCCATTTTGGAGGGAGGACAGGAGATAGTCTGAGTCTCGTGAGTTGTGTGACCCAAAGCAAGCCTGGAGCGCGTTGGCGCGACTGCCAGCTGGCAGGCTGGTCAAGCGTGGAGCGGCAAGCTGGCAACTTGAACCTACTACTTGAATTCTTGAAGCTGCTTGACTGAGAATGCGGATTAAATTTCAGCCAGACTAGCTGTTATTTAAATTAGGTAGAGGTGCAGGTTTAAGGCGACGGTTCTAGTGGAGGTTTACTAGTGAGGGTTTAGTGGAAAAACTCACTAAAACCGCCTACGATCTGCTTCGGCGCCCTCGTGGGGCAGACGGGACGGGGCTCACGCTCACGCGGGACGAGAGCAGAATGGTCAGTTTGGGTTCATCCACGTGTTGCCTACCTGGACACAGTGGGGGTATGAACTGCTGATGTTGCCACCTTCACAATCAGCCCTCGCGAAACCGTCATTCGCCTCACGACGTGTGGACCATGGGCTATCCCAGCGACGTCCTACGTATGGAAATGAAAGGTGTGGGATATCCGCGGAGTGGCTATGGGGACACGTCAACGTTCGCGACACCTCGTCGCGCTGGGGCAGAATGGAGGGTTGCGAGGGAAGTCGTACCCCCACCATCATCGCGCAATATCCCCCGTCCTCATCCGTCAATACCGCTGCCCCCGGAATACACTCGTGCTCGTTATCACGATCTTCCAGCTCGCCCGGCAGGCTCAATCGCCGACCCCAGGGCGCGGAAGCGCGAGTCTCCTCAAGGCTCGCGATGGGAAGAACGTCGAGCTCAACTTCCGCCTCTGCATCTTTCGCCTCCATCCCGAATACGACGAAAATCTCGCTCGCCACCGCAGCAGTCATACGAGCGGGTATCGCGACCCTTTAGCTACGATCGCCCGCCGTTGCGTCAATTTTACGCATCGGACGACCGAATCACTTCCAGCTCAAGTTCGTATCGCCAATCGTACGTGCCACAACATTCGTCTGCTCCCCGCCGGAGAAGGTCCCTATCTCCCGATGCTCGTCCAGCCATCAGACCGCCTCCATGGCTCTCCGCAACGTTGAAGAAGCCAACTCCTGCTGAGCCAATAGGCAACCGCTTGTCGCAAAAATCTTACGTCCCGGTAGTGGGTGCGAAAGCGCTGTCTCAACCGGCTCGGGAACAAATCGATCAATCGAACATTCGTGCTAAGAGCAAGGCCCAACAGGAACTGAATATACCCATCGAGAAAAGACCCCTTGAACTTCCGACCGACTCTTTGTCAACCATGGTGACGGTGACGATGGCGGCGAAAAGCAAGAGCAAGGCCAAATCGATTCCGAGGACGAAGGCGAAGGTATTGCTGGGATTGTGCGAACCCAAGCCGGTAAAGGAACCGGTCATACCCGATCCGAACGATCAACGACTACCGCGGCTTCCTTGGGGAACAGGTCTTAGCAAAGTCGCTCGCAAGCGGCGAAGAGCGAGGGAAGCTGTGCAAGTGGCACTTGCGAAGAGGTTGGAGTTGCGAGGGGTTACTGGCAAGGCGAAGGTGAACCAGAAGCGAGGTCGTCGTTCGATGAGCCCTTCGTTACCGGTTCATGTGAAACAGGACGATTTTGGGGATGAAGGGGTGGCCCCAGAACTTGTGCTGCAGCCTGCCTTGGATCCACTGCAGGAGGGAATGCAGGAGAACATTCCGGCCGATTGCGGCGACAGTCCTGACTCGCCCGTCTACTCGCCGTCGTCACCATCGTCACCATCGACCCATCTCAGTACCTTCGACATGGAGGATCGGCTCGTACCTTCGGACCGCGACTACTTCCGCACCTACTTTGCCGAGCTCGCACGTCGAAAAGTGACCGTGCGACCGATCCTCTGATTCTCGTTGTCTCGGTCCGCACAATCTACACATCGAATCCATTCTACGGTTTGGCTTGGCTCTCGTTACCCATCCTGTCGGACTCGTAGTACCTACTCAGTCGTGTTAGTTTGTATTGTGTATGTAATCCTATGCGTCGTCTTCGCAATTTTAGGCCCTTGACTGCGCAATAATTCAACCTCCTAGCGACTCCCGAAGAGAAGATCTGTGAAGACTTCCTTTTTGGTCTTCATTTCAAGTCGGCACAAATACATGCAGTGAATCAACACAGCGGAAGGTTGGAAAGAAGGGGCGCGAGAAGCTGAGAGGGGATTGTAAGGGATTGTAGAGGAGGCGTGGAGGGTGGGGAGAGATGTGTGGGGGAACTATTCTATGCGGGTCGGTGGTAGGAGGGTGGTCTACTCTTTCGAGGCGTTTTAGGAGGGAGAAGAGGAGCGTTTAGAGAGAATAGGGTAAGGACGGGTGAAATAATGCGAGTGCAACAAAACAGGGGACATATCAAATGGGGTGGGAAGGCAAGGCAAGAGAGGAGGGAGGAGTTGGGTAGATCGTGAGAACGTCGGGGGTCGTGTGATTACTTCTTCTTGGGCTCCTCGGGCTTGGAGGGCTCTTCGGAAGAAGGTGCGGCCTGACCGTCTTGCTGTTGCTTGCGCTCATACACCTTCTGGAACAAGGACAACGAGGCCTGCTGGGTCTCGGAGATCTTGTCCTTGAGCTGTTGAGGTGTGACGGCATCGTCGGCTTGCGACTTGATGGCGAGCTCGCGCAACTCGGCGATCAAGGCCTCGACCTTTTTGGCCTCCTCGGCGTCAACCTGCTCCTTGTGCTCCTTCAAAGCCTTGTCGGTCTCGGCGGCGACCGAGTCGGCAGAGTTGGCGGCCTCGATCAACTCGCGGCGGGCCTTGTCGGCTTCGGCGTGCTGCTCGGCTTGCTCGATCATGGACTCGATCTCCTTGTCCGAAAGACCGGAAGAGGCGGCGATCGTGATCGACTGATCCTTGTTCGTCGCCTTGTCCTTGGCCGAGACGTTGACGATACCGTCGGCGTCAATGTCGAAAGTAACCTCGATTTGGGGGATACCCTTGGGTGCGGGGGGGATGCCGACGAGCTGGAAGTTGCCGAGAATCTTGTTGTCGCGGACGAGCTCACGCTCACCCTGGAAGACCTTGATCTCGACGGCTGTCTGGCCATCGGCGGCGGTCGAGAAAGTCTGCGACTTCTTGGTCGGGATCGTCGTGTTGCGGTTGATCAGGCGGGTGAAGACACCACCGAGGGTCTCGATACCGAGCGAGAGAGGGGTGACATCGAGCAAGAGGACGTCGGTGACGGAACCGGCGAGGACACCACCCTGGATCGAGGCGCCGACGGCGACGGCCTCATCGGGGTTTACACCCTTGGAGGGGTCACGACCAAAGACGGCCTTGACGGTTTCGATGACGCGGGGCATGCGCGACATACCACCCACGAGGATAACCTCGTTGATCTCCGAAACCTTGACGCCGGCGTCCGAGATGGCCTTCTTGCAAGGGTCGACGGTCTTGGCGATGAGGGGGGAAACGAGCTGCTCGAACTGGGATCGCGAGAGCTTGAGGTTAATGTGCTTGGGTCCCGAAGCATCGGCGGTGATGTAGGGCAAGTTGACGTCGGTCTGTGTGGTCGACGACAGCTCGATCTTGGCCTTCTCGGCGGCCTCACGGATACGCTGGATCGCCATGCGGTCCTTGGAGAGGTCGAGGCCGGAGTCCTTCTTGAACTCCTCGACGAGGTAGTTGACGAGCGTGATGTCAAAGTCCTCACCACCGAGATGGGTGTTACCGTTGGTCGACTTGACCTCGAAGACACCCTTTTGCATCTCGAGAATCGAGACATCGAACGTTCCTCCTCCAAGATCGTAGACGGCGATCTGTCGCGAGTCGTTGCGGTCGAGACCGTACGCGAGGGCAGCGGCAGTGGGCTCGTTGATGACACGGAGCACGTCAAGACCAGCGATCGTACCGGCGTCCTTGGTCGCCTGTCGCTGCGAGTCGTTGAAGTAGGCGGGGACGGTGACGACGGCGTGCTTGACCGGCTTTCCGAGGTAGCCCTCGGCGGTCTCCTTCATCTTGCCGACGACGAAGGCACCGATCTGCGAGGGCGAGTACTTTTGCCCTCGGGCCTCGAGCCATGCGTCACCGTTGGTGTGCTTGATGATCTTGAAGGGGACGTTGTCGAGATCCTTCTGCACCTCGGCGTCGGTGAATTTTCGGCCGATGAGACGCTTGGTCGCGAAGAAGGTGTTCTGTGGGAAACCACGATGCACGTTAGTACAATGGAATGCTCGAGGTGCTTGGGAGTCCCTGGACAGACGCACTTCAAAGTTGACGACGGCCTGTCGCTTGGCGGGCAGGCCGACGAGTCGCTCGCCGTCCTTGGTGAAGGCGACGACGGAGGGTGTTGTTCGACCACCTTCGGCGTTCTCCAACACTCGCGGTGTCTTTCCTTCCATCAGAGCGACGCCTGTGATGATACATGAGGATTGTCGGGGTTGTGATAATTTGATAGGATGGAGGTAAGATGGTGGGCGGACGCGGGACGAGACGCGGACGAAGGGACGAGGATGAGGGGGGTCATGGATCGCCATGGAACGTCAGCGAAGGCTGTGGGCTACGCGCCGACTTTCGCCGCGTAGCCGACTTTCGCAAGTCGCTGGGCTCGGCTCGGAGCGCATCGGCGCCGCCGCGCGCGCCAATGACGACGCCCACCGACCGACCAAAGAACCAGACGGCCCCGCGCTGCTCCTGCGACGACTTACAAGAGTTGGTTGTACCGAGATCGATACCGATGACGGGACCATGGACGCCACCCGAGTTGAAGCGAGCTTGCATCACCGCCGGTGACTGGTGGGGCAGACAAAGCACTCGGTGGAAATCAGCACACGGAAAGTTGACGATGGCGGAGGCACGACCCAGGAAAAGAACGAGCTCCGACCGCGATCGCCACGGGTATCCAGTACCTGGCACCCGGGGACAAAGGTGGACTTACTCGGACAGCCGATGCCAAAGGAGAGCGCGCAGAGCGCATTGTTGTGAGTCGTGCAGCGGAGAGCATGGTGGGTCGTGCGAGATGGGGAAGTTGTGGTTGCGAGCAGAGGGCAAGAGCGCCCCGGTGCGACTCTGTCGAGCAACGACCCGCGCCGTCGGCCAGCTTGCGAATCCCGCTGTAGCGCGCGCGGGCCCGGGGAACCGTGGAGATCGTGAAAAAGGCCGCCGGAATGCAAGGAGAATAGACACGACAATCATTCTCGGAGCCGGTGTTTTCCCCAGCATCACATGGCTACTTCCGCTAATCTCCGACCAGTAGTATGCCGCCTTGCCGCCCGACTGATTTTCCCCGCCGATGGGCAGGCCTGCAGTGAGCCGGGACCGACGGCTAACGCGATGCGGACTGACTGCGCAAGCTCTCCCACAGCCCTGGGGTACTCAGCCGGCACAAGTTCGTTTTACTACAATGGTCATTACGAACGCTTCAACACGCAATCCAGGCTGTTCATACCTTCACCACCTCGACCTTGCTAAGCAGGCCCCTCCCAAGTCGTTCAATCTGCCTCAGCATATTCGCTTTGTCCAACTCGACCTTGGGTTTGGATGTATCGGACCCATCCTTGATCACGAGAGGTTTGAGAGGTACGCCGAGGCCGACTTTGAAAGGTTTGGGTGCGACCATGGAGGGGTTCCAGATCCCTCCGATTGTTGGTTCAGAAGGGGAGTGGAATAGCTTCAAGATGCCGGGGAAATGAAGCTGGGAAAACATCGTATTCGTCAGGACCAGAATGTTCTGACGGGTTGTCCCGTCGCGCGACTCACCTCAAGTTCCCGAACGAAATCAGTAACAGGGTCAAAACCAAGTCGGATCGTCGAATCATCTTCATCCTCATCATTAACATGGCTCATCACTGATCCCGCCAGGATCGAGCCCTTTGCCTTAGACCACGACAAGGCCTTGGCCTCAGGTGCGATCGATTGGAAATGCCGCGGGTTGACCGACGAGTCGATGTGGAGCAAAAAGTCGTAGTCTTGCAAAGGCGGGAGGAAAAGCGTCTGCGGATACGGCGGGTGCTGCGGGTTAGCATTCGATTCCTATGCTCGCATCCGCGCGTCCGTCTCACTAACCTCGACGACGAGCACATCGTTCAGCACGCCCTCGTGCATTGTCTGCAGCGTCGCCTTGGCCAGACCCTTGATCCTCGCCGCAACAAGTTTACCCAAACCCTGACCCCAGACCTTGCCTGTCAGATCCTCCTCCGTCGCAATAACCCACGCATGTTCGTCCCTCCCTAGATCGACGACTCGGTTCACTTCAAAAAGCGCTTTGACTTTGACGGCTTCGGCAGGAGGGAAGTACGGTCTTCGATGCGACGTCGTTGCGAATTGGAAGGTGTATAAAGGGACGCAGAGGGGCTCGTCTTTCCATTTCCATTCCGAAAGGAGGGTCATGACCCTTGTAAAACCCGCGGACGAGCTTTGCGGGGCTTCAAAGGGGGACGCAGCATCGATGAAGACACTCGCGGAAAGCAACTCGAGTAGCTCGGGTGTGATGTAATGCGACAAGAGATGGGCCGAGCACCATCGCTTGACGAGACGGACCGTCGGTGAGTAGGAAGGGAAATGATGCTGTAGTGTCGAGATGGCGGCGTGGTGCCGTGGCGAATGGACGAATCGATCCTCGTAGGCGAGGAGCAAGGGTTCCTTGATCGACAAATCACCCATCTTAACCTGACGCTCCTTCAAGAGCAGCAACGATCGATCGTAGTGTATCCGAGCTCTGAAAGCATGTCCCGCGGCGGTGAGGATCTCGAGCGAAACGTTGTCGTCCATGGGTCGAGCACCAGTATCGAATACGACGTTCGTCGTGAGCACCGCACGCGTCTGTTCGAGTTGTTCGCCGATCTTGGTCAAGAACGCAGCTTTGATCTTTTGGATCCCTTCGAGGTCATCGGGCCATCGACCAGAGCTCTCGAGAGTCAGGTGGATATCGTGAAGTTCGATGTAGCGCGTTGAAGCTGGGGTTTGCTCAAAGTCCTTGAGTCGTCGTGAGGAAGGGACAAATATCGACGAGTAGCGCAAGCCCGGCGAGGACGGCTGCACAGATGCGATTGCGAGCGGTAGCTCGGGCAACTCTTTGAGCTCCTTGGACAAGTCATCGAATGCGCCAATCAAACTGGAGAAGCCTTTTCCCGTCGCGACCGCGTCTTCGAGGTAGAGTGCCCTGCGCAACGCCTCTGGCTCAACCAGCAGATGGTCCATCGGCCCCGCGAAAACTTTGGCTTCCAGGCCATGACGGTGTCGCACGATGTATTCGATGATGCGACCGACGACCTTGTTGCGTTGAGAGCCCAGACCTTGCTTGCTCGATTCGTCCCACACGACGGACTCGACGATCGCACCGTCTTTGAAGCGGCGCAATTCGGCTTTGGGGCCCCAGAAGGCCGTGAATGCTGCACAGCCGGCCTCGTCTTCTGCCGAAGGCCCTTGGTCGACGAGACGACCCGACTCGGTAGCGTCGAGGAGGATACCCAAGTCAAGCGAAACGGTCTTGGGGGAGTTTGTCGCTCCCTTGACGGGTACCGTACTCGGTGCTGTCCTCAACAGCTGGAACGCCTTAGCCCTGTTCCCAAGCGCTCGCGAAAGCGTGGCCGAGATAGACGTGACCAGATATGACAGGCCATCTACGTGATCAAGGGCGTCCGCATCGTCGGGCTTGGCCAGCTTCGACGATGGAACGACGATCCTAGCCAAGTTGTCGAAGCGCGCCACAGGCCGTATCGGTCGAACGAAGGCCGTGTCGAACTTTTTCTCGTCCTCGCCGGGGGCCAGCAAGAGCGATATCGTCGTTTTGGCGTCTTGCTTGAGCTGATCGAGCAAAAGAGATGCATTCTCAGCGGACGAGATCGTAGCACATAGATCTGCCTCTGGGCTAGAGACTCACCATCTCCAGCGTCGGCAGCTCGATCCCAGCAGCGAGGTTCACCGTCCCCGTCGGGTCGATGAACAACGCCCTCCCTTTGAAAGCATTCCTCCATTGCTCCTTGTCGTATGATGCATCACCTTCGGCCCTGAACCAGATCCCATCAATCCAGTTGATACCGGCGAGCCATTCCATGACTTTGCGCCACATCGCCCAGGCCTCGCCGCCTGTGGACAGGGTCGAAGGGTCGGTCGACCGTCTTGTGCTTCCCCACCCGAGCGTTCGAGCGACACACCATGCCCAGAACTCAGAGGTGAATCCGAGCGAAGTTCCGTAAAATCTTTTCTGCGCCCATGCCTGGAGGAGCCGGACCGCGGAGGGGTACGACGAGTGAGAGCTCGCCAGTGCGTGGTGGTACTTGAGATGGGCGGTCAAGACGGATAGGGAGGAAAGGTGGAGAGCTGTCGTGTGCAGGGGTGTGGCGGGGAAGGTGATTGTCGAGCTCGATGATTCGGGTGCATCCGCAGTGGCGGGTCGAACGACGTTGCTGGTCGGCGAGAGCTTCGAGTGCGCGATGGCCTCGCCGGGCCAGACGATTCGGATGCGCAGCACTGCGCCTCGGACAGTTGACAGGCCACTCCTCTCCGTCCCCTTGACGTGGGCGGACCTGAGTTCGAGCGCGTAGCCCTGTGCACCGCCCAGCGGTACGTAGGAACAGCTGATCGGCCCAAGAGACTCGGGAAGAGAGCTCGCGAGTACGACGAGGTAGTGGCTTGACTTGATGACGAAACGTGGCGAGAGATAGTCGCGAGGTTCCAACGAAGTCTGCGACAAAGAGTCCTTTGTCAGCTCGGCGGAGAGGGCACAAGGGGATTTAATACTCACCTCGGGCATCCCCACAGCCATCTCGACAACATACTCGCCATCGACCTTGGATGCTCCACCCCAGGCCCAGCTCCCCACGATGCGCACATCCTCAGCTCTCGGTGGTGCCCAGGCAAAATCGATTTTACCCCACTTGCCATCCACGCCTTCGACAGGTGGTATGTTCCACCCTCGTCGCTTGAGGCTCTCGAGACTGGCAGGTTTCTTGGACGACAGCGCGACAAAGTGCGAATGGAGTGACTTGAGCAGTGGCTGCAAGGGCGAGCTCGGAGCGGCAGGTGGGGTGAGAGTTGCGAGGACCGAACTGACTTGGGTCGAGATGAGGTTCGAGATGGGTGATGCGGTCAATTCGGCAAAAGCGAGAGCGCGCAGTTCGGATGTGGTGAGTGCTTTGGGGCCTTTGGAGTTGCGAGCTTTCCGAGCCGTTGTTGGAGCCGAAGTAGTTGCCAAGGAGGTCGGGACCGTGCTCGATCCTTCGCCGTCCTCGTCGCCGTCGTCCTCATCGTCATCAGGATCGTCTTCAGAATCATCATCAAGCGGCGCCTTGTCGAGATCGGCATATAAATCCTGAGCACCATCATTCATCATGTCGTCCTCGTCGTCTTCCTCGTCTTCCTCGTCTTCGCCCTCCCCATCTTCATCATCGGCTTGTGTAGCGCGGCGACGGTTGGCGAGTTGTTGTTCTAGTTCAAACTCGTTCACTTCATCATCTTGTTCGTCATAATCCTCCGAGTCAATGTCTTGGTCGTCGTCCTCGTCTTCATCATCGTCCTGATCGTCGTCGGAGCCAGCAACGTCGCTCGAGACTGAAGGTCGGGGTAGGATCCCCCTCGAAGCGACCTCGCTGTTAGTCTTGACTTTCTTGTTCCCAAGAGCTGTCGTCGGTTTATCAGCTGCTCGATGTGTGGTGTTGGCTTTCCGTTTAGCCATGACGATCGTGAAGGCTGGGCGGTGCAGTGGGATACGCCAGAGTTCCAAGCTGATCGAAGCCGGGCGTGTCTGTCGGTTGCGAAGGGCGCCATCGCGCTTGCGGAGCGACGCCGGAGCACGCCGGGCCGCGTCTGGGCGCGTCTGGCGTACGTCTGGCCGCGAGCCCCGTCGCGCCTCGGCCCCACCCTCTCTACAAGCTGCCGCCGTGCCCGATCGTCAATTGCAGCCCGGCACACGCAGCACACGCAGCACACGCGTCATCCCATCATGGTCGCCGCCACACCTCGTCGGTCCTCGACCTCCTCAGCCAAACCCAAGTCATCTTCAGCCAAATCCAAAGCAGCACCCGTCAAGACTAAGACGACTCCGACACGCAACGCCTCGGTTAGAGCCAAGACCGTACCGAAGAAAGCCAGTACCACGGGTAAGGGCAAGGGCCGGAAACGTCTCGACTCTCGGGAGCTCGATGAACCGACCGAGACGGAGAGCAGTGAGGACGACGACGACGACGATGATGATGGATCTGATTTTGCTGGGGATGACTCGGAGCAATCGTCACTCAGCGCTGCAGTCGACTCGGATCGAGGGGAGAGCGATGGCGATGATGAGGACGGGGACGAAGAGTCCGAGGACGATGCCGCGAACGGCAAGAAGCGACGCAAGAGTGGGGGTGGATCAGCTCGCAAAAAGAACAAGAAGAGTGGGAAGGGTGGCGATGACCTCAACTTGCGTGTCATCAAGAAGCAAAAGGCCATTCCCGGACCAACGGAGAATCGTGAGTTGTCGCCGGGGCAGTGCCGGGGCGGCACCCCTCTCCCCCATGCGACCTCAATTTGACATCACGCTCCCGCGCGACGTGCCCGGACTGACATTCCACTACCTTTCTCGCTCGTCGCATAGCCGAGACGCACATCGTCTTGCCCTCGACGATGGATTTCCTCGCTCGACTCAAAGAGAACAACGATCGGGATTGGTTCAAGGCAAGAGGTGCGCTCTTTCGCATCGGCTCGCTCCACATATCGGAGCCGACCATTGAATTTTCAGTACCGGTGCCCTGGCAGATGCACAATACAGACATGCACTCAAAAACGTAGGTCATTTCTAGAGCGATTCTTCACGATTTCAAACCTCACTCTGGGCACATGCTGCCACAGATCCAATCCTTATGCCAAGCCTGGGTCCCGCGAGCAGCGCAAGCAGACTGGTCTTTGCCCGAAATGCCTGTCAAGGACCTCATGCAACGCATCCATCGCGATGTCCGCTTCAGCAAGAGCAAGATCCCCTACCGCACCTGCCTCGCCTTCAGCCACAGTCGCACGGGTCGCAAAGGGCCGTTCGCGATCTACTACCTCCAGATCAGCCCACATGGTCAATCCCTGCTCGCAGGTGGGCTGTGGGCCCCGGATGGCGATCAAGTCAAGATGGTCCGCAACAGCGTACTCCGCGACGCGGCGCCTATGCGAAAGATCCTCAACGATCCCAAGTTCATTAAGTACTTTGGCAAACCCGATCACAAGTCCGGCAAGCGGACGAGTATCTACGGTCATGAGGACCAGCTGAAGAACTGCCCCAAGATGGAGGGCGTGACCAAAGATCATCCCCAGATTGATCTGCTCAAGTTGAGGTCCAATGCGGTAACGCATTATTTTACGGACGATGAGGTACTAAGTGAGGGCTTTTTGGACAATGTCATTGATATCCTGGAGGTGATGGCGCCTTTCGTTCAGTTGCTCAATGATGTGAGTGAAGTGAATTCCCCTCTTGCGCGTTTGTGAATGCCGACGTGTGCATTCCCTGATTGTCCTTCATCACAGTGGCTTGTCCCCCCTCCCTCGGACGACGAAGATGAAGATGAAGATCAAGATCAAGATCAAGGCAACAACGATGACCAGGAAGAGGAGGAAGAAGAGGAAAAAGAAGACGAGGACGAAGAATGAGCGGAGAAATCCACTTTCTCTCAACTCCGAGTCGTCGGCACTCCTTGCCGGCAGTTTTCTTTTGGAATTTCTAGAACGATTTTCGATAGAAGTATTATAGTATATGATGATCTAAAGTAATGAAGATGTTGTGCAGCTTGATGACCTCGTCCTCATGATGTCGCCCAAGTCGAGCGCAGCTTCAAGCTCGAACGTTTTGATGGTTGCGACGGCCGTCGGGGACAAGTCGACAGTGCTGAGTGAGATCGGGCGTCGAAAAGTGGAGCGTACGAGATTCGACGAGTCGTAGTTGAAGAAGCTACGTACGGACTTCAGGCGGATCGGGCCCTGGCTTGTGGTTGGCCTATCGACGAGCTTGTTAGCGCTCTCCGCGGGCGCGCCTGGCGTCGACTGGCGTAAGTCGGCTTGGGCACTCGCTCTCGCCCGGTTCGCCTCGCGCCTTTGGCGTTTCCTTTCCCACTCACAACGAACAGGCAAGAACCTACGTACATGTCCCCTTCCGTGGAAGGTCTCAATCTCCACCCTTACCTCCTCTTACCAGGGGATTCGAAACGACTGGCCACGCTCCTCGAGTCCTTAATCAGAAGCTCCACCTCATCCGCTCCCACGTCCACCTCAACCAGACCAACCGCAACCACCACCACCACCACCGGCCCCTCCCCACCCCCTTCTCCCGAACTCAAGCTCTATTCCGACATCCTCTACGCGAACCACCATTTTCTCGGCCTGTCCCTCTCCTACAAACCCAGTTCCAAAACCTCCAAACTGCCCAAATCCCTCGACGAGATCAACTGGGCCAAACTCAGCTTGGTCGGAGTGGACCTGTACAACCCTGAAACATGGAAGGGTCAAGAAGCGAACGGGACTGGGGATAAGAAGAAGATAGAGTATAGGCCGTTTCCGCGATACCCGATCGTCATTTCGGTACCTGCTTCAGCGGTGGCCGACACGCCCACTTCCACCACCACAAAGAACACCACCACCACCTCCTCCTCCTACTCAAGCCCATCCAACCCTACCACCTTCCTCATCCACCCCACAACCCTAGCCCACGAATTCACTTCTACGCTAGGCGAACCCGATCGAAAAGGAGGAGGAGCAGGCTCGATGGCCATTTGGTGCGAATGGACCCAATTGGGAGTGATGGTCGAATTTGCTAGTGCTGGATTGGAGGCTTGGGATAAGGGGAGGGATGCGAGATGGATGGTGCTTAGTTTGTTTGAGAGGGGGGATGAGGTGGTCGTGGAGGGTGCAGAGGGGAAGGACCGGTGAGGGATTAGATCGGATGTCACGTGATGGAACCGATGGTCACGTGATGATATTATGAATGAGCGAGCTGCGAGCGGTGTAGTGATATCAACAAGTGGACGGGGAATGTACCAAAAGAAAGAACGCTATACAGACTCGTCATCGATCTCGATCGCATCGACCAACCTCGCCATCACCTCTTCCTGATCCTTCTCTACTACCGGAACCTCCTCCCCCACATCCCCATCCACCTCTTCTCCGTCCCACCTCCCAATCACCTTCCTCGAGTGCAACGACCTCGCCTTCCTCCTCCCACAAGAATCACTCCCCCTCCCCTTCAGCTCTCTGTCGTTCAAGAACTTAAGGCCACCCCATTCCATCGAACTTCAAGACCCCACCTTTGATCCCCCACTTGTGCAGCACCTCGTTCTCCCCATCATCCAACGTCGCGTCCCAAGTCGCGTCTGGACCGATAAGGGTGAGATGATCTTCGGATGTGAGGGGGGGTATGTCGTTGAATATCTGACGAGCGGCGCCGACCGAGAGGAGATAGGTTGGTGGGTCTGATGGGAGGTATCGCGTCTGGGAATTGAGGATCGCTTCGATCGAGCCGTATTGTCTAGAAGGGATAGGGCACCGTTGCCATGGGTTCAGCAGGAAACTCGATACTTGTGCATTCGCAATGCCTCGCTTCGCTTCACTTACTTGACCAATTTGAGCGCTCGTGCTGGTCCGAGTCTGTTACAGTGAACGGAACAGAACGATCGTCAGAGAAAGCCCTGATAGCGTGCCACTCTTCATCCCTCCACAACTCACTGAGGGATCCTCTCCGTAAAATCACTCCCGCACAACAACGCGAAATCCACCATCTCCTCCCTACTCAGTCCCAAACCCTCCCTCGCTTTCTCAGCATCCCAAACACTCATACCCTTACTGCTCTCCACTTCCCCGTCCCCATCCGAATTCGCAGGATTCTGTCCTGCTGAATTGACCCTCCGCAATAAAGGGGCTTGATATACAATGACGTCGGTGTCTTCGGAGATGACGAGGGATGCGAGGCGGGCGTGGTATAGCGAGGCGCACAGAGCTTCGGCTTCGTACGGTGAGGTCGGGGAGGGTTTGAGATAGGGAATCCCGAGGGAACGGATTAGGTCCTGGCAGGTTCAAAGCTTGGCGGTAAGCTATCAGACTTGACGCGGGTCTTGTTCGAGTACACAGAGCAAAAGTACTGACCAATAGATCCTCTGAAGCCTGCCAAGGTACGGCTTCTGCGCGAGTCCGATGCGACCGTTCCAACTCGTTACTCTGCTTCAAGATGGACTCCAGCCTCTCCGTATCGATGCCCAACGAGCGTTGCGGGAGTACTTCTTGATCGATAACGTCGACTTCTTCCGAATCCCGCTCTTCGACCAGTATCGATTCGTACCATTTCCTTTCGGCCTCGGTGACGAGCGTCTGGTTCTTGGAGTAGAGCGTGTTGGTTGTATCGGCTTGGAAGCGCGCGTGCAACTCGGCCAAGGAGAGCACGGTCGTGAGAACCGCATCGGGAAGGGGTCGGGGTGGGGGTCTGAGTAGAGTTGATTGATGGTCGGATGTTGGATGAGGTGCCGACTCCAGAGTACCGGTTGGAAGGGGGTTGGAAGCCGCCGAGTCCGACACTGAAGATTCTTCTTCCTCTGGGAACTCGACGTCTGCTTCCTCCTGGAACACGACTTCTTCCTCCTGAACCTCGACGACAGTCTCCTCAGGCGCCGTGAGTACCGTCTGTCGGACAAATGACGGTGGGGGTGTATGAGGATTTGATTGGGGTTCGGATGTTGGCTGAGTAAGATCCAAGTCGTCGGATGTTGAATGCGTGGGCGACCCCGAAGTCGCAGTTGGGAGCGGATCCGAACTCAGCTCCACTGAAGGATCTTCTTGATCCCTCACGACGACTCGTTCCTCCCCAGCCCCCTTCAACGCGGTCTCCCTAAACCTCTTCCTAACCTCTTGCCAATCCCCCTCCCCAACACTCATCCATCCTTCCAACGTCTCCCTCAACCTCTCCCCTCGATTCCACTCGACCCCGCTCCTCCGCTTCTGCAATTCCCTCGCTTCGAGACAGCGTTTTTATTCTCGTTCGCTTTGGCGGGTAAGCTCGTCGGACCATCGAACACGACGATAGGCTTGATCCCGGCTTTACATAAGGCTCGGAGGAATGTGTACCATCCTTGGACGATGTGGGTGCGGGAGACGACTCGGGCGTGCAGTGCGGGTGGGGTCAGTTGAGAAGGATGGGCTTGCGTCGGTCGGGAGAAGTGCAATTTGCTGGTGAGGACCGAGGCGTCAATTGCTACTGTTTGACCTTGGAGATGCGAGAGGGAGCGCAGGGGGGTGATGGCTTGGGGCGCATGTTTGGTAAGGGTCGTGGCGAGGTCTTTGATGCCCCTGGTGGATAGAGACGGGGTGGGAGAACTGAGTTGTCAGCGGAGAACGAGAGTGGGGCGGATGGGCACAAGAAAGTGGGGGTTCAAGCGCTCGGATTGCCGCTGGATTGTGGTGCAGCAGCACACGAGACTGACATTTGTATGGAGAGACTGTAGAGTCAGCGCAATAGCTTGGACCTTTCAGGAGTGTTGTGCGTTTGTCTCCTCTGCTCTGCGCCCCCTGCGCCCGTTTGGAGGAAGCTTGCTCCGGAACACAGGAGACGACTGCGACGCGACGCGACGACGCCTTTTGGTTCCCAGCAAGGCAGGCTGGCAGCGAGCAAGCGGGCGCTGACAGAGCGAATGGAGTGAGTGCTGCGCTTGTTCACGACCGTCGCAGCGACGACGACGACGACATGTAGAGGGAACAAGGCACGCGCGCATCGCTTGCATTTGTGCGGGCCGATTCGCAGCTGGGGCGCTGACTGGCGCTGACGTGTGCTCGTGCTCGACTGGAGACGCGCGCGCGAGAACACACACTGAGAACACGTTCGGCAGTGCCACTCGCTCCACGTCACCTTGGCTCCCCCACACACACATATATTACACACTCGATCCAGCCGAGAACTTGAAGACGTCTCTCTCGTTCATCTACAACACAATCGGGACGCGCATTCCCTCTCACAAGTCTCGAGTGATCCCCCCACGCCCCCACGCCCCCACGTCGGAAGCGATGACGACGACCACCACAAAGTACATTTTAAGAAACTGCTCATCGATAGACTATTTATACATTATCTAATTATGTACTATCATTCTATATCGCTTATCTGGCACATTCACTAACTCAAGGTGAATATGGTATTTTTCACCTCGGCGGCATCGGCGCCGTCGGCATCAGCTTCGTCGTCGTCGTCGTTCAACCCTTTCAAGCGCCGAGCTCGACAAAAGGAAGGCACGAGTTCGAGTGGAAGTGAGGGAGGAGGTACGCCGAAGAAATCGCAACGGCCGAGAACAATGCAACAGGGCCGAGCACCGGATCGACCACCACCACGAGGAGCGCCGATACGGAGTCGCGCTGGTTCGGCGACAGCGACGACGGGGATGCCGTATCAGGCCGAGACTCCACAACGGCCAACACCCACACCAACAGCAGCAACAACAACACCCGCACCAAGAGGAGCAGCAGCAGCAGCAGCAACACCCGTACCCTTACCACGACGAACCCCGACCCCACCCCCTCCTCCCTCCTCCTCGGACCCCATCACCCAAGCCCATTCGAGCCTCACCACACTCCAGTCCCAACTCGACCATCTCTCCACCCACTTTGACCTCAACCCTTCCACCTTGCACTTCACCCCTCCCTCCGCTCCCAACCCCGATCCAAAACTCCCCTTTGTCCCCCAAAACGCCTCTTACCATTCCTACATCGAGGACCTGACCAAACTTTTGCTCAAACTCGACGACGTCGACTCGAATGGGGATCAAGGCGTCAGGCAATGGAGGAAAGGCTTGGTCGCGGCGATCGAGAGAGAGTTGCAGCGCGTTGAAGCGGTCAAGAAGGGGGAATGGGAGAGGAGGCAGAAGGTGGAGCAAGAGGTGAGCGAAAAGAAGGAGCGAGGCGCTCCAGAGGCGATGTTCAGAGGGTCTCTCTTTTGTGTCGGTCATATTGATGGTTCAGGCTGTTTTTATATACTAGACGCTGTGTGTATAATAGGTTTACTCACCTCTCTCCTTCCTTCTTGGAGAGAACCCATTCGCGAGCGAGCGAAGCTTCAAATGCCACTCTCCCGAACACGCCGTCGGTTCAGAAGTCGGTATCAATTACAAAAGAGGAGGGGGAACAGGACCGCACCAGCGAACGCACACAAATGAAGCTCACCCCCCTTCATTCGCTCTTGCTCTTGTCATGTCCACCCGCCACCGTCCCACTCGGCGTCGAATCCCTCGACTTCAATTCAAACACCTCCCCATCATCCTGAGCCGCAACTTTGCTCGCCGGAACAGCGACCCGTTGTTGATGTTGATGTTGACGTTGCGCATGCGCTTCGGGCGTTTGGTTGACAAAGTAGTTGTGCAACTGATCATTGACCGTCTTGGCAACTTCGTTCGACACACCTCTGGCCAAAGCGAAAACAGGCCCGGTCATCCCAAGATGAATGGTAACGTACGCCGCACTGGCTGCGAATAGAAGCACGGTAAAATAGACGGGACTTCGAAGGACGGCGATGAATTCGTTCCATCCCAACACAGCGAGGACGGCGTACATCCACACGGGGATCTGTGAGATCGACGACACCATCGAGCGTTTGGCTTCGAGGTAATACGCGTCTGCTTCCCTTCTGAAGCGAGATGACAAAGCCTCAGCTTGGGCTTCACGAAGAATCGTCAACGAGCTTTCGAAATCGAACTCTTCGTCCCCTGCGTTATTGAGAGGGGTCGAGTTCGAAGGGAGTACGAAAGCGTTCTTTTCGTCCAAAGGAGAGATCTTGGTGTACAAAGGGATCAACCCCAAGACCTCGTCCTTGGCTCGCTTGAAGATGCTATCGATGTCGTCTTCAGGTTTCCAAACGCGCGGAGTGCCTTCGTCGTCGTAGCGGAAACGCTCTTCAAAGACGAGCTTGAGCTTAACGAGAAGGACCGATTCGGCGGTCTGTTCGTCGATCTTGGCTCGAAGGGCGAGCCACGCGCGTTGGCGGAGGAGGGTCAACGCCGTCTCGTTCTCTTCAGGGGTGCAGTTGAAGCCTAGGTAGAAGAGAAGGGGCTGGCAGCGTCAGTTCCGGCTCTCAGCAGTCACAAAGAATCCATGAAGCAGGACTCACTCGTGGCTTTGCGGATATACGTCCCCTCGGCCTTGTCGAGCGCCTTCCTGAATGCGGACAGGACCTTGTCCCACATGTCCGGCGAAGGCTTGTTCAAGCTCATCTCGACCGTCTCCGAGATCTGGCTCTTGAAATTGCGCTAACAGTTCAATCGAGAGTATATACCACACGTCAGCTCCGAGAAGCGATCAGCAGCCGCAGTAGTCGCTCGCACTGACCTCGATGTTGGCAATCATCTTCTTGGTTTCTTCGGCCCTCAACAGATCCGCAATCGCAACCATATCCTCCTTCAACTGCATCTCCGTCTCCGTCGCGGACCACTCCGTCTCCTCCAACAAGACCTCCTTCGACCCCTTCTCAAACTCCCTCTCCGCCTCCTTCGTCGTCCCTTCAACGACCTTTGCGAAGTCGTACCCTTCGACTTTAAGCCTTTCTTGAACCTTCTTCCTGAAATCCTTCAGGACGATCTTGTGCAAGTTCTTGAGGTGCGCTTGAACGAAGGGTAATAAAGCGGTGTTGAGTTTGTCCAACAATTCGGCGCGCTTACGGCCGTACACCCCCGCATGGTACCTCGAAGCAGCGGTATCGAAACTCTCCAATGCAACCGACCGAACGGTTCGCATCCCCTTGCCCAAGCCTGGGACCAGTGTCCCCGGCGCAGTCGAGACGAAGGTCTTTGAAGCTTCGACAAAGACGACGAATGCGACGTTCGCAATCTCGTCGCATCGGAATTGAGCGAGCAACTCTTGTTGCGTCGGCAGATCAAGGTCCTTGTTCGTCACGACCGCGTCCCAAATCGTCGACATGTACTGCGACACACCGTCGGCGGGGATGCGTTTGTGATATTTGGGGTGGAAGACATAGTCCGGATGCGAAGGGTCGACGAACCGCTTGCGCAGGTTTTTGACTTCGGCTTCGAACACTTCAGGTTGTAAGAGCTTGTGAGGTAAGGTCACGAAAGCGAGGTCGAAAAAGTTTGTGATTTGGGACGATTCCAGGCCCTCGGGTTTGGAGAGCCCGTCCCAGAGGCGGTTCAGGTCGGCGGTGAGCGTGTTGCGCAGGTTCTCGAGCGGGGTCGCTCCAATGTGGTCGCGGATGACGAAGAGAAGGAGGGTCTTATCTTGGGAGCTGTGTGTCGGTTGAAAGCCAAAAACGCATGATTCAATCACGGGTTCATGGTGCGAAAATCTTCGTCTGAACCACTCACGCTCCGGCGGTCTTGCCCTTCTCCTTGGCGGCGAGGAACAAGCCGAGGTTGACCTCAAAGACGGTCTTGAGCAAACCCATGTTGGCGCCTTGGTACAACCCAACCTGGTGTTCCCAGATATTGACGATCAAGACCTCGGTCACGGCCATGGAAAAGAGTGCCGATTTGCGTTCAAAGTCCTAAGGGGATTCAGGCGATGTTCGGAGATTGGGTCAGCACCTGGTCATATCGCCTTCTCCCCGATTTTTGCCACTGACCTGATCCTCTCCACGTTCTCGTCCATCTGTACCTTCGACGTCCATCACCAGCACGGGCATGTCTTGGCCCTTGGACATCCAAATCCCTGTAGCGCGAGCTCGAAACAGTTTCAGAACCGCACGGCGAAGCTGCCAAGTAGTCAAATGAGCCTGCACAAGCCTACCTTTGGTCGTCTGTCGTCGTTCCGACTCGTTCATGACGTCGAACTTGGTGCCGAACAAGCGATTGAGCAAGGTACCTGAGAACAAGATCCGGATCGTGAGGGATGAGGTCCGTTCCGGAACCTGATTCACCCTGTCTCGGACTGACTCTTGCCCGTCGATTGACTACCAAAGACGGCGACGACATCGTAGGCGAAACCTTTGTCGGCCAATTCCCAGTCCGCCATGTGGGAGTTGAGCTGGTCGCTGTAGGAGGAAAATACGATCATCGAGAAAGAGGTCAGCTTGGGTTGCTCCGGGCCGGGGGAGGGTTCTTCGCGATGAGAATGGCCATAAGAGAAAGAGTGTACGCACGTAAAGTTCTGGGTCTCGTCAACTGTGAGCATGGACTCGAGGACGACGGAGGGTCAGCAAGAGAAAGCGTTGCTCGGTAGGTCTGAGGACCGGCGGCGACGTGGCCCCCTCGCGTTGAGGCGAGGCCTACGTCGGCGGGGTGACGAACTGCCACCGTCTGGAAGAGCAGGGGGACCATGCCCAGCTTCATACTGTAGCACAGACAAGGCTCGGCATCCCTGCTCCTGCACTTGCTCTCCACGCCCCAAGCTACGCGACCCGTTGTCCCGGCCGGGGCTCCTTGACTGAACCGCCACCGACTCGCCGCTCCTGGACCTCACGTACCAACCTGCAACTTGGCGTCCATAGCCGCGTTCCCGTTCGACTTGGTCCTCGATACCGTAACCCCTGTAGCAGGCGCTGATGCGGATGCGGATGCGGATGCGGATGCGGAAGTACAAGTCGTCGCGCCCGTATCGGTGGTCAGCACCTCCTTCTTGACCTCATTCGAAGACCCCGCCAAAGCCGACTTGAGCGGCTCCTGATCCGCGTTCGTCAGAGCATCTGCGACGATATCAAGCGTTTGGTTCATAGTCGGCTGGATTTGCGGTCTGAAAGGGGTGGAGAGAAGAACAATCCCGGAGACGGCGCAACAGTGGGTCGATCGTCCGTCTTGGAAACGGGAATGATAATGACGCGCGCGACCAAACAGTCACAGGTCAGACCGCCCGAGTTGAGCTTGGACCCCCTCGCCCACTTTGCCAGCGGCTCCGTGGTGGGTTTTGCCAGTTGCTCACGGAGATGGGTCTTTGATGAGGATGGTCTCAAACGTGACGATACTGTATGAATAAACACTCTCGAAGATCTAGTAATGGTACAGTGCTCCGTTCTAGATGTCCCGCCATCCGGTGACTTTTCAGTTTGGACAAGTCCTTCGGGCCCAGTGGGCTCAAGCCGATTCTTTACGCAATGACCTTGACGACGACCTTGCCCTTGGCCCTGATGAGATTGTTTTCAATAGAACTAGTCAGTACATGGGCCCCGTTGGCGGGCTCAGCGTGAGATTGGGGCTCACCTCGAACTCATCTGCCTCTCGTAGGCCTTGAGCGCGTCATCGAACGAGTGCACGGAATCGACCATCGGCTTGAGCGAGCCTGTCAAACAAGATCATATAAAATCACAGTCACAGTCAGCAACTAATTAGGGTAAGACAATTCCGCCCTTCGCCTCACTCACCATCCTTGAAGAGCTCGGCAGCCTGCCTCAGCTCGGGCACCATCTTCTCCGCGGGCAACCCGGCGAAGCGGTACTTCCTTGGTGTACCACCCAAGATCCTCGGCCACGCCATACGGTACAAGATGCTCGAAACGCTACCGATCGTGCTCATGACCGTTCCCGTCATATGAGGTGCGGCGATGTCGATGTAGCCCGGTCCGCCAGCTTTGAGGAAATTGGGGCTGTCCTTGTGCAAGTCGATGCCGACGGTATCAAAGATGAGGTCGAACGGTTGCGACGAGTAGCGCTTAGTCAGTTCTTGCGCGAGGTCCACTTGTCGGTAGTTGATCACTTCGTTGGGCTTGAGCGACTCGACGTAAGACAAGGAAGCATCCGAACAGGTCGTGGCGACGAAAGCGCCGAGGAGACGAGCGATCTGCACGGCGTAGCCGCCGACTCCACCCGATCCACCGTTGATGAAAATGCGCTTCTGTTCGCCATCTTGATCCTTCTTGAGACCACCCAAGTGACCTAGAACGTACCACGCCGTCAAACCGGCAAGAGGGAACGAAGCAGCTTCTTCGAAAGAGATGTTGTCCGGCTGCTTGACGAGCAAGTCATGGTCGATGACGGCGTATTCGGCCAAGACACCTCCACCGGTCTTGAAGATGTCGCCATAAGGAATTTGACCAAAAACGGCGTCGCCCAAGGCGAATCCGCTGCCTTCAAGGTTGCCTCCCGCGATTGTACCGGCGAGATCGGCTTCAGGGATCGAAGGCACTTTTTGCAAAGCCGAGATGGGGAAGACACCCATCCCTTTCCATGCGATGGCTGTGAAATAGGGAGAAATGCCATGAGGGTCAGTATGTGCAAGATCCGCCGGAACATAGAGCTCCTCCGATCCAGGCCAGGCGGACGACCAAGACGTCATCTACGTCGAACCGCTTCCCAGTCCGTCTTGGTGATCGTAGCCTTCCACCCGGGACTGCTCACACTGGCTAGTACGCACAGGAGGTAAAACTCACGATTGAGAGATGCGGCATGGATCTTGATAAGCACTTGCTTGCCCTTGGGGACCGGCCTGGGCCAATCCTCGACCTTGCGCAGAACGTCTGAGGGTGCTCCCTTCTTCTTGAAGACCGATGCTTGCATCCTTTCAGAAGACATGGTCGAGTGGGAAGAGGTTAATGGGCGAGAGGGGGTGGGGGGCTAGGGCGGGAGGTAGTGCTTGGGGAGGAGCTACGACGAGTGAAAGTTATGAAGGGGAGAAGAGAGAAAGACAAGGAACTCGGTGAACGATCCGTCATTCAAGCCGGCGAAATATACGCTTTCCGCGCTCGCGCCAGGCGATCACGGCCGTCGCCGAAAGACCTCGGACATCCGTGGGCGCGGGTGAGTCAGCCTTCGGAGACAACGACGGGCCCAGGTCAGCCCGATAGCCGAATCTGATTACCTCCTATGCGAGTTCCGTAATGCACCGGTTTATTCTTTCCAGAGGAGCGAGCCCTCCATGCTTATACAACCTGAAAGCCTAGCCTTTGCTCCTGCTCGGACCTCAACTGGCAGTGGCAGTGGCAGGTGTCAGATCCGACTCCTCTCCAGCTTTCGAATCTGAGGCAGGCCGAAGACTGGTCTTTTGAGTCCGACGTAGTACCCGCTGGAGATCCGCATCAGCTTTCGAAGACAGGATCGATTTTTCACTCGCGTAAATTCGCTGGTCTCTTCGGTCAACCGCAACATATGTTGTTGACAGCGACCAGGATGATTCACTGTGCAGTAGGAACCACATGAGGCGATAGTCTGCCGTTGATCGGCCCTGTCAAGTAGATTCGGCCGCCCCATTGACTTGAAGCTTGAAGCTACTGAGTCCTGCTGAGGCCTGAGGGCCGCCTAGAGCGCCTGAGCCGCCGCCTGCCACTCGCCTGCGGCCGCGGGCTACGAAAGTCCGAGCGGCGCCATGGCCAACACGCCGGTTCATTCTCGACCACACCACCCTCGCATCCTACGGTCATTGTTCCATCGGCTCGCTCGACAAAGAGTAGCTAGTGCATCGAAAGCACTATAGCACCGTCGCCCTTTCTGACCCGACTGCCTGCGCGACCTCGCTCCTTCCGTCCTCGCACTCACTCATCTCTGCACACGCCCCATCTTCCCTTCAACAACTGGTAACGATGGCTGAAGCATCAGGAGATAAGCAATGGAAAGAGTCCATCTCTCTCGAAGAGACCAAGTAAGTCTACCCTACCCTGCACGAGCGCTCCACCGGGATGAGTGACAGCCCGCTGACTTGGATTCCGACCTCCACTCTCGTCCTGAATTATTCACTTCCTGTCCTCGGTCAACTCGTTCGCTTCGCCTCGTCCGCAGTAAGATTCGTATCTCCCTCGGTCTGAAACCCATCTCGGATGCCCCCTCCAAAGCCGCAACCGCGGACAAGGTCGCCGCGGACAATTTCGCCTCTGCTCAATCCGCTTTGGCTCAACAACGCGAGGCCAAAGCCCAGCAAGACCGAATCGACAAAGCACGCAACACTCGAGAACGAGGGAAGCGACTCGTAGGAATCGGTTTGGGAGAGCTCGAACCCAAGATCGAAGGGAAGAGTAGCTCGTCGAGCGGTGGGGCCAAAGATTGGGTCAAGTTGCAGAAGAAGAGGGCCAAGGAGTTGGCGCCCAAGAGGGAGAAGGACTTGTTGGAAGAGGAGAAGAGGGTCACCGAAGAGAGCAAGAGGAGTAGGTATGGCGAGGAGGACCTCAAGGGGCTCAAGGTCGCGCACGGGATGGATGATTTGGAGGAGGGCGACGAAGCTGTTTTGACGCTTGTCGATCGAGGCGTGCTCGAGGACGATGGTGAGTTGGCAAGTTGACTCATCATGTCAATTCCAGAGCTGACAAATCATTCATATGAAAACAACAGACGACGAGTTGCAAAACGTCAACATGGCCGAGAACCTCAAAACGGCCGAGGCGCTCAAGCTCAAAAAGAAAGGCAAGCAAGCCGGCCAATACACGGGCTACGATGACGACGAGTTCAACGAGAACGCTGCAGGTGGCCCAAGCACGAAGAGCGTGCTGGCCAAGTATGACGATGAGGAGCAGGAGGAAGGCTTCCGGCTCGGTTCGGCCCCGGCCCCTCGAGCTGCCAAAGGCGATGGGATGCAACGTGCGAGCGGGACCGGTGCCGGCGATGCAAATGGGAAGGAGAGGGTCAAATTATCGATGGACTATACCAAGTCTTTCAACTCGGACTATTTGCAAGAAGGCGAGGTCGGGTTCAAGGTCAAGAAGAAGAAGAAGCGACCGCAGGCGACCCGAACGACGGGCGCGTTGCTTGGTGCCGAAGAGACGGCAACGAATGGTGATGCGACGGGCATGGACGTTGATCAGCCTACGCTTCAGACTCGGGAGGTAGAGCGACAGAACCTTGATTCGACGAACTTGATTGATGACGACGATTTGCAAGCTTCGCTGGCGAGGCAACGACGCGAAGCCAACAAGAAACGGATCCAGGAACTGAAGAAACGCGCGGCCGACAGGGCGCTTGTGAAGGAAGAAGAAGGGGAGGAAGTGATGGATGTCAAGGCCGAGAGTGGCGATGAGGGGACGGGTGGGGTTGGCGGTGGAGGAGGCGCCGATGAGCTCGTCCTTGACGACACGAGCACTTTTGTCCGCAACATCACTCTGGCGGCGGCCGAACGTGCCTTATCGACGAACGGCGCGATCAAGAAGGAACCAAACGCAACTTCGACTGCGCCGGCCGCTGCGAGGGCTGCCTCACCTGCTGGCCCTCAAGTCAAAGCCGAACCCGTGGACGAGCCCCTCTCGCTACTCGAAACGGCGCCGCCCCAAGCCGGACCTTCGTCCAGTCGATTGACCGCGGCGCAAATGAGCGGATGGGGAGAAGCACGCGAAGACGGCGAAGAGTCGGACGATGGCGAGGACGCGCAGATGCGCGACCCCTACGACGATCGCGACGACCGTGGACGATTGACCTCGATCAAGCCTGAAAGTGACGCCGGTCACGACGACGACTACTTCGGAACCTCGGGCGAGAAGCTCTACTCGCAAGGTCTGGCGGGGACGTTGGCGATCTTGAAAAAGACGGGTGCGATCGTGCCTCGGACACCGGAGGAGATCGAGCGGGATCGAAAAGTCAAAGCCGATGCGTTGTGGATTGCCAAGCTACGCCAGAGGGATGCCGAACGCGAGGCGGAGAAGCTAGCTTCCAAAGCTGCAGGCTCGAGCAAGACGCAACAGCAGCGCGAGTACGAGAACAGATTGAGGGATCAGCGCGAGGCGCAGGAGACGCTCGATCGCTTTAAGGAGTACAAGCCTAACGTCAAGCTGACATATCACGATGAGTTTGGCCGCGATCAGACTAAGAAGGAGGTGAGTTCGTGGTTTCGTCTGGCTGCAAAGGAATTGGGAGACTGGCTGAGGCTGCTGTCCTATCCCTCAGGCATGGAAGCAATTGTCGCACTCATTTCACGGCAAGACGAACGGTGCCAAGAACACGGAGCGAAGGCTGCGCAAGATCGAGAACGAGCGCAAGGCTGCGGCTATGGCTGCAGGCGATACTCCAACTGGATCAGCATCGGCATTCGCTGCTCGAGCAGAACGGACAGGATCTGCGACGATGATCCTCTCGGTCGGTAACAAGGGTTCAGCGCCGATGCAGGAGGAGATGCTCGGACCCAATTCGCTGACCAAGAAGCGGAAACCGACGACCATGAACGGCAAGGCCGCTGCTGCTGGTTCCAGTTCGTCCACCAAAGGTGCTCGAGGCTCGACGCCGAGTGGGTCGGATGCGGTCATCAACGACATTCCGATGCGGGCGATCCCGATCGGGAGGGACGAGTCACCAAGACCTCGGGCTGGGTTTGCCCCAGTACGTGGGTTCACCACTGGATCGAACGTGGAAGGTGGAGCAGTTGGCGCGGAGAGGTTCTTGCCCATTGCCGTCAAGAGGAAAGCACAACAGGACGCGGCGGCGCCTCCGAATGGGAAGAGTCAGAGGACGGAGTAGCTTTCAGGGGCGAGGAAGGAAACCAGCGGGGCCGCTGAGGAGCTAGGACGGCTTTGCAATCCTATTGCGACGTCATGAACCGTCCACATCAGCAGATGAAGAGCCGCAGTGTCTCGCTCCTGATTTTCGCAAACAACTGACACTATGTAAGCTAAATCGGAGGTCAAACTGCCTGTTGATCCCCGCTGGAGGGACGCTCGTCGCCCGTCGCCCGCATTACCAGCTGAGGCTCGTGGGCCGTCACGTCACGTATTCCTGGTGTTTGATGTGGCTTCCTCACGCTTGAAACGATAGAACTGTTGCTGGACTAAATGAACATTTCTGCCCACACCTTACCCTGGCTCTCACTGCCCATCTGGCCCCTTTAACTTTTAAAACTGGTCAGCCATTCACTGACGGCGTTCGAAGCTCGATTGCCCGTCTACTGCCCGTCTGCTGGTGATAGTGGCCAGCAGCACATCAGAATCGGGACGCGCGCTCTTGCCTCCTCGTCTGTTCCCTCTGACTTCGGGTCTCGCCTGGCACCTGCACGATATTGAAACACCCCCGACCAAACATCATCACACGCTTCTGATTCTTCCCTGCACGGAACGGACCAGACGCACGGAGGAGCTGCCATCGCCCTTTGTGACATGGGCGCGACTCGGCGAAGTCCGGCGTGCCGGGGCGTTGATGACTCGGACTTCTCGGTCAGTCCCCAACTGCCCAACAGGTGGCGCCGACGCACGGCGGGCTGCGCCTGCCCGTTGCAGTGCTCGTCCGGGCCGGCTGACGCGTTGTGTGTTACCGCCTTGTAGACCAGCATGACTCACCCAGGTGCAAGATCGGTGCAGCCACGACTCATCAAGTCAGTACAACGCGTCCCGAAACTATGATGACTGTCACGTTCCTCGTGCTGATCGGATGTCCTGCGCTTCTACCGCCAACTGGGTCCCGACCTGGCTTATCACGTGTGCCCATCCCCACCACCCCATCGATCGTTGCCCTTCGCGTCCTACAAAGGGATCCAACCGCGCTCAAATTGCTCTCATCGCATTGGAAGACGTGGGCACGCTCCGATACGAAATCGTTGCCTGAAACCAGCACCTTAAAGTCTACCGCACAGGGCGGGGCATCGGCGGCGGAAGCGACGAAGGGCGAGCAAGCCGGGCACGGGGACGGCCGAAGCTGTGCAGCTGACGTTGAAGAGGAGCCGTTGAACGCTGCGCTACCGATAGGTGACCGCATCACCTGGTCAGGATGGGACGAGATCGCTTCAGAAACATCAACGAGGTCAGTTGGAGCTGCCTATACGCTACGAGCCTCACCCGTCCTTGTCACTTGGATCTCCCGCCCCTGCCCCTGCCCGGTGCCGCCCCACCTCCCCACCTCGCTCGCGCCCCCCTACCCTTGCCTCTGGCTGACGCGATTTCCGGCCTTGACGTGATCGCAGACGGCTCCTCATCATCGCATATGCTTCACTTGGACTTGTCATATGGGACTGCTCGGTCCTCGACGCGTGGCATGAGATGGCGAACATCCGATCGATTGTCGACGCCCCCACAAGTGGTGCCGTCCAGGCCGAGGTGGCCGACACCAAGCCAGGCGCAATCGTCGGCGCATGCATCATCCCTCCCGCAGTCTCACCAGCCTCGAACGATAGTCCTCATCTAGCGGTCGTCACCAGAGCCTCTGATACCCCGCCAGGATCGTCAGCTCGGTCATTACTGGCACCGAACGCATACGTTTTCATCTACTCCCTGGCTTCGGGTAAGGTTGTACGTTCTTGGTCCGTTCCCGGGACACCCCATCGTGTCTCGGCAAATCATCGACAGGTCGTCGTGTCGACGTCATCACCTTTTGCCTTGCACGTTTATTCCTCCTCCGATTTCAAGGCCTTGCCATTTTCGCCCATCCGCGAGCTCGCCCCGAGTCCGATTGACGGCTCACCTGTATTTGACCTCGGCCGAGGCGGACGGGCACTCGCCTACGCGACGGATCGCAAGGTTATTTCTGGTTCATCCTCTGCGGCCCGGTTCGACGAACGCAACGTCGCTCGGCCCGGAGCCGGGATCCTCGCTCAGCGTGGCTTCTTTGACACCGACGAAGCAAGATCTACTCGGCGATCAAGTGCGTCGACATCCTACGACCGCGCCGCGTTTTTTGAAGATGCGAGAGTAGCTGGAGCCGTCGGCGGTGAAGTTGCCAAGCGAGTAGGAGGCGGTATGCTCAACGGGGCAAAGGCGATCGGCAATTTCGGCTACAACTATTGGACAAGCTCGACGGGATCCTCCGCCGACCTCGAAGCGAATACCGCGGGGTTTGGAGAAGGCGATTCCTCGGCCAAAGCTCTATCCAGATCCTCCCCGTTGCCTTCTCTATTACGCCCCGGAAATCGGTCACCAGTCATTCCCACCTCCAATGCGACCTTCCCAACCGCTCGACAGTCGAACAACGCGCAATCGTCATCGACTTCTGGGGCCGTGCTCATCATCGACCTAAGGGCTCTTTCGAAGATGAAAGCCAGTCATCGCACCCCTCATGGTCGTACGCAGTCTCCCCCCGTCTTGGCTCACTTCCGAGCGCACCAATCTCCAATCGCTGCTCTGTCGCTGACACCTTCGAGCAGCTCTATCCTGGTCGCACCTTCGAACGGCCACTACTTTGACGTGTTCGAGCTCAAACCCAACAGACGGACGAGGGGGTCATCTAGCGACGATGACCGCGCTGACAAAGTGTGGCACCGATACCGACTCAATCGTGGACTGACGGCAGCTCGAACGACGACTGTGTTCTGGTCCGAGGATGCGAGACTGGTCGCGATTGGAACGGGCAAAGGGACGACCCACGTGTATGCCCTCAACCCGACAGGGGGTAGACCGGATCTCTCGAGTCACTTGCAGCCGCGCGTCGTCAATGAACAGGACCTGGCCCCGTTGTCGACTTCCCTTTCTACGATCGCCAGGATCAGAAGAGGGCTAACGGCCGAACAAGTCAAGGAGGGACCTAGCGTCGATGCGTTGCTTGCACTTGCTCCGCGGGGTGTCTTCGTGCCCAAGGCGACCTCGGCGGCGAGTAGTCTAAGGCCGGAGCCACTTTCGCCGAAAATAACATCGTCGACAAGTTCGCTCTCTCAAGATCTCCTATTCTTCTGTCCTGCTTCTGCAACGTGTGTGCTCGAACGCTTGCAAGCCTCTCCCGCCCCAGCGACCACGACCGAGGCAGCTTCACGGGGCGATGTTGGCCGACTGGCCTCCACCGCAGTGTCGGGTCTGACGCAACTCATGAAGTCTCGTGGAGGTGCTACTTCAATTGCTACATTGTCGACAACATCGGCGCGTTCGGACAACAAGGACTGGCAGATTCGTTCCTCGGCCAAAGCCGAGTGGTCCCTCGCCTGGGATGCGCAGCAGCTGGCAGGCGAAGGAGACCCACTCGAGGTGAACGTTCTTGCAAGTGGCCAAACGAAGAAGCACTATATCCGGTCAGATTTTCACACCTCCAGCCCGTGCATTGTGCTCTTTTTTACTGACTCTGACCCCTTGGCGCCATTCCCCAGCTATTCCGCCCAGGCCGAAATCGAGACTTTCTCCCGGTCTCCAAGGGTCCTACCTCGGTCGCTGTACGCGTCGCAGCAGTTCAACTTTTTCGCCCTTCCTCGCGATTATGCTACACAAGAGACTTCTGGTATGGTCCCTCGGCCGCTCAAACGACTCGAGATGCGCTCCGAGGTTGAGGTCAGGGAGGGTCGATCGCCACTGAGCGTCGACCGTGACGAGGGGTCTTCCTCTTCGCCCGAACGAGCCGAAGCAGCGACTGCGGCGGCATTCGACCAACCGATCAAATCGGCGATGCAGACAATACTTGATGATCCGATGGTGGGTTTGCCTTCGTCGTCGCCCTCTGGAGTTGTCGATGCGTTCGCACACCATCCCGGATTCCCGAACGGCGTTGCGGGGAAGCAAGGTCGGCACGCGCACAGCGGCCTGGCGATCCCGATCCGAGTCGGCGCGACCGTTCGTCAAGGTCTCGTCAGTACCGTCCGGGGTGTCGTTGCCATGTCGGTCCCTGCAGGTCAACACCTCAGACGACGCACGAGTGGTTCGACGAGCGCGACGAGCGGCGAGTGTTGTTCGTCGAGCGTCTCGTTCGAAGACGATGCGGTCTTTGCCACGAGGGACAACGAGAGCGCCTCGACAACGTGCACGAGCGAGGTGGACGAGGAGGATGACGATCGCAAGCTTGATCGAGAGGAGGAAGACGGTGGGGGTGAGGAGGGGGACGAGGTCGATGAAGCGGCATGGGGCTGGGGCGATGATGATATTCGTTTCGACTCTTCGACAACGACGATCACGCCCAAGGACTCACTACGGACGAGGCACAGATCGGACTCGATTGCTGAAGTGCCGTTCGAAGAGGATTTTGACGACTTTGTACCCCAAGTTCAATTCGTCGTTCCTACTTCCAAAGCCAAAGGTCGAGCTCGCAAGTCTGCAGCGAAGGCTATGGCGGCGGGTCCGGTGACAACTCTGTCGACAACGACGACGGTCGCGAGTGGAGATGATACGCAGTAGTGGTGCGTCGCGGATGTTTTTTTAGGATTCCATGTCGGCGTTCGAAACATTTTTCCTCTTCTGGTTGCGTACGTAGTATTATCCATGTCGGCGTTTTAAGACATGTTTCCTCCTCTGGTTGCATCTGTAGGATTATTCTTTCAATGTTTACTTGCGATCGTCTGTCGTCTTTACTCGGCCGAGTGCACACTCTTTTATTCTTTGACTGGCCCCACCGCAACACAGTGTGTCAAATGTAGTTTTAAGCTCAGAGCCAACCGCGAAGGATTGTTATGATATCCGAAAGACGAGACATCGGGAGTGAAGCCCTGAGAGGCAGTCTCAGTGAAGTGTTTTGGACTGGTCGTTGCCGCGTAAGCGCTTCGGCCGGCGGTCGATCGCCGGGCAGGATCGGCGTTGGCTGCTGTTGGCTGGTGTTGGCTGGGGCTGCTTGCGGGAGCTGGAAGGTCGGGGAAGGACAGCTCGCGCCTGTTTCAGCGCTTGTGCTCCGCCACATACGACGCACGCTCCCGCAGACACAGGCAGATACTCTACACTCGGAACACACCTTCCAACCTCAACTACATCAACATGCCTCGCTCATCACGCTCCTCCGGAGGTCGACCTGCTGCTCGCCCTGCTGCACCGGCTCCTTCGCACCAACAGAGCCGTGGCGCGCACACCCAGTAAGCTCCCATGCGCTTCGTCACCTCCTCCACCTCCACATGCGGATGCTGACCGTTCCCGTCTTCTTCCTAATAGAGCTGCACCACCGGCACGCACCACTCCTGCTGGTGTTCCCGCTCCCCATGCCGGCCAGCCCCAACAACCGGGCATGCTCGCCAACGTGAGTCAGCTCGCCCATCTCGCACGGACTGTCTCCAAGCGTTCCTCCACCCCGACAGCTGACCCTCTGCTCCCATCAACTCGGACCTGACAGATCGCTTCGACCGCTGCGGGGGTTGGTATGGGTTCCGTCATCGGCCACGGGGTCAGCAACATGCTCTTTGGCGGTCGATCGTCCGAGGCCGTCCCCGTCGCGGAGCCGCAACAGCAGTCGTACGACGAGAGGAAGACGGGCGGAAGCTGTGACATTCAGGCTAAAGGTGAGTATTGCCATATAGTCTGGTGGGCAGTTTGCGCGGTGTGGCTTGGTAGGTTGCAGCTCAGCTGAGACGACGACGGTCCTCTGCTTGTCCCCAGACCTTTCCCAATGCCTCACCGCGATCGGATCCGACATGAACGCGTGCCAATTCTACTTTGAGCAGTTTAAGCAATGCCAGCATGCCGCTAGTCAACACTAGACGGGTCGCGGGTCGCAACGGAAGAACGTCGCTTTTCTCGCGCGCGCGGATTTTTTGGGGGGGAGAAAGATTGTCGAAGTGCAATGCACAATGATTTAGCTATGGAATGACATGTTTGGGTGGAGAGAGACGCTGATTGTTGGACCAGGTCATTTATCGAAAGACTCGAGCACCCCCGCTTACGGGCTCGGGATGATTGTGCGAGAAAGCTTCGCCTGCACCGGGAGGGCTGCGTCAGCCTGCGTGTGCCACTGTCACGTGCCATGTGGCTTTGATACCAAGCCAGTGCGCAAAGTTCGTCAGGAATCCAACCTCCTTTTTCCTGCCCCTTATCCTGGGAGAAATTCCCACACTACCGCACCGGTCTACCTCAGTCGCCGGTACCGAGTGAATTCTCGACAGGTTTTTCAGGTACCGGGTACCGGATCGTCGGCGGTTGCGGTTGCGGCTGTGGGTCGGTCCGATCGATTCGGTGAACCGCACCGGTCTACCTCAGTCGCCGGTACCGAGTGAATTCTCGACAGGTTTTTCAGGTACCGGGTACCGGATCGTCGGCGGTTGCGGTTGCGGCTGTGGGTCGGTCCGATCGATTCGGTGATGATCCTCGGCCCGTTCGTTTCGGTAGAATGTGTTATAAACGCCAGCGGTCCGGTGGTCAGCAAATAGATGTTCCACACTCGTTTGGGCCTCTCTCCTGGGCGCAAATCGAAAGTAGAGTGTGATGTCCCGCCGGATCGGAGAGGGACCTGAGCATAACCGGCAAAGAGGCAAGAATTGACCGAAAGAAAATTTGCGCAGAAGATTCCCTGGCAAGGGGGGATCGGCCATCCACTTCCTGGCATCAGACACATCAAGTTGAAATGAACTGGCTAGTCAATGGTGAGTGATCCCGAGTTATAGGTCTTGTGCTGTCGCCGACTGAGAGTGACTGGCCCGTGCACGAAGATGTGTGCGCGATCGAACGTGCAATCGGAGCTGATTCCCGTCGGCAAAGTTGGCCGACCAGCCAGCCAGCTCCAGCTCTCGTTGTCTCGACTCCATCATCGACCGGCGCCGACGACGAGGTGAGCCTCTAAGCGCCGCAGCCGCCGTCGGTGTCGGGGAAATCCTACGACTTGAAAGTTCCTAATCGCTCGGTTTCTTCCTGATCTCGATCAGTAGCAGCTGAGGGAAGACGCACTCGAATGCGGTCGTCTACACCCGGCGACGAAGGCGCGAGCTCGACGGCCACGGGAACAGGAACGGGAACGGGAACGGGAACGGGAACGGGAACGGGAACGGGAACGGGAACGGGAACGGGAACGGGAACGGGAACGGGAACGGGAACGGGAACGGGAACGGGAACGGGAACGGGATCAGGCAAGCTGTCACGCAACACCTCGCCCTCGGCCGCTCGATCTCGATCACCCGCCGGGTACTGGGGTCGACCTGGCACAGCTGGATCGAGGTCGTCGTCGACCGGCTCGTTCTTGTCGCGTCTCGTCGATACACCCTCCCTCAAGGTCAGTTTCGCCTGTTTCGGCGCCTCGCTTCGCAATCGAGCCGAGCCCGAATCAATCGGGGACACGTCGCCGCGAGAGGGCGAGCCGCCAGTGGTCAAAGAACACGAGCTGACAAGGCCATTGTCCCGTACATAGGTTAACTTCACGGAGGACCTGCTCTTCCTCCATCCTGGCCCACCCGATCAGCCGACGTACGACCCCAGCGTCGAGGGCACGTGAGTCGCTTCTTTCTGTGGCCAGTCGAGTTCGCTTCGGTCATCCCGCTCGACAACGGCATCTCCGTCCCGAGTTCTCGTCCATGGACGTGTGAAGGCGCAATATCCACCCCCTCTCATGACTGATCCGCATCCACACCTTTGCATTGGACTATTCTCCTTTCCAGCGTGACCCTGTACCTCCCCAAAGGCCGTACCTTGCGTCACCTCTCGGTTAAGCTCCAAGGCATCTGCTCGATCGGGTTCCAGCACCGACCGTACGAAACCTTCACTTGCCTCGAGAAGGAGTTGACGCTCGTGCGCGACATCGAAGGCGGCGCCGACACCTATTTTGAGCGTGGCGAACACGTCTTTTCGTTCTCCATCTTGGTCCCGTCCAATACGGCGCCTTATGAACGCAATGCGTACGGAAGAGTGCGCCATTTCGTATCGGCCAAGGCCAAAGGCCTCGGCAACTTTGGCGATCTCAGGAGCGAGGACAAGAACCTGTACCTCGTCGTCAATGTAGATTTTTTGCATGGACTGGCTTACATCTCAGAGCCCGAGGTATGAGTTTCCAGAGACTGACTCGTGTCCCACGCTTTCCTTGCTTAGCCTGGCGGCGCCGGAGAATCTCAACCTGCACCACCTCTGGACTACAAGTTCGAAGGCGCGTCCGACGATCTTGGACCCTACACGCTCGCACTTCAGTCGCAATTCATCATAATTGCAGGTACGTGGATCCACTGATCTTTCAGATCCCAATTTGCTAACGTTTTTGCCACCCCGACACGACTAGGTCTGATCCTCTTCCGCTTCCGTCTTCTCGGACCTCCGTCGCCGATTGCCATCTACTCGATCCGGCTCAAGGTGCTTCAGTACTTTACCCTCACCGCACCCTCCGACCCCAACTACGTCGAGAAACCCCCACCCGAATCACGCACCGTGTTCCTGCTCGACCTGGCCCACCTACCCAACGGAGGCGATCCCGAGGTGGCCATCGAGGCCGAAGCTCTCGCCAGCGGCGGCGTTCGTTCGGGTTCGCAGACGCCTCGATCGGCGCCTTGGTTCGTCTTGAAGGCCGGGGAAGAGTACAAGGTTGCGCATTTGGCCAGGTTCTTGAATGACAACATCTTGCGTGGCTCGACCCTCGCAGGCATCGAGACGGGGATCCAAATCCGTCACGGGATCGCGGTCGAGGTGACGTATTCGGCTTGGGACGAGGACGAGAGATCGGCAGCGGCGGCGGCGGCGGAGAGAGAACGAAGCTCGACTCGGAAGGGGAAGAATAAGGAGGTCCCCAAGGAGTACGAGAAAAAGCTGTTTGTGGTGACCAAGCCGATCGACATCTTTTCGGTGAGTACCCCAAAGTGACGCAGATGTTCGAGCTTCGACCCTGGAAGCTGACGGTCTGGGCTTTGACAGTGCTGCTCGTGGTTGGACTCGTTGACGTTGCCCGAGTACTCGGTCGATAATCCGATCCCTCCGCCTGATCCGGATCAGGAGATTCCTTGCACGTGCGGTTACTCGATGGCCAGGTGAGTTGGTAGTAAAAGAGTCGATTCGGGAATTTGACTGATGGAGGTCTTCTGCCCTGTTGCGTCTCAGGATCGTCGGGCGACACGGCGATTTCTTGAAAGAGGTTGGGTGGGAAGGGGAAAGCAGTGGGTTGACGTTCGCCACCCAGTATAAACACGATGAGGGGACGTCGAGCCATCCGGGAAGCGGGGCAAACAGCCCGGCACTCTCGGATGAGAGGAGGGGCAGACCGCCGGTCAGACAATTTTACGAGGGGTTCCAATCGTTGTCGCTGAATTAGGATAAGAGCTTGAACTGTGTAGAACTTGGAGGCGATGGATTGATTTTTTGGGGTCCCTTGTCAGAGACCTAGCTAGACTGTGTCACTATTCCATATGCAACACATACACCGCGGGAGTGTAGCTTCTGATACCGAAGATCTTTTTGAGTGTGGGGTAAAAATAGGTCCGGGCGGCGGGATCTGCCCGGGCGGCGGAGGAAGGTGCCTGCCTGAAGAAAGAAGCAAGTCATAAATGAAGCGGCGCGCCTAGTGCGGTTGCATTGGCTGGCTCGGTAAGAAGGGCGTGCTGCACCACTTTCTTCCCGTTTTTTACCCGAGCGCACCAGCTCTCGCGTGTGCCTTGACTTGGTCAACCGCGTCTGGTTATCGCTCTGACACTCTCTCTCACTCCCGTTCTCCTGGACTGCTGGCGTGCGGGCAAGGACCATGCCCACGGCTTTCGGAGGCCATGGTCGGGGCACGGCCTCGAACCGGTTCACGCGAGAGGCAGGAGGAGCCAGCACGTCGAGTCAAGGCAGCGGAGGCGCGACGCCAAATTCCCCCCCGAGCTCAACTTCGCCCTTGCTCCACGGTGGCTCCAACATGATGTGGAGCGGCGCGTCGAGTCAACGCTCGAATGGGGGCGGGGGTCGACCCTCCATCGCGAGTACGAACTCGTCCGACGCCACCAAGGCCAAGAGTGGGGGTGCACCCGGGTTGTTCTCGTTGGTTGGGTTGGCTCAGCCGACATTGGAGGTGAGTTCCGTCGAGCGGCTCTCGAGGACCTCACGAGAGCGTCGTCGAATTTCCGAATTGGACGGCTCGGAGAATTTGAAATGGATAAAGTTGGGGAAGGGTCGGGTGGAATCTCGATCCTCTAGGAGCACGAGAAGCTGAGCACCTGACAAATATTATCTGCCACGCTCATTATCCGATATCCAGGTCCATCTCGCCGAAGACCTCCTGTTCCTTCACCCCGCCGCACCGGACGAAATTTCCGATGACCCCGTCGTCCAAGGCACCGTCACCCTGTATCTCTCCAAGAAACGCAACCTCACCCATCTGGCGGTCAAGTTGATTGGGCGTCAGGATATCTCGTGGGGTGATTCGTCGCCGTATGAGAGCTCCATCACGTTGGATAAGGAGGTGCAGCTGCTCGCTAAAGGGCAAGAGCTCGTTTTGGAAAAGGGGTGCGTCGAACCGCTCTTGGTGCTTCTTTCAAGGCAACACGGGTCAAATTCTGACGTCTTTCGGTGCCTTGATACATGCAGGTACCACAAATTCGAGTTCGAGTTCTTGGTACCGAGTTCGACGCCGACATCGTGAGTGCAGGCTGCCCACGGAGATAGTTTGGCTTATACCCGTGCTGACCAACACCGGGGTTGACAGTGAGCGGTCCGTATTTGGTCGCGTGCGGTACACGATCGTAGCCAAAGCAAAGGGCATCGGTCAACTCAACGGTGACATTTCGTCGCATGAGAAGCTGTTATTCCTCGCCGCCAACGTAAGTACAAATCCGGCAATTTCCGTAGACCTAATATGACATTCTGACCCTGCGTATACTCAACGATTCATCGTGTGTTCAGCCCGGTGGCGCTGGACCATCCCGACCGCCTCCTCCTTTGGATCATCGTCATGAAGGTCTTGTCGATGACCTCGGCTTGTACACGATGGCTTGCCAGTCGACCTACAGCATGGTCGGCGGACTCGTCCTCCTCCGCTTCGAACTCGTTGCACCCCCATCCCATGTCGTCCTCTACGCTATCAAGGTCAAGATCAATCAATACTTCCACCTCATTTCCCCTTCGGACCCCAACAAGAGATCATCACCCCCCGTTGACGTCAAGACCGTCATGCATCTCGACGGAACGCGTCCGCCGAACTTTGGCAAGGTTGACGAAGAAGTGTTGGCTTCGTATGCGGCGGCGAGAAACAATCCGACCAAGTCGTCGTCCCCGCTCAAAGTTCTCCAACCGGGTGAAGGGTACAAGATTCACCATTTGGCTCGATTCCCGAACGACACAGTTTTGAGGCCTTCGACCCCGACATGGAGCAATGCCTCGATCCGCGTCCGGCACGTTGTCGCACTTGAATTGACCTATCGTGTCCTGAGCCCCGAGGAAATTCGCGATGGTCAGCTGGTGAACAAGGTCAAGGAACGCGACGACAAGGGCAAAGAGAAGATCAAGGATCGCAAGAAGCTCGTCGTTTCGAGACCGTTCGAGATCTTTTCGTGCATGTGCTTTGTCGATTCCTTGTCCTTGCCGGCGTACACTCGTGTCGATCCCAACTTGTCGCCTACGGGTTCGTTGCCGAGAGTCACTTCTTCAGATGGCTTGTTGCAGAGGTTCGATGTCGGGACGGATGAGCCGGAGAAGCCACCTCCTTGTGTTTGCGGATATCAGTTCAGGCAGTGAGTCTCGCAACTGCTTCTGTTTCGCTGCCGATTAGGCCGCGACGCTGAACCTCTGCGCCCGATTCTTCGATAGGGTGATCAAATTCCACGGTGCCGATCTCTTGCGCGAACCAGGTGAAGAGGCCCTTACCTACCCTGTCGTGAAGGACTCTGACAGCCCCGTCACCTCGCCCAATGCAACCTATCGAGAACCGCGCGCCAACCCCTTCTTCCGTCGCGAGGCCTCCTACAACGATCGCTTGAGTCTCGGTTCGATGAGCCCGACGAGTCCACCCCTCGGGGGTGCTTCGATTAGTCCTTCCATCTCGCCGCCTGTGCAAGATGCGAGTCGCTCGAACAGCGCCTGAGGCAGCCCAGTCTACCTTCCCTATTTTCCTGTGCCTGGTGTTTCTGACCATCATCAGTCTTTGTTCTATATCTTGGTACCAAATGAAGAAGAAACCAAAAGGCGGCTCTCGCGCATATGAAATAACAGTGTCATCCTGTCATGTCACTCTGGCCCATCAGTCACATGCGCCCGTTCGCCACATTGGATCATTGATCCCTTTTCCCATTACATATATCGCAAATTAAATCCAAGACGTTTACGCATGATAATGGAGAAGAATTAGGCCTCGACGTTGTAGAAGACGATGCCAGGTTTGCCCGGTTCAGCAGCCTCAACGATCGGCGCGACCATCCCCGGTTCGTCTTCCTTGATCTCGGTGATGGCGACGACGTCGATCTTGTCCATACCGAGCTGTCGCTTGATGTAGGCCATCGCACGGTCGAGCACGGCCTTTTCGTCGTACAGGACCTGGCGGTTGAACGCGATCTCGGGGCCGAACTGCGCGATCTTCTTCTTGAAGATGGCGATGAACGGGTTCACCTTCTTGTCCTTGGCCAGACCCTTCTCGGCCAAGAGCGCCCTCAATTTTTGTTCATCGACGGTGTTGGTCCCGTCGTTGAACGCTTCGCGAACCAAAGCGACGGCGCTGTCTTGCCATTCCGGGTACCCCTTGGCAACCCAGACCTTGACGGCCTTAGGCTTGGTCGGGTCGTAGGGGCCTGTGCCCTTGCCCTTGGCCTTCTTCTTGGCAAAGCCGAGTTCGGCATCGCGAATCTCCTTCAGGGTTGAACGGATGTAGACGGCCGAGTCGAGGACGATGCGATCGACGGGGCCGGTCATTTCAGGCCACTGCGCCTCTTGGATCGACTTTTTCTCTCCGCAGATCGTGGACCACAGGTGTTCGGCGACGTGGGGGGCGATCGGGTTGATAAGCAAGGCCTGGACGCGGACGAAGCGCTCGATGAGGTCACGGCGCATACCACCTTCACCGGCGGTCGCGTCACGGTAGCTATCGCGGGCGGCGAGGAGTTGGTAGAAGCCGTACTTCAACGCTTCTTTGTAGAGCGATCTGGTGAATGAGAAAGGGAAGGAGGAACGTCAGCCATATTTGTACTGATCTAAACCGCGTCTTCTTGGGGCAACACTCACTTCTCATAAGCCTCGAGGGTCAACTCGATCGCCTCGTTGATCTCATTCGCGAAGATCTTATCCCAGATCGACTCCTCGGACGAGCTCTCGCGAATGTTCTCGCCCATTTTGATCGACTCCTCGGACCAATCGATCAGCGTCTTCAAGCGCAAGATGGCTGCGTTCGCGGTCGCTTCCTCAAAGTTCGCGTCCTCGATCGAATCGCCTGCATCGGCGAGGGTAAGACGGGTCGCATCGGCACCGAATTTGAGCAAGGCGTCGCGGAGCGTCAACGAATTACCCGTCGACTTGGACATCTTTTCGCCGTTCAACATCAAGTGACCGTTGGCGCGCATCGACAGGGGCCAATTCTCCTCCGCGAAGAGGGCCGAGTGGACGTAGATGCAGAAGGAGAGGTGGTTCGGGATCAAATCCTTACCCGAGGATCGGATGTCCATTGGGTAAAAGTAGGAAAACTCGGCTTTGAGAATGTTGAGCTTTTCGGTCGGGATCGGTGCATCGGCCGGAAGAGCGCCGTTGGCGTAGATGTAGTCCCACATCTCGTCGGTCATCTGCTCGGCCGTGATGCCCAGGGGCCCGACGACGCTGCCGTCGATGGGAGGGCCGTGTAACAAGTGGGCAATGGTGTAGAAAGCCATGTAGATGGTCGAATCCGACAGCGACTCGACGAGGAATTGCGGGTCCCAAGGGAGCTTGGAGCCTAGACCGTACGACCTCGCGCAGGCCCATTGACGCAGCCACCCCAGAGTCCTCTCAAAGCTGTGCCTCGTCTCGCTGTTGTACGTGTTCATGCGCGACAAGAGCTTCTCGGCCTTCTTGAGCCATCCTGGTTCTCCGTAATCGAGATACCACTGGTCGCACAGGGCGACGATGCACTCGTCGGCCGAACGACTCATGACGAGGTTCTCGGGTTCCGAGTAGGCGAAAGCGAGACCTCGCTCGATCATGTCGTCGCGGACCTTGGTCTTGGCGTCCTCGACCTTGGAACCCTTCAAGGGTCCGACAACCATCGTTCCCTGGTAGAAGCCCTCCTTGTAGGCGATCTCCTTGGCCTCGGCGAGCTGCTTCGTGTCCTTGGGCGACTGGATGCGAAGCTTTTCGACAAGCGCCTTGGCTGTCATGTCACCATACGTGGGCGTTGACAGGACAGAAACGGGTTCAAGCGAGGCCCATGCGGGGTCGATCTTGTAGTACTCGGCCTTCTTTTGCAGATCGAGCTGGGTGATCCAATCGTCGGGCGAATCCGAGGGAACGCAGGACACAACGGCTGTTCCTTTGGTCGCCGACACGGTCTCCATCGGCAAGACGTAAACCTCGCCGTGGATCGCATTTGGAGCAGCGACCTTGGTACCGATCATCTCGGAACCCTGGAGCTTGCCAACGCACGCCGTCGCATCATCGAACGAGTCCTCGACTTTGAGCAGGCCCTGGTAGGCCATGTTCCTCGCCGCTCGCCTCGAGACGAGGTACAGGACCTCTTCGTCCGAGCCCTTGGTAGAGGAGGACGGGTAGAGACCGTACTCGATCGTAGGGCCGACGAAGCACGATGTCTGACCGTACATCGTCTCGGGCCGGAGGGTAGCTGCGACGAGTACAACCTTGCGACCGGCTGCCAGTTCCTTGACGCGTTGGGCACGTTCACCAAAGGTCGTGACGGGCATCTTGAGACCCGTGTACTCTTGGGGTCCGACACCTTCTCCAGACTGTCGGTCGTGGTCCATGCAAGGTTGGCCATCCTTGGGCGAGAAGATGGTGTAACGCTTGCCGAATTCTGTTCACGGGGAAAGACCTGTCAGCGGTGAGATAGATCGGTGGACGATCACAGTTTCAAATGCACTGATGTAACCAAGGGCCTTGAGCTTGTTCATCTGCCACCTGACGAACGAGTCATAGTAAGGGTTCGCCGGGGTCGTGATGAAGGATCGTCGCCAGTCGACGCGACCACCGAGGTCTGTGATATCGGCTTGGGCGATGGGAGGGAAGTAGGTGAGCCAATGTTGCGGGTCGGCAAACTTTTGAATCTCCTCGAGGGGTACGCCGATCGATTGCATGATTTGGAACTGGTAGGTGAGGCCGGTCGACTTGGCGGCGAGCTTGCCCTTCTTTGCTTTTGACGGGTCGGACGAGACGACGGCCGCGGCGGGGACACCGTTGATGGGAGCTGGGGGTTCGATCTGCTTTGCATTGGAATAGACTGTCAGTCGCTGAGCATGACAAGCGATGAGCCGCCTCCGGGGTGCTCACATCAGCTTCGTCGACGGTCGAAGGGTCCTTGTAGCCCTCAAAAGTGGGGCCAAACATTTCCATTTCCCGGATGATCTTGTCTGCGGCAGATTTGATCGGCATACCCGTCTGTGAAGACCGCAAGGGCCCGTAGTCAGGCCTTTAAGAACACTGTCGAGACCTGCTACGGCTTCGACGCCACGCACGCAGTGAAATCCGACCGGCCAAAGAACCCTCTTGCCGCGCATTCGCTCGAATCCGGCGGCAAACTCGATCTTGGAGATGGTGAAGGCATGACCAAGATGGAGCGAGCCGTTCATGTACTGTGCGATTGCGAGAGCGTTAGCTTATCCTGACTGGTGACTCGCTCGCCGGCTGGCAGCGGCTGCTCAACAGGGGCTCCACTTGACCCGCGGCAGGACTTACGGGGTAAGGGAAGGTGCCCATCCACTTGGGTCGATCTTTCCTCGCTTCCTGGGCCAGCTTGACAAAGTCGACGTCGGTGCCATCGGGTACTTTGAGCGTGCCGTCGGTGAAGGGACTGTTGGTCTCGAACTGCTTCTCGTGCTGCCACCGCTTCTGCGCGTCGTGCTCGAGCTGAATCAGGTAGTCGCGCTTCGAGGTGTTGGCGGCGGGAGGAGCAATTGTAGACGCCGACATGGCCGTCCGCAGCGGTGGCTGGTGGTGGTGTAGGTGCTGCTGATGTGGGAGAGTCGGGGAGAACGTGCGAGCCGTGCGAAGAGCGGTGCCACGAGCAGCTGGGGAAAAGAAGGTGCGCGGGCAAAGATACGTCACGCTGGGCGGACGAATGATGGGTCCCTAGTCTTTGGTCGGTGCTGCTTGACCGGTCTCGTCTCTAACGGTTCGAGCTGGTGCGGTGCGAAAGCTAAGAGATGCAGCGCTGCTCCGTCGTCGACGCCGCCTCTGCGCGCTGACCTTTTCCGAGTCAAAATTGCAAGTGTCAGTTTCACCGCCCTTCGGCTCGGGCGGCTGCTGCTCGGAAGGCCCTAAGGTCGCTAATTTTAGCCCTACGCGTCGCTCGAGGAGAGGAGGAAGGCTTGTCATTGACTTTAGCCGAATATTGACTCGAACGAGCCCAAACACTCGAACGAGACGGTTGCATCGGCAGCAACAGACCGCTTCAGGCTCGATAGAAGTGCCGAACTCGGGGGGAACTTACTAGTAGGGTTAGCCGCAGTGGCAGTCGAGCCAGCGATCAAGTGCAGGACCTCTTTCTCATATTTCTTGAAGTTTATGAAATCAAAAGGCTGTCCTTTCCGTGGCTCTAGGACGATACCGTATACTGTAGCTTCAAAGTCGCGGCGTGACTCGTTCCCGCCGCCGACTTGAGGGTTGACCCTGCACTACTGTAGTAGTACTGTTCAAGCGTCAACAGCCAACGCAACTGCAGTCTCGACGCTCGAGCCAGCCACCTCTTTATCAATCAGAGTTTTCACAATGATTAACTTCACGAACCGCTACACCGCTGGGACAAAATTGTGACAACAAGAGGCCGATGACTTGACCTCGATCGGTGACTTGACCGAAGTGACGTGAGGAGATCCGCCGCAATGGGAGTCCGTAATTGATAACCACGTTTCTCCGGCTCGCGCCCTCACATTGTTCCCTTCCCTTTCCTTTAGCTACATGTATAAAGCCCACTGAAGCTGCAAATGAACTGCTTAGCCACCTTCCTTATAATCGCCTCCTTCTCAAGCTTCGTCATAGCGCCAGAAAAAGAAAAGCTTGCATTGAGGTCCGCTTGAGGAACCGGGTGACATTGCATTCATCCAAAGCGGCCCCGACGTTCAAAATCTGGAACCTGACAACCTGACCTCTCGGCACAAGCATCGCGAGGTCGGGCCTCCATTCCCTATTCCACGCTCTAGGAGCTCCGCCGCTCGGGCATCGCGTCCGGCCGCCCTTTTACCCCTGTTCCCCGCAGGCCGGGATGTGCCGGATTGAATGGCGTGATCAATTAGAGCAATCACGCCTCATTTGGACCTACCTCACAATAATATGGTGGCACTACCCCTGCCTACGGGCCGCGTCGGAGGCGAGCCAGCTGAGTGGTTCTCACCCAGCGGCCCTCCCGCCGACCCACAAAGAAAGTGACTACCTGTCTGCAATAGGTCAGGTACTAAGCCACTTCTCGAGGCAACAAAGACCAAAAAGAAACATGTTGGAGCACGGTTGACGTGCGTTTTGTTACGATTGCATAGTTGTATCAAGTACGAGAGAGAGGAAAGGCGGGGGGAGAAGGAAAATGGCGCGTCGGGTTGTTGTTACTACACATCTTGTGGATTTTTGGTTTCACACACGATCTTGCTCTTGCGAAATTAAAGACATGCAGTGGAACGGACGGGGGTGAGGGGTTTCGGAGGGGGTTCGAGGGTATGTAGGATAGGGTGGAGGAAACGTCGGATGACGAACGTCTAACGTGGAAGGAAGTCGGTGTAAGGAGTCGACGAGGAAGCGAGGGTGAAATGAAGGGGAGGGACGAGGGGACGAAAATAACACAAAGAGTGCGAGGTTGAACCGCCAGAGCGCTTCGTGCGGAGCGACACGACTCAAGGAGAACCAAACGACCCGAGAGACAAGAACCAAGAAGAGGCGTTCGAGCACCCACTCAAGTAGAATGTGTGCATGTTTACTTGGAGAGATCGAGCTTCTTGGGCTTTTCCCAGGGGTAAGCGGGGTTACCGAAGTGACCGTAGCACGCCGTCTTGGCGTAGATGGGGGCCTGGAGACCGAGCTCCTTGACGATGACTCCCGGTCGGAGATCCCAGTTCTTGAGGATGATCTTGGTCAAGTCGGCGTCGGTGTAGCCCTCCTTGACAGTGCCGTACGAGTCGACGAAGATGGACAAGGGCTCGGCGACACCGATGGCGTACGAGAGCTGGACGAGGGCACGCTCGGCGAGGCCGGCGGCGATCAGGGACTTGGCGATCCATCGAGCACTTTTAAACAAAGGCAGTTTTAACGTCATGGTCAGCCTTGAGGTCGGCTCAGATGGGCGCAGGGGTGCGACAAGAGAGCTTACCTGTAGGCGGACGATCGGTCGACCTTGGAAAAATCTTTACCCGAGAAGGCTCCACCACCGTGGGCGCCCCATCCTCCGTACGTGTCGACGATGATCTTGCGACCGGTCAAACCGGCATCACCCTGAGGGCCACCGATGACGAAGCGTCCGGAGGGCTGGATGTGGTAGACGGTCTTGTCAGTGAGCAACTTGGGGTCGATGACGGCCTTGACGACCTTCTCCATCAACTCCTTGCGCAAGTCCTCGGTCGAGATCTCCTCGGCGTGCTGGGTCGAGATGACGACGGTGTCGACGCGCAGGGGCTTAACGGCTCCGTTGGGGAGCTTCTCGTACTCGATCGTGACCTGGGTTTTGGAGTCGGGGCGGAGCCATCCGAGCTCGCCGGAGCGGCGAAGGTCGGCCATTTTCTTGTTCAGCTTGTGCGAGAGCATCAAGGTCAAGGGCATCATCTCCTCCGTCTCGTTGGTGGCGTAGCCGAACATGATACCCTGGTCACCGGCACCGTGGTTCTCGAGGTTGCCGTGGTCGAGACCCTGGGCGATATCGGGCGACTGTTGCTCGATCGCGACGAGAACGTTGCAGGTCTTGTAGTCGAAACCCTTCTCCGAGTCGTCGTAGCCGATCCTCTTGATCGTGTCACGAATGATCTTCTGGTAGTCGAGAGGAGACTTGGTGGTGATCTCACCGAAGACCATGATCTGACGGTCACAAAGATTGCCCGCATGTCAGTTTCGGCCCAGCGTCGTGCACACCAGATCCTGCCGGGGTCTGCGAAGTGATCGTGTCGAAGTCACTCACCAAACCAGTCTTGGCAGCGGTCTCACAGGCGACCTTGGACCAAGGGTCGTGCTTGAGGCAGGCATCGAGGATGGCATCCGAGACCTGGTCGCAGATCTTGTCTGATGGTGCGAAACAGCACGAGCGAAGACACACAACGGTCGAGGGGGTCAACGTCGCACGTTCGCTCGAAGCCACGTGGAATCGGCAGTGATGATGAACGCGCGATCGGAGACGTCGACATAGGGGGATATACAGATCGAATACGACGTGGGTGTACCGGGGGACAGGACCAGTAGACAGGAGAGCCATCGACCGGCATAGCCCATCTCACGGGCTTCGCCAAATGGATTCAGCCGACCCGGGCGCGCGTGGTCGATCCCCCAACGATTCCTCGACTCGAGGCCGGGACACGTGGACGCGCACCCTGGATCGTGCAGAGCCTGAAATCATGCATTGGGCAAGTGACACCGGAAGGGAGTGGAACCATGTCGCAAAGTCACCCCCCGTTGCAGGTGCGGGACCGGACACGACTTTTTGTTTAGGCTGGTCGCACTTCGCTCGTTTCGTGTGAAAACGGGCATGCGCATGATGTCGCCATCGCGGCGGCTGTCCGCTATCCGCCGGGCTCGTTTGGACCGACCTCCGCACACACACACACCCAGCACACTGAGCCAATTCACTAACCAGGGTGACCTTCTCCGACCGATTCGGCTACATGACATGAAACACACAGAGTCAGTCTCACGAAAGATGGCTCTGAAACCACAAGAAATGCGTACGTACAGGTGAAGAGGAATTTGGAAGACATTTTGCGAAGGGGGATGGATTGATCTATGCAAGTGTGCCCATCGCGAACCAGCGCAGCAGCCCAGTTGAACCAGAAAGCGGAGGGGAGGGGAAGAGCAAGCAACAAGGTAGAGGAAAGGAAGTGGAGAGTAGAGTGGGTCAGTTCGGAGAGGTCCAATAATGCAAGAGCCGCCCGATAACATACATGAGCAGGGATGAGTTGCGGAAGCAAAGTGATGGGAAAGAAGCGAAGCCGTCAACGATCAAGCTCCGCGACGCTGCGATCACGTTTGCCTTACGGCGCGGTAAGAGCGCATTACCTCCTCTCACAATTGCGCCTTACCGGTTGCAGGCGCCCCTGATTAGCAAGGCGACCTTGGCTCGAATTACCACCCACCCTGGCCGACCCCTAGGGTCCGCTGCTACGTAAGCCTGCTCTCAAAACCCGAGCGATCACCACATCAAACTGAACCATTATTTCCTGAAGCATAATCTGACGCGTAAATGCTCCCCGCCATTCCGTCCGGTTTGGCCCGTGCCGACAAATTCTCGCCTCACGGGGTTTCCATTTTCATCGGGGATCGCCCAGACGAACTCTTCCGATCCTCACGATATCAGGTGGCCACCTTTATCCATTATGCGCTTCATGGTCTATGCGCTCCGTGATGACCCTTTGGCGCTGTCAATCCCCTGGACTCCGTCACTTTCTGAGAAGGTGACCCCGCGACATCAAGGCGACAGGGCTCGGAAAGTCCGCTAGAAAAGGGCTTCAATGGTTCTGAGCTGAGTGATGACCTCGACGCCGCTGGAGATTGAGAGACGAAGTGTCCCCACCATCATGAACGTAGAACCTCATCGCTAACTTCTGCCTGCTAATGACTGCGAAGTAAATCTCAGAGATCTCCCTACAAGCTCGTTGTTGACTGCCGTCTTCGTAACGCAGCACGGATCTGACAGTGCGGGAGCGCTCTCCTGCGGAAGTTGCCATTGTCGTCGCATGCGATCTTCCCAGGTAAACCAATCACACCAATTTGATGAAGATATGGCTCCCGGTCGCTTGGTCTTTATTCATATTGAGCGCGGGGACGTGGTGTGCAGTTTGAAGAGACCTTGGCGCTGACCCGATCTGTGTGACGAAGACGGGGGTTCACCACGAGATTGTTGAGCAATCCACGAAACATACTTCGCAACCAGGTAGCTCGGCACCTCAGCCAAGTCTCAATTGAACATCATTTTTACGAAAATGTCTGTCAACGCCTCGTGCCTTGTGGGAACGGGCTCGGACCGGCAAGGCATCGGCGTCGACGCCGCCGTCGAACCCCCTCTCCGAGTTTGACGACTGCAGTGGGGCGAGACCCGTGGCGTACGCGCTGTCACACTTGCCTCGTACTCTTTGGCAGCGCTTCGCGGCGAGGGGAACGCAGTAGTCTACGAGTATGGAGAGATGGGGGCGTTGCTGGAGAGGCGAAGGTGCTCGGCCCGTGGGGCGAAAGATTTCGCGGAAATCGTGTCACGGAGAGGAGGTGCGATCGTGGCGAGAGGAGGGTGCGCGCTCCGATCGTGGCGTGCATTCCCTGGTCCAGCCTGCTTGGTACGTCGAACTCAAGTTGGTGTCGTACGCGACATGGTCTCGAGATGATTCACGCTTTACCTTCTCAGCGATGCATCACCTCGTGTCGATGGGCACAGACTGCAGGACAGTGAAGCGAGCCGTGGGACTCATTCGAGGTAGAGCCGGATGGGATGTATCAAAGCACATTCGTGTACAGTGACGCAGAAGAATGGGAGAGGTCTACCTTTTGGCTGCACGAACCAGGAAAGTATTGCTTCCGCGCTGGGAGCCGACAAGGTGACAACAAGAAATATGACTAACATCCATCTCATCCACTCTGATCCAAGGCGCAGTCGCGCTGCAACGAACAGGTCGCCACCTCTCCGGCACTTCAGGTTCCGGAAACAACCGCATCACAAATTTTGATCCAAACATGATCCAAACATCATTATTACAATGAGTTCCTCTGACCCTTACACAGCCGCGCGTTCGGCGATTCATGAAGATATAGCCCGGATACAACGACTCTACCAAGTGCTGGAAAGAGGACTGTGACTATACAAACAGCGTTTCGAACCTTCCACCTCACTGATGCTTCTCCAAGTCCTGCTGCGAGACCAACTCAAAGTAGATGCCCTTCTTGGCCAACAGCTCGAAGTGTCGGCCCTGTTCGGCGACGCGGCCGTCCTTCAAAACGTAGATGATGTCCGCGGCTTGAATCGTCGACAGACGATGCGCGACGGCGATCGTCGATCGACCTTTGGTGGCTTGGTCGAGCGCCCTCTGCACGACCTTCTCAGATTCGGAGTCGAGTGCAGAGGTCGCTTCGTCCAACAACAGAATCTTGGGGTTGCGGACCAAGGCGCGAGCAATGGCGATGCGTTGCTTTTGACCACCCGAAAGCTGCGTTCCTTTGCCACCGACCTCGGTCGCGTACCCATCGGGCAGGGACATGACAAAGTCGTGAATGTTGGCATCCTTGCAAGCTCGCTCGACTTGCTCCTGCGAAACCTGGTCGGCGGGAACGGTCGCTCCCAGGGTGATGTTGAACTTGACCGATCCGGCGTACAGAGTTGGCTCTTGCGAGACAAGCGACACGTGATCACGGTACGAGTTGACATTGAGGCGCGAGATGTCTTGACCATCGACCATGACGTGGCCGGCCAGGGGGTCGTAGAATCTTTCGACGAGCTGGATCAAAGTCGATTTACCGCAACCGGAGGGGCCAACGATGGCGACGAACTGTCCTGGCTTGACCTCGAGATCGAGGCCACGGAGCACGCGGACGTGCGGTCGAGTAGGGTAACGGAAGTGGACGTCCTGGAACTTGATGTGGCCGTCGCACTTGGTCAGCTTGTCGCCGCTGGGATCCTCGGCGTCGATATCGGGGCGCGAGTCCATCAGGTCAACAACATCGGAGGCCGCACCTCGGGCCTTGGACATGTCGGGGACATAGTTGAAGACATTGCCAGCTTGGATGGAACCAAAAACAATTGAAATCATGGCGACGAAGAAGGTGCGCGTCGACAATGCGCCGTCGACGAGCTGGTGCGAACCGTACCAGAAGATCAAGCCGATGACGAGGAAGGTGAGCGATTGCGAGATCGAATACCACATGTTGGCCCAAAGCGCGGTGCGGTTCGAGACACGCATCGGCTCGTCGAGGTACTCGGAGTAGATGCGGCAGCAGTCCGCTTCCCGGGTCAAGGAAGCGACGGTTCGGATCGCACTCGCTGCCTCGCAGGCCATCTGGGCCGACTTTTCGTGGCTCTTCTTGTTTTTGACGTCCTTGAGCACAACAACCCTGAGTCGGACGACACCGGCGGCAATTGTGAAGGGCATGCACGCAATACCGACGAGAGCAAGCTTCCATGCATAGGAAAGACCGACGATCGCACCAGCGAGCAGAGTAACTGAGAGGCAACCAGCACGAACCGTCAGCACGGGAAACCGGCATCCAAGAGCGGCCACACCACGAAAGCAACTCACAGCAGGACTGGATGATAACACCGGCGGTGAGACCAAACAAGCCGTTAATCTTTTGAGCATAGTCCGCGATCGTAGCGGTCAAATGACCCGTCGAGTTTTCATCTCGATCGAAGAAGGCGATCTGGCACAGGTCGCGAGGGAAAGGTTAGTGATTTGAGGGTAACACCCGGGGCAGTGGGCGAGCCAACTCACGTCCTGACGAAGAATCGAAGCGAAAGTATTCTTGCGGAGCTTGCGCGACAAGCGTTCAGCCGAGGCACCTGCAAGAGTGATCAAAGTCTTCGATGAGTGAACTGCGCGCGGAGGAAGGCCCGGCGCAACACGAAAACGACGTACCAAAGTAGTAGTTCTGGATGGCGATACCAACAGTCGCGACGAGAGCGATGATGAAACAGTACAAGGCATAGCGATCACCTCCGGCCCTCAACTCGCCCCGCTGCGTTTGAACATCGAGTGCGAAGATGCCGAGGACGCCACCAAAGACGATACCAAAGATGGGGTAGACGCAGCCCGAAACGATGGCAGCCACGAGACCAAGGAAATAGTCCATTTTTCTATCGCTGTTGAGCTTGAGCATGCGACCAATGAGGTAGATGAACGAGTGCTTCTGCTTCTTGGTGCGGCCGGTCTCGAGGTCCTCCTTGTTGCGCTGTGACAGAGCCTCGGAGGCTGCGGAGCGACCGGTGCCGACACGCTTGAGCGTCTCAAACTGAGGTTTCTCGTTCCTAGCCATCTCATCGACCTGTTCGCGGGTCAAGTTGCCGACCGCGGTGGACTTCTCGCGCTCATCGACGGAAGCCGAGTCGGATCCGGAATCGGCATCCTCCTCTTCGGCCTCGCGGAACTTTTGCGCGTTGACGAGGCGAGAGTAGGCGCCTTCGGGGTCGCGCAACAGGATCTCGTGGGCGGACGAGTCATCCGTGGACATGGCTGACTCGAGGATGTGGCCAGCGGTGAGAACAATGATCTGATCGGCATCCTTGATTGTCGACAGGCGATGGGCGATCGTGATCGTGGTGCGACCAGCCGATGCGCGGTCCAAGGCGTCCTGCACGACCACTTCGGAAGCAGTGTCGAGTGCCGATGTAGCCTCGTCGAGCAACAGGATCTGAGGGTCACTGATGATGGCGCGCGCGATAGCAATGCGTTGTTTCTGACCTCCCGAGAGGAGCATACCACGCTCTCCGATGAGTGTATCGTAGCTCTCGGGGAGGGCCGAGATGAATCCATCGGCATTGGCTTGCTTAGCAGCGGCAATAACTCGCTCGCGCTTCGCATCCTTCGATTCGTTCTCGTACTTTGAGCCGATGAGACCCATCTCGATGTTGCCGGCGACGGTCGCCGCAAATAGGGTGGGCTCTTGTGAGACGAGACCGATTTGGTTGCGCAGCCATCTGACGTTGAGCTCCTTCAATTCGATGCCGTCCAACTTGACCGAGCCCCCGACGGGGTCGTAGAAGCGCTCGCACAGACCAACGATGGTCGACTTGCCCGAACCGGAACCTCCGACGAGTGCCGTAGTCTTGCCGCGAGGGAACACAGCACTGAACTTATACAGAACCTGAACGGAGGGACGAGACGGATAAATAAAGTCGACGTCCCTGAGCTCGATGAATCCATCGACCTTTTCGGGCTTGAGACCTTCCTCCGACGACGAATCAATGACGGGCTGACGGTCGATCGTGGCAAAGATCGCGGTCGCGGCGCCGCGCGCATAGCCGACGGCTTGCAAGTTGGGTGCGATTTGCGCGAGCGAGAATGCACCGATCAGGATCGAAAAGAAGACGTTGACAATCTGACCCGCGTTGGCGCGGCTTTGGAGCAAGAGGGTCGTTCCGTAGTAGAAGGCCAGTGCGTACGAACTGTAAATGATGAAAAAGAAGACCGAGAGCCCGAGACCATTGAAGAGCGATGACGTGATGCCGAGGTCCATAGTCGTCACATTGCGCACATCGTACATTGATACGAGCTTATTCTGGGTGCTGAAAGCATGAGTGTTGCGAACACTCGAAATGACCTCCTCGGCGAGCGTCGAAGCGTGGCCGACCTCCTCGAGTTGCCGGGTCTTGTAGGCCGAGAGATACTTGTTCATCACGGCGCCAGAGACTGCGATGGCTGGGATGATGGTAGATAGAACCAATGCAAGACGCCAGTTGCGAACGAAAGCGACGATGAAACCAGTGAAGAAGGTCGCGAGGAACATGACCGTAATCGAGATCTTGTCCGAGATGCCCTCCTGAATGAGATGGGTGTCGGTCTCGATTCTTGTTGTCACCTCGCCAGCTCCCAATTTGTCAAAGTAAGCTACGTTTTGTCTCATCACCCCATGAAGGTAGGCTTCTCGGATCCTCCTTGTTGATGCCTCGCCACTGTACACGAATGTGCTCTGGTACGCCCACGTCGCGAGGAACGTTCCGATAGCGATGTAAACCAGATAGAGCACATCCTTGTTGACCTCTTTGAAAAGGTCCTCCCTAGCTTGAGCGAGGATGGCATCACCATTGGGAAGAGTCGGTGCTTGATCCTTGGCCAGTTGGAAGGCCGTGAACGAGGTTGTGAGGGCACCGAAGACGACCGTCATGAGAGGCTGCGGAGAAGCGCTCGCACGCGGGTCAGCTTTCCTATGCGGAGGCCACGGCCATGTCTTCTGCTGGAACTGACCTGTGCAGCTCCTGCTACGATTGCACCCAAGATACCAATACAGTTGAGGAACAATTCAAACTTGGTCGTATAACGGAACAGGCCCCAAAATGAGACCGTTGGAGTCTTGACCAATTGTCTGGAGATCCAAGCCGTGACAAAGGGATCAGAGACCGTAAATGATATCGATAAACCCCGAAGTATTCGCTGTAAAGAGACGGAAGAGACGGAAAATGTCCCTCTCAAGGCCGGACGTACACTTGTTCCGCTACTATCCTGCGCTGCTCGTCCGTCAGGTGAGCCAGCTCCGGATCCTCGAGGACCTCTTCACCAGGAGTGTGAGACCCATCACCCGAATTGCCATCCTGGTTGGCCTTGGCTTTCTTGCCCGGCAAAGAAGGGGTGATGCCGGTGGCGGTCTTGCCGGAGCCCGTCGAGGAGTGGTTGGCGATTTCCAGTCGGGAACGGTCTTGGCCGTCCTGGGGTGCGACCGCCGCTGAAGGGTTCATCGACTCGACCACGGGTAATGCGGTGGTGACGGGGATGTGCGTGGCGGCGTCATTCGACGGGTTGCCAGCAAAGCCCACATCCGCGTTGTCGGTGTGGCCGTCCGTGGCGGGGCGGCCTCGTACGGTCGAGGCATGCGAAGCGTAACCACCATGTTGATCGACCGCCGCGGGCGGCAGGGTCGAGGCCGGGCCACCGATCGTGGGCGTCGGCGTCGCTTGCTGCCATTCGTGTGGCTGCGTGGCATGGGTGTGCGTACGGTCGTCGATCGTCGAGGCCTGGGATTCGGACCGAGTAATCGAGCTCGTGTCCGCGTCCCTGGCGTCGGCGTGACTGGTCGAATGTCCCGACTCGGAATTGGCGGTATAGAACGAGGGCGCGGCCGTACCTCCGGCGACAGAGTACTCGCTCTGGGTCGACGGCGCGTAAGAAAGCCTTCCTTGACCGGCGCGCAGATTGTTCGATGACTCATTGGGGTATTGGGGTTGTTGTTGTGAAAGGACTTCGACACCGTCTTGGCCCGCGCGGCTAGGAGCGCCGCTGTTGGCACTCGAGGTGGCGGCCATAAGAGTCAGTAGTCAGTGATCGAACGATGGGGTCGATGGGCGGCGGAGAACTGTAGAGACCGTCGATCGCGGGCGTCCCACAGGAGATACGATACGGTGCGGGGAAGGTCCAGGTCCGTAGTCGAGGGCCAGAGTAGATGAAGTCGAAAGGGGGGAAAAGAGAGGGGAAGGGAAAGCAGGTTGGAGGAGAAGGGAGAGGGGAAGGGCACCCGTATCTTTGGGCGACGTAAAGGCTTGGCACCGGTTTTTCTCCTGCCAGTTATCATCAGGCAAACACCGCCTTTGCCCTTACTAGGGCTCGTTTGCCTTCATTTTGACGGCGTGGCGCACTGGCGGCGGCGGCGGGTGTTGCCCGCGCGCGCGCGCGGGGCCCTGACTCGCAAAGTCACTTCCGGTTTCGCTTCCGGAGTCCGCACCGTTTTCCTTGGATGACAAAGAGATCCTCGGCGCGGTCGCGAGGGGCGGCTGCCGACCGGCGACGAAGGCGACAGTCATCATTTCGGGTCGAAAAGTTGAGGGAACGGCTTTCCCTATAGTCCACTTCCACAGTCGTTTCCCGACGCTCTACCTCCTTTCTGCACTCTAGGCGCATAAGCCGCCGAACGTGCTCCATTTATGACTTCCGACGACGGGGCCGCGCGATTAGCGCCTCGCAACTTGTTATAAGGGCCTCAGAGTCCTGTTGCCGATTCGGTTTTGAATCGACATCGACACCGCAACTCAATGAAGAGGGGGATCCGACTTCTACTGCCTGGCTAGGAATCCTTGCCATTCACAAAGCATTCAATCCGAACCGTTTGCCTATGCACCGACCGCCTGCTGGCTTCGGCGACGGCCAGCATGAAAGATCAGATCAACCGGACTAGAAACCATCGGACGGTGGAGGAGATGCAGTCGTAGCGCGCGCGCGCGCCTCCCCATCGCTGCTCGTGACCGGAACCAGCTCGGTTGCGAACGATATCCGCGCGTTCTTCAGTTTCGCCGCGCCTACCGGCCCCCGACCTACGAGCGCTCGACTAGGATGTTTCTCCCACACAAGCTTCACCAAGAGAGGTGCTTGACGTCATCCGACACTACCTAGCTAGTCGTGCACTTCATTAATTTTCGCAGAGGGTGGAGCTGCAACCTCATCACTTCGAGTACGCGACGTGCCAGGTGCCTTCGCGTAGAGGCTGGCAATTCGCCACTGGGCCTCCCGCGGCGGACGCGTACTTCTGTAATTGCTCTTCAGAAAAATTGCAAAGACCCCTTCAATAATTGCAATGTGAACCCGCTCGAACTACTCGAGAGCCTAGAAACAGTGCCCCTCTTCCATCCTTCCCCAAAGAAATTGCTTCCCCGGTCTAATAACTCCTGCCAAACAGCGTCCACCTCTTGGCCTCCTCGCCACACTGCGGGCACTTCTTGCCCTTAACTTCACCAAACCTCGCCTGGTCGTAGGGGATACACAAGCTCTTGGCCCCGGCCGAAGGGGCCTTTTCGTCCTCGGCACCCTCGACCGATTCCTGCGCGGACCGCTTCTTGATCTCGTCCTCGCACGCCTCGATCTCGCACCACGGCAACACGACGACGTGGTTCTTGTTCAACGTCGGCACGAGCTGATCCCATTGTTCGATGACGGTAATGTGATCGTTGAACTCGCCGCGAGCCTTGTTGAGCATGTCGTCGTGGATCGTGTCAAGCAGATCGGGGATCGACTGGGTGAGGTCCTTGATGACGAGTTTGGACTTGTTGCCCGTGTCCCTACGGACGGCGACGACGGACTTCTCCTTCAGATCCTTGGGGCCCAACTCCAAACGCACGGGGACACCCTTCAACTCCCAGTCGTTGTACTTGAACGCCGGGGTGTAGCCTTCTCGGTCGTCGTAGCGGACCTTGATGCCCTTGGCCTTGAGCTCCTTCTCGACAGACTCGCACGCCTCGTAGACCTGGGCTCGTTCCTCGTCCGTCGTCTTTGCCGTGATACCCACGGGAACGATGACGACCTGCAGTTGCGCGACGCGCGGGGGCAAGACCAAGCCCTTGTCGTCACCATGGACCATGACCATGACACCGATCGTGCGCGTCGACAGACCCCACGAGTTTTGCCACACGTGCAGCTTGTCCCCCTTGTTCTCCGGGTCCTCGACCGAGATGTTGAACATCTTGGAGAAGTTCTGGCCCAAGCAATGCGACGTTCCTCCCTGAATACCGCGACCGGTCGTCGGGATGAAGCCCTCTACCGTGGTCGTGTAGAGACCACCGGCGAACTTTTCTTTCTCAGACTTGACACCGGGGATGACGGGAACGGCCAAGAGCTCCTCGTACACGCGTCGGTAGAGGTCCAAAATCTGCCGCACCTCGGTGTCGGCCTCGGGCTTGGTCAAGAAGGCCGTGTGGCCCTCCTGCCAGAGGAACTCGCGCGTGCGCAAGAACGGTTGGGGGTTCTTGAACTCCCAGCGCACGACCGAGTTCCACTGGTTCAGCTTGAGCGGGAGATCTCGGTGAGAGCGGATCCATTTGGCATAGTAAGGGTACATGACGGTCTCCGAAGTGGGGCGGATTGCAATCGGCTCCTCGAGGTCGGATTGACCACTGCGCGGGAAATTTGTTCAGCTTTAGAAGGTTCGTGCATCCAGCGAGACGAAAGCAACTTACGCCCTAGTAACCCAAGCGACTTCGGGAGCAAAGCCTTCAATGTGGTCCTTTTCCCTCTCCAGTACCTTGCTCGAAACGAACATGGGGAAGTAGGCGTTCTGCACGCCGAGCTCCTTGATGCCGGCATCGAAAAAGTTCTGGATCGTCTGCCAGATGCCGTACGACCAAGGCTTGAGGATGTAGCAGCCCGAAATGTCGTAGTAGTCGAGCATGTCACCTTTGATCAAGGTCTGCGAGTACCAGTCGCCGAAGACGGCTTGCTCCTTGCGGATGGTCAACCCAAGTTGCACACCTGACTTGCCCTCGAGGTCCTTCTTGCCCTGCAGCGCGGCGGCTTCCTTTTCGGCGATCGTCGACGGCCCACGAGTCGGGGTCGACTTGGCAGCAGGAACAGTAGGAGTCCTGTTCGTCATGGCGAGGGAAATAACTGTGTCAGTCACCAAAACACCTCTACCCCGGTCGCGGCCCTGCGTCTGGACTGACGCAGCTTGGGCCGCCTTGGCCTGGAAATCAACCGCCTTGACCGCGGCACCCTCCTCTTCGAGCTGTTTGATGAGTTGCTGGACCTGTTCTGCCGAGACGGACAAGGTCGTGGCCGGATCGATGGGGGACGGCAGCGAGAAGGTCTCGCTCGAGCTTGTGAGTGATGACGAGGTGATGAGGAGCGTTGAGGCGACCAACTGGGGCGGGACCGAGAGCGGCGAGGCTGTAACAACACACGTGGAATACGCTCAGTATTGATGCTGTATATCCCACGATCAAGACTTGAGCGGAATAGCCGCAAGAACGTACCCTGCTCCCTCTTGCGGCCCAAGAGCTTCTCGAGGTCAGCGGCTGCGATGGCCCTCATGTCCTTGAGTCCGACCTGGGTCGCGAGCGCCTTGGCGGGACCGAGATTCTGTTCGGGTTCGAGCGTGACGACGACGAGCTTGAGATCGCGGTCGGCGTGGGACGGGTGCTTGGAGCCGGACTTGGGCGTGAAGAAGTAGGTCTGCAGCCCGGACGAAGCAGCCGCAGCGGCAGGCTTGTTCTCGCCGCTGAGCAGCTGCAGCGCCTCCAGGCGACCTGTCAACAAAGTGAGATCCATCTCGAGTTGTTGTGGGGTGGGGAACGGTAGAGGGAAGCGGCGGCGAGCTGATGTGGGCTGGAGGTGCGACTGACGACGACCTGCGAGAGGGGGTAAGACTCGGCTCGGCGAGGACGCGAGCGTGAGTGGGAGACGAGCGGTGGAGGATGTTTTCTTGACGGGCAGCACGTTCGCACGAAGGACTCGAAGGAACGACGTCGTGGGCAATCGCAAGAGTGTGCGGGTAGAGAGGCGACACAGGGGATAGCAGTGGGCTGCACGGCATGCACGGCACTGCACGGCGCCTGTTTGAAAGGCTCGCGCGCCGACCAGCAAGCGTGATGGCTGATGGCGATGCCGGTCGGCGTGACATGACTCATCGCCGCGACGTGGCACCAGAGTCGGCGTGCATCGATGTGCATTGAAGTGTGCACACCAAAAAACGGGCTTTCTATAATTCAATTTAGGGGAAATGTACACTGATGGCACCCAACTTCACGCTCGTGCGTACGCCTCCGAATCGGATTCCTGAGTGCCACCACTGCACAGTGCCAAGTTGAAGACGCGGCCCGGCTGCAGGCAATACCAAGTTGAGGCAGTGGTTCGGTCGGTCAAAGGCTATCTAAATCAACTCCAAAGCGTATACAATGATATACATGTCTGTGCAGGTCCGTGTATATGAGCCTGCGGGCCCCGGGGGCCACTGCCCGGCTGCCGCCCGGAAAGGGCACGATCGCTTGAATGGCGAGAGTGTGCCTTCATCAGCATGCATGGTCATGCAGTGGCATTATACTAGTAGAAAAAGGCGTTGTAAATGCTCATTATGTGCACGAGCTCTGATCCAAGGTGTAACTTGTTCTTCGCAATCCCACAACCTTCACCATGGACCAATTTCGCATCGCCGATGGCCCGTTGCCATCCTCCGATCGCTTTTGGCATTCTCTTTGGCAGATCATGTATGGCACGACAAAAGCTAGCTATACTACAGAAGTGAAACAAAACAATCTATCGGATCTGGGTCCTCTCAAGTCTCCTTAGTCTTCTTTTCGGGGCCCCTGTCCTTGCCTTTTGCCATGTGTCTCGTCGGGGCCGAGTCGAGCTCGACGCGGGCGGTTGAAATTAGGCTCGATTCGGGTGAGCGCCAAGCGGCAGCGAGTCGGTCTCGGGCTCGCGATCGGCAGGGGCAATTGCCTACCTCGTCGACTGAAAGACGGAAGGAAGTTGGAACCCTCATCGACGGATGCGCATTTTCTGGCAAGCGCAGTCATTCCTACTCCCGGTGCTTTCCCTCAACCCGACATCCTCGTCGGCTCACACTCCAAATCAAGACCGTGTTGTACGCTGAGCGGTGGGTACACCATAAAAACCGGCGGCGTAGATACGAAATCATGCGGGTCATGCGTACGTTGATTCAGGGGCCGCTCGTGGTGGCCTCGCTCGCCGTGGGGCTGGCTTCGGCCGCGGCTCTGCCGTCGACGAAAGACTTGAGCTTGGCCAGACGCAACAAGTCAAATTTTGAGGCAGGGATCAAAAGAAGAAATTCGTGAGTATTATATTCTTCCAGTGACACCAACCTGAAAGGCCACTAACTGACGTGGACTGTGCCCAAATGTGCCACCACTGCAGCTGCACCCCGAGTTCGTGCCCACAGGTCGCCAATGCGGTCAGCACTTGCGACTCGTCTGGGGCGTGCGACTTCACGTGCAACCCAAATCTCCTCAAGGACAGGGACGAGGGCAAGTGCGAATGTATTTTGGAAGGTTGCCCGGCTGTCGGTAATAGTACCAGGTTCTGCAACGCTTCCGGCACATGTGACTTCACTTGCAACGGCGGCCGGAAGAAGGTCGGCGATCAGTGAAGGGGGATGCCCGTCGTGTACCCCAAACTTGTGTCCCATCGTCCCCAATGCGATCTCCTCGTGCACCATATCCGGCATGTGCAACTTCAACTGCACCCGAGGTCTTATCCGGTTCGCTGGGAAGTGCGAGTGTAACGAATACTTTTGTACGACAAGCGCCTTCGACAACGCGTCTAACGCGTGGTGCAACAACGACACGGGCTCGTGTGATTTTGCTTGCGACTCCGGCACCAAGAAGGTCGGCGACAATTGTGCGTGCGACGTCGCGCAATGCTCCTCAATAGCCAACGTCGCTTCGAGCTCCTGCCCATCCGCAAGTGCGCCGTGTGACTTCGACTGCGCTGCTGGATTCAAACGAGACGGTCGCGGATGCGTGTGCGATGACGAGCAATGCCCTCGGGTGCCCCACGCCGCCCTCAACTTCTGCACCGATTCGGGTACGTGTGTCTTTTATTGCGCCGATCGATTCATAAAAAAGGATCGTCAGTGCGTTTGCGACCCCGCTCGTTGCACCGATGTCGTCCCTAACGGCGAGAGCGTCTGCAACTCTGACGGGTCCGGCTGCCATACGACTTGCAACGTCGGCTTCAAATTGGCCTTTGACCAGTGTGTGTGCGATGTGGCTCAGTGTCCCTACATTACGAACTCTATCGTATTCTGCGATCACTCGCAAGCGTGCGCATTCGAGTGCTATCCGGGTTACCGAAAGGAAAACGGTCAATGCGTTCAGGGCTCGTGAGTATTTTGGATTTCGGTTTCAGAAGAATGTTGCGGTGAGCTCCGGGCCTCGCTTACCACGTCCGGCTCAGTATCGTCGGGGCACCGCTCTGCCGCGCGAACGAGTGTCCCATCATCGCAAATGGAAGCCGCATCTGCAACAATCCTGGAAAGTGCGACTTTACCTGCCTTGGACGACTTCACCAAGTCGAACGGGAAATGTGTGCGCACGGCGTGCACTAAAGCGTCTCAGTGCCCGGTGGTAGCCAATGCGTTGTCAATCTGCTCGGGCCGTGCGTGCAGTTTCGGATGCAAGGACGGTTTCAGGAACGTTAATGGGGCATGTGTGCCCAAACCGTGAGTACCAAACTTTTCCGTTGTGATTTCCTCCTCGCTTGGACGCAAATTGACTCTTTGTTAAATTTTATAGTGCACCCTGCACCAAGAAGTCAATCGCCCTCTACAAGGGCTACCAAAGTGGGAAACGCGGCCAGCGACCCGTAACGGTCACCTCGGTTGAGGCGTGCGCAGCATACTGCGTCTTGCGCAAGTGCGTTTCGTTCGACTTTTACCACATGAACCAGTGCGAGATCCAGATTGGCGGAGGTGGCTTTGACAGGTTCGGGTCGGCCAAGGGTGTAGTGCATGGGGTACCGGGCAAGTGTTTGGATTTCACCAGATCGATTCCGATCAAGGCAGCTGGAAAGGCGTGCTCCAATCAGCAGGTGTGGTAAGTGCAAATACCCTATAAAAATCCATTGCAAGTGTTCCACGTGTGTGATCGCTCACAACGTGCGCCTTCATCATCTCCCTGTTATCTATCAACAGCCCTGCCATGACTGCACCGCGGTGAAAACTGCCATGGCCCTGCGCAGCGAACGACTCTGCTCGAAGACGCGAGCAGAGTTCACTCCTGTTTATTTCTTTCTCAAACACAGCATTCTTGATCGTATTCTATTTAGCATCTGAACGCATGACGGTGTTTGGTCCCTGCTTTGAAGAGTTGACAGTGTTTCATTCATGGGGCCCACATGTAAGACCACCTGTGGGGCACGGAGTAACACCCCATAAGAGCCCTGTTCGAGACTCATTAGCTCTGGCCAGGGCTGCTAATGCGGGCATATATGAATCTGGACCTCGCCCTCGCAGCGCGGCTCGCCATCACGCCGTGCGACGCGCATGATTTCGTGCTCCTTTCCCCAACCACTGCCACGCACACAAGCGCTCAACACGAGTCACACACACGGCGCTAGTTCAAGCAAAACACACACGCAGCCCCAAGCCCACTCGACCAACCCGCCTGCCACGATCTCGCTCGCCCTGCCACGATGATCATCCCCGTGCGCTGCTTCTCGTGCGGCAAAGTCGTCGGCGACCGATGGACACAGTACCTCGCCCTCTTGGAATCAGGCCATACCGAAGGGTGCGTACAGGCTTACGGTGTAGAGGGGTGATTCGAGCTCGACGTTGATGTACGAGTGTCGCACGTCTGTCTTGCTCAGTGACGCTCTGGACGGCTTGGGCTTGAAGCGATACTGCTGCCGAAGGATGGTCTTGACCCACGTCGATTTGATCGAGAAGTTGTTGCATTGTGAGTTGTACCTGTTGATGAGTGTGTGCACTGACCGGTGCTGACTCGTCTTCCTTTGTCGCCTCCGCTCTCGCCCCTTCGCCCCGCGACTCACCGCGCACAGATAACCGTAAGTCCATTTTGGAGCTCACTTTACGGCGATCTTTCTGACCTTCCATCATCGTGTTCCCACAGCGCTGGAACGAAGAGCAGCCGGCGTCCGCTAAACCGCTTGCCTCGCGCGGTTCGACATCCTTCGTCTCTCTTTCTCCACTCCGTTTCAGTACTTTTCCCTGTTCCCTTGGTACCAACATTTCCTCATTACAAAATTGCAATACACATCACCACCGCAACGCTCTCTAAACTTGTTCTCCAACCTCTCGTCCCCCCCATTCTCCAACGTCCATTTCTTGATACCCCCTTCCAGGACCACGGCTTTCGAGCTGTGAATTGAACATTCGTTCAAGAGGTCTTGCCTGCGCAACGGGGTCCTCGTCCAGAAGAGGACTGGCAGTGGAAGCTCACGAGAGGGTATCTAGCAGGAAGTCGCACGGGCGACGAAAATTCAGCTCGGTGCGGACTGAATCTTGGGGGCGTGGTCTGGTGAGAAGGATCTCGTGCGCCCCCGGTCGCAATACAGGGAATGGGTAGATGTACACAATCCTCTTGTCTGTGCTCGACACTCTGCTTACTGTGAAAGGATGGGCAACAGACTTGGCGCAACGTCGGGTGCAAGGAATGCGCAGGCAGGTTGATTGCGCCTTTGATGAACGAGTCCTGGTGGACGACGAAGGAAGGTCAACTTCGATCAAGTGAGAACGTGGAATCGTGATGGGCTCGTCGGAAAGTGTAACTAAAGCCGAGCTGCCGCCCGCTCGGAGCATCGAAGCAGACCCCTGAACGTTCCCGCCCGCAGTCCGTACCTCGAAATACGTCCTCCTCAGATCGACCACCAAGAAAAGCTTCTCCGTGCCTTTCCCCCCTGCCTTCGCAGCATCCAAGATCATCTCCTTCAGCTCGTGCGCGGTCATCTTGTCCGCTTGAGCGAGGGGGGACGAGAACGCTTCCCATCAGTTTGCCGGCGCTTGCGAGGGCAGGATCGGGGCGTCGGTCGTCATTTTGGGAAGGTGTGGTGCTTGAGATGGTTAGGGCTGGGAAGGAAAAGTAGGGAGACTTTCGTGCGGGAAAGAGAGGGATAGAAGGGCAAAGCGCGGCGAGGTGCGAAGGCCCTGACGGCCTTGTGGTGGTGGTGGGGGCGAACAGGGGCGAGCCTGGGCGAACCAATTTCAAATTCACCTCTTCGTGAGCCTGGAAACAATCGGGAAAACCTTCCATTTCCGCATCTCTCAATCGCGAGCAAGACCCCTCTCAACAAATGCGACTCTTCATCATCTCTATCATCATCCACATTGCAAGCTTCCAGAAGAAAACCCCACCCTCCTTAGAAACCCCACCCATCCTCGTCCAACTCATCCCCTTCCAAATCTGCCTCCACCTCCTCCTGCGCCGTTCCTACCACAGGCTGCATCAACCCCGTTTTAACGACCCCATCCTCAATAATAGGGCCAGGCGCATGCGGGAAATAACCTTCTTCGACATTCGCGCTCGGATCAATTCCCAATTCGGCCGCCGAGTCATCAAAGCCCCAACCTCCATCCTCTTCCTCCTCTTCCGTAACACCTCCTTCCTCCTCCCTCAAAAGCGACGATCGTTCGTTCGTCGGCGTAGGTGGGAAGATGTCGTATTTACCTGTTCCCGTAAGCTGCCGTGGGATCGCATGTCCCGTATGAGCGACGATATCAGGTCTATGCGCCGTAGGGAGAGGGGAGTAGAGCGCTGTCGGCATGTGAGAGGTTGAGGGCACGATTGGAGCGGGTGGGGGGACCGTCTCGACGGGGAGGGGGGAACGGATCGTTGGGGAGAGAGCAGAGGTCGAAGAGAGGTTTAGGTTCTTCATCGCCAGTCGCGAGAGAGGAGGTGGAGCAAACATGCGGGTCGGAGCAGCCACTGGAGCAGGAGCAGGTGCCGCCCCGGCCGGGGAAGCTGGAGGCGAAGATTGAGGCGGGGACGAAGGTGAGAAGACGCGCTCTTGCGTCGGCGAAGGGATCGAGAGGTTATCCGAGAAGCCCCAGCCGTCGTCCTCGACCACTTGGTCCATCTCGTCCTCCTCTCGAACTATTTCGTCCTTCGATTCGGGCTCTTCGACCTCCGGCTCAGGCTCGGGCTCGACGGGTTGCTGCTGCTGCTGCTGCTGCTGCTGAATCTCGACCTCGGACTCGGGCTCGAAGACCTCCTCGACCGCAGGCTGAGGATACTCCACCTCGACAATCGAAGGGTGCTGCGAAGCGTTTGACGAAGTCGGCGGCGAAACGAGAATCGGCGACTCGGTCGAAGACGAGAAAGCACGCGTATCAGGTTGTTCTTCAAAGTGCGTTGGACCGTGCTCGATCGGTTCTTGGGGGGTTTGAGCTTCCAGATCCGCTACCTCGTCGATCTCCAAAGGTGTAACATCGATTGGCCACCCCTCTCCTTCATCTTCAAGATCGTGATCGTGGACCTGCTCCATCGACTCGTCATGCACGACGATCGAATTCTCCCCCGCCGTAGCATCGTGCTCGAACGAAGTCCCCCCACTCTCAGTCTGGTCGAACGACCAACCGACTTCTTCCTCCTCCACCTCGTGTTGCGTCTCCTCCCTCACCCTCTCCTGCTCCGTCGCCTCATCCCGTTCTGCTGCCAACACACTCCCCATCGAAGGTGGAGGCGAACACGACGATACATTCGGCACCGCCGCAACCGTAGGTGGCGAAGTGACTAATTGGTCGAATTCGAACGGGTCCGAGTGCTGCTTCGAATGCTGGGCCGTGATCGGTGGTGCAGCCAGAGGGGTTTGAGGGGAGGTGAAAGTCGATGGCGGCATCGACGTCGTCGTCGTCGTCGTCGATGCTTCAACGGCGGCCCGAGCTGCTTCAGCTTCGTCAAGAGAGGATGTCGTCGCAACAGCGGATTCGAGATCGTCCAACATCGCTGTCGGCATCGGATCACTAGGAACGAACCCCTGGGTCGAGAACACGGGGTTGATCAATAACGATCCACGACGAGGTCGTTGACGTTCGTGGTCGTCAAACAGGGACGCGTTGGAAGGGATCGGGGAAGGGAGTCCGATGGATTCTTCCTCGGATAAAGCGACGCGTTCGACTTCCAACCCGATCGATTCCTCTTCGTCGACCGCTTGCTCGTCCGTGGGCTCCACCTCAGGTTCAGGAGCAAGCTCCTCCATAAGCTCCTTAGGCTGCGCTTCCTCGGGAAGAGGAGACGAAGGTCCATTCTCCAACTCCAACTCGATACCCCAATCGTCCTCGCCTCCCGATACGGATCCAGATCCCAAGATTCCGCCCGTTCGAGCACCCGATGCACTGCTGTACGAACCCGTTCGTGGTCGACCCAGTGATGTCGTCTCTGGGGCCCCATTCTTGTCCTCGGGTGGTTGTTCGGCTTCCTCCTCTACGCGAGAAAATCTCAACGTCGGCAGAAGTGGGGAGAATATGTTCGGCGACGGCGAGGAACGAGCCAAGGTCGTGGTCGGCTGAACGGGCTGGGCGACGGGTACAACGGCCGGTGGTGGTGAGAAGCTAGGGATCGGTGAACTATGTTGAGGCGAAATGGCCCCTGATGTGCGAGGCGGTTGACGCATCGGAGATGGGGAGGTGACGGCCCTCACGGGAGGGGGCGAAACGACGCTTCTCGCAGGAGGGGGCGAAATGACATTCCTATTCGACGGAGGCGGAGGAGGAGGCGGAGGTGAAGCCAAACCCCTCAAAGAGGGTGACGCCAACTCATGCATCGAAGGCGAAGGCGACGGTGAACCCCTTCCGATCGGATATAAAGGAGGCGAAGACATCCCACTTGGCGCAGGCGACCCTCGCATCTGAGGAGGTGGGGAGACGACCCCTCGACTCGCGAAGGGAGGTGGAGGGGGTGAAATCACTCCACGACTACTGAACGCGGGGGACGCGGTCCGAGCGCTAGGGGATGTACTTCGTCCAGGAGATTGGATGGGAGAGATCGTCCCTGCTCTGATGCGGGGTGATGCAGCTGCTTGAGAACCCGAGGCGGCACTGAATGCGCTGGATGCCCGAGGTGGAGGAGGCACACCTCCAGACGAACTCGATGAGGACGGCGTAGGTGACAAGACGCGAGCAGCAGTTGGCATCGCTTTGGGCGAAGGTGAAACGACAGCACGAGATGCTAGGACTCGAGGAGGTGACGCAACGGCGATCGATCGGGCGGGAGCTAAAGCGATCTTGGGCTTGGGAGCCGCCGCAGGAGGTGAAGCGACAACGACGGCGGGTGATGCAGGCTTCGGTGCGCGTTGTTGCACCGATACAGGCACCCTTTTCGCGCCGAGACGAGAAGTCCGAGGAGGTGCGATTTGAACAACCGGCTTGGGCTTGTCCTCCACGACAGTGGGATTAGCGACCGGTTTCGCAACCGGTTCATCGTCGTCCAAAAGACCCCAAGGGTCATCCACGACCTTCTCCTGGGTCTGAGTCGAAGAGACCACCTCTTCCTTCTTGACCTCGGGAACGACGACTTGAGTATCGAAGCCCGCGTCCAACCCCGGATCGATGACAGGGGGTTTGCCATCTTCGAAGACCTCTGGCTCCGGCGTCGGAACGACGATCTCATCCTTGGTCTCGTCCTCCTCGTCGAACCCCCAAGCTTCTGTCCGAACGCTCGGAGGCGAAGGTGGTAAGAGAGGTTCAGGCCGCGAGATTCTCGCCGCTCCAAGACTGATCTTGCCCGATTTGACCACAGGTGGTGCCACGACAGGCGAGGCAGGTGGCGAAGCTTCCCTCGCCGAAGGCTGGACCCTGTTCGGAGTCGGATTAAACGCATTCCCTCTTCGAGCAGGAGGACCGAACCCTGCTGACCCACTACCCATGATGACGTTCCTCGATCGACTGGATCCCGAAGGTGGTGTCGAAGGTCTCGAATACCCACCGTCGGTGGTGTTCGTTTCGTCATCGTCGGTGGGGATGTTCGTAGGGTGACCCGTGAGAATGTGCTCGAGGTTGCGGTTGCGTAGGGGCGAGTCGGAGAACAGGGCTCGGACGAGCTTGGCGATCGCGGACGGTTCGAAATCGACCAGATGGCCGTTGTCGAAGAGGAAGAGGATGTCGGCCTGTGGGTGACAGCCTCCGCCCAGTTAGTTTACTCTGCTGCATTGCGAGGTTGGACGGCATCGGGTAACTCACCATCGACGCTTCGAGCAACTCGGACAAGAACACGAATTTGAACCAGACGGGCACCTCTCTTCCCACAGAAGTCTGTACGATCGACATCGAACAACTCGATTCGTCAGTTTTCTCCGGCCCTCAAATCCTTTGTCGCATGGAGAATCACTCACAGCACCCTCGTCGAACAAGTCCTCCAACCCATGCAACATCTTGCACAATCTGTTGAGTCGGATCGACTCTTCCTCCGAGATGTCCAACTGCCCCTCGATCTCGTCCAATACGCGTAAGAGAACGTCGTTGACCAATGAGCCGAGGGTCGTGTAGAGGAAGGTCGGGTTTGTTACGGGCTGTTGGGGTAAGAGCATCAGTGTGAATTCTATTTCGCATACATGGATCCCCATCCCTAGCTCAGGAGACGGACCTTCCACTCCTCGACCACGCTCCTCAACCCGTCCATAACCTTCCGCACCGCTTCCTCACAAGCCTTATACACCGCATCATCAGCCGTATACAAGAACGCTCCCGCCTCGTCCAGGCGATCCATCAACTCTTCCTTCTTCTTCATCACCCAACGATCCTGCATCTCCTTACTCATCCTTCGGGTAGCGGCGATCGCTTGAAGGACGTCTTTTGATTGCTCGGGGGTGAAGGATGACTCGACTTGGGTCCATGTTGAGGCGATTTGGGTGGCGATGTAGTCGAGGTCGTTCGAAAATTGTAAAGTGAGTGCTGACGAGGAGGAGAGTTTCGAATGATGGTGCACGGGCGCTGTTGCTCGATAGAGGGCCAGGATCGATACGAAGGCTTTGAGCAACAAGTTCGACGAGTTGGCAAAAGTCGGGAAGGGGAACGAAGGCGAGGCCACTTTGACGGCTTCGTCCAGGATCCTCCGAGCGACCTGTAGAATCGCTTCGCACCGCTTCGACACAAGGTATTGTTCCATCCGTGTAGGAGGAACCCCACCTGCCTCGACCGGCCCCTCGTCTACTTGAACCTCCACATCCCTCTTCTCCCCCTCCCACTGCTCATCACCAACAATCGCCTTCCTCGCATCGACCAGCGCCTGATCACCCACGAATTTCGCCCAATGGCGATCGACACGCTCGATCCACTGACGTATGACGCGACGTTCTTCGACTTCGGGTCCGGCGGTGGAGGGGAGGAAACTGAAGTAGCCGTTCGAGTCGAGGAAGTCGGCTTCGAAGGTGCGCGCAGTGTCGAGGACGGAGAGGTAGGATTCGAGGTGGGCCGAGCTGGAGGGGAGGGAGGGTAAGAGGTGCGAAGAGACGACGAGTGATTGCAAGGTCGGTGTCAGGTGTTGGGTGAAGGTTGATGCATAAGGCGAAGGTGGCAAGAGCGAGGCGTGTTGACCAAAGAAAGCCAAAAAAGCGCCGAGGTCCTTCAGACACTCCTCGACGGAGGAAGCCTCCTCCTGCCCATCGACGACGGGCTGCAACGAAATCGTGATCGCTCCATCGAGTTCTCCTACTTCAGAATAGATGATCTCGGTCTTTCTCTTGCCCGCGCCATTGCTCTCAAGGTAGGGTGCGACGATGTACTTGAGCGTTTGCTTGGCGATGCGGGTCAGATGGGTATCGACGGTGCGTTTGATGGGTTCGCCTTCCCTGCCCATGGCGTAGACGTGTCCGAGCGCGGCCCACAACTCCTCTACGGCAATGTGATCCCCTTTGGGTGCGGCCGAGATGGCGTTGCGGAGGTTGAGGGTCCATGCGGTGGTCGTGGTCGTCGGATCGGCTTCCGTCGTCGAAGGGGACAAGAATTCAAAGCACGCCTCGAGAGATCCTGCCAATGCTCCCTCGAGGCGGACCTGCTCGTCCAAGGACCATCGCCGGAGTACGATGTAGGCTTCCGTCGAAGCGATCCACGACTCGACACCTCTCGAGACATGGGATCGTAATGCTCTCAGCGCAGGGACGGCCGCGGGCAATGCTCCGCGGGTGATGAGGTCCGAGAGGGCGGCGACGGCGGTGTGCAGTTCGAGCAGGGCGGTGACGAGTTGGATCGTGTAGAGGTTCAGCTGGTGGGCTTGGGCGAGCTTGGAGTGCGAGGTCAGTTGCTCGATCAAGCCGGGCAAAAAGGCGTCCTGTGGCAAAGGGGAAAGCGGGAGCGGGGTCAGGAGGGAAGAACTGATGCGAGTCGTCGAGCGTGTGCTCACCTCCCCATCGAGCTGTTGTTGCAGCGCGCCGAGTTCATGCTCCTGCTCTTCTAGCCTCGCCAGCAACTCTTTACCATCGGCGACCTGTTCCTGGAAGGGGCCCCAGTGATGCTCCAACAATTCTCGGGTTTGGTTCTGAGGCGCGAATGCTCGTCGTCAGCTGTGCCTCTGCCCATGCCAGCCGCCCTGCATGTACACCTGACTGACGTTGACCTGCGCGATCTCGTGCTGTATCCTCCTCTGCAAGGCCATGAGCGGTGGGGGAGCGGCTAAACTCGCTCTGCTCGCTCTGCTCGCGCTGCTCGCGCTGCTCGACGCCGACGAGGCCGTGCCTGCCGCGCCAGGCGGAGGCCACACGAGAGCAGGGGACACGTCGGCGGCTCCTACATCAGCCAGCCAGGTGGCGAGCGATTGGTCGGCAGGATGGTTCGTCGTTGGGGCGGCAAGAGTGGTGCTTGTCGCGGTGGCGGAGATGGTGGCGGTGGCTTGCCGGGGCTGACGGGTCGCAGCCATGACGTGTCTTGCGCGCGTGGGCGGGTCGACACGTCCGATCAACCCTGCTGGACTCGAGTCACACGACCCGTCTGGCCTTGGAGTCGGACTAGACCGTGAGGTGCGGGTCGGCGTAGCACGCTCGAGTGTGTATGGCTCGAGTGTGTGGGTGGGTGTACGGTCTTTGAAAGCCGAAAGCGCCCGGAACTACGTGGGCATCGCATTAGCGCATTAGCCAGCGAGGGCCCAGCGGTGGAAATCGCCATTCCCGTCCGTGATTCTAGCTGGACTTGAAATTTTCATTCTCATCCTAGCCTACGTTGCAGTCCCGCTTCGTTCATCTCCGCCCTCCCCTCCCGCTCTCAACCCATCGACCATGAAAATCTTTGTCACCTCGCACTGCTACTTCCCCTCCGCCTCCTCCGGCATTCCCGCGACGATCGAAGTCTGCTCCTCCACCGGCCTTGTCACCGCCATCCATCGCCATGTTCGCAAGAGTCGAGAAGAGTACCCTCATGTGAAGGACGAGGACTTTGTCCATGTCGCGGACCAGTATTGGCTCCTACCCGGCGTCAGTCTCCTTAACGAGGGAGGTTAGGGAGACATGTCCGCTTACTCCGCTCTCTCTTCTGCCTCAGCTCGTCGACGCTCACGTACACCTCAACGAACCCGGCCGGACCGAATGGGAAGGTTTCGCGACTGGAACGGCCGTGGGTCCAGCCATGAATCCCTCTCATTCAGTTCTCCAACTCAGTTTTCTTCCTTTTCGGAATAGGCCGCCGCCTCTGGAGGCGTGACCACCGTCGTCGACATGCCCTTGAACGCGATCCCACCCACCACCACCGTCGATCATCTGCGTCAGAAGGTAGAGGCCGCCAAGGGGCAATGTAGGGTCGATTGCGCATTCTATGGAGGCGTCATTCCGGGCAATCAGGTTGGTTCCCCGAGCAAGTTCCCGGAAAACAGAGAATCTCTGTCGGTTGCTGAATTTTTCGTCCACACCCGCCGCACAGGACGATCTTGTCCCCTTGGCGAAAGAAGGTGTCAAAGGCTTCAAGTGCTTCCTCATCGAATCCGGCGTCGACGAATTCCCTTGCGTCAATGAGGAACAGGTCCTGCTTGCCATGCCTAAACTGGTCGTCAGTCCTCTCCGAAACAAAATTCCCCGCGTTCCCCGCTCGTAAACCTGACCGTTGCTTCCCCGGCCCCCCCAGGAAGCGAATTCGCTCTTCCTTTTCCACGCCGAACTCGACACGCCGACCGCGTCCCCCACCACCCCCGTATCACCCGACCCAAGATCCTACTCCACCTTTCTCTCCTCGCGTCCCCCCTACCTCGAAGAATCCGCCATCTCGCTCATCCTCCGTACAGCGCGCCAACACCCTTCCCTCCGCACGCACATCGTACACCTCTCCGCAGCGTCGGCGATCCCAGCTTTAAGAAAAGCTCGTAGGCAAGAACGATTAAAGCTCAGCGTCGAAACCTGTTTTCATTACCTCGTCTTGACCGCCGAACGAATTTCCAAAGGCGAAACGTTGTATAAATGTTGTCCACCGATTAGGGAAGCGATCAATCGAGACGAATTGTGGAAAGCTTTGATCGAAGGTGATATAGATTTCGTCGTTTCGGATCATTCACCCTGCGTGACCGAACTCAAACGATTAGAAGAAGGCGATTTCATGGAAGCTTGGGGAGGGATCGGTGGATTGGGTTTGGGTCTGAGTTTATTGGTGACGGAGGGGAAGAGGAGGGGGGTCGGGATGGACAGAGTTTTGGAATGGGTTTGTGAGAGACCTGCTAGGCAGGTTGGGTTGGAAAGGAGTAAAGGGAGAATTCAAGTTGGTGGCGATGCGGATTTTGTGGTGTTTGACCCGCGGAAGAAGTTTACGGTGTGCTGGGCTCGATCCCTCTTCTAGATCACCATCAACCGCACTGACATCCAACCCCCCCCTTTTTGTTTCGTTACAGGTCAACAAGTCCGAACTGCACTTCAAGAACCGTTCAAGTCCTTACGAAGGCTTGGAACTCGAAGGTGCGGTCATCAAGACCTACCTCCGGGGTCAACTCGTTTATGATCGCGAGAACGGGTTCAAAGGGATCGAACCGAGTGGGAAGTTGTTGTTGTAGGGTTGAGATGGAATCTATATACCTCTTGCTGGAAGGTGGTACGAGGTACGAACACGATCATGTGAATCGATCGCTAGGCGGGGTGGTCGTACAACAAAACAAAACACAGGCATCGACGAAAAGACAAAGAGAAAGCGCAGATCCACAACCCACGCAGAGGGGCTTAGGTCGAAATATACTGAAAGCACGCCGTGACCGTATCCAATCCCGTCTCGGCTCTCAACAGATCATCATGGATATTCGCAAGACAGGCATTGCTCAAATGGTTCCACCTGTGGGTGTACGACCATGGAGGTTACCCATCAGCGTTTTATTGAAGGAGAAAATAGCTCAGAGGTAGAAATCAAAGTGGTGTACGCACGTGCTTGTGTCGCCGTACAACATCGCGGGCGATTTGAGCATTTGTTTGCCGTTCTTGCAGCGCTTGCATTTGAAGAGCTCGTGCGTCTGAACACGATCGTATGTCAACCTCAAGGCACAAATCGTTCTCAAGCCCGATGGCTAGCAGACGCACCTCGCATTTCGACTCTTTGTACTGGAACAACTGACGCAGGTTATCACCCGAGTAATGGCGCTCGATATCCTCGTTCGAATCAACGACGCAGGAGGAGAGGTTCTGCTTGTGCGATTGGCGTTGAAAGACTGCGGATCAAGAATCAATGAGGGGCACTGATCAGCACTACCGCAGCGCATTGCACAAATAGGCGGTGAGAACAAGACTGACTCTTCTCCTCGACCGTTCCAGTCGCGACGAAACGATAGACGAAACCTGTGAGCAGACAGGCGTGATTCTGCGATGAGCGAAAGATCGACACTCTCGAGATCGCCGAGCATAGCGGGGGCTCACAGTTCTTCTTCTGCCCATCGCGCCATACACGAGCGAGGGCTTGCATATCCGAGGCCGGGTTCCAATCTGCCGATGCAGCGTGATATGGACCCGTCAGTATGAATCATTCAACGGATCTAAAGAATCTCACGCGAGACTGACCAGGATCGAACAGAATAAGTCGATTCGCACCAATCAGGTTGATCCCACAGCCTCCCGCTTTGGACGACAACAGAAAGACGAGTTCCTTCCCATCCGGATCGTTGAATCGATCGACCAACTTCTGCCTCTTGTCTGTGCTCATCGAGCCATCGAGCCTCAAGAAGCCATACTTTCGAGCACTGCACAACTGACCGAGGACGTCGAGCGTTTGGGTAAAGTTACTGATGAGCACGATCTTGTCATTCGTTTCACGACGCATCTTCTCGAGGAACCGATCGACGACGGCGAGCTTGCCCGATAACTCGGTTTGGAGGATTTTGTAGCGGGGGCGCTTCTCGCGAGGATCGTAACCCGGTGGGAAGAGGTCTTCGACGTTGGGGACATCTTCGTCAAAGTCGAGCAGGTCGGGGTGGTTGCACAACTTGCGGAGGATCGTGATCGCCTTGAGGGGCTGCGAGCCTTGACCGCGCAGCAATTTCTTCGTCTCTGGGGCATGCATGAAACGTTGGTACAAGGCGAGTTGGAATGGCGACAAGGCGCAAAAGACGACGTGTTCATACTTGACGGGAAGGTACTTGGACAAGAGGTCGTTCGTACGTCGGATGATGAACTTGTTGACTTTGGTGCTCAGCTCCTTCAACTTCTCGCTGCCGACCTCTTGTTGCTTCTCCGTTGCTTCACCATCCCGACCGCGCAGGATCGGCATCTCGTAGCACTTGTGGAATTCTTGTTTCGTACCGAGGTAGCCGGGATTGCAGAACGATAGCAGACTGAAGTACTCGTTCAAGTCATTCTGTTGGGGTAGGAACGATCCTGGTCAACGTGCTGCGGGCGGGATCATTGTCAAGCGCAGACCTGTGTACAGACCTGAATCGGTGTACCGGTGAGAATGACGCGACGCTTGCAGTTGATCGACATGAGAGCCGTATACGTTTGATTGTCTGCGGCAATGGCCCACGAATGGGGTTAGAGGCAGTACCACGCGCAAGTGCGATGAAGCTTCCACGTACCCGAATTTTTGAGACGATGCCCTTCATCGGCGAGTAGCAGCCCAATCTCGGTCTGTCCCAGTTCATCCGTCAACGATCGAAGTCGCTCGTACGAGACAATGACAACTGTCCGGGTAGAAAACTTTGTCAGAGGATGGAACGTTTCACGAGGAACAAGAACATAGGTGTGACCTACTCGGCGTGACGACGCTCTTGCCCTTACTCGAACACCACTGCCTGATCTGCGCCAGGTTGTCCGCGGCCGAGCTCTTGCCGTCGATCGCCATGGGAGAGACGGACCCTTCGCCAAGCCATTTCACTATTGGAGCAGCATGATGAGGTGAGCATCATCGCTCGCTAACAATCTCAAGACGAAGGAACTTACCCAACTCGTTGGCCCAGTTGCGCACGAGCGAGGACGGGCACACGACGATGGCCTTGTCGATGGCCGGTCGATTCGCAGTAGGCGATTGCTTGAGCAATGTCCACATGAGCGTAATGCATTGTAGCTGTGGCGATGCGGATGAAACCCTATTAGAGATCGCTTCAAGCCAATTAAGCCTTATCCGATACCCACCGTTTTGCCGAGACCCATCTCGTCGGCCATGATACAGCTGTTGTGAACATCGCGCAAGAAAAGGAACGCATCAGTTTCAGAGCGAAGTACTTGTCGACCCAGCAAAGGCGCACCCATGAGCATTCTCATCCGTCATTCCCGTCACGCAGCGATACAAGAACTTGACGCCTTCGACTTGATGCGGTCGCAGGACCTTGCCGACCCTCGGATCAATGACGACGGGAACTTTCATCTTCTTCTTGGCGTCCGCATCGAGCTTGACGATACCGAGGATCTCGGCCAGACTGCGATGATACTTGCGGCGCTCGGCTTCAGCTTCAGCTTCGGCTCGAGCCAATTCGGCGTCGTCGGCGTTGTCACGTTCAAGTTGGAGCAGGCGTTGCTTCTCGGCTTCCCTTTCAGCTTCGCGATCGTCGATCGTAGGGTCCCAGAGCACGACGGCGTGGTCTTCTAGAGGGTCGAACAAAGGTCGAGGGAGAACATCTCCAACCCGTCGTGTCCCGAGGGGAAGATTCGACGGTCGAGTCTCGACGAGTTGACCCTTGCGTTTCATGCCGGGGATCGAGAAACCCTTGGTCAAGGATTGCGCAGGTGTCTTGGGTCGAAAAACGGGGAATCGTCGCGGTGCCGAGGGGGGAACATAACGATCGACGAAGGCTCCTCGTCCCTTCTTGTCATCGTCCGAATCATCCGCCGCGGCAGCCTTGGCCTCGGCGGCGGCCTTCTTGGCCTCCTTGCGAGCCTTTTTCGCCGCGAGTGGGTCGTACTCGTTGCTGGTGGTGAGGTCGTCGTAAAAGGTGTTTTCGTCGTATTCGCGCTCGCGCTTCTGGCCCGGGGCGTGGGACTGTGATCGAGATCCCCCGAGCTGCCTCGAGCGCGTCGAGGTGGTCGACGCCGGAACCTTGAAGGCTGTTGGAGGGAGGCATGTGAGCTTTGAATCAGCGGTCAAACTGATGCCACGCACTCACGTTTCATGGTCGGGGTCCCAAACCCCCCTCCCGAGGCCCTGAGGGCGGCTGCATTTTGGGGTGAGTCGGAGGTGCTAGGGTCGCCGCCCGCTTTGATGGAAGCCAGAAAGGACCGCCGCCTGATGGAGTGGGACAGAAAATCATACAAGCTCGAGATCAGGCGGTGTGCAACGGGAGAGCGGCTGGGTGAGGGATGCCGAAGCGAATGGCGCCACCGCACCACCACGCTCCACCCTGGGACGCGCCAGCACGGCTGAACACGACCCAGTGCATCACCCATGACGGATGACTTACATCTTGATTACGCGTGCCTTGCCGAGTGGGTGGACACGGGGGAGAAGCCAAAGCCGAAGCCGCGTGGGGCAAGTGTCTCCTGACCGACTCGGTTGCGCAACCCACCGCGAGCTACCGCGAGGCGTGATGTCAACAAGCCAGCCCGTCGCGCGCGTCTGCCGTCAGAGTCGAGTGGGTCCGTGCGCAAGCTGACTTTTGGCCACCTTCCTACACGACGCTTGTTTGATTTTCGCGCCTGGCTTACTCGCCGTACTCGCCTCCTCACTACTGCCATCTGCACCCCTCACCCCCGACCCGTCCACTCCCACCGGCGATGGACTCGGACGAGGGTGATAGTAAGCTCATCAACAGGCTGGTGCCTCGGGGGCTGCCCACTCCGCAAGCGACTGTTCATCCAACGTCCACCACCGCGACGACGACAGCGCTCAAATCACCCCCTTTCACCAGCCTCAACTCGACCTCTACCACTCTCAGCGCGCTCGCCTGCACCTCACCAGCCTCCACCACGGCACTCGCCCTGGCCATGACCAAAGCCAAAGCCAACCCCAACGCCGACGTCGAGGCCAAGTCGCTCGCTCCTCACCACCACCTCCACCCGTCAACGTACCAGCTCGACCCGATCAAGTGGCAACACGACACCCAGCGCATGCTCAACAAGACCCTCGGGCCCGAGTTCATCTCCACTCGTGCAGGACCGAGTGGATCGAAATTGACCTACATCGAAGGGTGGAAGCTCATCAACCTTGCCAACGAGGTCTTTGGCTTTAATGGTCAGCCACCCGGCGACAGCGGGTCGAGGAAGCAAGACTCGTGCGCTCACTCATTCTTTCCGATACGACCACAGGCTGGTACTCGTCCGTCAAGGAGCTGACGATCGATTATGTACGCATATCCACGCTTGCTCGTCGGTCCACCATTGGTCTGAGGCTGCATCCTCCCCCGCAGATCGACTTTATCGAAAAGACCGAGCGGTACAACGTCAGCGCTTCGGCCATCGTCAACGTTCGCATGCCCGACGGCGCCTACCACGAGGATGTCGGATGCGGCAGTGCCGAGAATCAAAAGACCAAATCAGCCGCTTTGGACAAGGTGCGTCCACCTTCTGATTAACTTTTTCGTCTCCCACTGACCAAAACAATAAAAATCTGTTCCTCCCTCAGGCCAAGAAGGAAGCCGTTACGGACGGACTGAAGCGTGCACTGCGCAGCTTTGGCAAACTCATGGGCAACTGCGTTTACGACAAGCACTACGTCGTCGAGGCCGAAAAGATGACCAAGACCAAGGTAGAACCCTCAGCCAAACCCATCTTACCTGCAAGAGAGAGAGAGCAAAACTCATTCATGACTTGTCCACCAGCCCAAGGTCGACTTCAAGAACATCTACCGACCCGCGTATGATGCCGAGATGGAAGAGAAGGCGAGGAAAAAGTCCCTGGAGAACGAAAACGAGAATGCTTCTGCTCAGGATATCAAGAAGATTACCAAGGGAGGACCCTCCGCCGCCCCAGCTCCGATGCGAGCCCCCGCCTTGCCAGCTCGCGCCACGACGGCCTTCAACGCCACCCGAGCTCCACCTGCAGCTCCGACTCGTACACCCCTCGCTCCAATGCAGACAAGCCAAACTCCGAAGCCGACGTCATTGCAGCCTTCAAAGCCGATGGTCAAAGGGGAGTGCCCCGCGAGTGACCCTTTCTCTGCCGACGACACCTTTGCTCTCCAGGGCATGGATCTCGACGCCTCGACTTACCTCGGTGCTGGAACGAACGTTGTACTTGAAGGCGACAGCGGCTTCTCGGAAGGTGGCTTGTTCGACGCTGCTGCCGAGCTCAAGGCGGGGAACAACGGTGGGCCTCAGGCGGCTCACTATTCGAGCGGCCCAGATCACGGTGCCCGCCGTATGAATGAGGATGAGGAAGCGGTGAAGAAGAGGATGAGGTCTGAAGAGATGGAAATGAAACGTCAAGCCGCCTTGATGCGCCAACAGCAAAAGAGCATGAACCAACAGCAACAACGCCGGTCCCCTCCCAGTGCCGGATCGGCACCTTTGCAAAGATCCAAGACGGTGGGCAACCCTTCGACCAAGACGGCGAAACCTATTGCTGTTCAAGCGGGGACGTTGCCGACGATCAATGTTGGGGCGGGAGGAACGAAGGCTTCACCTGGGACGAGTGGGACAGCTGTGCCTGTTTCCGGTCCGACGACGTTCGTCAGTGCTAGGACAATGAAAAGGACTCTGATCGACGAGTGAGTCGATTCGTTTCCGCTGCTTGCGACGAGAGGATTCTGTGCTGACTGAGGCTAGACAATCTCAGACCGTACGAAACGGTCACTACACACGGTGTGAGCGGTCGACCGGGCCCGATTGATCCTTCCAAGCGACCTCGTCCCGCATGATCACAAGTTTTTTCGCATCAATGTCATTTCTACCTGTTCCGAACCTCTGCTCGCTTCGTTCTTCAATCAGTTTTCGCATCGATGTCATTTCTACCTGTTCCGAACCTCTCCTCGCTTCGTTCTTCAATCAGTGTTCGCTTGTTGTGCCATCATTTGTACCCTACTTTCTCTTCCATAGCAAGTATTCACGCGGTACTTTGTTTGTCCCTTTGTTCACTTGTGCAAACCCTGGCGTCTGCAGGCTGGCGACGACGCTCGACGAGGAGAGACGGGGGCAGTGCCGAGAGGGTCGAGGTGTAGTTGGTGGGGAGCGCGACTCTGCCCAACTGCTAAGCCCCATTACATAACTATACATAACGGTCCTCGCGGCACCGCGCCGTACTCATCCCACCGTGACAATCAACCTTTTCGGCCTCGGTCACGGTGTGGGCGCGATTGCAAAAAGCACGCCGAACGATGGTTCGCCCCCGTTCTTCACGGCTACGCAAGTGTCCTCTCGGTGATCTGGGCGATCAGTGCGCGATCATCATTCTATTCCCAACTGCGCCGTGTGAGACGATCCCCCAAGACCGGACCGATCTGGCGTTCATTTTCACGACTGTAGCTTTTGTAACGGGCTGGGCCGTGCCTACGACGATCTCGAACGATTAAAGACGGGCCGTCAGCACCGAGCGTGGAACCTTGGAGGAAATGCATAGTATGGGCATTCGCGAGCGGCAGGCTCTGTGGAAGGAAGAGTAGGAACGTCTACGTTCATCGGCGCAGAGCAGGTGGATGAGCATTGCGTGGATGACCGGGGACGGGAGAAGGATTCGGGGACTTGGTATGAGGGGTAGCGCAGTGAGCAAACGAAGATGCCGAGTAGAAAAGGATGGGAACGTTCGGCGGACCATTGGGCTGAAGGCGTGTTCTTGCAATGCGTTCTTCAATGATGGTGGCTCGGGTGATGTAGACGGGTGTGGGGCAAAGACGAGTGACCGGTGTAGGGGGACCATGACGCAGGTTGCTTCGTGCACTGAAAGCGTAGTGCCCACACCCATCTTCTCGTATCTACAGACCAGACGGGCAACTTCCCAACCGAATGGTCCATCGCCACTCAGGACCAGTGGAAGGATTACGTTCGAAGCGTCATTAACTCGCTGCACCCATCCATTCAGGATGTTTACCAAGAAGACGACACTCCATCGCAAGTCTACCTCAAGCGTCTTTGAGCAGCTGGTAGCTCGTTGGGCTCATAACCTGTTAAGTCGGGACCAGGGGTCGCTGGGGAATCGTGAGGCGGCACGAGCCGGATCGTTTCGGGGAGGTTGCAAGCCAGCTGGGCGTCGCAATGTACTCCCGGGTCGAGAAGTCGTGAGGCAGAGCGGACGCAGCCTGGCGAGACAGGTGCAAGCGTAGCCGGACGATCTGTTCTCTACCGAATCGGGGCAGTCTGAATGGCGAGATAGAGAAGAGGGAGAGAGGCGCGGGAGCAGCAAAGGGAGCGCACTGCGGCCGAATTAAGTCGAAGAATTAAGTCGAAGTGTTCGAACCCTTGACAGAATAATGCAATTCAACATTTGGCCCGATCCCGTGTCTCCAACGATTCAAGGTCTTTGTGATTTGGGGGTTTTCTTTTTCATTAGTAACATTCGTTTCTCAGTAGTTCAATTCACCGTCGTCCCTTTGTGCAAACTCGAGCATTCGCATGCGATTACGTCGTTCAACACCCTCGGATGATCTGTGGGCCCCTTTTCGAGACTCTCGTGGTCAAATTAAATGTTGAGCGATCGACAGTACAAACATGTAGAATCACAGACCACCCACAAAACTACATTCCAGCATTGATCATCTCCTCGAGAAGCTGAACCCCAAAAAAAGAAAAAACGCATCGACACGAGTCAGATGTGCGCTTTAGGCGAATGTGCGGCAAAGCAACGACTCACCTCGTGCAATTGAGCGGCGATGATCGTATTCGGTGCCTTACTCTTCAGATCCCTGCATCGCCACAGAAACAAACACACATTCAGTACTCAACTAATCCCGCCTTATCCAACCCCGCTTAGACTCGCGCAAACTCACATCAACCGATTGCGATCATTCCTCTTCACGCACTCCTGCCCAGCCAGCACCCATTCCCCCGTCTTGACGTACCAATCCACCCTGGTCCTCTGTTCACACCGTTCGATATACCCAATCGCCTGCCTCTGCGCCCCATTCTTGATCAACTCATTCACAAATGGTTCATACCCGATCGGACTCTTTTTACTCTTCGCGAGCGTTTCCAATGCCGTCCAATCGCGGGCTTCGACGAGCGCTTTGAGTTTGATGTACCAGAAGCGCTTGTCGGGGACTTTGAAGTCGGATTTGAGCTTGTCGGCTTTTTGCGGCTGCGAGAGGAGTATACATTGGTGGATCGTGCGGTTCAGGGAGAGGCCGATGAAGGAGGGGGAAGGGGAGGGTCGGGAAGGCGTTTCGGACTCGAGTGTTCGTTGGAATACGAGCAGGCGGATGTGGTCCTCCACCATCTGTTCATAAGGAGAATAAAGTGTCAGTAAATCTTCGCGCGTGCCATGCAATTATAGTTGCTGACCTTGTTCTCGAATGCGCAGTCCTTGTCCTCCCCAAACGACTTGGCCGCAACGCGTACTTTTGCCACCTTGTCCCCAAAGTCCTGAAAAGTCGGCTCAGATTCAAATCAGCACATGCACTTTAGTAGCCCCCGGGACACACTTCGACGCTACCCACCTCAATCGGAAGACTCTCTTCCAAGGCCAACAGAGCCGACTCCTTCCTCCGATCGTCTTGGTAGTAAAAGTCCTTCAACAGCTCATAATCCTGCGCATCCTTCGCGAGGATTTGAAGCAACGCCGCGGCAGTCGGTTTGTGGTCGACGAAGCGGAGGAAGTCACCCAGAGCGTGCGAGCGCTTGAGGTACAAGAGGACGGTGTAGACTGTAGGGTAATGGCCAAATGTTGCATGAGCGTGAGATCACCGAGCCTCTTGCGTTCGAGGCAGAACTCACCCAGATTGGGATCCCCACTTTCAATTGCCTTTGTCAACGCCAACTCGTCCTGCTTCATCTTGATCAACAATGGCACCTGTCGACTCCCCTTGAGTTCAAACTCCAATAACTTGGTCGCCATAGAGCTCCTCCCCAATTGCCAAGCCGTATTGGCGACATCGGCGGAGGAGATGTCGGCTTGGCCAGAAAGTTTAGAGACGATGAGGGACACGAGGTGGGCTTCTTCGACTGGGGTGAGGGAAGTAGGAGAGGAGGATATTTGCGCTTGGGCCCAGTGCTGCAGGACGGGAGCCGGCGAGAGGGCGAGGTAGGAGGAGATGCGTAGAGCGAGGAGATGGAGCGATCGGGATGTTAGGCGAGAGATCAGGTGCGAGGGTGGATGGGTTTGGTATCTGCGAGATCATCAACCAGCGACATCAGCTGGACGAATTGAAAAGTGTCCCGTGATCCAAACAACTCACTGATCGTAAGTCATCGGAATTCCGACCTCGAAGCCTCGGACAGCGTTGAGTACCCTCAACGTCTTGGTCATGGTCACGAAATCGCTCGGGTTGTATAGTTCCAAGAAGCCTTTCCCGAACGCGGCCGCTTTGAGTAGCTTTTTCTGCCACATCGGCTCGTATTCCCTCCCAGCCGCATCGATGAGCGTATCGACGGCCCCGACGAGTTCGACGCGGATCGAACGCACGTACTCGTCCGCTTTCGGTGACCGTCGATCGAACAGCTCGGAAGCCTCATAGAGGATCGACGCGGGCGACGTCGAGCCGGGTCGAAAGACGTCTTGAGAGGATTGCGGTACTATCTGCAGGAATTCGCACAACTCTGAGGATATAATTCGTGTCCCATCGATCTCGCCAATGAGATGGACGGGGTCCGAGTAGAAGTACCTGCAACGGGCAACGGTAGACTCTTCAGCAAACTATCAGGACAGGGCCAAAGCGGATTAGAACTCACTTGAGCGTCTCCCCAAAGGGACCGACCATCACGACCGTCTTTTCCCAAGCCACAACGACGGTGTTGTTACCACACCAAACGACCTGATTCGGCGGACCCGACTCGCCTTCGCCGGAGAGGTCGAACTCGGACAGTGACCTCGAAAAGTCGGACGAGGTGACCCACAGTTGGGGCGATGAACCGGCAGTCAAGAGGGCGAGAAAGTGCGCATTCGATGACGGCGTAATGGACAGGAAGGGTCCTCGGTTCAAGCGCTGTGAGACGATGCATTCCAAGTGTGACCGGCTTCAGCGCTCTGAATATGGGCGGTCACACTAGTCGACGATTCTTCTCACCTGATCCTGCACTTCGATCTCATCCAAGCGCAACACGGTCGATCCGGTCCCGATCAAGACCTCGACTCCTCTTGTGTTGCTCAGTTCAGGTTCGACGACTTCCCAGCAGCTGGGTGGTTCGTTCAGACCTACAGCCGCCAGGGGCGTGACCTTGCCCCCACCACCTTCCCCACTGCGAGTCGCACTGCCAACGCCGCTCGAGCCGCTTTCGGTCAAATAATTTGTCACCGGCCATCCTTTGACCTCGACAAAGGAAAGATTGCCCAAGAAAGCGACGAGGCCTTGTTCGTAGATCTTGCCCTGCAGCACTCCCGAGTTCTGGGCGTCGGCACCCAGGGTGTGTTGCGAATACGTAGGGGTGGAAGAGGACGATGCAGAGGCGGAGGAGGAGGGGGACGCCGAAGTCGAGAGAGGGTAGAGGCGATAGGTACCATTTTGCACGAGGACGACGAGTGATTCGCTGGATGTCCATCCGAGTGCGACGATGCGATTCGATGATTCCCACTGCCAAGAGAGGTACATGCGCACATCAGCCTGCGTTGTTCGCGGGAAAGACCGCACAGCAACTTGGTTCTGACAGGTATTGTTTGAAGCAACAGCCCGGCACACGAGTAGATCATGATCTTGGGCCTGGCCAATGTAGTCTGATTGCGACCCAAGAGTACGGGCTTGCGCTCGTCCCGGCTTAGGGCTGTGGCGACGACAGAGTAGGGACATTAGTGCGTGTACCCCACGAGAGAGCAGGATACACTCTACACACCTATGGGTCCAGCATTCTTGGCACTGGCGATGATGTAGTTGCTCAAGTCGCCGAGACTGTCCCGCCAAGGCAGCGCATACACCTCCTGTTTGCGGTAGAACGTCTCGCCCAACGACTCCCACGACGCTGACACAGGAGCGATAGTGGCCATGGGCAGCTCCTGTGTTGTGCAAAGCTCCCAGCGTGATGTGTTGGGAGCTGCACGGTTAGGTGGGCTTTGCCGATGACGAGCGCGGGCGGGAACGCAAGCCTTGATGGAATACCGCGGTCTGACTCGTATACAGCGTCTTGACGGTGTCCCAGGTAGCGCGAATGGACCCGGATGAGCCAGGTGGTATGTGTCAGTGCCAAGTGGTGTAGCAGTGCCGAGGCAACCTATCGCTGTTCCCGACGTGTGAACGCGCGCCGCCCCACTTCATCGTCAGGCTCTCGTCGTGCCGTCGAGCTCTCCACTGTTTTACGGCGGCGGCAAGGTCTGCATCAAAGAAATTGTGTTCTGTGGGGGCTCAAGAGAACCGAATCCGGTCGTTTAGGCTCGTGCAGCATAATGAACAAAGGTACGACGTATGCTACGCATCTTGAGGAGACAGACTCCTCACGTGACTTATATATTCACCAGTAGCTGAGCCTGGGTGACCCGGCAGTGGGCACTCCCTGGCGCCCTGGCAGCCCCCTCCGAGTCAGAAGCAGCTGCGAGGTCGAAAGAGCAGAATGCAGGGGCATACATCTTTACCATCGATCGATCTCGGACCCCACTCACGATCGGGCCCCACATCAGTCATGAGCTTGCGAAGCTTTCTTCCCGTGCAAACTGGCTTGCAACTCTAGCTGCGCGGTTTCTTTAGCCTGGACTCCAGACCGGCGTTCGCCGACGCCGTCGCCGTCGGCGGTCGAGTTCGTAGATTTTAGCACCTAATAGATACCTCGGTTGGGTATCCAAACTGAAAGAGTTGTTTCCTCAAGGGGCAATGCACCTTTTCATCTGTCAATTCAAAAACTCAAGTCTTCGTTGGGTGAGACTTAATCTGGCTGGCACACTTCCTCAACTGTGGCGGGATCTCGGTAAAAATGCTGGCAGCCGCTGATCGATTGGCTCAGACAGAAACGCCGAAAGAGTTTCAAACGGGCGGCTGTCCTATTCTCGGCCGCTGATGATAGTGGGGCCCAAAAACATAGAGATGACGCATTCGAGGTTGTTTCCGTGTTTGATCGTGTGCACAATTCTATATCGACGTCGTCGGTCGACCGGCGAGCGTCCTTCTTGGGGTCACCCGGGTGTTCTTGCGATCGCGACGTCGGCCGTCCGGTGACACCAACAGATCGGAGGTCTCCCTGACCAAGGAACTGCTAGGAGCGCAGTCCACCCGGTCTGGTTAATGACCCGTCAAGTTACGCTTTGATCGATTGATGGCGGCGTACCTTCCGCTGCCAATCTCTACAGAACGTGCGATAGGCCACAACCCCAACGCTTCTGCCTACCTAGCTGATTTTTAATCTGCTCGCCAGTGGTCGTCCTCAGCTGGCACAGTGTAGAGGCTGCTACAATGCTACTAGTCTGGGTTTCACTGCCTACTAGAGCTCACGTCACGTGCTTCTACACGGTCAGGTGATCACATGATCAGCATCGCAGTGACCGCACGGCAACCCGCACCAGAAAAGAAATATCACCATCTCACCGAGATATTTCCGTAACGTTTCATCGACCTTTGCAGTGGGGCCGTTTGAAGAGGCTGGTGCGCTAGCGAAGTTTCTCACGTTACAACCGACCCGCGCAGGCGGCGTGTCGTTCGCGCGCTCTTATTGGCCACCCCCGCCTCCACGTCCCGTGTTCCCGTGCGCCCGCCACGCAAATAGGGCTAGCGCAGCAGACTGGCCAGTGTGGGGGGAGGGACAAGGGCCCTCGCTTCCGCCCCGGCAGAAAAGTGGCAGTGCATAGGCGATCTTTTTCCGACGCAGACTCTACTCGTCGAAGCTCCTCGACCCCGACGGGTTTCACTACCCCAGCCACTGATGGAAGTCCAACTCTTAACTCTCTCCCCCTCTTCCTCTCTTTCACCATATTCCTGCACGATCAGACGTTTTTCCGAGCCCGTCGTCCCTTTGCTGTCCCCCTGACCGGCACAAACTAGCGCAGCCCCTTTTCCTGCTCTCCCTTTTCCCCCTTAACCACTCCTCATCCCCTCAACCACCAGAATGGCTGGCGGTGGCGCAGTTACTGGTGTCAAGGCCACTGGCAACGTGACCAAGCGACAAGAGTACTGCGCGTTTGGTCTCATCACCTCTCTCTTCTTCCTGTAAGTTGATACGGCTATATTCGACTGCGCTCGAGCCTACCACACGTCGCGTCACCGCCCTTCAGCGCTTCAGCCGTTGACCGCTTCCTTCTCCCATCTACAGCTGGGGGTTCTCGTACGGTCTGCTCGATGTGTGAGTCTCACAGCTACCGGAGCATGCATTGGTGAGGGTCTGAAGTTGACCTCAGACCTCCTCTTCATGCGACGCAGCCTGAACAAGCATTTCCAGACGTTCTTCGGCATCACCAAGCTCCAGTCGACCCTGATCCAGGTCGCCTACTTCGGTGCCTACGTCGTCTACTCGCCCGTGTGCGGCCAGTTCATCTCCAAGTTTGGCTACAAGAAGGGTATTTACATGGGTTTGTCGTTGTACTGTATCGGCGCGCTCGGCTTCTGGCCCTCGGCCAAGTTCGAAAAGTACGGTGGCTTCGTCGCTTCCGCCTTCGTCATCGCCTGCGGTCTCGCCACCCTTGAGGTCTGCGCCAACTCGTACGTCACCGTCCTCGGTTCGCCCAAGCAGGCGGCGTTCCGCCTCAACTTCTCGCAATCGTTCAATGGTCTCGCGTCATTCGTCGGCCCCTTGATCGCGTCCAAGTACTTCTTCGGCGACGAGGCGACGCAACACTCGCTCGGCAACGTCCAATGGGTCTACCTCGCGGTCGCGTGCCTCGGCGCTTCGGTGATGGTCCTTTTCTTCTTCGCTACGTTTCCTGAAATCTCCGAGGACGACATGAACACGCAGCAGGCCGCCGCCGGGTATGTCGATGACCGCCCCCTCTACAAGCGCCGCCACACCGTCTTTGGCTTCATCGCCCAGTGGATGTACGTCGGTGCCCAGGTCACGCTCGCGACGTTCGTGCTCAACTACCTCACCGACAAGCACGACTTCACGACCGCGCGCGCGTCGCAGCTCTTCTCGTTTATGCAAATCACCTTCATGGTCGGTCGCTTCGCCTCGACCCCGCTTTTGCGCTTCTTCAACCCCGCGACGATCTTGGCCTTCTACAGTGCGATGTGCTCCATCTTCACGCTCGTCGCCGCGCTCAAGGGTGGCAAGGTCGGCCTCGCGTCGCTCTTCATCGTTTTCTTCTTCGAGTCGGTCTGCTACCCTACGACCTTCACGCTCGCGACGAGCAACCTCGGCAAGTGGACCAAGCGAGGTGGTTCGCTCGTCGTCATGGGTGTCGGAGGAGGTGCCATGTTCCCCCCTATCCAGGGTGCGATGGCCGACAAGACGGGCACTCGACTCTCCTACGTCATCCCCTTCATCGGCTACCTGTTCGTCTTCGCTTACGGCCTCGGCATGAGGTGGTATACGGCCAAGTTTGAGCAACAGCCGCTCAGCACCGAGGCCGGTGTCCCCACCTGGAACCACACCGAGTCGGAAAAGGCTTTGGTCGACGAGGTTGAGAAGTTCTAGACGCCTCTTCGCATCTCTCTTTTTTTATTCTTCGTGTGCGGTGAATCATTCCGGTGTTGTGTGTAAATAAGGGGTCCTTCTTTCTCTCTGTCTCTCGTTCGCATGTGCAATCTCTTTGGCTCGTTTTCGCTCTAGTAGCATTTCACTCCTTGGAACAGCCGTCGAGATCATATCGCAAGTCTTATTTCTAATTTCCCGCATTGTGAAGCTTCTCTGCGCGGGCCTTTGGCTGCATGGCTTCGGACGTAGTAGTACGACGTCCGGCTCACATCGAGCAAACAAATCCGGCGCAGCCTGGACTCAGAAACTGTTCGTCATGCCCTGCTTATGGGTCTTACAAGTGCATGGAGTCTACATTGATGCGGCAACTGCAGGCACTACTACGTTAACTTATCTGCCACTATTTGCCATGACAGAGCAAAATTTTCATCACCCGGGCTACGGCGCCGAGGTCAAGCGCAACGGTGGGTACAGAAATACGCCGACCGGGCCCTCACGTACCTCCCTCACGTGACTCGGACGGCCGGGCCACTAGCACGCTTCCGAGCGAACCGCGATCCATCGTGATTCGTTGTTGTATCGGGATCTACCGTATCGAGGCCCGAAGCCACCCGGTAGGTAGTCTGGTACCTAGCTGGGCCACAACGCCCTCGGCAAACACCGGTGTGAAAGACAGCATCTGCATGGGGCCCACTCTAATCGTTGAATCGCGGATTGTGATCTGCCATCCCGGAAGATCTGAAACCTGCGGTCAATTTTGCCTGGGCGGCACGCGGGCGACGCTTAACTCACTCGATCGTGTTGCGGCCGCGGGGGATACGGATCGGAGTTTTCTCGATCGAGATCAGCAGTTTGTCAACGCGTCAGACCTACTGGTTTGCGAACGTAGCGTTCTTTTTTTCCTTGCCAGCGTGCGACTGCGACTGCCAATTCCGCCTTGTCGATCAGCGCTGTCGGGCGTAAGCGCGCAATCGATTTGGACTTGGCCGCTACGGAGTCCGACGAGCGACAAGCGATTGGCGGGTCTAGAAGCTCGATCGTCCAAGCGCCCCCAAAGAAAATTTCACCGCGATGTGATTGGCTTACCCCGCTTCCACGGCGCGGCTTGACTTAGGTTCACCTATTGAGTTTTCCGCTTCCCCCAGTCTCGCCCGCCCTCGGCCGCCCCACGCCCCAGTCGCCCACATCTGGGAAAGCGATCTACGACCTGGAGTGACCGGAGCTTCGCCCCGCCAACCACCCCGGAGTCTTGCCACTGTCTCTCTCTCTTCTCCATCACTTCCTCCCCTCCAACTTCCCACCAACACCCTCGAGCTCGTCTCATCCATCACGTGACAGATCAGAAGCAACTCCAACCTCTTCCCGGCCACCCCCTTCGATCGCAACCCCTCAATCCCCTTTCCCCAACTCCCAACAATGGCTGGCGGTGGTGCAGTTACTGGCGTCAAGGCCACTGGCAACGTGACCAAGCGACAAGAGTACTTCGCTTTTGGTCTCGTCACCTCCCTCTTCTTCCTGTGAGGACGCGCCGACTTTGGGCCTCGCCTCGGCACTTGTCGATCAGCTCCTCCTAACCCAGCGCCGCGCGTGACCCCTTCCTTCTCCCATCTACAGCTGGGGTTTCTCTTAGGGTCTGCTCGATGTGTGAGTCTCACAGCTACCGGAGCATGCATTAGTGAGGGTCTGAAGTTGACCTCAGACCTCCTCTTCATGCGACGCAGCCTGAACAAGCATTTCCAGACGTTCTTCGGCATCACCAAGCTCCAGTCGACCCTGATCCAGGTCGCCTACTTCGGTGCCTACGTCGTCTACTCGCCCGTGTGCGGCCAGTTCATCTCCAAGTTTGGCTACAAGAAGGGTATTTACATGGGTTTGTCGTTGTACTGTATCGGCGCGCTCGGCTTCTGGCCCTCGGCCAAGTTCGAAAAGTACGGTGGCTTCGTCGCTTCCGCCTTCGTCATCGCCTGCGGTCTCGCCACCCTTGAGGTCTGCGCCAACTCGTACGTCACCGTCCTCGGTTCGCCCAAGCAGGCGGCGTTCCGCCTCAACTTCTCGCAATCGTTCAATGGTCTCGCGTCATTCGTCGGCCCCTTGATCGCGTCCAAGTACTTCTTCGGCGACGAGGCGACGCAACACTCGCTCGGCAACGTCCAATGGGTCTACCTCGCGGTCGCGTGCCTCGGCGCTTCGGTGATGGTCCTTTTCTTCTTCGCTACGTTTCCTGAAATCTCCGAGGACGACATGAACACGCAGCAGGCCGCCGCCGGGTATGTCGATGACCGCCCCCTCTACAAGCGCCGCCACACCGTCTTTGGCTTCATCGCCCAGTGGATGTACGTCGGTGCCCAGGTCACGCTCGCGACGTTCGTGCTCAACTACCTCACCGACAAGCACGACTTCACGACCGCGCGCGCGTCGCAGCTCTTCTCGTTTATGCAAATCACCTTCATGGTCGGTCGCTTCGCCTCGACCCCGCTTTTGCGCTTCTTCAACCCCGCGACGATCTTGGCCTTCTACAGTGCGATGTGCTCCATCTTCACGCTCGTCGCCGCGCTCAAGGGTGGCAAGGTCGGCCTCGCGTCGCTCTTCATCGTTTTCTTCTTCGAGTCGGTCTGCTACCCTACGACCTTCACGCTCGCGACGAGCAACCTCGGCAAGTGGACCAAGCGAGGTGGTTCGCTCGTCGTCATGGGTGTCGGAGGAGGTGCCATGTTCCCCCCTATCCAGGGTGCGATGGCCGACAAGACGGGCACTCGACTCTCCTACGTCATCCCCTTCATCGGCTACCTGTTCGTCTTCGCTTACGGCCTCGGCATGAGGTGGTATACGGCCAAGTTTGAGCAACAGCCGCTCAGCACCGAGGCCGGTGTCCCCACCTGGAACCACACCGAGTCGGAAAAGGCTTTGGTCGACGAGGTTGAGAAGTTCTAGACGCCTCTTCGCATCTCTCTTTTTTTATTCTTCGTGTGCGGTGAATCATTCCGGTGTTGTGTGTAAATAAGGGGTCCTTCTTTCTCTCTGTCTCTCGTTCGCATGTGCAATCTCTTTGGCTCGTTTTCGCTCTAGTAGCATTTCACTCCTTGGAACAGCCGTCGAGATCATATCGCAAGTCTTATTTCTAATTTCCCGCATTGTGAAGCTTCTCTGCGCGGGCCTTTGGCTGCATGGCTTCGGACGTAGTAGTACGACGTCCGGCTCACATCGAGCAAACAAATCCGGCGCAGCCTGGACTCAGAAACTGTTCGTCATGCCCTGCTTATGGGTCTTACAAGTGCATGGAGTCTACATTGATGCGGCAACTGCAGGCACTACTACGTTAACTTATCTGCCACTATTTGCCATGACAGAGCAAAATTTTCATCACCCGGGCTACGGCGCCGAGGTCAAGCGCAACGGTGGGTACAGAAATACGCCGACCGGGCCCTCACGTACCTCCCTCACGTGACTCGGACGGCCGGGCCACTAGCACGCTTCCGAGCGAACCGCGATCCATCGTGATTCGTTGTTGTATCGGGATCTACCGTATCGAGGCCCGAAGCCACCCGGTAGGTAGTCTGGTACCTAGCTGGGCCACAACGCCCTCGGCAAACACCGGTGTGAAAGACAGCATCTGCATGGGGCCCACTCTAATCGTTGAATCGCGGATTGTGATCTGCCATCCCGGAAGATCTGAAACCTGCGGTCAATTTTGCCTGGGCGGCACGCGGGCGACGCTTAACTCACTCGATCGTGTTGCGGCCGCGGGGGATACGGATCGGAGTTTTCTCGATCGAGATCAGCAGTTTGTCAACGCGTCAGACCTACTGGTTTGCGAACGTAGCGTTCTTTTTTTCCTTGCCAGCGTGCGACTGCGACTGCCAATTCCGCCTTGTCGATCAGCGCTGTCGGGCGTAAGCGCGCAATCGATTTGGACTTGGCCGCTACGGAGTCCGACGAGCGACAAGCGATTGGCGGGTCTAGAAGCTCGATCGTCCAAGCGCCCCCAAAGAAAATTTCACCGCGATGTGATTGGCTTACCCCGCTTCCACGGCGCGGCTTGACTTAGGTTCACCTATTGAGTTTTCCGCTTCCCCCAGTCTCGCCCGCCCTCGGCCGCCCCACGCCCCAGTCGCCCACATCTGGGAAAGCGATCTACGACCTGGAGTGACCGGAGCTTCGCCCCGCCAACCACCCCGGAGTCTTGCCACTGTCTCTCTCTCTTCTCCATCACTTCCTCCCCTCCAACTTCCCACCAACACCCTCGAGCTCGTCTCATCCATCACGTGACAGATCAGAAGCAACTCCAACCTCTTCCCGGCCACCCCCTTCGATCGCAACCCCTCAATCCCCTTTCCCCAACTCCCAACAATGGCTGGCGGTGGTGCAGTTACTGGCGTCAAGGCCACTGGCAACGTGACCAAGCGACAAGAGTACTTCGCTTTTGGTCTCGTCACCTCCCTCTTCTTCCTGTGAGGACGCGCCGACTTTGGGCCTCGCCTCGGCACTTGTCGATCAGCTCCTCCTAACCCAGCGCCGCGCGTGACCCCTTCCTTCTCCCATCTACAGCTGGGGTTTCTCTTAGGGTCTGCTCGATGTGTGAGTCTCACAGCTACCGGAGCATGCATTAGTGAGGGTCTGAAGTTGACCTCAGACCTCCTCTTCATGCGACGCAGCCTGAACAAGCATTTCCAGACGTTCTTCGGCATCACCAAGCTCCAGTCGACCCTGATCCAGGTCGCCTACTTCGGTGCCTACGTCGTCTACTCGCCCGTGTGCGGCCAGTTCATCTCCAAGTTTGGCTACAAGAAGGGTATTTACATGGGTTTGTCGTTGTACTGTATCGGCGCGCTCGGCTTCTGGCCCTCGGCCAAGTTCGAAAAGTACGGTGGCTTCGTCGCTTCCGCCTTCGTCATCGCCTGCGGTCTCGCCACCCTTGAGGTCTGCGCCAACTCGTACGTCACCGTCCTCGGTTCGCCCAAGCAGGCGGCGTTCCGCCTCAACTTCTCGCAATCGTTCAATGGTCTCGCGTCATTCGTCGGCCCCTTGATCGCGTCCAAGTACTTCTTCGGCGACGAGGCGACGCAACACTCGCTCGGCAACGTCCAATGGGTCTACCTCGCGGTCGCGTGCCTCGGCGCTTCGGTGATGGTCCTTTTCTTCTTCGCTACGTTTCCTGAAATCTCCGAGGACGACATGAACACGCAGCAGGCCGCCGCCGGGTATGTCGATGACCGCCCCCTCTACAAGCGCCGCCACACCGTCTTTGGCTTCATCGCCCAGTGGATGTACGTCGGTGCCCAGGTCACGCTCGCGACGTTCGTGCTCAACTACCTCACCGACAAGCACGACTTCACGACCGCGCGCGCGTCGCAGCTCTTCTCGTTTATGCAAATCACCTTCATGGTCGGTCGCTTCGCCTCGACCCCGCTTTTGCGCTTCTTCAACCCCGCGACGATCTTGGCCTTCTACAGTGCGATGTGCTCCATCTTCACGCTCGTCGCCGCGCTCAAGGGTGGCAAGGTCGGCCTCGCGTCGCTCTTCATCGTTTTCTTCTTCGAGTCGGTCTGCTACCCTACGACCTTCACGCTCGCGACGAGCAACCTCGGCAAGTGGACCAAGCGAGGTGGTTCGCTCGTCGTCATGGGTGTCGGAGGAGGTGCCATGTTCCCCCCTATCCAGGGTGCGATGGCCGACAAGACGGGCACTCGACTCTCCTACGTCATCCCCTTCATCGGCTACCTGTTCGTCTTCGCTTACGGCCTCGGCATGAGGTGGTATACGGCCAAGTTTGAGCAACAGCCGCTCAGCACCGAGGCCGGTGTCCCCACCTGGAACCACACCGAGTCGGAAAAGGCTTTGGTCGACGAGGTTGAGAAGTTCTAGACGCCTCTTCGCATCTCTCTTTTTTTATTCTTCGTGTGCGGTGAATCATTCCGGTGTTGTGTGTAAATAAGGGGTCCTTCTTTCTCTCTGTCTCTCGTTCGCATGTGCAATCTCTTTGGCTCGTTTTCGCTCTAGTAGCATTTCACTCCTTGGAACAGCCGTCGAGATCATATCGCAAGTCTTATTTCTAATTTCCCGCATTGTGAAGCTTCTCTGCGCGGGCCTTTGGCTGCATGGCTTCGGACGTAGTAGTACGACGTCCGGCTCACATCGAGCAAACAAATCCGGCGCAGCCTGGACTCAGAAACTGTTCGTCATGCCCTGCTTATGGGTCTTACAAGTGCATGGAGTCTACATTGATGCGGCAACTGCAGGCACTACTACGTTAACTTATCTGCCACTATTTGCCATGACAGAGCAAAATTTTCATCACCCGGGCTACGGCGCCGAGGTCAAGCGCAACGGTGGGTACAGAAATACGCCGACCGGGCCCTCACGTACCTCCCTCACGTGACTCGGACGGCCGGGCCACTAGCACGCTTCCGAGCGAACCGCGATCCATCGTGATTCGTTGTTGTATCGGGATCTACCGTATCGAGGCCCGAAGCCACCCGGTAGGTAGTCTGGTACCTAGCTGGGCCACAACGCCCTCGGCAAACACCGGTGTGAAAGACAGCATCTGCATGGGGCCCACTCTAATCGTTGAATCGCGGATTGTGATCTGCCATCCCGGAAGATCTGAAACCTGCGGTCAATTTTGCCTGGGCGGCACGCGGGCGACGCTTAACTCACTCGATCGTGTTGCGGCCGCGGGGGATACGGATCGGAGTTTTCTCGATCGAGATCAGCAGTTTGTCAACGCGTCAGACCTACTGGTTTGCGAACGTAGCGTTCTTTTTTTCCTTGCCAGCGTGCGACTGCGACTGCCAATTCCGCCTTGTCGATCAGCGCTGTCGGGCGTAAGCGCGCAATCGATTTGGACTTGGCCGCTACGGAGTCCGACGAGCGACAAGCGATTGGCGGGTCTAGAAGCTCGATCGTCCAAGCGCCCCCAAAGAAAATTTCACCGCGATGTGATTGGCTTACCCCGCTTCCACGGCGCGGCTTGACTTAGGTTCACCTATTGAGTTTTCCGCTTCCCCCAGTCTCGCCCGCCCTCGGCCGCCCCACGCCCCAGTCGCCCACATCTGGGAAAGCGATCTACGACCTGGAGTGACCGGAGCTTCGCCCCGCCAACCACCCCGGAGTCTTGCCACTGTCTCTCTCTCTTCTCCATCACTTCCTCCCCTCCAACTTCCCACCAACACCCTCGAGCTCGTCTCATCCATCACGTGACAGATCAGAAGCAACTCCAACCTCTTCCCGGCCACCCCCTTCGATCGCAACCCCTCAATCCCCTTTCCCCAACTCCCAACAATGGCTGGCGGTGGTGCAGTTACTGGCGTCAAGGCCACTGGCAACGTGACCAAGCGACAAGAGTACTTCGCTTTTGGTCTCGTCACCTCCCTCTTCTTCCTGTGAGGACGCGCCGACTTTGGGCCTCGCCTCGGCACTTGTCGATCAGCTCCTCCTAACCCAGCGCCGCGCGTGACCCCTTCCTTCTCCCATCTACAGCTGGGGTTTCTCTTAGGGTCTGCTCGATGTGTGAGTCTCACAGCTACCGGAGCATGCATTAGTGAGGGTCTGAAGTTGACCTCAGACCTCCTCTTCATGCGACGCAGCCTGAACAAGCATTTCCAGACGTTCTTCGGCATCACCAAGCTCCAGTCGACCCTGATCCAGGTCGCCTACTTCGGTGCCTACGTCGTCTACTCGCCCGTGTGCGGCCAGTTCATCTCCAAGTTTGGCTACAAGAAGGGTATTTACATGGGTTTGTCGTTGTACTGTATCGGCGCGCTCGGCTTCTGGCCCTCGGCCAAGTTCGAAAAGTACGGTGGCTTCGTCGCTTCCGCCTTCGTCATCGCCTGCGGTCTCGCCACCCTTGAGGTCTGCGCCAACTCGTACGTCACCGTCCTCGGTTCGCCCAAGCAGGCGGCGTTCCGCCTCAACTTCTCGCAATCGTTCAATGGTCTCGCGTCATTCGTCGGCCCCTTGATCGCGTCCAAGTACTTCTTCGGCGACGAGGCGACGCAACACTCGCTCGGCAACGTCCAATGGGTCTACCTCGCGGTCGCGTGCCTCGGCGCTTCGGTGATGGTCCTTTTCTTCTTCGCTACGTTTCCTGAAATCTCCGAGGACGACATGAACACGCAGCAGGCCGCCGCCGGGTATGTCGATGACCGCCCCCTCTACAAGCGCCGCCACACCGTCTTTGGCTTCATCGCCCAGTGGATGTACGTCGGTGCCCAGGTCACGCTCGCGACGTTCGTGCTCAACTACCTCACCGACAAGCACGACTTCACGACCGCGCGCGCGTCGCAGCTCTTCTCGTTTATGCAAATCACCTTCATGGTCGGTCGCTTCGCCTCGACCCCGCTTTTGCGCTTCTTCAACCCCGCGACGATCTTGGCCTTCTACAGTGCGATGTGCTCCATCTTCACGCTCGTCGCCGCGCTCAAGGGTGGCAAGGTCGGCCTCGCGTCGCTCTTCATCGTTTTCTTCTTCGAGTCGGTCTGCTACCCTACGACCTTCACGCTCGCGACGAGCAACCTCGGCAAGTGGACCAAGCGAGGTGGTTCGCTCGTCGTCATGGGTGTCGGAGGAGGTGCCATGTTCCCCCCTATCCAGGGTGCGATGGCCGACAAGACGGGCACTCGACTCTCCTACGTCATCCCCTTCATCGGCTACCTGTTCGTCTTCGCTTACGGCCTCGGCATGAGGTGGTATACGGCCAAGTTTGAGCAACAGCCGCTCAGCACCGAGGCCGGTGTCCCCACCTGGAACCACACCGAGTCGGAAAAGGCTTTGGTCGACGAGGTTGAGAAGTTCTAGACGCCTCTTCGCATCTCTCTTTTTTTATTCTTCGTGTGCGGTGAATCATTCCGGTGTTGTGTGTAAATAAGGGGTCCTTCTTTCTCTCTGTCTCTCGTTCGCATGTGCAATCTCTTTGGCTCGTTTTCGCTCTAGTAGCATTTCACTCCTTGGAACAGCCGTCGAGATCATATCGCAAGTCTTATTTCTAATTTCCCGCATTGTGAAGCTTCTCTGCGCGGGCCTTTGGCTGCATGGCTTCGGACGTAGTAGTACGACGTCCGGCTCACATCGAGCAAACAAATCCGGCGCAGCCTGGACTCAGAAACTGTTCGTCATGCCCTGCTTATGGGTCTTACAAGTGCATGGAGTCTACATTGATGCGGCAACTGCAGGCACTACTACGTTAACTTATCTGCCACTATTTGCCATGACAGAGCAAAATTTTCATCACCCGGGCTACGGCGCCGAGGTCAAGCGCAACGGTGGGTACAGAAATACGCCGACCGGGCCCTCACGTACCTCCCTCACGTGACTCGGACGGCCGGGCCACTAGCACGCTTCCGAGCGAACCGCGATCCATCGTGATTCGTTGTTGTATCGGGATCTACCGTATCGAGGCCCGAAGCCACCCGGTAGGTAGTCTGGTACCTAGCTGGGCCACAACGCCCTCGGCAAACACCGGTGTGAAAGACAGCATCTGCATGGGGCCCACTCTAATCGTTGAATCGCGGATTGTGATCTGCCATCCCGGAAGATCTGAAACCTGCGGTCAATTTTGCCTGGGCGGCACGCGGGCGACGCTTAACTCACTCGATCGTGTTGCGGCCGCGGGGGATACGGATCGGAGTTTTCTCGATCGAGATCAGCAGTTTGTCAACGCGTCAGACCTACTGGTTTGCGAACGTAGCGTTCTTTTTTTCCTTGCCAGCGTGCGACTGCGACTGCCAATTCCGCCTTGTCGATCAGCGCTGTCGGGCGTAAGCGCGCAATCGATTTGGACTTGGCCGCTACGGAGTCCGACGAGCGACAAGCGATTGGCGGGTCTAGAAGCTCGATCGTCCAAGCGCCCCCAAAGAAAATTTCACCGCGATGTGATTGGCTTACCCCGCTTCCACGGCGCGGCTTGACTTAGGTTCACCTATTGAGTTTTCCGCTTCCCCCAGTCTCGCCCGCCCTCGGCCGCCCCACGCCCCAGTCGCCCACATCTGGGAAAGCGATCTACGACCTGGAGTGACCGGAGCTTCGCCCCGCCAACCACCCCGGAGTCTTGCCACTGTCTCTCTCTCTTCTCCATCACTTCCTCCCCTCCAACTTCCCACCAACACCCTCGAGCTCGTCTCATCCATCACGTGACAGATCAGAAGCAACTCCAACCTCTTCCCGGCCACCCCCTTCGATCGCAACCCCTCAATCCCCTTTCCCCAACTCCCAACAATGGCTGGCGGTGGTGCAGTTACTGGCGTCAAGGCCACTGGCAACGTGACCAAGCGACAAGAGTACTTCGCTTTTGGTCTCGTCACCTCCCTCTTCTTCCTGTGAGGACGCGCCGACTTTGGGCCTCGCCTCGGCACTTGTCGATCAGCTCCTCCTAACCCAGCGCCGCGCGTGACCCCTTCCTTCTCCCATCTACAGCTGGGGTTTCTCTTAGGGTCTGCTCGATGTGTGAGTCTCACAGCTACCGGAGCATGCATTAGTGAGGGTCTGAAGTTGACCTCAGACCTCCTCTTCATGCGACGCAGCCTGAACAAGCATTTCCAGACGTTCTTCGGCATCACCAAGCTCCAGTCGACCCTGATCCAGGTCGCCTACTTCGGTGCCTACGTCGTCTACTCGCCCGTGTGCGGCCAGTTCATCTCCAAGTTTGGCTACAAGAAGGGTATTTACATGGGTTTGTCGTTGTACTGTATCGGCGCGCTCGGCTTCTGGCCCTCGGCCAAGTTCGAAAAGTACGGTGGCTTCGTCGCTTCCGCCTTCGTCATCGCCTGCGGTCTCGCCACCCTTGAGGTCTGCGCCAACTCGTACGTCACCGTCCTCGGTTCGCCCAAGCAGGCGGCGTTCCGCCTCAACTTCTCGCAATCGTTCAATGGTCTCGCGTCATTCGTCGGCCCCTTGATCGCGTCCAAGTACTTCTTCGGCGACGAGGCGACGCAACACTCGCTCGGCAACGTCCAATGGGTCTACCTCGCGGTCGCGTGCCTCGGCGCTTCGGTGATGGTCCTTTTCTTCTTCGCTACGTTTCCTGAAATCTCCGAGGACGACATGAACACGCAGCAGGCCGCCGCCGGGTATGTCGATGACCGCCCCCTCTACAAGCGCCGCCACACCGTCTTTGGCTTCATCGCCCAGTGGATGTACGTCGGTGCCCAGGTCACGCTCGCGACGTTCGTGCTCAACTACCTCACCGACAAGCACGACTTCACGACCGCGCGCGCGTCGCAGCTCTTCTCGTTTATGCAAATCACCTTCATGGTCGGTCGCTTCGCCTCGACCCCGCTTTTGCGCTTCTTCAACCCCGCGACGATCTTGGCCTTCTACAGTGCGATGTGCTCCATCTTCACGCTCGTCGCCGCGCTCAAGGGTGGCAAGGTCGGCCTCGCGTCGCTCTTCATCGTTTTCTTCTTCGAGTCGGTCTGCTACCCTACGACCTTCACGCTCGCGACGAGCAACCTCGGCAAGTGGACCAAGCGAGGTGGTTCGCTCGTCGTCATGGGTGTCGGAGGAGGTGCCATGTTCCCCCCTATCCAGGGTGCGATGGCCGACAAGACGGGCACTCGACTCTCCTACGTCATCCCCTTCATCGGCTACCTGTTCGTCTTCGCTTACGGCCTCGGCATGAGGTGGTATACGGCCAAGTTTGAGCAACAGCCGCTCAGCACCGAGGCCGGTGTCCCCACCTGGAACCACACCGAGTCGGAAAAGGCTTCGGTCGACGAGGATGAGAAGTTTTAGATAGTCGTAGTTCCTCACAGGTTCAAAGGGTCCTTTCTAGGGGTTCATACATACGCTTTATCAGTTTCGGGGTCTTCTTGCATCGCAGTACACTCTTGATGTTTTTCTTAGACGCAATACAATGCGTGGGCTACACACACATATACCACAGCGGTTGCCATCACACAAGAGAGCAGCTTTCATGCAACAGGGTAGCTAAAGCGATTTCTGATTGCGTCTAATGGTAAATCTTGCTGCTGCAGTAATGCTCACAGTCAGGTAATTTGAGGTTTTATGCGAGACGACATGCTTGGTCAAATGAGCTTTGGAAACAATAGACGTGTTACGGCGTTCTCTGGCGTGTACGGACTGCACTGCTCCGGACCCTACCCTCGTAAAAGTCGGTAGGAAATGGCCCGAATCTGACTTGCCAGGCTTTGCCTCGGTTTGCCGAGGTGGGGCGACCCCCACCTCGTGCTGTGGTGCTTGCGCTTCCGTCTCTACGCGCCTTCGACTCCGTCGGCTGGGGGTTCGCACGGCGGCGCGTCGTTGATCACCTTTACACACTCCGCAGCCGCCCGAGTTCGAACGCAAGGTTCCATAAACATGTTGTTTTTGACGATGCGAGTGGTACGGACTCTGCCTCGCGTTCGACGCTCTACAGCATCACCAGCGGCACGTGGCCTCAGTCAAGTCGCGTGCTGCCCCACGACGACGAAGACCGCTGTTCGACCCTTCCACACGACACTAGCCGCTCGCAAGTCCACACCGACAGAGCTTGTCGAGCCGGAAAGGAAGGATGTCTCGTCCAATGAGAAGTCGACCCCACAGGATAAGCCGAGAGCAGAACATGCCGTCATCAGCGCGTTTGGTACGTAGACGATCTCGACGCTCACGCCCTCAGCAGGCGCTCTACTAGGGTCGAGCTGATAAGGATTTCCGCCTAGTGATACCCCGGCTGTTTGCCTGCCCGCGTTTCCAACGCGGTCTCTGACGACGTCTGTTATGGTGCCCACACAGATTTGTTTTCCATCGGTGTCGGACCGAGCTCCTCCCATACAGGTGGGTGCAAAAGTTGGTCATCTTTCGCACGATAGGAGCTGACCTGCCCCCCCCCCCCTAAAACTACATGGACCGCTGGCCCCTAATTGCACTGTTGCGCTATCGGGTCTCAGTCGGACCTATGCGAGCAGGAAAGATCTTCGTCGAGGACCTCAGAGAGCTCGGGATCCTGAAGGACGTGCACAAGCTCAAGATCGGGCTGTACGGGTCACTGGCCGCGACGGGCAAAGGTCACATGACACCGCAGGCCGTTGTCCTCGGTCTCGAAGGCGAGGATCCGGAAACGATCGAGTACGTGCTTCGGGGCCGGAGAACATGTAACCAGCTCTGATGCTCATCATTCACACCTCCTGATGGACAGGCCTTCGACGATCCAATCGCGGTACGCCTCGATTCTAGCAACACATCACTTGACCCTAGCCGGCGAGCACTCCATCGTCTACGATCAGGACAAGGATATGCTATGGCGGAATGAGCCATTGCCGACCCATCCCAACGGAATGAGGTACGCTTTGACTGTCTCGCTTGGAAACGAAGATTCAGCTGACGCAGCGCAAAATATTTATGCCGCAGGTTTTCAGTCTATGCCAAGACAGGCGACTTGCTGGCCGTGAATGAGTATTTTTCAGTTGGCGGTGGTTTCGTTGTCAACGACCAGACCAAAAGTGGGTCCAAGAGTATGTGCAAGCGTGGGTGGAATCAGGCTGACAGCTGACTGTGCTCTCCCTTGCAGTCGACGAGAACCTGTACTATCGGGCTGTGAAGAAAAACTCGGCCTCGTCGGCGCGGAGGGAGCAGACCCACGGTCTAGAGATAAACACCCAGGCATTACCCGCCCCTGGACAAGAGTCGAGTGCCGAAGAGAATGGATCGAGACCGACGGGACCGAAGCAGCCACCGTTCTTGTTCAGGAATGGGGCCGAGCTCTTGGCGATGACGAAGAGACACAACGTCCGATTTCTTTCTCTCACTGAGATCACAAGTTTCCTTGATGAGGTGCTAATTTATGACCGTTCCAATACAGCTGACCATCGCTCAACTGGTGTGGGAGAACGAACGGAGCGCGATGACGAGCGAGGAGATTTCCGAAGGGCTTATGAAGGTGCGGCGGAGTAATCGCGCAATGTGCCACCCATGAACTCACACGAATTTTCTTCCCCGCGCTCAGCTATGGCGCACAATGGACGCTTCGATCGCTCAGGGCGTGTCCTCGACAGAACTCAAGCTGCCGGGAGGACTGGGCGTTCGACGGAGGGCTCCAGGTAGCTATACAATCTTTCTCCTCAAATGTCTGAGCGAGCCCATCACTGACGGCCTTCTGTCGATAACAGGGCTCTACAGACGTCTTTTTAAAGGCTTCTACCCCTCCCTATCCCCATCCGAGCCTTCCCAATCCGCCCTGCTACCAGTAGCTCCTTCCTCGACTCTTACCATGGCCTCAGGGTTCAACTTGAGACCGCCGCCAGAAGCAATCACTCGACTACCCTCCGGCTCGATCCGGAGAACACCGTTAGTCATCGGGTCGTTTGAACATGAATTGCCACCCATCCCGTTCAAGAAGGCTGTGTTCCCCGGGATCGATTTCTTGAGCTGTTACGCCATTGCTGGTGAGGACCGTGATGTCGAGGAAGACCAAGGAAAAGCTGAAAAGTGCTGATGTTTTGCTCTTCGAGCAGTCAATGAGACCAACGCGAGCGGTGGTAGGGTGGTTACCAGTCCGACATTGGTAAGCCATTTGGGCCTTTCTGAGAAATGCTCTCCAGATACCATGACCCTGATGTCCAAATTCTGGTCGCGGTGCCATCAGGGTGCCGCTGGAGTGATCCCAGCCGTTGGCAAATACATTGTCGAATTCATCTCGGACGACCCCGAAGGAGACATCAAGACTTTTCTGCTGACGGCCGCGGCAGTCGGGATGCTCTACAAGCGAGGAGCAACCATTTCAGCCGCCGAAGGAGGATGCGTGAGTCTGACACCCTGGGATCACGGCAGCGAGCCTCTTCGCTAATGGCGATGATTGCATACCGTGCCATCTACGTGACCAGATGGCCGAAGTTGGTGTTGCGAGTTCGATGGCGGCCGCTGGGTTTACAGCTTGCATGGGAGGTCAGTGATCAGCGCGTGTCGAAGAATCCTCGGAGCCCCTCGCAGGACCTAATGATCCCCAATCAAACTCGACCGCCTTCAGGCTCACCTCAACAAATTCTTCAAGCCGCCGAAATCGGGATCGAACACTCCTTGGGTCTCACCTGTGACCCTCACGAAGGGTTGGTCCAGGTGCCGTGCATCGAACGCAACTCGATAGGTGCTGTCAAAGCCGTCGCGGCTGCGCAATTGGCGTTGGCTTCGGACGGGAGACATTCGGTCTCGTTGGATGAAGCAATTGAAGCGATGGTGAGTGCTTTCTTCCTCATGGCGATAAAATCATTGAGACTAATCATGATCGTGTATACTCTTTCATTCAGCGAGTAACAGCAAGAGATATGGTAAATAGCCTCCCGCTCGCCGGGTTCTTGGCGCTTAGTTGATGGGTTTCACTCGCTTCATGCAGCACACACACTACAAGGAGACATCGATGTCGGGACTGGCCGTAGGTCCCGCTGTTCTAGCCCGGTGTGGAGACAATCATCTGATGGAGGTCTTCTCCCACGCGCAGACCTCTGTTCGGATTCCTCTCTCCTCGCCGGCTTGCTAACATTTGCACTATGAGCGGTGACCTCTGCGGATGGAACTGTAGAACGATGAACGTGTGCCCTGTCCATGATTGCAATAATAACTCTGCCTCTAAGCGGCACCCCCAAGTTGAGTCCACTCCGATCACAACTCATCCTTCACCGGCACGACGACCGTATCTTGAACTTGCTCCTCAACGGGCCTCAACTCGACCTTCTCACCTTCGTCACTCTTCTCCCTAACGAACGCTTCCAACTCCTCCTTTTGGCCCTTGGCCTGACCCAATTCATCCGCCTTACCACCGAACACTCCCACTCCTTCATCCTTCTCCATCCCACCAGTCTGTTTCTGTTCCGCCTCGACCCTCTTCGCCAACGCAGCGACCTCATCATCGTAGACCGTCCACTCGGGGATCAACCTCTTGGCCCTCCTCAACTTGGGTTCATGAGTCAAAGGGTTATTACACAGATCGATCGTCTTGGCCTGTGCGAGCGAAGCGTCCGAACACCACGTCTCGCACCACAACCAAGATCGATCAAGGGTATAGATGGGGATTTGGTCCTGCATGTTATTGGGGAGATCTTGGTCGAGGTTCGCTAGCGAGTTGGGGTCGGCGGACAGACCTTGGTATTGATGTCGAAGACGGTCGCCGGCGGCCATGGCGCGGAAACGGTCAAGGTCGACGACGTATAAAGCTGAGATGTGGTAAGGCTTGCCGCGGAGATGGTCTGCGGTTCAAAAATGGTCGAATTAGCATTGAGGTCTACGTACCAGGCTCTCTGCCGGAGTCGACTCACCTCTCCAATAGCCTGACTTCCAGAATCGGAAGCGGTCCATCTCGGCTCGATCGTCTCCCATGGGAGCGTAAGCGTCTGTAAAGAACGTCTCCCCTCGTCAGCAACACGGCCGAACAGAAACAAAGTCGTCAAAGGATTTGATGAAAGGACTGACATGGTGCTCCTTGAAGATCAAGATCGACCAATTGCTTCAAGTCCGTCCGAACAATCTGCGAGAGACACTCACAGGTCAGACCACGAGAAATTGAATACTGTTGCCGCTTATTCCCAGCACTGACCTGATCCGAATCGACAAAGATGACCCTCTCCAACTCGAGCGGGAACAACACGTCCAAGAATAAGATCTTGTAACCCCAAATGGTCCTCTGTTTCTCCGTCTGGGCCCTCAACCAATGCGGCCACTTGTACGTCACCAATTCGTACTCGAACCCATACTCTTTCGCGAGATGAGGGATGAAGGCTCGGAAGGAAGGCGAGAGAAAGTTTTGAATGAACCAGAACTTGACGGTCGATTGAGTATGTCGCATGACCGAAACGACCATGAGGAAAGCCATGCGTTCGTACAAGAGCCCCGAGGCGACGGTGAAGACGTTGATCTCGGCTTTTTTCTTGATCGCAAGCTCGGACTTGCGCAAGAAGGGGAACCTGCACAGTGAGAAGGGAGGCCCAGGTTCAGCGATTCCCACCAAGAGCATGTTCCTATCGGATTGTGCACGTACAAATTCTTGACCCGATCGACAACATTCTCCTGCGCACCCTTCTTCGCCACGCCCTTGTCCGTATCATCCAAAAGTTGCGTCATCTCATGCCCCTTGTTCCTCTTGAACCTAGGGAACAACGTCACCCCTTCGAAAGTCGTCACGAGGATCTCATCACCCGCTTCTTCGACGCTTCGCGAGTTCCAGCCTTCTGCGCCGGTCGTTTCGATCGAGTAGACTTGCGAACCTTTGCCTTCCCTGATAGCGAGGCGCCACGGTCCGGGACTGGCTTTGAATTGAAAATAGCCTAGGTTGGCCATAACGATCGTACTGCCCATCCATCACATGTTAGTCAGCTCCGTCGAATCAGCACCAGGTCCAAAAGCGAACCTCTCCCAAACTCACTCGACTCGAAGTTGGTCCTCCTCCTCCCTCCCCTCCTTCACCAACTCCAATTGCAGTCCCCTAGGCGCCGTATTCCCCGGCGTTTCCCTCGCATGCCCCTCCACCACCAAATTCTCCAGCTCGAATTCGGCGTCGACCCCTTCCTTCCTCGCCCAAAGCGGCAAGTCCTTTAACCGAATGTTGTCGAGATCATGGACCGATTTCTTAGGGAACGCTAGCCAGGCTTTTGGGGTGTCCATTGCGAAAGTGAAGAGGACGTCTTCCGGGAGGTCGGTGAATTGGACCTGGGGTGGTAGTTCGCGGCCTGTGGAAGGATCGAATTGGGGAGAGGGAGCAAAGGTGAACGCGTAGAACCTCTTGATAGGTAAATCCTGAATCTTCAACAGAGGGATCAGGTGAACCCTCAAATGCGCCGACTCGAGTTTCGAAAGCGTCTCGATCATGGGCGCCCATCTTTGAGCCAATTCCGTCGCAGGGTCGACCACCACAGCGATTTCAAAGAACGCTTCTTGCTCGTTCGGACCAATGATGGCCGAATGCTCGGCTTGTAATTCGAGATAATCGGTCGATCGTTCGATCGTCTCTTGGCCCGCTAGACCACCTGAGGGATCGACCTCGTACGCTTCTGCAATGACCGAGGTCGCGAGCGCGACGATGTGAGCCCAATCCGATCGATCGAGTGAGCGCAGGTCCAAATCGACGTTACGTAACGCTTCGACGACCGCATCAATCCTTTGCTCTCGTTCGTACGAGACCAAAGCTTCCAAATCGTCGATCGTCAAATCATCCTTCCCCAATGGCCCCACCACCCGACCATTGACGACGAACCCCGCTTGACCTCTTTCGAACCCAAAGCGTTTGGCCATCACGATCGCCCAAGCCCACCATTCCCGAGCCAAGACCGAAGTCTTGTGATTCGCACCGAGTTTGACGTGCTTCTTGATCGGGTTTTCGTCGTCCCATGAATCCAATACGAGTTGACTGACGTCGTCGATGTTGGTTTGATTGATACCGAGGCGGATAAAGTGAGAGAGTTCGGAAGGTAAGATTTCGCCCAAGGTCTCGTCCGCGTACAAGAGGTAGACCAAATTCGACACGGCCCAACGCGAGGGCAAGTCTGGCTCGTGCTCGAGTGTGGGATAATGCAGTAGACTGAGCCTCGCTTCAGGGTGGGCTTGGATGTATTCCAACGCCGTCAGGACGAGTTGGCGTCCGTCGCTCGAATCTAAATCGGCCACCACATGAAGGCTGACAACTTGATCCAACTCGACGTCCTCCCCGAGTTCTGACCTTTGCTCATCCTCCGAAGAAGGTGCCGCCTCGATCCACGTCCCATCGACAAACTCCCTCTCAATCCCCTCGATCACCTCCACAAGGTTCACCACTTTCAAAGGATTGGCCTCACTCGGGACAACGACCCAATTCCTCCTCTTGTGCGTCGTCGGAAGGTCATAGAAGAAATTCTCCACGTCCGTCTCTGAGGTGAGTTTTCCGAAATAGACCTCTTGTTGCTCGTATTGAAAATGGGTGGATAAGGTTTGCTGCAGGTGTTGGCTCCATTCCTATAGGGCGGACTCGCTCAGTTGGTTTTGATTAGTGGACCGGAGGTCAAATTCGTCGTTCACAGGACGAGAGCGATTTACCCACCTCATCAAAGTCGAAGAAAGCGCCATTGAAGAAGAACGCCTCGACCGAGCTCACTTTATCGCTACCGGCGACACCCAATCGCTTCGCATAAGCTCTAGCCTTGTCGACGCGTTCCACCCCAATCGGTAATTCGAGGACCTGTGCGAACGAGGCCAACGGTCCACCGGAAATGTGCGTGTTCTCCAACATGAACGCTTCGTACGTCTTGCGTAGATGAGAGGTGGTAACGCGGTCTGTAGGAAGGGTGTCGAGGAGCTGAAGAGAAAGAACGATCGAGACATCACATCATGGTCAGCGAAAAAAAAAAGGGGGCAGCTGGCACTCTCCGCTCTTTGGACCCAACCTCACCTGTCCCAAGAACCTCATCGTCCCCGTTCGCCCATTCGCCTCGGACAAATACCAAAACACCTTCGCCAACCTCTCCTCCACACTCTCTTCCCCATCCTGCCCTCCACTCTGGCCCAACTGGGGCACCAATCCGAACCTGATCGGAATCCCCCTCGAAACAAAGTTCTGAACCTGCCTCGTCAAAAGTTGCAGTGCGGCAGGTCGAGTAAGGTCGAGTATGAAAACAGCTTGGTTAAGGTTGAGCGCGACGCTGTTCATTTGGCCCGGGTAGGTGGGTTGTAAGAGCTGTGCACACAAAAATAAAAGAGCAAGCTGTGAATTGAAGCCTCTGATCATCCATATGGCGTTCCCTCTCGCACCGCACCTTGTTCAAATCCTTCCCCCAACTCTGATACTTTTTATCCTTCTCCAAATCGTTCCACCAAAACACCACTCCCCGACCTTCCTCCCGATCGCTCGCATCAAACAATTGACCCAACACGTGACTAGAAACCCTTCCCGAAGGTTCTGTGATGATTTTGCCACCCGGTTTCATCGCTTTGGAGATTGAAGGGTTCATGATGATCTTTCGAGCTTGAAAGGGGGAGATCCCGACGAGGGGAAGGTCGTCTTGGTCGGCGTTCGCAACGAGACGTTGTAGTTGGGTCAACAGTTTACGTTCGTGTCTCATCATCCTGACGAGAACGAACGGATCGACTTGCGCTTCGGGGATTCGGAGACCGTTCAATTTGAAGGAGGCTTGCATCCCCGCTGGTAAAAGGCTATTCGCCTCGATCTCTTGCAACAACTCGATTGGGACGGTCGGAACGAGGGAGGAGAGTTTGGAAGCGAGGAGGGGGAAGGAGGAGGTCAGACGCGTAAAGGCGCTCAGGGGGGAAGGGTCGGAGAGGATGTAGGAGCTTGATCGAACGCCGAGGAGGGGGATGTCTCTTTTCTTGATGGGCTCCATCTTGATCGTTTCGGAGGACTGGATCGGTTCGTCAGTGACGACGCCGTGGGCGCGCTCGGCCGAGGTCAGTCGATCATCAATCGCGAGGTAGTCGGATTTCTTGATGTCCAATCCTGCTCCGTACCCACTCAACACCAACGGTTCGTGCGCAGAGGCAGCGGCTGGCTTCCACCTCAACGCATATTCGATCCGAGGCAGTTCTTGTACGGCGAGACCGGTGAGCAGTCCGTACCATTCGACAAAGGCCGGTGACGAGGGCGAGGCGTAAAAGATGACGAGTGGGGGTGGGGCCGAGGTCGAGGTGGAGGTGGGTGGTCGGGGCGAAAGATGGTCAAAAGGGTACAGTTTGGGTCGGGTCGAGCTATGGCTGAAGAAGGGACATGCACGCCAGAGTTCAGACGTTGCGCTGTGGCCTTCCCCCCCACATGGCCCCCCCACTTGAGGCGCGCGCAAACGTACCCCGTGTTGGGCAAGGACAATGGCCCTTTTGCGTGCCTTTGTTCCTCTCCTACCACGCTCCAAAACTCTGCAACCGAACATAGCCTATACGGACCGACGTGAACCCAATTGTCACAGTCGGATGCCGGCGGCGGCGCCTCGTGAGCGATGGCGCCTGTGCCCTTCGGCGGCGGCGGCGGGGGCGGCGTCGTCTTGGCCCAAGCCCTGCCGGCCACGACCTGCATCGCCTGTAAGCTTACGCTCGCCTCTTTCAAGCCCATCGCCAAGCCCAACGACTCGACCAGAGCGTTTGCGTTTGCGTGCTCGTTCTGGTCGAGAAAGCGCTGCAGCTGATGCGAAAGCACGGTCCACGCTCGGGAGGGGCCGTGCACGGCTGCGGCTGCGGCTGTGGCTGCAGAGGGGGAGGTGGTGAGAAGGGTCGATGGGTTGGATTGGATGAGGTGGCTTAGGAAAGGGTGCAGCAGCTGTCGGTCTTCGGTGGCGAGCGTTTCGCTGCGGGGACGGACGTCGTTTCCGACCGGGGCGGGGCTCAGTCTCGAATTGCACCAGCACCACATGCGCCAGACGGTAGCAGCTCACAGGTACTGCACCACCAACGACGAAGCCGGCCACGGCGTCTTGATCCGAGCCTGGACCGCACGAGCACCGCCCGAGCTCGACGTCGACAACGGACGGCCAGCGAGACAGGTCTGCATCACCGACACCAGACCGACGACGATCACAAGCATCATCGAGCTCTTTGCCGCCGGTATCCGCTGCGGATAAGCTGGCGAACGAGGTGCACAAGCCATGGCTGCACCGCGTGTACGAGGCGGTCGGCGCTGTCGGAGTCGAGATACGGACCAAGACTGACGTGGAGCCGGCACACGCGCGCACGAGGCAAGGTGCAATCAATTGGAATAGAACGGGGAACCTAATAGCAATGCGAACTGGCGGCTGGCAGCGCGCGACGGGAACGCCCCAAGTCACGCTCAATCCTCGACCCTCGACCCTCCGACCTAGCCTCTCACCCCGGCACCCGGCACCCGGCAACCGGCAACCGTCACCCGTCACCCGTCACCCGTCACCCGTCACTTGGGATCCCTGGCTCACCTCTACTTGAAACGTCTCCCGGTCATCTCGCCACTCTCAGGAAGCGGACACGACGGAGCGACGCCGTAGAGTGTCTGAGCGTCGTGCGAGAGAGAGAGCGAGAGAGTGTGTGTGTAAGCGCGCACGAACGGGTGTTGATCACAAAGTGAGTCGTACGCCCTCTCGTACACCTTCTCCCCAACGAACCTCGCCGCTTGCTCACCGAGCTGACCGTGCCCTTTGTGCTGCTACAGTGAGCGCCTTGACCGCCTACGTCGACAGTCCGTTGGCCATGCTCTCTCGTCCGTGCTGCCACCACCACTGACCCGTCCTCATTCCCCTTCTCCCAGAACGCGTCCTCATCATCACCCAAGACGGTCGAACAATAGTAGTACGTCCACCCCACCCGGTCGACGACTCCTTTACCCATCCACCTCCTCGAACCCTAAGCAACGCTTCTTTCCTCAGGGCACCTTTGCCGGCTTTGACCAAACGACCAACATCATCCTCTCCTCCTCGACGGAAAGGATCTACTCTCTCGACGAAGCCGTCGATGAACAAGCCTTGGGCTTGTTCGTCGTCAGAGGGGATAATATAGTACGTTACCCAAATTTCGCTACCCGACTAGACAAACCTCGATCTAACCCCCCCTCATCGTATAATCGTTTTTTATTTATTTTACTTCTTACACGCCTGGCCGACACTCGATATCGTAGACCTTGATCGGTGAACTGGACGAAGCGATCGACAAGGCCGTTGACCTCTCGACCATTCGTGCAGAACCGATACCGGAGATCGTACACTAGAAGAAAACTCGGCCCGCGGTTCCCGTGCTCTTTAAGCGCTTGGCGCATTGGACCCAGACCCAAAATCAAGACCATTTTGTCTCCCCCGCCCCCCAAAGAAGAGAGTAATCGATTTTGGATAGGCATACACCGTCGTCGTCGGAAGGGAGGGAGGGAAAGGGAACGAATACAAAGCGCAGGGGGGGAGCGGTGACGACAATGGAAACTTTTTCGCGATATGACTGAACTGAAAGGCGTTCTTTGTATAATAAAATACAAAATGTTTCAAAAGATTTCCCCCGAAAAAAAAGGTGAAATTGATGACCACGACTGCATTCATTTACCAGTCGATACCCGACTTTGCAAATCCTCTCGATTTGAACCGTCCATTCTCTTACCTCTGACTCTCCTCTCGCAACACCGGCATCTCACAATCATTTTGACAGACAAGTTTATATACAGCACTAGAACAAACAAAGCGCGCAAACCCGAGCGAAATATGTACACGAGAGCTGACTGACGATGCACGAGCAAAACAAAGCAAAATTATGTACAGTCGTGATTAAAGTCGAGGCAACCCATACACAATATGTGGAGGGCCGCCGCACCCTATTTCAACCTCTGTCGTGAGCACAGGTCGACTGAAAGCTGGAATGCCACCCACCGATGAAAGAAATAATCGTTCAGCGAGAGGAACGGTCCGCCCCAGCCGGGGCACGAAGCAAAGCCGACATAGGATCGTACGTTAAATCGCTCGCTCCCTCGGGACGATCAGCACTTGGACGCAAGCTGCTGGCTTGAACGACGGGGTGAGTGCTGGTCGTCGTCGAGTGGCCGCGGCCTGCAGTCACAGCTGGTTCAAGGCCGCCGCCGGAATTTTGAAGGACGGGAACGATACCCTTGACTTGAGGCGTAGCGTAGACGGCTTCGGGGCGCTGGCTCTGGAGGCTCATCATCGAAGCTGGACCACTCGAGTGGGACTTGGAGTGGTCATGTCCGCTGCTCGATGAGCCCGAGATAGGGTGTTTTTGAGAGCCCGAGGCGTCTCCTTGTCCGTGCATCGTCACCGTCGCCGAGCGAGTCGAGCTAGACGCAGTCTGTGCAGGTCAGGAACTCAAACCGCTTCGGTCAGATGATGTCAATAAACTCGAGTTAAATTACTCACATCAACAAGGGCATCTTGGGTCGCGGCAACGGCGTCGTAAGCCCGTTGAGCAGCCGACGAGGTCGCATCGACCATCTTGTCCTTGGCGTCACGAGTAGTCTCACCCGACTTGGTCGCCGTCGCGCTAGTCCTTTGCATCGTGGAGTCGGAGGTAATGCTGCTGCCTTCCCCTTCGTGACTTTGTTGTTGGGATTGTGGCGGTGCACCCGGCTTGCCGGAGCGACCACCGGGGAGGTAAGATTGAATCGACTCGGGAAGATAGGAGTACGCTGCGCTCGTCACGGACGAGATGAGACCACCACCACCACCGCTCTTGTCCTTGTCATTTGAGGTAGTCAACCGAGAGGGTTGATCCGAGAGGGTGTCGCGAGTCGATTCGAGTCCCTGCGAGGCACCTCCCACACTGCTCTGCTCGGTCTGCTTGACCTTGTCGAGACCGCCGGGCTGCATCGTCTCTTGGGTGCGAGTCGCCGCATCGGAGGCCATGCCAGACCACGACTGTGCGACATTGCTCGTCGCCTCAAGTGAAGATTGACCGAGCTCTCGAGCCTTTTGGGCTGCACCGGACGCGATCGAGCTTGCCATCTCTTGAGTCTGGCTCGCGGTCTGGATGAGGATGGGACCGAGTTTTTCGGCAGCGACGAGAGGAGCCGTGACCGCCACTGCGAGAAATGTAGAACCATCCGAGAGAGTGAGCATTGGGACAATGAATCACAGCATTATACAACGGTAAAGAGTGAGACGTACTTCCCGCGAGACCCGTGACGACATTGGTGAGGCTTGCTTCGGTCTCGTTGAGTTGCTCAGCCGGCTTGGGGGCGACGAGCGCCTCACCAACCCGCCCGGCCCTGTCGGAGACTTGATCCTTGATCTCGGTCATGCGTTGAGTCGAAAACGAGCCTTGTGGTTGCGATTGGTCGTGTGATTGAGCTTGATGAGGCTCGACGACGGGCTCGTTCGTAGTGGTCGTCGTGGTGCCCCGCGCGGCTTGCTCGGTCACGGCTTCGTGGTGGGCTTGGGAGGCCTTGGCTTGAACATCCTCTCGGAAGGAGGACATCGTTGAAGAGAGTCGAGAGTATGCAAGTGGGTGACCCAATGAGTGGGATGAGGTGAGGGGTGCTTGCTGTGGGAATTGACGGAGCACACTACCCCGACGAGGTGCGAGAAGAGTGGAGCAGAGAGCCGAACGTTCCAGTCGACAGAAGCGAAGCGAGCGAGTGACGGTGACGTAGTTGGCTCCCCGCCCCAGCACCGCCGGTAGCCTTGTTCACTGTTGCGGCTCTTCGACGCAGCATTATTGTGACTCTTTCTTGGTCCTAAAAGGAGCGTTCGTTTCTCATCGAATGTGATTTCTAAAACCTGGTGATCGCGATGGAAACGATGCGAAAACAGCTAAGCGAACAGCTTCGGAGGGAGCCAGAAGAGCTTGAATAGGGGACGCCCACCGCCGATATCGTGTGATAAATTTAGGGTGGTTTCAAAAATCGGCCAAAGCGTATATTTTTTGCGCTAGAAGAGGTTGACAACGTGTGAATATTCTTCGAAAATTGGAACCAACACAGCTGGTGAGGCGAGCGAGATCGGAGTGTGACTCCTCGACTTGTTTTCTGATCGCGGCTCGCTTCGGCTGGCTGAACTTGAAGATCCGCGGGGGCCGTGAGCCGTCTGAACTTTCGTCCATTTCTGGAAGCTGTCTAACCGGCAGGGTCCAAGCGCACCCCGAATTGTCAGGAACAACTGGCATGTCTCGTAACATTCTTGAAAAAGTGCTAGGTGCAAATTAACAGCAAACAAATGCGGGTACAGATGAAAGAGCGGTATAGCGAGGATTAAAACGGATCAGAGGTGCGTTATAGCCGACTGCGCGACATTTATCGGTCGGCTGGTGTTTACTGGACGACGTTGGTCGCCGGGGCCGCATCATGCTTGGTCGACCCGAGATGGAGCTTATCCTTGAGCGACTCGAGGGGTCCATCGATCGTGCGTTTGCATGACTCGTCTTGGGTGTGGAGCACACCGGCATTCTCGTGCGTAAGCTTGGACTTGATGTCACCGCCGCCGGCGACGAAGTCGGAGAGCTTCATGGGCTGGTGCTCGACCGACTGGTGAACGATCGGTGCCTCGTGGGTCTCGTGGTGGATGGGGACCTGCGAAAAAGGTCGGAAGTAAAAGCTTCAGGATGTTTTCATCGATAAGTTGTGATGTCTGAGCGCTGACATACCTTGGTGTGAATGACCTGATCGAGGTGAGTGGCCGAGGAGAAGGGATGAATAGGGGCGTGCGTCAGAGCGGATCAACAATGAAAGCAGAAGTCTTGAATACTTACATGGTGCTCATGGGTATCACGCTCGATGACGGGCTGAATGACGTGGTGAACGTGGTGGTGGGTCTCCTCGTTCACTGTGAAAGGAAATCAATTGCGTCAACAGGGGACCCCGACCATTCAGTCGGCCGATGATGACCCACCTCTTTCACCCTTGTCGACGATGACGCGGTCGACGGGAGCCTCCTTGTACTGGTCCTGGTGTTTGTTGAGAGCAGCGAACTGGGTGGTGTCGGCGTCCGTGTTGACGTGCTTCTCGTGAATCTTGGTCGTCGGGACGACGTTTTCGCGGTGGCGCTCAGACTCGTGCTTGGAATCAACAACGGGCTGAACGTGGTGTTGGACGTGGTGGAGGTGTCGGTCGATGTGTCGCTCACGCTCAACCTCCTGAACTTCGTGCTTCTGATGGGTGTGGTCTGCGAGAAAGGTGGGATAGGCAACGAAGCCAAGCACGACGTCAGCGATCCAATCCCGATCCTGGAATCCTCAGCCCGACGTGATGACGATGACGAGACACCCGGACTATCGCCCAGCTTGACGGTCTTAAGTTCGGGCAAGGGAGTCAACTCACGAGTCACGGCAGCGAGGTGCTTGTGGTCATGGTTGGCGGCATGGGCATCTTGCTCAGCGAGATGGGTGTCGCGCTTGGGAAGGACATGGCCTGGTGAAGGGGCCCGCGCGACCTCCTCGGCATGCTGACTCGGAATGGACGAAGCCGAACGAGTGGTAGCCGCCGAGCCGGTGGTGGTCAAACCAGCGCCAGCCGAAGAATCAGAGGTGCCCAAGTTGTGGTGGGTCGAGTGCTTGTCGGAGGTACGGTTAGTAGCCGCCGAACCGGTGGTGGTCAAACCAGCGCCAGCCGAAGAATCAGAGGTGGCCGAGTTGTGGTGGGTCGAGTGTTTGTCGGAGGTAAAAATTTCCTTGACCTTGTTCATTGTGAAGATGGAGGCGTGTAGGGTGAGAGCTGGGGTGGAGCAGTCGAGTGTGCGGTATGTGGGTTTTTGACAAGCCTTGAAAGTTTTCAAGGTGAGTGGAGTGTATGGAGAGAAGTAGAGAGAGAGAGAGAGAGGTGGAGAGGAGCGAGGTGACCAGGGCAGCAGCGAGAAAATTAAGCTCAGCGCATAGTTCGGCGATTGATCGGAATGACGATATGTTTCTTTAGCACCCATCGTTTGACTACACAGAAAAATCACCTTCGGTCACGCAGGCTTACACGACATTGACGTCAGTGAGGCCTCCTCCTGCGTTGGGTATAGACAGTGGAGATGATGTAATGGGGAGCCACTGCAACCGGAGGCGTTTGACATCCTCGACCGCGGTGACGAAATGAAATCGTTGAGCGCGCGACCCAGGCGACCTCGGGTGCTCGGGCGACTGACGCGCTGCAGCGCTCGAGGGAGCAATCGCCGATGAGTACATCATCGTCAGTCCCGTCAGTCCGGCTGGGCGGCGCCACCAGATGATAAAGACGTGCTGCGCGGTCAACCCAGCGTGGACTGCAACTAGAGCTCCCTGACAATAAAGTCATATTTCTGACGAGACTCGGGCCCCAAGTCGATCGTCAAATTCCAAGGCTTTGCACCAAGCGAAGTTTCGCTCAGCCCGGCTGCGAATGGTCGACATCGATAAGTTGAGCCTTGGAACTCGCTTAATTTGGCCTTGAAAAGTCATGAGCTCGGTCCACCAATCAAGATCCTTAGTAGATATCTTGCACCTTTTCTATATGCGATTCTCTAGTCTGAGACAAGCAAAGGAGAAAGAGAAGCTCTAATCTGACGGGCTCTAGCTTCCCCAGCCTCCTCGGTCCAACTTAAGCTTGAAAGGCTTTGCCGAGTCCGTTATCGGGTGAGGGGCGCGCCCGCCTCTCGAGCCGCCCTATCACTCCAGAGTTTGCATGCTTATAGTTTAGCGATCATAGTGAGGAATTGGGCAGGACCAGAATGGTGGAAGTTTGTAGCTACAGTCAGAATCTGTCCTTACATACTTCTTCGCGAATTGAGCTTCTATCTCGCGTTTTTATTCGTCATGTTTATGAACGTGCCGACACTGCCGAGGAGAGCATCGACGGCAGCGCTGCAGCGGCCGACCTCACAACTGTCGAATCATGGCTGTCTACACCCCGCAAATATTTCAAGCGATCTTGATTTATGATGAAACTCGTACAACAATGTCAAAATCAAGGTTTAAGCACCTTCACTCCTTCGCTTTCTCACACAGCCCCTTTCGCGACCGGCTTAAAGATCCCGACCAAATCCAACCCCATCCCTACCGCTTCTCTGTCCCCGTCTGAGTCGCCTGTAGTTTGCGCACCTCTTCATCTAATTCCTTCCACCCTTGTTTATCGACATCCCCAGCTGCAGCGGCCGCGTTCCTCCGCTGTTTGATCTCGCCCATCTTCCATCGCAGTAAGGACGGCAACGAGTGTTCACTCGGTCGCTCAAGTCGACTTTCGTAGACGTAGTAGGCCCAAATGCCGGAGAAGATGCCCAGGAGTGGGTCCATGGTTCTATTGAGGTGGGAGTGGACGTGGTTAGGTAGTGAGGTGGGACAAGCTTCGGGAGAGTCCATGCGAGGGTGAGAGCGGAGAGAAGAGGGAGACGGGTAGTACTGACTTGGAGACGAGGTAGATTCGTTTCGGCATCGACATGATTAGGACGGTCTGATCTAGTTCCTGGACGGTGGTTGAGGAGGGTCGCGGATTGCTGTAGGATTGGCTAATGCTGGGCACCAGAAGCTCAACGAGTCGTTCGGCGCGAAGCTGCGCCACGGTCAAGTGGGGTAAAACAACTCAGTGGTAAAGGTTGCCCAGACCGCAAGACCGACCCAAGGGATGCACTCGTCAAGGCGCGAATGAGTAAATCAAGATTCGGAATACAAAATCGACAACATAAAAGTATTGGAGGAAATCTGGACCCGAGAATTGTCCAAGGACGACTTGTCCCAACGGGACCAAGAACACGAGCGAATGCGGTATAAATCAAGACAGTGCGAAGAAAAGCGAAGTGATGAAGAAAAAGATGGTAGGAATTGACGGGTATCCCAATGGGTCCAGCAAGGTGAACGGTTGCCGACCCCGACTTTAAATGGTGCCCGATGAGGGCTCAGACACGCATCGAGCGGACACCGCGGCTCAACTCGTCCGGACCACTGGAGTCGAAGCGAGACTTAGTGTTTCTCTTCGTAGGAAGAAGCGAGGTCGACGTCGCCACATCGTATGGTCTTATCGCCTGCGCGCCCTTCTTGAGAGGAGATAGCCGAGAGCGGATTGGCCGCGCATTGCCGAACGAGGTCGATAGCGGCGACGGTGAGGCAGGTCGGTCGGCAAAGGCGCGATTCGTGAAACGTCCAAGTCCAGTAAACGCCTCCGTGACCTGTCGAGAGCGAGGTGTCAGCTCGATCGGCGATACTGCATGTGGAAGGAGCAAGGAGCTTACCTCGGCCAGCGGCGACTCGGTCAAAGCTCTGGCTCTTCGGTCAGAATCACTGAGATCAAGTGAGTGCTTGGATCCACCGTCGACCTCGCTTTCTGAGGTTGGGCTAGGTGCGTATCCCGAATCGTGCGCAGGACTGTGCTTGGCGAAACCGCCGTCGGAATTGATTCGTTGTGATCGTCTGTCGTCGAAGCGCACAGGTCGATGATTGCCAGCTTTTGATAATTTTGATCTTTGAGCTGCCGAGCTCTTCCTAACGACGGGTGGCGTGGACGAGCCCTGCTCGTCGTCGGTGGATGAGAAGCCAGGGATGACCCGAGTCCTCAACGTGCCTGTGCATTCCCCATTGAGTGACGGTTGGGGGAGAGCTTTGACGATGTTTGGCGCATCCCGGAAGACCTTGAGAGACCCTCTCGAAGAAAAAGCGGCAGTTGTGGTTGTCGTCGGTTTCGACTCGAGCACGGCGAGCTTCTTGCCTGCGCCGAGCCTCGACTTGACCGCGTGAGGATGAACATTCTCCTTTCCGGGTCGATGATCCATGGCAGCCGGCCCATTCTCGCCGCACTTGATCAGGCAAGCTGAATTGGACGGGTGACATGACTTTGACAGGGTCGAGGACAATGCTGGGTCATGGTGCACTCGCTTGCGTTGAGCGATCGCGGCTGCGGCTGACGAGGAGGCGCTGCTCGAGGGGAGTGCTGACGTCGACGCGGCCGGAGTGGGAGCCGGAACGTCCTGGTACACCTGGAACAGACCTCTTGCCATCTGCACAAAGTTCGTCCAAGAGATCAAGGGGGAACTGGAAGGTGAGCTTGGGAGACTAGGTGGCGGAGGTCAAAAAAGTTGGTTCGGTCGTGTTGAGTGAACCTCGAAACTGCTGTGTTGACTGATGAGGGGACCAAGTTAAACGACCGTCGCAGCTTCGAGAGGATGACCAGGCTGATGTGGAGTGTATGTCCTGTAAATCTGAGGGTAGAGTGGAGGACAACAGAGCAGAGAAGGGCAGAAGGGAGGGGTAGGTGGGCGCGCTCGCTCCCACCAACGACGAGGCGAGGAGCACTCTGCAGCAATCATGCCGAGTCATTAATTGTGCGCGTGCATCGGGTCGATATTGGCCGGGACTGATACGGCTCAACGGGCCAAAGGCCTACTACAGGTCACTTTGTTCATTGTTTTTAAATAAGCTGCTTTCCAAGCTTCAAGTTAGTAAGTTGTTGCCGCTGGCAACCATCATGACCGGCATGACCGCAGGACCGCAGGTAGCGCTCAGGGTATAGGCTCAAAGTCGCCGAAAATTTCGAGCATTGAATTATGGTTCGGCTGTATTCGCAGGCTAATGTACCTACCGACCTATCTCGGTAATACTCAGAGACTGAGTCAGAGTGGGACGGTGACGCCAAGGGGTCTCATAGGATCAAATCTGATTTACCTGGAAGACTTTTGTTACACAAGTCTGAACTAACTATAAAATCACGTTCGCGTTTTGTAGAGGTCATGCGAAACCCCCCTAAACCGGCGAGGACATGCAACGTTAACGCGCGCAACCCGAGCTCATAAAAAAGAGGCGAATCAGATGATGATAATGATACCGACAAGGATGAGGAGGATGGTTATGATGGGCACAACAGTGGTGGTGGTAGTGACAATGATGCGCTCAACACAGATAGCGACGACTAGTGAGAGGTGTACGTAATCATTTGTTGCCATATAAGGCAGTTTGATGTCTCGGATCAAACTGATCCTTCTGGATAGGATCAAGAAAAGACCAATCAACGCGAGATGGGAAAACAAAAGCTCAGATTTGATCCGATCCTCCGGTGATCCTATGAGAACCCTTGGGCCATTTCCACTGGGACCTCGACTCTTCGCACGGGCGGGCTCGACGAGCCAAGGCCAAGCTCGGCGCCAGTAAGCTTATTCAGGGCAAAAACCGATCGGCGTCGATCAGCGCGCTGCATGGCGACGCTCTGGGCCTCCCATCCGTCGCCGATTTCTCTTTGCTTGCCGACCCACACGTTCTCGACGCCTACGGACGCAGACCCCACCTTACCGTCTTACAAAGTAGTTTTCTACACTACGGACCAGGATACGGACCCGGCTCCGTAGAGTGCTTGGACGCTCAAGGTGTCGGCACTCGCTCTTGGACATCCGTGGATCGATTACGCCGGCGCACTACTCCCGGCGAAGTCACGGGCTAGAGCCCAGATTGCACCGAGTCCTCATCAGGCCATGAGCTCTACAGAAGATGAAGGCGGGCGCGAAACCAAACGACGAAAGGTCGACATCACCATAGCACCCCTCCTTGCATCTGCATCATCGCTCACCGCTGCTTCGACCTTGTCGCTGCCCGGCCGGGAAGATCGGAGCCCGGAAGCCGTCTCGACCTCGAGCGGTACGACATCGTCCTCGACCGGCGCAGGCAGTGGCAGCGGCGGTGCTCCAAGTTCGTCGAATATGTCGACGGCAGGGACCGCGTTGAAGTCACCATTTTCCGGCTCCGTTGCAACTCCCCCCGCAAACAGGGACCGGCACCACCCACTCCTGACCAGCGATGGCGCTCCGGTCGTCGTCACCTCGACGTTCCAGTCCATCTTCTCCCCGACGCCGACCTCGGTTGCCATCTCGCCTTCGGGAATACCGAAGGAGACACATCAGGACCACTACTTTGTGCCGCCGGCGACCATTCCTCACCACCATTCGCCGGCGCCCCACCACACTCCTGCCGTCCCCTTTTCGGATGAGATGAGCAACTCGTCAGCGTCATCATCAGCGTCGGGCAACACAACGCATGTAATGTCCTATTCCCTGCCTCTCGCCTCCCCGACGTCAACTTTGAGCACTCCTATCAGCCACCCCCCACGACCACGCCTCACGAGGACCGAATCAAGCGCGATGGCGAGGGGCGGTACACTACACATCGAGGGCTATCGTGATGGTAAGCAGTCTGGAACGAGCTTCTGATCGAGTACCATTCTGGAACTTGCCACTAAACGAGCTTGCCCTCCTCCTCCCCAGTGCGCATCATAGGAGCCCCGTACGACGATGTCGTCGCCTGCCGAGCCGTATCCATCAACCGCGGCGACCAACGCGTGCTGCTTAAGCTGAGTTTGTCGGCGAGCGTTTTGGTGGCGGCTCATATTCGCGCAGAGATTGCAGTTTCGACCGAATTGTGGGAGGCGGGCATTCACAACTGTACGAGGGTCATCGCTCGGGAAGCCAGCCGATTAGGAGTGAGTTCGTGGCCGGTGGGCACAGTGGCTCGTCGCAAGGTGACTGAATCTTTGATTGCTCATCGCTCTATTTCTCCACTGCTTCCACTTCCCTAATTCCACAGACAATCATGGTCTGCGCCGATGATGGGCTCACTCGGTTCAGCGAGCGGTATGAGATGAGGGCTCAACCACGACGGAATCTGTACTGGTCCGATCCGGCAGATCTGCTCGACGCGATCGATATCGCCATCAAGCTGATTCGTCTCGCTGCATCCGTGCATGGAATACACATCGTCCACGGTTCTCTGCGCCCCGACTGCGTGTCCATCTCGGTGCTGGGTGAGGTGCAAATGCACGATTTTTCGTGTTCGTTCCGTGTCAGCGCGGAGGGCGATACGAATCCGATCCGCGAGCGCGGCCTCCACGAGGACTCGTTGCCTTACATTGCACCCGAATGCTCTGGGCGGGTGGGAAGGTCTGCAGACTACCGCAGCGACTACTACTCCATCGGTGCGATTTTGTACGAGGTTTTCGCAGGACGAGCACCTTTTGCCGACGCCATCGACCCACTCGACGTGGTCCACGCGCACATCACGAGGAAACCACCGTTGATGACCAGTCTCGACGCGTCGATCCCAATGAACCTCTCACTCGTCATTGCCAAACTGCTTGAAAAATCGCAGGATGCGAGGTACCAAACGAGCGAGGGCATGGTCGTCGACTTGAGCGAAATCGCCAAGCAGGTCCGCAAGCAAACCACCACGCCCGATCTGGCATTGCTCCTGTCTCCGACGACGGGCGAGAACGATCCAGCTACGCCGGGAGAAACAAGTTCGAACGGGTCCGGGTCCGGGTCCGGGGAGTTCGTCGTCGGTGATGTCGACACGGCTGCCCATTTTCGTCTGCCGCCTTCGAACAAGATGTATGGCCGAGATGAGAGTATTGAGCAGGTGGCGAAGATGTATCGACACGTTAAGGAAACGGGCGAGCACCGCTTCGTCGTCGTCAAAGGGCCTTCTGGTGTGGGCAAGACGACTCTCGTCGAGTCTGTTCGGAAGTCAGCGATCCAGGCCAAAGGTTTCTACACGAGCGTCAAATTCGGTAAATTGGGGATAGATCTGTGGGTGCATGCGGCCGTGCTGATACCAGGGCCGTGATTGATCAAACGCACAGATCAATACAAATCGCCGGTGCCATTCTTCGCCATTGTCCAATCCTTGTCGGGTCTGCTTCGGCAGGTGCTCGCTGAGCCTGAAGCTTCGCTGCTGCGCTGGCGGAAACGCATCCACGCCGCGCTGGGGAAGGATGGTCGAGCCCTCGCTGACTTGCTCCCTGCACTCGAACTCATCTTTGAACCTGGTTGGGTGGAGACCTTACCACCGCTTGTGCCTCTCGGAGCCGCTGAGAGTGAGCAACGGTTTCAAAGTTTGGTGCGATCGGTCTTGCGCACGTTTGCGCGTCCCGGCAGGCCTCTGGTTATCGTGTTTGGTCAGTTTTTGGATGTGCTGCCTTTTCCCTCTCCCACGAATTAACCTATCTGATGGTGGCATTTCATTCGAATCTCGTCACTCAGATGACCTCCAGTGGAGTACACTGTCGGATCTCGCGTTCATTCGCTCCTTGCTGCCGGAGGAGAATGACACGTCTTCTCGCTTGAGCTCGCACCAGACGCCCAAGATGCTCATCGCCCTGTGGCGCGTCAATGAGGTCGACAGCGAGCACATTGTCTCGACGCAACTGCTGGCCCAGGTGCCTGAGGTTCACCTCAACCTGAGCCTCGAACCTCTTTCGTTGACGGACGTGATCGATTACGTTGGCGCTACGCTGCAGACCCCGGTCACCAAGAAGCGCTCAAAGTCGACCGCTGCTCGCGAGGACCCAAACATTCGGACATTGAGTGAGCTAATTCTTGCGACCACGAAAGGTAGTCCCCTGTTCGTTGCCCAAGTAAGTGCGATCGGCGGTAGTACCGGGGCAGCTCTAGAGCACCTGCTTACGGTACTTTGATGCACCGCTCAGCTCCTGAAATCGTTCAACACCGACGGCTTCTTCAAGTTTGACTTCAAGAACGGGAGGTGGCTTTATGACCTACACCTGATCGCCAACAAGACGGTCACAACGGACGTCGTCGACTTGCTGATGGCCCAGATGCGTCGCCTTCCCGAACCGACTCGATACGCGCTGATGGTCGCCGCTTGCCTCGGGAACGAAGAGCTCAAGTCGATTACACTCGCAAAAGCAACGGGAAGGTCGCTGGCAGAACTATCAGCGGATCTGCATGACGCCACAGAGGAAGGCCTGCTCTTCCCCGTCGGCATGATCTCGCCAGATGCCGATGTTGCCGCCACGGACCGCCCGGGCGCGCACGCGAGCGCGAGCGACGAAGTCCATTCGAGCCAGGAAAAAGAGGCTGAAGGACGAGCGCAGATGCACCTTGGATCACTCCGAGCGCGCAAAGGGCCGAGTGTACCCCAAGCTTATCGTTTCTTCCACGACCGATGCCAGCAGGCAGCCTACGCGCTCGTCACAGCTGACGAGCGCAGCCAGCTTCATCACGAGATTGGCCTTCGCCTCGTGGCATCGCTGACGGAGGACCAGCTGCAAGAGCAGATTTTCGACTTGGCAAACCAGCTGAACTTTGGCATCGACTTGCTGACGACCGACGAAGCTCGAGATCGACTAGCGCGTTTCAACTTTCTGGCAGGACAAAAAGCACAAAACTCGACGGCCTTCGAAGCGGCTCGCAAATATTTGCAGACCGCGTGGGATCTACTCGGCGCGGACGGGTGGACTCGGCAATATCAGCTGATGAGCGACTTGGTCGAAGCCTTCATAGACGTCGAGTACTCACTGACGGACTATGCGGCGTCGCAGCAATTCATTCGCTTGTTCCTGTCCAATTCGAGCGATGCCGTCGCCAAGCTGAGGGTCTACGCTCGTTTCGTTCGGTGCGGATCGGCGATGGGCGACTCATCGACAGCGATCAAGGCGGCGCGGGAGGGATTGGCGCAGGTCAATATGCGACTGCCCGAGACAGGGTCGGAGGCAGATGCTCTGTTCGACGAGATTCACGATCAACTCAAACTCGGAGTCGAGGGAATCCGCGCTCTATCCAACTTAGAACAAATGAAGGACCCGTTCGCTCTGGGGGTGCAGAACCTGCTCGGGGCCCTCATTCCCCCGGTCTACTTCTCTCAGATCGAATTACTTGGTGGTTTGACGTCACTGGCCCTGCGCAATACAGTCCAACATGGTCTCAGTGATGCAGGGTCCTTGTTTTTGACCCTCGATGCCGTCTACGTTCGGGCCAAGTACGACGATCTGGGTTCGGCTTTGGCATACGGAGACGTCGCCATCGGCTACTTCGAAAAGTATGGGGGAACCGCTTACGCGTGCCCGACGTACAAGGTCGTCTCGAGCCACATCACCGCATGGGCTCGCCCCATCGCCGAGACGATCCCGAACTATCGCACCGCCATCGCATATGGTCTCGAATACCGCGACGCCGAGTACGTCGGGTTTTCGTGCGCCGAGATCTGCTCTTACTTGCTACTCAGTGGAGCACCTCTGCCCGGAATTATGTCGAGTGTCGAAGGGTATGCCGTGCTGGTTCGCAAGTTCCGACACGAGCTATCGACACTCTATATCGGCGTCATTCACCAGACTCTGCTGTGCCTGTCGGGCCGAAGCCCCAACCCGCTCGAGATCGAGGGAGAGGCGTTCTCCCACGCCGATTACCAGATCTGCGCCGATCGGCCTTACGGCACCGACCTGCATACGTTCCACATGCTGCGTCTCATGATTCTCGTCTTCTTCGACCGCACGACGTCACCCGCGGCGCTTGAATCAATCCGAATCGGCCGCGAGTTCATCTCGGGCGCCGACGGCTTGCTTTATCCGACTTACTTCCAGCTGTTTGAAGCGCTCTGCTTCTACGATCGCTTCGATGAGCTGACCAAGGTGGAGTTGGACACGCTTGATGCGACGGTCGCCCACTTCGCCAAAGTCTCGGTTGACTCGGCGACGAACTTTCTACCCCTCAAAGTTTGGCTCGACGCCGAAGCCGCTCGTGTCAAGCCGCAGCGAGACGAGGCTCTTTCGGCGTACGACTCAGCCATCGCGCTCGCGAGCGACTCGGGCTTCGTCCACATTGCTGCTTGCATGAACGAGCGATGCGCCAAAATGCTCCAATCGTCAAAACTTTCGGCGGGCTACATTATCGAGGCACACGCGATGTGGTCGACGTGGGGCTGTACGCCCAAAATGTCGAGCATGGTTTCCGAGCATCCGCTGCTGAACCACCCGACCGCCTCGCTAGTGCCATCACCAGGTCTTGCGTACACGGGCTCGATTGCATCGCCTGCCGCCACTGCGGATAGCTCAGATCGGCGGACGGCCGCCTACACGAGCGCGACACACTCCGGCGAGGACGTAACGATGTCTGTGACGCACAGTGAAGGTTTCGAGAGCGTCAACGGGTCGACAAGTCGAGACGAACGGTCAACGGCGACTGCGACGACGGCGTCGAAGTCCATGCTCAGACGCCGCCGGTCCATCGACTCGCAGGACTCGATCTCTTCGCGAGACGAAGCGGAGCACTCCTCGGAAGGACTGAAAGGAAAGAATCAGTTCGAGCATCGCTCGCTAATTGCCACCGAATTGGACCTTCGCACGGTCGTCTCGGCCTCCTCTGTGCTTTCGCAAGAACTGACAGTCGACGGCGTCGTTTCCAAGCTGCTGTCTCTGGCACTTCGAACGGCGGGGGCGGAGATGGGCTTGCTCGTGCTCGATAAAGGCGGCTCGCTGTGTGCGGAGGCGATCGTGCGATCCGAGCTGGGTGATGTGCAGCATCTGCGCCGCCTCGAACCCATCGATGCCCAGCCCGACCGATTCCCATGCAGTGTCATCAACTATGTCGCTCGCACCAAGGCGATGGTAGTCAATGGCCTGGATTCGCTCGGCGATAGTATTACCGACCCTTACCTCAAGGCGAACAAACCACTTTCGCTCCTGTGCATCGCATTGGCAAGTCAGTCACGCGTGACTGGTGAGTTGCTGCGAATCGCGTATTTTTCTGTCGAGTCGTACCAGGGGCTAACTTTTCACATTGGTGCGCAATACCTCTCGCAGGTGTACTCTACATGGAGAACTCGCAAACCGACAGTGCGTTTACGCCCGATCGCTTGGAGATCCTCTCCCTCATCTCGGGTCAAGCCGCGTCGACGATCGAGCGAGCCCGTTTGGTGCAAGACCTCAAGTTGGCTAACACGGACTTGAAGCGCTCGCAAGCCGCTCTCGAAGGCTACAATCGCAACCTGGAGGAAACTGTCGAGGATCGAACGCTTGAGTTGCGCCACAAGAACGACCTGCTCCAGGCCGAGATCGCCCAAAAGGAGCGAGCCCAGGCCGAGATGCGCAAAGCAAAGGAGATCGCCGAAAGCGCGACCGCGATGAAATCGCAGTTTCTGGCCAACATGTCGCACGAGCTTCGAACTCCGTTCAATGCCGTCGTGTCCCTGACGACGCTGCTGCTCGATACCTCGCTGACACCGGTCCAGACCGACTATGTCGAGACGATCAAGAACTCGAGTCAAGAGCTGCTCGTGGTTATCAACGATATCTTGGATTACAGCAAGATCGAGCTTGATCATCTGGAACTCTCAAGCGAGCTGGTACAGCTACGCAGCGTGCTTGAGTCGTCGATGGACATGTTAGCCGAGAGGGCAGCGACCAAATCGGTGGAACTGGCGCTCGTGATCGAGGAAACCGACATTCGAATCTTGAGCGATCTGACTCGCCTGCGGCAGATCGTCGTCAACCTGCTCTCGAATGCTGTCAAGTTCACCTCGGAAGGAGAGATCATCGTCACAGCCTCGTCGAGGAGGGTCGAAACCAAAGGTCCCGGCGGAGAGCCGATGTGTCGCGTCACCATATCCGTTCAGGACACAGGCATCGGCATTGCCAGGGAGCACTACAATAAGCTCTTCCGTGTATTCTCGCAGGTCGAAGGCAGTGAGACAACGAAGCACTTTGGTGGTACCGGTCTCGGTCTCGCCATCTCGCGCAAGCTCTCGCTTCTCATGGGTGGCGACGTCACCGTCGACTCGGAGGTCGGCAAGGGTTCGACTTTCACCGTACACATAGTTGCGCCCATGCTCGAAACGACGGAGATCGATCTCTACTCAGCTAGTCAGAATCCGGATCTGGTCGGTAAGCGATGCCTCGTCGTCGACGCGAATGCGACCAGTCGCAATGTCTTGCACCAGCTCGTCTCATCGTTTGGAATCAACACCGATGTACCCGACAATCCCATGTCGGCGTTTGCTCTCGCAAGCGATGCGCTTCGCGACGGAAAGCCTTACGACGTCCTCATTTTGGACGCTTTCCTGCCTGCGTTCGGCGCTCTCATCTTACTGCGTCGATTACGACAGGCGAACATCAATGTGCCGGCAATAGCACTCACGCGCATGGGCTCGCCGATCTACGAGGAGATGCGACAGCTTGATTGCAAATTCCTCATCAAGCCCATCAAACGCAATCGACTCCACCACACGCTGCGACAGATCTTCCCGATCGGTGCGATCAAATTGACGAGCCCTCCTCCAGCGAGCTCGCCGTTCCCGACCGGTCTCGGCGTGCGCAATCCGCTCTCCATCCTCTGCGCTGAGGACAACCCGATCAACGTCAAGGTTATCACACATTTGCTCAAGCGTATGGCATACACAACCGACATCGCCGAAGACGGAGCAATCGCGCTGGAGAAGGTGCAGAAGAAGAAATACGACATTGTCTTGTGAGTTTGCTTCTCCCGCGAGGACGCAGGCATTCAAACTTCTGACCAGGGCTGACATGTTTGTGACGTGGTCTGACGCTTGCCTTCAGCATGGATGTCAACATGCCAAAGTAAGCACTATCCGTGCGATCCTCCTTACCGCTCTCGGCGCTGACCTGGGTCCCTTTTGATGTACTCTCTCAGCATGGACGGGCTTGAAGCGACTCGCCGTATCATCGAGTTGATGCCCAATCCAGCGACTCGGTGAGCGTTTCGGCTCGAGGAGACTGAATCGTTTTATGTACGAAGCGTTTTCACTGATATAAAAATTTATGCTTCCATCTTCAGCCCCATGATCGTCTGCCTCACAGCGAATGCGATGAGCGACGATCGAGACAAGTGCCTGGCGGCCGGTGGAGAGTAAGTCATCGGTTGAGGTCGGGTTTCGGATGTCTAGGGAGCGTAGCTGATGCGATGGACTCTTTTCGTTTGAAGTGGCTATGTGTCCAAGCCCATCCTGGTGCCTGATCTTGTCACAGCGTGAGTCCCCCCACATTCTTTACTGCCTGCCGCGCGAATCGTTCAAGCACTGACATCACAGCTATGGACTCTGACATAGCCTCAATGACGCAAGCGCGAAGGTGAACCGAAGACGACTGTCACTGGTGGGCACGAGCGGGCCAAGCGATGACGCCTCTAGCGGATCCTGTTCACTGTTCCCCGTCGTCAACCCTTTCGACACCGCTGCGGCCGCCGAGCGTGTGGGTCGCCTCTCGGGGGCGTTGGCCTTGCCGGCTACTCGCCAGAGCCTGTCCCCTACCCACTCTCCCAGGTCCATCATGTCTCGTCGTAATCGGAGCCGAAAGGATCGCGAGGAGCAAGCCGGCGATAGCTCTCTATCGGACTCGTCACCCTCCCCACCGGTCCCGCATTATCGTTCAAGCCCCTCATCGTCGCCTAGTTGATGCTCCAACGCCCTGGTCGGCCTTGTATTTCCGACGCCTCTTTTTTGTTTTTTGTTTTTTTGAGGAAGAAGTTGTTTCTTTGTGTTAGGTGTACTGTGCTGAACAATGTGTTGTACTTTTCCAGCTTAGTTATAGCGTGGCTTTGTCTGCAATTCATACGAGCAGCAGGCTCTGGAGTCTACATCGACATTATTATGGACCGGGCGCCTCGGAATGAATACTTTTCCGAGAGCGATGTCATCGCGCCCTTTGACGCTCGCAACCTATGGGGGCTGTGTCGTTCTCTCTCGACAGAACCACAATGTTTGATGGAGCAACATATTGATCATTAGGCCACCATTTCACGAGAAAGGGCATAGGGGTGTGAGGACAACATGTGTTTACGGCAAGCTCGTGGGTGAGAGCGAAAGATCGAGAGTAAAAAACAAGGACATGTGTGAAACATGAACGGGTGAAGGTAGAAGATCGAAGGGGAAGACACTGGACCGAACACAAGCAGCCTTTATCGAGATAGGGCTTAGCCACCGTCGACACCACAAGATAGCAAAAGTCCGCAGAAAGGCAAGGCCGGGGTTGACGTTTACTTGGACCCCGAGGAGAACTTGGTGACGGCCTTGGTTCCTTCCGAGATGGCGTGCTTGGACAACTCTCCGGGGAGGATGAGGCGGACCGAGGTCTGGATCTCTCGCGAAGAGATGGTCGACTTGCGGTTGTACGACGCGAGCTTCGAGGCCTCAGAGGCGATGCGCTCGAATCTGGAAGAATAGTGGGAATCAGCCTCAGGTCTCACGTGACTTTGAAGGAGGATCGCGTCGAAGAGGGTCGGCGTGAAAGTAGTCGACTTACATATCGTTGACGAACGAGTTGAGAATGAGCATGGCCTTGTTGGAGATACCAGTGTCGGGGTGGACCTGCTTCAGCACCTTGCTATGAACGGGCGAAAACACCAGTGACGCGACGCGTGCAGTGACAAGACGACGATCAGCTCTCGGCCCGACGCGCTCCCGAAACACCCCAAGTGCGAGGGTAACGCACTAGATGTACGAAGAGTAGGTCTCCTTTCGGACCTTGCGCTTCTTCTTCTTGTCACCATCGGCGACGGGGGCCTTCTTGACGGCTTTCTTGGCGGGGGCTTTGCCAGCGGGCGCCGTGGACGCCGGCGCCTTGCCAGCGGTCGAGGCGGGCTTCTTCTCAGCAGCTTTGGGGGCCATTATGAATGATAGAGGTTGGGGGTTGGGGGTTGGGGGTTGGGGGTTGGAGTTGGGTTCGTTGATAAAAGTGGGATGGGGAGGGAGGGAAGACAAGAACCGAAAGCACTGAAGCGAATGAGGCAACTCGCGGGCGCCGGCGTTTGTTTTGGTCGGTTGTTTGTGAAGCTCCTCGACTTGGCGCGCGAGACGTTGCAAACTAACCCGAGTCAGTTCCTCATTTCGTCACCGAAGGTGCAAATTTGCGCCTAGTGTGGCTCGGGTCCTCTCCCGAGTCGCTGCTTACACAAGTCATCAAAGGTCATCGAGTTTAACACAGAATTTCGAGTCGCCCTCGCTCCTCGGCGCGTCTGCCTTTCTCCCTTCTTTTCTTCACCCCGCGTTCATCCAACTCACTTCAACCCACCCAAACCAACCCCAACCCACTTTACATCAATATGTCTTCAGGCGGCAAATCAGGTCAGCAACGATGTATGATCCTGTTTGCGTATACTTGAATCACTGACCCCACGTTGTGCTATCTTCTGGCAAACACAGGAGGCAAGGCCAAGACCGGAGCTGACTCCAAGACTCAATCGCGCTCGTCTAAGGCCGGATTGCAGTTCCCCGTCGGTCGTATCCATCGTTTGTTGCGCCGAGGCAACTACGCCCAGCGTGTCGGTGAGTCTTTACATTCGAAAGCTTTAGAGAGCCATCGCGCGATCCAAGGAAGGGAAATTGACCTCGCCTCTCTCCATCTCCTCTCAGGTGCCGGTGCGCCCGTCTACCTCTCCGCCGTCCTCGAGTACCTGGCCGCCGAGATCCTCGAGTTGGCCGGTAACGCCGCCCGCGACAACAAGAAGTCACGTATCATCCCCCGTCACTTGCAGCTCGCGATCCGCAACGACGAGGAGTTGAACCGCCTCCTCGGGGCCGTCGTCATCTCCCAAGGTGGTGTCTTGCCCAACATCCACTCGGAGCTCTTGCCTACCAAGTCCAAGAAGCCCGAGAAGGCCGAGTAAACCTTCCTATGACCGTTACGTCCATCTCCCATCTCCCTTCTCGACACTTTATTCGACTTTCATCTTATCCTCGGGGCCCGACATTTGAACGCGAAGATCTTGGGGCTTCCTCCTCGCTAGGGAATCTCTATCTCCTCCTCGATCGCCAAACCCCAAGGACCGACCTTTTTCACCACCATCCCTTTCTTTGGACCCACGGCGTGCGCCCGTGCTCGTTTGTTGCAGTTGGATTGGACTCTCTTTATGTTGCCAACATTTTCTTAGCAGACCTGTAACACTCGAGAAAGGCGCTGTCCGCAGTTGTCCCCTTCACCCGTCAGATTTTTTCGAAGACACGCGAGTTGAGAGTAGTAGAGAAGACATCCGCGAACCCTTCAACCTTCAGCTTTGCTCCGGCGGCGCTGACGCAGAGCGTAGTTCGGATCGAGAGCCTTGTCTTTGTATTCCAGCATGAACTTTTTACACGCTGGAGACGCCCGCATGAACCTCTGCATATGACATATCATCTACAGAGCCGGTCCTGCACCCATCTTGGCCATCTTCTTATCATTGCCTCTCTGCCTCCTGACATGCGCCGCACGATTGTCATCGCCTCTTCCACGCCCATCGCCTCGTCCGCCTCTCGCGCCACCGCCAGCGCCACCTCGCCCCCGTCCCCTACCCCGAGCAAAGCCCTGATTATGATTCCCTCCCCCTGCCCCTCTTACATTAGGTCGTGCCTCTCCGTCATCGTCTTCCTCCTCGTCGTTGTCGTCCTCTTCCGACCCCGGACCAGCATGTCGCTCTTTGACATCCTCGACCGTCCGCCTCTCCAACACCTTCTCCTTCCTCTTCGGGTCCCTCTCCAGCATGATTCTCCACCCTTCGAGCTGTTCATCCCCGAGTCCAGTCTTCTGCTTCAATTCGGCCCTCATCTTGGATTTGCGCGTCGCTGAAGACCGGTCGAACAAAGTCGGGTCGGAGAGGTACGTTCGTTCGAGCAATTTGACGAGCGTCGCGTTGTTGAACGGGTTCAGAGTCGACGTATCGCTTTCAGCAACACTTGCCTTCAAAGGCGTGCTCGTCCCAGACGTCGTAGCAGCAAGGGGTGTTTCAATCCCTTCGTTCCGGTCCCGAACGTTAAACGAGCGTTCACCCGCTCCGAAACGGTCCCCATCATCATCATCTTCTTCGTCATCGTCATTTTCGGAATCGGAAGATTCTCGCTCGGCTCGTTCGATGATGAGTGCTTTGAGTTGTTCGGTCATGAATGACTGATCGGCGAGGAACTGCTTTGATTCGTTTTGGTTCACTGTGGACCGGTTCGTCTTGAGCAGGGTCGGGTTCAGCGACGTCGAGTCAAAGATGTTGGAGCGGGCGAGGGGTACGTGCGCATCATTCGGCCGGGGAGGTACAGATTGGGTTGGAATCTCTTCCGGTCCTTCGATCTTAGATCGGTCGGGATTGCGAAAAGGTTCCTCCAAATCCGAGGGCAAGCTCTCCTCGAAGATGCTGGCGATGACGGCCTCGGAGGGGGCAGAGGTGGACGAGAACCTTGGGTGAAGCAAGCACGTGCGCAAGAAGTTGGGCGACAGGTCAGGTAGCACGTCCAGGATCTGACTGATCTGTAACGAGAGGAGATCCTGTGTTATAAAAGCTTGGGTTAGTAGGGGGTCACAGCCTTTGGAGCTGGATAGGGTGGACTCGCCTCTTGTTCTGGTGAAAGCACTTCTTGCTCTACGATCTTTCCTTTGCCTTTACCCGGCACGGTGTCGTGGGCTGGTCTCGACACTGGTCGAAGACTTCGCAGTCGTTCGAACCACTCGCCGACCTCTCGACTCTGCAGAGCTCGTAATCCATGAACCAATCGATCGATCTTTGCTTTGATTTCGTTGGCTGAGACCTTGCCGCTCGACCGTTGCAATGTCGCCGATGTGGAGAACAAGGTCTCAAGATCGGCCAAGAGAGGTGTATCGACACCCGCTCTCGGTATAGAGGATGAGGACGAGGACTCCTGGCTCGAGTGTAGTACGGTCTCGAGCACGGTGTCGAGTTGGACGAGGAGGACGTGAGCATCCTGATCGATTTGAGCCGAGCGAAGTGGGGTCCAGAAGGCGGCTTCAAGCATCGCTTCGACAGTAGAAAGTATGAAGACCTTCTGCTGTAGTTGCTGCTCAATCTGGCTCCTGGAGATCGTAGATCGATAGAGGTTGTGGAACGCCTGCCATACCTCGGGATGACTTGCATATGCTCGAGCGATCGTCGAACTGACTCGGATCATCGCCATTGACAGTTGGCATATTTGCCACTGCTCGTCCGTTCCGTTTGATGAATGGGACGCGAAGACTAGGGGCGCCGTGTTGAGGACTTGGTCGTGGATCGCCGAGTCGACTTGGAGCACTCGATCGAGGACTGACTCGACTCGCGCTCGGTCGGTCGGACCAAAGCGGAGCGCATACAGGCCACAGAGAGTGTAGGTGAATGTCCCAGAGAGGTGCGAGAGTCGATCCAAGAGCGCATGAAGGAGCGGACGATGCGGGTCGCCGGGATGGGTCGTCGATAGGAGGTGGTACAAGGTCGTACGGAGCGAAGGCTGCGACAGGAGCGAGACGAGGTGCGTCGCAGCAACTTGGTGCACGAGCAGCGTCAGCAGTTGGGTTGCCTGCGACGAGGTGAGGGCGGATGCTGGCACCGTCATTGGTTGTAATCCGATCAGCTCCGATCGACGGGCTGAAGGTCGCGCTGACACGGAGAAGAGGAGAGAGGAGAGGCCGTGCGACGTTTCCTCGTGTGGGGGACTCTGGCCGGCGCGGTCCAGTATTTCACCGCTGACCTCCGAATGTCCCCAACCTGCAACCTCGAAGTCGACAATGTGAAGTGCTAATATGTCCACATTTTTTGAATTTATCGGTGGGACGCAAGCACTTCCCTGGGCTGCTGCGACTGCAGTGGTGCAGAGTGTCCGAGTGTGACCCGGCCGCTCCAATTCCTCAACGCTGATCTACCTGTAGAATGAATGACGCTGCTTAGCGTGGTCGTTGTGCTCGTCGCGGAGGTGCGCCCGACGTCCATTCAATCGTCATTTTCGGGCTCGGGCTTGGCAACGAGCTCATCTCTCGTCCACCCCAGCACCAGCACCGACTTGGCATCCGCCATCTCGTGTTGAGCCCTTTCTTCTGCTTCCTGTCCACCACTCGCCGACCTTCGAACATTGGCAGCCGAGACACCTCGTTCAGAACCGAGCACTGAGACCAGCTGGCTCGCGCTTCTCCTTGTCACGCTTCCCCATTGAGCTCCCCTCGGTGCCTCGCTCCGCCCCACCACCGACCGCCTGGCACGCCTGGCACGCCTCATCCGCGCCTGTGCTGCTGTACCTGACGAACGCATCGACAAGGGATGGTCTTCATCATTCGGCCGTCGACGCTGGCCGAATTGGAGAATGCCCCGAACCCTCTGCCGGCGCTCGTGCTGGTCGTAGTCGAATCGCAAGTGCCTTCCCTCCGCCCTTGCATTTGTTTCCTGGCCTGTCCGAGCTGACGATCAGCCTGTATTCTCTCTGTTCCTTTTTACACCGGGCTGGCATTACAGCATCTTGGAAGTCTTTTTTCTCTGGTCAGTATCTCGTACTCCAGATGACATGTACCCCTGTTGGATCATCACCTCTTGGCACTGACTCGCTCGGCTTCGTCTCGTCTCGCCTTCGCCCCCCACTTGCGATCTCCGCGGCCTTGTGCCATGCAATCGGTCTCAATCTGACGCCATAGTCTCGTAGGATGGATCCTTGCCAAGAAAGGAATTGTCGATGACAAGGCCAAGAAGGTCGGTTCATCATCATCCACGCTCTGCCACGGGGAACCGTAGACTGATCTGCAAGCGAGTCTCATCTCACAGATCTTGAACAAACGTCGGTCCCTGATCCGACCACCGTGGCGTCCCTCAAACCTCGAAAGCGTGCTAATCGACTTAAACTCTTCACAGTCAATGTTTCCCTTTTCACTCCCGCTCTCCTCTTCTCCAAAGTCGCCTTCTCCCTCACCCCGGACAAGCTTGCGGACCTCATCATCATTCCGATCGGGTTCGTCATCTGCACCGTTTTTTCCGCCGGCGTCGCGTTCGCCATCGCCAAAGTTTTCCGACTCAAAAAGGCTCAGAGGAACTTTGCGATCGCGTGTACCATGTTCCAAAACTCCAACTCGCTGCCCGTTAGTCTCCTTCGCGAAGAGTGGTGTTTGCGCCTCGGGCAAATCCCGTGCCCTTGAAACGAGGCTCTGACCTGACTCGATTGTATCACATCAGATCGCTTTGATGCAGTCCCTGATTGGGGAAAAGATGCCTCTGAAATGGGGCTCCCACGACACCAAGGACCAGATGCTCGGTCGAGCCTTGTCCTACCTCGTCCTGTTCTCGACCCTCGGCATCATCGTTCGATGGTCATTCGGAGTGCGTTTGTTGACCTCTGCGGAGACTGAGCAGGATGAGCTCGAATCGGTGGATGAGGAGGACGGTGAGGGGGTCGACGACCTCGATGTTTCGCCGGACCTCGATGCGACGTCGCCCTTGTTGGACTCGGACGAATATCGCTCCAAGCATCGCAGGAGAACGGCGAGTGACTTGATATCGAGCAACGGCAAGCGCGCAGGGAACAAGCCTTCCCATTTGGGCAACGGGATCGAGAATGGTATCGAAGGCGCTGGAGCATGGGCTCAGGCTCAAGCCGAAGGGAGGCCTCACGCATCGAGGAGTTCGAGTGGGCATTCATTCGACGGCGACGCGGTGGAATCAGTGAAATCCAAGAACAGCAACGGAGCGGCCAAGAACGGGATCTTGCTTGTCAAGGAGCCAGAAGAGCTGCCCCCCTCCGCGCCTCTAAACGTAGATCCCTATGCTACGCCGCGACCGAACAAGAAGCGCACCGCCGATCGTATCTTTTTGAGTTTCCCCAATACGCCGATCCCTTCGCAATACGGGAGTGAGTTTGACGACGATGATCGGGAGTACTCGGATGATGATGAAGAGGATCAGGAGATGAGGGAGTGGGGACCCAGGAGTCCGGCTCCGGAAAGGGGAGATCGCGATGGGTGGTTCGAGGGAGAGCGGGCGCAAGTTGTTCGACGCACGTTCGCAAAGGTGTGGAGACCGATCAAGAGGTTTGGGATCAAAATTGGCGCATTCGTGAGTCTGCTTTGGAGCGATAAGGCGGCTCTTGCTCGTGCACGTGGGCTAACTGCTCGGTCGATGTGTCTGCAGATGACTGTACCGTTGTGGGCCGCGTTGCTCTCGCTCGTCGTGGCGTGCATCCCTCCTCTTCAGTGGGCTCTGAACGAAGCCGAGCCCTTGAAATCGTGAGTAGGGCACCTTTACATCTGTCTGACATGTTACGCCCAAACTGCCCAAACTGATGCCAACCACACTTGCGTGCAATAGAGCGATCAAAAACGCCGGCAATTGCTCCGTTCCAATCACGCTCGTCACGCTCGGCGCCTACTTCTACCGCCCCTCAGCACCCACCTCGCCTTCAGACCCCAAGCTAACTTTCTGGGAGCGCATCAATCCATTCCGTAAACTGACCGCGGCCGAACGTCGTGAACGTCGAAGAACGTCGAGGCCCGGAGAGACGCGGACCGTGCTCGTTGCGGTCCTCAGTCGGATGATCATCGTCCCTGCGTTCCTGATCCCCATCTTTGGGTACTACGCGGCTATGACGGTCAACGTCGCGGACGATCCCATCTTTGTCGTTGTCGCTTGCCTTCTCATTGGGTTCGTCTACCGTGTTCTGAGTTTTCTGCCGGGCACGACGTCGCGGGCTAACGCTGATTCGATACGAATCTATACAGGAGTCCAACGGCCATCACGTTGGCGCAAATCACGTCCAGCGCTTCGGGCGAGACGTTCGAGAAACTCATCTCGAGGACCTTGTTCGTTTCATATGCCATCATGACGTAAGTGGTCTTTTTCCGTATAGGGCGGTTGTCGGCGAGTCACCAGAGCTGATAGGTTCTTTTTGTACTGTTCTTCCAGCCCTCCTTGTACGATTGCGTTGGTGCTCGCTGCGTTGCGCATTGATCAGATTCAGCAATAAACGGAGACGCCTTCGTCTGTGCGACTCGAGTTGCCCGGAACGCGCTTGCAGGATCAGGTTTCAGGTGAATGATCCTTGCCTCGGTTGTATATCTGTAAATGGTCTTTTGGTGTGTATATTTGTGAATGCACGTGTAGCTCTTTCTCGGCGAGGTGAACTGTTTGCGTACGGATGGGCTGTGTGAGTGCTGTGTGGGCGTGAGTCGGCGATCGTTTCGGTGTAGTCGTAGTCGGCAGGGCGTGACGGTGTTCTCTTCTGGGCATGACGTCGGCGTAGCACTCTCTTGCGCTCGCACTCGCCACCGCGTCGTGCACCGCCCGCCAAGTTCAACAAGAGGTAATCAAAAACGCTTGACTAGTCGGTTCGCGTCATGAATTCTGCACTGCTGCCTCGACTGCGTGCGCCGTTTCGTGTTCTGCGCAACTCTCGACCCACGACACTTTCGTCGCCTCCTCTGCCGCATCACGCCTTTTCAACTGGTTCCGGATCTTGGCTAGCCGGTCATACTTGGAGCATCACTTCACGAGCTGTCGGATACGAGAAACATGGTGACCCATGTTCGGAGGGAACGTTGGATGTGCGCGAGTATGAACTACCTCGTTTAGAAAAGGGTCAAGTGAGGCTCAGGTTCGAGATGAGTGCATTGAGTGAGTTTGGATGGCGCTTCCGTGTCGAAATTGGGTAGAGCTTGGCATGTATTGATGATGCTGAGGAATTTCGATATGGGGATCGAATGGGGGTTTTAGATCCAGCAGATATCGTTAGTCTTTACTCGGTGCGGTTTTCACGATACCTCGTCCGAGTCTGATCAGCTTGCTTCATATTCATGTCATGTAGAACGTCATACAAGGGTTATACCCAACCAAACCTACCGCTCAAACCATCAATGGGAGAACGTTCACGGTCATGGGGAATGAAGGTACCGCTATCGTAGAGGGTTTCGAAGAGGACGGAAAAGTCGAACACGAGTTCAACGTCGGCGATCGAGGTGAGCTTCGGTTCGGTGACGACCTATGCTGTTTACAAGGCAGTTAGAAGGCTGACAGAACTAGGTGTCAAATTGTTTCGATGACAGTCGTTATGGCCAAGGCGCAGATGGGTACGTTTGGAGCTGTTGTCCGATTCGGCTTCCGAGGAGGAAGAACTCTTTTTTCATTTCCGCCGTTCGGTTCCGATCTTGTTCCTGATCCCCGCCGTGATCTATCGTCTAACCACAAACGTCAACACCCCCGATTTCGCAACCAGGAACTTGGCAAACCCACCTCAACGCTTTCCCATCCGAGCTAATCCGACTGCCTTCGAGCCCTAACACAACTTCGACTCGGCTAACAGCGACCCAAGCCGCGACGCTCTGCATCAACCCTCCCACGGCGTTCCGAATGCTCTCGGACAACTTGTCGATCAATGATACCTCCTCCTCCTCCTCTAATCGATCACAATGGGTCATTCAAAACGGTGCCAATTCGGCCGTCGGGGAAAGTGTGATTCAATTAGCTCGAATCTGGCGGATCAAAACGATCAACCTCGTTCGAGCGAGGAGTACAGAAGAAGAAACTGCGACGCTGAAAAAAGACCTTGAATCATTAGGCGCGGACGTCGTTTTGACGTACGATGAATTCTTACGAAAAGGTGGACCGGAGGAAGTTAAGGTTCTGGTTGGGAAGGATGAAGGAGCTGAGCTCAAGTTGGCGTTGAATTGCGTGGGAGGGAACGAGATCAAAGGGATGTTGAAGGTGTTGGATCGGGGCGCCAACTTGGTCACGTATGGTGGGATGGCGAAGCAGGGTTTGACTTTGCCGCCGAGTGTGTTCATCTTCAAGGATTTGATCGCGTACGTCCTCTTCTGGGTCCGTTCGATCTTGCAGCATACGATTAATGACTGAGACAGGTCGTTTCGTGCTTTTTACAGCAAAGGATTCTGGCTTTCCAGCTGGATCAAGCAACAAAACAGGAATGGCCAAGCCCGTCTCGAGATGATGCACCAACTCGTCTCGTACATCGAAGCCGGGCAATTCGTCACGCCCAAAGTCGAGATCGTCTCGTTGGGACCCAAGAGTGGGCTCAGTATCGAGGAAGGCAAGAGTCGGGTCAGGGAAGTCATGAAGCGGCAGATGGAGGGGAGGTCCAAGAAGGTTTTGTTCAGTTTCGAGTGAGCCAGTTACCTGGATCCAGGCTTGGGTTCAACAAATTGGAAATTGCAAGCAAGTGTTGTTTCAAAGGCTGCAGAGTCTACACGGCGAGAGACGAGAGGCGCGATGCTGCATACGAGCCGCTTCAGATGCGAAAGAAGCGGCGTACGAAGAAAAACATAGTCGAAAGCTCACCGATCCCAGCTCAGAACTCGTACCCATGATCGAAACCGGCATCGACACCATGCGAGATGCACGACATCATATCACCGGCATACGAGTCGTCATTGTCGTCCGTTGCTCCGCCCAAGAGGTCCTTCCTGACCTCGTCGGCTTCCTCTTCTTCATCCTCCTCCTCCTCCTGAGCGTCATCGTGGGGCTGCTCTTCGTCACCCGAACTGACATCCTCCTCGTCGACCTCTTCGTCATCCTCTTCGTCTTCGTCCTCCTCATCATGATCATCAGTCGAATCATCCAACTCGACCTCGAGTCGAACATAGTCCTGATTCTGCGCCAACTCGTTCCCTTCGAACGTCAAGCCGGCCTTACGCCTCTTCTCCGCCCTACTCTCGGCCTCTACCCCTCCCTCTCCCTCATCAGCTTTCCTCTTCTCGCCGACCGTCCATTCCGGTCCCGCATTCCAATCGATCGCCAACTCCTCCCCACCCACCTCCTTCTTACCCCCCTCACCACCTCTCTTGGCCTCATTCCTCCTCCTCAAAACATGAGGTAAGCGACAGCTCTTTTCCTCGCACACTCCCGTCTCACTGAACCGAGGACACTCGTTCGCATGCCTCGACCGACACTTTTCCCCCAATTCGCACCATCCGTATTCGACAAAAGGTCGACAGATGGTCGATTCGGATAGAGGAGGGAGTCCGTCGATATGGGAGAACGGGCAGTTCGGTCGACGGGTGCAATGAGGGTGGTGGATGCAATGGGGTGAACGGTGCGCGTTCGGTTCGTGCGAGAGCGTACAGGTCGACGAGTCGAACGCACATTTGGATCGCAGGAAGTTGGGGCAGATCGAGACGCGGTGCGAATCGTGGATGTAGCGGCAGCGGAGGCCGTTCGTGCATTGGCCTGGTGGGATTCAAAGCGAGAACGAGGGGACGTACCGTTAGAGAAAAGAGGTAATCGAACGGGGTGCGGAACATGAAAGGTCAGAAAATTGGAAAGTTCGCAGCAAGCTCTTGTGTCGGGTTCGGATTCGATGCAGAGCAAGCCGCGACCGACGACGCGTGGGATTCTCACCGGTTTTCTGGAAAAAGCGACAGAGCTTCATCGACTTGGGTCGAGTTGAGGTGCTACATGGAACAAAAGCATGAGCTGACAGAATCGAGTGCTCTCTAAGTATTCACGACGAACCTCTTGGCACCCCCTCTACGACCCCTCTTGGACCCCCTCGTCCTCGTCGAACGGGCGCCGTTTCTCGCATTCCGAACATCATTGACGATCCCGACCAGTCGATCGAGTCGGGCCTTTTTGGCTTCAAAGTGCTTCTTGTCGCTCAGTTCCTTTCTCTTGCGCGCGACGTCGAGGGAGATGAGGTTGCCGTTCTTGGTGCGGATGTAGGTCGTGCCCGAGACGGAGGCGCGGCGCGGGGTCAATGCTTTGGTCGGGTCCGCCGAGCTCGAGCCGGTTGATGCGATCGTGGGGGCTGGATGGAGTGGATGGGTCAGCGTTGGGTGCAAGCGCGACGCGAGTGCGAGCTGCAAGCTTACTGGTGGTGGCCGAGGTCTTGCGAATGAGCTTGTGGGCGCTCGCGTCGGTGATGAACTTGACTCCGTCGATGAGGACCTCCTTCATGGGTGCATGTCGGGATGTGCTCGCAGGTGGAGCGGCGCTCGACAGGGTGGTGGAAGTAGTGGTCGATGGCGGGGATGCGGTGGAGGTTGCTTCGGCCTTGATCGTTGTCGTCGAGGTCGACGGCGCTGCAGGGCCCTTGTCCTTGTTGAGCACGAGGACCTTGTTGCGGAAGCCTCCGACGGGAACAGGTGGTCTTGCCGTGGTCGCAAGGGGAAGGGGGCTGGTCGATGACGATGCTGATGAGGGCGTGGTGGCTGAGGACGTGCGGGCGAGTGCCGGTGCGAGCCATGTGGGGTTGCGATGAACGAACGCGCCTCCTCTGGCTGGCCACCCTCTCGTCCCTCTGCCCCTCGGCGCCCCTCTTCCCCTGGAGCTACCTCTGCCATAGTCCCAAGTGGTGGCATACACGGGTGCTTCTCCGGTGGCGGCGACGTGGGCCTTGTGCTGCGCGATCGCATCTGTGCGACAGACGGTGTTGGCGTCCGGCAGCCCGAGTCAGCCCAGACGGGACGATCATGGGGCACAGTGGGAACGGACCCAACCAACGTACTGGACAGTCGAGCAATCTCGGCTTGGATTGCGTGCTCGTCCATCTTGTGCGCCGAGGCGGGGGGATGTGTCGGGTGTCGGGTGCCGTGCGCTCGTGCGACCGAGTGTCGACCGTCAGCGGGGACGCGATCAGAGACAGAGAGGGGCGCAGAAGGGAAGCAGAAGCAGGTTGGGGGGGCCGTTACCTCCGATTACAAGTCGCTTCTAATCCCAGATTGACGCGCGTTAATGATCGCCGACGCGCCCGTGCGCTCCAAGACATCAGCTTTCACTCTGGGCGCATTACATTTATTTCACTTTGAATTACATTTATTTCACTTTGACTAAGCTCGCCGCGTCGGACGCGTCCAACCAACCTCAACCGCCGCCCACCGCGATGGCCGACCCAACTCAAACACACATCCCCACCCATCAAGATGTCGCCATGGTCGATGCGCCTCGAACGGCCACTGAGCAAGGTTGCACCCACCATCTTCCACCTCGCGAGGCTCATCTCGCTGTGACCCAGCGCGTCGCCGAGCAACCCACGAATCAAACTTCTTTTGCTGTCAACGGAGCATCGACTAGCAACCCTAGTGGAGTAGACCCAGCTCACCTCACTACGACCGTCCACGGCGATGCGAATGGTGGGATCGACGCGTCGCGCGGCGACCAGCAATCTTCCCCCGCCTCGTTGTCCCCACTGCCGGCGGCAGGAACGAGCGACGTACCCCTGTTCCGATCTCCCAGCACCGACGGCGAGCAGGATGACTCCGACAGCCAACGCGAGCACCGAGTACCCCCCTCCCTCGTCCACGCTCCCCGAGCGTCCAACCGCGACGACAAGGAGAATGCTTCCCTCGCCGCCCGTCCTCCGAATAATGGTGTCGTCGGCGTCAGCGCCCACAGCGGCGCCGTAACCGGTCCATCCTCCCCGACCCACTCAACGCCTCAGTCGAGCCTTACTCCTCCTCCACCCGAATCGTCGCAAGCTCGGGAACGTCCCCTGAAACGAGCCAAGCATGCCTCCTCGTCCCAGCTCGAGCTCGCGACTTCCGACGGCGCTCGACCCAAGACGACGATCCCTTTCCCGCCCTATTACAGCGTCGTTCGGTCCAACCCCAACTCTCCGGCGAACCCGCACGTGCTACGTCTACATCCGGGTGTGACCGATGCCCCCAAGGGCCGCGTCAGTTGGCCCAAGAATGTCGCACCGGGAGAACGCGTCGCCGGCAAACTGAACTGGTACGAGCTGCAGTCCAAAGACACCGGCACGCACAAACTGTGGAGGATCAACTTGGGCCACTCGTTGGCCCGAGATCTCAACTTGGACGAGGGAGGTATGTAAAACCTCGCCAGATTCTCGCCTCTCGATCTCGGCAAATCAAAACTGACCCTGCTATTACGCTCGTCGGTCAAACATTTCCTTCTTTTGCAGAGGGCGAGGCCTGGATACTCGAGTCGTGGCCCGACGACTACGTCTTTACGATCCACCATTCATCTTCGACCTCTTCGCACAAAGATCGAACGGACCCTTACCTCTTTGGCTCACCCGCGACCAAAAAATTTCGCTCGGTGAACGAGTTTGCGCCTCACCTCTTCTGGCTCACGCGCCGTTGGTCAGACGAGGGCTTGAGATGTTATTGCAAATACTGCAACGGCAACAAGCTACAACGCGTCGTTAATCACGATCTAGGTCTGAATACATCACCGCTCTCTGGCGTTCGCTCTAGCGGTGGCTCGATGCGCCCGCGAGCTAGTACCGGATCAAGGCCGAGCTCGCCCGCTCGATCGATTGGATCCTCAGCGGGAGTCGCGCCTTCGTCGCCCAAAAAAAGAAAGGCCAAACGAGTCCAGAGCAGCCTAATCCCAGAAGATCAAAAAGCATCGCATGCATCGAATGGCGCCAGATCATCCAAAGTCAATGGCGTGGCCATCGTCGGAACGAGCGAGCCCGTCCCCGCGCATTTCAAAACGCGTCCGCTGGGCCCGACCTATAACGGGACCTACACGAACAAGCAACGCGACATGGACCTCGGAGACGGTGCTCGGTACCGTTATTGCGAGCTCGTCTGGGTCCGTCTACCCGAACCTCTGCGCGACCTTTTGGTACCCGACTCGGAGGCAGAGGGCCACGTCCCCGACTTGACTTGCTGGCCCGCTTTGATTTCGGATCGGTCGGTCAAGATCGAGTCGACCAAAGTCCCCTCCGCGGTCCCTGGTGGCGCACCTACGATCCGTAACACCGAGACGTTTGTGTACTCGGCCAAACTAGTTGCTGCGTTCGACGAATTGACGCTACTCAAGGAGACGTGCGTGATGCCTTGGAAGGCTTACGAAGCCGATCGGAACTTGACCCGACGGGATCTGATCCTCTCTCCCGAGGCGATTGCCCATGTTTGGGATGGCGTAGAATCGCATCGACCTCGACTGGAGGACTTTAAGGGGGACGTCAGAGCCGCGTCGACGAGTTTCTCCTTGGCGGCCCAAATCGCCGCGCATCTCGTCGTCACCTTTTCGTTGATGGACAAGTACAAATTGCTCGATGATCACATCAAGTTCGACCCCAAGGTCGTGCTCAGTCAGGAAGAAAAGGTACGCGTTGAAGAGCAACTCTCGGCGTCGCATTACCAACAGATGTGGTCCGGTCCCGAGTTGATGTGGTCGGGCGAAATGGTGAGGTTGAAGCTTGACGTCGAAGCGATCATTCACCCATCGGCTCGAGAAGGGATGGAGCCCCTTATCCGTATTAATGGCAAGCTGGCCGAAGGGGCGAATTTGAGGAGTCTACTTTTCAAGACCACGGGTATCTACCGCACGGCGAAGAATTCGGGGATGCTCGCTGGCAAACTTTACGAACTGAGACCTATCGTCGAAGGGGACGACTCGAGTACCGCCGTTGCAACGACTTTGAGTTCGCCAACCAAGACGGGATCGATGCTACAAAGCGCTTTGAGCAAGACCAAGTCCTTCTTTGGTGGATCGACAGCGGCAACGGAATCCGTATCGAACCCACCGAGCTCGCTTAACGGTTCTGGCGCAGGCCCTAGCAGCGCCCCAATTCCCAGCCAGAAGTGTGTGGAGCCGCTCCGAGATCCTTACATCCCGCCCGCGCCCCCCGGCTACGAATTTCATTGCCTCACCGATCCGAACGAGAGCGTCCACCTCTCAACGGGCTACCTCGCAGGCCGCTACCACCCATTACCGAGCAACATGTTTCGCTCGCGCTCGGACGTTGACAAGGCGATCGCGAGGGTTCCGGCGCTCAGGAATTTTGGAGCGGCGAGCGCGAGGGACCCGGTCAAGGATACGCTGACGATGCTGGAGAGGCAGTTGGCCATGGCGGGCTTGACACCGGGGTTTTGGTCCCATACGGAGGTGAGTAATTAGACTTGCTTTTGGATTAGCGTAGGTCCGGAGCTGATTGGTGAATATTATCTCTCTCATCGTTTTTAGGTGTACGTTTGGTGTCGCACTCGTCATGACGCTGTTATCGCTTCCGAAGAGAAGGGTCAGGTTAGTGCAATTTTCCATCTTACCCTGCCCCAAGTCCGTAAGCGCCGCTTTGAGTTATTCATTGATAAAATTTCTCGGTTTTCGATTTTTCTACAGAAAGAGATGTTCGAATTCTTTAGATCGAATTTGACCCCAGAAGTGGTCGAGCGCGTCGCAGAGATCAGCAAGGAGACACGAGTCGCTCGCGTGCAACTTTCACCATCGCTAGGGTTGGAGCATGGCGATGATGGGGGGAGCGGGAGCAAGGAAGAATGAGGGGTGAGGGGGTGATCCGGCACAGGATGAAGGCGGGGGGGATATGAAAGGCGTGACGAGTGGTTAGAACTTGGCTGTCGTGGTTGAGTTGGGTGACGCGAAGTATACGATCGATGGCGGTCGTCACTTCCTGGGAGACCCGAGGTCGACGATTTTTTCAGTGAGGCTTGGCTTCGATGGGCTGTCAACGATGTTCGAAGTTTTTCTTTCAAAAATGATGTCAGGGGTAGTGTATTTCTGTGGTCTGTTTGACTTCTTCTTTGTGTTCTTTTCTTCTTCTTTTGCAATCAGCAGCATACCCACAACCTATACTTTCAGTCTTTTGAGGGCGCTGTTATATTAGCCGAGTTCCGCGCTTCTATCAATGCTTTTCATGAGGTGGATTTAGGCTACTAGGGTGGAGCTTCCCTCCTTGAAGAACCAGAGAACACTCAGGAACTTAACGAGACCGAGCCGGGCTGCTAGCATGCTCTTAACTTTGAATCGAGAGATTTTAACCGCGTTTCGTGGATCGGACAGTGGCCCGGATCGGGTAGTGACATGGGAGAGTTTCGGTATCCTCCTTTGGAGGCGTGGATCATTGCGAGTTCTTTCGAATTTGTACCAACCCTTGTGTTGTGGCATCGTGATTCTTGGTCAGCTCGACGAGTCAGACCGCGCGGTTCCGCGAGGGGTCGGTGAAACGCCTCATCGGGTGAGCTGTGGCCGAGACATTGGCCTCACCTTCCAACGCGCGGGCTGCGAATGCTCATATACTATGTATTGCGCTGGTCGAGGAATCGAGTTAAGTGAGGATATAGCTGAATAGTAGTGACAACAACGAATTATGGATGTGGGTACAGAAAATACTTCTACTCGCGATTATCCCCACCCTACCGTACAAATTAAAGCCCCGAGCTCGGCTCCTTTTTCCGGGGTTATCTCTCGGTTCCTTCCTCAGTAGTCACAGCGGATGAGCAAGTCCCAACCTCGCTCGGATCATTTGCGTCGTTTCGCCCTGGGTATTGACGTAGTTGTCCACGCCTGGGACGCAGCCCCCCGCCTCGAGCAGTTTCCGCTCGTCCAGAGTCAGGAATCGACCACCTGGTCCTCGTGGTCTTCGCATCGCATGGGCGTGACGTGATTCGTGGATGTAGGGCTGAAAGAAAGGAAGGTAGCAAATACGCGGAATACCATGAGCTGCGGGTTCTGAGGATACGGGAGGGAAAGAAGAGGAGATAAACTAACTTTGCGCTGCTTTGACAGTCGGCCCATCTCTTCCAGCCTTGCCCTTGCTGCTCTCCGCTTGATGATTCGATGGTATTGCTTGGCGTTCACATACAATGGCTCGTCGACCTGTTCCTCCTCTTCTCCGTCCCGACTTTCGAGCGGTGCCTCGCTCCGGTTGACCTCCGCGGCGATAGAGGTGCCGGCGTCACCGTTGGAATCCTCATGATTCGGCGTCGGTACTGGCTCCGGGGCCCGTGTCGCGGTTTGGAAAAAATCGTGGGTGGTTGATGAAGTGGTCGAGCTAGCGGCATCGTTCGGAAAGCCGTGATTGAACCCGTTCTGAGACGGTGGCCTCGATCTGTTCATCCCTGTCAGACCATTCGAATATGCGTTCCCGGAGTGGATATGGTGGTGGGGTAGATGGTGCGGCTGTTGATGCAAATGCTGCAGTTGAGGTGGGCGATGTTGTGCGTGTTGCATCTGTTGGTGGGGCGGCGGCGGCTGGTGGCTGTGATGACCCCCGTGACCGACCGCGACCGACGAGAGCGCATGCAGCGCCGAGTCGTTCATCGTGGCAGCCGAGAGCGAGAAGTACGTGGGACCGGGCGAGGTGAACCCAAGATCAGGCTTGTGAGGTCGACGTACTACAACCGGCGGTTGAATTGCGACCGGCGCGAAAGGGTGTTGCAGTGAGAACGGAGAGAGTCTTGGCGCGACGGCCAATGACTGTGGCCGTGCGAGCCCGCTCTGGTGGCGGTGAACTACGGGCAGGAGAGTCTCACTCCCTGTCCAAAGAAGGTTCCGCTGGTCGCTCTAAAGACGACGAGCGATGATCAGATTAGAAGTGCTCAAGCCAACCAAGAACGGGCGATCAAACTCGCGGGGGCACGGCCGAAAGCAGAGCGCGATTTGCGCTAGACCCGTCCGAGACCGCGACCGCCAAGGCCAGACTAAGGCACTACTACCAACGCAGACTAGGGCCAGTCGCATTGCGCCGCCGCCCCGGGAGCAGTCCGATTCAGCGAGTGAGCGAGGTAAGATGCCAAGTTCCTGCCTATAGGTATTCGAAATCCTGATAAGACACAACTCAGCAGGTGATATAATGGAACGATTTCCTCAAGTCGGACTTCCTGTCGAGTCAAGGTGTTTGGTCGAGTAAAGCACGTAGTATAGCATGAGGAGCTCAGGGGATGAATTGGTCTGCTCGATGCGCAGCTGTTCATCACAGATTTTCAAATCGCCGGGTGTATGATTGTGCTAGTTACTTACATCTTCGCTCCTCCTAAGTACCTATGTCGACACTTTGTCAATGTGGCCCGTCGGCATTGTCGGCTCACGGTCCAACTATACCTGGCACAGTCTGCTACGTGCGCTCCCCGGACCGACTGAGCCGACACCTGCGCTTGATTTCCCACTTCGCGCGGGTTTTCCATCTCATCGAGGTCAGTGTAACCTTTTGTACGAACTGGTGTGTTGCGACGGATCAGCAACGATCAACACGGCGAGCTTGGTGGGTTCGCAACCATTCTTCGGGGCTCCTCGCCAGCGTCCCTGCCCGTGTCAAAGATACCAACCAACCATGCTCCTCTTGCTCACCACGTACTTGCCCCTTCGCTTTCCGTTCTTGTTAAATTTTTTCTGCTTTCCACAAGACCGTGGGCGAAATGGACTTTGCTCACCTACTTCGCGTTCGCGGTTGCGGTCGACATAACCACCTTGCTTTACACGCGTATTCGTACCGAGTGCTAGTCAACCACTCAGTCGCCTCATTCGAGCTCTGGCAGATCAACATAAAGCGGTCTGATGGGTCACCTGCGCCGTCGAGGTGTCCATCACTATCGCTCCTCCGTTGAAATTTCGAGTACGCATGGTCTGCGATACCCGTTCGAGGACCAACTTTGGCATGCGCCGGCTCATGAGGCTCGCTTTCCACAGCGCCTTGTAGACGAGCAATTTTTCCATCTTCGGAACGCTCCTAATGTTCGCCTTCGGGACGAACGCTGTGCACAGTTAGGATCGGGTTGGCCTTCATGGTCCGGCTTGACCCGCTCTATCTGATCCCGCTCCTCGTGAGTCAACCTCGATTCGCGCAGCTCGCGCGCGGCCCCTTCGTCTCGACACCGACGGTTGAGATCCCGATCTACGGCTCATCAGCCGACCGAACCTGATGCAAAGTATGAATCCGGGCTCCTTCGTGTCGGGTCTTCTACCTTCGTTACAACCCATACGAATTCGCGCTTCTCACCCAAGGACATCGAGCAACAAATGGGTTTCGGCGACGGCGACGATGAAGAATGCTCCGACTCCGACTCCGACCGTCGAGGTCGATACTGTTGTAATTCTTCCCACATACCAACGAACTCTTGTCGTTCTCGGATCCTTGACGTTCTTGAAAACTCAATTTTGAGCCTTTTTATTGCAGAGGCGGTCTTCTTACCGCCACCACACCAAAAAAAAAAAAAAGGGACGAAAGAAAGCAAAAAAGGGAAAGTAAAACGGGTCCAAAAAGTCTCAAGAGTGATTTTTTTCGTCTGCTAGCATCCAAACATTTCCGTTGCCATGTCCACCGTCGTAGAGAACCTCAATACGTCGGGAGGAGCGCAAGCGGCTGCACTGAGCTCGTAGAAGAGATTCCCCGCCGGAGGAAGATCGTTGGGATTGGGAGGAGTTCGCGCCGGGGTTTTCCCGTCCCCCCCCCCCCCCCCTACTTTTTTTTTTCTGTTTCATCCTCTTTTTGTTCCCTAGTCATACACAAGGTCGAGTCGGCTTCTTCGATGGGCTGCGTTACTCTGGTATTGAATGTATCTCTTTATATGGATCTGGGAAATCGTGCTCAAGGTTATGGATCGGCTGCAAATACTGTTGAGGTGTCAACTGCAGCGTTGTTAATCGAGGATCATGATCGACCTCGCCCGAAAAGAAAATAAAAAAGGCCCTCTCTGACTCCATAAACCATATACTTGACCCAGCAGCCGCGATCTTAGGTTCTTTAGGGCCATTCTTCTCACATTTTAGCGGTTCGAGCATCGATACTTTTCCACCTTGGCCTTTGCTATGGCCCAGGAGGAGCACCTCGGCGCGCGCCGCTTTCTTTTAACCGCACCAAGCTCATTTCGGCCCCTACGCAAGTTCGCACAACATCGAATACACCGCCAAAATCCACAGATACCGAAAATAGAACGAGACCCTCTATAATCCCAATTTTTTTTTGGTATGATTTTTTTTTTGGGTACAAACTGTTCATCATATTGCCCCCAATTCCTGTTCCCCCTGCTTCGGCCTACGGAAAAACTAGAAGGAAGTCGACGATGATAACACAAACCGCCCGCCAAAGTGCGAGAAACGGGCCGGTGTCCACCAATCCAATAACGGGATTCAAGTGCCCCAGCCAAGCGGTTGCTCCCCCCCAAGAGACTAATGAGAGAGAGAAGGAGAGAGAAGGAGAAAGATAAAAGGAAAAATAAACGATGTACGAACGACAGCAGGTCCACCCCGCATCCACTTCCTAACTCGGTCGAGACGAAGACAAGACGACGACTGCGCAACCACCTTGACCTACGACGCTCCAAGTCTATGCTCGGTCACAACAAGACGCGGTGAAGGTCCCTCAAAACCTTCCCCTCGGCAGTCCCTGGCCCCTCAAAGCCGACTTTCTGCCTGTGTCTGCTGATCCCTCCCTTGACCCGGGACCTCGAAGCCAAAGAGCGCGAGCCACCGCCGAGTCGACGCCAAAACACGAGCCGGTCCATGAGAACGGAAGCGGACCTGTAATAGATGAAAGATGAAAGCGAGATATTTAGTGTACAATTTGACAGAAATGAAAACGTGCTGTGATGTGATGTGTGGTGGGGTGGGGTGGGGGGAAATCAAACCCAGCCTCTACTGCCCTCGCCTGCCCCCTGCTCCTCCTGCCCTCAACTTTATCCTCTCCTCCAAAACCACCCTCCTCCGCTCCACGCTTTCCATCCCTGCCCCATGCCTCTGCAACCTCCACCTCCCACTGCTGATCGTCTCCAAGACCATCCCCGTGAAAATCTCGATCGTCCTGCCTGCACCTTCTTGTTGGCTGAGTTCGGCCTTGAGCTTGGGAAGGCCGAAAAGTCGTTGCAGCGGCGTGTAGTGATCGTCGTCGATTGTGTCGCGTCCGAGCGCATTGCAGAGAACGCCCCTTGCAGCCGTCCAAACGTTCTTCGAGTCGAAGCAGTCGAAGAAGTAGTGGTCGGTGTTGTCCTCCGGTGCTCCACAGACCAGGCATACTGGAGAAGTGTCGTGCTTTTGTAGGAACTGGCGCTTGCGCGTCGGGGTGAAGCGTCGGATCAGCTTGAACCATATCTCCCTCTCTCTTGCCGTCAGCGCCTTCGAGTTGACCGCCTTCCAGAAGCTCCTGAGATCGTCCGGCTGCGGTGGTCCCTTGAGCCCGAGCGTGTTGGTAAAGGCCTTCGCGTTCAGGACCCGGCGGATGCGACGGATGGTGTAGGGTCGAGCCATGTTCAGCAGCCTGTACTGGCTCGCCTGTTGTGGAAGCACCGGGTCCGGAAGGCGCTCCTCCATTGCGAAGCGGGCCACGGGCTTGGGGAGGATCGCCTGGAGCGGTGCGCTGGTGCCGATCCGGGGAGGCACGTTGAGCCGTCCCGCCGCCACCGCCGCCGCCAAGGGGGTGTTCTTGTGTCGATCGATAGTGAACCGGTACCAGGCCGCGATTGCCAGTCGCTGCGGGAGCCCACGTCGATCGTACTCGCTGTTGTCGCCGGGCACATCCGCCGGCGGCGTCCAAAGGTGAAGCCCCCCACTCGCATACAACTCGCGCCGATAGAGATCCGCCACCTTCGGGTAGCCCTGGAGACGAAGGTAGTCAGGTACATGAACCGCGTCGATGGTCTGTCTCCCTCTGATGGGGGTGTGGAGGCTGCCCAGCAAGGTGGGAAGTGCGAGCAGGTTCGCGGTGGTCAAGGTCCTCGGGTTGACCTGCGCGTCGTGATGTTTCGGAACCTCCAGTGCTGCTCGCCATCGGGGATGGAGGTCGTTGGGGATGGGAGTAGATGGATGTGGCCAGAGATCGGTGGCCAGGTCGAGGTCGGGCTGAGCTCGCTGGAGTGCTGCGCGCGCGAGTCCTTGCCAAATCGCGCCGGAACCGCCAAGAAGAACGTCCCAGATCCGTGCCGCAACCGCGTCCACAACGTCCTGCATCCTGATCACCCCGAGTCCCCCCTTGTTCTTTGCGGTGAACACGATGTCTCTGCCGTAGGTGGTCCTGCCCTTGCCCCCACGGACGAAATCGACGAGCATGTCATCGAGCTTCTTGACAACCTCGGGCGGCGGGATGTCGGCTGCAAGGAAGTGCAGTATTTTGGGGATGGCGTATCGATTGACGAAAAAGGCACGAGTGTGGTGCGTGAGCCAGCGATGCTGAACCGCTTCCAGCGTCGCCTCGAGCCGTTCGATGAGATTTGCATAGGCGAGTTCGGTGTCGCGGCTGGGGTCGAAGGGGAGGCCGATCCATTCGAGCGACTCGCCTGCGGCCTTGACGACGATTGACCGTTCCCCCGGGTCCCAGCGACGACCAATCGGTAGGACGACCGTCTTGTCCGTGTTGAGCCGGCCATTCGTTGCGTGCCTCCAGTCGAGCGCCAGGTCATCGAGCAGGTTGAGTGACTCCAAACCCGCGACGGCGACGACAATATGATTTTTTTTTTTGGTAGAAAACGTTCATCATATTGCCCCCAATTCCTGTTCCCCCTGTTTCGGCCTACGGAAAAACTAGATGGAAGACTACGATGATAACACAAACCGCCCGCAAAAGTGCGAGAAACGAGCCAAGTCCACCAATCCGAGATTCGGATTCAAATGCCCTAGCCAAGCGGTTGCTCCCCCCCAGGAGACGAATGAGAGAGAGAAAGAGAGAGAAAGAGAAAAAGAAAAAAAGAAATGTACTAACGACAGAAGGCCCACCCCACAGCCACTTCCCACTCGGTCGAGACGAAGACAAGAGCACGACTGCGCAACCACCACGACCCTCGACGCTCCAAGTCTCTGCTCAGTCACAACAAGACGCGGTGAAGGTCCCTCAAAACCTTCCCCTCGGCAGTCCCTGGCCCCTCAAAGCCGACTTTCTGCCTGTGTCCGCTGATCCCTCCCTTGACTCAGAACCCCGAAGCCGAAGAGCGCGAGCCACACCGAGTCGACGCCAAATCGCGAGATGGTCCATGATCCGCAACGGTGAACCTGTAACAAATGAAAGAGGAAAGCGAGCTATTTAGTGTACAGTAGGAGAAAATGATGTCGCAAGAATTTGGTGTGTGTGTGTGGTGGTGGGGGGAAAGTCGAACCCAGCCTCTACTGCCCTCTCCTCCCCCAAGCTCCTCCCGCCCTCAGCTTCAACCTCTCCTCCAAGATGATCCTCCTCCTCCCAACACCCTCCATCCTCGTCCCCCACTTCTGCATCCCCCACCTCCCGCTGCTGATCATCTCCAAGACCAGCCCGGTGAATATTTCGATCGTCCTCCCCGCTCCTTCTTGATCGCGCAGACTGGCCTTGAGCTTCGGAAGTCCGAACATGCGTTGAACGGCCGTGTAATGCGTGTTGTCGATCGTGTCGAGCCCCAGTGCGTCGCAGAGCACGCCCCTTGCCGCGATCTAAACGTTCCCAGAGTCAACGCAGTCGAAGAAGTAGTGCTCCCGATCGTCCTTGGGCGCTCCACAGACGAGGCACGCGGGCGAGTCGTCGTGCTTTTGCTGAAACTGCAGACTCCGAGTCGGGGTGAAGTTCCTGACGAGCTTGAACCACACCTCGCGTTCCCTCGCCGTCAATGCCTTCGAGTTGACCCCCTTCCAGAATCCCTTGAGATCGTCGGGCTGCAGCGAGTCCCTGAAACCGATCGTGTCGGTGAAGGCCTTTGCATTCAAGACTCGGCGGACGCGACGGATCGTGTATGGCCGATCCATGCTGAGCAAGTTGTATTGTGTTGATTGGTCTGGGAGAGCCGGTCTCGGAAGGCGCTGCGGCGGGTCGATCGGATGGGGCAGGATCGACTCGAGCGGCGTGGTGGGGCGGACCTCGGATCTGGGGCGGACTCGGGGAGGCCCGTTGATTCGTACTGCCGCGACCGGTTGAGCTATTGGTGTGAACCTCACACGATTGATTGCATGTCGGTACCATGCCACGATGTGCTCTCGTTGTGGGCGGCCCCGTTGATCGTATTCGCTGTTGCTGACGACCACATCCGTCGGCGGCGTCCAGAGATGAAAGCCCCCGCCCGGGTACAGCTCGCGTCGAAACAGGTCCGCTACCTTGGCGTAAATGGCAAACGCAGCATAGTCGGCGTCGTAGGGTGGTCGCGACACAGCTGGTGCTCCCGGTAGGTAGTGAAGGGTGTGCAACTTGATCGGAAGAGCGAGAAGGTTCGCGAGCGTCAACGTCCTCGGCTTGACTTGCGCATCGTGCGTCGATGGTACCTTCAGCACGGCCTGCCATCTTGGGTGTAGATCGGTTCGGATCGGAGTGTAGTCGCAAGGCCACGCATCGGTTGCCAAGTCAAAGTCGGGGGCGGGATGGGCTCGTACAATCGCCGCGCGCGCAAGTCCCTGCCAGATCGCATCCGAACCGCCAAGAAGCACGTCCCAGACGCGTGCCGCAACCGAGTCGACGACGTCCTGCATCCGCATGACCCCAAGACCCCCCTTGAACCTCGGTGTGAAGACGACGTCCTTGCCATAGCACGACCTCCTCTTGCCGCCGCGGACAAAGTCGGCGAGAATGCGATCAAGCTCCTTGACGACCTCGAGCGGTGGGATGTCGGCGGAGAGGATGCGCAGAATCTTGGGAATGGCGTATCGGTTGACGTAGAACGCTCGGGTGTGGTGTGTGAGCCCTCGGTCCCGTGCCGAATCGAGCACCGCTTCGAGCCGTGCGACGAGATTCACGTTGGCGAGTTCGGTGTTGCCGGTGGGGTCAAAAGATAGGCCGATCCACTCGAGCGACTCGCCCTCGGCCTTGACGACGAGCGGACGATCGCCAGCCTCCCAGCGACAACCGATGGGTAGTACGTCGGTCTTGTCGGTGTTGAGCCGGCCATTGGTTGCGAGCCTCCAGTCGAGCGCCAGGTCGTCGAGCAAGTTGAGTGACTCCGAGCCCGCGACGGCGACGACGACGTCATCGGCAAACGCAAGGGATGTAATGGCGCGGCTCTGTGGGTAGGGGTGAATGGTAGGAAGCGAGAGGTTCAGCGCGATGCCTCGACGGTGCAGAGCATCCAGGAACGGCTGGAACACGACATCCCAGACCGACGACGACGCCGGGTCCCCTTGGCCGAGCCCACACGTCAGCCGCACCGGCGGAGTCAAGAAGCCGTTGATGATATATCGCGCCGTGGTCGAGTCACCCGAGTAGAGCATCCTCAGAACGCGTTGGAAGGCGGCAGGAGCGCCGAGAGCGTCGAAGATGGCGAAGATCCATTCGTGCTCGACGAGGTCGTAGGCCGACGATTGGTCAAGAGACAAGAGCGCCGCGTCAGGGAACTCGGTGCCGCGCGCGCCCAGCTCCTCGATCAAGAGTCGCAGGTGGAATGACGCGTCCGCCGATCGGCGGCCCTTGACGAAGCCGTGCTGTTGCGGTGGGAGCAGGTCCGGCAGCACGTGGTTGAGTCGCGCAACGTAGACCTTGGTGAAGAGCTTGTAGTCGCACTCGCGCAAGGTGATGGGCCGGTACGACGAGAGCTCGGCGCGATCGGCCCCGATCTTGTGGTGCTTGAAGAGCAGGCGAACGAGTCCTTGCCCCTGCTTCGGTGAAAGCGAGCCGCGCTCGGTCATCGCGTTGAAGGCCCTGCTCAGCGCCTTGGCCCACGCCCGCGGCGCTGTGTGATAGAGCTCGTAGGGCACGCCAGATGGACCCGGCGATCGACCGGGGTGCGTTGTTGCGATTGCGGCTACGACCTCGTCCTCGGTGATGGGTTGCTGCAGCAGCTCGATGTGCGCTTCCGAGAGTCGTCGCAGAAAGAGCGGGTCCGAGCTCGGGTCGTCGCAAGTGCGCGCCGACCTGATCGGCGCCAAGAAATCGTCCCCAAGTCGCTCGACGTGGTCCCGATCGCGCGGCTCGAGATCGTAGAGGCGCTGAAAGTGCGCCTGTGTGTGGTCAAGCGCGACGTCAATGTCATGTGTCAGCTCTCCGTTGGGCAATCGCAGTGCTGTGATCTTGGAATCCGAACTCCGTGCCGCGAGCTTGGCGTGGACCGGCCGCGACAGTCGTTCCTCGGTAGCGATTTCGGGTACGTGGGCTCGGATCCGAAGTTGGCGCGCGCGCTCGTTGACCGCTCGCCTAAGTTCCTCCGTCGTCCGCGTCCATTCGGCCGTCTCCTCGTCCCCCATCACCGGCAACGCCTCCAGATCCTGCACCCTTCCCACCAAGACCGCCATCCGCTCCACCCGCTCCCGATGCTCCCTCCTCGCCAGCTCCCGACCCTCCTTCTCGCAGTTCCCCAGCACCACCTCGAGCTCCCCCACCGGTTCCTCCCCACTCGCTCCTTCCAACCATCCTTCCAACATCCCCTGGAACTCCGCCGTCTTGAAGGTCGCCGCGTTGATACGATGTAATTGGTTTAATGTCGTTGGCAAACTGTTGTTGGGTTGAGCCGCGTCTCCTCGCTCGTCCGAGAGAACTAGGACGATCGAGACCGGTCGGTGATCCGAAAGGTCCTTGGGGTGGTCGTAGATCGTCGAGGCTTGGACGAGTCGCTTTTGGTGGGTGCGCTGCAGAAGGAAGTAGTCAAGTCGTGAAAAGGACTTTGGTCGCTTTCGGACGATGTTGGGTCGAGTGAAAGATGGTGTGAGCGGGTGTTTGAATCGTATGCAGTCGGTGTAGGGCGAGTCGAGCTTGCCGATCAGGATCGGCCAGTGATGGCCGTGCCGACCTTGGTTCCGCCGATCGATCGCCGGCAGCGGGCAGTCGTTGAGATCGCCGCCGAGGAGTCGAAGGTGGGTGCTCTGCGTCCTGTTGAAATGTAGTTTGTCAAAGAATGTGAGTCGTTGTTTTGTATCGACTGGTGCGTAAATGTTGTTGATCTCGAGTATCCGGATGTCGCCTCGAAGTCGAAAGGAGGTGACCAGGATTCGTCCGTCGAGTGCCGAGTGGGTGCGCAAAATCTCGGCGTCGATCAGGGGCGAGTCGGCGGGGATCAGAGTCAGACAGTGTTTGCTGATGAAGACCTTGCCCTCGTACTCGTCCTTGATACATTGCCAGAGTTCCGGTTTGATGAAGTGTTCTTGTAGTAGAATGGCGGATGCTTTGAATGTTGATAAATAGGTGTAAATGTTGCGTCGCTTTTCCGGGATCCCCATGCACCTCCTCACGTTCCAGCTGGTGATGGTGTGCTTGATCATTATTGGGTAGACGATGTAGACGTGCTCTTGGCGGTAGTGTCGTCCTCAAAGAGTGGGAATTCGGGGAGAATGTCATCCTCGGGCTCGTGGTCGGACCAGCGCTTCTCCTCGTCCACCCCTTTACCCTTCTCCGCTTTCGCCTTGGCCCCCTCGACCTGCATCGCCGCCGCCGCCGACATCGACCTCGTCACCCTCTTCCCCTGACCCGCTACCTCCTTTCCTGCTCGACCTTTGACCCTGTTCAGAACGCGCTTGATATCGACCGGGTCGTCGCTCGGATCGCTGAGATCGGCCACCGCTTGCGACCTCTTCATCTTCTTGTTCGACCCGGAGCCGGTGCCACGAATGTTGATGAATCGCAGTTGTCCATCTTCCTGACCCCACTCTGCAAATTGGTGGCGAACGAGCGGTTCCTCCGCGTCGAGTTGGGCGTTGATGATCGCCTCCTTTTCTGCTTGGACACGTGCAGCAGCTTCGGCGTTAGCTCGGTCCCACTCCGCACCCTCGCGCAGCGACTTTGCCAACGTCTCAGGAGATAGTGGAGGCCACGAGGGACTCCGAGGAGTCGACTCGCGGGAAACCGTGGTGATCGTCGTTTGGTCGTCGTCGATGATCATGATGCTGTCGTCCTGTACCCCCTGTTCCTGCTCGACCTCTTCTTCCACCTCCACCTCCGTCTCCGTCCCTTCGTCCTCCTCCTCTGCTCCATCTTTCATCACGTCATCCCCATCGTTTCCTTCGTCCTCCCTTTGTTCGCTTCCCTCCGAGCTGTCGTCCTGTTCGTCCTTGTCGTCGTCCTCGTCGTCGTCCTTGTCGTCGTCCTTGTCGTCGCCTCCCGCCTTGTCGATGCCCGCTCCGGCGTTCCCATCCGAGTCCGAATCCTCGTCGTCCGCCTTGGCGCCCGTATCCTCGTCTCCTTCTTCGACCTGCTCCTTTTCCTCGCCCTCCTTTCCTGCATCCTCCTCCTCGACGTCATCCTCCTGTCCTCCTTCGACCTCGAGCCCCGCAAATCGGTTCCGCGATTCGAGTTGGTCGGTTCCGAGGGCGCGGCTAGGGGCCACAACCTCGGAAGCGTCGTTGTCGGTGTTGTTGGTGTTGGTGGTGTCGTTCTTGTTGTTGTTGGTGTTGGTTGGGTTGTTGTGGTGCTTGTTGTGCCTTCCGGTGTTGTTGTTCGCTTCCTTCTGCCTCCTCTCCTGTTCCAGCGCGCAGGTCTCCACATGCCCCACAAAGTGGCACCGAGCACAGGCCGCTTCTCGTTCGTAGTCGTGACGAACCGCCGTATGCATGTTGCCTCTAGTGGCTAGAGAGACCTTCGACGGTAGGAGCTCCTTCAGCGTGTTGTTAGGGGCTTTGAAAAGGGCGTCGTCGTCGAAGCGGATAAAGGCCGAAAACTCGCCGGCCAAGTGCGCATAGGCCGAGTCGTTATCGACGTGGATCACGCGCAAGACTTGTACCAGCTCGCAACGGTGTCCCTTGGCTGTGATTTTGGTGACAATTGATTTAAAAGAGTCAACAATGGCATCCCTGGATGGGACCGCTGCGACACCGACGTTGATACGCAGCTCGACCATGTTGTGGTAGAAGTGGTGGGCCTTTGCGAAGTGAGCCTTTGCAGAGTGCCAAGTAAGCGCCAGTGGGGCCGTAAGCGCCGAGTCACGTGCCTTCGCCGAAACGAATCCCACGGAGATACGGTGGTTGACCACACCGGCCCTGACGAAAGACGAGTGTTGGATACCCCTAATCTGGGGCGCAAACGCCGCAAGGTGCTCGGGAAGGGTGACCTCGGCGTCGAAGCACAGGGGCGATTGCGGGGAGAGCAGTCTCGTGACGCAACCGAGCAGATCGGCCTTGTCCGCGGGAGAGGCCTTCGAGGCGCCTTGGACGGTCAAAGTGACGTCGAGAGCAACGTCGAAGATGTTTCGAATGGATCGATTGGCGTTGAGAGCCGAATACTTGAGCGATGTAGCGGTAGCGACAGGGTACTCGTCGGTGGCGAAGGTGGCTTGCAACCACCGGTCGGTGCGATTGCCCGGTACAGCACCCATGACTTCGAACATTTGGGTCAAAGCCTTGGCACGGTGATGTTGTTGGGTCTGCTGCTCGGGAGTCTGCTTGGTCTTTTGAATCGCGGCGGTGGCGTAGGTCGCGGCGGCGATAGGGACTTGCGTCTCCTTTGTCCCAATCGGGACGCTCGTCGCCGCGGACGCCGATGGTGGGGGTGGAGCCCCTGGGGGTGGGCCGGTGTCGCCGGTCTCCATGCTAATGTAGGCTGATGTATCGATGTATCACTTGTAGCTTCGAAGGTGGCGGATGGCGCGATTTCGAAAGTGAAAGTGAAAGTGAAAGTGAAAGTGAAAGTGAAAGTGAAAGTGAAAGTGAAAGTGAAAGTGAAAGTGAAAGTGAAAGTGAAAGTGAAAGTGAAAGTGAAAGTGAAAGAAATAAATCGAAGGCCGTCAAAAAATAGTTTTATATACGCACAGCGTTACGCCACAGCGCTCGTCCATGCCCTTGTAGATCAGTGGTATAGATCGTTGTGCTTGTATGGTCCAAGCTTTTAGCTCAGCTTTCGTGCGCGACACAAAGGTCTGGTGTTCAAATCACCACTGGGGCTTGTTTTTTTTTGGCGCAGGTGTTCGCGGGCTTTTGATGTGTGCCGTGCGTGCGAGTAGCCCAAGTTTTTCTTTGGTTTCTTCTTCGCTATGACATTTTTTCTTTTTCTTTCTTTTTTTTTCTCAGCCGTCACGTTCAAGTCTGGCACGAAAGTCGAAGATGTGGAAGATCAGTGCCGAGCAGTGGTTCATCTCGTTCGATCGCTCTGGGATATCCAAGTTTCAAAAGACTGCTTTCAACAAGTTTTCGGATTGGGAACAAATTACAAAAAAGAAGCAGAAATACCAAGCATGGTAGATGCTTCACGCTGCCCCCGCGGTTTCTCACCCATTCAAACGACTACCGTCTTCTGCAAGCTCTTGAGATCCGCTCCCGCCGACGCCGATGGTGGACCGTCGACGTCCATCGCCGCACCATTCTGACCGTGTTCGCCAACGACGGCTTTCAGTCCCGCAGCGATATAGGCTTGTTCCTCCGCAACGCTCAATTGTCTTTCTCGGTCATCTCCTAATAGCCCATTACGCGCGTTCACGCGAGGTACTTTATCACCGCTCATGAGACCGCCCAGGAGGAGCGCGAGAGGAGCGATACCGACTTCACCTACGACACCTGTTCGAGCGGCCGATTCGGCGATTCGGTTGACTAGCGTATCGTCAGCGTAGATGGAGGGGGAAACGGGGTAGTACCGTCCTGCGAGGTCGGTCATGAGGAGATCGACTTCCCGACCTGGGGTGAGGCAACGCCAGCGATGGGCGGGGAAAGGAGGCGCGGGCATCTTCTTGCGGTAGTGCAACGTGTTGGGCGTTAGTGTCCCCGTTCCAACACCGTTGTTGAGTGCTTTGGTCGAAGTGATCGGGTTCGCGCAGGAGGAGGCTTTGAGGGCTTTGGATGCGACGAGTCGTTTGTTCGCTTTCATCTTGGTATCGCTCGATTCGGCTGCTTCCTCCTCCGAAGACGACTCGTCCTCGCTCGACGAATCAAAGGCCAACCCGTTCGATCGAGCCCATTCATTCTGATGCCCGTTCAATAACATGTTCGAAAACGCGCCCGCAGCGGTCGTGTTCAACCCATCGTTGCCGTTGATTTGGATCGGCAGTTCCTTGCCGTTGTTGTTGTTGTTGTTGATCGCGTTCTCGAAATCGATGGTGGCGTCGTCGTCACCAAAGATGTCGTCGTCCGAGACGTAGTCTGCGGGCATACCGTCGTCCGCAGCGAGTGTGATTTCGTTCATCTCGTACACCTTTCCTCGCACGAGCAAAGGGCAATCCCGACCTCCGCGGGCGAATTTGGTGATGTGCAACACGAGCGACGTCGGCATTTGCAAAGGCGAATGATCGATGACTTGAGCCTCGACGGAAGAAGGCAGCTCGACGTTGGAGGCCAGTCGCACGACATCGCCGACATGAATAAGTTCGGGTCCGTAAAAGACGAAAGCGTGCGAGAGGAAGCGTGCTGTCGGTCGAGCCATGAACATCGATCGTAATGCGCTCAGCGACGACTGGCCGTTCGAGAGCGAAGGGTCCGGAAGGAGGTGGGACCCCGTTTCGATCGTCGGCAGGGAACGAGTTTGAATCGAGGCGAAGAACTGGCCGGTCATGTAAGCCGAGAGGAAAGCCGCCCGAGTTGCGTGAATGCCGTTCGCGAGCAGGTCGCGCGTCCATTGACGCGAATGAGCCACTTCGGAGCCTCCCAGTGCGATTGCGTTCGACATTTCCTCCGAGGTCAGACCGGCGGCGATGTAGCCCAGCCAGGGCACGACTTCGTTCGCGGCAAAGGTGCGCTCGGGCTGGTCAAGCAAAGCGAGAAATTCGATGCGGTACTCGACCAGAGGCGACGATTGCGATTTCGGATTGGGTTTGACAGTGCGTCCTCGAATGATGGCGGGCCAATGGCTGAACCTCGTTGTCGCCGGGGCGTTGGACCGGCGTCGAGTCGCATCGGCAGGCGGTAGCAGTTCGAGCTGGGCCAATTCTTCGTGTGTTTTGGCCCATACAAGCTCTCCCACTCTGCACCATGACGGATGATCAATGTCGGCGGTCTTGTTCGCCAGCCAGGGTGAATGCACCACAGCGACTCGGTTCGGATCGGCGGCTCGCATCTCGTGGGCAAACTGGTCGGCTCGCGATTCGAGTTCGTTCGTCGCTACGAATGACGATCTTCGGCCACTAGAAGCTGCCGGGGCCTTCGCAGCGGTACCGTTCGATTTTGTCGGGACGCTTTTGGTCCTTGCTGCAGCTGCTGCTGCTTTCGTCCCTGTCGGTGCGTGCGGTTCAGACCCTTCGTCCTCGTCCATCAAGGAGCTCGCATCATCTTCGTCCACCACCCGGGCTTTGCCTTTGGTCTTTTTGGTCGGTGGGGCAGACACTGCTGTTACGGCGGCGGCGGCGGCGGGTGGCGCGACAGGCCGTCTTTCGTCGCCACTGTTGTCGGAGGCAGTGACGTTGACCGTTCGCTTCTTCTTGTTCTTGATACTGTTGGAGCGAGCGGTCGAGGAGGAAGCAGCATTGGCCGAGGTCGTCGCTGTCGGGGTTGCTGCGGCTGAGGTCGAGGCACCGGCATTGGCGTTTGCGGCAGCGGCGGCGTTGGCGTTGGCGCTCTTGGAGACGACCTTGCAGCCATCGCAGGTGCATGTGCCGATACTGCCGTGCAAGAGCCAACTGATATGCTTGCCCAGGGACAGTGCCGATCGAATCTTTCGACCGTTGTGGCCTGGATGAAGCGATGCGGACTAGAGTCAGCGCTAGACTGCCATAAGGTGAGGGGCATCAGATGGCGAGACTTGCCAAAAATGAATCGATCGAGTCGAAGCTTGTTGTTCTTTTGTTGTGCCTGTGTCGGTGGGGGTCCCGACTTGGAGACATCTTTGGGGTGGGTGATTTGCTCAAAGAGGCCGTACTGGCGAGGGAGGTTGCCGAGGATCCAATGCGCCGCGCCATGTTCTGTTCTTGCGAGTCGGTTGCGTTGGTTTGGCAGAATCATCCGGGTGAGGCGTCAGAAAGGTGGTTGATTTGCGATTTGTTGAGCGGGAGTACCGGGCGGTGAGTGGCAGGCACGTGTGTGTATGCGGATTCAAGCACGGATTGCCAGAGGCGGGGGAGGAACATGAATAACGTCAGTGAATGTGATCAGTGAGATTGAGACGGTGTGGGACATGAAGGAGCTGCGACTGCACTGCTCGGAGCCCCATCCACGGTGGAGAAGCGCCGATCGGATCGTGGAGTGCGAAAGGGGGCTGGCGCGGCGACGGGCGGGCGTCTCGTGCCCGGTGCGCGTGCGCGAGAGCGGCGGTGACGGGCGGCGGTGACTGGGTGCGCGTCCGAGTCCGGTCCGGTCCAGGCAACGACCGAGCTCGCAAATTCCCAGCTCGTGCCCCACACACGGGTCTGCAGCTCCGTCCAGCAACTGACCATCGTAAAGACCCATGTCCTTGGCCAACCAATCGCCGGCGGTCCTCCTCCACAGCACGTGCTTGTCGTTCTCCGGTGCGAGCAAGGTCATGTCCTCGTCCTGCTGCGGCCACCGCTTGGAGTCGCCATCGCCAAACTCGGTATCGATGTTGATCGTGTTGGGTGTGTCCTTCGTCGAGTGAGCGACGGTCGTGATGGAGTACTTGTCCTTCAGGGGAGGGCCACGAGGTGGGAGGTGGACGTCGCGAGGCGCCCGCTCCGTCTTGGTCGGTGCCACGGGCGAGTCCATGTTGTTGGATGTGCGACGACTACGACCCCGTCGAGCGACGACACCAGAATGAGAAGTGGGTTGCGCGGTGTATCGCTACTGTTGGGTGAACCGAGTGAAGTGGAGAGCAGGTCAGCACTCGAGAAGGGAGCGCCAGCCGCACACGCGCACGCCCTCGCGCGCCCGAGCCACCAGCGGTACCAGCGTACCCGCAGGACAGAGCAGGCCCCCGAGCCGAGGACCCCCGAAAGCCCAGCCAGAGGCGCATGTGGAAGAACGCCCTTTTTGGGCCTTTACTCTAACTAGTTATTACTTTATTACTCTAACTAGTAAAAAGAAAAGTATGAGTTCAGAATGTACCTAAAATCGCTGTTTATAACTAGGTTGCGGGGCCGCCTGTGGTGGATGTACCAGCATACTGTTGTGTCTGCCGCACCTGCCTGTGGTGTTCATGTTCCGATCAGAAGTCATGTACAAGCTCTGTGGCAACCTTAAACCTTTGTACTTTTCGCGCCAGTCAAACGAAGCTACAGCGCTCATTGTATTTTCCTTCACTTTTCCGTTGACGTAAAACAGTGCAAACACTTATATTGTATTTAATGGACGGCAAGCGCGTGGCTTTGTATGCCATTGTTTCTACAGCAGAGCTCCGCCTGACGGGCGGCGCCCGGCGAGGGCTGGCACTGCATGGCGTCTGTCACGTGATGCAGCGCGCCAGCGGTGTCAGTGTCATTCCGGCAGCCGACCAGCGGCATTAGGTGCTAAACAACAAATCACACCCCGTGAATAAACCCGCGCCACTCCCTTTAACCAAGCATCCGCATTAGATCAGATCACCGTCAGATCAGATCTGATCTGATCTGGATCTTTCTGATTCTGCCTTGATTGATCTGATCTTGATCTGATCTGAGCAAACCGATTTGATCTGAGACATGAAATTGCCTAATTTGGCACATACAGACTTTCACATTTGCACGACACTTCTTCTACAGAGCTCGGGCGTGTTCCCGCTGTCTTTGCGGGCGCGGCTTATGCTGCATGCATATGCGCAATGCGCCGTCGATCACGTGACGTACTGTTCACAACGCGACACCCTTTCAGGGGCTGTAAGTAGACCCGCGCTACTCTCTAATTCTTTCCTTTTCGCTCCCACTCTCATCGAATTTCCGTGACACTCATTCAAGGCGAAACCATCGGCACCGTTATGTCCCGGTCCCAAGGTCGTCAGGGAGGGCCATCTCAACCTCGCCAAGTCTTGCTGGGCGCCCCGCTACTCGACCCTCCTCTTCCGCCCGCTCCGATCAACAGAATCAGCCCCCCGCGCGTATTGACAACAACCCAACCGATCTTGATAGTGCGACGCGTATACGAGCCCGCCGTGCAGCTTTCCAGAACGGCCAGCGTGCTCAGCGCGACGGCCGATGCGACGCTGAACGCAACCCCCACGCCCCACCACCACGTGCACCTCCTCCTGCTGCGGCTCAAGGCCAGCGGAGACCCCGCAGGGCTAGAATCGCCCTTAAACCACTCAAGCCCCGTGTCTCAATCCGCGACTACCTCGGCCCCCAGACGGCCGTATGCACCCACTGCAAGGCTCGACACTGGGGGTGCGGAAGGACGAAGTCGACCGGACACTTCAGCACGTGCTGCTCGCAGGACAAGGTGCAGCTATCTCCCCGTCCCCAGCCCAATCCCGAGTATCGAAGTCTGCTTGAAGGCTCGGATAGCGGTCAGTTGCTCCGTCCAACAACATCTGTCTGCAGTAGGCGCACATGCTGAACTGTGCGACCCACCTACACAGAAGCTAAAGCATTCCGCGAGAATGCCCGGTCGTATAATAACGCACTGTCCTTTACTTCGCTCGCTGCCCATTGGGACCAAACTCAAGTGGGCACGCTAGGATCTCCCCGTGTTTCGCGTATTTGGTCGTCTTTACCATCGACTCGGCGCCCTGATCCCTGCCGTGAATCAACGCCCAGCCTTTGCTCAGACATGGCTGATCGACCCGGCCGAGGCCACCAACACACGACTTGAACCCGACAGCGCAGAGAGTCGCATACAAAGATCAACTTTGACCAAGCTCGAGTCCATGTTGCGTACCGGCAATCGCTTTGTGAGGGAGTTCGCATCGGCCAAAGCCCGCGCGGGTTGGGATACGGCCAAAGAGTGGGTCCTGCGCCTCTGTCTACCACCTGGCCGAGACCGACGCACCCACAACCTTCCTACGTCGAGCACGGAAATGGCGATGCTTATCTGCGGACCCGACACCAACACGGGAGATCGTGGACCGCAAGACCTTATTCTCCAAGTGCACGGTGATCGATGTCCCGATGGTCGACCCAAGTACCGAATCGGTAGCTCGCTCAATCCGTCTGCGATGCCTCTCCGGTACCCACTACTTTTTCCCTAGATGGCTTCCACCCTAACAATTCCTCTTTGCAAGTTCCACCAAGCTGGGCCGCCAATAGCCAGAACCGAGAGAAGATTGACAATGGTGTCCAATTGGGCGAGGTACTTGCCGGTCTCGGTCTGGATGAAGAAGACGAGGAGGAGGACGATGAGGATGAAGACGGCGAGGAAGGGGACAAAGAGAATGGTGATGGTGAACATAAGAGTTTTCAGCTCTTTCTCACATGTTCCTTTCTGTTGATACACAAATACAGACTGACATAGAATGTTTAAACATCTAGGACGAAGGTCAAGGAGAAGGGGTCGAGGTGGATCAATCCGAGTCTCGCGTTCCCAATTCTTTGCATATTACTTGCACAAACGTGATGCCTCCTTCTCAATTCCGCATGCCACCCAGCGTCTCTTCCTCGAGTTCGTGAGCGACGGATACTCTCAAGTCGAGACCGATCGACTCAACTACGTCCGGTTGCATCAAGAAAACCTCCGCCTCACCACGGCCCAAGGCATCACCGACGCTGTTGCCAACGGCTTGACCCCGGATCAAATTGGACGTTCGGTGATTATGGGCTCGGGTTGATCCTGGTTCAGGGTCAATGAGTCCTACACTACTGGCTTCTACCAGTGTGCGTAACAGCATTCCCTCCGACGTTTCCGAAGATTTCTAGGTATTAATATAATTATGCTGTTAATGAAGTCTATCAAAAAAAAACAAAAAAAACGACGTTCAATAGTAGCCCGCGGGAGATGACGCAGCGTTACCAAGATGCGATGGCTTGCGTCGTCAAATATGGAAAGCCTTCGCTGTTCGTCACGACTTTTGACATCATGTATACTCTTCAATTCTCCTGCTATTTGATTTTATCCTCCCGTTAATTTAACGGGTTCCCACTGGTTTTTATTATGTAGTTTTAAGTATTGCGGAGAGATGTAGTTTTAAGGATTAAGGATGTAGTTTTAAGGAACCAAGGATAAGGATTAAGGATGTACCCGCCAAAAACGTCGCTCAGTAGTGTGCGTACGTAGCTAGCTGGGCCGTGGGATGCGCTGCACCGAGAGCTGTCGCAGTACCGAAACTGTAATGACGTCACGCCACATGGTTTGTCTCCCGTTCTCTCCCGTTCTTTGACGTTCTTTGTCTCGCGACTCCGTGACAGCTGCCACATATGTCGCCGGAACTGTCTCAAGGCAGAGCTGTTGAGTCACGTGGCCCGTGTGAGGCCCGAGCGGCCTCGCACGCAGAGGACCGAGACTGAACACACGAAAGGGGGAAACCGGCTAATATTGATGTCCAATATTTGGTCAGGCGGGTTTCGGCCAGATTCAGTGCTTGGTCATGTGCGTGCGAGGCCGCTCGGTCCCCCTTTTGTGTAGTTCAGTCTCGGTCCTCTGCGTGCGAGGCCGCTCGGGCCTCACAGCCCGAGTCATCCGATTCTGAGCTGGTCTGTGCATCACCGGCCCAAACCAGCCACACTACGTAGCATCCACGGATAACGCTGGAAGCTCCAAACGGTCGACCGGTGCGATCACAACGATCACTAGGCACGTGCACTGACTAGTTGCGCTCGTCGCCGACCCCTGAACGTGGCAAAACCCTGGCCAGTGCGACGTCCGAACCGGTCCAATTTGGTCCTTCCCCTATTTTCCCGCTGACGTGCCCGAGCTCAACTTCGTTCAGCCCAAATGCGTACCACCGCGGGCGACCCTCGTTTCTTTCCTTCACTGTTCTGTGTGCTCTCATAGCCAAATCGCCACTCTTTAAAGTCCTACTTCCAACGTGTTAAACCTCCAAATCTCGCCACGACACATGGTCCACTTCCATCTCCTTGGACTCGTCGCAGTCCAGCTCGCGCTCCAAATCCCCTCAGCGCTAGCAAACACGAACTCAGACTGCTCAAAGTCCGCCGACCATCATGTAAACGTCCGTCCTGACCCTTTCTGATGGTCCTTCTGATCTCACTTGTCATTTGGACTGACTCCAATGACCGCCTTGGCTTTGGCCGCCTAGCTTAAGAAACGCAGTGATTGTATAACGTATGGCGCAGATCTCCTCACTCCAGCTTCGTATGACCAGCATAACCAGTTGTGCCGGTGTCCGGACACCGACTGGTTCAACTATTACAGCGGATGTCTCAAGAATGGTCGGTTGCTTCCCTGAAATCGACAGCTGCTGTTAAGTGACCTTCAAGATAGCTTACGCACTGTCTACTTTGGTGCCCCTCAGCGGTGGTCCAAGCCCCCTGGATGAAAAACAACGCCAAGAGCGACCTGAAGACCCGATGCACAGAGTGCGAGGACATGTATAAAAAAAATGCCGTTTGGCCTGATACCATCACGAGTGAGTCCGTTTGATGATACACACAGCCACACGACACCATGTAAAATGCCATGCCGGGCACGCACACCATTGTATCGTCGCTGATCAAGCTCCCTCCACTTGCAAATTGCGTTAGCCCCCAAGGGATGCTAGGATTAGCCCAAACGCATATGAGCGAACAGACGTCGGACTTGGCTGTCCCCTCGAACGCTCGCCGTCGATTTGTACGGTCGATCAACCCTTCAAGCTCACCGTTGTGGCCGCCTTTCGACACATCTGCCCCGTGTAGATGATTTACTTTGAATCGATTGAAATCTCTATTGTGTCCCGTCATTTCTTAGATCCGTCTCCCCTTTTCCCCCAGTCAGTTTTCGTCTTCTTCGCATTCCTTTTCAGCAATCGATCGAAGTCCTGGCTTCTTCAAAAAGAGTTGCCGTCAGAAGTGAGCGTACGCCGTTGAAGAGGAGGATCAACTACCGCCACGGAGCGAGTCCGAGTCTCGCCTACAACAAGAGCATAGCTTCAGGGCATTGCCGAAATTTCACTTGAGCTGCGGCTGCTTTCTTCTACGGTCTTCTCGGCAAGTATGTCTCCCGCGTGCGCAGCATGATGGTAACGTTCCAGAAGTTGATGCCGGCGATGCAAACGATGTTTTCGTTCTTCGGATCCGACGCCTCGACTCGATCCTTCGATGTTGAGCCTGCATCCACATTTGCATCTGCGATCCCCGCTTCAGCTCCCTCCCAGTCGATGAAGGAGCAGGAACAGCAACTCGCTGCCATGGCGGCCAAAATCGAAGCTCGCCGAGCCGATCTACGCTCAAGTGGACAACGCGCAATGGCTTTTGGCAAGACAGAAGCTAGGGTCGTGGCCGAGAAACGAGGTGCAGCAGCATATCTGGATCTGATCAACTCTCACAACCAAAGGCAGGAGGAAATAGGTCAGTCCCATCGATCCACGTTCGCCGTCTGCCGTCCCTTGTTCCGTGTTTCATTGCTGACCTCTCGGCTCTCGCTTTCGTAAACTGAATCCGCGGCAATGTGCCTTAGCCTTGCGTTAACGACTGGTCAAATCCCATGGAATCCGGCTCGACTCTTTCCAGATCCTCTAGTCGCCCCTCGTCTGTCCCTCGGGATCGAGCTCAACTCCTTCGCAGTCGTCGAGTCGAGTCGCGCCTCGACCACCCGTCATCCAGCTCCCGCCGCGCCATTGCCCGACCCGTGGCTCACAGCCGATCGACCTCGAGCGATGCAACGACGTCGCGATCATCTCATGTACAAGCGAATGATCGCAATGGTATTGGCTCGGCGCCTGGCAGGCTGAGTGGCAGGTTGAGTGGCGCTCGGCTAGGGCTCAAGAAATATGCTTCGGTGCCCACCAGCAAGGAGGAGAGCAGGAAGGGCAAGGGTGTGCAAAGGTTCGCAAGGTGGTAATAAGAAGAAGAGGAAAACTGGGAGAAGAGCGCAAGTGTTGATCGGCGTCACCGTCAGCGCCAGCGCCGGGGACGATGGCAACGACGAAGCGAGCGAAGATCATTCACCTGCGTCGGGACATTCAGACCCAAGTGCGCAGAGGTGTCAGGTTCGGGACATCCTTGCGGGAAGTAAAGGGTTCAGGAGACAATACTAAGTCCAGAATCCGAAGAGGGATCAGGGTAATACGTTACCTCCGCTGCCGAACTTTGGTCCGAAGCGACAGCCAAGGCAAGTGATTGAGCAGCAGATGCAATCACTTGCCGACTCAAGGGAACATGCTACCGTTTGCTCTTCGACCGAATCTCCAGAAGATCACACTCGCCTTGCTACCCCGCCTTGTGGAACGCGCCTTCGGCGATTTTTTCCCCTCGATGCTTGGAACGAACCTCTCGTCCCGCGCAGCCACGAGACTGACCATGCATTGTCGTAGACTAGCGAGTTCGGATTGCAACTATAGACAGTGATTTGTAACATGTACTGAATCTTGATTCTTGTGCGAGACAGAGACGATCGGCGCATCGGCGACACTGCGCAGCTGTCACTTTCTCACTCGGACGAGGTTCAGCTTGGACAGCTTGGACCATCAATTCCAGCCAGCGAGCGATAGGGTATGATTTGAAAAGCTGCCACGCTGCAAGATTCTCTTCCGACCATCGAACAGCCACCAAATACCTCTGCCGCGCCTCCTCAATCTCAAGAGCATTGAATCTTGAACTCGGATCTCTTCGAACAGAGCTGTCGCTGTCTTGGTTTCCTCGTCCAGCACTTCGTCGTCTACTTCCGTTCCTAGGGCATGCTGATCGCCATCTTTAAAGTGAGAACAGGCGGCAGCGTAGCTATCTCGGGCGATGAGGACTGAAGGGGGACCGAAGCAGACGAAGCCTGAGCGCTTCAACTCTAAGCCACTCGCGGCCGCCGGCCTGCCGTCGATTCTGCCGGCGTGTGCACTCGGAGACGTCCATTCGCCTGCAGGACGCCTCATTTGGCCGGATGCACTAAGTTCACAGTCTTTTGAATTTGGCCGTACCCAACAACCTCATCACACATCCTGCCCCGTGGAGGAAGGCAAAGTTTGCTACGAGAAAGTCGAGCCCGTCTCGGATCCAGATTCCAGACCCGCCGATCGGCCATAGGATCAACAAGATCACCTTGAGAGCCTTAAATAGCGGTCGCCATGGCCCTCGCCCACTTGTTCGCTTCGTCGTCAGTCCAAGGGCCATTGGGAGCACAAATATTGGACTGTTCTCCTTTCGCATTGATCAATTTCCTATGGGTCTACTCGCGTGAAGCAGCTGAGATGATATTAGTGAAGACGGAGAAGTTCTTTCCAGTTTACTCAATCATTTACTAGCCAAACTTTGCTAAATCTTGGCTGAGACAGTAACTAAGTATCACCCGAGGTCGAGGCCGGCACCGATTGTTCGATACGACAAGACGTTTTGGGGAAAAAACGAAGGGTAACATCAGCGAATGCGACAACTTTCTGCCGTCCTGAAAGCGCGATCCCACTACATACTGCAACATCAATCGATCCGACTTGCGAAAACGCGCGCCGGGTTGCAAAGTCAAGCACGTGTAGCACGTGACGTTGCGCTGGTCGGTAAACACGCGCGAGGCGGCGCGAGGGCTCTTCGTACTCTCGCGCTCCGATTCAAACACGCCGATTATCCACCGCCCGGTCGTTGTATCAGTCATACGAGTGGGTCCCAAACTGTATCCTTGACTACGAACCTGTCCTCCGCACTGACCTATACTTATCCCACGACTGTGCGCTCAGTGTTTCCCGCTCTGGAAACGCCGTCGCGCGTGCTCCGTCGACTCGATGACCTCGAGCAAGAATCCTTACCGGACCTGCCCGACCTCCCTTCCATGCTCGATCAAGACGACGAATATTCCACTCCCGAATCACCACCCCGTCTCATCGTAGCGGGGGGTCGAGTGAACCCGTCTGAAGGGGGGGACGAATCGAGTTCGATGACTGAACCCCGTCAAAGGGACGACACGCCTTTCACTTCAACACCTTTACCTGCTTCGGCCATGACGACAAAGACGTCTTCTTCGACGCAACACATCTTGCGATCAAAGGAATTGTTGATGACGAGTAAATCGACGACCTCGACGGCTACGACAAGCTCGAATCGGACGGTCGTACCGCTGAACCCTTCGACGCGATTCAATCAACATCTCGAGGCCGACTCCGCAACTCAACACCCAACCTTGTCCGACAAGCAGAAAGGGACCCAACCTTTGGTCGACGAAACGAGTGTGATCGAGTCGCGTCATTCGCGTGACATCGAGGGTCAGGGTTTTGCGGATGAAGATGAGATGGTCGTGCTTAGTTCTGGGTCGGGGACGGAGAGCGATCGACCTTCTTTGGCGCGAGCGTCTTCGTTCAATCGACCTTCCCAACTCCGCGATGAGGATCACGACGATCAAGATCTGAATACTTCTTCTTCCGCTGCGTCTTCTTTCACTGCCGACAACGATATCGATTCACCCGTCGCGACTCGCGCTCAACCCGATCCTCGTCAACGCGCCGTAAGGATCGCCAGCACCACCTCCCCTGAACGCCGAGTGGCCCTGTCCTCCATCATCGATTCCCCCGAATTGGGTCGACGCGATTCCATGGATGCACTTTCCAAAGATTCCTTTCCCTCCCTCTCGAACCTCTCGACTCCACATGCGAACTATTCGCATAACGCTTACAGTAATGGAGGCAAAGCCGATCCCCGAACCCCGCTCGGTCGATTGTACGCGACCTCTACCGGAACGCCCGATTCGGTCGAAGGGTTCGTCAAAGCGATCTTGCCACCTTCGTCTTCCCCTGCGGCAGTGAGGAGGGCTCAACACGTATTGACGACGCTCAAGTCGACTTCGAAGCCGATCTTGAAGAAAGGCACCCCTCATCCCCAAAGGTACAGGGGTCGTCAACTCGTCGATACGCCCCTATCCGTCGCCTCGCAAAAGAAGATGAACGACGGCTCACCCGGATCGGAAAGAGCGGTCGAAGAAGAAGAGCAGAGTATCGAGGCTCCCCATTTACTCCAAGACGAATCGACCTCGTCGTCCAATGATCTGACGACCCTCCATAGGGGCAATACGTCGTTGCCTTCCGGCGGAGCGAAGGGCTTTGCCGTCGCCGGAGCGGGGACGAGGGTCGACCGCTTCGATCATGTCAAACTCAATGCGTACCTCCATCAATTCAATGGCACCTTGACGGCGGAGAACGTACAGCTTACCAAGAACTTGGGGGACAAGACGAAGGAGAATGAGCAGTTGAGGAAGGAGGTGGTAAGGTTGAGGGAGATCAGCAGTATGGCTGGCGGGTCGAGGGTGGGGGATGACACGCGGGAAGAGGAGGGGGACGGCAATAGCTCGAGGGTGGAAGCGGTTTTGAATGGGTTGGTGGAGGGGAGGAACGAGGAACCGTCGAAGCGCGTTCAAGAACTCGAGGAACTCGTCGATCGTTTGCAGAACGAGCTCGAGGATAAGCACCGACAACTCGTCGAACGGGAGGACGGATCCCACGTCACCGACACTAGTGACGAACGTCACGACCTCAAGGCCGAACTCGAGGAAAAGGTGGCCGAGAACGAGCAATTGGCCTCGGCATTGGAGGATGCGCGATCGCGCGTCGACGAACTCTTGACCGAGCTCGAGAACCAAGAGGCCGGATTCGCACAGAAGAACTCGGAGCTGAATCAGGAGCTGTGTACGATCATGGAGAAGCAGGATGTTGATCTACAGACCACGAGGGAGCAGTTGGCGGATGCAAGGCAGGAGGTGGAGAGGTTGCAGGTCAAGACGGGCGATGATTCGGATCGCCATGTCGTGCTCGAACTCAAGGAGGAGATTCGGCGATTGCAACACCGCGTCGATGAGCTCGAGTCGACAGTCGAGCAGAAGGAGGTCGAGCTCGACGACCTGAAAAAGAAGCAAGAGAGTCTGACCGAGTCCGAAGTCGAGCTCAAGCGCCAACTCGCCGAACAACACGAGAACGTGCAACAGATCGAAGAGGCGCTCAACGAATCGGCCCAGCAGCTTGTGCAGCACGAGGACGAACTTGAGTCGCTCAAGGGGCAGCTGGCGGCAGAGAAGAATGTCAACTCGACGCTTTCGGCGCAGATCTCGCAACTCAAGTTGCCCAAGGCCAAGAGTCCTCTAGCAAATGAGGTCTACAACAGCAACAAGGACTCAATCATCGGCTCACTCGAGGAAGAGCTCCAAGTCGCGCAGCAAGAGGCACGGGACCTCAAGCACCGTCTGCAGCAGCGTGAATCGCGAGAAGAGGTCGAGGTGCAACAGCTCAAGATTAGGACGCTCGAATCGCAAAAGCGTGAACTTGAGGATCGCGTCTCGTCGCTCAAGTCTCAGGTCACGATGTCGTTCGGCTCGCCGAGGAGGAACGGCTCGACGCCTGACAGGTCCAACTTGTTCCGCTCCATCATCGGTCTCCAAACGCCCAAGACCCCTGGCCAGATGCTCGGCAACGTAAATGCGCTCGCGTACGCCCAGCTCTCTCGCATGGGCTCAAACTGACTCTGCATCTCTTGTGTCAAATTAGATCACCGGTTGGTCCCCTGGATCAGCGGCCGACGAGACTATTCAACCGCTTTATTCGCACATGCAAGAACTCGTCCAACTCGTCGACGACCTGCGCGAGCAACTCGCCGTCACCAACGAAGATGTCGACAAGAAACTCAACCAGCTCGAGATAACTGGCTCGGGGACGATCGCGCTGGCTCGGGACCTCGCACAGGCGAGGGCGAGGATCGTGCAGCTTGAAGCCGAGTTGGAACGTTTGCTTGGTGCGAATGGGTCGCTCGAGCGTGTGAGGACGAGATTGATGAGCTTGTCGTGCCCTGGTTGCGACCACGTGTTTGATGCGACCAAGATTGTACAATTGCGCGTCGACAAATCGGGCCTGACCTTCGAAGAGTGAGTGATGGTACATATTGTGGCTTTCTCACTGGGTACTGTGGCTGACCAGCCATCTGCATTCAGATCCGAGACATCATCCCAAGTCAGCGAATCGCTCCGTTCAGCGCTCGCCGGTGTGAACGTCAAGCTTTCGCAACTCGAATCAGAGAATGCCGTCCTCGTCGAATCTTCATCCCGGGCACGTGACCTCGCAGCCGACAAATCTGCCCTGGCCAAACAACTTTCCGCACTGCAGAAAGACTTTGCTCAAGCGCGATCCGAGATTGTGGGGCTCGAAGTCGACTTGCAGACAGAGAGGAATAGACTGAAAGGGATGGCGGATGAGCAGGCTTCGCTGCGCACGGCCAAAGGTGCGCTTGAAGCACGCTTGAACACGACGGAAACCGTGAGCACTTCATCCACACCTCCCCACCCTCAGATAGCAGTAATAATCGCTGATGTGGTGTTTTCTATGCAGGAGCTTCGAGCCCTCAAATCTTCTTCTCGAGCCGACCCCAGCGAGCTCGCCCAACTCCGCGCAGACAAGTCCAGCCTCCTGGACGAGCGCGCCGCCCTCGTCGCTCAGATCGCCTCGATCGACTCGCAGTCCCATCGTGCCGCGACATCATTGAATGCTAAATCCTTCGCGCAGGCTTCGATTCCATCCCAGCTTGATCAATTCATCGCCGAGATCGCCCAACTCAAGAACTCGTTGAACGAGAAGGAGACGGCTTCGCGCACTTGGAGGGACGAGCGCAGTGACATCTTAAGGAACGTGGCTGGGTTGCAGATGGACCTGATGAAGGTTCGCGAAGACGCGGTCAGCTTGGGCATGGATTTGGCGAATGTGAGACGGGAGAGGGATGCCTTGGGTGGTGGGGAACTTGCGGAAGCTCTCTTGCGGATCGAGTCGTTGGGGAAGAGGATCAGGGATCACACTTGCGCATCAGAGTGAGCATCTACAAAAACTTACCAGCTTTGATTTTAAAGGACTGACTGTTTGCCATGCTTTGATACCACGACCTAGCCAAGAACTTAAAGCCCGTCACGCCAAGGAAGCAAAGGGTCTGCTCGTCATGATCCGCTACCTCAAGCTTCGAGTCTCGAGGGAGTTGGCGTTCCGGAACGATTTGGCGTATCAGAAGGAGTACCTCCAAGCGATGGTCAAGGACAAGCAAGCTACGTGAGTCATATGAGTGAATTTCAGGACTTCTTACGGACTGAGAGCCCTTCGCTGATGGACAATGGCTTTGTATGGCAGTATTGATCTCGTCATGTCACAACTCGGCCTACCACCATCTTCCCCACCATCGGACCACCGGCCGTCGGGAAGCAAACCGACACTCAAAGCCGTCGTTCTCGCGGTTGTCTCGCTTCGGAGAATGAGGTAAGATTTGCGGGGTTGTGCGACCGTTCCCACACATACTGACTTGTGATCGATGATGCGGTTCTCAGTCGTGCAAGTCAGCAATGGCGTGAAGCGAGTCGAGGCAAGGACAAGCTCCGAAACGAGGCGTACCCCGCCGTTCGAGGCAAGGCGTTCGTTCCCTCGAACACGGCATGAGCTTGAGCGGCTCGAAGTTGGCAACAATATTTTCCCCGCTGTGTTGTACTTGTTTTGTGAAGTTTAAGCTGCCTTCTCCCTTCGTCTATTGGGCACGTCTTGTTTTACGATCCTCTTTCCATGAGTAATGCAGATTTCATAATACCCGACGTTCTCATAGCGAGGACTTTCAGCCACATGTTGAAAGTATCTTCTCTCTTTCTCACTCTCATTGTCTTTTCCTATCGCTCTTCCTCCCTCTCTTCTTCGTCTTCTTCACGGCAGTCTCGTAGAGAGCTGCTGAAATCTCACATGCCTCGCTTCGCTCTCCCTCTCTTGGCTTGTGGAAAGTACAGAGGTTGCGATGCTTGTAACGGATCGTACCGAAGCGGACCAAAGGCGCCAATACACCGGTTTCGGGGCATTTTATCAGAGGACGAAAGAAGTGCACTGCGTCACTGCATAAGCCATCGGAAGATGCGAAGCGAGCTGAAAAAACGGAGAAATTGAGAGCAAGATCTGACGTGTGGTATTTCTGGGTGATGATCCATATCTTTGATGTTGAGGGAAACGGGTGGTCGTCAAGCGTGAAGCAGCTTCTTCATCTTCTTGCGCAGCGTGCCACTGCCGTGACTGCGTGACAAGGCGGCGTGCTCGTGAACATCTGCTAGGTCACTTTTTGGAAGGCGGCTTTAGCTGGATGCTGCAGATGTTGTCCGACCAGGAGGCATCACTCCCCTTCATGTTCCGCCGTGCTCGAAGTCTCTTGCGACTCAGAGCGGGCGAGATCGACCGGGGCTGCTTGCTCGAATTGCTGGTGCTCCGCGGCCAGACCGACCGAGCCAGTGGGTACAGGGAGCGCAGATGGGGCAGCAGGAGGTGAGTCGCGACGCTGTATTTTAGACATTAGAAAGTTTAGTATTGATAACACCCATCTCTAGAATGTGTCTGCTTACGATCAAGGTTCGCTGCGCCTGCTGGACGAGCGCGAGGCTGACTCCCGTAGACTCCTGTTCCGAAGGCTCGGCAGAAGGAAACTTTGCGAAACGGTCCTGTGTGATTCAAAAGCTCATATTATTGATCGGAACGCTACCATCAAGCTCGGAGAGGACTGCAACCCACCCTGAGATCATCAAAGGAGCTCCTAGCCGGCGTCGCCTGTTCCTCATGCTCGTGACGAGGTTTGTACCCGACAGAGGATTGGGACTGTTCGGGAAGCGCCGGAGCAACCGACAGGGAAAAGGAGAGTCCACCTGATCGTTGATCAGGTTGACGGAGATGTCCTTGGGCGTTTTGTTGCACCTCTTGTTGACGATCCATCTGATCGGGTGTGGAGCTCGCCGCGTACAGGTATTGCGTCGAGGCCGGGGTCGAGCTGGCATTGGCCTGTGTCCCAAACAATCACCTGTAAGAAATTTTCTCAGCGGGGGAACATACGTACGTACATGATACTCAATGTCGGCACTACGTCCAAAGTCTTGCAAGGGTTCCGCTTGTCCTAGCTGACCTGCACGGCGAGCTTTGGATGGCGACGAGCGGTGGCTTTCTCCGTGATGGCTTTTTCCGCTGACCGCCTGTGATACACTATCCTCTGGTCAGTGGCTGATATGCCCTAAGTCAACCAATAGGTCGTACTTGTTCATCTCGACCTTTTCCCTTGCGAGAACCATCACCCGAACCAGATCTCTCCGCTGGCTCCTTCGACCTTTGTGCATGTTGCGGAGACGGACAGCGAACCTTGTCTTCGTGCGCGGCCTCACTCGGCTTGACCAATTCTTCCGGAAGAGTAGCGTCCTCTAACACGTCCATACTGCGGCCCCTCCTGTCTGATCGCTCGCCGCGCGACGAAGAGTCACGATTGTCGAAATTGGGAGACTCGCTCCTTACCGGTTGCGCATCACCCCGTTGGTCATTGGAACCGAGATTGAACGGCGTCTGTGGCATTGGTCCCCCGCCTTTAAGCGTATGAAATTGCTTGAAACGGTACACCATCTCACCTTTGTTTGAGGCCCCGAGATCTCCTCATCCTTCGACCCCGAAAAAGAGCGATCGATCTCCTGCTCGAGTTGAGCCCTGAGGATCTCGGATTCATCCATCACGGTCGTCGCATCTTGTTCGTTCGCCCTGGGGGAAGACCAATTGAACCAATCGCTCAATCGATGTCCGAGCGTCGGTTTCGTCGTAGCTGAGTTGGTGGCCCCCTCGACGGCACCGACGGTTTGGTCCCCGACGTTCGAGGGAGTGTTCATCGTCGTATCCACACCCTCACGCATGGCTCCCGAACTCGATTCGGCGAACTTCTGCGTCGTCTTGGACGCGGCTTGAGCGACGGTCTGAGCGGCGTCGAACGAGGCCGAAGTAGCGTTGGTGACGGCTTCGACGAGCAGACTCGGCAAGGTGATGACCATCCCTGCAAAGCCTTTGAGCAAATTGGTCATGTGCGAAGGACCGAATTCGTCATCATCACCATCACGTGGATCATTCGATTGGTGGCTGTGTGAGTCCGATTTGGGTGCCGCACTGCCACTGCCGCTGCCACTGCCAGTACTGGAGTTGGAGCGGTAGACGCTCTCGCTTGAGCCGGCACGCGTCATCACAGGGGCTTTGGCCGCAAAGTCACCACGATGGATGGGGCTGGGAGCAGGCAGAGAACAATTCGAACGTGGGAGATCACTGGAGGGAGTATTTCTTGAGGTTCGGTGAGGAGGGTCGCCTCCACATGAGCTGAAAGAGGCCGAGACTGGGGGGGTCAGAGTCGCCTCGGTGCTAGTGGGCTGAGCCGGCTGAGAGGGGCCAGCGGCAGGGTGATCGGTCGGCGAATGGCTCGTAGGGGAGTGTGACACCGACTCGGTCAGGGCAGAGGCACAGGGGAGGAACAGGTTACGACTCATGACGTGTGTGATGACGCGTCGAAAGTGTGCGATGGCAAGAGTAGAGGTCGAGGACATCCTCAAGTCAACCCATGGCGACCCCCTCTCCCTCCCCTCTCGGGCATCCGGGCGTGCTGCTTCATCACGCGCAACTTTGGAAAGGAGGTCCGTTCGATGACGGAACCAGACTCAATCGCTCCTGATCACAACGGGAAAAAAAGAACGCTCCTGCGGGAGTGATGTAACACATTATATCATGCCAAATGCTCTATAAACTGATACGAGCGCAAAACTTTTAGCAATACCGATCATCAAACATACTAAGGACGTGAAAGGGGTCATAATAAATTCGTAAAGCGAGTGTGGGAAAAGAGTGGTGCAACGGATGTTGCACGGATGACGAAAGTGTGAGACGATCTTAGCGAGACCTTTCTTCAGGACCTTCAGGCCACGCAGGTTGATAAACACTCGGGTCACTCGACGTTCGTTCATGCTTCCACGAACTTCGGCGCAATGAGTACTGCGTCGAACTGGCTCGGCTCCCGTCAGGGATAGGAGCCGCGCCCGACGAGGTAGCACGGTCGTCGTTGGTTGAAGTAAAGATTGCTCTGATGGACGGTCCAAGCGACCAGACGCGACGACGAGCTTGCAGGCGTTCCGAGAGGACCGCCGGCTCAACGAACCGCGCGGCGAGGACGGGGGCATCAGGAAGTTCTTCGACCACAGCAGGACCGCTCATAACGCGTCGAAGTTGTCCAAGATCGTCGTCTGAGCTCTGATTGGCTTCTTCGGATGATCGAGCGCGAATCGTCGATGCGGCGAGGGTCCATCCATCCGTATCGATGGTGAGCGAGGATCGACTGCCCACGTTCGGTGCGGAGCGATTGCGACGCAGAGTCGCCATAGACGGGACCGAATGGATCGTCTGCGCGTCCAAGTTGGCATCATTCACTTGAAGGAGAGAGCCGACCGAAGTATTCCCAAGTGATGGTGCTGGAAGAGGTGAGTGGGGTCGAGGCGTCTCATCTAGCACGTCCGCTGACGGATCATCAGCCTCGACTTGGACGGAGTCCTCCACTTCGACCGAAGGCGGCAAAGGAAATTTGCTGACCGCCGACCAGGCCGAAAGGCCACTTCCACGAGATGGATTCACCGAAGGTATCCCATTTGAGCTCGCGGTTGACGTTGCGATCGAAGCTACATCGTCGGCGATGAAGTCTCGAAAGCGAGGAGAAAGTAATTGGTTCGGTGCGAACGTAGCACGAGGTGAGGACACGGCCGAAGGGGTGACGTCCGTCGGGAAGGGCGACGTCATTGCGAGCTCTTCTTCGTCATCGCCCATCTCGAGATTCGAAGGCAACGGCTCGCGAGAAAGCGCCAAAGCGACTTCAATGAACATTGAGGATGTGCTCGTGACCGAGTCAGGGTGCAAATCGCCCATCATCGTCGCGCGCGGCGAAGAGATGGGCGAGAACGAGGGTAGGACGGATTCGTCATTCGGCACTTGCGACATCCGCGGAGCTCTGCGAGAAGGGATAATCGTAGAGCTGTCGCCGCTCGAGTCGAAAAACAGGAACGAAGAATCGGTGCGCTCCAAAGACGCGGTGCCAGGTGATGCGCTCAGGTCGAGGAAGGACGGCGGCGGAGGTGACGAGTCCAAAGACGGCGTCGCTGGACGCACAGACCCAGATGCCGTGTCTTGGACACGTATGAGTGTGGGGGCAACCCCAAAGACAGTTGAGATCGACGATCGACATGGTTCGTGGGCCGACGGGGGACGGGACGAGGTGTAAGCATGCTCCGGGGGTGCAGTTCCCAATGGTGATTCCTCCCGCACCGAAGTCGGACTGCCAGACCCTTCTTCGGCCGTTGCGAACGAGTCGCTCGTCTCTGATTCGTACGTGCGAGCTGTGGCCGTTTGCTTGAGAGGCGTCGCGCTCATTCGAGTCGAAAAGGCGGAAGGTACTGCCGGCATGTCGCAGCCCTGTGCGCCGCTCGATCCATAAAGCTCCGGCGAGATTTGAGCATCGAGATCGGGAAAGAATGAGGTTGTCACTGTCAGAGGGTACTGAGCCTCGCTGAACGCATTGGAATTGCGGCGGGTCGGCGGTGGTCGGAAAAACTGTCGAGTTATCGGATGAGTGTTGTGAGCAAGCCGATTCCGTCAAAATTCAGTGTAGCAAAGACCACTCACAAGATCGTCGAATGTGTGCCCTTCCTCATCCAGGTCCAACGAGCCCTCTGCCGTGCTCGGTGGTCTCGAGTGGCTGCTATTCCTCGAACCCGATGCCGCGTGCCCGATCGACATCCGCGAATGAGGACTCGAAGAAGCCGCCATGGGTGCCCTCTCAATTGGTGGCGACTGCGGCAAGGCGAACGTGGACGAGTCGCGCAGACTGCCAAAGTAGTCCGAGATCGGAGAGGGGAGGACGTCATCCAGAGTCCGGGGATCGGAGTCGGCGGAATAGAATGATTCGGTCGCTGTCGAGTAACCTCGTCCATTGACGCCGAAGGTGTCGTCCCCAGAGTTGGGAGGGCAAAAGTCCGAACCTTTGACTCGACGCAGCGAAGCCAACGAGGGCCGACCCGACGGCGAATCGGTCGTGTCGGACGCAGGTAGACTGTTCCCAGCGTTGAGGCTCAAGTACGGCACATCAGAAGTCGCTCTGCTGCGCGGCGATGGCAATCGTACCTCTGAGCGCGGGGAGACTTCAGCGCTGGCCGCCGAGGTCGATACAGTCGGCTCGTGCCTCGACTGAACACTGCGGGAGTACGTGCTCACTGGCACAAAGTCGGTCTGGAGCCTTGGAGGCTGGTGTTCGTGCTTCTTCCTGTTGTGAGGCGAGAACGGAGTCACCCCTGATGGGATCGGTGGTGGCGGGCGAGTAGGGTGGAGCGATCCAGCATCCTCAATCGGACTCTTCGCGGGTGACTCGACCGGTCTCGACGGTACCAACTTATTCCTCTGGCTTGACGAGTTCAAGCGATAGACCCCGCGTACATTGGACGAGAGTGAGACAAGCTTGTCGAAGGGCTCCTCTGTACGGGAGGCGTCTTGCTTCGGATGGCTTCGTTGATCTTCTGGGAATGCGACCGCCGAGGATCCGAAGCTGCCTTGAGCTCGAGCCTTGTGCCCAAGGCTCTCAAGCCGTGGCGGTGGGCTGACCGGACCCTTGGCAGCTTGGGAACCGCTCGAAGAGTCCCGCCTTTGCAAATGCTTGCGCTGCCCGTAGAGCGCCCGCCCCCGAAGCGCAGGAGCCGAGTCGCTAGGTCGAAGCGTGCGCATCACGCCCACATCCGACCCCGAACCACTGTCGTAACGTTGATGACGACGCTGTCTTCGACGGCTTGCACCGTTCCACTTGGCTCCGATCGCACTTGCCGAGGCGTCACTCCATTCGTCTCGCTCTTTTTGGAACTCTTCCTGCTCGTGCAACACTCGTCGACCGCTGCCCCAGTCCAGTGAAGATGAGGAACGCAGAGTCTCGAGGGGTCCGACGTCGAGGTCGGTTTCAAGCTCGAAAGCATGAAGACGAGGGTGCGGGTAGGTGAACGCTTCGGTCGACGAAGTTGGGGTGTGCGTGAGATGTGGGCCAACAGGAAACGTCATTTCTATCCGAGCGACAGGTGTCGAGGCATGCCGAGTTCGGCCCGAGCGAGAAATATGCAGAGGGGCGATGTTTTGGTCCTCGACGTCCGAAGTCGCGGCCGAGGTCGGTTCCCTTCTAACTCCGCTGTGGGATCGACGAACGGAAGACCAGTGCGTGCGACCACTTGTTTCGTTCGAAGCGCACTTTATGATTTTCTTGCTGTTTTTTAAACTCCGAGTAACGGATCGGACCGACGGACGAAGCGGCGTATGTGACGAGCTGGGCTTCGGCTCGGCGCTTGGGAGTGACGGTCCGCGGGGAGATGGACCGACAACGTCACCCGAGGCTGGACGGTCAAAGGAGCTCGAAAGATCAGTTGAAGATCGGACGGATCGAAGTTTGGTGCTTCGTCGATCGGGGGAATGACCGTCGGCGATTAGGGGCTTCAATCCTCTGCGAAGATGAGGTGAGATCGCAACGAAAAAGGTCAGGATCGCCGATTGTCATATGTCGCAGACTCCGACAGTGCTCACAAGCTTGCAACATAAGAATTCTGAGTGCCACGGTTTCCACTGAGCTCGTTGGATCGTGTCATAGGTGCTGAAGATGGCTTGATTCCATTCTTGCGCAAGGGGAAAGAAAACCTTGGGTCCAGAATGGCGGGTCCGGGGCCGGCCGATGTTCGCTTCTTCGCCGGGACGGACGCAACGTCTTCAGGAGGTGAGGACAAGGACGCAGAAAGAGGTGTGACGGTCTTCGGCGGCCATCCTACCTCTGAAGCGGTTCGACCTCGTGATCGTGGCTCCTCTTGAGACTGCTTGATGACCGGACTGTAGGCGTAGGCGGATGTCGCCGGTGTCGAGAGTCCATCATCGTGAGAGAAAGAGGATGACGAAGCTGTTCGAGTGAGCGAGGTCGACTGCGTGTGATTCGTCGCGTTGTGACCAGAAGAGTATGTGCCATAATCCTCGGTGCTCTGATTAGACTGGTTTCGCGTTCGCCGAGCCGGGGAGAAGGAGAGTGAGGGTTTGTCGTCTCCAGGTCCGGACGACACAATGATCGGGGTATGTAGATTGTTCGATCCATTCCCTTGAGTTGAATAGTCGCATGAAAAAGGTACAGTAATATCTTTTATCCAAGTTGGTCATCGGCAATAGACAGGCAGTCACATGATGTCAGCTCCTTTCGCAGCCTTTCCGGTCTCTGACTGTTGACTGACCTCGCATCCCACCCAAGCCACCTTCTGGCAACGCCCTCACAAGTCGAGCATCTCTACCACCCGTATCACCAGTCCCAGTCCTGCGTCTTGAATTGCTCATGTCCTGATTGAGCACCTTGTCCAGGTTAACGACGAGGTCTCCTTTCGCCGTCGTGGTTAGCGCCGCGGTCGTCGCACAAGGGGACGACGACAGGTCCACGTCCACGTCGGTCCCCCTTCTTGACATGTCCACGGCGTCGGGGAGCGCGATCACACCCGAGCACCACACCGGGATGGAAGCTGTCGAAGGTGAGAAAGAGGTGGACGAGAAGGACAGTGAGGAAGTGGCCTGAGGACGACGGCGGCGCCGATCGTGGGCGGTCGCATTGGGGCGCGCCTGGGGACGTACGAACGCCAGGGGCTCGAGCGTCGGCATTCCAATCGGAAGCACGGGCGCAGGTAAGAACTGCTGCTGCTGCTGGGACACCGTTCTCGAGCCGGGTGTGGCCAAGATTGTCAACGAAGATGATGATGATACCGAGGGTGAAGGTACACCTTTGAGTGGACTCGGATCGGCCAGGGCAGGAGACCGTCGGCCGGAGGTGAACATGTAGATGAATGCCCGGTCTAGAGTCGAGCCAAGGCTCTCGGCCGAGGAGAAAGTGGCCGATATTCGCCCAACCTCCGGATGAGCTCCTCTCTTTTATTCCTCTTAGTTGGCGTCACCAACGACCGGTGGGGAGGCGATTTTGGTTTGAAAGTTGACGAAAAAATCACCAGGGGCCCTTATTCAATTGTCCTGTTCGGTCTGTAAAACGTTGATCATGCCCACAAGGAAAAACACAGCACGGGGAACTCGGGCCTGTACGTACTTCGAAGCGCTTACCAACTCGGATGAGTTATCAGCGGGCGATCGGTCGCGCTTTCGGAAGCGCGCCCTGGCTCAGCGGCTTGTCACTCGTTCAAGTCGAGTCGAGTCGGCCCTGCGGTCTCCGCACACCAGTGCTCCCGGCAGGATGAAGACAGCGGGACAAAGATTACCCTTACGAGCTGTCCTTTGGCGAGGAAATCGTGTGGAATCGAAGCTGTTGACCAACGTCCGAGTGTTGGAAGAGAAGGCCGACGTCGACGAGCGTGGAGGAAGGGACGTCGAAACCTCGCCGCGACGGCGATTCGAGTGGGAGAAGGCAAAGATCTGAGAGAAAGGCGTCTACACGCCGGTCAAAAATCCACGTTGAATGAAATCTGCGCTTTCAGACAAAGATTAGTTCTCCCTTCAGCATGACTCTTAAACGAGAAGCTTTTCCAGCCGTTGCGGATCACAGCTTCTGTTAATTTGTGATCGCCCGGCGCCCGCCCACGCGTGCCACGCGTACGCAGCACACCTCTGCCGGTGACGACGATTCGCCGAGTGCGCAAGGCACTCGGGCTAGGATTTGGCTTTCCTTCTTCCACGTGCGAGAGCATTACCTACTTATGATCGACAATTTGGACTGGCAGAGGGCGAAGCAAGTTCTTACAATAAATTGGTCGTAGGAAACAGCAATCTGCTTACAAAACGCTAGCAAATGTCTTCTTCGATACCCTGTACCTTATTCGACGCTCGAGAGTCGGTCTTCAGCAGCATGTCAGCACTTTACCGCGACGACGCGGCGCGACGCGCTGGGGTGTGATAAATGGCATGGCCAATCGAAATTCGAAAGGAGATGAGCATCAGACATTTAGATGACTCTAATTCAACAAGCACTGGGGAAAGCGGGAATCTAAGTCTACAAGAGAGGAGTTTCCACGAGCGAACACACAAAAGGATGTCACAGAAATGGGGCCGCAGGTGGGGAGGACGATCGAGGAGCAAAGCGGGGCCATGAGTGGATCGGGTTCCCCGTACCGATAGGGTGTCCAATGCCGATCAAGGTCGGATCAGTCCGAGTATTGGGTAAGCTGCACGAAAATGGGTGAGATGAAAACGATCAGCTCGATGGCCAAACGAAAAGATAGAAAGTAGGAGAGATTGTTTGAAGCACGTACATCAAGAGTGAGGTTCTTGGATCCACCTCCTTGTCGGTACACACCCACGAGCGCCGCGGCTTGTTCAAAGAACTGCGATGATGACGCACGGTCAGCCATGTCTCGATCAGTGACAACCCTAAATTTGTTGGCGAGGAATATCGTTTTTAAACTCACAGCGGGCTTCAAGCTAATGACGATGAACTGGAAGTCGGGCGAAGCGATGCTTTGCACGTAGCGAGCAACCCGTTGGACGTTGGTGTTGTCCAAAGCGGCGTCGACCTCGTCCAGAACGAAGAATGGCGATGGGTGGAAGCTGAGAGCCAAGAAAGAGACGTAGCGGATCAGCGTCAAAATCATTGAATTGTGAATGGTACGTTGAGTATCACTCACGAGTGAATAGCAAACAAGAGCGCCAGAGCAGCCATCGTCTTTTCGCCTCCCGAGAGTTGGTCCATGTCTCGGAACCGCTTCATCGGCGGCATCGCATGGTACTTGATACCATGCAGATATGGCTCCTGTGCATTCAAAACAATAACTTCTAATCAGCACCCACGCAAGAACACGATGTGGATATCTGCTCGCGACGCACCTCTGAATCCTCGAGCGAGAGATAAGCGACACCCCCCATCGGTGCCGCTCGTCCCTTGGTCAAGTCCTTGTACACCTTATCGATCGAGCCCGAGATGTGCTCGTACGCCGCGTTGAACAACTTGCACCTCTTCTTCTTGAGGTCCGAGAACGCCTCTTTGGCTTTCCTCGCTTCCTCGCGAGCTTGGTCGAACTCGGCGTCGATCTGACGGAAACGCACTTCGGAATCACCAAGCTTCTCGATCGCTTTGAGGTTGGGTGACATCTTGTCCATCTCCGTTTCGAGGTCGACGATCGCTTGAGAGAGCGCTTCGCCCATCACGTTCGAGCCGTCTTCTCTTTCGTCCTCTTCGAGTTCGTCGTAGTCGGGTACGATGCCGTAGTCGTTCGTCGTGACGACGGCTTGTGTCTCGTCCTCGTCACCCTCAATATCCATCGGTGCGGCGGGAGGAAGAGCCTGCACCGTGCACAAGAAATCGTCAGCAGATATAATCGACCGATGAGACATCAGGACGGCTTACCTCGTCGATAGGCACGGCATTGAGCTTGCCCTTGACCAACGGCAAGTCGATCTCCTCGAGCTTGCACTTGCGGTAAATCGCGAACCGTTCCGATGATAGCCGCTCAATCTCGTCATTCTATATGGGCTCGACGAGGAAGTCGCTCGTCAGGTTACGCCCAAACCTACAGAGAGCGAGAGACATCGTATCCTGGACTCACGCAGTTCGCAATCTCTTTGAGCGTCTTCTCGACAACCTTGTAGCTCTTATTCCCTTCCCTGCGCACCTCGTCCAACCGCTCACTCTTCTCTCTCAACACCTCCTCCAACGCGCTCAACGTCTCCCTCAAACCTTCATTCCCTTCCTCCAGCGTCTTAAGCTCGTTCTCCAGCGCCTCCTTCTCCTCTTGCAAAGTTCCCAACGACGTTCTCGATTGAACAGCCATATTCCTCAAACTATCCAGCCTCTTCCTCGTCGTCTCGACGCGTTCCTTCTCGAATTTGATCGCGTTGTTCAACCGAGCGATCTGGGTCTTGAACTTGAGGTTCGCTTCGTTCGCGGCCTGCGCGACGCCGAGCTGTTGTTCTTCGTAGTCGCGAATGGAGGAGACGCCGATACGACGACAAAAGGCGCGAAAGATCCCTTCTTCGGCAGAAGCGATCGTCGCCTCCAAGTCGTCGGCTTTCGAAGTGAGCGACTCGATGTCCCGTTCGAGTTGGCTGACTTTGCCGTTCAGGTCCTTGAGCGTGGTTTTGATCACTTTTAACTCGGACGAGGTGTCCTTTAGCCGGGCGTTGATGGAGGAGAGGTCGTCGCGCAGGTTCGCGAGTTCGGAGGTGTAAATTTGGGTTTGCGAAACGAGCTCTTCCTCGACGTTGGCGCGGGGCTTGTTCTTGAGGATCTCACTGAGCTTGCCGCGCAGTTCAGCTTCCTTGCGGCGGAGGGCTGTGAGATTAGGAGGGGATGTCGGCTCAGAAGGGGATAAAAATCTGAAGCGAAAGCGTTCAATAGGCAGACTCACCTTCAATCTCGCGATCCTCAAAGTGTCGGCCATTGCTGTTACTCGAAGCACCGCCAGTGATCAGACCACTTCGATGAATGACGGTACCATCAAGCGAGACGGCCTTGACCTCCTGCCCCATCTCATAAACGACATGCTTCGCCACATTAATCGTATCGCACACCAACGCATTCCCACACGCAAACTGCATCGCCCTTTCGACGCTCGTATCGAAGGTGATGACATCGATCGCGAGGCGGGCACCGCGAGCAAAGTTGCGATACTTGTCGTTCGCGGGTTTGGCGGTGATGGTTTCGAGGGGGATGAATGTCGCTTGACCCGCGCGTTGAACACGCATGTACTGCATTGAGAAGGAGTGTTACCTGAGATCAGCTCTTGTTCAAAGTCCACTTCACCACCACGAAAGGAAGAGCCCACCTCGATGCATTGAATTGCCGTCCTCTCGCTATCCACGACAATGGACTCAATGTTCCTGCCCAAGATGGTCGTTACCGCCAACGAATACTTGTTCTGTGTCGGTTTGCACAGATCAATCACCCTCCCCTTGATCCCGGGGAAAGTCCTCTTGAGTGCCGAGAGGGTTTCTTTGAACTTGGCGTCGCGTTCGGATTCTTGCTTCTCCGCTCCGGCTTGTTGCAGCTTGTTGAGCGCGTCGAGCAGCTTCTCGTTCAGCTCGGTCTCGGTTTGCCTATGACCCAATGCACGCCCTGTAGTCAGTAAGGAGCCTTTCCCCGCCTGGCAGCTAACATTCGCTCACGTCGTCTGCCTCTTGCGAGCCCTCAGCTCCTCGAGGTCGTTGTTGGCTCGGTTCAAGTTCGCCTGCGCCTCCTTGACCCTGGCATCAATCTGCTCCGGTATACGTTCAAATCAGCATCGATCACGAAAGCCCATCGATTCAAGCCCAGCTTACCGCCGCCTTCTTCGCATTCAACCCCTCCTGCTCCGTCTCCAACTTGTCCCTTTTCCTCTGCGCCACCTCTACACTGTCTCTCTGCACCATCAAATTCGCATTCTTGCCCTTCAAATCTCTCTGCACACCCACCAACGCCTCTCTCTCCGCCACGGCCAAAACGGCCGCTTGGTTCTTGAGCCGATGGTAGTCGTCGATGTCGGCTTGGGACAAGTCGATCCCTCGCGCTCGAGCTTGTTGAGCTTGTTGTTCCGCCGCTCGATCAGCGGCGCTCTGTACGAGTTGGAGATCATTCTCCAAACTCGCGAGTTTGGCCTCCCCCGCCGTCAGATCAACTTGGACTTTTTCAGCGTTCGATTCAGCCGCGGCCAATTTCTTCTGCGCATGCGCAATCCTCGCGTCGATAGCGACCAATTCAGGACGACGTTCTTCCAACTCCTTTGAAGCACGAATGACTTGTTTCTCCTGTTTGGAAAAGTCCTTTTGCGCCTTCGAGTACTCCTTCTTGGCTACTTTTTGTTGCTCTTCGAATTCGGCGTGTTCGGCGCGCAAGGTCGAAAGACGCGCATTCTTCTCTTCGATTTCCGAGGTGTTGGTTTTGATGCCCTCGGCGATATGGAACAACTTCCACAGCAAGTGATGAACGACGGCGTCATCCTAGGAGAGGGGGGGGCAAGTACAACAGTCAGTTTACGGGGCCGTCGATCTGATTTTTCGAACCTCGCGCTCGGCAAAATCGCACCTTTTTCTGCATCAACGACTTCCACCTCTCGGCCTCCTTTTTCATCTCCTTGTACTGCTTGATCTCGCCGTTGACGCCCTTCCTCCTCGCGTGTTGTGCCACGGACGTTTCGGTCGCGCGTTCGAGATCCTTCGCCGCGGCTTCGTAGGCTTCTTTGTAATCGCCCGAACCGGAGATGCGGTCGATCAAGAGGGCTAGATCTTTGGGCGATTGCGAGGCGACTTGTTCGACGTCACCCTATTGGCGATGATTGCTGCGGCGTCAGGACCGGTCCGGAAAGCTAAGATCTGCGCGAATAGCAAAGCTGGCACTGACCTGGAACACGAGAAAGTTCTTGGCTTTGACGAGGATGTTGAACCCCTCGAGCGTGTCGTTGTATTGATCGTACTTGACTTTTCTGCCGTTGAGGTGGTATTCCGAGATGCCGGAGCGGGCGATACTGGCGGGCGTTGCATCGACGCGTCGTGGGGGTGCGCGCGGCGGGAATGTCAAAAATGGAACATGTCGTAGTAGATCAGTCTCTGCGCGTAGATCTGTACAGAACATACTTGAGACCACTCACGTTCTCTTGAATTTCCATTCCTTGCCCTTGGTATCGACATACACCGCCTGAACCCACGCTTTCCTCTCCCCATCAACGCGTCCTTCATCATCCTCCCCCGCCCCGCCTTCCTCTTCCTCGGCTTCATCCTCCCCCTCCTCCTCCTCCGCCTTGACCTCCCCACGTTCTTTTCCTTTCCTCGACCCACCCGAGCGATAGATGAGGTCCTTGAGTGCGGAGGAACGCAGGGATGAGGACCGTACGCCGAGCACGAAGGAGATCGCGTCCATTAGGTTAGACTTCCCCGCTCCATTGGGGCCAATGACGGCTGTGAAAGAACGAAAAGGACCTCTATAGACGAAGAGAACAATAATTTGGAAACAGTCAGGTCAGACTGAGATTCGTCATGAAGCCAAGCCAAGAGAATTCGTACCCGTGCTACTCACAAAATAACGCGTCCCTTGTACGATTTGAAGTTGTACAACTCGAGTCGATTCAAAGGCGGTGATCGATCATCGGGCTGATGACTGTTCGTTCCGTTCGTGTTGCCGTTCGTATGCGCACTCGCTTGCGTCGAGGCAGGCGCCATCCTTTCACCGGTTCACGCGTCGAGCGCGGGACGACGGAGCGGTGGAGGGCCAAAGACGGGTCGCCGAGGGCGTGTCGGTTGGTCAAGGGGGTGGTTTAGGCTTTGGGGTCAGGTAGAGCCAATCTGACGGCTGTGTGTTCGTGTGTGTCCAGAGCGCAAGGATGGGAAAGCGCGCGCTTGCTCCCACTGAAAGCACGACGCGTCCTTGTCAAATCGCGTCTCGAGCAAGCGCGCCTGGCTCGAGTCTAGCCTATATATAGTAGTAGGCAGCCCGAGTCAATCCTGCGCGTGAAATGCGAGGCCTGCGTTATATAACACCTTAATACATCTAGACAGCTCAGCAATTTCGACAAGACTCTCCCACCGCTATAATCTCGCCCGGAGCGCTGAAAACCTGGTCAATTCTTCACCTCCGGCTCCTCCGGTACGCTCTCATGCGTTTCCCCATCATGGCCATGGACATCAAACACCTCTTTGGCCTTCAAAAACTCCCCCACTGAATCAGCGGTGTAATGCGGGAGTTCGTCGGCGCTCAAAGAGGCTAGGTGCGAGGGTTTGGAGAATCCTGCGTGTGGATCGAGTAGGCACGGAATATGAGTGAGGGTTCCGGATGGGGGTCGAGAGGACTCGATTGTGCATTTTGGGACTTACCGGTCCATACGAGCAAGGTCGTAAGACCTCCCCTTCGACCGAACAAGACGTCGGTTTCGAGACGATCGCCGACAAAGATTGTCTTCTCGGGATCGTAATCAAGACTTGACGGGTCCGAACGAAGCACGTCAGGATTATCCTCTTTACGACGTTGCTTGGGTAGAGCCCGTGGCACTCACGTCCTTTGAACGACGTCCAGGAGCGGTTTGTAGGGTTTGCCGACCACCAAAGGTTTCAGATCCTTCCTCGCTCCATAAAGAACCGAAGCGATGGCTCCCTGTGCAATCACAGAAGCACATGTCTCAGCGTCGTCACGATCCTTTCAGACACCAACCAGGGAGCTGATAGGATGAACTTACCTCTCCGGGCAAGATTCCACCACCCTTGGCCATCATCGAATGATCGTCGTTCGTCAAGATCAATTGACACCCGGGGTTGGAGCCAAGATAGTTGAACGCTTTCGCCAGCTGTTTATCTGTACATGGTCATCCATCCACCGTTGCCGTAACTTGAACATGAGCTTTGGGCTGCGGATTGGTTCGAGTAAACGTACAGTTGATCCGTATTTGAAAGGAATAGACGACCATCCCGATCTCGGGGTTGGGAGTGATGGACGAGAAATCTTGGTCGGCCAAGAGGACGTCATCCTCGGGATCCTGTGCCATCGAAAATAATGGGTATCAAGGAGCTGCAAGTTGTCTAGTACGCTCCACACAGAAGCTCGATCGACGTGACACACCTTGCCGCCGGTCCATTGCAACCCCTCGGCCCTCAACTCCTGCTCCATACTCTCCTGCCCAATCAAATAAATACCCTCCTTACCGCCTTTTCCCTTGATGTCGGGCAACACCACCTCCTTGACATAACTCGCCGTCGCACTCCCACACGTAAAGATATCGTCCAGTTGGACGTCGACGAGCCCGAGGTGATGGAACTTGCGATGGTAGTCTTGGCGCGAACGGGTGGCGTTGTTGGTGACGAAGCAGCAGCGTTTTTGCAGGGACCGGAGGTAGTGCAGGGTGGGGATGACGTGCGGCGTTACTGCGTTGGGGTAGAGGACGGAGGGGTCAGAAAAAAATGATGGTGCTGGGTGGAGCGTGGTGGAGCAAGTGGGGGCGGCACTGCGACTGACAGACGTCGCCGGCCGGGCCGCTCCAGATCACGCCGTCACAATCAAACAGGAACTGTGGTCAGAGTACAGGTATGCTTCAATGAAGATTCTCGCCGCTGCAGATCGCACGATGCGGCAGACTGACGGTGTCGTGGCGCCGCACGAGCTCGGCAAAGTCGTGCGGTGTCGACAACGTCTTGGGACCTGGCGTGGAGGTCGTGGTAGCCATGGCTCGGAAGGGGGTTTGGAAAGTAGGACGGACTCCTATGAGACTACGGCGCAAGCCCGACGACGCCGTGCAACGGTACAGTAGGGGCTGAATGATGGGAGTGGGGTAAGGAAAGCACGATGACGTCGGTGTGCTGTGCGCAAGTCGATCGCCAGGCTTGCGCTCCAAGAGGTGGTCTGAGAGCGGATACGGCGAATCGCGTGTCGAATGGGACCGTGCGACGGGGAGACGGAGTCGAGTATGTACAGAGAAAGCGGGACGGGGTTGGGGGCAGAGGCGAGGGGCGACTCGCGAGCGGTTCTAAGGGAACGCTCGGCCAAACGAGCCCCTCGCAAGACCTCGAGCTCGCACGGCCTCGCACGGCCTCGTGAGCTCGGCCGTCTTGGCTTCGAGGCCACAATCTCTTCCCAATCCGTTGGGCAACTCTGCTCTCGGGAAATTCTTATCCCCTTTGCAATCGTTTGCGAACAAGAAGCAGTGTCGAGGGCGCAAACTTGTCTTGACTCTCCCTCCTGTGGGTTTTTCGCCAGCCTTCCGCGCTTTCGGTCCGCTGCCGCTCGGCGTCGGGTAGCAACCGGACCGGAGGTGTCCGAGGCCGTTGCGAGAGGTTGCGAACGCGCTCGCTCGCCGGGCGATCTGCGATTCAATCGCGCTCTCCTTTCTGCTTCTGTCTCGCAGAGCACGACCCCCTCTCCTCTCCGTCCGTCTGCTCCCCTCTCCTCTCTCTTCCGCCCTTCCACTCTCTTGCCCTCTGGCCCCATCTTTCAGCCCTTCGCTCCAACCTCTCAGCCAACCCATGCCAGCGCTCTCGACCGTCTCTCGTTTCCTCCCCTCGTGGTCGACGATCGTCGTCGGGTTGATCCTCAACTACGCGTTCAAGACGTCTAGCACCGCCGTGCGCGTGCAATGGCTTCGCAGGGTGTTCGTGACTTTACTGTGGCTCAACTGGAGGTCGTTACCCTTCATCTGGCACCTCGGTACGTCTGCATCATACTGGCTCAGGGAACTAACTCGACTAGGAGCACTGAACCCCCCCAGCCCACTTCCCGTCCTCGCAGACCTTTTCGGCCAAGTGCCGCTTTTACGTCTCCGGCTTCGTCTCTACGGCCTCGACAACGTACTCGCCATCGCCAAAGACCCCTTCGATACCAAAGTCATTACTAGGGGAACCGCGACTTGGGACGCGTCGGATTGGAACATGCACCTCAGTAATTCGTCCTATGCGAAAGCATGCGACGTCGCGAGGTTCAAGTGGTTGTGTAACGTGGTAGGTTTCGCTCTGCGGACTGAGCATATTTCCTGATGTTGATCGTAGTATGGTCCTGTGGGATCAGGTTGGCCCGGCGTTTGGTCGAGAGGATCTTTGGTCCCCTCTTGCTCAAACGGCTTTCTACTTCCATCGCGAGATCCCCATCTTTGCCTCGTACGAGATCGATGTACACGTTGTCGCATGGGATGATAAATGGGTAAGCTTCATCCGCCCGCCGCATCTACATTACAACTCGATAAATTGACCGCTCAAACTTAACTACTTTCGCTTTCCCCTCCCCCCCCCCATCAGCTCTACTACGTCTGCCGCTTCACCACACCACCGAACAAGAAAAACTCTTCCGAACGCACGCTCAACTGCGTCTCCCTCTGTCGATCGTGTTTCAAGATGAAAGGTTCGCGGCTTTCCATACCCCCTGCGCGCGTCTTGTCTATCTCCGGTGTCGGTCCCGATCGGTCCAACTGGAATCGAGCGATGGGGTTGAGAGCAAGGGGGAAGGGGAAGGCTTGGTTGAAGTACGGTGGGGAATTGGCGGCCAAGAGGGCGGGCAAGTTGGGTGTGGATCATGTTTTGGTCGGGGAGGAGGGGTGGGACGAGGATGGTATGCAAGTGTATGAAGAGAGGAGGAAGCAAGGCCTAAAGGTTGTGGAAAAGTTTGGGGATGTGAAGGGCTGGGAGAACCTTTAGAGATTGAGATTCGGGAAGGGGAATTCGTGTGGGACGGGTGCAAGTTTGGTGGGAGCATAGAGTTTTTTATGATACCTAGAGTGCGCATATGTAATTCATTGCAGGATTTGTCTTCGTGGGGTGCATCCGGCCGACCCAGGGCACCGCTTGCGTATCGGTAACGGTATCTCACTTGCTTGATCCTCATCAAAACAACCCCTGTGTTGCAATAGAGAGCAAAGCGGAATGGGAAAACTTTGCGCATGTTTTTCCATCGATTCTTATTCGAGAGTACGTCCAGAAGCGAAAGAGGAGATGTCATAGATTGTGAAAGGTCGTGGGCATAACGCATATACTAACCTGCGCGACCGATCATGGACCAGGGCAAGCCGAGCATGCAAAGTCAGGTCTCGGTTATTATCGTGTTGCGTCAATTGCGTTGACAGAGGTAGAAAGGTCAAGATTTCTTCTGCAAATTGACAGAACAGAACGAAATTTTCGAGCCGAGTCAAGCTTCTCTCTGCTTCCCAATTAAGCATGCAATGAGGGTTTTGGCTATGAACGAGAGTTACGTGAAAAAAATTCGATCACCCCCTATGTCCGATTTTCGAGCCAAATTGTCTGAACCAACCTTAGAGAATACGGATGACATGAAGCTGAGAGATTCAGTGCTCCGTCCATCGTTGAACTGTACCTTCAAATCAACATTGCGGCGACGTGAAGCATCTTTCATCCCGTCGACTAATTGGAATGGGAAGCGCGTGGGAAGAGGTCGCATTTTCACAGAATTGGTCTTGCACATGAAAACGAGTTTACCTGACTGGGTATGGTGAGGAGGAGGTTATTTTCTCCTCGGAGCTATCGAACGAGGTCATCCCGAGACGAAGACTTTTCCCTCGGTGACAAGGAAAGTGGTTTTCTTGGCGATCATGGTGGGGGGGGTGGGGGGGCAAATAACTCGCGAGGCTTGCAAGGTCATTCTGTAAGTCTCGATCGAATTTAGATGAGTGGCTTTCGTTTCCTAGTTTCGTTCACCTCTGTTCTGGAATAGCGTGCCTCGGAGGCTCGCAATCTCTACTCTGGCTTACCGACGGTCGGCGGCCTGCCCGTGTTCGGCTCCACTTGCAACCGCCGACCTCTCCACGACTACCTTCCTTGTTGTACGACCTCCACCTTCACGCGCAACCGATTCCCATCAAAACATGGTCAGTAACCCTGCACTCTATTCGGCATTGCACCGTACCGTGTTGCCATGGTTTGATCCGCGAACACTGAAACCGACTTCCCTCTTTCGATCAACGTTCCACCTCCAGGCCGACGTCTCTTCCCCTGATATCGCCGCTGCTTATGAGGACGTTCGAAATGGTACGCTGCTATGAGTTGGCGTATTTCGAGAAAGCTGTTGAGGGTCAATTCGATGGAGAGGGTTTTTGGTCTGTTGCGCCCACGAACAACGGGCACGATGACGTGCAATCCCCTCTACGACTCGAGGCTTCGGATACGGGACGCTCAGAGTGCGAAATGAGTCGATTACCTCGCATTAAACTGATCGCTCGTTTTCATGAGGTCACAGATAAATCGGAAACAAACTGGTTGCTCCTAGATTACGAGGGGGACAAATCGGACAAGTTGAGCCTGACCGCCACCGGTACCGGCGTCCGTTCTATCTTTAATCAAAGAGCATCGATCGCACCTCGGAGACGGATCGCTGATGCTGTCGGTTTGGAAATGGGAGGTACAGGGTTTGGACGAACTCAAGACCAAGTTCGCGGAGGAGAGGGCCAGCTTTGCCTATGCGAGGATCGTCGGTTTGCCCCCCACACTTTTGCTGCGTTTGGAGATGGGTGAAATGCTGATGCGAATCAAGGTTGGTTCGACATTGGATTCGGGCTAATTTAGACTTACTCGAACGACAAGGAATCGACGAGGGACAAGTTCATCTTCATCACCTACAGTACGTCCCCTCCTCGCGGCAGCTCGCTTTCGAGTCGCAGTAGGGGAAGCTTGAGGTCCAAGATCGAAGCGACTCACTCCACTTGCTTCCTTTGCATCATTCGTACAGTCGGTTCCGGCGTGCGGGTCATGCGTAAAGCCAAGATCTCGGTGCATAAATCCGAGGTGCAAAAGGTATTGCGCGCGTTCAGCATCGAGGTCCCCGCGGAGAACGCGGACGACTTGGCGGAGGTTAGTTCGAATCGGTTCGCTTTCGTTTGAGATTCGATTAGAGGTCGCTGATGGCGGTTTTTTGGCGGGGGGCTGGGGGTTGGGGGGCGGGCTTAGGCGCCTATTGTGACGAGACTGAGGAAAGCGGGTGGGGCGTCGTACGATCGGGCTTAGAGGCGGGCAAACGAACGCGGCGGGGCGAAGGGGAGTACATACATCAAAAAGGTTAGGGGGACGTCTGCTTTCGTGCTCTCCGAAACGTGGTTCGATGAGGGTCGTAGGAAGGGTAGAGAAGCGACGGAACCTAGATGGGCGGGTGGGGGTGCAATATTATGCGATGGTCGAAGTTTTCTTGAACTTTTTTCTGAGAAGCAAGACGCAAGGGGTACAGACATTCTGAATTGCGAATAAAAACGGAAGAACAACTATAATTGTGCGGTGGGGTACTACTGAAGAAACGAGGATTTGAAGCACTTCCTAGTCTAAGCAAACGAACGAGCGCTCAGGCGAGTAGACAATTTTCTTTCCCCCCCCTTGCCTACCAGTCGAGCTCTAGCACCACCCAATCTCGTACAACCGATAACTTTCCTCATCCGCTCTTCCGACACCTTTCACCCTTTGTAACTCTGTCGTTCTCTTGATTGCTACGCGGTAAGGGTCATCCGGCGATGTGCGAGGTGGGACGGAGGAGGCGAGAGGAAATACAGTCGCTATGGAGGAAACGGCTTTGGCGTGATGGGGACGGAGGGGGACGATCAGATGGAAGGCTGGGGAGGGGACAGGGGCGGACGGGGATCGAGCGTTCGAGGTTGGGGTGGGTACGGTCGTTCGTACACTGTCGAGCTCGACGCCGACGAGGGCGTCTTTGACGCTGTCAAGACTGAAGGGCGTGGGAATCTGCACGACCCTTCTTTTCCGCGGTTTGGGCGTATACTGATCCGGTCGAATGAGGAACTGGTGTACGCAAGATTTGAGCCACAGCGCATGCTCGGGTCCGTAAATCACGTCCGCTGCTAGGAGGGTGTGGAACGGTCGGTCGAAAGGTGGGGGTAGGTGGAGGGGGGAGTTGGTGGTGGAGGAGAACAGCAGGGACGAGTGTACGGCGGACCAGTCGAGTTTGTAGGCTGTTACGACGGGGACGATGGAAGAGGAATTTTGTGTGGGGGATAGGAGGGGCGATCCGGGGTGCGAGTCCGAGGGTCGAACGAGGGGGGAGTTGAGAGGGGAGCCTGAAGGGGAGATCGCGATGGTGTTGGAGGCCACGTTCCTGAGGCGAGGGATCGAAGAGGAGGATGTCAGACAGCTATCCCTTCAAAAGCCCCGATCATGCCCGTCACCGACCTCCTCAAATTTTCCAAAACCGCCTCATGATAATCTGTCGCAATCACCTCCTCCCCAACGACATCCAACCGCTCACTCATACCTTTCCAAACCAGTGAGAGTAAACCCGTGCCTGCGCCGAGTTCGAGCGTACGTTCGTTTTCGCCTCGGCCGATACCGAAGGACGTTGGGTTCAACGCGATCATTCGGGCTAGGAGTATGGAGGAGCCCCAGGATTGGAGGCCTACTGAGGTGGGGTCGAGGGAGGAAGGGAGGGCATCGTTGAGGGTTATTGTTAGGGGCTCGGACGGGGAAGGGGAGTCGGGGGCGCTCGTCGGGAGTAGAACGGCTCGGAGGATCGAGCCCGAAGCTGTTGGGTGTGCCATAGGGTCAGCATTCGATCAAACTCCGACGAGATCGAATTCCCACCGAAATACGTACCTGACATCTCGGCAAGGTAAGCGACCAAAGCGGCGGCCTTATCAATGACCTTGCATCTCGCCGATTTTTCCTCCTCGTCGCCTTGGACTTCGGCCTCGCGAATCCAGTCGTCGCTCTTCTTGATCAAGCTCGAAAGAAACGAACGCGCGTACCCGCGTTCAAGTTGATCGTCTTTGCCTAAATCATCGACGTCTTCGTCGTCCGAGAGGTCCGAGTCGCAAGCGTGCGCGGCGTGGGCGTGAGCGTGCTCGTGCTCGTGCTCGGACGAAGCGGTGGTCGGTGAGGCATAACCCGAATCGGTCGTCGTTCGACCCGAGCGAGTGATCGGAGGCGGAGGCGTTGCGTACAACAGCCGGAGGTGCGCGACGAGCGATAGCAGCTTGGAAGCGGGGAACGACTCGGAGTGGCCTACGAGGGAACGTGGGAGGGTGGGCAGTATCGAAGTGGGTAAGGAAGGTCGGCGGGATAAGGTCGAGCGACGAGCAATTAAGGGCGGCATCGGCGTCGCAGCGGGCGGAAGGACCGAAGTTGACGCTGACATTGTGGAGGTGGAGGACATGGCCGGGGGAAAGAGGAAGGGAGGAAGAAGGCGGTGTTGATCCCAGTCGAGAATGCCACTCCGCGAGCAACGACAGAAGAAGGTGCGAGTTGAGGAAGGCGCCGACGGAGAGAAGTGAACGGTGAGTCAACGCGCACGTTTCGTCGTTGCGAAACGCAGATCGTCAATCTCAGCCGTTCGGCCGCTCTCAAGCGCTCAAGCCGTGCCATTCGGCCGAGCCGCCGATCGCCAATAGTTGTGAGCGCACCGAGTACGATGCCTGCAGGTGGACAATCAAGACTCGGTATAGAACAGGGCTCAATCTAATCTAAATGACGTCTGTGCCTCATCTCTCGCATCTTCCGTCTCCTAGACTGGCTCGGGAGTTCTGCCAAAATCACGCCGGCTCCCGAAGAACGATCACGTGATCACGTGATCTTGATTGCCCATTTTGCGCCGACCCTGGTGCCGTCCGATTTGAGCGCTGTAACGTCCAAGTGCCTCTCGTCAGCGCAGTTCCAGGTCAGAGAGCGGCGCGAGGCGCTCTGATTCTCTCCGTCTGTGCAGGGCACGTAGTGCTTGTCGGACGCCCAAGGGGCGATCGGGGACCATGGTACGCGGTTGTGCGAGCCCGATCGATGAAATCTTTCGCGTTCCCTTACCCCTGTTTTGGTCGACTTCGCATCGCATGTTTTGCGCAACAATCACTGATCATGTATTCCATACCACTCATAAGTCCCAGGGAACCAGAAAATCCTTGGTTGGGATGTATTGCCGCTTGCAGAGCGCTCGAAGTATTCGAGACGCGCGATCCGGCGTGGACATCACGTGATGCGCCTTCGCTTCGGCGCGATGGGAAAGCGAGAGGTGAGCCGACGCGCGTCGCTTGAACACGAGAGCGTTTTTTGACTTTCGACTCCTGCACCACACTTTGACCCCATCTCTCTACTACGCGAATCCGCCCTCATCCTCACCATATCCCCCGATCCCATCCCCTTCCCACCACGACGTCCCCCACCCCACATGCGCTCGCCACCACTTCGACCACGCTCGCTCACGTCGCCCAAGCCGCCGCCCAAACCGCCTCCGCCTCCGCTCATCGAACGTCGACCGTGTTGAACCATACGATCCCACCTTTTTACGCGTGTTACCTATTAAGGTCCTTGAGGCAACCTAATAGAACTTATATCGGTTCAACGCCGGACCCGAAGAGGAGATTGAAGCAACATAATGGGCTCGTTAAAGGTGTGAGTTCAACGTCATATGGGAACGGGGGGGGGGCGGTGCTGTATGATTCGGATCGATTGATGAGTCTGGTTTTTTGTTTGTTGTTGTTTGTTTGGTTGGGGGTTGGGGGGACCGATCCGGATTTGCGATTGTAGGGTGCGTTCAAGACGAAAAGGGCTAGACCTTGGACGATGTCTTTATTGGTACATGGTTTCCCGAGCAAGTTACAAGCGTTGCAGTTCGAATGGGCTTGGCAGAACCCTCATCTTTCTAGACACCTACACGCCCAAAACGTTCTCACTACTTCTTCTTCTTCTTCTGCGGTCAAGGTCGTCGTTGAGGAGGGAAAAGTGGAAGAGGCGCCAAAGCTGAAGGGGAGGAAGAAGAAGAATCATTCAGATAGTCGTACCCAACCTACGATCCCACAATTCCCTAAAACGCTTCTTTCGAATCGCGGCTTGACCAAGGTTCAAGTCCTCATGTTCATGTTGACGAGTCGACCTTGGAAGGCGTTCGATCTGAGCGTCGTTTGCTTCGAGGAACTTTCTAGAGGGTGGTGGCAACGCGCGCTAGGGTTGGGAGTGGCGGTGAGGACCGAGGCGGGGATGAAGAGGTTTGAAAAGGAACGAGGGGCGGAGAGTCCGTGGGGAGAGCAGACGGGGGCTTTTTTGGAGAGGGTGGAGGTAACGGATTGGTTCGAAGGGGTGCATGGGGAAAAGGATGGGGGAGAGAAGTTTAGGAGTGATGATGGTACGTGCTACGTGGGAGAGGGCAAGAGTTTTTTTTGGGGGGGGGGGGGGGGACTGAGTTGGGTATCGTATCTGCGCAGGTGCGATGATCGATGCCCATTGGGCGAAATGGATCGAGCGCGTTGGATCGGCACCACATAATGATTGTGCGATCTGTCATCAACCCGTCAACGTCGAGGTGGGTCCGACCTCTTGATCTTGGGGCACTACGCTAGTTGCTAATCCTTCGTCGGGTTTTTGCAAGGATCATCTCGAGTTCCTACTGTGCACTTCGGAAAAACCCACTTCCAGTTCACTTTCTACTTCAAACAAGGTCACATCCAACCCCTGTACCGCACTCTACCACCTCCCCTGTCTCGCGAACCATTTCACCCGGACCCATACCACCTCCAGTCGATCCGGCTTCGCAGAAGAGGAAGATCCCCCCCTCCTCCCACGACAAGGGACATGCCCCTCGTGTTTTGCGAAACTACACTGGAGCGAATTGGTCAGGGGTAGTTATAGGCGATCGGATGAGGAATTGGGCAAGAGGGAGAAGACGAAGAGGGGAGAGGAGAGAAGGAGGAAGAAGGAGGAGAGGGAGGCGCTGGAGGCGTTGGAGGGGAGGAAGAAAGGGAGGAAGAAAGTGGGGAGGGGAAAGGGCAAGGGGGTGGTGGAGGAAAGTGGGAGTGAGGGTGGGGGTGGGGCTGAAGAAAGGTTCGAGCTTGTGAGTGGGAGTGGGAGTGAGGAGGAAAGGGATGAGGAAGATGAAAATGAGGTGGAGAGGAGCTTGGCGATTTCGGTGGAGGCGGATGGGGATTTGGAGGGGCGGAGTGGTGAAAGTGCGAGTGAGGAGGAAGGGGAGGGAGAGGAATTGCTGGTGGGAGTGAAAAAGGGGAGGGGCAAGGGGAAGGGGAAAGAGGGGCCGACGAAGAAGGTGGGAAAGGTCAAGGTGACACAGGCGAAAGTGGCGAAGGAACCGAGGGATGTGGAGGGGCGGAGTGGTGAAAGTGCGAGTGAGGAGGAAGGGAAGGGGGAGGAATTGCTGGTGGGAGTGAAAAAGGGGAGGGGGAAGGGGAAGGGGAAGGGGAAAGAGGGGCCGACGAAGAAGGTGGGAAAGGTCAAGGTGACACAGGCGAAAGTGGCGAAGGAACCGAGCGCGTCGACGCAGAAAAAGAAGGGACGACCGAAGAAGGTGGTCGAGGCGTATGTCGAGTTGTCGCCTTGATTCTCTAGCGCGTGAGCATGATCTGCAAAAAAATGTTGTTACCATACGTCTTTCCAAAAATCTACTGTGAGTGCCTGAACGGGGAAAAAAAAGGGGGAATATCCGAACCTCCTTCAAGGATCGGCCACAAACAAACACAACTCTGTCATCATCCCTCTTAACGCCATGCCCTCTTGAACGACTCCGCCCCCTCGCTCCTCCGTGCACCAAACCCTTTTCAGACGACAGTTCGCGTGGACCTCAATACTTTGCAGCGCTTTGTAGCGCGGGGGTGGGGAGGGGCCTCCCAGGTCAGGGAGGGAATTTAGGTGGTCGGGGAGGGGGAGAGAGAGGAGGAGCCAGGATGTTAGGGAGTGGGGTGTGGGAGGGGGGAAGGAGAGAGGGAGGTGCAGAAGGGGAGGGTGGGGGTGGGAGTCCGTGGGGGAGGAGGGGGTATAGGTTGGTGTAGTCTGCGGAGGGAGGGGGTTTAGTCGGGCGTTGGGCGGGAGGAGTTTTCAACGGGAGGGAAGAGGGACTCACTTGGAAAGTCGATGCGCGAATCACGTACGAGTTCCCTCGTTCATCCGTGACCAAAACGTCGAGGTAAAAGTTCATCCCTTGGCCTAGAGGTTTGAGGAACAGGTGCAGGTAGGGGGCGTTGATGGCCAAGCCGGAGGAAGAGGAGGAGGCTCCTGTGTTTGAGGGGGCGTCGCCGAAGCGAATGAAGGTGGTCTTGATGTCGGGCGATTGGAGGTGCAGGACGGGGCCGGAGATGGGACCCTTTGAGGAGCTTGAAGTGGCGAAAGTGGAATTTGAGGTGCGTGATGGGGTGGTGGGGCCGGCTTTCATGGTGGATTGCGAGGGGGTGCCGAGGGTTGTTGTGGTTGTTGTTGCAGGGGGGGAAGATGGAGGAGGTCGGGATGGTATGAGCTCGTCGGTCGCATCGTCCACGAGAGAGATCCACGAGTCCTCGGCAAAGGACGAGGAGATCGAGGCCGCGGACGAGAGTAGGAGAGGGTGCGACGACGACGACGAGAAGAGCGAGATTACAGGGGGCTGCGAAAGGAGCAGGAGGGGTCGGTGAGAAGGATCGCACAGAGGTTTGAGATCCTATACCTACTTGCAGGGTATGCTTGAACATGCTGCGCCGCGCAAACTCGGCCAAAGTGGGGGTTGAATGAGGAGGAGCCAGGGCAGGGTGAGAGAGAGCGGCTCGAGCGATCGGCAGCAGGGAAGCGACACGGGTCACGTGACAGGCCAGAGTGGAGCCCGACTCGCACACAACGCTTGCCGATACATGCTGTCTCGGTTCATACCAGCACATTCTACAACAACCGAGCCGACACTAGGCACACCACGCTCAGTCCCCTCCCCCTCTGACCTCGCTCACTCGAATCCGGCCTTGGGCGCCCTTCTGCCCCCCTTGACCTCCTTCCTCTGTTTCTTGACCGTCAGCATCTTGCTCCTCTCGCGCCTCTCCAACGCCTTGACCCTCTCCTGCTGTTCCTCGGACGTATCCCCCTTCAAACCGACGCGCGCAGCTTCTAGAATCAGATCCTTCATCCTCTTGATCCCCGATTCGACGTTCTGCGCTTGGGAACGCGTATTGGAGCTGGAGAGCAAGAGGCCCGATGGGGAGGTGGAGACGTAAGAGGGGGAATCGAGCAGGGCGGGTAGGAGGTAAGGGGGTAGCCAAGCTGGGGGAGGGGATAGGCACAGGCGGAGGTGCGCTTTCGTAGAGAGCTTGTTGACGTTCTGGCCGCCCGGGCCGGACGAACGCGAGAAGCTGATCAGGAGGGAGTCTGCCATGGCGGGGGGGTCGGGGGTGCAGGCGCGTTGGGTGAGTAAAAGTGTGGGGGAGGTGGGCACAGACTGGACGTACCTTTGGGGAAGGCGGAGAGGGGCGCGGAGGAGAAACGCGTGATCCATTGACGTGCGCGGGTCATGTCTTGTGCGGTCGAGAGGGAGGAGGGGAGCGCCAAAGATGAGCACCGAGCGCTGTTACGCCGAGCTGATGAGGTTGACAGCATCCGCGATCGAGTTGAGCGGGCGAGAGCACCGAGCCATGAGCTTGAGCTGGGCAGCTTGAGGGCATGGGGACGCTGGCGGGTGCAGAGGCGAGGTGGGAACGCAAGTGACATCGCTGGCGGATGGACGAGGGAGCGAGGAGGAACCCCTGGACTCCCCTGGAGCTGCAGCCGGCGTGGGCGCCCAGACCGACTCTGACAGAGCTGCTCAGAGCGGCGACCTGCAGCGCGGCGACAGGCGGCGACGAGCAGCGAGGCCAACTCGGTCGCGCTCCACTCTCCGCGCCGTGGTCTTCCTCCCCACTCAATCCACCGCACACCATGTCCCAAGGCACGCTTAACACCTCCGCCTCTCATCCTTCGACAGCGCTGACCGTGTCTACTTTCTCTACGCTCACAGAAATCGTGCTGCCGCCTTACGCGGACTCTGTATCGTCGCTCGCGTTCCATCCGACCGACTCCAACTTGCTCGCCACGGGTTCCTGGGATGCGGTACGTTTCCATCATGGGGCCGAGGTGGAATCGAACTTGGCCCGACATTATCCTGACTCTTTCATCGCTTCTACCCTCCGCGGCTCGTGGGCGTCCAATTCCTGTGCTGCCAGCGAGTACACCTACACGACCTCACCAACCCTTCCGTACCGAAATCGCTGCCGACCCAAGGCGCGATCCTCGACGTCGCTTGGGCACCCGATTCCAACACCAAGATCTATTATGCTGGATTGGCCGGCCAGCTCAGATCGTGAGTGCCGGTTTCCAGGATCCGCGCGGGTTTGAGCACGTCCCGATCGGGTAGGTTGCTGATCGAGGGTGGGTGGTGTGTGGCCCGGGTTCGTTCGATAGGGTCGATTTCGAGACGGGCTTGGATCAATTGGTGTGCAGTCATGAGCAGCCCGTTAAATGCGTCGAGTATTCGGATCAATTGAGTCAGTTGCGATTGCGTGTCGCTCACACAGTTCAAACCATTCCGGAATCGGTCGGAAAATTGACATTCTTTTTTTCACGATCTCCAGACGCCGTCATCTCCGCATCGTGGGACAAGACAGTTCGCATCACTTCCCCGACCGCGTCCATCGTGCTCCCCATCGCTGACAAAGCCTACTGTCTTGCCCTTTCCCCGACCAAACTCGTCATCGCCATGGCGGGGAGACGCGTGTGGATCTACGAGTTGAACACGTTGAAAGAGGCACTGCAGAAGGGGACCAAGGGGGAAGAAGTGGAGGTGTGGCAGAAGAGGGAGAGCAGTCTCAAGTTCATGACGAGGGCGTTGAAATGCATGCCGAACGATCAAGGTCCGTCGAACTTCTTACCAAATCCTAGTATGGGACCACACTAATGCGAACTCGTTGGTTGTGGCACACCAGGGTACGTCACCACTTCGATCGAAGGTCGCGTCGCCGTAGAGTTCTTCGACCCTTCCCCCTCCGTCCAAGCCCAGAAGTACGCGTTCAAATGTCATCGCCAAGTCATAGACGGCGTCGACACCGTGTACCCCGTCCAAGGACTCGCGTTCAATACGCTCCACGGCACTTTCGTCACCGGCGGCGGAGACGCGACCGTCTCGATCTGGGACCCCGTAGCGAAGAAGAGGTTGAGGCAATGGCCCAAGTTTAGGGCCGGCGTGATCGGGTGCGAGTTCAGTAGGGACGGGAAAAGGTTAGCGGTCGGGTGGAGCTCGGACGATTTGGCTGACGGGGCAGGCCTTCATGGGGTTAGTGTGAGGGACGTGGGGGAGGATGCGAGGGGCAAAGGGGGCAAGTAAGACCGGTTTAGGATTCGCGGAGGGATGTAATATAGTTTATGGAAAAGTACACGCCTGGGCAGAGTGTTTCTTTGAAAGAAGGGTAATACGTTCTTCTCGAACGATACAAAAAGGTCACGCTCGGGTAGCCCAGGATCTGATCTCGAAAAAAAAAGTAGGATTTTCCGATAGCCCCAACAGGCGGGCGGGGTATTATGACCATCACTCATTGAAAGCAGACACATCACACCACCACAAAACCCACACGCGTCAACCCACACTCCAAGCTTTGCAGTTCCGTCGCGTGATCATCCCACGAAAACGTTTTCCCTTCCACACGCTCTGAACAACCTCTCGGCCTTGCTCAACGTCTTGCCCGAGACACCGGTGTTGTACAACTTCTGATAAGCGTCCCATGAGAGACTGTAAAAGCTCGTCGGGCTCGAAGGGAGTTGAACTTTAGCCTGGGGAGACAGGCACGCCAGGGACGAGAGAGTTGGCGGATAGGGCGGAGGTGTGGGGAGGGAGGCCGTGCGGTCGGAAAGGGGGGAGGGGGGAGGGTGAAGGAGATGAAGGCGCAGACGGAGACGACGTTGGTGCGCCCAGGTCGTGCGCAGATGAGCGAGTTGGGAATGCAGAATCTCGCTCGTCCACGATCCGCATCGACCAAGTTTGATTCGAGCGGTGATAGGTGGCGGGACGGGGTGGAGTAAGAGCTCCCGCGCGGAAGAGCCGGAAGGGACAGGGGGCCGTACGGGCGCTAGTTCTGCGCGCGCGAGATGGGAACGGTTCGAGTCGAAGAACGAGGAGACGTGGGAGGTGGGGGGAACGGGTGGAAGAGCTGCCGCTTTAGAGTGTACAACAGTTCGGGTAGCGGTGGGCGAGGATTGCTTCGCCATCGTCACCGTCGCAGCTCGTAGCGTAGGCGCCCGGTGCGCGGTCGTTTTCTGCCCGGCAGCGGAAATCGAAGCGAGCCGCAAAGGATCGGAACCTTTTGGAACGACCTCGGTCGAGTTCGTCAAGGAACTAATCGCCCCTTTTGGAGGAGGTGTAGACATATCTCGAGTAGACGATAGGGCTGTCGTGGAAGGGGTAGTCTTGCGCCGAGAACGAGACCTGGCGCGACGACGGCGTCTCGCGGCGGTGATGGTGTGTTCGAAATACGGGTCAGAGCGAGCGCACTTGGTTGGAGGTGATGGTGGAGTATGTTTCGACGTTTCGATAGTAGGTGTTGATGACCTGGCTTTCGGAGCGAGTGCTGTTGCGCTGCGTTCGAGCACCTGCAACAACGAACCCATTGAAGAGACCTAGTCAGGTTTCGCTTCCCCGAATTCGGGACACCGCGGCGAAAAGAATTCTACTCACCCGCTTCTTGAACACCCACCTCCCATTCGCCCACACCATCCTCGCATCGCCATCGATCCTTTCCTCGATGCTTTTCCGCTGTTGGGGCTCCAGAGCGGAAGATCGGGGGAGCATTGGTGGGCGCGCGTAGAGGGGAGAGGGGGAGGTGTGGAAGTGTCGTCGACGGTAGAAGGGATGGGAGAGGGAGGTGAGGAAGGGGAGGGGCTTGAGAGGGGTATTGGGGTTTGGTGTAAAATAGGTGCTGCGAGACACGAGAAGGGACGGGAGGGGCAGCTTGAAGGGAGTTGATCGAATCTCCGGAGTTGTAGGGACGAGCGCGCGGAAGAAGTTACGCAGGAGGGGGAGCGACATGGTGATTTCTTTGGGGATAGTGTTGATTTGATGAGAAGTGATGTGGGTTTCGTCGTTGAAGTGAGATGTACCGACCAGCGGTTTCGAAAGCACGATAGAAGAGATGAGAAAAGATCAGGCCAGTGGGGGAAAACGAGTGAAGACCACCGCCGAACCCCCTTTCAAGGGGAAGGGGGACGTTTCATTGTCGTGCACGCGCCGCCTGGGAACGGGCAAGGATAGCGTCAATCACGTTAGAGCGCTCCCTTTCTTCTTCCATGGAGGTCCAGCCGGAATTAAGTCGAGACGTCGTTGTTACCCCCTCGAGTGGACCGTGCGCGGTTACGTATGCGCGTACGTGTGGGCCGATGAAACAAGGGGAAAAGGGGGCTCGCGCGCGCGCGGGTTTGGTAGGAATGATGGTGTGGATAGAGAGATAGCCGAGTCACGTACATCGACCGGATGTTAGGAACACGTCGTGAGAGTATCCGCATTTACGGTCTTTTCCGATGTGACGAGAAAATGTTGACTATCGTGTCTTAATGCTCGCCGTCATCTCGTCGCGCTCCTCGAGACCCCTTTGTTAACCTCACCCCGACGCTCCGAGCACCGATCCGACGTTCGATCCTCTCCGACGCTCGAACCTTATTGTCGAGTCACTCGAGCTTGCTCTCAAAAGCGACGACATAGGCATGGGATTGAGCTAGTGAATTGATCGGGTTCCACATTGCGTAGATTACAACAATATGCGAGGAAAGGGAACGAAGAGCAAACTTGAGAACTGGGTCGAGGCGACGAGGCGCGCGATCGAGCAGCAGTGACTTGATACTTTCATCTCCAAGAACGATACCGTGAGTCTCGACTCGAGGGGTATGGGCTCAGAGGAACATTATGATGAAGAGCAGTATCGAGAGGATGATGATGAGGCCAAAGACGGCCCAGGAGGAGGGGGAACCTGAACGGGGGGGATTCAGAAAGGAGGAAATGAGTTTACTCCCCTTCACGTGTAACGAGATTCACTCATCACATTCGTCCTCGGACCTACTCTTGTTCGCCATGATGAACCGATCCATCTTCCTCTGCGCCCTTTCAAGCCTCGTCCCCGTCGCGTCGATCTGTCGATCCAGTTCGTCCAACATGCTATTTCGGAGCGCCGAGCGTACTTTTATCAGCTGTAGAGCTTGTGAGCTAGGTATGAGGTAGCGGGTTTGCTTACGCGTTCTGGTTATAGACCTCTTGTCCCATCGTCCAGGCTTGGGCACGCAATTGTTCGACGGTGCCCGAGATGGAGGTCAGGGTGTGGTCTTGTTGTTCGATGAGAAGCTGGAACGCAGGTTGAATCGGTTTGTAAGCTTCGCGATAGTAGTGATCCCCATCCGACCCTTCTCGATTCCACTCACGGATTGATGTTGCATCTCGAAATCGGCGTTCGGGTCCGAATCCTGGTGCGTTTCCCCGTTTGTAGCTGCGTCGTATGGCGTGTCACGGTAAGGTGTACCTGCGCCCGGTCTTGCGGAGGACGACAAGGGATTCGGTATTGTGGTGAGCGGCTGTTGGGATCGGGATCGGGATCGGGAGGGTTGCTGTGGGTGAGAGAAGGTTAGGGGCCCGGTCGCCGAGAACTCGGAGAGAGTGAGGGCTTATGAGGAGGTACGTTCGAGGATGCTCCGTTCGATGTGGCGAGTTGTTTCCTTGCGGTCTGGATCGAATTGTGCCCGTCTCAGTCCTGTGTGTGCGCGCTCGCTGTCGGCCAAGCCGATCGAGCAGTCGAACTGACCTGCATCTCCGCCTTGACCCTCTCCACAAACCTCCTCCTCTGGCCCAACACTCCTATGGCCAGGCCCAACCGACTGCTCATCACCGGATCACGCTCGACCAGATCGAGCGCCTCTTGCAACTCTTCGACGTCGTTGTCGAGCGCGGAGAGGAGCGCGAGCAGCTCGGAGTGGGCGTAGGAGAGGTCGTCCGCAGTGGTGGACGGGGTGCGTCGCAGGCGGGCGTAGGACGACAGCAGGGTCGAGAGGTGCTGCAGCGAGGATTCGACTTCGCTATGTGGTGGGCGGGGAGAGGGGGGGTCAGTCTGGGAAAAGTGAGGAGCAGGCAGCGTGGCGGGGGAAAGGTGGGGGAGTCGAACAGGCGGACGACGGGGCACACTGGGCGCTGTACTTGCGATTTGACTTCATCGTACGGATCGTCCATGGTGACAGGTCGGGGAGGCGAGGCGCGGTCGCCGCTAGATGGGGAAGGAGCCGCTCGGGTTGTGGCAGTTGAACGATCCTGGCGGGTCCGTCGCGGGCACACACCCGTCCAGAGGCTGGCTTCCAGAGGCTGGCTTCCAGAGGCTGGCTTCCAGAGGCTGGCTTCCAGAGGCTGGCTTCCAGAGACCGAGAGGGCCGTGGTCGTGGTCGCTGACAAGTTGGCGCTGTGCGAGCCGACCAAGGCGCCGTCCGGAGGTGCGAAAGCAAGAGGCAGAACGCAGCTCGCCTCGTCACCGCCGCGTAGACGAGCGTAGACGAGCGTAGACGAGCGTAGACGCGCGAGTCTTACAATGGACGGCCTATTACTTATGTTCTTACTGACGCGCGCCACTGCGGGAGACTCAGCTGCAGGGCGGTTCACGCGGCCCGCGCGCATGCACCTCGACCGTTCCATTCTTCCCATGTGAGCGTCTCGGCGAGGTGTCTGACAAGAAAAATGTATTAGAATAAACACCCCTCAAAGTCCAATCCCATCATCGGCAACGAGTCGTCTCGCAAGCCCGATTCGGAGACCACGCGGCCCTTTGCCGAGCTCCACGCGTGCTCCTCTTTCTCGTCTCTCCCCACCCTCCCTCCCGCAGCACCGTGCATGTGGCCTCGCCTCTCCCACTTACGCCCCACCTCCACTTCCCGCATAACCCCACTCCGCTTCACTCGGAACAGAATGGCTTCCACCACCCCGGCCTCGTCAGCGCAGGGCGATGCCCGCTTTCTCGCCGACCAGAACCCGCCGGTGTGTTCGTTGGGCATCGGCAAGGCCTTTGAGGCGTTGACCCACCAAGAGAGTCAGTCGGTGGCTTCTGCCGTTTTGGTGTGATCGGGAGACGAGAGCGCCGTGGCGGCGCAGGAGGTGACGCACAGTCGAGCCGACGCCGGGCTTGGCCACGTCGCAGCTCGGACACGAGCGAGTAAGCCCGAGACTGATCGACAAAAACTTGACCACTCTCACAGAACTGTACTCGCACCACCTCTCCCTCGCCTCGTGGGCCGGAGCAAGGATCATCATGGCCCAGACCTCCCCTCATGCCGAACCCATCTTTGATCTTCTCATCGCCCTGTTCTCCAGTCGCAAGGATCATGCCAAGTTGGCAGATTTGAACGCGATGAGAACAAAGAGTCAAGTCGCCGAGCACGAGTGGCAGGACGTGTTGGCCTATTCGGCGCAGGTTAGTGCCAGCCGAGCAGCGGAGAGCGAGCCTCCGAGAGAGAGCTGACCTTCTCCTCGAGCAGGTCCTCAGCAACTTGGCCCATTTCAAGAGCTTTGGTGGCACCAAGTTCGTCCCTCGCGTCGACGTCGAAGCGTTCGAAAAGGTCGTCGCTGCCGCCGAGAGGAAGGACGACGTTCAAGCTCTCTGGGAAAAGGTAAGCAGCAACGGTTAGAGCATGACCCCTCAACGCTGGCCCAAAGAGGTGCGACCGCTGAAGATCTTGCCTTTGAACTTTACAGACCAAGCAAGAGATTTACGCCCTCTCGCCCGTCTCGCAACTCGTCATCGGTAAACCCAGTGCGGGCCACTTGTCCAACTACTACCCCGACGACCCGGCCCCCTCGGACGAACACGTCGACGAGGTGCAGAATTTGTGCGACCAGAACGGCATTTCGACCCTCAACACGAGGCTGATCAAGGTCTCGGACCAGGAGCTCGTCTTGAAGCTTGCGTCGACGAACCAGGACCTGCCAAGTTCGTACCCTGCCGAATTGGAGAGCTCCAAGTTCGGCTTCAAGGTTCGCATCCAAGCCGGCGACTACGCCACCTCCCTCGCCAAGGTCAACCAAGGCCTTCTCGACGCCGCCAAGTATGCTGGCGACGACAATAGGAGCAAGATGTTGCACGACTACGAGACCAGTTTCAGGACCGGTGATCTGGAGAAACACAAGGATGGCTCGAGAAAGTGGGTCAAGGATCAGGGACCGGTGGTGGAGAGCTACATTGGGTTCATTGAGAGCTACGTCGATCCTTTTGGCGCGCGGGCCGAGTTTGAAGGCTTTGTCGCCGTCGTCAACAAGGAGGTGGGTCGTCGCCGAACGCTAGAGAACACGTCGAATTTGCAAGCTGACGGTACTTCTTTTCTTTTACTTGTGCCTCGTTGCCCACAGCAAAGCAAAAAGTTCGCCATTCTCGTCGACAAGGCCCCTCATTTGATCCAAGACCTCCCGTGGGGCAAGTCGTTCGAAGTCGATACCTTCCAAAGGCCCGACTTCACCGCCCTCGAGATCCTCTCCTTCGCGACGGGTGGTATCCCCGCGGGTATCAATATCCCGAATTATCATGATGTGAGGGAAGAGGATGGCTTCAAGAACGTGTCGTTGGTCAATATCTTGGCGGCCAAGGCGGCCGGCGAGGTGTTGACGTTCATTGCGCCGGAGGAAAGAGAGGGGTATGAGAAGTGGGTCGATCGCTGCTTTGAGGTGCAGGTTTGCAATCACGAGGTGAGTGTACGAGTGCTCGGTCAAAGGGAGCTATAGGGAAAGCTGACGGACCTGCTTCATCGTCTTGGACGAACCAGCTTCTCGGCCATGGCACCGGCAAGCTCTTCCAAGCCCGTCCCGACGGTTCGCTCAACTTTGACCGCGACACCGTCATCAATCCCCTGACTAACCAACCCATTCATTCCTGGTACCAACCCGGCGAAACGTACGGATCACGCATCGGCCCCGTCTCGAGCGCGATGGAAGAGTGTCGCGCCGAGGCTGTGGCCCTGTACCTGGCGAGTCATCGCGAGATTCAAGACATCTTTGAGATTACGGAACAAGCGGATAGGGAGGATTTGGTTTATTATACGTTCTTGAGCATGGCCAGGGCCGGCGTCAAAGCGCTCGAATGGTATGATCCACAGACGGGGAGACACGGGCAGGCGCATATGGAGTGAGTTGAGCTGCGGGATGTTGGCCTGAGCATGAATGAGACTGACGTTCGCTATTCGTTGTTCTTGGTTCAGGGCTCGACATGGGATCACCAATTGGTTGATCGAACACGGCATCGTCTCGCTCGAGACGAAGCTCGACGCGCAGGGAAAACTCGTCGATGCGTACGCCAGGGTCGATCGTCAGGCCTGTCTCGAGAAGGGGAAGAAGGTCATGGGAGGTGAGTTTCATGAGTCTCTCAAGCCGCAATCGTTTGATGATACTGAACCGTTTGGGATTTTTCCTTAGACCTGTTGCTCCATCTCCAAATCCTCAAATCGACAGGCGACGGACCCGGTGCCATCGCCTTCTTCAAGAAACTCACCACTCCTGCAAAGGAATGGATCGAAGAACTCAGACCCGTGGTGTTGAGCAGCAAGTTGCCGAGGAAGATTTTCGTGCAACCCAATACGGTGGTGGGAGAGAACGGGGAGGTCGAGTTGAGGGAGTACGAGGTTAGTTTGGAGGGGGTTATCAGGAGTTTTGTGGAGAGGGGGCTTTGAAAAGAGTTGATTGGGGTTAGGAGGTTTAGGGTCGTATGAAACTGAAGAGGTTTGCGAGCGAGGTAACTTCTCGAGTGAAATTGGTGAAAGTAAAGAGATGTGGATTCCAAGAGATCGCAATTGGGCGATGAAGAGGGAGCCATGGTTTATATATAAGAACTGGAAGCAGAGCATGGACATCGAGGAAGGGAAGGCGTCACCAAGAAGAACGACGGACCCGACGAGGCGATTGGTCGAGAGCTAGGCGGAGATAATGTCGTCGACGGCGAGTGTCGAGAGATAGTTTAAATGCTCTTAGTATTCTTCAGAGTTTGCAGCAGCGCTCCTCGATGCTGAGAGAAGGTTAAACACATATAATGTTAGCTCGTTCACTCGGACGTTTTGCGACGCAGTGCGGAGAAAGGAGTAACTATACCTCGCAGGATTGGCGGCGACGCACGCGGGAAACGCGCCCATGCGGGCTTTGTAGGTCTTGCAGGGGTCCTTTGTGAAGCTGGGTGACATCAAAGAAGATGAAGTCATCGCGCTTGGTGGTTAGCGAAACGCATGATAACGAGTTGGAGCACTGCTCTACCCAGTTGGGACGTACGAGGTGCAAGCCCTGAAAAAGGGAGGGGTCGGCGTGATAACGTGCGTGCAGGAGACGGCGGTGCGAGGCGGTGAGTACGAGCTGCAGTTACGGATATACGCAATGGCCTTACCTGTACGCAGTCTTGAAAGCAGTGCATTTTGGGGTGGGGCTTGGGAATCCCTTGGGAGTCGCTGAGAAATGTGAATTCAGTGGTCAGTAACGGAACGACCGGCGGGCTTGGGGGCGACTAAGATGTCGGCCTCGAGACGGCGGGGAGAGGGCGAGTTTTGCCGAGACTAACTGCGTCGCTTCGTGGTCCTCGGGGCTGGAAGCGGCTACGACGTTCACGATGAAATAGATGAGACCGATTCTAAGAAGGCGATGCGCATGATGGGCTTCAAGAGAGATGTGTTCAGGACGCGTTTCGAGGGAGTGAGAATTGAGAGTGAAAGAGGGTAAAGGCCCTGGTGCCAGGCTCGTCGTCCCTTTCGGCTTTCTCAAACATGCTCAAGTCTAAAACATCGGGTGTTAAACGATTCATCTAAGAGGACCCGAGTGGTCAAATGACCACTTAAGTCCGCTTTTCGTTGCTAGCCTCGATTGTTCTTGAAGACCACGCTAAAGGCGCCGCCGTCCCAAGGCTAGTGGCGATGGCCCGGCTTTACCCCTGACGGACTTTCTTTATTCCGTTCGAGTTACAACTCCGAGTAGTCATCCGCTCACACCAAAGCGTAAAGTGCTGACATGTTTCAAGAACGGTCAAAAATCATTTCGTTTCGACCAATTCGGGGTCCTGGCCTCGTGGTTTTTGCAGCTGCATAGGAGAGCCCGGCTTAGATGTCGGATCGGCCCAGCATCGGGGTTTCACCCCACGCTCAGCAAGAGCCAGTGGTGGTGCTAGTGACCTGTCGGCTAAAAAAGGGACTGCAGACATTGGGGTGATCACATGAAATATGTGAACAGGGCGCTCCCCCTTAGGTGATGCTTCGATACTGTTTTGAGAATGCAACGAGCTACGCCATGGCTATCGAATACTTAAGTTACCCTTCGTTCAAGTTGTCAAGCTCCGGAAGACAGCGCCGAAGGTTGTAAGACCCGCTTTTTGGGCGCTTTAATTCGCCAGTTGCTCGTACCACCAGATTCACGCACGGATAAGCGAGCTCGGGATGTGGTCGAGCTGTCCTGCAACTGCCCGAGACGGATGCGGGCCGGCGAAGCGATGCAGTGCCTGCAACTTCTCCGAGTCGCTCGACGCGGTGTGTGTCCGACCGGGGTCGATAAGAGGCTAGCAATTTTGCTAGCCCTTGATGCAACATGGGTGAACTGACTCTTCTCAGACACTATTATTTCTCGCGAAGGTCGCGATGCGCCCCGAGAGCCGAGACAGTGAACTAACGAAAGGAGGTCCGAGATGCTGCATCTCGGCGTTCGGGTCCGAATCTTCCTCATTTGGAGCTGCGTCGTATGGCGTATCGCGGTAAGGTGTGCTTGTGTACGGTCTTGCGGAGGACGATAAGGGATTGGGTATTGTGGTTTGAGGCTTTTGAGATCGGGATCGGGATCGGGAGGATTGCTGTGGGTGAGGAGAACGTTAGGGACTGATGTGGTCGAGAGAACTCGGAGAGAGCGCCGGCCTTGGGTCGTCGCAGGCGAAGGTCTGAGGTAAGGTAGGTATGAAGAGCCGGCGGTGGATTATTCATGATGCTGGCCCAACTTGCTGGTTGATTACCTCCGTGGTATTCAACATCTCCTTGATCAGTCGGAAACTCGGCGATTCCGAAGGACACGAGATGGAGCGACACGTAGGAGCGCTTCGACCGCTGCGTCAAATGTTCGGCGTTGCGCAAATACAACGACTAGAGGCTCAGGGGCCAAGGACTTCCTGAATCTCTTGGAGCTTCAGGGTTTGTTCTGAAGTCTGAAAGATCATGCTATTCTGAAATAGATGAGCTTCTTGAGGAGTAGTGGCGCGGCGGTACTAGGTGCCAGTGGGGAGGAAGGGGGAGGAAGGGGAAAAGGGCCAGCTATTTCATTTTCGGATGGACCTTTATTGTTCGTCGTGAGCATTGCGGTCACTCATCGTCTGTCTGGGTTCGCCTCAGGCGACTGAGACGAGTACCGACGTCTTCGTTCGTATGTTTAAGCAACGCGACGGGGCGCCTCCGGCTCATGAAAGCGCCGGTGCAAGTCGTGGCACGCGATCAGAGTCTCGTAGTGCACGACACGAGGACACTGAACACGATCTAAAGGCGTGATATTTTGGTGCGAGTGATAGCCAAAGTATGAGACACTATCGAGGGGCCGCTTGCAGTGCTCGGCTCTTTGGAACAGCGCCGCCGCGTTCAGACCGAGTTTTGTCGGATGGTGCACCGCATGAACCCGATTCATTTCTGAAACCACACAGTCTCGGGCTTCATTCAACGTATGGTACGACCTCTCTGAATCCGACCCCACATCTGCCGTTCGGTACTCGATAACGATCGACTTGTGCGAGCGAAACCACTCACTTGGGTTCTCGTCTCGGTGAGAAATCTAGCCCTCTGCGCGTGCGCGCGTCGCGTTATTTCCTCCGGTCATTTCCAGGAAACATGGCGAGGGTGACTCAGCGTCCATAGGCGAAAAAAGGATGAATCGTCACGAAAGTCGGTGAGGTTGAGTTGAGGATGACGGTGTATTTCGTTCAGCAAGTCGTACGAGCATATCAATACTTTCCGTCCTTCCGCTCGCCTCGACTTACTTAAAATATTGAGTCTGGGCCCCACATGGAGCATGACCGTTCGGACCCGACGAGTCGTGCTGGGTCGGGCTAGAGACGGGCCCTGATACTCAGATCGGTGACTTCTAGCAGGGAGTTAATACAGGTGCTTCTATGCCAAGAATCGGGCTTACGTCGAGAACTTCGAGTCTTGTCTACAAAAATGCCGAGTCACGTGCTCCTTGCCAGTTCGCTCTGGAGATGACGGCGGGCGACTTCGCGATGCCCAAGTGCTCTAGAGTGCTCTCAAGATCTCAAGGGCCGAGCTCCGAGTGCGCCGAGTTACCGGGTGCGAAGGGCGGGCGTTCCTCGTGCTTACTCCGTCGTCGTCTTCCCCGCTTTCCTCCCGGCACGGCAAACCGCGCCCTACACATCAAAGAGAACGTGCATACAATGTGGCCATTCTCCTCCTCCTCCTCTTCAACATCCACCGCATCCACCTCCACCTCCGCGCTCCCCGCCGGTTCCCCCTCCTCGATCCCGGACCGCTCAGCCCGCCAAGCCTGCTGGGATCATCGTGATGCGTATTTCGGATGTCTAGAGAAGAACGCAGTGATCGTTCCTGGAGCGGAGAAGGAAAGGGGACTTTGTCGAGGCGAGAGGGAGGGGTACGAAGCGCGGTGCGCGCAGAGTTGGGTAGGTTTCTGAGCTGAGAATGGGAAAGCCTTCGGGGAGCGGTTGCTGATCGTTTTTTTGTTTTTTTGTTGTTGGGCTGTTTTGGGTGATACAGGTTGATTATTTCAATAGTACGTTCAAACGCACTGTTCTTCGTAAGATGGCGTAGAGTGCTGAGATCACTGACTCGATCGACTCGTTCGTTGTGCTCTTACCTCTCAGAACGAAGGCTCCTACAACTACGACAAGATCGCATGGACGCACAACAGGCCGAACAATTAAACGCACAGGGTGGTACAGCGACGAGAGCATAAGGCAGGTACAGCAGACGGCGAGAAGGAGTTGAAGAAGGGTACGTTTGACGCTCCTTGGTGCACGTCTCCATCTGCGGTCTGCTGATGGGTGCGAAGAAATCTAGGGTTTTTGTTTCGACGATGAAAGCTCAGATGCAATGCCATGCATCATTCACCCATGTCCGAGGCATCGTCCTCATCACATCACGACTCAACTCTCGCGGGGGCGATCCCGAAAGCGTCGACCCAGAGGGTACCAAAAGAGGGGTATCCAACTCGAAACCAAGATGCATCATCACACCACAACCCTTTACCTACATACCTACAGAAAATAGCGTAAGGTCAACCCCCCACGGGGAGAACATGCACAGGCTTTAGAAAGAAGAGAGCAGGTAAAAGGGGTCAACTAAAAAGCGAAAGGGACGAAAAAGCACGAATCGTGTCGAGGGTCGTAGAGGCATCGCGGGATGGACACGTGAGAAGTCAAAACTTTTACGAGAGGAGAGAGAAGCCTTTATCAAAGGTCGTCAGATAAATTCGTGAAAACAGTCTAGGTAGGGAGGTGAACCTTTGCGGAAGCACGAGTCGAGAGAAGCGATATCGACAAGCGAGATCTTCACCACCCTCGTCTCGCAGCATTCGGAGCCGGACTCAGTCGATCCCATTCGCCATTCTTGTTGCCATGATCGGGATCAGGACTCGTGCCATCGGCAGTGTTGGGAGAGACCGAACCCGTTGCGGTACGATCGTCAACGTTCAATGCTCCGTCGCCGGGGAGGGCCATGTTCGTCTTCAGACGCACGGTCTCGAAGACCCTGTGAGCAAAAATCCAGAAAAAGCATATCAGCGCGCTGCTCGAGCGAGCGATAAGACTCCGTCGAGACTTACTTGAGCAACTTCCTCCTCGCGCCCAACGCGGCGACGCCCTTCTTCTCCAACCCCTCATCATCCAGCATGACCATCTCCTTCCAATTCGATCCCTCGAACGTCGAAGAGTACTTGTGCAAACGCAACGAACGGAGCCAAAGGGGTACATCAGAAAGGAGGGACATGTCGAGCGGCTCGTCGGGGTTCACTCCGGAGCCGGCGACGGTTGAGGAAGCGCCGGGGTTCGGAGTGGAGGTTTTTGAAGGGGGGTAGCCGGGCGTTCCCGGGGAACGGTCGACGCGGGGTGAACGACGGGATTGGTTGACGCCGTCTGAAGATTAACACAAAGGGGATACCGATCAGCATCCCTCGCGCGATCAAGTCGCGCGTTGCTCGCCACCCATGCACGCTCGACGCACTCATTCCCAAACCGGTGTTGCCGAAACCCATCGGACTCGTAGGGACGTAGTTGCGACCACCAGGGGAGAGAAGCGCTTGTTGTTGCTGTTGAAAATGCATCATTTGCACGGGCGAGAGACCCATGCCTATGCGTACGAGGTTCAGAGCGAGTCCAGTCAGCATGAGCCAGCCACAATTTGAACAAAGAATTACAACTCACCACCGGCGGCCAAGTTGCTCAACACCTGCATTTGCTGCTGTTGTTGGATCATCTGCTGCTGCAACGCCAACAGATTCGCCAACTGCGCATTCGTCGACGCCTGACCTCCGCCGCCCATCCCGAATTCCGTCGAGCCGAGCGAAGGTGAAAAACTCGTATCGGCGCCGACTCCTAATCCGGCATTCATGACGCCCAATCCGTTGCGCCAGTTTTGTTGCGCCGCGACGGCGGCTTGTTGTGCCGCAATCAGGCCGGGGGAGTTGAGTGCGCCGGACGAGTTGAGACGCGACGAACCGAGACCGGGTGACGATTGGTGTTGTTGTTGTTGCTGGGCTTGTTGGAGACCGGCGAGACCGAGGTTGATGGCGTTCTGTTGCATCGAGCTGAATTGACTCGCGCCTGTTCCTGCTGGGCTGCGAGAGCCGGCTCGGTCGTCGTACATCCCCGACAAGGCTCCCTCCGAAATTGCGGCACCCGAAGGGGATCCACCGGCGCCACCACCTCCGATACGGGCCGAGCGACGGAACTTGCGCACGTCGTTGTCGAGCAGCACGGGGGAGACAGAGCCGTTGTGGATGCCGCTGCTCGACGACCACGTGTTGGTGCCGATACTGGGCGAATTGCCGCCGTAATTGCCCGGTTCCATCTGCGAGCCCGGTTCAACACCAGCTTTGCCGAACATCGGAACCAGGGGCGTGTTGACCATGCTGGCCCACGAACCACCGACCATGGGTGAAAGTTGAGGGATGTCGGAATCTACGCCGGAGGAGCGAGGGAACGAGGCCGTCGTTGGCGGGCCTGTCGAGTGGGAGAGATGCAAGCCGCTGTGCGCACCATTCGGATGTGCAACGTTAGTACTGAGATGATCGGACCCGGTCGAACGAGGACGGTCACCGGTGGACGGCGATCGACGTTCGAGCAGCATCTCTTTCTCGGACCAGAGCGACGAGGTCGACTTGTTGGCATCGGGACCGGCGCTCAACAGCAGGTTCGCAGGGGCCGAGGTACGAGCAGTGGCCTTGAGTTTGGCGCGTTGGTTCGCCAACGTCGCTGCGGCGGTCGGGTCGTCCGAATTTGCAGCCGTGGGAGACGGGGGTCCAGGGACGGACGCGGAGGGGTTCGATGCCGAATGAGGCGAGAGGTAGGATTCGCCGAGGGATTGACGCGCAAACTGACGCACGACCGGCGAGGTCGATCCTTTGAGACTAAGCGATGCGATTTTGGCTTCCATTTGCGTCTCCATCGATTCTACGAGGTCGAGAGGGGCTTGAACGATCAGCAACAGGTATCGAGGACGGGGCAGATGAACATCGCAGACTGACGTTGATTCGGATTGGCCGGACTGAGAAGCGACGTGACTGGGTCGGCCCTGGCCATTTGCTGCAACACGGTGATGAAGAAGCGCATCTGCACCTGCGTCGACGACTGCAGCAGCGAGTAGAGCGCTGCGGTGCGTTCGGCCTCAGACAGGACTCTGAACCATTGCTCGATCGCGGAGAGTTCTTCTTTGAAGTTGGAATCGAGCGAGGCCGCGGCCATTTCTTCCAGTGTGGTTTCGTAGTGCTGTAGGTCCTCGAACCAGCGGTCGATGGCTGTGTGAGACAGATGGTGGAGTGTCTCGGGGTCAGTTGATCCGGACTCGGCCGCTGAAACAGGAGGCAAGACGCGGGGTGTCCTCCGACATGTATCCGAAGAGCTCACCTTCCGCTGGGTGGGGATGGCAAACATCACACGTCAGTTTCCGACTATGAGTCATCACAATGGCCAGAAGAACCTCGAACGCACCTTCGACATTGCCCAAGTTGGGAGGCTGATGCATCGACGCAGCATGACTGGCCGAGAGGAAATCGCTCGCCGGGCGGGCCCTGTTCCAATTGCCTCCACCGGCCGAGTTGGGCGTCGAGCTGCTGACGAGACTGGCATGGGAATGGGGACCACCGGACGTTTGGGACAAGGAAGTGGCGCGCATGCCCATGGCGTCGATGCTGCCCCGTGCGCGCGCTGCGTCGGCTGAAGCGGGGGGGCGCGAAGGGAGTGAGGACAGACCCGACGGGTGTTGCTGCTGGTGCTGCTGTTGCTGGGCTTGCTGCTGAGCGTGTTGTTGGGACTGCTGGATGGCGCCAGACATGGTCGCGGAGAGCGAGTGGTGGCGAGGCGCGCCGCCATGGCCGGCAGCAGCGACGCGTTCAGAGGCAGCTGCAGACATCGTTCGACGCGTGTGTGGTCGGTGTCGGTCTTACTGGGCTGCGTCAGGAGAGAAGAGAGAGAGACCGGCTCGGATGGAGTCTGGGCGTGGTTTGAGCAGGCGCGGGCCGATGGATGCGAGTACGTTGCCTGACTCGGGTCCGAATCTTCCAAGTTGAGCGGGTGTTCGGGTCGACGCGAGGGGAGACGACACGCGCGCAGCTGACACAGAGTGAGACAGCGCCGTTGGAGGTGCCGGTGGAGGGGAGGGCGAGCGAGACGAGTCGAGGGAAGAGAGAGAGCGAAGGAGTAAAGACCACTTCTGAACCTGGCGAGTCAACGCACTAGCAGAATCACACGACGACGCTGACACGAACAAGCTTAAGAGGAGAGGGGCGAGCGGCCGCGGCGAACAAAGCCGCTCGACTGACGCGCTGACGAACTGCTGACGACTTTCTACGACTTGCACCGCTCCAGATGGTCAGAGGCGCGCGGCGGCGAAGCGCGGGCTTACCACGGCCTTAGCAATTTGTCATCATCGAATGCGCGCGCGCGCTTGCACCGCACCGGCCTGCCGACGGGACAAAGTTGAGACACACTTCACCTCGGGAGCAGTTCGGAGCATGCTTCGAGCTCACGCGAGTCGAGTTCCCGCGCCGATCGAGTCCCCTCATCCTCCGCCCATCCTCTCCGTCGTCTCCATTTCATCCGGCTCGGCTCGCCCAGGCTCGTGTACATAGTTTTCAAACATGCTGCGGCGGTTGTCGAATTTCGCAACGTCGAGGCGGCGCCGTGGCGGAGACAGTTATGGCGGCAGTCCTGCGCTCCCTTCCAGTCGTGACAACTCGCCCCAAAACTTCCGCAACGAGTTCGAACCTTACGTCTACAACAACAGCTCGTCCAAGAATAAGAACAAGGTTCCCCCGCTCATTCGGATCGTCGCAGGAGTGGCGGTCGTGTTGGTGATCGTTGTTTGGTGGATGAGGAAGGATGGGTCGGATCGACAGAGGGAGCTGGGGGGAAGGAAGGTCATGTCGAGGGATTGGAGGGGGGATAAAATCAAAGTCAACTTTGCCGACGTCAAGGCGAGCTCGACCGAAAGGGTGCCGACGGTCATGGTCAGTCGATTCGGATCCTTCAACATTTCGCCTTCTTTGCCGCGGAGTCCGTGGGCAGGAGAAACAAATCATCATGTGCTAATCGAACCGTTCTTAAGCTTCATCAGATCATGTGCACGATGAAGGACTCGCTCGAACACATCTGGCACTTTTTCCAACTGATCGACACGCTCGACTACCCTCGCTCCAAGTTGCAAATCGCGATCCTCGTCTCAGACACCCAAGACCGCACCTACGAACGAGCGCTCGAACTCGCGGACGAGAGGCAGTACAAACGACCCAAGAAGCAACAGTACGGTCGTATCGTCGTGTTGAGGAAAGACTTTGCGATGGAGGACCCTTCGGCCCTTGCGGCGATGGGGGGCATCATCCCTGCTCCCGCGAGGATGCCTTCTTCATCCGAGAAACTCGAGGCCGTGTCGGCGGATACGATCGTTGGTGCGGGGAAAGCGAGGCATGCGTTTGGGGGTCAGATTCACAGGAGGAAGATGTTGGGCGTGTCGAGGACGTGGTTGTTGACGTCGGCGATGACGCCTGATATCGATTACGCGCTCTGGATCGACGTCGACGTCGTCGATTATGACAAGCGGCTCGTGCAGACGTTGTTGGAACATAGTGTCAACGAAAAGGCCGATGTTGTTGTGCCGAATTGCGTGTGGAAGACGTATAATGAACTTGGGTGAGTTTGAAACCGGGGTCTTTCGGCGATGTGCGATCGTCGGAGCTGACGCTGTTCGCTTCTGCTCACAGCTCTTACGATCGAAACAACTGGCAAGAGACGAGCGAGTCGACCGCTCTCAAGCAGACGCTGAAGGAGGAGGAAGTCTTGATCGAAGGTGAGCTCAAACTCCGTGAACTCGAAAACATTCAGCTCCCTCATTCGCTCCGACCTCGCTCAACTTCGCAGGCTACGAAGACTACATCAAGACCAAGCGTCTCAACATGGCCGACATGGTACCCTTCACTCCCCAAACGCCCAGCGTTCTCCCCCTCGACGGTGTAGGGGGTTGCACGACGCTCATTCTTGCCGGTCTGCATCGCAAGGGCGCTATCTTCCCCGCTTGGCCGGTGGATCATCAGCTGGAGACGGAGGGGTTCGCGCAGTTGGCGAAGAAGTTTGGGGGGAGGATGGTGGGGTTGCCAAAGTACTACGTGTTCCATGGTGAGTGACGGGACCTTTTTCTGGGTGAGATGAATGGTAGCTGATCCGGCCGATCTTTCCGCGTACAGGCCTGTATGGCTAGGCTGGCTCAAGCGAAGGGGCGAGCTTGTATCCGAAGAAGCAGAGGGCAAAGTGAGATTGTGTTTTTCGATGTATGATGTTGTAGAGGCTTGTAGCGAAAGAAAAAGAACTGTTATTCCACGCGTTGACTCAGAATTTGACGTGCATCGTGCGACTCGATGCCCTCGGAAACCTCGTACAAGCTTAAGGAGCGGGAGCGATCGGCGGACGGCCCCGTTCCGTCGAGAAGATCGAATCATGAACTCGGGGGAAGAAGTTCAAAGAGTCAGTCATGAACCTTTCATCACCTGCAAGTTCATTCTGTACCATGCCAGGTGTGCGAGCTTAAGACAGTTTCGAACCTTGCCCTCGATTCGACCGTTCTCCCTCGTGAATAATCGAACGGGAGGACTTTTGAACGAGCCTGAACTCGGAGACAGAAGCGGTGTGGAATCGGTTCTTGAGCGATTACCACCTGCAGCAGTTAAGAAGATCCAGAACAAATAAGATTCGCCCACATGGCGAGAATACGTAACGGTCACAGGTTAGCAAGCAGCGGCTGAACGTGACGGTCTGCCGTCCCCATGCCATCTTTCGACTTGAAGACCCTTTCGTCCAATTTGGAAAGTCGAACCAGACGTGCACGCGAGAAGAGAAACCGAAAGCACTGCTACCAAAGGAAAAAAAAAATGTGGATATGAAAAACAATCGGATAGTCGACGGGTGGACAGTGGGTTACCGTTCGGCACGATGAGCCGCGAGTGCCGTCGACGTCGTACCGATGGCGTCGAACGTGCGCTGGTCCGCGGTCCAATAGTCTTGATTAGACCTGCTCGAAAATCCGGTTGCGAGAAAAGAATGAAAGATGAAAGTGGACGTGAGGGATTGGACACTCGTTGGCTGTGTGTGAGACATCGAGTGTGATCGCTCGGCGTCGGTCAATTTGTCACGTCACAAGGTGCGATCGAAGAACCGGAGAGCGCGCGTGGAAGGAATTTCGGTCCGAGATGCGCTCGGGTCGCGATTTGGACGACGGTGCGACTAGCTTCGTGGCATGGTGTCTTTTTTTAGACTGTGCCGCGCAAATTATTAGCAGTGTGCCTACGTGCCCAGTAGGTAGGCACCTGTTACCCCGCCAGATTGTCAATCGGCGCTTTTTCCCGACGGCGAGCGTGCGCGAGGGACGATGGGCTCACTCCGAGTCGGAGTCGTGCGCACGTTCTCCTTTCGGCCGCCTCCAAGCTCTCAACGTGTTCGGCTGCTGAGGACAGCTTCGACCTGATCGACTTGCGTAAAGGACCGAGCGAGCGAACGGGCGGGCATTGGTGTCGATCACATTGCGTTTCAGTGAGTTAGGAAGGATGGGATCGAATGCAAGATGCAGTTGCCTCTCTCCTTCCCTTCCCTCTCCACCCTCCATCCTCCACATCGAGTGCTCTCCCCTCCAGCGACACCCGACACCATGGTCTTCCAATTCATCAAGACGGTCGGCACCCTCTCGTCCCTGGTCGCCCTCTCCCAGGCCGGTCCTTCGTATTCGGCACCTTACTTCCCCCCTTGTCAGTACGCAGCTGCGATCCCGTATTGAAGAGTGCCCCCACCGTGCTGCCCCCCCCCGCCGCCGTGCTCATCACGCGCGCTTCTCCGCTCGCAGCGATCGACTCGAACGCCAACTTGACCATCGTCTTCTCCGTAACCGGTGCGCCGGGCATTTTTAACTCTTCCACGACCCCTGACAACATCTATGGCACCTACAACTGTAAATCGAGATCCGGGAACTTGGATTTATGACCTCAGAACACTGACCTTCCCTACTCACTCCATGTGCAGGGTGCAACATGCCTCGTCAGTACTCGACCTCGTCGCGTCACCTTGCAACTGGAGCTAAGCTGACCCGTCATCCCCCCCTTACTCTCCTGCAGACGCTCGCAAGACCGAGTACGTGAAGCCTGGAAACGGTTGGAGCTTGCAATACGTCGAGGTCGTCCAGAGGCACCACAAGCGTACCCCTTGTAAGTGTCTTGTCCTCAGCCGAGCCTCCGTGGCCCCCACATGCGGCGCCCCACTTACACTCTCCGCCTACGCCCCTTCGCAGACTCGTCCAACCTTTGGCCCGTCGAGAACGGAAACTGGACCTGCCCCGGCAACCACCTCGCCATGGGTCTCGCCCCGAATTCCGCTGCTCAGCCTAACGCTCCCGTTTCGTGGAACGTTTACCAAGACTCCAAAAACCCCTTCACCACCCCGACCGGCGCCACCTCGGGCTTCGTCGGCAGCGACTGCCAGTTTCCTCAGATCACCGACCAAGGATTGACCGACTCGTTCACCCACGGTTCCGATCTCGCCGGTGTATATCGCGACATGCTCGGGTTCTTGCCCAAGCAGCTTGATCCGACCAAGCACACCTTCAGGGTCAGTCCCTAGCAGATTCGTTCGACGATCCGCGATCGGCCATGCGGTCTCCGAGTGCAGCAGTATGCCGACTGCATCGCCTTCGCCTTCCCTTCTTATCTGCAGGTCACGAACAACGTCATCACTTCTGAGGTCCTCGGTGGCTTGGTCATGGGTCTCTTCCCCACCACCCCCGCCTCCGGCGTTGCCGCCGCGGTCCAGAACTCGGCCTCCGATTCGCTCGAGCCGACCATCTCGTGCCCTTACGCCAACACGATTCTCGCAACTTACCTCTCATCGTCCAACTCGACCTGGACCAACCATCTTCAAAAAGCGAGCAGCTTGTACTCGAGGTTGGACGCCGTCTCTGGCGTTGACCCCAACAACGGCGGATGGCACCAAAGCTTTGACCATTACTACGACAACTTGTCGGCCAAGCTTTGCCACGGCAAGCCTATGGGCTGCAAGGTCGGCGACCCTTCGACCTGTGTCAACTCTGCTGATGTGAGTTCTTCTTCGGTTGCTCGATGACACATCTCGAGACTGATACTTCCTTGGGCTTCTTGCGCTCTCCCAGGCCGAGACCGTCTTCCGCATCGGTCAATACGAGTACTTCTACAAGTTCCGCTCCGCGCCTCAGTCTGCGACCTACTCAACGCTCCGCATCGCCGCCTTCTTGCAAGAGCTTCGCAGCCACCTCCAGGCCGGTGTCCAAGGTGGCTACCGCCACAACATCGCGCACGACGGCTCCATGTCGTTGTTGTTGGGCGCGCTTCAGGTCGACAAGATGGTTTGGCCCGGCATGGGAAGTGGTGAGTGATTGCCATCTCGATGATCTCGATTATCACGCTTTGGTTTGCACCTTCGTTCATTTGCTGATGATGCATTCGTCCGCACATCTTCCCTCTTCAGAGCTCATCTTCGAGCTCTATAACAACAAGTACGATCGCCAGGCGATCCGTATCCTTTGGGGTGGCAAGCCCCTCGTCACGAGCGGTCCATTGGGCACGATCGACATGGTCGACGTGCGCAGGTTCTACCAGGTTCGTCGGAATTGCTCATTCGCCACTGATGACTAATTTGCTCTTGTGTACTAAAGATCGTTCCATGCTATTCTGGTCAACAGTATCTCAGCAACCAGTTGCCCACCAACTTGGTCACCGCTTGCGCCAACTAGACATAGAAAAAGGATCCGAAGGGAGGTTTCGTGATCGAGTTTTAGAGAGAGGCCCCGCCATTGTGGACGAAAGGGGCTCATGGGTTTTCGATATTGACTTGCGCTTCTCGTAGCGGCTATCTTGTGGGGGGATGCACTATATATGTGGGCACTTCCGAAATATCAAATGCCAAAACCTTAGGTCAGCTGCCCGCCAGCTTCCTCCGCGTGATCCGCGTGACGCAACGGTCGATCGCAACCACGCCGCGCTGCTAGAGGAGTAATAGGTATAAGGGATAAAGAGGTACCCCTTGGGGTTACCTCTCAGGGTTAGAACGGGTTAGAACGGGCTATGAACGGGTTAGAATGGGCTATGAACGGGTTAGAACGGGTTACAACAGGTTAGAACGGGTTGGGAACGTGTAGAACATGTTAGCGAACCAACAGTGACCCTGGCGTCGAACGATGACAGGACTTCATGATGCCTGGAGTGGTGCGCGTGATGGCGCGATCCGCCCAAGACGGTACTCAGCGCTGAGCAATCGCTGCTATCGAAAGTTGACAGGATCCGTCGAAGAGCAGCTGTCGTCAAAAAACGACAGGACATTCTGAGGAAATAGACGCTCAAGAGATGTTGTCATCAAAAGATGACAGGATTTTCTGAGGAAACTAGGTTCGGCGGTGCGCTCCGCGCGCCACCTCACACCGTAACCGTTGACCCGCTGCAATGTGATGTACTTTGCTGCAACAGCTGCGGTACTGTTCAGTAACGGAAGCCTAGTGGTTGAAGTCGGGAGAGAAGCGCGCGACGACGGTCAAATGTACAGAGCCTTCATTTTATCACTGAACTACTTTTTTGTTCTCTGCCAGCCGAGTCGGAAACTGCGTCCGAGGCAGAGTGAACGGAAGCTCAGTTGATGACCCTGTCTTCAGCGTGATCCGTGGCAACAAAACGGGCTGTCGAGCATGTTCTCCTGTCTCGAGCACGGGTGTGTGTAACCGAGTTGACAACAGTCTTGTGCCGTTGCACAGCCCCGCGGCGGAGTCGAGCATGACGAGACATCCCACTTTGAATTTTGGAGCGTGCAACGCCATCCCGGCGATGTTGAGACTGTGAAGGTACTCGATCAAGAACAGTTATTCGTCAACGGGAATCTGAGGAAATGGATGTTCAAGAGCTGTTGTGACGAAAGATGACAGGTTTTGCGAGTAAATATAGGCAGAGGAGTGGCTGTCATCGCAAGATGACAGGATTTTCGGAGGAAATGGACGCTCAAGAGCTGTTGTTGTCGAAAGATGACAGGATTTGAGAGGAAATGAAGGCTCATATGCTGCTGTCGTCGAAAGATGATAGAATTTCCAGGATAAATGGACGTTCAAGAGCTGTTGGCGTCGAAAGATGCTGCTGTCGTCGAAAGCTGACAGGATTCGAGAGGGAATGGAGGCTCAAGAGCTATTATCGTCGAGATATGACAGGTTTCGCAAGGAAATGTAGGCGGAGCGGCTGTCATCGAAAGCTGACAGGTTTCGCGAGGAAATAGAGGCTCAGATGCTGCTGTCGTCGAACGATGAGAGCCTTTTCGGGGAAAATGGACGCTCAAGAGCAGCTGTCGTCCAAAGATGACAGGATTCGAGAGGAAATGTAGGCTGAGGAGCGGCTATCATCGAAAGATGTCAGGATTTCCTGGGGAATTAGATGCTCAAGAGCTGTTGTCGTCGAAAGATGACAGGACTCGAGACGGAATGGGCGCTGAAGAGCTGCTGTCGTCGAAAGATGGCAGCATTTTATGAGGAAGTGGATGCTGAGGAGCTGTTGTCGTCGAACGATGTCAGGATTTGGGAGGAAGGGGCCGACAAGGAGCTGCTGTCGTCGAAATATTGCAGGCTCAGGAGCGGCTGTCGTCGAAAGATGACAGTAATTCCTGAGGAATTAGACGCCCAAGTGCTGTTCTCGTCGAACGATGACAGGATTCTAGATGGAATGGACGCTCAAGAGCCGCTGTCGTCGAAAGATGACAGGATTCGAGAGGAAATGAAGGCTCATATGCTGCTGTCGTCGAACGATGATATGATTTCCAGGATAAATGGATGCTCAAGAGCCGCTGTTGTCGCAAGATGACAGGATTTGAGAGGAAACGAAGGTTCATATGCTGCTGTCGTCGAAAGATGACATAGTTTTCGAGGAGAATGGACGCTCAAGAGCTGTTATCGTCGACAGATGACAGTTTTCGAGAGGAAATGAAGGCTCATATGCTGCCGTCGTCAGAAGATGACATGAGTTTATGAGAAAATGGACGTTCAAGAGCTGCTGTCGTCGAAAGCTGACAGGATTCGAGAGGGAATGGAGGCTCAAGAGCTATTATCGTCGAGATATGACAGGTTTCTCAAGGAAATGTAGGCGGAGGAGCGGCTGTCATCGAAAGCTGACAGGTTTCGCGAGGAAATAGAGGCTCAGATGCTGCTGTCGTCGAACGATGAGAACCTTTTCGGGGAAAATGGACGCTCAAGAGCAGCTGTCGTCCAAAGATGACTGGATTCGAGAGGAAATATAGACTGAGGAGCGGCTGTCGTCGAACGGTGACATGATTTTATGAGGAAATGGACGTTCAAGAGTGGCTGTCGTCGAAAGATGACAGCTTTCGCGAGGAAATGGAGGCTCACATGCTGCTGTCGTCGAAAGCTGACATGAGTTTCGGGGGAAATGGACGCTGAAGAGCTGCTCTCGTGGAAAGATGACATTATTTTCACAGGAAATGGAGGCTCAAGAGCTGTTGTCGTCGAAAGATGACATGTTTCGCGAGTCAACGTAGGCTGAGGTGCTGCTGTCGTCGAAAGATGACAGGAATTCATGGGGAAGAGGACACCGAGGAGCTGCTGTCGTCGAAGGGTGACATTATTTTGTGAGGAAATGGACGTTCAAGAGCTGTTGTCGTCAAAAGATGACAGGATTCAAGAACAAATGCACGCTCAGGAGCGGCTGTTGTCGAAAGATGACAGGAATTTCTGAGGCAATTGACGCTCAAGAGCTGTTGTCGTCGGAAAATGACAGGATTCGAGACGAAATAGAGGCTGAGGAGCGGCTGTCGTCGAAGCGTGACAGGATTTTATGAGGAAATGGACCTTCAAGAGGGGCTGTTGTCGAAAGATGACAGGATTTTATGAGAAAATGGACGCTCAAGAGCTGCTGTCGTCGAAAGATGACAGGATTCGAGAGGAAATGTAGGCTGAGGTGCTGCTTATTGTTGCTAGGGGGTGATCCGCTATGTATCTCGCTTATATAAATCTGAACGATACTTCAGTCAGTCTTCAATGCGAGAGCGAATGAAGAATATGAATTGACAACATACCTGAACGACACTTCAGTCAGTCTTCAATGCGAGAGCGAATGAAGAGAGAAAGAGACGAAGTGTCGCCCAAGTGCTAAACAATCTGCTAGAAATGCCCCGCCTCCCCAATTAGATGGCGGGCCCAATTAACTGCAGCCAGGGTAAGATGGCGATCCCAGTCGAGTAGAAACATCCTGCCATTCTTCCATTTAGTCATATCTTCAGAGTCAAGATGAAGCCAACCCTCCAAATCCAATACCGTCCTTCCTTCGTCTTCGAACTCGGATCCTAATGTAGAGACTTGTCGTTGACACTCCCCCTGGTTCCGATGTTCGAAAGCTGAACCATTCCCATCGATTGACGATGACGCTCGAACTTGATACGACCGAGACCTTTGGTGAGTGTGTCGGCGACCATCGAGTCCGTGTCGCAGTAGACGAGCTTGACCTCACCGAAGCCAACTCGCTCGCGAACGAAATGATGAACAACATCGAAATGCTTGGTACGCGCATGATGCGCAGGGTTGTTGGCAATCTTGATGGTAGCCTGGTTGTCCTCATGGATGATCGTTGCCGATTGCTGAGAGACGTAGAGATTGGTGGCAACTTGTCGAAGCCAGACCGCCTCCTTGGTAGCCATAGATGCGGCAAGAATCTCGGACTCGGTAGTAGAGGTGGCGACGAGCGACTGTTGTTTGGACTGCCAAGAGATTGCAGCCCCTCCGAACAAGGTGACGAAGGCCCCAACTGATCGACGATTCACAAAGTCGCTTGCCCAGCTGGCGTCGGAGTAGATTACGAGATCGGTAGAGCCATTGAGTTGGTAGCACAATCCAAAGTCGTTGGTTCCAGCGAGGTAGCGAAAGATGCGTTTGACGGCAAGCAAGTCGTTCTCGGTGGGAGAAGCAAGACGTTGGGCGACGGCGCGAACTGCGGCAGCGATGTCGGGACGAGTCATCTGAGCGGCGTATTGAAGAGCGCCGACCATGGACTGGTACATGTGAAGATCATCGAGCGTGGCAGAAGTGTCAACCGCGCGACCCTCCTTGTCGAGCATGGGGGTTGCCTTGGTCTTGACCAAATCGAATCCAAAGCGTTTGAGGATGTCTTTGATGTAACGAGATTGGTGTAGAAGACAGTATTGTTCTTTGCGAAGGACTTCGAGAGAAAGAAAGAGGGACACTGCACCTTGTCGTTTCAACTGGAACACAGCTTGAAGTTGCCCAATCTCAGTCTCGATCAATTCTTGAGAGGTAGCGGCGACCAAGCCGTCGTCGACGTAAAAAGCGACGATGATGTAACCTCGATTGTCGGTCTTGGAGTAGAGGCAGGCGTCCGAGTCGCACTTGGACCAGTTCTTCTCGACCATGAGACGATCGAGAGCGGCGTTCCATTCGCGAGGTGCTTGCTTGGTGCCATACATGGATGCAACGAGCTTCAAACACTGACCAGGTTGCAGAACTCCAGACCATCCCTTGGGCGCCTTCATGTAGACATCATCGGTCATCTTGCCGTTGAGGAATGCGGTGTCAAAGTCGAACTGTTCAAGCTTGAGTCCGCGAGCTGTGGCAAGAGCAATGATGAAACGAATGGTACTCATGCGAGCAACAGGAGCGAACGTCTCGTTGAAATCGATACCCGGGCGTTGAGCAAAGCCTTGAGCGACGAGACGAGCCTTGTAGCGAACGATTCGACCAGCTGCGTCCTTCTTGAGAGTAAAGACCCACTTGGAACCGAGAGCACGGGCGCCACGAGGAAGCACGACGACCTCGAACACTTGATGAGCATCGAGAGAGGCAAGCTCCGAGTTGATGGCACCGATCCAATGCTCCGCCTCGGGCGAGGAAATCGCTTCTTCAAACGATGTTGGAGCGACTGACCCTTGGGTTTTTATCGCCAAACAGAGAGACTCCTCCCCCCAGATTTCGTCGACCGCTGGTTCGTTGTCTGGAACTTCGAAAACGCCGTAGCAGATGATGTCGCAGGTTGAGGCAGGACCGATGAAACGCGCGGCACGAGGACGAAGACGAGAGTTGAGAATGTTCTCAGGGACGATCTCCTCGAAACGACCAGGGTTGCGGCCGACCTGGACACGACGGTAGCCCTCGGGAGTGCCAGGGCGCGATGGTTGCTCTTCCACCTCAGGGACCTCTGCCAGAGTGTGGGGAACTGGAGGCAAGGGAATGAACTCATCTATGTCCTCGTCCGAATCGTTGGCAAGTTCGAGCTTGTCGAGTTCTTTGCGACCAAACGAGCAGTGACGAGTGACGGTGGTGGTCTCGGTATCCTCGAACCAAACGATGTAGTTGTATTCCGAGTAGCCCACGAGTATACCTTGCTTGACCTTGTCATCGAGTTTCTTGCGAAGAGTTTTGTCGATGTGAACGAAGGCGACGGCACCGAACGGTTTGAGATGGCCAATTCGGGGTTTCTTGCCGTGAATGATCTCGAAAGGTGTTTTTCCTCCGAGTCGAGTAACACCCGTGCGGTTGTGGATGTAGGTGGCCGTTGTCATAGCGAGCGACCAGAACGAGTGAGGCAGCTTCGAGTCATGGAGCATGGCCTTGACGGTATTCATGAGAGATCCGTTCAAGCGCTCGACCTGTCCGTTGTTTTCCGGGGTGTACGGTGCTGTGCGTTCGTGCGTGATTCCGTGACTCTTGAAGTAGTCGATGAAGGCCTTGGAAGTAAACTCGCCTCCATTATCGGAACGAACGAAACGGATGGAATTGCCGGTCATCTTCTCCGCACTGAGTCTGAAGGTGTCGAACGTCTTCAGAACCTCGATCGAGGTCTTGGACGAAAGTGGGAAGCACCATTTGCCGCAGGAGAATTGATCGACGATCGCAAGATAGATCGTGCAACCGGCGTGATCGGGTTCCTGAACGAAACCGAGGTCGATGGAGACGCGCTCGAGAACAGCAGAGGCAGAACCATGACCCTTGAAAGATGAACGCTCGGACTTGGCATACAGACAGGTGTCGCAGTCGTGCACAGTCTTGTCACTGAGGTCGAGTTCCTCAGCTGCACCGATGCGTACCATATCGAGGATGGCGCGAACCGGAAGATGACCGAGACGACGATGCCAAGTCATAAGAGGGGCGCTGACCGTAGAGCGAGTCGCTGAAACTCCTTCGATCATCTTGACGTCAAGCTCGTACGCCGTGTCTGGGCGAGTGCTGACGACGACGGTGTTGTCCTTGGAGACCTTGCAAAGACCGTTGACACCAAAAGCGACCTCGAACCCTAGCGACGTGATCACTCGGACTGAGATGAGGCCAGTCGTCGCACCAGGGAGATGGTAGACGTTCTTGAGATGAATGGTTCGACCTGAGGTAGACTCGAGGATGACCGTGCCGTAACCGGGGCAGACGACGCGCTGACCCGATGCAGTCTCGACCGAGAGAGGTTGAGCGACGAAGTCGATGATCGACGAACGATCGCCAGTGTGATGATGAGCAGCACCAGAATCGATAATCCAGCGCATGACTCGAGTCGTAACGGAGTTGGCAACTTGAACCGAGAATGAGATCGGCTCAGAGACTACCGCAGCTTTGTTCGTCTTCGACTTGGGAGACCCCTTCGACTTGTCCAAACGATTGTTGGGGTTGTTGGGGTTTTTGTAGCAGTCCGCAGCGACGTGTCCCTTCTTGTTGCAATGCGTGCACTTGAGGGGCTGCGAAGTGGCCAGCGCACCGGCGTTGGACTTGGTGATCACTTGGTTCGAGTTGACCGAGATGGCGGCAGTCTGTCGACGTTGCGCTTCATTCTCGATCTGACCAATGACTTGAGTGGAGGTAACGACGTCGTCGGGATTCGCGTGAGCTTGTTCGAACCACATGTTGACATTGCTCCAGGATTCGGGCAAGGAGTTGAGGATGAAGATGCAGAGGTACTCGTCGGAAATGGCTTTGCCGATCTTTGCGAGCTCCTCGTAGCACATACGCAACTTGGTTAGGTGCGCATCCATGTCTTGACCTTCGACGTAATTGGTGGCGAGTAATCTGACGAGACCAGTGTAGAGCGCGTTGTGACCACGCTTCCTGAACTTGTTCTCGAGTATCGTCCACATCTCTGCCGACGTCTCAGTGTAGGCGAGCACGCCTTGAAGGGTGATGTCAATAGTATTGAGAATGTTTTCTTGGCACCATTGATCGCGTTCGTCCCATTTGTCTATGTCGTCTTGGCTTGCGAAGTCGAGGACAGGACGAACTTCGACTCCGATAACGATGTTGAACGACTTTGCCCGCTTCATGTAGACCGAAAGACGCTTGTACCATGATGGATAATCAGAGGCAATCTTGAGTCGAATGAGGGAAGACTTGTTGTTGTCCGAAGACAATGACGCCGGGAGCGTAGCAGCTAGGCTTGTAAGGCTCATAACCTATTGTTGCTAGGGGGTGATCCGCTATGTATCTCGCTTATATAAATCTGAACGATACTTCAGTCAGTCTTCAATGCGAGAGCGAATGAAGAGAGAAAGAGACGAAGTGTCGCCCAAGTGCTAAACAATCTGCTAGAAATGCCCCGCCTCCCCAATTAGATGGCGGGCCCAATTAACTGCAGCCAGGGTAAGATGGCGATCCCAGTCGAGTAGAAACATCCTGCCATTCTTCCATTTAGTCATATCTTCAGAGTCAAGATGAAGCCAACCCTCCAAATCCAATACCGTCCTTCCTTCGTCTTCGAACTCGGATCCTAATGTAGAGACTTGTCGTTGACACTGCTGTCGTCAAAAGATGACAGGAATTCATGGGGAAGAGGACGCCGAGGACTGCTGTCGTCGAACGATGGCGGGATTCGAGAGGAAATCGACGCTGAGCAGCTCCTGTCGTCGAAAGATGACAGGATTTCCTGAGGAAATGGACGCTCAGAAGCGGCTGTCGAGAGGAAATGGACGCCGAGGAGCTGCTGTCGTCGAAAGGAGACATAAGTTTCTGAGGAAATGGACGCGCAAGAGCTGTTGTCGTCGAAAGATGACAGGATTTTCGGGGGAAATGGACGCTGAGGAGTGGCTGTCGTCGAATGATGACAGGAATTCCCGGAAATGGACGCTCAGGAGCGGTTGTCGTCGAAAGATGACAGGATTCAAGAGGAAATATACGCTCAGGAGCTGCTGTCGTCGAAAGATGACAGGAATCCCTGAGGAATTAGACGCCCAACAGCGGCTGTCGTTGAAAGATGACGGGATTTGAGAGGAAATGTAGGCTCAGGAGCTGCTGCCGTCGAAAAATGACAGGATTCAAGAGGGAATGCACGCCCAGGAGCTGCTGTCGTCGAAAGATGACATGGATTTCTGAGGAGGTCGACGCTCAAGAGCTGTTGTCGTCCACAGATGACTGGATTCGAGAGGAAATATAGACTGAGGAGCGGCTGTCGTCGAACAGTGACATGATTTATGAGGAAATGGACGTTCAAGAGTGGCTGTCGTCGAAAGATGACAGCTTTCGCGAGGAAATGGAGGCTCACATGCTGCTGTCGTCGAAAGCTGACATGAGTTTCGGGGGAAATGGACGCTGAAGAGCTGCTCTCGTGGAAAGACATTATTTTCACAGGAAATGGAGGCTCAAGAGCTGTTGTCGTCGAAAGATGACATGTTTCGCGAGTCAACGTAGGCTGAGGTGCTGCTGTCGTCGAAAGATGACAGGAATTCATGGGGAAGAGGACACCGAGGAGCTGCTGTCGTCGAAGGGTGACATTATTTTGTGAGGAAATGGACGTTCAAGAGCTGTTGTCGTCAAAAGATGACAGGATTCAAGAGCAAATGCACGCTCAGGAGCGGCTGTTGTCGAAAGATGACAGGAATTTCTGAGGAAATCGACGCTCAGGAGCTCCTGTCGTCGAAAGATGACAGGGTTCAAGAGGAAATGTACGCCCAGGAGCTGCTGTCGTCGAAAGATGACATGAATTTTTCGGGAATGAGACGCTCAAGAGCTGTTGCCGTCGAAAGATGACAGGATTCGAGAAGAAATCGACGCTCAAGAGCTGTTGTTGTTGAACGATGACAGGATTCGAGAGCAAATGTACGCTCAGGAGCTGCTGTCGTCGAAAGATGACATAATTTTCTGAGGAAATGGACGCTCAAGAGCTGTTGTCGTCGAAAGATGACATGTTTTGCGAGTCAATGTAGGCTGAGGTGCTGCTGTCGTCGAAAGATGACAGGAATTCATGGGGAAGAGGACACCGAGGAGCTGCTGTCGTCGAAGGGTGACATTATTTTATGAGAAAATGGACGTTCAAGAGCTGCTGTCGTCGAAAGCTGACAGGATTCGAGAGGGAATGGAGGCTCAAGAGCTATTATCGTCGAGATATGACAGGTTTCGCAAGGAAATGTAGGCGGAGCGGCTGTCATCGAAAGCTGACAGGTTTCGCGAGGAAATAGAGGCTCAGATGCTGCTGTCGTCGAACGATGAGTATATAGGTATCATAGGTGGGGTACAGCCCAATTCCGGGATACGATTTGGAATAGAAGCCCAAATCCCAAGTGAAAATGAAAAGTGACAGTGCACGGGGAAATGCTTGTGCACTGCCAAAATCCACTTTTTCGACGCTGGAGGGCGGCACGGCTCAAAAACCGTCAAATCGCAGTGCACGGGGAATTGCTCGTGCACTGCTGAAATCCACTTTTTCGACGCTGGAGGGCGGTACGGGTCGAAAACCGCCAAATCGCAGTGGGTCAGAATCGCAGTGCAGCGTGACACTCCCGTGCCCTGAGTATTTTCTGTTGTCTGACGCCGGAAGGCGACACGGGTCGAAGTCGCAGTGCAGTGTGAAACTCCCGTGAACCAAGAACTGGCAGTGCAGCGTGAAACTCCGTGCACCGAGTGACCCTGAGCCCAGAGCGCTGCAACCGAGATGGGATCCGAAATGAGATTCCCATTCGGAAATCGTCGGGCTGGGGGCGCAGCCTGGCGCCTGGCGCGGTAGACTTGCCTTGGTTTGTGTGCCGGTCAGATCGAAGCGGTCGCTTCTTGCCGGCTCTGTAGAATAGAAGAAGTGTCTCGCCCGATTGTGAATACTACGAAAACCGCTCAGTCAGCCTGAGAGACACGACAACAAGCGTACTCGGGCTGTAGCTAGATTCCTACTATATGGTCCAGAAAATACAGACGTACATGACGTCTGATTGGGACAACAATCTGAGGAGAAGCTGCGGCAGATCCAACAGTATTCTGGTATATTCAACACAGACCCGCAATAGAGCCAAAAAAAGTCATTGTAGGTACATGGCTTGGGGGGTTTTGCGCGCTTGATGAGCTAATTGCATGATTGCAGGTTACGCGCGCGCCAACACCCCTTTCTATCACCACTTGCACCACTCGACTCGATTTGGACTCGGCATTGATCGCAACACGCCACACCTCAACGTCACATGCTTTCACATCGTTCGCATGCGTCATGCCATCTGCAAGTGCAACTCGATCTCTCTCACCTACAGCTCGACGTGACACTTCAAGCCGACTGATTCGCGCCCGGTGCGACGTCGCACAACGTGGTCAACAACACTGCCATCTTCAACACGATACAACTAAGACTGCAACCTGAGAGAGCGAGGTCACTTTCAGCAGCCTTCAAGCTTACGTCGATGCATCGCTCGAGCGTTCTCGGTCGGACACGTATTTGGTCACCGCTTTGCCACGATCGCCTCGCGTCATCAACGTCAACCAACCACACGAATGCAATCCCTCACGTCTCTTTCCTGATTGAGTCGAAGAGTCTCATCGACGCGGCAAGCTCGGGGCTTTTCGGAACATCTGTTGCACAATTCGACTGATTTCGTCGATGTCGAGACCGGACACCTTCATCGGCTCAAGCACTTTCACCCGTCTCGACCGCGCCGCGATTCACTCAACCTCCCGCGCACGTCATCCAGCTCGTCGAGTCATCCACCCAAAATCACAGACCGTCTATGTCCCGACTCATCGTTGCAAACATCTCGACCGTCCTTGCACACTGGCTTTCAACCTCGTCGATCACTCCGACCGATCGACGACCCGGCAAAACTCTCGAGCTGTTCCACGGCACACTCCTCATTGCTTTGCAACTTTCTCGAACTCCATCCTACGTTGCGCACGTTGAAACATAAAGTCCCGAGTCGCCGCTCGATTTCGGCCTCGGACCGTGACGGTCCTTCGCATTCTCAATCCAACTCGGCGACTCGCTCGACTAGCTTTATTCGTGCGATCACCATCCCACCTCTGCAAGATGCGCGTTCGTACCCGCTTCAGCAGGCCTGGTCATGCGGTCATGGACCGCGATCAGCATCGCACGGTGCTCCATCCCTTCTCGCTTCGCTTGTCACCTCGCTTGGTAGCGACGAACTCGTTTGGCAGTCACAAAACGAGCAAACGTCCGAAAGGTCAGTGAGTGCCTTTAACCTGAAGGCTTTCCCTTCCTCCACACCGCGTGTGGCAAGTCTGTGCCCTCTTGCTTATGTTTGACTTTTCTTTCGCTCCACCAGGTCATGGATTTCGGCCTGCGCTTAACTCGACTCTTTAAACTCCGACTCGCTCGAAACCGTTTCTAGCTCTCATGGATGAATGATTGTCGACCCTTTCCGATTGAGAATTGAGGCCCTTTTGGCGAAACTTGCTTTGCTCGACCTCGATCTCCTCTCGATCGGCCCTGACCTCAAAACTCAACTCGGTGCGACAGATTCGAGGAGCGTGCAAGTTCTCAACTTTGCCGCTGCTGCATCTGCCACCCAAGACTCGATATTCGCCGATCCTTCGCACCATTCGGGTCGACTCGTCTTTTTCTTTCACTGCACGAAGACACGACAACGCGACATCTTGCCGTCATGTTGACACCTCACTTGCCCGGTACGAGCGGCTCGACCTTACTCGACCCGGCACTTGACGGGTTACCTGGAGCCGGCTGAGGCAAGCGACGACGCGCCCTTCAGCAACTGCAACACTCTCATCATCGCCAATCGGCCTTCAACGACTCGATACCGAGCTCCAAGGTACCTACAGTTACGTCCAGGCTACGTCGATTGCTCACTTGAGCCATCGCGACTGGAACTGCTCGACCACCGACGACAGGCTCAGACCGCCCACAGTGAGCCATTCAATCGGAGCCCTCGCTTGAGTTGCCCTCTTTGCTGACGAGATCAAGATATGCCGTGTCACCGCGCACTGCAGATTGTTGGTCACGGAAGACCCGGAATGGGAGCGCTCCCTCGAATGGAGCTTCGCACCGATTCGCTCACACGCTCGCACAGCCCACACCCGAGCTCGTGCACCACCATCCCCCGGTTCCTCTTGGGACGTGGTCCCAGCACGCAGACTAGTGTCGGCCTTCTTGCCACTGGAGATCCGCCAGGAACGCTTGCTCGCCCAGCAGCTTTGGACCCGCTGCGAGCGAATTGCTCAATCGGCCGCTCTTGTCATCCAGCTCGTCAAGTCATCACAGACCGTCTGCGTTACAACTCATGGCTCTAAACATCCTAAGCTCAACTAAGCCCTCCCTCTGGGGGGGCTTACGAGTTATCGGCGCGCTTGGCCCAGTTGCCCTCCGAAATTTCAGTGCCATTTTGGGGTGGTTTTCTGTAACTTGGCAAATACTTACATTCATGCAAAAGTGAGGGACCCTATTTTTCTTTATGCTCTAAAAATGACATACCCCAAGTGGCGAGAGCTTTCATAAGCTGTGGGTGGAGCTACAGCGATCCGAAGTCTGCGGTTTCGGTCGATCGGGCCCCAGATGGTCCGAGCGCATCTTGTAATTGGCGCTCTCATCATCGGCGAGCCTGCTCCGTTCGGCTTGATCACCTTGCGTACGCTTCGCTGTTCTCCTCTTTTCACGATCACCGTCGTCCACGTCAAGCGCGACAATATTTAAAACCAAAAATGACCCGAACAAGCAGACACCCTACCTCGTCAACTCGCCAGAACACCCGCCGCGAGGCGGATCTATTCGCTGAATTTCGTAGCCGCGATCTTTCGCTGTGTCAATACCTGTCGTGGTACTTCAGCCCTTCCACACGCTTTGAAGGCGTTCAAACACACCGACCAAAGCTGTTCAACAGCAGCTGGTCCAGCCTCAAGCGTGTGCTTGATCTGATTCTACGACTTGCACGTGAGGATGGCGCAGAGTCAAGAAGTCGAATCAATGACTGGATCGCCGAGCAGGTGGGCAACACTTCGTACTTCTCGGATTGATTCTCCGGATTCGAAAAAGCTACTGAATACTTGTCTTATCCGCGTGCAGGCCGACTCGATCATCATTAAAGAGATGAAGCGAACCAAGTCCGCCTTCGTCGCTCGCCATGACTTGACTCCCGAAGTCCTCGCTCCGATTACATCGACGCCCGGCTCGATGCAATCGCCGAAGACAACTCTTTTATCAGCGGACGGATTCGTAACTTGCTATCACAATGCGGAGACCCACCACCGGCTGAGCCAATCAATTGCGACAAGGACCCAACAGCCTCCACTGATGTCGAGATGGAAGAAGCCACCCCCGAGAATGCTCCCGATCCAGAGCAAGAGCAAGAGCAAGAGCCTGGTCACGAAAAAAGACGTATCGAGTTCGTGAGTGTTTCTGACCCTAGCTCGGCTGGGTATCGCAGCGAACTGACACCAAAAATCAACACGCTGGCCGCAGCTTTACCGCAGTGTCATGGGTCAGATCGCGTTCGCTTGCAACCGAAGGAACAACGTCATGCAGCATCGCAACGATCTCATGACTCTCGCATGTGGAGCGAACGACCGATTGACAACATTTCTGTACGATTGCGGCTTGACGACATCTCGCTGGGTGACTCTCCAGGCAGCTGTGAGCTTGACGAAGGCGAATTCGACGAAACTGAAGGAGATTGGCTCGAACAAGTACTTCCATGTGACCATTGACAACATCGACGTCACACATCACGTCAACGATCCAATTGCCATCGTTGACGTGGTCCATTTTGAGTTGGCTTCAACCGTGTGATTGCATCTCTAGCCTTCTTCTAGAGGCTATTTCCGACTGTAGCAACCGAATCGAGTGTGTAGGGGAGCAGTTTGCGGGCGTATGCCGTGATTCGACACCAAATCGTTCTTCGGCTTTTACGCAAAGTCGAACCTGTGCGACCCGACCCGCATCCCTCACCGACGATCCTGACTGACAGTATGCTTTGACGCCGCAAAGCACAACATCGTTTATTCGATCCACGTGGAGATCTTCTAATTTTACAGCGCATTGCGGAGCGCCAAGGGATCACCATTCGATCGACCAGCGTAAAGAAAAGGAGCAACCCGCGAGCAGAGTTTGCGCGACCGAGAGGACCCCGAGTCCTTGCGCGACTTTGCAACTCCTGATCAGCAGTTGAAATTTACCTCAACGCAGTGGTCATCGTGTGATAAAAATGGCAGAATTGGAGGCATATGGCCTGCAGCAGTGACCCGTTCGAAAGGACCAGATCAAACTAAATCATGTGCTGCGGCATCACTTTCGCTTTTTGAGCTCGGAGAACGGTATCGATGAAGATACTGCATCAACCTCGCCCTTCGATGCGAGCAATGTGGTGTGCAGCAATGATCTGATCGGAAGGACCAGATCGACCTAGACCATGTGTGCTGCGGCATAACTTTTGCTGTTCGATCTTGAAGTACGGTCCCGATGAAAACACTGCATCAACATCGCAATATAGCACCGCACGCGTATCGACAAGTTTTTTGGTGTATATTCGAGTGAGGAAGCATCGATCTGCAGGTTAAGGAAGTGAGACCGAGTCGATTATTCCTTTCGTGTCTCTTGGCTCGGCGACGCTCGAGGCTTGAAGTCTCGAGCGTGCTAAGTGGACGATCTTCTCCGCGCCATCACCATATCCCTGTACTGTTTCAAACGAATGCTCTTTCACCGAAAAAAGAGTCGTCAGATCGACCTCAGAGAGCAGTGGGATCATCATCGAAGGCGACCGAACTTGTCCGCAAACGAAGTACCGACGGCGTCATCTTTTCACCTGCCACGCTCTCTTGGAGACACCCTACGCTCATGCTGTGTTCACGCCGCCAGATATCACCTGAGAGCTTACATCGTCTTTGAAAGCATCGCATAATTATTGCGGTCTGCGAGAGACTACCAGTGAGATAGGCTTCCAGGACACGCCCGGCGTGACTCTTGAGTCTCGTCTACCACTGCATCGGGCGAGTTAATCGGATCAAAGATCTGCTCCCGAATACGATGTCTTTCCCTCAAATATTCCGACACAGCTTGTCTGAACCCGAACAACACCCTTTCAGTAAACGAATGACAACTTTACGAGCGTGCTCAGTGAGCTCGACGAATCGACCTTTTCGCTGCGGACGCGGACCTCGAGCTCGGCGCCTCGTTGAACGACCGACGCGCTGACCTTGGGGGTACTCGCTCTCTCTAGCCTTGAAATTTTCTCGCATCCCTTTTCCCCTTTTCGGGTTTCAAAAATCTATGCCTTATAGCTCGACTGGACTTGAGAGCAAATCAGAGTTTGATCACACGGCCGGAGCGCACCGACCGTCGGGATCTCGGTGCGACTTTGGTGCGCCCGTGTGATCTGCTCGACTTGACGCTCGCGCGCGCCAACGCCCCTTTCCCTCTCCCCACTCACTCCTCAGTCGCACCACTTGACTTGGCACGGCACTGGTCGCACACCACAAATCGACGTCACATGCTTTCACATCGCTCACATGCGCCATTCAAATTGCAAGATGCAACTCGACCTCTCAACTACAGCTTGACGTGTCACCTCAAGCCGGCTGATGCGGGCACGGTGCGACGTCGCACAACACGGTTAACGACATCCCCAACATTGCCATCATCAACACCGTACAACTGAAACTGCGACCTGAGAGGGCGTGACCACTTCCAGCAGTGTCCTACCTTACGTCGATGCATCGCTCGAGCGTCCTCGGTCGACACCTGTTCGGCCACTGCATCGCCTCGATCACCCCGATCGCCGAATCGATGCACACATCACTCGATCCTCTCTCATCGACGCGGCAAACTCGGAGTCTGTTGGCAATATGTTGCTCGATCGGCGAACGTTTGATCGACACCCATTTGCACTTTGCGATCTACCGGTCGACCGACGGAACCGACACACCTCTGCAGCTCGGTCTCCCTTTGCTCGTACCACGACGTGCAAAGTCACAATCCGCTCGCCCCTCGCAATGGCCGCCTCGACCGCCAGCCAGGTCCCCAGTCTGGTATGCTCGCATCTCCATCTTCTCAAGCCCTTCTATACTGACATTGTTTCATTCAAACCCTCATCTGTGTTCCATGGCGTTGCCCGAGAACCTTGGCGCGCAAGATCCGACTCGATCCTCAGCTTCGCACCGACTTGCTCACACATCGCCCACACCCCATGCCTCACGACTTAACTCGTTCGGTCCACTCGAGCTTCGACTCGACGATACCTCGAACCTGGACGGCCCTCCCTCTCTGACACCGTGTTTGCACCACCGGATACGCCAGTCGATGCTTTAAAATATTTGATTCGACGGTGACCGCGTGGCGCTAACCGCTGACATGTTCGATATGAAAATTGTGATCGTGGTGTCCGTCGGACGGTGTTGGAACATGATGAAGGAGCGGATGGGTACATGGGAAAGGACGGTTTGTGATGTAATGCACGTCAACCCGAACATCTCTTCACATCATCGTGTGAACCCCAACGCGCATTGTCGCATGATCATGTGAAGCCCAACTTCCATGATCGCTGACCGTCACCATCTCCGGGTGAGCGCTCGAACACGTGATTGTGTGGGCGGCGGTTCATTGCTCCGCCAGTCCGAATACCGCTCCGATGATGGATGTATGATGTGTCGTGATGAACCGCATTCGATTATTTTCCATTTCGGAGATCGCGAGCGCTATCAGTGGCCGAAGGCAGCGGGGGCCGCCGCCATAGCAACCCCCCCCCCCCCCCCCTGAAATGGGACGAGGGATCATCCCGGGATCGTCCCATTTCAAGTTTTTTTTTGTTTTTGCTATGGCCCTCTCAAATACCAGATGGCGCTCGCCCAAATCGCCCAAGCATCTTTGTAAGGATCGCGCTGGACAGCGCGCGCAGAGCTGGCGGGCAGCTGGCGGGGGGATTTGGTATTTGGTATTTGAAAAGTGGCCATATAAACAGGTTGAAAAACACTACTGAAGCTTGGGTCCTCCTATCTGGTCTATGGAGGCTTGCTTTCGTTATAGCCGGGCCGCCGTAATCCCACCGAAGCTCGCCCCACTCCTGTCGTCGATCGCATCGGGTTCGGCAGGATGATGTCGATTGGTCTGCGCATGCAGGATCTAGGAGTTTGATCGCAACGTGCAGTACGAAGTCTAGTATTACATTCAGATTCGTCCATAGAAATGCAAAACAGGAACGCGGATGTCGAGCACGGTTCTACTCGCAAAGTGCCTTGAAAGCCGCCTGGATGTGTTCATACGACATCTGACCGGAGTTCCAACGCGACGCAAGTTCTGGCTCAGTCTCGAAGTCTTCCAGGCCTGAAAAAGAAAATTCCAGCGAGCAATTCTGCTGCAGCACACTCAGAACCTTCTCCACGCCGGACCAACGAGATGCGCACGCGTTCAGGAGCTCCCTGAAGCCGGATCTCGTAGACAGCCCATTTTTCCTGGCTGCTGCAATGTTGAGATCCTCGGCATTCCACGCATCCCAGATACGCGCGACGGCCAATTTTTTTTCGAAAACGGGCTTATCGGCAGGCCCAGATTGAAAAGCCGTGCGGGACGCCACATAGAAAAACGACTCGATGTCGTGCCAGCGCCCGTGCACGACACCCTCAGTTGCGGGGCTGAGCAAGAGTCGAGAGATGTATGGAAGCGTGCCCTGTGGTTGATCATGGTACAGAGGAAGGGTGGGGAGGAGTTGGGTGAGACCAAGAACGTGTCGAGGGCTAGCACGGACGCGAGAACGTACCGAGCGGCTGAGGCGACACTCTTCTTCAGCCGTTCGAGACTTCTTCACCGCCAGATTGTAGTCGATTAGGATCCCATCGCCGTGTCGGTCGACCATGACGTTGCCATATGACACGTCCCGGTGGATGAAGCCATAGTTCCATAGCTGACGATGCCCTGTCACGCGCGGCAAAGGGTCGTCAGTGTAGGCACACCCTTCAGCGCGCTGTCCCGCTCTGCTCTGAGCACTCACCCTCAATCGCACCCTCGAGAGCGCGCGCGAGCTGCTTGGTGTTTTCGAGCGTGGCGAGTGAGTTGTAGCAATCTTCGTGAACGACGACCTCCCTGGCCCGCGAGGTGAGATCGTCGAAGGATTCGTTGCCGGGTAGGAACATGGGGAGGGTCCTGTACTCGGTGCGAAAGACGCCGACCAGCGGAGCGAGCCCTCGAGGTCTCTTTTCTTGGATCAGGTTGCGGATCTCGGTCAAGTCCGAGTTGCGGGATTTCTCGACCCAGATGATCGTCAACGCGCAGGTCCTGACGTTGGCGCCCTCGCCAGCGGTGATTCTGTATGTCGACGTCGCGCGACCGCACTCTCTTTTCCGACGGAACGTAAGCTCCTCGATCTTGACGTTCGACATTGTCGTTGCCCCCCAGCTGAACTCTGAGGCCGCCGGCGGAAAGAAGTCGGGGCAGAGCGTGAACGGGCCGTAGCGGTCGTCGAGCGAGGTCGTGGTGGCGAGTATGCCGTTATGCCGATCGGTGTGTTTGAGGAGACGGTAGAGAAAGGTCGACAGCTCTCCGTTTGCTTCGGTGACCGTTCTGGATTTTGTCACGAACACACCGCAAGCAGACATGACGTAGACCTTGAGACGATCGCCGCGCAGGGTGAACCCGATCGCATGTTCTCGAATCGGCGTCGCAAGGAGTAGCGATAACCGTCTGAACAACTGGCCCTCGGCATTGGATTTGCCCGCTTTGGCCTCGCCGACGGCGGCTACTTGTGTGAAAGAGCGTTTGTCCCCGACCCCCGCATCGGCGTCGGGTTTCTTGGCTTGCGGAATGGGGTGGTTGGGAAGGGCCCATACCTCCGGGAGGGTTGGGTTGTGCGCGACCGCAGCGTGGGTCAAGAGCACGGCGTCGGCCGTCTTCTCGGTCGTCTCCACGCGGTCAGATGAGACGCCGATGTATTGTTGCGAGTTTTGGCAGGCGACCAGTCGCCGGTCTCCAGTCTAGAGGTCCAACAGTAAGACAAACGGCAATGGGAAGGCGAGTCAGCTCTCGAAGGAATACACTACGCACGTCCACGCCGCCAAGCGATCCAGGTGTCGACTCACCGTGTTGACGACACCTGCTATGACCTCGCGCAGCGCTTCTTCAGTGCCACTCTTGTGCTCCATCGACCAGATCTTGTTTGCGAGCTCCTCAGCGGTCGGATGGTCGAAGAAGTAGGCCTCGAGGGCCGGACAGCGTCTTTGATGCATCTGGACCGCTCTGGAGATCCTCTCGGCTCTGGGTCCTGCTCGCTCATTCAAGGGCGCCTCCCGCTGCTGTCGTAAGGGGGTCGACTGGCTCGACGAACCGACGGGAGGGAGCGCGGCGCTGAGTGGGGCAAGGTCGTACAGGTTGAGGTTTGCGCTTGAGCTTGCGCTTGAGCTTGCGCTTGTGCTCGATGTCGGGCCCGAGTTTGTCGCGACTGAGGTCGAGGGCGGGGTCGAGGGCCGGGTCGAGGTCGAGGTTGACGTTGAGGTAGGAACTTGAGCGGCGAGGCGCGCGCTCCTGCGCACTGGCACGGTCGACGCGGCGCGGGCGGTCACTGCAACGGCCCCAATTCGAGCGTGGGCCAGTGGCGTCAGTCATACGAGTCAGAAGGCCAAGCTCGGTCCATTATAAATTATAGGCCAACTCACTAGGACAAGGACTCGACGCGTGATGGGTCACGGGGCAAGTCTTGAATACGAGCAGGGAGTGGGAGGAGGGTGAGGGAGAGCAAGAGTTGAAGCGACTTTCACTTTGTTGCGAAAGGTCTTTGCGAAAGGTCGAGACTGGTCGAGACTGGTCGAGACGTGTCAATTACCTGACATGAATAAGCATTCCGCAACTCCCAACTCTGGACTCCGCGCGCCTGCGGCCGAAAGCGCGCCCGGAAGCCCATGCCAGCCAGAGGCCCATGTGGAAGAACGCTCTTTTCTGAAGTTTTTGTCGAGTTTTTACACCCTCTTCTAGCCCATAGACGTCGGCTTCACCCAGAAATATCACCAAAAGTTGTTCTACATGCTCCAAAAATCGCTCAAACGTCGTCGAGAACGCGGTCCGAGCGTTTGCTGGCGCGCGGCGGCCGACCGAAAGTGGCTTGCCGCGCGCGTCACTTCGGCTGGTCTCCCGGCCTCAAAAGCTGGGCGGCCTGGGCCGCGGTTGAACGATACGTAGTCGTCGCGGTTGAACGATACGCAGTCGTTGACGGGCCCAATGACTCAATGACCTGTCGATCATCAATCATGTGGAATGGCACAGTACCATCAATGAGGTGGGTGGAATAGCATCCCTTCTTGCTCAATGCTCGGTCGTATTGCGACCACAGGCGGTCGGCGCCGAGCGGCAGACACGTCGACGCGTCGACGCGACAGCCAACGATCGAAATCCGTTTCGGGCTTCGGCCGTTCGCCGCGGGTGAGGCTCGGCCAACTCGAGGACTTGTAGACGGCGATAGGTTTATTGCGACATTGTCACAATTACGATTGGCTTGTATACGCCTAATTTGTGCTATCCTGCATCGTGCTTTGAATATACTCAATCACGCTAGGTGCGTTGTGGCCTCGACGACTTTGGCGCGCGCGCGACACGGCTCCTTTGCCTCTCCCCACTCGCACACGACTCGTACCACCCGACTCGACGCGCCTCTGTTCTCACTCCGCCACAGCTTAACGACACACCGCTATCCCTACATCACCCACTCGGCAAGATGCAGCTCAGCCGCTCTCAACGGACGCTCGACTCGGCGAATATTTGACCGATGCCCATCCGCACCCATCATCGACGTTCGGTCCGATCCACCGGTCGACCGACCGAACCGACAAACCTTTGAAGCTCGGTGTCCCCCTGCCCGTGCCCATCTCATCACCACGACGTGCGAAGTAACAATCTGCTCGCCCCTCGCGACGGCCGCCTCGACGACCTCGACCATCAACCTTCCACCGCACTCGTGCTCGATCGCCATGGACTCACTGTCATCAACTGACCTACTCACCGTGAGCGCCAACCCCAGGATCGCCCCATTCTCGACTGATCTGGCAAGGTTCACCTATCGCCACGCTTGACCTCAGCTCGTCTTGATCTGTGTCGCCGCACCCAGCTCGACACTCCCCCGTGATCTTCGCATCCACACCGGCGCATTAGCTCGATCAACCAGGTCCCGAGTCTGGTATGCTCTCCTCTCCAACCCTGTCATCCTCTCCGCAAGTCCCATCAATACTGAAACTACTTCAAACGCTCATCTGTCTTCCACAGCATTGCCCGACATCCCTGGCGCGCAAGATCCAAATCGCAGGTCACCCATCGTCAGCTTCCCACCGATTTGCTCAATCATTGCTCACACCCGACTCCACGAGCTTCTGATCCGATACTGTCATCGCGAATACGACTTCTCCCGACCCGAGGTCCGTCATTTCCTTGCGATCAGCTTGACTCTTCTGCGCTGTTTTCGGCTGGCTCGACACTCGAGCCACTTCATCGAGCAGCGTCGTCTCGACTCGGAGGCACTCCGACGATCGATGATCAGCTGGAGCCGTCCATCTCCCAGGCAACTTGCTTCGGCCATACTCGATGGACGATCAAGCCCCAACTGACATGTGTTCGCCTCGATGTGCCCACCTTGCCCAAATCGCCACTCCAACTCGCTCGGTCAACTCGAGCTCTAACTCAACCATACTTCGAACATCGACAGCCCTTCCTTTCTGACAGCCGTCGCGATGGGACCACGTGCTCGACCACCGACGACGGGCTCAGACCGCCCACAGTGCACAGTGAGCCATCCGATCGGAGCCCTCGCTTGCGACTTGCACTCTTTGGTGATGCGATCAAGATCTGTCGCGTCACTGCACAGTGTAGACCGTTGGTCACGAACGACCCGGACTAGGAGCGCTCCTTCGAACGGAACTTCGCAGCGATGCTTACAAGCTCGCACACCCAGCATTCGAGCCCGCAGATCACCATCCCTCGGTACCTCTCGACACCAGTTTGAAGCACGAGTGCGTCGATGTCGAGATGGGAGACCCGCATTGCCTCAAGCACTTTCACCCCGTCTCGACCCCGCCGCGACTCACTCAATCGCCGGCCCTCGTGATCCGGCTCGTCGAGTCATCCGTCCACACCACTGAGCGCTACGTTTCACCTCATGGCACCTCAACATCCCACATGCCCGCTCGTCTTCCTTGCCGTTTAATTCGACCGGACTTGCACGCTGACTTTCAACCTCGTCGATCGCTCCGCCCGATCGACTTCACGGCAAAGCTCCTGAGATGTGCCACGGAACACCTGCTCATTGCTTCACATGAACTCCATCTTACGTTGCGCACGTCGAAGCATAAAGTCCCGACTCGGGCTTCTCCGGACCACTCGGCGCTCGATTTCGGCATCGGACCGTGACGATCCTTCGCACTCTCAATCGATTTCAAAGATTGGCTCGACCAGCCTGATACGGGCGATCACCATCCCACCTCTGCAAGTTGCACGTTCGTACACGCTTCAGCAACCCTGGTCATGCGGTCATGGACTGCGATCGGCGTCGCATGGTGCTCCATCTCTCGTTTCGCATCCCACACTCACCTCGCTGGGTGTAAACGAACTCGTTTGGCAGTCACAAAGCGAGCAAACGTCCGAAAGGTTAGTGCGTGCCTTCAACCTGAAGGTCTTCCCTTCTTCCACACCTCGTGTTGCAAGTCTGTGCCCTCTTGCTTACGGTTGACTTTTATGTCGCTCCACCAGGTCTCAGATTCCGGCCTGCGCTTAACTCGACTCTTTAAACTCCAACTCGCTCGAATCCGTTTTTGGCTCTCACGAATGAATGATTGTCGACTCTTTCCAATTGAGGATCGATACTTTTCCGGCGAAGCTTGCTTTGCTCGACCTCGATCTCCTCTCGATCGACCCTGACCTCAAAACTCAACTCGGTGCGATAGATCGCTCGTCGAGGAGCGTAAAGTTCTTATCTTTGCCGCTGCTGCCTCCGCCACCCACGACTCGATATTCGCCGATCCCTCGCACCATTCGGGTCGACTCGTCTTCTTCTCTCACTGCACGAAGACAAACTAGCAAATGACCTAAGTTCGGTTATAAACCTCACTGCTATAGGTGCTTGCCCGAGCACAAGAATCCTAGTTATTTGGTCTCTAATGGCTGTAACGATTGAATGAACGAACGATGGGGCCCATTAGAGATTCGTCTAATCATGCTTAGAGTATCTCTAAGTCTGGTGGTGGCGGGTGTAAGGCTCGGTTGCTTTACGCTATTTAACTACCCTTCTGATTTCAATATGCTATTGAAATCGTCAGTCTTTGGACCGTGTAACCTAGTCGTGAAGGGCCTGGGGTATTACAGGCGGCGGCCCCGAAATTCGGATTCGAACTGTTATTCTCGTCAGCTTTCTGCCCTATAGAACTCAGGCTACGAATAGCGAATTGCTTCTTGTGGAAGGCCCTGGAAACGCAAGCATCTGAAGAGTTTGTCCGATGGAAACGAAAGAACTGCATTGTAATGCAGCTTCTACGCAAAGAGTCAACTCTTCTTCCGTCAAAACGACTATTCACTTCAAGTTTATAGTTCATGCACTAGGTTACTCATAGCGCAGAGCACGGACACAGTCTGTCATTTCATTCTTCAGAGAGATATTGAACACATTCCCATTCTCGCCATCAGGCTGCTTCGGCAAGGGCTCTCAGGCGTGTCTGGATGATTTCGTACGATATCACACCGGTATCCCAGAGGTCACATAGTTTGGCCTCAAGCTCTGCTCGGTCGAGGTCAACATAAGCTGCGGCAATCGAACAGTTGTCCTTTAGGATGGTAAGAACGTCCTCCACGCCAGACCAACGGGACGCGCACGCGGCCAGGAGCTCCGTGAAGCCGATACGAGTAGACAGCCCATTTTTCCTGGCTGCTGCATTGTTGAGATCCTCGGCATTCCACGCATCCAAGATACGCGCGACGTCCGTTTTTTTTTCGAAAACGGGCTTATCGGCAGGCCCAGATTGGAAAGCCGTGCGGGACGCCACATAAAAAAACGACTCGATGTCGTGCCAGCGCCCGTGCACGACACCCTCAGTTGCGGGGCTGAGCAAGAGTCGAGAGATGTATGGAAGCGTGCCCTGTGGTTGATCATGGTACAGGGGAAGGGTGGGGAGGAGTTGGGTGAGACCAAGAATGTGTCGAGGGCTAGCACGGACGCGAGAACGTACCGAGCGGCTGAGGCGACACTCTTCTTCAGCCGTTCGAGACTTCTTCACCGCCAGATTGTAGTCGATTAGGATCCCATCGCCGTGTCGGTCGACCATGACGTTGCCATAGGACACGTCCCGGTGGATGAAGCCATAGTTCCATAGCTGACGATGCCCTGTCACGCGCGGCAAAGGGTCGTCAGTGTAGGCACACCCTTCAGCGCGCTGTCCCGCTCTGCTCTGAGCACTCACCCTCAATCGCACCCTCGAGAGCGCGCGCGAGCTGCTTCGTGTTCTTGAGCGTGGCGAGTGGGTTGTAGCACTCTTCGTGAACGACGACCTCCCTGGCCCGCGGGGTGAGACCTTTCAGGTTCGCGCCGGGTAGGAACATGGGGAGGGTCCTGTATTCGGTGCGAAAGAGGCCGACCAGCGGAGCGAGTCCTCGAGGTCTCTTTTCCTGGATGAAGTTGCGGATCTCGGCCAAGTCCGAGCTGCGCGACTCCTCGACCCAGGTGATCGTCATCGCCCGGGTCCTGACGTTGGCGCCCTCACCTACGGTGATCTCGTATGTCGACGTCGCGCGGCCGGACTCTCTTCGTCGACGGACGCGGAGCTTCTCGATCTTGACGTTGGACATCGTCGTTGCTCCCCAGCTGAACTCTGAGGCCGCCGGCGGGAAGAAGTCGGGGCAGAGCGTGACAGGGCCGTGGCGATCGTCGATTGAGGTTGTAGTGGGGAGAACGCCGTTAAGCCGATCACTGTTTTTGATGAGACGGTACCAAAAGGTCGACAGCTCTCCGTTTTCCTTGGTGACCGTTCTGAGGTTGGTAACGAACACGCCGCAAGTGGTCATGACGTAGACTTTGAGACGGGTTAGGGTTAGGGTTAGGGTTAGGGTTAGGGTTAGGGTTAGGGTTAGGGTTAGGGTTAGGGTTAGGG